>JANUYF010000004.1:225353524-226838524 GCA_026167975.1 Phrynosoma blainvillii | reverse complement strand
GGCACCAGAGCAGAATTGCATAGCAGTGAAAGTGGTGTCAAACCGGATTGTTTCTGCAGAGGGGATGCAACCGACTCCCATGAAAATAATCCAGGTCTGCGCCTTTATACAAAATTATACGAACTAAGTCCAAATATCTTGCTCTATAGATTTATGCAAGTCTTGGATCCTGGCAATCTTCTCAGCCAGTTTCTTTTAAAAAATCTACATTTTTCTTCTCCAGAACCGCTCATTTATACAGTGTGTGTGTGTGTGTGTGGTTTTGGAGAAAAAATGTAGAGTTTTTAAAGAAACTGGCTGACATATATATATATCAGCCAGTTATCTATCTATCTTTCTATCTATATCAGCCAAATAAAGGATAACGAAATATAGCAAACTGATTTTGAATATCCCTAGTGAAGTCTTTAAAGTTGGTCCAAAATCACAACTGATGAGATCTGAAGTGGTACTGAGTATATATATGGCTGATATATAGATATATAACTGACTGATATATAAACTGGTTGATATATATATATATATATATATATATATATGGCTGATATATATAACTGACTGATATATATATATATATATATATATATATATAAAACTGGTATATCAGCCATATATATATATATATATATATATATATATATAAACTGGTTGATATATATATATATATATATATATATATGGCTGATTGATATATATATATATATATCAACCAGTTTATTTTATATATATGTATATATATATATATATATATATATATATATAACTGACTGATATATAAACTGGTTGATATATATATATATATATATATATATATGGCTGATATATATAACTGACTGATATATATATATATATATATATATATATATATATGTATATATAAAAACTGGTATATCAGCCATATATATATATATATATATATATATATAAACTGGTTGATATATATATATATATATATGGCTGATTGATATATATATATATATATCAACCAGTTTATTTTATATATATGTATATATATATATATATATAACTGACTGATATATAAACTGGTTGATATATATATATATATATATATATATATATATCAACCAGTTTATATATCAGTCAGTTTTATATATATATATATATATATATATATATATCAGCCATATATATACTCAGTACCACTTCAGATCTCATCAGTTGTGATTTTGGACCAACTTTAAAGACTTCACTAGGGATATTCAAAATCAATTTGCTATATTTCGTTATCCTTTATTTACCTCGTTCTTCCAGAGATTCTTTTTCCATCTTCGTTGATATTCAGGAAATGAAATAACGCGACGATTGCAATACTACACTACTGACTACAGAATAGTTTCTAAATAAATAACTCAAGTGAAACGATCCCCTAGAAATAAATAATTGGGAGAGCCCCACTTCTTGCTGCCATACATTGTAAAAGGTGGCCATTCATCTCTCTCTTGGCTTCTCTGTCTTCTTGGAGAAAGTCTCTCTTATCTTGGCTGGTCCTTGAGCAACTACTAATCCATAGGAATAACTAACTAGCTTCTTATCTAGTGGGTTTGTGAGTGGAGTCAGTCCCATTTGGTGACTGGGAAACTGAAAGGTTTGTATGGATGCCTAAATATCTCATTCTTTCTCTGCCTTCCTCAGACACTTCTTTGGATGGAGAAAGACGAAAATGATTTCTGAAAGGTTGGTGACAAACCAAGATCTGTTTTTGGGAAAGCCAAAGGTCCTAGATACCCTAAAGGCACCGGATCCCGTCTGATCTTGGAGGCTAAGAAGGGCCAGCTTTGGTTAGCACCTGGATGGGAGACCGCCAACGAATCCCAGGTGCTGTAGGCTATATTTGAGAGGAAAGAACTGGCGAAATCCACCTCTGAGTCTTCCTTGCCTAAGAAAAGCAGACGAAGACACAAAGCCATGCTGTTTCCTCCTCAACCTGGCTTGTTTTTCGATATCTTGAGTGCTATTTTCACCGATCTTTAGAGGACAGATGGGTCAGTGATTTCCCTGGGAAAAAATTCATATACTGTACTGGGCTTTGCTCCCTTCCACTTATAGGAGGCTAGTTAATATAGTTCATGTTGGTTACTAGAACATCATCCTCTTCCACATTTGAACTCTTTCCTCTCTCTATATTTGAAAAACTCTGCCCTGAACCCACCAGCACTGATCAAGGGGAGCTAGGAACGAGCGCAACTTGAACCCAGGACCCGTCCACATTTTAAAGCGTCATTTATTTTCAAGAACTTCATCTCTTTGGGGATGGTTCAGCCTCAGCCCCAAAAACCCTAGAAGCAGGGTGACCCGATGTGTCCTCGCTGCAAAGGAGGACAAACGGAGGACACTCCAGAAACATGGAGGACAGGGCCAAAGAAAAGCTAAGCACACTCATAGAGATGTACAGTCAGCGCTTCTCAGCCATGCTCGAAATGGAGGAGGACATTGGGAAATTCCTCCTGGACCGAAGGTGGAAATGGAGGGCATGTCCTGGAAAAGGAGGACGGCTGATCCTCCTTTCCTGCTCCTGTGCCACAACATTCCCAGCATTCCATAGCACTGAGCAGTTAAAGTGGTGTCCAACCGGATTATTTCGGCAGTGCGGATGCAGCCCAGGTTGGCCAGGAACTCCAAAACCTGGGCGAGTATTTTGGGGAGTCCTCTTCCAGCGGGAAGGGCGCTGGGGCTGCTGTCCTCCTTTTCGGCCTCGGACGACGGCGCCTCAGGGGACGGCCCCAGGAAGAGCCCCCTCAGCCCCCTCCCCTCGCCCTCCTTTTCCAGGACCCGTCCTCCATCTCCACCTTCTCTCCAGGAGGAAGCCCCAAATGTCCTCCAGTTGGAGCAGGACTAAGAAGCAGGGGTTGGCATTTCTAGGAGTGTTCTGAGTTTTGACATACTGGCAACCCGGTCCTACATTTGTCCTTGAATGTTGTCCTACATTTCGCGGTGCCTTGCCCTTCTTTGCGCTTAGGGCGCCTCTGGTCCCGATGCCCAGAAGGCTTTCGGAAGACGAGGGGAAATGGCTTCTCTCTCTCACACACACACACACACACAAAACAACAACACACACACACACAAACACACACACACAGACCCCCGTGGGGACAGGAAGAGCCTTTCCTTGGGTCTCCTCTTCCTCTTCCTCCTCTCCTTTCTCCTCCTCCACTTCTTATCCCTCTCCTCCTCTTTTGCCTCTTCCTTCTCCTCCTCTTCCTCTTCTTCTTCTTCTTCTTCCTCTTCGTCCTCCTCTCCCTCCTCCTCCTCCTCCTCCTCCTCCTCCTCTTCTTCTTCTTTTTCCCCCTCCTCCTCTTCCTCTTCTTCTTCCTCTTCGTCCTCCTCTTCCTTCTTCCTCCTCTTCCTCTTCTGCCTCTTCTTTTCCCTCCTTTTCTCCCTCCTCCTCCTCCTCCTCTTCTTCTTCTTCTTTTCCCTCCTCTTCCTCTTCCTCTTCCTCTTCCTCTTCCTCTTCCTCCTCTTCTTCCTCCTGGGGAGAGGCTCCCCCTCCTCGCCTTCCTTCCCTGCGGTGCCTTGCTTCCTCCTCCCTCCCTCCTTTCCCTTCTTGAGGACCTGCTAAACTGAGCTAATTTTAATTGCATGTTTCAACTTGGCTAATTAAATCGAGGGGGCTAATTAAAAGTGACTAAGGAACAGTTTTCCTTCAGCCCCTCCCCTCCTCCCTCCAGCGCCAGAGACAGAGAGAGAGAGAGAGAGAGAGAGAGATGGGGGCCTCTCTTCCGACGAGGAAGCCCCCCCCTCCCCCAAGGCTTGGTTTGGTTTTGGGGGGCACTCGGTCTCCCCGCGCCTCCCTCCCTCCCTCCCTTTCCGACCCAGCTCCTCTTCGGCCTGAGGACCGCCTGAGTGGGGCAGAAGGGAGCCCAGCCCCTCCTGCTGCCTCTCGGGGTGACCAGACACGTCCTCCTTTCCCAGGACGTGTCCTCCATTTCAGCCTTCTCTCCAGGAGGGAGCAGGGCTAAAGAAGAAGCATGGGCTTACATTTACAGAAACCCTTGAAGGAAATAAAAGAAATCGCATTTCTAGAGAGTGTTTGGAGCCTTTCTTTGGTCGTGTCCTCCATTTCCCCCCGAAGGTCCTACATTGTGCGGCACCTCGTCCTCCTTTGCAGTGAGGACATCTGGATATCCCCCGATGCTCGCTTGACTTCCTTTCCTTCCTTCCTTACCAAGCCCTGGCTTTGGTTCGCACTGGAGAAATAACCCGGTTTGACACCACTTTAACTGCCCTGGCTCAAAACCATGGAATTCTGGGAATTCCCCTTCAGCCCAGAGGTGCAGCCCTTAACTGCCCCAGGATGAGGATCTTCCATAAAGTATCTTCTAATTAGGGGTGACCTTGGGCAAGTCACATAATCTCAGCCTCAGCGGAAGGCAATGGCAAATCACTGTTGGCAAGAACCCCCCATGATAGGGTCATTTTAGGGATGCCTTAAGTCTTAAACAACTTGAAGGCACACAACAGCGCCGGTCTTTAAAACCTTTTCTTAATTCAGAGCCCATTATATCAATTGCTCTGCAGAGGGGCGGGATATAAATTATTATTATTATTATTATTATCTCAGAAAAACTGGAAGCAACCTTCCCTAATCCTGCCAAAGTCTTTGGTAGTGGAGTATCCAGGACAGGGGTAGGCAACCTTTCCCCTTTAAGGGCCAAGGGACTTCGGCTCCCAGAAGCCTCAGCCATGTTGGCCAATAGTCCCATGTTGGCCAATAGCTCCTGGGATTCTGGGAGTTGAAGTCCCTCGGCCCTTAAAGGGGAAAGGTTGCCTACCCCTGATCCAGGATATGGGTATAATCCATCCATCAGATGGATTTTAAAAATACGGCTCTCCTGTTTCCTCTTCTAATTAAACCAACTGTTGGGGTGCACCTTCATCCTCTTGAACAGCTCCTGCTACAGGCAAAGTGCTTAGTTTTTGGAAATGCAGCTAACTTCCACTCACTATTTAGCACCAACAATCCATTTCTTACACGGAGAAGCACCTCCAGATTCAAGCCACCCGGATGGCTTCCCACAGTCCTATAAATGCTCCGCTCAGTCATTCACAGAGCGCAGCTCTAGTTAAAATCTATGTAATGCAGAGTGAACAAATGAACTGTGAACTACATCAAGTTAATTCGCCTCCATGGCCTTGTCCTTGGTCCCCTTCTATATACAAGTCCATCACCAACCATGCAAAAAAAGAAAAAGAAAAGAAAAGGCATTAAACCTCCAAACAGAAGAGATATAAGGAAATCATCACTGTCCCAAACAAAGTCTGTGGCAAAATTCCCTTTGGTTGGAGCCACCCCAAACTGGGCCCAGATTTCCATTTCATGAGGGTGCCTCCTCAGTCCAGGTTTTTGAGGCTCAGAAGAAAAGAGCCTCTGCCACCATTATATATCGCCCCACCTGCCACAGTAGGATTTGGAGGGCCCTTCTGGCTTGGCTCCCCCAAATTCCTTCTCAGGCCTTATAGTCTCCAGGCCGCCTCGGCTTTCTCTGGAGGCAAACTTTGTAAATATGAAAAGGGCCCCCATTCCCCAAACCGGCTCACCTTTAAAGACAAGTGGGCCTATAGAGGAAGGCCCTGCGCGCTAATTGAGGGATCACCAGGGAGGCAGGGGCGAGGAAAGGGCCTGACCAGCATTCCCACAGCTATTGTATGGATTTTTTAGGCTCTTAAAGAACCGTTCCCTTTTTTCTCTCTCTCTTTCTTTTTTTATTTCCCAGCCCCTCAGGCCTGGATTAAAGTGACAGACAATTT
This sequence comes from Phrynosoma blainvillii, assembly GCA_026167975.1. Lineage (NCBI taxonomy): Eukaryota > Metazoa > Chordata > Lepidosauria > Squamata > Phrynosomatidae > Phrynosoma > Phrynosoma blainvillii. Next base: position 226,832,758 of record JANUYF010000004.1, on the reverse strand, counting down.
TCCCTTCGCACCTTATTGATGCTCAAATGCACTTTGAGGTAATGTGAATAGGGCAGAGAGGGGAGGGGAGAGAAAGCTCAGGGAGGGAACACAATGTAGTGTGTGTATATGTGTGTTTGGGGGGGGGGCACACTACAAAGCTATCCACACTTGAAGGTGGAACAGAAGCAACAGTTTGGGTACAAAGTATTACAGCAAAGGCTGGGAATTGGCTGTGGGCTTCTTTGCCCTCTTCTCCACCCCTCCTTCCTTTTATTCCAAGAAGGCCTCAGATGCATCCAAAGCAGTCGGAGGAGTAGCACTAAGAACAATTTCCTTGGGCCAAACCAAAGGCCCACCTTGCCACAGCTTCTGACTGAACCTGCAGCCTTGGCGCCAGGGGAATGACTCTTCCACTCTTCCTTGTTCTGGACCTGAGGTGAAATCTCAAGCCAGTATCTGGGGGACTTTGAGGAGGACGGTGGCAGATAGACACATGCTTTACATGCAGAAAGTCTCTGTGTTTTCAGTCCTTTGCTGACAGGAGCTGAGGTAGCGGAGCTGGGAAGAGGCCCAGGGATGATCAAGAAGGGGGCAAAGTGGGTTTGAGGTAGTTTTGGGAGGGCAGGCCTTCATAATGCCCGTTCATATTACATTACAGGCACGTCGTGCTCAATATGGCTTGAGGGGGAAATGGGTGTTTGAACACATTCATGGGAAATGTGGACAAAGGGGCTGGGGATTCCAGCGATGAAGCATGGCCTTCAGTTAGAAACAGTGCATATTGCCTGGGCTATGCTCAAAATCCTTCAGTTAATCCACATTTTCCAACATCACTTACCCCAGCAGAATCAGCATGTACATACGTACGGTACGGTCATCTTCTTTAATCATGCTGTATCTGTAAATGCTAAAGTTTCATGATATCTTCCTTGGCATCAAGTAGAAACAACTCTGCCTTTAGCTTATTTTACATCTAACAGGATTTATCTTAATTTGTTCTGATTATAGCTAGAAGAAAGGTGAGACATAAAAAGAAAAATGTCTCTTGCTTCACATGTCTGAATCCTCTTCCATGTGTAACTGAAAGTATACTTTTTTCTCTTTCTCACAGCAGTCTCTCAAGACCCTTGAAAATGCTGCATATATTGTGGGTGACCCTGCTCAATGGGGTACAAGGAGGAAGATCCCTGTCTCCCAGATGAGGTGAAGAGACCTTCCATCATTAGAGGTCTTCTGTATATGGAAGGAAAGCTGGATACTTGTATGTTCTCTCCCAACAGAATTGCTAACCATTTTAGCTTTCCTGTTTGCTGATACTGCTCCATGTTCTTAATGACATGTGTTGCCTGTTTAAGAGGGGCCAGACCATGACAATAGAGCCAGGACAATAGATACATTCCAATGTATTCCAAAAGAAGAGTGCGACCATTTAGAACATTTTTATAGTTCTGTAGTATCTTTAATAGGAATGTAGTGGCTCAAGTGGTTAAGATGCTGACTCTGTTGGTTGCAAGATCGGCAGGTTGGCAGTTCAAGGCCCAGGTGCCACGTGATGGGGTGAGCGCCTGTCACTAGTCTCAGCTTCTGCCAACCTAGCAGTTCGAAAGCATGCAAATGCAAGTAGATAAATAGGTACCACTTCAGTGGGAAGGTAAACAGTGTTCTGTGCAATCATGGGGGCCACATGATCACAGAGTAGTCTCTGACAACGCTGGCTCTTTGGCTTAGTAACAGAGATGAGCACCACCCCCTACGGGAATACCTTTACCTTTACCTAGGATCTTTAAGCATTAGCTTTTTCTTTCTCTTTTATATTGATAATCAATAAATTGATTCACTAACTTTTGTAATCAATATTTTAGCTATTATTGCTTTTTAAATGATTGGAAGCCATTTGGGGAGAAAAGCGGGGTATACAGGCAACAAATAAACAGTCTCAAGTATCTCTATTGTGTCATCCACCTGAGCTTCACTTGTTGTTTTTTGTTTTGTTTTGTTGGGTTTCTTTGTCTTTCCCTCTTCGGGGATCCAGTATAATGAGAACTCCCATAACATCTCAGCTTTTAGGAAAAAAAGAGGTTCTCAATTCTGTCAAGAGAAATTAATTCTACTGGAGATTCTATGAGAGCAAAGAAGGAAAGGCCTCTTGGAATCCCTTCATTTTCTCCTAAATGGAACTGAGTATTGCCCAATGGTGAGAGAAAAAAAACTCTGTGTATATTCTGAATAATTTCTATTATTAATTCACATAGTTTAGGCCTATATATATATATTTTAAAAAAAAAAATCAAGGCTGAGATTGGCAGGAGTGAATTGACCCACCTTAGACCCTGGATGTCTGCTTATCATACAGGTATGCATTCATAGCATGCCAGTGCAAGAGCTAGCATTTCAGAATTGTGGTCCAGTGTGGTGGTAGTTATCTGGCACAGGGAAAGAAGATTTCCCTTAATATTGGCAAAAGTCACATGAAAAGGCATCCCCAAAGATCATCTGGCAACCCTCACTAAGATACCTGAGGAAATCCAAAGGGGCTCTTCTTCATTTTACCATGCGGGTACAAACTGTGCACTCACCCGCCCTTGTGCCACCCCAGGTAGGCAATTTTGTGGCAAGTCAAGCAGAAAACCAAGGCAAAGCAGTACTTCCCTCATTTGTGAGAGGCTCATTAGCAGAGCTCTCTTCAGCTAGAGCTCCTAATGATCGGAGCCCTTTTAAATGATATTTTACATTATTCCTACCCTTCTCTCTAACTTCAAACATGTGTGTTGTTTTGTTCCTTAAAAGGATCCCTCGGGTTCTTTGTTTTGTTTTGTTTTGTTTTTGCATGTTTTGTTTTGTTTCAGGTAAAACCCGATCATTAAAATTCAGCCCCCGTCTCTTGCATCTGCTTCGTCTTTGCCAAATGAATTGCAGGGTGAGAGAAAAGCAATTGCATTCAAATCACAGATGGGGTGCAGGTTTTGGGAAGAAATTTGAGAAACACCATTGTCCCGAATCAAAACTCAACCCTCGGCTCAACAAAGGGGGCAGCTTTAAGCCCTCTGAGTTCTATGGCACTTGTTTTTTAAACTTTCAGGGTCTTGCACAATGGCCTGCCACCTAAATGTCACAACCCCTCTAATTCCAAGTGTGTGTATGTGTGTTTCATTACAAAAAAAATGGAGGTGGGGGCAAGAAAATGGAAAGAGCCAAGAGGGATAGGGCAGAATCATACACATGTTTCCACTACATCAATGGGTTGTCTTTGACTTTGGGAGCCAACAGCTGAGTCAGCCGGGATCAAGGGGCCATGACCCAATCTTTTATGAACATGCTTCTTAGATATCCTCAAGGTAACAGTTGGAGTACCATCCCTGAAACCTAACAAATATTGAGACAATGATATAATAACTTGACAATGTGCAAAATCATTTACCAAAGCCAGGGGAGCCAACTGTTCACCAGTTTTCACTTCTGCACATCCCTAAGGGTCACCCCAGAGTATTATAGCCCACTTCTGCTCACGATTTTCAGCCAGACGGTTTGGTCAAAAATATGCTTTGGAAGGAACGAATTGAGAGGTTCTGAGGAAAGCTAAAGTGCTGCATTTGCAAGTGGTTTTCTGGTATTCTATGCCATTTTCAAGCAGAAAATCAGCCTAAACCTTTAAAAAAATATATATTGTGCGACTGCCAGGGGGTTTAGGCCCTGCAAAAGTGGGGTGCTGGGACCAATGTTGTCCAGTAGTTACACCTTTCTGACCTGTGACCAGTGACCAATGGCTAACTAGTTGCACTTAAGGGATCCCTGGTGGCACAGTGGTTAAATGCCTGTACAGCAGCCACAAGGTTGTGAGTTCGATCCCAGGGGCTCCAAGGTCCACTCATCCTTGCATCCTTCCGTAGGTCACTAAAATTAGTACCCTACTTGTTGGGAGCAATTAGCTTACACTTTGTAAACTGCTTAGGGAGTGTTAGTTCACTGATAAGAGGAATAGAAATGTACTTGCTATTACTATTGCAGCTCCCACTAATTTAGAGCTGGGAATGTAACTTGTGGGTTAAATTGAGCCCTGACATTTCATTTTTAAAAAGGAACTGTTTGATAACTCCAGTGTGTGGGGGAAATGGAGAATGCATGTGTGAGAGGCCAACCCTGTCATTAGCAGAGTGAAGAAGTTGTCCCAAGTTGGCAGATACTGTGAGAGAAATGTATGCCATATGGCCTGCCCTGAGCCATTTAAACTAACCTGGTGTCTCTTCAGGTGTAGTAGAGAATGCTGTGCCACTTTGGGAGAATTTCAAGAGCCAGTTCAGTCAGCTTTTATACATGGAATGGGAGTAGGTCCCATCTTGTTCTTTACCTCAGAAGTAAAATATACACAGACACACACAGATACTTATTTGATGATCCTCTCTTGGTACTCTAAAGGCCACAACACAACTGAAAATATTATGCAAAACTGAAAGGGGAAGGTGCTGATACATCTTCATCTTTAAATGTGCATCAAGGAGTAAATGGGTTCTGTTATGGATCTGGACACCACTGCCCTTCTTGTGTTGTGAAGTCCATCTTTACTTTGCAGCAAACAGATGATCAAGCAGTTTGTTTTCCATAATTTAGCTGACAGTACAGCAAGAGCTGGGCAGACAGGCCTTGATGTGGAACACTGAAGAAACATTTGGGATGTTAGAAATGGAAGCCAAAGTCCACACACAACTGTGCTAAAACTATGCTTTCTAGAGAGGACTCACTGCTAAAGATATTAGACTTGGCCTCTGCTTCTTCAGTTCTACACCCCAAATAGGAGGGTCAGGAAGGGAACAGCCTCTCCTGAGATCTGGCTAATGTCATCCATATCAGTAGATTGATGATTTCCTCCAGGTTTTAATCCAAATGTTAAAGGAGGTTCCCTAGCTGCTGAGCCTTGAGGGAGGGGCTAGGAAAAGTATGATTCAGGACCTTGGATAACTCTTTTATAATTCAGGAAAAACCTGGCACAGCTTCACTGCCCTTCTGGCAAGCAAGACAGCAGCCACCACTGTAAAGATGTCCTGACAGTCAAAACAGATAACACCGGGGATAATGGAGCAAGGGACTGACTTAGTATAAAGCGGCCTTGCTTGTTTCTCAGTATGTGGACCTCATGGAGTTTTGAATGCCTGCTTGGGATAGCAATGATTCTGAAGCCATCTTTTGATATTAGAAGTGGCAACAGAGGGAAGAGATGATACAACTTCTTGCTTATGTATGCAGTGAGTGAAGATTTGAAGAGTCTCTCTTCTGTCCATTCCACGCAACACACTTATATAGAAAATAATTGCTGCCCCCAGAAGCTCAGTGATTCTAACCTTCTCTGGGAATGTGATGGGTAAACACCACCTTATGTGTTTAAATGGTAACTCCTTGTTCAAGAATAAAAAGAAGAAGAGGCACAACAGTATCATTTATAAGTGATTTATAAATATACTTTCTCAGACTCTTAAGAAAACTAACTCTGTTCTCCATGAATCATGTAAATTAGTCTAGTCTGTTTTCTGTTGCAAATATACATGGTTCTCATCAGATAGACTCTGGGGGGTTGCAGACTGCCAGAAATAGTGTGAATTCAGTCCACTTTTAGGGTTAGGGTTAGTGCTAGGGAATCATGGGAACTGTTATTTTTCTGAGACATTGAGCCTTCTCTGTCAGACAACTCTGATGCCACAATAAAATACAGTTCCCATGGTTCCCTAACTCTAACCCTAACCCTAAAAGTGGACTGAATTCACACTATTTCTGGCAGTCTGCAACCCCCCTCTGTGTCTTTGAGCATAGATTTATTCATTTTGCTTGGAAGAGAAAAGGCAGAAACTGTAACATCTTCTGAAAGGGATTGGTTGAAGGCAATGTTCAATGGCACAGAACAGTGCTTCTTAAGCTTCAGATGTGGAGGACCAACAGGGTTTTTTTCTCCAACTGGGCCAGAGATAAGCACCATATTTGTTTGCGCTGGTTACAACTGCTGCCCTGGAAACTTGTTGCAGACCAGCAGCCAATGACTCACAGACTGACATTGGTCTATGGACCACCACTGTGAATAGCACTGGATTAGAGGAAATGGGGCTCGTAATCAGGATTTTTGATTATCAGGAATGATGATATCAGCTAACCATCACCACTCCCAGCTTCCCAGTTTTCTTAAAACTTAGTAGCTCATATTAGCTCAAGGATGGGAAGGAGGAGGATTTTTTCCCAGGTAACAATATATTTTGGTGAGTGCAGGGTGACCAGATGTCCTAATCACAAAGGAGGACAAGGCACTGTAAAATATAGGACATCCAAGGAAAATGTAGGACATTACCAAAAATAAAAGCTAAAAACACTAATAGAAATATCAATTCATGCTCAAAATGGAAGACATTTTGGAATTCCTCCTGGACAGAGGTTGAAATGTAGGATGTGTCCTGGAAAAGGAGGCTGTCTGGTCACCCTGGGTAAGTGCCACTATTGCAAGAACATTAGGATTGCAAAAGACCTTCTATTGATGGAGGGGGAGATGTTTGAGACTGGTTTGTTGATGTGGCTCAACAGCTACCTGCATTTTTGAACCTCACCAAGGTATGTGTCTATGGAGTTTATTATGATGAATGTCAGCTGCAAGGGAATGTCATATAAATTTCTTCCAACTCCCAAAAAAGAAGAGCAAAGATTACTCATCCCACTAAGCCTGCCTATTTTTTGTTTGGTAATCAGATTAAATATTTCTGCTTAATTTTTGGCTGCAATAGCCAGATCAGCATTGGAAAAATAATGCACAGAATGACAATGGGGTTGTGGTGCCCATATAATGTAGCTTGACTTTGGAAGAAGGGACATCGTTATGTTTTATGGAATGGACATGTTCTTAAACAAAACCTCTTTTGAAAGGAATGGGATAACTGTAACCCTCACCTCGCAGGATTGCAAGTTTAGTCTTTCAGAGTCATCCGATTGGGTGTGCCACTCTCTCGACCAGCTCATCTAAGAGGATTCTGTCCTGCACATTCCTGAGACATAGAAGGGGTGAACTAGAGGCATCCCCCCCTCCAACCCTTCACCCTGTAATGCAAACAGAAGTTGAGAAGATGAGACACCCTTATTTGGGTCACAGCTGTTTAAGATGTAAAGACCCTTTAAGCATTTGGGAGCTCCTGCTTACAGCCGCTGAGAAAGTAAACTTTGAATGACCCCTCAGGTTAGTTTAGTCTGAGATCCCAGAGCTGATGGGCGGGTGGAACCAGATGCTGGCTTTTCCCGCCAACGAAGCAGGGGAGACATATCACTTCCCTTGGAATTGTGTGTTATCTTTAGGGCTGGGCAGCCACACACACACACACACACACACACACTGGCAGCATTTAGAGAATTGCTCCAGAAGGGCAAGCTGCCTAGGAACAAGACACAAGTTGTTGGAAGATTATTGTGCAATGCGCAAACTGAGGCCAGTTTTGTTCAATCGCACCAGTACAAAGTCAATGGCTTCTTTCCTGGGAGTTGTTCTTCACTCCCCCAATCTGTGAACTCTAGGAGCAGGTTGAGGGAAGTAATGAGACAACTAGGAGTTTGAATAAAAGGTAAATAGATACTATCAGGGAATGCACTCACCTGTGTGCCATAATAAATATGGGGCTATATGTTAGATTTTTGCCAAACTGTCCCCTTTAAGGGCCGAGGGACTTCAGCTCCCAGAAGTCTCAGCCATGTTGGCCAATAGCCTGGGATGTTGGCCAATAGTCTGGGATTCTGGGAGCTGAAGTCCCTCGGCCCTTAAAGGGGACAGTTTGCCTACCCCTGCGTCTAGAGTTTAGAATCTAGAGTCTATTTGATAATATAGAATGCTTTGAAAACTTAAATTTGGGACTACAGAACACCAGCATTGCCAACAATTAAATTTCTCATACTCTGATAGAGTCTGCTAGAGTCTAGGCCAACTTGACTACCACACTTACTGTCAGTAAGTCAGTCAATCAATCCCCCTCTCTTTCATACACTTGTATGTGAACAAATGTAGAATCAAAGAATCATAGAGTTGGAAGAGACCACAAGGGCCATCCAGTCCAACCCCTACCATGCAGGAACTCACATTCAAAGCACCATCGACAGATGGCCATCCAGCCTCTGACACATCTACACACTTATTATTTTTTCCTTCTAACAATAGAAAGGACACAACTGACAGCATGCTACCTGAAACCATAGCTGTTTTAGAACTGGAATGGAGAATGTATGGTTCACCAGGTGGTAGTACTGCAATTGACATGATAGTAGGGCTGCAACTATCCCATTGACATAGCCAATGGTGAAGGGTCATGGGAATAGCAGTCCAACAATATCTGAAGATAATAATAAGATTCACATCATCCCTGCTTAGAATAATCAATATCTTGAAAAACATTCTATTCTAAGTTGTACCTTTAAAATATGATGTATTGTAAGGTTCCACAGCCTCCCTGCCAATCAACACCTCAGTACATCTTTAGTCACATCTGCACCACCTGCACATCAGCCTGCTGTAGAAAGGCTGAAGATACAACCGGTGTTTTTGCTCAGACTACATTTTTGCAGTGCATTACAATGAATATTAAATTCAATCAAATTACCTATACATTATCAACAGAGATGTATCCTCCTCCCAACTAGTACTCAAACTATAAAAACACTGTCGTAGTACAGTGGGTCTGCCCAGGTATCAGTCGGATGGCCATCCACAGATTGGAGATCCCATGGATTGTCCCATCCCATATTAGTCAATGGCAGAGCATGCTTGCAGTTCTACCAATATGGGCATGCACACTTCGCTGCCCTTTGACAAATATGTTCTTGAGCTCCTGTATATTTTCCCATTTACAGGGTGGCCCAGAACCAAACCCCCATGAATGGGAAGGACACATTGCACAAGCAAATCTCAAAATTGCTATTGGTTACTTTTTGAAGTGAATTAGGAATTCCTAGGACAGTGATGGCGAACCTTTTAGAGATTGAGTGCCCAAACTGCAACCTCAAACCCATGTATTTATTGCAAAGTGCCACATCCCTCTGGCTTTCTAGTAATGAACTCTGCCATTGGTTCACCACCACTGTCCTAGGATCTGCTGAGACTAAATTTCAAAATGTCAGTTTCACATTGGAAATGGTGCCGTTGGAGTATGGAGCCATCATTATCCAACAGGGGGGGAAATCAAAGGGAGATTCCACAGTGAACTCCTTTTTCTGAGCAACATATGCTAAATTTCTAACTCTAAAATCCACTCAAGGTATGTTAATTTTAAATATTAAAATGAGCTTGAATAATATCTATCCAATTTCACTGCTACAAAGGTCCAGTATGTGCCTCATGCCATCTATTATAATTCATGGGCATTGTAGAAATATTCCTAGCACTGTGTTTACATGGAGTGTTGCTGCAGAAGAAATCCTCTCAATACTTTTCAAAATACTATTGTTTCTGAGGAAGCTGCTTGTTAAGTTACATACTAAAGGTTTTTAGGGACATCGTTATCATCTGATAACAAGGCTTAGCTTTGTAATTAATAATTCTGCTTCTAAGCCTTTTTGTAGAATATAATCTTCATCCTAATTTATTTAAGCACAGAGTAGTTTGCAGACAATATCAAAATAGCATTCTTCTATTTATTTTTTACTCCTCTCTGCTCATTTGGAGAGTATATTTTGTTGAATTTCAAACAATGAGGAATATTTGCTTTTGAGGCATTTGTTCATTAGAAAGTTCTGAAATAGGAGTTATTCCTTTGCCTTAAAAATGTTTGTGCTTTTGGATTTGGTTTAAAATGTTAGAGAGGCCTTGTAATGGACAGATGAGACCAGACACATTTCAAGAGGACTGGATACTTTTTATTAACTATGAAAATGACCATCCACATCACTCACACAACATCTTTTGGAAAGACACCTCACAAACGGACACAGCATCCTTGCTAACTACTGAAAGGACTTAATTAATGGACCCTACTGCACAATAATTGTTGACCAATTCCACATCCTTTAGCTTTGTCTTCTGGTTCTGGTTCTATTATTGTACTATGCTGATGTTATGTAATGCTAGCTTGAATGGATTTTAAAATTTAATTAAAAATAAATGAGAAAAAAATGTTAAATAGTTTCCTGTACCTACTGAAGACTCTGTGACAGTGGAGTGAGGGCTCAAACTTGTAGGGAGATTATTTGGCAAGGGGGGGGGGGAAGAGACTGCATTGCAACTCCCAACACATGGACTGCCGGGTCACCTCACTTGCTTGTGCACCTGAATGGGATTATCTGGGTAACTGGAGCAGCAATGGTTTCTTCCGATTGGGGAGAGCAAGTGAAAGAATTGTCTTTAACCACTTGCATGCTCTCAGAAAGATAACCCATATCAGAGCCTGGTAGTGAAGCTCTACAGGTAAGACTGTATTCTGATACATGTTATTTTGGAGAGTAACTAGGGCATAATAGCAGACCTTTTGCAATAGTACAATTGCCATTTTTTGTGGATAACTTATAACATTTTTTTTTTACTAGAACTTTTGGAGGGAGAGCTAAAATGCTTCCTTAGAGTATTTTGAGGAGATTCTTCCCCCAAAATCAATTTGCCCATCTTTTTACTTGTCAAGATTAATTTCCCCACCACAGAAACAATAACTTTTTAAAAATGTGTAACAAATAGGAACCAACTCCAGTTGATTGAACTGGATTGTGTAACATGAGTAATAATGTGTTACCTAAACTTGGGAGTGGGATGGTTTTGTAATAAGTTTCATAATGAGCTACTGATGAAAAGTAACTTCCTAAACTCTGATTAATATGCTGTGACTGGGTGCAAAACAATTGGGATAGTGGAAAGCAAGCACCTCTTGCTACTTCTCAGAGACACTGAGAATCACTATAGGTCTATCACAAGTACAAAGTAGAATAAATTTACATCAGCAGTGAGCAAAATTCTCTGCATGCTTAAGGTGAGTGCTACATCTTTGCATTGGTGCTGTCACATTCTTGGGCTTGTGGATTTTCTCCCACTTACAAATGCTGTTAAATGTGAACAAAGTTTATCCATGAAGAAATAAAATGCACAAGTCCACTGCAGAGGCATGTGTTATGCATGAAAATTTAGACCACCACCACCTCGCACACAGAGTGTACATTCTTAAATTTTCCTGAAGAAACTCTTTGGTGCAGCCCATCAAAAACACAAGTGTTACATACTCCCTTCAACTAATGTTAGCTATCAATCTGGCTGCTACATTTTGGACTAACTGCAATTTCACAACAGCATACAAGGGCAGACCCTTGGTTCAACTAGACTTAAAGCAATTTGACATCACTTTAACTGCCATGACTCAGTGCTTTGTAACTGTACGATCTATTTCACCTTCCCTGTCAGAGAGCTCTGGTGCCACAATAAACTACAAATCTCAGAATTCCATAGCACTGAATCATGGCAGTTAAAGTGGTATCAAACTGCATTATTTCCGCAGTATGACATCAGCCTTAGAAAGAGAAAATGATCTAGGTGTCACCTGTGATGCCAATCTACTGCCATCATACCTAGTTCCTAGGACCTAGGTTGAGACTATGACACAGACAGGGAAACTGGGGATGTGCGAGTGCTTGAGACAGGCAATGACACTCCCCAGTAGCCACAGTACACAGACATAGATTTAGCAGTACCTACCACAGCTGAATGTAGATGAGAAACCAAGGGATTGCAATACTCAGAGAGTTTAAACAGAAAATGTGCATTAATCAGGCAACAACTGCAGGAGGCTACCAGACCATAAATATTCCAGCAACTCCCTTGGGAGATTGTTGCTGACAACCAATCATTCTGGAGGAAGCAACACTTTTGTCTCTTGATTCCTGGCTGGTGTTTCAGAAGAACCTTGGACTCTGCGTTGTAAGCTGATCATGTTACTGGATACTTTACTCCCTTGGACTGACACTTTGGATTTATTGCGGTACCCTACTGACCTGGACCGCTTGGACTCCAAGAACTGTAACTGGCTGGTAAGCTCCTGTACACAACTGGGCCACTTCTGACTCATCTCTGATGGACTTTGCCTGGTACTTTGCCCCTGGCTGGCCGCCAAGACAGAACAACTGCAAAAATTTTAATGGGTTTATTCAGCAGCTCCATTAATATTTTGGACTCCCAGAGAAAAGTACAATCCAGTGTGTTTTAAATATGCTATTTAACTAAAAATGTATACATAAAGGAATAATACACACATGCTGAATATTCTCTGGATCCACTGAGAGAAGTTGATGCAAAGAAGCATGATTCTGTGGATGCAAATGGTGATCCAGATTTTCATCTAGATACACATTCACTGCAAAAAAATGTGGGTTGCCCCCAGATTGTGTGGAGGGGGACAGGGCAATATGCCCTCTGGTCAATCTCAGCTCTATCCTGTTTCACTCAGACCCAAACTTACCAGGACACAGAAGGCTATACTGTAGGGATGAATGGAAATCAGCAGTACCAAGTGACATTGGAAATGGAGAATGGAGATGGGATGTTCAGCACTAAGAGCACTATAGGCTGAAGCAAATTTTAACTTAATTTCTCAAAAAGTCTCATTGGGCTTAGAAGTATCAAAGGTAGGCAGCCAGCTTCAGGCATTTGTAGATGGAATTGTGTACTATGATAATAACTGGGTGAAAATAGCTTAGACACAGTTACTCATGACCTAGTAATCTCCTGTTTAGAATATTGTGATGTATTATACATGAAACAGGCTTTTTAAATGCTCAGAAGTGACACTTATTCAAAACTAATTCTTAAAATAGTGTTGCAAGATAATTAACGGGGATGAGATCGTTAGCATACCTACCCCCCTCTTGTTGGAATATGGGGTTCATATTTTCATATTTAATATCCAGAGTCAGGCATGTTTTATTTAAGAGGTCACAATGACCTTTGGAACACTAGGAAGGTTCACATAGGAAAGACACACTGCCCCAGACCTGGAAGACCTAGGTAGAACCACAATAAAAGTTAAATAGGTTTGTTGATTACTCCAAACTCCCACAGGCTCTCCACATATCCTCTTGCAATAAAAGCTAAGGAATCCCATTGAAAAAGCAGTTAAAGACCATATCTTCTCCTCACCCTAGGTTGTGTCCCTATTCACCTCTTTCTATCTGACTATCCAGGGGTTGTCTCAAATCCAATCAATTTTTTGTCACTCTGAAGTTAAAGCCATTAGCCATTCTGGAATCCTACTGTCAATTCCACTGGAAGATCATCAGGTCTTTGTTACACTGTGTGGGAATATTAAATTCCCCTTGGAAGGGTGCAGAACAAGATATGTGTCCCACAGGTGGCCAATTCACGCCTACAGACCAAGGCTCTGTCTCACAAACCAGAGGTCCAGTCTCTGTATAGCCCTCAAATTCCAAATGAGCCACTCTCCATTTTCCATGGAACCCACTCTTCAGGGTTGGTAATTATCATCCGTTCTAATTTCCGATTCCTCACTATCCAAACATTCACATCTTTCTTTCTTTTAGCTTTGCATAGTTTTTAAAGTTGCATTGGATTTTTGTGTTTGTGTGCTCATTTGACACAAAATGTGCCTTTTGCACATTTCTAAATAAAACTCTTGTATTAATTGAAACTGGAGTCTCTGCAGCTAGGTATGGTATATATAGGTGGAATGATCCCCTTAAGTTACTGAACCTCTCAGAGGCCTCTTTGAGCTAATAATTCACCCCAACACCAAGATGTTGTCATGGCTGGTGGGGACCCCATGTTTTGGGTGACATTTCATTCATACAGTGGGCCCTTCTATTAACTGGAATTTGATTCTAGGACCCTCCATGGATACCCAAATCTGTGGATCCTCAAGTCCCATTGTGCATAGTGGGATAGTAAAATGGCAAAATCAAGGTTTGTTTTTGGACTTAAGAATTTTTTTTTCAAGCCATGGATGGTTGAATCCATGGATGCAGAATCTGTGGATATAGAGGTCTGACTGTATGATGTGCATTACTAGCTACGCTGACCTTAGTTAAATCTCAGCCTTAATTTAATGTGATATTTTTATTCTATAAAGTTCTTAATGGATTGGGACTATTCCACTTGAAAGTTGACTTTTTCCCATTTACACTTATCTGAACCTGAAGATCCTCTTCGGAGACCCTGCCCCATGTGCCTCTCCTCCTCAAGGCACATAGTTACTAAGCAGAAGGTCTTCTCAGTGGTGGCACTCCAGCTGTGAAGTTGTCTTCCAAAACACTTTGCTTAATGCCTTCTTTTGGTCTTTTCTTATACAAAGGCTTTTAAAACAAGTTGTGAGCTGCCAATTATTTAAAAGGAAATTTTAATGTGGTCTTTTTAGTTTCAGTTTTTAAATAAAGATATTATATTTAGAATATTACAGTTGTTTTGCTCAAGGCTTTAGGAACTGAACAGATCTCTCTTGATTGTTGACCATTTAAAATAACGATAAGCAAAGGAAAGCAAAGATGGCTGCCCTGATACTTGGATCCACTTTCCTCTTTACATCACCAGACCTTAAAGAAGAAAAATCCAGTTTGTAACACGGGGAGGCTAGCATTAGGAAAAATAATAGAAGCTCCACTGAACTGACTGATTGCGACTTATTCTGTAAACAGAGATGCACATTCCTGTGGTGCCAATATATCAAAACTAGTTTGCATGGAACCTTTTAGAGTTTCAAAATGATGCAGTGTGCTTTTTAATGTTTGTTCATAAACCACTTTGGGTAAAAACCAGGATTGGCCCTACCATTAGGCAGAGCTGGCTGCCTTAGAAAGCAGACTTGGGTTATGATGGAAGGGCAACAAGCTGTTATTTACTGCATTATTGGATTTGGGCTACTAAGGATGAACAGACCTGCCTGTCAGATTTTCTGCCTCAGGTTGATGCTGGCTTAAAGATATAATGTGCCTTGACTTGGATGGATGTGGAGAGTATCATTTGCTGCTCTGCCTTATGCAGCAAAATGCCTCATGATCACCTTGGTAAAAATAGAGTTAAAATGGTCATGGGCTATAGATCTCAGTAGAAATGAACGGTGATTGTGAGTGATTAGGAGTATACTGAATTGTGGCCCAGATTTAGCAAGCCAAATAGATGCCCTGATAAAAATAACAAGCTAAAAAAAAAAGGGGGGGCAGCCCTATGCTTCAGTGAAGAGTATCCCAAGAATCACAGAATATACCCCTCACAGGTCAGAAAGAGAGATAAGTTCTCAAAAGTGAGGAACCAAACTCAGAAATCATCCCCAGTTCCTACACAAACATCAGAAGTGGGTCTCTCTCCAACATCAGAACTTTGCTGACGGAGAGTGGGAAAAACAGATATGCTGACGGTAGGGAAGTGGGTACAGAGAGAATGGCATTATGCCCAAAGAATGGAAAGCTCTCCTGTCCGCAAATGTACCAACAAACTGCCTCCTAAACTATGTCAGCCCTGGAAGTCTGTGTAAATCACTTCCCTCCAGTTATTCCAATGGGATGGAATGGGAAGGCATGAGCCTAGCAGGGTTCTGACTCTCAGAGGAGACTTCTGTATCAGAGTGTTCCAAAATGAATTTTGATTTTTCCTGTCTTAGTGTATGGGAATACCCTATACTATATTTACTGCAAAGATACTAAGAAGTACAAGAACGGCTATGCTGTTCTCCCCTGGATTATCTGTATTAAGATTTTATTTCTATTTGTCAGGCAGAGGAAACAAAGTACATTCACAAGATCTTATAAGAGAAAGGTGAATTAAGGTTTAGTGGAAACTTTAGTGTAACTGTAAATTCAAGCCGTGGATGCTTGAAACAGTGGATAAAAAAATCTGTGGATATGGAGGGCCGACTGGACATTCACCAATTGACCAAACAATCAGAGTATAAAATGAGTCCATGAGTGCCGATCTGGTTGTGGAAGGGTATCAGAAAATACCTTTTAATAGATCTGGAACAGCTAATAGATCTGTCAACCATCTGGGTACATTACTACCCTAGTTATGTGAATTTACTCAACAGAAAAATCATATCTGAAAAAGCTATATATCTTGGGTTAATCCAGAGCCTAGCCTGTAAATTATATGGGATGAGAAGAAAGAAGATTAATAAATGCTGTTTGTGGTTGATATGGGTAAAATAGAAGAATACGGTAGAATGGGTCTCAAAGAGTTTAAGCTACATTTAATGAACTACGATATATGCAAAGAATGTATAGCCAAAATACTAGAAATAAAGCTAAGCAGGAGAAAATAGTATGAATACTGCACAAATTAAGGGGACTTTTAAAAACTCCTATACAACAGTTTAGATCCAGAGTTGTATGGAGCAGAACTCCATGATTATGAAGCTAGAAGCTGAAATGCTCATCTACTCAACTTTCCTCTGCTCCCTATTCTCCCCACCCCATGCTCCTGAAAAACTTTTTTGAAGGCTTGTAGGTCTTGTAGAAGAGTGTGTGGAAATGGTACGTGGTTGCAAGGAGGACATAGTGGAAATCACTATCCCACTCCCTTCCTCCAAGCAGAGAGGTTAAGATCCATCAGGGAGGTCACATCCCAGTTCCTTTCACCAACAGTCATTCCATTAATGATAGTCACCTCTGTACTCTATACAAGATGCCTGCTTAAAGGTGAAGTGGAAAACAATTTGCAAATGCATTCCAATTAAGGTCTCAATCCAAATTGCTTTGGAATAATCTAAATGGTTTTAACAGAGCATCTGGAGAAACGGGTAGACCATAGACTTACTTACTAGCTGTTAGGTTAGAATAATGGGATGAGGTAGCCAGGCACCCTCTTAAGTTCTACTGATATCAGTGAATGCAATAAGCCTTTCCTTCACTTTACATGCTTGAACCCCATGGGAATCTAGCATTTCTTTACTATATTCCATTCTTCTTGCAGTTGTGTAGGAGAATTAATAACATTTGGTTGCAACATGTTCACCCTTTAATTTAAGGCAATGATTATCTTCTAATAATAATAATAATAATAAAATTTATTTGTACCCCGCCCATTGGTAGTCCAATCCGGGCGGCTCACAGATTAAAATCTTCTCTTTAGCAATTCAATAGGCTTTTGTGTATTGAAGGTGATTAAAACATATTACACATAGAAATATTTAGCTTGACATGAATGCATCACTTCTAATATATATCTTGTGTGTATTCACTAACAGGATTCTTATATGAGACAAGAAGGCTTCTACATTTTGCATTTTTGGTAAAAAATGAAATAACAGCTGTACTGAATAACAGTCATACACTGATTTCATTATCTTTAGTCCTCTCAAAAAGGTACCAATAATAAATAAAGATGTGCATATATTTCTAATTTGTGTTTGAGCCTCAAACTGGGATATGATCTGCTATAATAAAGAATATGTATTAATTTCAGAAAAACACATAACAAATATTTTGTTTAGCAGCTGGTGTTCTCATGGTGTTTTTGCATACCACACTCTAAGCCTAGAAATGTGTAGTTTATATTTTAAAAATGTTTACAAGACTATTTTGACACACTTTTAGGCAACTGTTATGCACACCTGGTTTTTACAGACCCAGATCCCTGGATATAGGTACACATTTCTCACAAAAGAACAATTTTCAAAATATGCAATGAGGAAGATTTCTTAATACACTGTAATTTTACATTTTTATTGTTTGGTGAAATAAACAAGGTGCTTAAAAACAGCAGAAAAAATAATACAAACAAGTATGAGAATGAAATAAAAGCAAAAAGAAAAGAAAAGTAAAGAAAAGAAAAGAGGGCCCCCAATTTTTTTCACAATGATGAGCAAAGAATTTTTGTGTCTGCTATTTGGAACATTTTAGAAGCCACTAGTCGATATCTGCTTATCCTGAACAGTCTCCTAGATACCAGTTATTTGGTTCTGGCCCATTTCTGAACATTATTTAGATAATCACATCATCAGCAGTTCGGTACACTGCAACGTAATGGAAAATACTCCCTAAACAAAATCTGAACTGAGATCCAAAGCAAAAATATAAGAATCAAAATCAGTAAATAAATATCTTGCATATATGTCAAACTATATTCTCCAAACAAAACCTTACATCTTATGAAAGGAATCAGAAAGTACCAACAACAACAGAAAAGATCTCTGCTTTCTACTACTACAATACTGTTAAATCTCCAAGGCTGAAAATGTCCCATTTACTGATTTTCTGCCTTTTTAGAAAATTAGGTGGTGGAGTAGAAATTCAAACACAGGAAGAAAATGCACATATATGAGAGCACTGGTTCAGCGAGATATCAAATATACAGTATTCTAGTGTCAAAAGTACAGGCAGAAATGTCCAAGAATTCTTGGTGAAAAAGGGGGTAATTGAGGAGTAAAAATTCTACTTGACAATCACTCACATTTTAACAGTGCATTAATTATAACAAAAGCCAGATGGTAAGTGAGCAATACAGTCAGAGTGTTCAGTGTTTACAGCAGATTATTTTTCTCTGCTCATTTAAATGAGGTTGGAGACATATACTCATGTATGGGAAACTTTTAAAGGAGCTATGTTTATTCTTTCTTCCCAGCTTCTTGAAAGAGGCAGAGTTGTGACATTGATTTTTTTGAGTCAAATGATAGTACACGGTGATTTGGATAAAGCATTCGCCGTGCCTCATTCGTTATTCAAAGGATTATTTAGTCCTTCCGTCTGGGGTCACCTATTCTTTTGCCTCTAGGAAAAGTGTTTCTTGAGGGTACAATTTTAACTCCAGTAATGATTTATTTGGATCCAGCTGAGTCACCTGTGAAGATAAAAAAAAAGAACAGGAAAATCTGAAAAAACAAATACAGGTAGATGTCTGACACATTTTGAAAAACAAATATCAATTCTGGGGCTGTTATGATTCCTTTTCCTTTTGGTTCACAAGATCCTGCAAAATAGCAGCCATTCACTCATGCTAATAGGTGGATGTACATATCTGTAGTGAATAGCAATAAAATATAGGTTAATTATTATGTATAATGTATCCCAAATTATATATATATATATATATATATATATATATATATATATATATATATATATAATGTATCCCAAATCTCCACCTGTCAAGAGCTGTCTTACTTTGTTTCACAAGAATCTCATAGCATCTGTGAATTCAGATGTCATTTTGGTAGGAGTATTGGAATATTACAGCTACAGGAGACAGAATGATCTGTCTGACACTGTATTCTACATAGACTGCAAGTATTAACTTAATTTAATGGGTGTTCAAAGTATATAAATAGGTGATACAGCATTTGATTATTTCAATTTCATTTTAAAAGCACTGCAGAGATCATTATTGAGCATTCTAGTTTAGCTCCACAAACCACCTCCCTGCGTTCTTAAAACTCATTGGTGCTATTATTATTTTAATATGACTTGGGGGGAAATGGCTTTCTTGCAGTTTCATCTAGGTTTAAATCTTTGTTAAAAAGATATGCCATTGGACACTCTATTACTATGAAGGGGAGTGAATAAATGATTTACCCATACCTATAAAATGAGGTTACATGATTTACCAACAATTACTATCTAGGGAAACACTTAAAACACACCACGTTATGAGAAGGAATCACAAAGAATTCAGTAAAAATATGCATACTGCATATCCTGCATCGAAAGTGTCAGTATAAGTAGGAAGTGTTCTTTTTTAATCATATTGCAATTTGAGTTTGATGACTATGACCACCTGAAACCATAAAATAGTTGTTTTGATAGAGTGGATTTGCTTTTGTTTTAAAAGTATAAACAAAATGGTTTCTCACTGGGAGATTACAAATGGATTACTGAATTACTGTTATGGTGAAAACATGCACTAGAAAAGAATGGCTGCTTTATAAATATCTGAAGGTTTGAATAGGGCTTTGTGGCCACATTAAGCTGAACATGATTACAGAGCTCCCACAGTCAGGAACCCTGGTAAGGTAAGGCTCCCAATTACAAGCACTCTGCACCCTATTCAACTGAATGTAAATACAAAGTCTTCTTCAGATGGATGCTTGGGTACATGGGAGGGGCAAGGCTTATGTGTACACTCTCATCCCATTTTAGCCCTCCACAGATACTCAAGTGAACCCTTAAATAGGACTTACATTGCAGCATAAATGGTAATCAATATTAACATTGCTCATCCAATTTTAGGTACAGTATATATATATATATGTGTGTGTGTGTGTGTGTTTTAATTCACAAGCATAAAGTCTTCTACCTCCTTTGCTTTTGCTTGGACTGGGCCCCCAGGATAGATCAGAAATTCAATAAATGCGTGTAAGTTACATCATATTGTGTTTAAAGAGCACATATCTGGAAAAGATGCCACTCAAAATGAGCAAGAAGGATGTATCTCATAAAACGTTTGATCATAGTAAAATTTTACTAACGTATTGTTTCATAAAATAAACATATTATGTTTTGACAAAACTGCCAAAATGCTGAATTTTAGTTTGCAATCAAAGAAGCATGCCCCTGAAGTGTTTTGTTTCATATTTAAAGCCTTCACACTTCTCTGCTAGAACCATTCTCTGGCCAAGAGGTACAGTGCACCTGAGAAAAGCAATTTACTTTCTATGTTCAGTTCAAGTCTGTATCTAATTAAATCCACTCATTCTCCAAATCCCACAACCCCTTTATTGCAAAACCAAGAAAAGGTAAGTAGAGCGAGAATGTCTTCTGTGTATCAGGCAAAACTGGATTGAAAAGCAAGGCTGGGTTAATGAACACTATCCTCCAGACTGTAACCAGATGGAAACCTATTATTCACTTGAGTGTAATTAAGGATGCACATCCTAATCAGAACTCTAGGGTTTGCAAACTCAAGTTACCCTTAATAACAACTATGAACGATGCCCTTTTCTCAAGTGTTTTCAACTTTGGAGGTTAGTTACGTACCTGTGCTAAGAAGAGGTTTGCTGCCTTTCACCCCTTATTTTAAAGTGTCTGCTGATTTTCTAATTCACTTAGGGACTGCAGAGTTTGCAAATGTTTACACGGTTACCCAATTAACTAACAATATGGCTCTTACATCTGTCAACAAACAAAGCTGTTGTTGCTTTGTTTTAGCTCCCTGGCATTTTCTGTTCATATGGGTCGCCATTGTACTTAATTATCACGCCAGATCCCGTCTGCAGCATTTACTTTGTTATTTGTGGTATGTAAATATGTTGCTGTAGCATGAAAAACAGAAGCTTTATTATTGTTCTTCTGACCACAAGACATGCGCTAGATGGCAAGCAAAAGAACTAAAACAGCATCAGCTGAAAATAGAATTGGAAATAAGTCTTGTGTTTGGGCCTTTTGAAGCTGTTTTGTACCACGAGTGGCAGTGAGAGTGGGTCTTCATGCCCATGGACCCCTTCCCCACCCACATCCCTCTCACTGCCTTCTGATAACACACAAGGTAATAAATGAACTGGGAAGTCCCACATTATCTGGAACGTGGGATCCTTTAGTTGATCATCCTGTACTGAAATGAATGAAACAGAAGAGCACAAAGGGGGGAACTTCCGGTTGGGAAGAGCTTCAGGTCAGAAGGAGTAAAGTGAGGCTCCGCTCTTATCTCCATTAGATCCTGAAAGCAAAGTATTATGCAAAACAAACAAACAAATAATAAAAATCACAGGATTGCTTTATATGAAATATTCCTCATCACAATTTTCTGATAACTGCTTTCCACCACACCCATATTCATACTGTATTTCACAAAGCGTTCTACCACACACACACATACCTCACCAGTGGCATCACTAGGGAGCTGTGGGGGGTGCGGCCCTCACTGGGTGATATGCCAGAAGAGGGGTGACACCTGGTCGGACCCTCCTCCCACTGCGCCCCTTTCAGCTTCACCAGGGCGGCAAATGAAAGGCCTGAGCATGTCCCCCCAGCTTTGCAGAAATGGTGGGGATCTCCTCATGAGGAGACCTCTGCCACTGTGGTGAAGGAAAGAACCAAGTGTGACCATTTGGCTGCTGCCACCATCCTGGCAACCCCTGCACCTGGTGACACTAGGGGTGGGGACACCACTATACCTCACATTAAAACCAATGCTAAAGATTGCTTTGCTCTGCTATTTATTCAAGAAGCTAATGCTTACTAGATTGAGGCTGCAGTCCTATGCTGCTTACCTTGCACTACTGAACTCATCGAGATTCATTCCTGACTGCATGTGTAGACAATTTTACTGTCAAAGGCTGGCCCAAGAAATATTGCCTGACACAAAATAGCACTTCCACCCTTCCTCCATGCACAAAAATTGATCAGGCTGACAGTTTAGTTTTACTTCAACACAGGACAACCCCTACTGCAAATGAGGGCAATAACTTAGCTTAGGGAGTACAAGGGAGGCTGTGAGGCATACACAGCTCTGTTATCACACTGCCACACCTTGCACATCAGTGTATGCTGCCTCAGGTTGCCACCCCACTTTTCTAATGGGGGCATTGTGAGAGACATTTGCTAAACTGTACCCAGCCCTGAAAATGGTGTGGTTCCAAGCATTTATACTTCTGTACAAATTGCTCTCTCTACAGTTAAGTAACACTTAACAAATTGAGTAATCTTCTTTCTTCTCATGGAACAAAAAATACAAATAGCATACATGTAACAAAAGAAAATGTAGTATCAGAAAGCAGAACCATTTTTATTGCATTCATTCCTGAATAACATACAAAGCTGCCACCATTTTCTGTGCTAGCAACAGACTCCATATTTTGTAGTAAGTATTCCATGTTAAGGTTTTAAGACACTGTCAGCTAAACTAACTAAAATCATTCCAGGTTTTCTAATCTACCACCAGTCTGTTGTTATTATGTATTGTATAATGGATTTGTATCAGGGGAAAACCAAACCCAAAGAAAGAAAATTCTGAACCACACTGGAAATGCTAAGTGACCAGTAGCTGATATATTTTCACTGCCCATTTCCAATGTTAAGCAGACAACCATAAAGATGGGAGGGGAGATCCCTGTTTTGATGGCCCATTTCCAAACACCATACTTAATGTGGGTCTATTTAAGTTACAGTAGAAGACAGACAGGAACCTGGGTGCCAACAAAAATAGTCAGAAAGACTCCAGTGTCTTTTTGTGGATTGTAATTTCATTCGCAATGCTTTGTAGGACTGGACTAGTTTCTATTAGTGTAATAGTTGTGTCTGTTCCCACAGATTTCTAATAAAGGTCTTCCTACTAAAAAACAGTTTTTGGATGATCACCTTAACCGACCCATTGCATAGTGTTAAATAATCACATCATGTTAAAAACACTTTTGACTGTTCACTAGATGCAGCTGATTATTCATCCTAGTCCAGGAGAATAATATAAGGTGAAATAAAGGCAAAATGCCCAGGCTGGGCATTTCAAGCAATGATATGAATATTTTATTATTTTACGTATAACATGAGTAGCAAAGATCATAGTCGTCTTTTTTGTTAAAACCTGAGAACAGGATCCAGTTAAGCCAGCAAACTTCCTTTGCCTTTTACACATGCATGAATTACTCAGACGGATCTAATGGACAAAGAATCCTTTAACTTTCTTTCCTAATCTCTTTATCAAGGTGTAAGTGCTTTGAGAATCATTTAAATTCACACCTGGTAAAGGATTAAAAAACTTTAAAAAAAATCTGATATCACAATCTGACAAAAACAAGATTAGTGAATCCACTCCTGTCTGATAAATTAATAATTTCCATGTACTATAGATTCTATAGCTAAATTCTGTAGTTTCAAAGAGGTGTCTATATACACACACATATATGGAAGAAGTTTACAGTGATTTACTGATCTGCTGGTGGTTTTTATTTGTACTTAAGAAAATTACTGAAACAGTGAGAAAATAAAATAAAGGTACTTTATGCTAACAAGTGTATAGTGCTGATCGTAACTCAGGACTTTAGAACAAGTTGGTTAACCAAAAATAAATTGCTCTGATGGTTATAGCTAATAAACATACTATAAAAGCAACAACCCATCAACTTGCTTCTAATTAAATAATGTTATTGTTCTTTAATACAGGTAATATATTGAGTATATTTAATTAAAACAGCCCCAACGTACTCATACTTAGGAGTAGAACCAGTGAAATCATTGAGACTTAAGTTACTCATGACTTATGGATTTTAAAGAATCAGGGTCACTCCAAGATATATGCCTCCTGAGGCAAAAGAGAAGATTCCTCTTTTCCATCTGTAGAGGCTGAACTGGATCATAATTAGCACTGATGACAGGATAGAGACTCCCCTCACTTAAGGGCAGCAGGTTAACTTAGGGCTTAAGCAGACGGCTTAAAAGGCCGTCTTGGGGGCAGGGAAGGGGAGGGGCAGCCGCATGCTCGGCGCCCCATCCCCCCCCCGAGGTCGTCCTCGGAACAGCCGGCCCTCCGCATAGCCGGCGCTCCGAGGAGGACCTCCCGCTGCAGCCTTTATACGCGCTGCGGCAGAAAAGTCAGCAAAAGTGCGCCACAGCCTTTTGCAGTGCACTTTTGCTGACTTGTGAAAGGAGTGCTAATTTAGCACTCCTTTCAGGGGCGGTGAAGGTGTGCCGCAGGATCGAGGCATGGGGATGCCTCGGTCTCGCGGCACACCTTCCCAGGGCGGCCCACGGCCGCCCGTCTGCTTAGTCCCTTAGGGGTGCAGGGCAGGCTGCATGGGACATAAAACACTGTTCTCCAACAGAGGGGAACATCCAAGGGGCTGCTGCTAGTGCCCTTTCCGTGCCTGAGATGACTGCCTTGCTTTGCCTAACAGTAAGAATAGACACACAGTGGATTTATTCTAAAAAAGATTAAATTTGGATAGTATCCATTGGTGGGAAAATCACTATGGTTTGCATCCAGAGATTTGTGCAAATGGTTCACAACAGTGCTCTTCTTTCAGAAAGGACTTCGTCTCTTCATCAGACTTTGGACAATGTCTGCCCTGTCAAGACACTTAGGATCGTACAGTTAGAAGAGACTGCAAGAGACAGCTACTCCAGTTCCCTGCCATATAGGGGCACACAACTAAAGCACTCCAGAAAAATGGCCATTCAACCTCTCCAAAGAAGGTGACTCTACCACCCTCTAAGACAGTCTATTCCCCTGCTGAACAGCTGCTACAGTCAAGAAGGTCTTAATGTTTTGGTGAAATATCTTTTATTGTAATTTTAATCCACTGGTTCTTGTTCAAGTCTTTATAGTAGAGGAAAACAAGCTTGTTCCACTTTCTATATGACACATTTTAGTTATTTAAATATGCCTATCATCTCAAATGTGTTACTTGTGGTAACAGCTTTTGTGAGTAATAGCAAGAAGGGTATAATTTTTTTTCTACACCCCCTTTGTGTCCCCCAAACCTTAAAAATCTGCTTTGATGTGTCGGAGCAGGTTTCAGTGCCCAAGAAGGCTGCAGAGCAGAGAAGGAGATGCCAAAAATGAGGATGCTGCTACTAGTGTTACACAGAATTTAAGCCTTTAATTACTGATTGATGAATGAATGTTTTACATTCAGTGATGCACAATTTCAGTCTAACTATTTTGAATTCTGTGCCCTTCTCAAATGAATTCTGAATCCAATGTCATCATTTCCTCTATTGTTTGTTTAAGGTTAGCATTCTAGGCACCCATTTTACAGATTTCTAAATAATTTCATTTTGACAATTAACATCTTTGCATTATAAGAGACAGAAAAAAATTGCCTTACCTCAGTGTTCCAGGCATGAAAATATTCTCAGTGGTGAACAAACTGTGGTCTCTCCACCTATGTTGGACTGTAATTTCCATCAGTCTTCACCATTTGGTATATTATTGCTGAACAGCTGATCAGTGTTACACATCAAACAGCATTTGGAGAGCCACAAGTTGTTCACCCCTGATGTAACAGATGAATTTACTTTATCTGCCTTAAATTATTAAAAATAAAGCTCCACAAAAATATTTATAACCAGACTATGAGACACAAAGCGCTGCATATAGACTGCATGATAAGAAGGGATGGGCATTCCTTTGAAAGCACATTTATAATTATCAGTGGTGCATACAAGAAGCCCAGATGCTACAATATGACTGACTGATATACAGATTAAATCAATAACATGTATACAAAAATACCTTAGTAATTTACAGATTCTTAAAGAGTTCTGGCAGTGCAAACCTCATTGGAATGAATAGGGCTTGGGCTGAAGGATCACTAAGGATCAGAGCCTTATTAAGATGCATTTACTTGTCCAATTACCAAAACAGCAGGGGATCATTAAATTTTCTAGTTAGCAGACACAGCAATGTTAATATCTTAATGTTGCCAAGGCTATTTGTTGGCATTTTTCACTACTACACTTTCTTTCTTCTAGCAAAAATTCATAAAATAAAAGCTAAACATGAGAAAATAGTTATGGGTACAAACACACACACACACACGCACGTGTTTTAATAGATAACTTAAAGAGGCAACTTGCCCCAGCATGTAGAAATCTAGAAATGATCAGACACAACACTAATCAAATAAAGTTTGAAACCAGTTGAGAGAAAAGACTATAGTGAAAATTGGAGGTGGCTGGGAAAAAGAAGAGACCAGTGGTGGACTTGAAAAACATACTTTCATCTCATAGACGTCTGTCTGTGGTACTTGGCATTCATAGCTGGTCATTTCCTAAGAAATGACTACCAGCTGAAGATGTCGCCTTTTCAGCTATGGAAGTAATTTAGAAAATAAAAGAGATAAACAAAGCCTACAATCCTATCCACATGTACCTGGGACTAAATCCTATTAATGAGACCTATTTCTAAGTAGCCATGCATATGACTGTGATATATCTGGGCAATGGTGAAAAACTATACAATTATAAAGAAGGCCTGGAAAGGAAGTGTGAGAAATTATTTTGTTAAAAGAAAGTCTTTGTTCACACAATGGAACTGACTGGCAGTAGTTTCAAGACAAACAAAATAGACTTGTGCCACACAACATGTAATTAAAGACGAAGAACTCACTAACACCAGGTTTTCACAGAGACGGGCATAGGGGGATCTAAAAAAATAAATAAATTGATAGAAGACAGATCAATCGGTGGCAATGAGCTGCAAAAGCAAAACTTAGGGGGGTTGCAGACTGCCAGAAATAGTGTGAATTCAGTCCACTTTTAGGGTTAGGGTTAGTGCTAGGGAATCATGGGAACTGTTATTTTTCTGAGACATTGAGCCTTCTCGGTCAGACAACTCTGCTGCCACAATAAAATACAGTTCCCATGGTTCCCTAACTCTAACCCTAACCCTAAAAGTGGACTGAATTCACACTATTTCTGGCAGTCTGCAACCCCCCTTAATCTCCATGTGCAAGAGCAGTATGCCTGAGTCTCAGAAACAAAGAAGGGGGGGGGATGACCATCACCTTCATATCCACTTGGACACCTGCTTCAGACTCTTGGTCCTGAAGATGGACAGCTATTCTTGTATTCAGAAATACAAATACTTTGCAACACAGCCTCTTGCTTCTTGACATATCAACCTCCCATCTCTAGTACACAGGGTATACAAAATACCAACATCAACATCTGTTCCTAACCAAAATTAAAACCAAGAAAAGGGAAGAAGGATGAAGCTAGAAGTGTTCTTAATCCCTCACCTATCTTTTACAGCCATGCAATCACCAGACACAATCTGGTTCTAAATCCTTCTCTTGACTGGATGCACTGTACTCTTTCAGTTAGATTAAATTCATTTTAACTACTGTTTTGAAGAGGAAGGGAGAGAAACAGATCCCCCCTTCTTGTTTATTTAAACTGCTATTGGAATTGACTAATTAAAGGGATTTTAAAAAACGTAATACTCTAAACAGAGCAAACTGGTTCTGAATTATTAAGCAACATTTTAAATGCATCTGAATAACCTTAAGTGACTTAGCTGCCACCTGATCCTAAGCTATAGCTCAGATAAATAAATGTGAAATACTGTAGAAGTCTTAGCTTACTAAGGTCTCCAGATACAGTAAATAAAGAGCTTAAGTCTCCAGTACACAGTCTGCAAAGGATGCATTTTCCTATAAATGGATTTCACTGTAGTACACATAAAGAGGAAATGCAGAACAGAAAAAAAATATACAGGATTTAATTCTGATTACAAAAGAAACCTGCAGGTGCAGCTTATTAAGACATGCCAGTGCTCCTGGGAGATGTAAAGGGGTCATGTCCCATGCTTGAAATGCCATACAAAACCCAGGGCCATAACCTCTTTGGAGTGGTCATCGAAGGTGTCATGTCATCTTGACAATAAAAAGATATAGCTAGAAAAAACCCAAAGGAAACAGTTGGTGACACCTTTAGAAGGGCCAATGGAAAGGTCACAAAGAATGACAAATCTTTCAATTTTCCCCCCATAAATTTTAGTTGGGCATCAAAAAGGTATTATCCTGCTCTTTAGTTTAGATTTTCCCCCCCTAATGGGTCTGTAGGAATTCCTACCATTTTTGCCTACTTTGGAGATTTCTTTCATTATATACAGAATGATTTAATCATCCTTAATCCCATATCATCTCAGATAGATCCAGATAGATAGTACGCTTCATTTAGAGCTGTAATTTACTTCTCAATCAGGTTCTTCTAGTCTTCTCTCCTAAACCAGGGCTACTCAAAAATATTGGTTCCTGGACAGACAGAAGTCCCTGAGCCATTTGCTACTGGTCCCTGGAAATCTTTTCATTGATGGGCCAAACCCAAGAATTGTTTGTTTCCAGGAAACAAACAAACATTTGTACCCAATGGAAACAAATTTAGTGCTGGTCTCTGGCACACTGGTTTCTGGCACACTGGCACACACAGAACTGCCAGCCCCCCACATCAGATAGCCTGAGAAGCACTGTCTTAGACCGCTCAGCTAATCACAGGACCATTTACTTGTACATGTGGGTAAGATGAGCTTTATACTATTTCAGCTAAGTTGTGCTTTGAAATTGTATATGAATCCACAGTTGAGTATTCCCACTGAAATTTCTGAGTAGACATATAAGACATTATCACATCAGTCTTCTGTCTCGTGGCAATTGCGTTATGAAAGGAAACGGGAACATACTTCTTTGAAAATATGTCTTATCACACCTCTGTTCTTTTGCACAACTGAACTGCTTTAAAGAACCCTGAAAGTGTAATAAACCCTCACTTTAATCCCGGGATTACAGCAGTCAGTACCATGAGGGAGCCTGATCTTCCTTCTCTCCCTCTCCCGCTCGATATACCACAGCAGGCTAACTCCATGTCTGTTGGTTTATTTAGGCTGGAACACCCCCTCCACTTCCCCCCTCCAACATGAATACTGAAGAATCCCTTCCTACCAATAGTCCCAGCTCATACCTCCATTTCCCTGTTTCCCACCACAATTCCTCAGCTTCAGTTCCACGACTCTCCCCTCTTGTTCACTTCACAATCCCATTCCTTCTGAACCCCTTCTTCCCACAATCTCCTATGCTATCCAAACTGTCACCCCCGCACTCCAGTTCCAAGTGTTCTCCCCCGCAAGACCTCTCAGCTTCAGTCTCATCCAACTCATAACCCTATTCCTTCTGCACCCCTTCTTCCCAGTACCCCCCTCCAACATGAATACTGGACCCCTTCTTCCCATAATTGTCTATCCTATCTAAACTATCACCCTTACACTCCAGATCCAAGCTTCCTCCCACGATCTCTCAGTTTCAGCCTCATCCACCTCACAACCCCGTTCCTTCTGCACCTCTTCTCCCCAAACCCCCCTATCCTGTCAAAACAATCTTAAGTACTCAAACAAAAACCAAGATTATTTTTTAAAAACACAACAGGCACTGAGTTAGCATGCTTTGGAACAGTAAGTGGTGGTGGGGAGGAAGAGAAAAATCAGGCCTGTCCTGCCACGTGGCTCCTGTAATACCAGAATTGAAGTGCAGAGGCTTTTCGCACTTCTATAGTTGCGCTATAATAGTGATATTGAGCATTGATTCTCGGGTTTGGCCCATCAATGAAAAGATGCAGCACAGTAACAGGACAGCAGTGGGATTGACACAACATTGTCTGATAAGTACTGGCTAAAAATGCTTCTATCTTGGTACAATACCACTTATATTTATGTGATATTATCAAAAGTATTATTACTGTTAATTATACATACATGTCTACTTGTTCTTAGGCAGAAACTGACATAAAAGTCTGGTGAAAAATATAACCAGTAAAAAACACAGTTCCAACAACTTGTTGTTGCATGTTCACCGGTGTTCAGGAATGTCACATCTGTTTTAAGAACTACAAGTTATCTGTAGAAAAGGTTAATCTTACTATTTACTCTCAACATTAGAAGTTTGTATTTACAATAGAGTTATGATACTGACTTTGTCAGCCAAGGATATCTGTGAAAGTGATTGGAATGGCTAAAGAGGAATTAATGAATTCATATTTACTGGCGAAGTGAACCTATTTCAATATTTTATTGGGATACCTGGCTTTGTGATTTTATTCATATATTTTGCTACTGACAAACCATCTTGTAAAAGGAGTGTACTGAATTTCGAGCAATCTCAAAAAGCACAAAAACTTTAGGTCTTATGTTATCTATGATAAAGGGACCAATCCTTGTCTCATTTTCAGTGCACTGAATGGAGTTCTTAGGGTTTTCAGTGAGATTTGCCAGTACAGTACCCAGACTGCAAAAGCAAAAAAGGTGACATATTCAAATAAATCATATTAACTTGCTTCCAAGCATGATGGAAGATGAACAGTAAAGTTAATGATAGAAACCCACGCTACTGGAACTGAGCTGAATGTGGAATTGATTTTTACAAATACTTTAGAGAATCCCAAAAAGTAACCTCACTTTTCAGTGCTTATTTTGGGAGGGGAAGAGAATGGAGAGAAGAAAGGGAAGCATGTTAGCAGCAACTGAAAAAATGCTTTCCATTTTACTGCAGAGGCAGGCAATATGATCACCAGCATGGCATGATTCAACTTTTGCACACCTACCTCTTAAACAATGGGGAACTAAATCAAATACGCTAAATCAAGTGTGCATCTTTTCTTGCTCCTGTGTTCAAACTGAGGATGACATGAAAATTGAGGATGACATGAAAGGGTTTTTGCTTGCCTTCAGTGATATCACTATGTAGCCATGTCTGACTACTTGATGTACTGACACAGCAGGGGGGGGAAGCATTAGTTTAAAAAATAGTGGTGAAGATGTTTCTAGGAGTGACAATAGTAGAAAAGTTATATTTTTTTTTGAGAGGTTCTGAGCAAGTTGCCACCATCAGTTCTTTTTATCTCTTCCCCCCCCCTCTCTTTTGGCACAGAAAACGTTAATTCCCAAATTCAATAAACACTACTTGCCATCTTCAACCAGGACTTTGCTGCTAGCCTCTGCAGCTGCAGATAAACTGGCACATGCTATTTCTATGTGTAAACTAAATGGACATATTATCTGGCAAATCTAACATGGCTGCCGGAGAGTTTGACTGTTTAAAGTTATGATTCCAAGCCTGGTTGATTGTGATAAGATACCTGTAACAAACTTCATTGAGTTATATAATCTGCCTTGACATTATACAGACAAAATTAAACTAAGACCAATACTGAAACTTGGATAGTGTTGCTCTGAATAAAAAGCCATAGACCTTTATGGCATTGCTACACCATTCTGCTCCAAAACAGATAAAATTCAGTTGACAAAATGGAGTCAAATGGAGTTCTAAATGAAGTTGGAATTAAAGCCATAATTGTAATATAACTCTCTCTGCTAAAATTGTTCCTATGGCACTATATTGTAATAATTACAAGTGTGCTTTTTTTTAAAAGGCAAAACAAAAGTAATATTCTCCAGATCATTTCTTCTATGTAGTTTACATTTATAAAGTACTATTATAAGAATTTATTATATTACTTAAGAGAACACATAACTGCTAAAGAAGAATATTCAGAGGTTCTTAAAGACAAAACCATCATATTTAGTCACTCAGTTTTTTTATTTCAGCCAATTTCAAGAAAGGTTGAAGATCTACAATATGACAACCATCTCTGAATGGCTTATTCACCTTGGTTCCACTGAAAATAAGATTACGTACTTGAATGGGGATAAACCTAATTAGCGGATAATGGGATTCTTTCATGGATATTTTATATTGTCTGCAGAAGTCAGTTCATCTGCATGATTACATATTTTTCTTTACTATTTTGAAGGAGGAAATCCTAAAATAAATGCAACAATTTATTTTATCCATTTTATCCAAAATTGATACCATAATAATAAGCAAGAGACAACAAAACAGTTATATTATTCTTTTGAAAGATGACTACACAGAAGATTATTCACACCATCCAAATCACTTTTCATTGTACATAAATCTTTCCAATTCTTACTCTATGAGATTTAGATCTAAACATAGTGCTTCTGCAAGAAGTTCAAACTTATGAAAAAGTTTGGATCAGGAGTGAACCGAGTAAGTGAGGAAATCATCTGGAAGGATAGGGTGTGTACTGATTCCAAATCCAAGCTATTCAATAGATGTTAAGCTCACTGGTATTCTTTGACTGTCATATAGGAAGCAGTGCCTTCTCTGCTTTGGATTATCGCTGCTTCATGCTGTAGAAATCGCTCAACTCATTTGTTTTTTATAATAGCTGTACACGACTCTGGTGGCATAAATATGTAATCCTATTGTCTGCCTTAAACTTTCAGGATTAAAGTGAATGATGAATTTATGTATATATATCAATACAGGAATACACAGTAACACTACAGGATTGATTGCAAATAAGGTGCTTAATGTTGTTGTACAACACGGAGTTATTTTAGCATATTTTATAAATGCTTAACAGTTATAATGACTCAATCATGCTGTATTTATGCAGTTAGTTCTGACACATCTTCATTTCCCCAACAAAAGATTATTGAAATTAAAAAGCCAGGATTTTGCAGAAAGGGTTCCAGTATGAAGTCCTTAACTATGTCATTAAAACAAAAACAAAAACTACCTAACACTACTTTGCAACTGCTAAGCACCATCATCCAGATTGGGGAAGGGTGTTCAATTCTTAATTAGGCAGGATTGTTGTTTTGTAGGACTACAGATTCTAGTTTTCTAACAACAACACAATAGCACAGGGGTAGGCAATCTTTCCCCTTTAAGGGCCGAGGGACTTCAGCTCCCAGAATCGCAGGAGCTATTGGCCAACATAGGACTATTGGCCAACATGGCTGAGGCTTCTGGGAGCTGAAGTCCCTCGGTCCTTAAAGGGGAAAGGTTGCCTACCCCTGCAATAGCATCTTACAGAATCTTATTGATGTAGCAAAAAGAGAGGCTTGTTTCTTGATGAATATGTGGAAATAAGGGAGGGAAGAAAGGAAGGAAGGTAGGAGTAGGTAGGCTGTGGGCATTATTTGTTTTGGAGAGCTCCATGACTGAAATGGAAGTGAAATGATAGAACCGAGGCAGAAATAGAGCTGTAACATATCTTGTTGTTTAGCGTTGTGCTTGCTGAACAACGTGGCATAACATGCTGGCAGGTTCTGAGTTGAATATAACCTATAAAATTCAAAGAATGTCTAAAACAGGAGTAAGGAGCATGTAGCCCTCTGGGGTTGTTGGATTGCAGCTCTCACCAGCCTGCTCCAGCATGGTTAACATATGGAAGAACACCTTTTTCCCACTGCTGTTGGGGACATATTGGCAATTGCAGCAACAAAACAATTACAGGGCCCTTATTTTTCAGTTTTTCAGTCAAGAGAGATATATTCTAAATCTGTACCACAATATAACAGCACCCACTTTGAGTCAGTAGTTGTTAAATGTAGTGGGTAGGGTGCTGAACATCTGAAATGAGAATTAACATATCAGATCAATCATTGTTTTTCCAGTAAGTTTAAATCACAGCAAAAACTAGTGTTCATAAAGGCTGAGTCTGGAATTGTCTTTGAAAATTCTAACCCATGAACAAAACCTGATTACAGTTACTACAGTTGGCCCTTCATATCCAAGGAGGTTCTGTTCTGGACTGCCCCTCGCTCCCCCATGGATGGCAAATTCTGTGGGACCTCAAGTCCCATTCTCCTCAATGGTGGTGCAACGTTGCCACGACCACACTGGTGCGGCCGTGTGCATGTGCCACCATTGAGGAGAATAGGGTGAGGCCATTTGTGGATCCTCCAATCCATGGATGGCAAGCCCATAGACAGGAAGAGTCCACTGTATATGTTTTATAGCAGTTTGATACCATTTTAATTGCCATAACTGCATCCTAATGAATCCTGGGGTTTGTGGTTTGGTGAGGGACTTAGACATCCAGCTGGGAGCTGAGTTGCTTTACCCCATTTCCTGGTGGCTGAAGAATCATGCAATGAATTTCACCATTGTGGATCTTGGATGATGCCCAATATGCAGAATGCATGAGTTGGTATCCATTGGTCAGGTGGGAGGTCAACTGGTGCCTATATCCAAACTCATGCTGGAGCCAAGCCTTTTATAGCTATAACTGTTAAGAGTTGTGGCCTGTTTTATTCCAATATATGCTACCTGCATATGGTTATTGTGAAGGAGAGCCACACTGCTGCTAAATCCATAACTTAATGGGAGAAAATGCATGGAAGCAGATTTCAGCCCATACTATGAGAAACTGAAAGAGCTTTTAAACAGTGCCTCAAAGTTCTTTACTGGACACAAGAAGACACTAAACAGCCATTCACTAGATATGCTGTAGTTCTATCCTGCATTACAATTTCTGAACTGAGCAGGAGACTGAATTAGATGACCCTGAAGAACCATACAAATTCAATGATGCTATGAACACACAACTGTTTTATGCTTTCCATATCTGCAACAACTCAAAGTTTGAATTGACCATGACAATAAACAGAAACAAAGGAAATTCATTTACTTACATCTCTTCTGGGGAAAGTCCCTAGTAGCTTGAATTCTTCCCAAGGATATCCCTTGGAAGCTACAAAATCAAAGACGACCTGCAGCTTGCTGTTGGCCAAGAAACGTCGCTCAAAGAATTCTCCACTGGGCGTTCGGATACGCAGTTTACTAACCGATTCAGTGCTCTCCTCCTTTGGCTCTGGAGGCAAAGACTGTTCTAGAGAGAGTCTAATAGCCTGAGGAATATAGAACAAATGAAACAGAGTTTCAACTTCAGAAATAAATGAATGAGTAGCTTCAATCTCATTTCCTTTTGTAACATTGTTATTGAGGATGCCACTTTTTTGTGCTGTCATTGTCAAGAAAACAATTTTAACTTAGTATCCAAGAGGTGAAGAGAGTGATAGCCACCTTATGCTCTTATCTGATGAACAATCTTATAGTCAAGGGGTAGGCAACCTTTCCCCTTTAAGGGCTGAGGGACTTCAGCTCCCAGAATCCCAGGAGCTATTGGCCAACATGGGACTATTGGCCAACGTGCCTGAGGCTTCTAGGAGCTGAAGTCCCTTGGCCCTTAAAGGGGAAAGGTTGCCTACCCCTGGTCATTAAGATAGTTGATCATCTTCTATGAATTTCTGTGAATCAATCTAGCTTTCCTAGAGAAAAGATAGGTAACGCCTGTTGAGAATCATTTCATGTGCATGTTCTAGTACTTTTAAAACAACTAATCTATATGAGTCTCTTTCCTTTTCTGGGTTCAAAAGGAGAGGGGCAACTCCTGTGCCCCTTGAGATAATTTGCCATCTTTTTATTTTGGACAATGGTGCTACTAGAGTACCTCTCTGAGCTGTGCAGCTATCCTTCCCTCACCAGAGGATGGAATCACAGTCATAAACTCTGCACAGATTGTCTGTAAAACTAGTTTTCTTGGTCCCAAACACACTATGAATTATAGTGCCATGTTCACCTTTAACTGTCAGGGATCAGACTTATGGAATCTTAGGATCTGGAATTTAAGGAGGAGAATTTAGAATTCTTAGCAAGAGAATTTAAGTGTCCCACAAATTATAAATCCCAGGATTCTACAGGATGTTATCATGACATTTAAAGTAGAATATAACACTATAATTGTGCAGTGTCAATAGGCCCCTGATCCCAGGATCAATAAAATGTTCTTAGGCTCAAAGTGACTTTGCACATCCAGATTAGTCACTGTCTCCTCATGACCAGCCTGGTGAATAACAGAGTCTGTTGTCTGCCTCATGACTTCAGTCTCTTACTCCATCTGCAGCCAGGAGTTGACATGTCAACTTACTGAAAGAGGACTGACCTACCTGGCATTTCAGATCAGCCAGAGAGACTCTGCTTGTGGTGAACCACAGTAGCATGGTACATAGGTTAACAATATGTGGCAGGAATTTTTTGGTTATGGTTTCAGTTTGAGATCTGGTTGTTTCCCCAAACAACTTAACAACTTAAAAAGCATCTAATTCTACAAGTTTTTAGATTTCTCTTCCATTGCTGTTTATTTGCACATTTTAGCAGAAATTTGCAATCTATTATTTTAGGACTATGTAATTTTAAACATTTGTATTTTTTTATTTTAATGGTTAGCTGTCCTGGGCTACTATGAGGGAAAAGCAGGATTTAAATCAAATAGATGATGAGGAGATGCTGATGAAGTCATACTGGAGATCCTTCTCAGTCCTGCCTGAGTTTGCTAGGAGGAGTTAAAGGAAGGAAAGATGATCTCTTCTTCTTTTTGTTCCTAATTTTTAAGGGTGTCTGAAATGTCTTTCCCTGGAGGAAAGTTTTCAAAGTATCCAGGCTGTCCTCCTGTTTCTGAAGAAGTTTCTTTCCTCACAACTGTTCTAGCTATCTCAATAACACATCCATCTTTATTCATTTCTCAATAATAGCTCAGAAAACAACTAATTAAAACAAATCCTCCTCTTACACATTATTAAACCTATAGTTTACTGCATAGTGATGATAGGTAATTTAATTGTTGGACAGAAAAGGCTTAGGAAAATTTGATTGAAGGAATAGTTGTCAAGTGCCAAATTGCTTTTTAAAGCATAAAATCAAATCCATTAAATATTTAGACAAATTAATTAATTTATTAATATGCTGTAACCTTCTCCCAGGCAAAATTCTCAACAAGAGAATACAACTAAGTGTGACCTCACCACCCAAATTCCCTACAAATAAGCTTGCAATAAAATGATTCAAACCAAATTTCCAGATTATTCAAATTAAGCATATATTGTCAGAGTGGCTTCCTGTAATTGAAGCAAAATAAACAGTACTTTTGTATCAATCTATTTGATTTCAAATATTTTGATGCCTATAGAATATTTGGCATAATCAAGCATGAAATCAATGGGACTTAGGTTAGTCATGATAAATGTATGTCCTCTTGATTTCAATAGGTCTACCCTAAGTATGACTTAGTCTGTATCCAAACAAATGGGTTTAGTACTAGGGTGTACTTAAAGCTTAAAAATATTTGAAAGAATGAGGACATTACAGATACAAAAAGAGGTCAAAGATAAACAAGAGAATGTATGGATCTAAGCCATGTGACGTACTCTTTCTCAAAGTCTAGGGAGCTCCTCCAGTATATAAAATAAATAAATAAATAAATAAGAATAATTAATTATTCATATGCTTGGATTTTGTTGCCCTTCCATGCTGTTGATACTTTTAAAGCTTAAAACGAAGTATGTCATGAAAGCCATTTGGTTTTTAAAAAGGGCTACTCGCAGAGAGGAAAAAAGTCAGGTGCAGATGCAAAAACCCAACAATATGTGAAGGGCAAGCCATGTAGTTTTCTGGATTGTGCCAACAGATTACACCCAACAATATACATGTAGTCTCAGCAGACTTTGAGAACCAAAGTAGAGCACTTCTCAGTATGTTCCTAGAAAATTATCTTTTATTGTTAGAAAGAAATGTTGAAAGTCAAGGTAATATATATTCAAAATTATTTTTATATTTTACCCGTCTTGTGGGTTTATTTCATTGTTTTGTGAGGTTGTTTTTTTTTAAACAGGCACATTTCAGTGTCATTTTCTATTTTCTCTACTGAAGCACCTGCTTTCTATTTTTGTGTTTTGACATTTCCCCATTGCTGTACAATAGATGCAACATTATTTACTGAACCTAAGCAATTATATCAGAGAAAAACAAACAACAGCAGCTCATTAGGACTGTTTACACTGTGCAAGGGATACCACCCTCTCTTAAGTAACCAGTCTCTAATGTTTCAGCACAAAATGGCTATTTACAATGGATATACCACACCAATCGACTAATTTGAAGAACAATGATGGGAAGAGTAAAGTTAATAATTCTTGAACCAATGTTTTGTTGTTTTGAAAAAAGAGATTCAGTATGTGAATAGATGAATGACTGGATCTCAAATACACAGGCTTAACTGAAAGTCCATCATGTAAGCAAACACTCTTGCACAACAATGGGTCATAGGTAATCCATATACTTGAACATGGGGAGTGTTAGTAAACAGCACTGTTAACAATGCTTTTGTATCACTATACAAATACATCTCATTTTCTTTCCATTATAGCAATTTGCATTAAAAGGAGGAAGCCAGGTTACAGGTTGACATGAAGACTTGTTCTGCAGCTTTGTGTAAGAAAACAGTTTCCAAAAGGCCATTGTATCTGAAAGGCAGGTTAAGTGGATATCACAGAAGAAAATACTGGGCTTATACAGACACTACCCTTTTTAAGAAAGGGAAAGAAACTATTGTACACTAGCATTTTTTGACCAGAGGTGCAATGCTATATTTTGTGGAGGGGGAAACATACAGACTGTGGACAATACAATCCTGATTGTAAAGGGATTCTCTGCTCCATGAGTGATAAAAGTGACACTATTCTACTATAGAAATATAGGCATCTGGGTTCTACAATGCTAGCAGCGAAAACACCAATTTCTTGGATATTGTTAGTAATCAACCAGTTGTTTCCTACAGAACAAGCATTAAATACAGCATGGACACTACAGAAAATACTTAAAATTTTCCAGATCTTTATACAGAAAAATACAAAAAAATTATGACACTTTGTATCCACAGAGTGGATTCAGTGATTACTATGGTATCCCTTGAGCCATTTGGAACCAATGTATGGCTTTAAATAAATAAATAAATAAATAAATAAATATGTTACAACACAGTGAGTTCATTAAGGAAAGTAAAAAGGATAATACAAAATAGGAAAAACTAAAGCAAAGTAAAGCAGCTTCATTTATATACCACTTCACACCGCGCTATGCACTGTCTAAGTGGTTTACAACTGTAAGCTCATTGCCCCCCAACAAGCTGGGTACTTATTTTAGTGACCTCAGAAGGATGCAGGCCTGAGTCAAGCCTGAGCCCTGGTTAGTACTGAACTCGCAACCTTGTGGTTTATGAGTGAGCGGCTGCAGTACAAGCATTTAACCACTGTGCCACCAGTTTAAAAAAGGAACAAAGAGATATTTAAAATGGATTTTTCCTTTGATGAATTCACCCATGATATCTGGGGCAGGGGCTGAAAGGAAGCACTTAGGGCCGAAACAGATGCATCAAAAGGACCATGGCAGGACCACACCGGTGCTGTTCATTCCAGGGTCACAGCAACTGCACAGACTTGGCCCCAATCTGGGCTGCCATCGTGGTCCTGAACCAGGTCGCAGGAAGGAGCGGATTCTTTCCACTCCTTTTTTGGCCCGTTTCTTTGGTGGTAGAGTGGTGTTGGTGTGATTTCCAGCCACATTCGGGCCGTGTGTCATCTAAACACTACATCCCGAACGCAGCTGGAAACCGTATCATTTGGCTTGTCTCTTTCAGGCCTTAATCTATATACTCCTCCTTCCACATTTTCACCTCTTTCTTTCAAAAAGTAAAGTAACAGAAAAACGTTATGCTAATAAAAGTTGACTGGCAACTTTTTTGTACTAACTATAGGATACACATTTTTTCAACAGAAATATAAATTCTAAAGCAAGCTGTTACACAAGAACTTCTTTAATTTTATATTTCATGCTAACATTGAAATCAATTCCTACCATAACAAATCCGACTAAAAGGCAAAAGAGAAAAAGAGAAAATGTCTTACTTCACGTTCTTCCTCCTGTTCTTTCCTAATCTGCTCCAAACGAAACTGCTCTGCAATTTCCCTTTCTTGTGCTTCCCTCTAAAGAACAGAGACAAAAAGTAAGATATGGCATGATTAGTCACTTGTGTGTTTTAATGTCCTTCATTTCCTGAAGCACAAAATATGGATTTTTCAAAACAGTATGTGGTTCACAGTCTTTCACACCTCTCTTCCCCCCCCCCCACACACTTTGCCTCCCCCTCCAGTGAGCAAATCTTGTTTTAAGCTATTCACAAACCAGAACGAACAACAAAGAATGTAAACATATAAAGGAAGGTAAATATGATCTTCTCCAGGCATTGAAAATTCACATAGTAGTGGCTATGGAGATGAAAGAGCTGGTTTGAACAACAGTTGAAATCATACATTCGTTCTTTGCACAAATATTCAATGAGTGCACATAAGAGTGAGTTTTCCAAGCATAAAGATGCACACATGGAGAACAACCACACTTGAGAAAGCATGCAGCCAAACTGGGGTGCTTCCTCAATTGTAGCAGGTCTCCACAGTGGTGTTAATAGGGTTGGCATCATCTGGTGTGGTAACTCATAGTACCACCCCCCAATGACCTCCTCCCATAGTACACCATACAGAATCCTTAGTACCTTATTTTCCTGCGTATAAGACTACTTTTTAACCTGCAAAATCTGTGGCTAAAGTGGGGGGGTCGTCTTATACGCCGGATATAAGGATAATGAGGATGGGGGTGCTAGAACTCTATATTTTGACTGGGAAAATGGGGGGTCGTCTTATATGTGGGTCGTCTTATACGCCAGAAAATACGGGTAATATTT
Source organism: Phrynosoma blainvillii (assembly GCA_026167975.1). Lineage (NCBI taxonomy): Eukaryota > Metazoa > Chordata > Lepidosauria > Squamata > Phrynosomatidae > Phrynosoma > Phrynosoma blainvillii. The sequence goes on along the minus strand of JANUYF010000004.1, from coordinate 226,791,997 downwards.
TTGTATTAATATTACTCATAAATAGTAATTCCCATATATCACTGAATGTAATAGTAATAGTTGTAACATAATCAACTAGCAAAATTAAAATTATACCTTTAAATTACAATGTTATACACACAGCCTGAATATATTTACATGTATATAGTTTCATGTGGTTAAAGTAACAATTTCGTAAGATGTGATGTTTTAAAAGAATATTTAAAAAGATTTTAAAAATTAATTTTTTAAAAAATATATATTTTAATTTTTAAAAAAAAACTTTAAAAAATTAAAACATTTACAATTAATTTGTTTTAAAAACCTGGAGCCTCTCCTTTCTCTTCCAACCAAGCCTCACCCAGTCACACTATCTCTTCAGTGTTTTAAAGGGATGCAGACAAATGCCACAGCCTGTTTCTGCCAAAAGGCAGATATTTGGAGAGCAGTGGTGTCATCCCCTTAGGGTGTCAATTGATGTATCCCATTGCTCACCCCGCACACTCAGTAATACCTCTGGGTCTCCATTTAAAGAGACTGATCTTTGCCTATCTCTGTCATAGAGAAATCACTGGGGACAAAATGGGTTCTGATTTGGAACCGGTTTTAGGCATTTCCCCCCAAATTAAAATAGTTGGCTTCTGCAGTCAAATTTTTCATGTCCCATTATTCATCTTAAATATAGCATTTAAAAAAAACATTTCAGCAAAGAACAGAACATACCTTTGCTCTATCTGCTTCAAGAGAGATTCGGTAAGCTTCATCCTGCTCTCTTTTCACATTCTCTCTGGCTTCACGTTCATCCTAGAAGATGAAAAAAGGGGAAAAAAGTCAAGCTTCAGATTATTACCACAATACTATCTTATTTTATATGAGGTGGTTTATCTAAATCAATCATTAATTATTACAATTGCTTTTTAAACTATCAGCCCAAGAGGAATAAGTATAGATTTGACTAATTTATCAAAAAATATAATAAAATTCAACCATACAGACTCACTCTCAGTCTAGGCCAAAAAGTTTAGCTGAAAAATCTATAGAGTACTCCCATTTTCATCAGGCAAAACAGATGTGAAAAATGTATTTTTGCACATGTGTGCACAAACACACAAAAGGTCAACACACACACACACATATATATTTATATATTAGATGTGTTTTAACTTTGTATGCAGTTTAGTGACAATGCAAAATTTCCCAATTACATTACATTTGCTCATACTCAAAATTTCACTGACATCTCTTCTGCATACATAAGACCACTGCTGTACATTTGTTTTCTGCTTACAACCTACTAAAATCTGGCTGTACAGCTGAGAGGATGAGTGAGAATATTCCTACCTTTGGGCAAGAGACATGAAACTTATGACACCAAGACCAAATTGCAGAGTCTTCTAGGCGTTCAACCTACCTTTAAAAACCACAAAGTATATGCATCCTACATGCACAGTGGGGTTTTACTTTTCGTGGGGGATGCATTTTTAGACAACTGGAAGTAGGGCTTCTCCACATCAGGTTGCTGCAGCTCTGCTGGATTTCAGTAGCAGGCAGTGGGAGAGGTCAACCCATGGTGGGGTCTCCAGGTGACTTCCAGACTCACCAAAATTGCTCATCCCTGATTTAATACACTAAATTATTTCACATGAAGGATTACTCCTGTCTTAATCTGTTTACCTCTACTTCTGAAAAATGGCCATTTTAAAATGCTAAGCCATGAAGGGTACCCTGTAGCCCTTCTAGAAGGTGAGCTGCTGCTTCTGGAGGTTACTGGGAGAAGGAATTCACACTTCTTTGGAAGAAAAAGCTGGGTCCTGAGATGCCTGGGGTGGTGTGAACTGAGAAAACAGTCTTGGGAGTGACATCTGGCTCCCAGGGCTACACTCTTCCTACCCCTGAACAGCAGCATCTTTGGCTGCCCAGCCTCTGCTTATAAACTTTCAGCAAAATAATGTCCACTATCTCCTTTGCCATGCATTCTACTGTTGAACAGCTTCTACCATTAAGAAGTTCAAACCTGTTTCTTTGCTATTCCTACACAAGAGTTCTAGTCCTGTTCACAGAACAAGTTTGTTCTATCTTCTCTGTGACTGCCCTCAGATATCAGAATACTCTAAAGAAGTTTTCTCTCTGCTGTAGGCACTATTCTAATGTACAGCTGGACACATTTTGTGCAGAAATAAAATAAAATGTGCAACAGAAAACAGGTTTTCGTGCAGTTGGTAATATGAACTTTAATCAGGAACAAGGATATTTCTTAAAACAGACAGATGCAAAAACTTAAAGAAATAGAAAATTAAAATAACTATTACATTTCAATCTTCATAATCTTATATTAATAGAATATTATTGAGAATGACTACCAAGGGGAATACATGCATGAAGATTTGTCTGGCTGCTGTGGAATCAGTTCTGTTGGTGCAGACACTGTCAAATTTATCCAGGACTCCTTTTGCCCATGACTGCAAAATCCACTGGCTTTCAGAGGGAATCGCTTTTTCTCGCCAGATTTTATAATCACTTTTACACTTTCAACACAAGTTGGGAAATGGGACTCTTTCGTGGATGGTAAAAATGAACAGCTGTTGTTGGGGACTAGTCTACTTTTATTTCAGCTGAATTCTCAGATGTTGGCTGGTATGATACTGTATTTTTCCAGAAAGACAACTAAGAGTATCAGGCATTTCCCTCGGTTTAGTTCTTCTTTCTCTTGGAATTATCCTTTTGAGTGGACTATGAAAGGGATGTCAGGAATGTATGAATGTATTATGCATGACTGCCTTGCTTCACAAAGATGTGAAATGCCAGAGCTAAACCTCTATTTCAAAGTGAACAGTTTCCTACACAAATGCACCTTGTAATCAAGTTCACTGGATAGACAATAGAAAATTGTTTACTCAAGTAAGAGGTTTAACTACCTAAAATATTTGCATAGTTTTTTAATACTATGTTTTAATTAAGATTAATGTTGCACTGCAGAGCAAGCAATTTGCAGTACAGAACTTCATCAGTGTAAGAAAAGATTACAGAGAAAAATGTGTTACCCTTTCATACTTGCAAAAATAAATATTTGCATACTGCCAGCAACAGCCCTGCTCCCAAGGTTTCTTGGCCCCTTGGAGCATCAGCAAAGGACATTCTTCTTCTGAAATTCTTCTACCTCCAATCATATTTAGCATTTACAGCACCAGAAAAGTACCATCTTTACTAAGAAAACTAAGCATCTTCCCTTATCCTCTTCTTTCCTACTCTTAAACTTGACTTGTCAGTCATCTTTATACCTTCTCTTACAGACACTGTTCACCTGTGATAGTTTCCTTTACTGCTTCTACTGTTTTATTATTTATTTTCAAGATTTATATCATACTCTTTAACAAAATCTTGGGAGTGTTATGGCTTACAAAGAAGAAATGAGTCAACAATGCAGAACAGCAGCTTCTCTTCAAAAGGAGGTATATAAGCAGGTTGTCTTCTTAAAGTGGTCTTGCTACCTAACTGAACAAATGAACTGCAGTGCTGCTTTTGAGTGAGGCCTGGCCTTACCATGGGCCAATTCTAAGTAGCTATTTCCAGCAAGAGATTCCAGAATAGGGAACTTTTTCTCTTGCTTCTTAAAAAAGTGACTTCTAGGCACAAGAATCATTCAGATCATTCAGATTTTTTTGCTTCAAGGATAAAATTGTATACCACAACTGAAGACTCCAATGCTAAGCACATTTTAAAAGATACCCATATCTCATATTTATTCAGTAACAGCTTTAGCACCAGCATAAACATTTCATCTGCTTGCAAAGATTAAAGACTCCAGGAGTGTCTGATTTTACTAGTAACTCCCAAAACATACCTTCTGGCCTAATTCTAAGCTCAATGTGATGTATTGCTATCCATTTTAAATCCATAAACCAGGTTATTTAAATGTTTAGCTGGGTTACATTGGTAGGCCCATCTCCTCAATCTCTTAAGTCTCCCACCATCATCTGAGGTGTGATCAGCTTGAAGATAGACTTCTTCCATGGGTTGTGCCTAGACTTTGGAACTCCTTGCCAAGAGAAAGCTGATTGACTGCCTTCTTCTGGTCATTCCATCATTGCATAAAAACTTTCAGTAAGCTGCTAGCCTGCTGGATATATAATTTTGAATTATATTGTGCACTTGGTTCTTGTGTTTATTTACTTCTTACCTTTTTGTTATTTGTTGTTTGTGTTTGTTCTATAGGTACTGTGTTTAGGAATTTCGCTGTAAAACAACTTGGGAAACTAACAGCCCTATATCTCAAACCAGTATAATTTTAGTGGTTTGGGTGTTGGATTAGGATTCTGGGAGACCATGGTTCAAACCATCACTTAGCTATGGATACCCAGTTGGTAAGCTTAGGCAACTCACATTCTCTCATTTTTGGAGAAAAGCAATGGCAAACCTTCTCTGAAAAAATCTTGCCAAGGCACATTACAACAACCACAAATACATACTTCATTTTGAGTGTATTTAAAAATACACTTAAAAATACACTGCAAAAACACATTATGAGAAATGTTCCAGTTTCTCACTTTATTATACTTAGTAGCAAAAGGCATGAGTAAATTTCAGCAGTGAAGAGAGAAATGAAACTGTAAATAAGTGGTGCTAATCCTGAAGTAGTAGTTTGAGGTCAAATCCCATAAAAAAAGGAGTGCTGTCTGGTAATCAAAATCCTGTTCTCATTCATACGGTGAAATGAATCTACATTTATATTAATACTATCAATGTTTCCTAATTTACTGTAAATACAATTCCATCCCCACCCAACCGATTTAATATAAGTTACCGGTAAGTAAAGGATTTTCTTCTTTGGCACTAAACTAGATGTAAGTTCTTAACATGTAAAAAATGCTTCATGGATCATGTTTTACCATTAGTAATCTCTGGATCAATTAAAGGTTGGAGATAGGAGTAATTTTAAAACAGCCTCACAGTAATAAATAGGCCATGATACCTTGAAATACAAGGCATTCATATTACATATTTCTGTGTTTGGCAAGTATGAGTATCTATTTCAAAGCTTTTATTGAACCATACCTGAAGTAAAAATGATTAGTGCCTGCAGCTAATCATGGGAGTGTTAAAGAAAAAACACCCAGCTTGTATAAACAAAATACCATAATAGAAAACATTAATTTGTTCTTCTAAAGCTGATAGACATGTACATTTTATAATTGTGTGCTTGCGCATTAGAGAGAGAGAGAGAGAGAGAAAGAGAAAAGCTGCCAAATGAATGAAGGACATTCTCACAGTTTTGCCAGACTATCTTTAAGTACAGATATTTGTTATTACAAAAGGCTTGCCAGGATTGATTGCAATTGAAAAAATATATTTTTTATATAAAAAAAAAAACTTTCACAGTCTTAAAAAATTCTGCTTTGTCCCCAGATAGCGTCCTTTCCTCAACAAGCAAATTCATGGGAGGTTTGGTGAGTTGTGTTTTTTTTTTAAGAGTTCCCTGTCCAGTGGTTTAAAAGCTGAGATACAGAAATCTGTAAAGTGATGCTTTCTGTGTTTCGGAACAAAAATCATGGGGTATATTATAAAGTGCAACACAACAATTGTTTAAAGGGAAAATTGTTTACATTTCTTGGCTTATTAAACTGGGATATTAATAAAAGGTTTCCTGTTCACAAAGTCCCTTTGCTTCTTCCATCAGGCAAACTGTTTTTAAACTAGGGAGTATTCAATTAAACATAAATTTCCTATGACATATGAACCAGAAAATAACAGCAACCAGCTTTGGAACAGGACATAATATTAAACTAACTTCAAACCATGATTTAACATTAATGGTTGTTCTAAATATGGTAATCACAGTGGATGTCTTGTTTGCTTACATGCACACTGTAAGAATGAAAGGGCTGTCTGTACACACAGAATTTATTCATATCTTGGCTTAATTTATAAATTAATCTGCAGCTGTCAAAGTCTAGTTGAATTATTCTAGGTATTCATATGAAAACTGTATATGACAAATTTCAGTTCCCTGTGTCAACAGATATGGAAAACAAAATGATGGCCAACAGATTGGAAGAGATCAAAATACATCCCCATCCACAAAAAAGGAGACACAAAAGACTGCAGCAACTATAGGACCATAGCACTAATCTCTCATGCAAGCAAAATTATGCTCAAAATACTGCAACATGGGGCCTTTACAGACTTCCAGAAATAATGAGTCCACTTTAACTGCCCTGGTTCAGTGCTAGAGAATAATGGGAAGTGTAGTTTATTATGGCACTAGATCTCTCTGACAGAGAAGGCTCAATATCTCAGAAAAAAACTACAGTTCCCATGATTCCCTAGTACTGAGCCAGGGTAGTTAAAATGGACTCAAGCTGCATTATTTCTAGCAGGCCCATAGACTCCAAACCACACATGGAGAGAGAAATCTCAGAGGACCAAGCAGCGTTCAGGAAAGGAAGAGGCATCAAGGATCACATTGCAAATATATGATAGTTAATGGAGTATAGCAGGGAGTTCCAAAAGAAAATCAGCATGTGCTTTATAGACTATAGCAAAGCCTTTGACTACATAGATCATGGAAGGCTATGGAATGCCCTTAAAGATGTGGGAATGTCAACACATCTGATAGTCCTAATGAGGAATCTGTACTCGGGACAAGAGGCTACTGTCTGAACAGAACACAGAGAAACAGAATGGTTCCCAATTGGCAAAGGAGTCAGACAAGGCTGCGTCCTCTCACTCTACTTATTCAACTTATATGCAGAACATATTGTAAGGAAAGCAGGCTTGGACATGGAAGAGGGACAAGTGAAAATAGGAGGAAGAAATATCAACAATCTGAGATATGCTGACGACACCATAATACTAGCAGAAAACCTCACAGACTTGGGACAACTACGAAGGAAGATCAAAGAAGAAAGTGTAAAGGCAGGCTTACTGTTGAACATAAAGAAAACAAAAATAATGACCACAGAGAACTTAAACACATTCAAACTAGACAATGAGAAAATAGAAATAGTAAAAGAGTTCTCATATCTGGGATCAAACATTGATCAGAACAGGGACTGCAGCCAGGAAATCAGGAGAAGATTGAGAATGGGGAGGGCAGCTATGAAAGAACTAGAAAAGATCCTAAAATGCAAAGACATACAGCTCAGCACAAAAGACAAAATCATACAAGCCATCCTATTCCCTATTACCATGTATGGATGTGAAAACTGGACAGTCAAGAAAGGAGATAGAAGGAAAACCAATGCATTTGAGATGTGGCGCTGGAGAAGGGTGCTGAGGAACCCATGGACAGCCAAAAAGACAAACAAATGGGTCCTAGAGCACATCAAGCCAGAGATATCCTTAGAAGCCAAGGTGACAAGACTTAGGGGGGAAGCAGACGAGGGCGTCCAGGACGCCCTGGGCCGGCGCGCCGCGGGCCCGCAGCCTCCGCACCTCGGCGCACCGGCGGCGTCCCTGGAAGGAGTGCTAAATCAGTGCTCCTTCCTCAAGACAGCGAAAGTGCGCCCTAAAAGCGGCGGGCGCACTTTCGCTGTCTTTTCCGCCGCGGCGCGTCCGGTCGCCACGGCGTGAGGTCATCCCCGGAGCGCCGGCCGTGCGGAGGGCCGGCGACTCTGAGGGCGACCTCAGGGAGAGGAAGGGGCGCCGCTCGTGCGGCTGCCCCTCCTCTTCCAAGCCTCCAAGACGACTCTATTAGTCGTCTGCCGAGGCCCTTAGACTGTCATACTTTGGACACATCATGAGAAGACTTGAATCACTGAAAAAGACAATGTTAGGAAAGGTGGAGGGAAGCTGAAAGAGAGGAAGGTCACATGCTAGATGGATGGACTTTTTAATTTAAAGAGACCACGAATAAGAGCAGGGGTAGGCAACCTTTCCCCTTTAAGGGCCGAGGGACTTCAGCTCCCAGAAGCCTCAGCCATGTTGGCCAATAGTCCCATGTTGGCCAATAGCTCCTGGGATTCTGGGAACTGAAGTCCCTCGGCCCTTAAAGGGGAAAGGTTGCCTACCCCTGAATAAGAGTTTGTAGGAGCTGGGCAGAGCAGTAGAGGACAGGGGCCCTGGAGAAGTCTCATCCACAGGGTTGCCATGGGTCGAGATCGATGCGAAGGCACTTAACAACAACAAAAATAGTTCTGTATGAGAGGTGTACTTTTGTAAATGGTAGAGTTTTGTAAATGATACAATGCAATGTATACAGTGGGCCCTTGGTATCTGCCAGAGTTTGGTTCCAGGACTCCCCATGGATATAAAATCCCATTATGTACAATAGTGTAGTAAAATGGTGTCCCCTATATAAAATGGCAAAATCAAGGTTTGCTTTTTGGAGTCTTTTAAAAAAATATTTTTGAACCATGGTTGATTGAATCTGTGAATACAGACTCTGTGAATACAGAGGACCAATTGTACATACTTTACTGGCAAGTGGCAGAAATTAATATTGCAAAATATTAAAACGTAGTGTCTCACCACCACTAAATGTATTGCACAGACAAGCAACAGCTAGACTTTCCCAAATTATGCAAGACATTTTTACCACGCAATAAAATAAACAGCTATGGACATTATTAATTGTCTTACATAGAACAGGGTGAACTATAAACTTAGGAAACTTAAACAATATGAAGAGATAAAAATGAATTAAGTGTGTGTTTGTGTGTGTGTGTGTGTGTGTGTGTGTGTGAGAGAGAGAGAGAGAGAGAGAGAGAGAGAGAGAGAGAGAGAGAGAGAGAGTTCTGATAATGTAAAGTGGAAGACATTTCCACATTCCAAATGTCCAATCTCCCCATACTCTCAGATAGATATTGTTTTCCCATAAGAAAATATTCTGTTTAACTAAAGTTGAATCATACAAGTATGATTATGCAACACTTCTTATAATTATAGTATTTATACATAAAACTAACAATGTATTAAGAAAAACTGTGAAAAATTAAGAAACCTGTTTGTAAAAGTAAAATTGTACATGAATACATGACAGAATAAGTTGCTTTGTGAAGTTAACATGTTTCTTCCTGATGATATATTTTTTATTCTAGATAACTTCAATAATTTCAACACAAATTGGGATTTAACTGACACATATGGAAAACCAGCCTATAAAATGTACAAACTTAGATAGTTTAGAACAATCCTTCCTGGCCTTTATCACTGATACTCTCATTTCCACTGTTGAAAGAAATCCAACAACCATGATTTTCAAGAAGAAGAGTGAAATACTATCTGATGGGAAGTCAAAGTGAATAGATATTGTCAACCTGGATTTGCAAATAAAGGGAGTTTTTTTCAACAATTTTAGGACAATATATATCTTCCATGCATCTTATCCTAAAGCAATGAGGGTTAAATGTTGCATAACAAGAAAAATAAACACTATGTTAGACCTACTGTTACTTAACTTTAAAATGTAGACAAGTCAGACCAGCTGTGTAACAGTCAGTGCTTTTACAGTAATAAATTCTGACAGCAAAAATAAAAAGAATGCATTATCGAGATATCATCAAATGGGCCCTGTCAGTATATAGGAACTCCACCCTGTATAAGCTTGTCAAAAAGTGTTACTGTAATCCATTGAGAAGTCTATTCCTCAGGCAAGAGAGAAAAAATGCATAAAGGAGGCTCAAAACAGGTGTGTTGAATTGTAATACCATTGTTTAATCATGGATCTCTTCTCATTAGTTTCATATGTGACAAATTCATGCTTTGTTCTTGCCTATCATGCAATGCCAGAATCATCCATCGACAGTCAAGTTAAAAGCCAAATGTAAACAATGAAGCTGTGGACATGTCTTTTTAACACCATACACTCCTTAAACACAAAAAGTTTAATAAACGACTGGTGTTTCTTGTGCTGTTCCCAGCTAAGATCTACTCACCAACATTTTAGGATTAGAGGCAGTTATGTTGTCCAACTTCAATTGGTTCCTCTAGGGACAGAAATGGCCATGAACTCTGGCTCATATCCTCTCAAGGACATTATTACGACCCAAGAAAATGTTATTGTTAAGACTATAATATTACAGTGTAATCTACAGCCATTATGGTTTTCAAAAAATCTGGGAAGCCCCTGTTGTGGGACTGAAAAGTATCTAATTGTGACTCACAATGGAAGTACCTGTATTTATATAAAGTATTTCAGTTACTTGAAATTTAATAATCTGGATCTGCACATTTGCAGATTCAATCCCAACATGTCAGTGCATGTCCAATGCTTTTTTCTCAACATCAGCAAGGCTATGAGAATGTAGCAATGTTAAAGTATGCTGTGCAACAATCTCTGTCACTTATCCACTTCAGCTAATTTCCCAAAGGATCTTCTCACTCTACAGACAATAGAGAAGGCCTTTCTCATATCTTCACACATTGTATTGCTCCCTTGCCTCCAGTGGTACACAATGTATTGTTTCCCTGATGGAAATTTCCTCCAGCAGACTTCAGTCTTGGGCAGGTATAAATAGGAAGAAGGATCTTTCAAGTATCCAACTCCCAAGCTGTTTATGGTTTTTAATGTTATTTATCACCAGCACCAGCAATTCTGGTTCCAAGCACACAGTAGCAGCATGGACTATCAATGTAGAGCAACAGATTTTCCAGCTAGGAACTCATCTGGGCTACAGAAAGGGAAGCCCCATGTTCTCTGCCATATTCAGATTATCAAACAAAGATATCCACTCTTATTTATTAACCTAGACTATAATTCCCATTAAATTTTGATAATCCTTTATGCAGACCAGAACCTGCATTTCACGCATGCACACATCACTGTTTAATCGTCCCATTTTTTTTTTGAGTACAAGTTCATTAAGTCAAAGTCATAAAAGTCATATACAAAGTCACAAATCATTAAGGTTACTGGAAAGAGTGACTATTGTTTTGTTTTGTTTTTTAAAGGAAATTCATACATGTGCCCTTGATTTGAAGCAAAGGGCACATACAAATTCAGTGAAAAGATCTTTGTGCCTTTAGTTCTTGGATAATAACAGGAAGAAATACAGTTTGTTGCTCTGCTTCAGGCAGAAAAAAAGCCTTGAGACAGTATTGTAGAGAATCCTATGACAGAAATACAACCCCCAACAGTTAGTGTCCCCACAAATCCTGTTTGAGAGGACAGCAATATACGATGAGGTACTTTGATGACTTCTATGTTTGTTGTGTGCCTTCAAGTTGTTTCTGACTGGCCACTCTATCATGGGGTTTTCTTGGCAGTATTTGTTCAGAGAGGGTTTTGCCATTGCCATATTATTATTATTATTATCATTATCATTATTATTATCCTCTGAGGCTGAGCGTATGGCATGCCCATGGTCACTTCTATGACAGAGATTAGATTCTTGATCTTCATTTTACGTTTATGAAACCCTTATTGAACATGAAGAACACAATCATAAGAACATAATTTACCTATTCACCCTGCTGCTGCCCTTTCTCCTTAACAGTGGTATGTGCTTTAGTTTTCTAAGAACATAGGTATGGAAAATGTGGCCCATATGCAAACCCAACTTCTCTAGTTTTCCAATGTCCAAAGCCCCCCACCTCTAAATAGGAAGGTGGAACCAACTACCCTGGCTGAATATTGACCAAAATAGCAACTGGAAGTAACACGGTATCCAAATTATATCAGTGCATCCCATTCTTTTTTTCCTCAGTATCAGCAAGGCTGTGAGTACTGTATCTCCCATTCCATCAGCTTTTCTGTGATTGTGAAAAATCCTGCCCCATAAGTGTGTGAACTATGTTAAATGTTATGCTGAAGTATGTTAATATCTGTCTGTGCCTCACGAGTTTTAGATGTACAAGATGTAAATCTGCCAAAATGCCTCATTACTGACTCCCTGCCCTGCTTAGCAGAAATATGTCTTGCCTATATAGAGAAAACAATCTCTAGTGACTCAGTGTACAACAGAGGTATGCAGTGACATCCCTAGGGTTGGTTTGCGGTAACTCATAGTGCCACCCCCCCCCCATTGACTTCCTCCTGTTTCACACCATACAGAATCCTTACCAATACTTTTTTGCACCAATGTTACTCATAAATCGTAAATTCCATATAGCACTGAATGTAATGCTAATAGTTGTGACATAAACTAGAAAAATTAAAAATTAAAATTTCAATCATATGCACAACCTAAATGTATTTACATATGCATAATTAAAATGTGATTTTAAAAAATTAAATAAGAACAATTTTTTTAAATTAAAAAAATCAATTTAAAATTTTGAAATTTGAATTCTAAAAAATTCTGGGGGCTCTCCTTTCTCCTCCCACTGAGCTTCACCCCACTCCCACCCCACTCCCACTTCACCCCACCCCACTCCCACCTTTTAAAGCATTTTAAAGGGAACCATTTCTGCCAAAAAATGGGTGTTTGAGGAGCAGTGGTGCCTTAGGGTGTCACCTGGTGTGGTCCACACACCCCGCACACTCCTGGTGACGCCACTGAAAGTATGCATATTGACTTTTGAAAAGAGCTACCAAAAGCCTCAAAAGAACTTTCTGTTTAGCTTTTGTGGTTTAGGATGACTTACTGTTGCCACTAACAAAACAGTAACAGAAACCGGAATCTGTATCCTGCTTGCTATTGTCACATTTTGAAAGAACCTTTACGCTAAGAGTAGTAAGGTCATTGTGAGAAAAGAAGGAGTTGCTCTTTAAACACAAGCTGTCAGGAAGAAGTTTTACAGAATAATGTTACATGTTAACTAGCAAACCGCTGAAAAACAATATTTTGCTTCACATGCCAACGCCTCTTCTTATGTACATAAAATACAGATTGTTCCATTACATACTCTCTATCTGGTACATTACCTAGTGAATTTTAGTCTTTTTAAAATCATTCTGAGCAATTAAACCAATCCATTCCTCAAATGAGCCCTAGATCCTGAGCTAAATTCTATGATAGACCTTAGCCCAGTTGAACACATGAGGAAAATAAAAGGACAGAAGGAGGGGACTGCATGTGCCAGCTTTCTCTTGACATCTTCCCCTGCCCATTCCCCATCCTCCCCTGTCTCTTCAATCCCCAAACCCTCTGTGTTGATCTGAAGGGGTGCTCTGTTGGATGTAGAGTAGAGCACACCATCAAATCAAGAGTCCTTCATGAGGCTGAGGGAATAGCGATGGAAAGGCCCACAACATAGCTTCACCTCTCTACTCGCAGGCTTCACATATTCCCGACAGGGCTACTTTGATTTTTGTTAAATTAGTAGCCACTTTGGTACACTTATGATCTGTAGTTTCTTTTTCTACATCCAGGATATATAAAAAAGTCTCTCTCCGTATATGTGTGAGAGAGATACAGCTACCCTAGATGTGGCAATCATCCCCCACTTTGTTGTTGTTGTTAACTGTCTTCGTATCGATCTCGACCCATGGCAACCCTTGGATGAGACTTCTCCAGGCCCCCTTGTCCTCTACTGCTCTGCTCAGCTCCTGCAAACTCATATTTATGGTCTCTGTATTAAAGTCCCTCCATCTAGCATGTGGTCTTCCTCTCTTTCTATTTCTCTCCAACTTCCCTAACATTATTGTCTTTTCCAACAATTCCTGACTTCTCATGATGTGTCCAAAGTACGACAGTCTAAGACTTGCCATCTTGGTTTCTAAGATATCTCTGGCTTGATATGCTCTCGGACCCATTTGTTTGTCCTTTTGGCTGTATATAGAATCCTCAGCATGACATCTCAAATAAGTTGATTTTCCTCCTATCTTCTTTCTTGACTGTTCAGCCCCCACATCCATACATGGTAACAGGGAATACGACAGCTTTGCATTTTAGGATCTTTTCTAGTTCTGTCATAACCGCCCCACCGCCCCACCCCCCAATTTTCTCCTGATCTTCTGGCTGCAGTCCCTGTTCCAATCAATGTTTGAGAACTCTTTTACTATTTCTATTTCCTCATTGTCTAGTTTGAATGTGTGTAAGTTCTCTTATTTTTGTTTTCTTTATATTCAACAGTAAGACTGACTTTGTACTTTCTTCTTTGATCTTACTTAGTAGTTGTCCCAAGTCTGTGAGGTTTTCTGCGAGTATTATGGTGTCGTCAGCATATCTCAGATTGTTGATATTTCTTCCTCCTATTTTCACTCCTCCCTCTTCTATGTCCAAGCCTGCTTTCCTTACAATATGTTCTGCATATAAGTTGAATAGGTAGAGTGAGAGGATGCTGCCTTGTGTGACTCCTTCGCCAATTGGGAACCATTCTGTTTCTCCATGTTCTGTTCTGACAATAGTCTCGTGTCTTGAGTACACATCAGGACTATCAGATGTGTTGGCACTCCCACATCTTTAAGGGCATTCCATAGCCTTTCATGATCTATGTCAGGGGTAGGCAAAATGAAGGACACATACAATGAAGAGCCATTTTGAGCCGGGGGCCGGGTTGCTGTCCCTCAGACAATTGGGGGGGGGGGGGAGCACCATAAATAAATAAAGAAAGAAAGAAAAATAAAAAGTTAAAAAAATTAAAAATATGCATGCACACTCTCTCGGTCCCAGAAAAGCCATGGCAAAACCCCTGTGGAGATTTTGCCAAGAAAACCCCAAGAACAAGTAATAACAACAATAATCAATATCATCATGGCGAGCGGCGGCGGCGGGGGACAGCGGGGGGTGGTGGGGGGCAGGACCAGCATGGGGCCAGTCCAAAGGCCTCGGGGGGCCGCATCCGGCCCCCGGGTCTTAGGTTGCCTACACCTGATCTATGTGATCAAAGGTTTTGCTATAGTCTATAAAGCACATGCTGATTTTCTTTTGGAACTCCCTGCTACGTTCCATTAGCCATCATATATTTGCAATGTGATCCCTGATGCCTCTTCCTTTCCTGAACCCTGCTTGGACCTCTGGGATTTTCATCTCCATGTGTGGTTGGAGTCTATGTTGCAGTATTTTGAGCATAATTTTGCTTGCATGGGAGATTAGTGCTATGGTCCTATAGTTGCTGCTAATAATAATAATAATAATAATGATGTTTATTTGTACCCCGCCCCTCTGCTTAGCAATTGGGATGGCTTCCAACATAAAAATACCATACAATAAAATCAACCCCAAGCCCCAACCCTCCCAATCCTTAACAATTTATTAAACAGCATCAAAATTTAAAACAGTTTAAAAATAAATTACAAATTTACAGATTACAATAATTGCAGCAGCAGCGAGTATAATAGCAGCTGGGATGGGGGAAAAAAGAGGTACAGAGGACAAGTTCTATGACTGGGTGGACTAATCAGGAAAGGCCTGGCGGAAGAGATCCATCTTGACAGCCCTTTTAAAGCTGTCTAAGGTTGGTATGTGACGGATTTCGTCCGGCAGGCCATTCCATAGTCTGCTGCAGTCTCTAGTGTCTCCTTTTTTGTGGATGGGGATGTATATTGATTGCTTCTAATCTTTTGGCCATCGTTTTGTTTTCCATATCTGCTGACATATGTTAGTTAGCACTAGAGTTGACTCTGTCAGTGTGGATTGCAACAGTTCTATTGGTATATCATCTATTCCTGGAGTCTTGTGTTTTGCCATTTCTTTTATTGCAGCTTCCACCTCAGTTTTTAGAATTTGGGGTTCATCTTCATATGGCTCTTCACTCTATGTGTCCTTCATTTTGTCATCTCTTTTGTATAGTTCTTCTGTGTGTTTTTATTAAATGTCTTTTTATTCCTTCCTGATCTGGAATTATATTATTTTTATCGTCGCAGAGTGTCCCGATCCTTGGTTTGAACTTTCCCTTGGTTTCTTGAATCTTGTGGAATAGGTCTCTCATTATTCCCTTTTTGTTGTTGTCTTCCATTTCTCTATATTTGTCATAGTAATAATTTTCCTTATCTGTGCGCACTAGCCGTTGTACTGTTGCATTCATGGTTTTTAGTTTACTCCTATCTCCTTTTTGTTTCGTTTCCTCTTCTTTCCTTTACTGCTTGTAGCATTTTATCTATCATTTATGATTTCTTCACTTTTGTTTTGTCTGTTGGAAGTGTCTTTATGCATTCTTCTTTTATTATGTGCCTGGCTTCAGACCAAAAGTTCACGATCTATTATACTTAGTACTGCAAATCTATTCCTTATATTGTCAATGAATTCTGTGGAAATGTTGTTTAAATCATATTTTGGTATGATGACTAAAATCCCCTAAAAGCTATCTGGGGATATTTGGAGACAAAAGAATGGGGTCCCCCCAAAAAAACCCAAAGAATGGCCTTGAATGTAGCCCATGGGCCACACTTTGCCTACCCCTGCTCGGTAAACACATGATTTAGGCAGATATATCCATTACTTTTCACCAACTCAAAAGATAATAATAATAATAATAAATTTTATTTGTAACCCGCCCCTCTGCTCGGCAATCGGGGCGGCGTACATCAATTAAAATATTACAGTTAAAATTCACATTCTTGCCCTTCACCCACTACCCTCCCCCCTTAAAACAGTATTAAACATAATAGAGTTAAAAACAGACATATAACTAAAATAAATAATAAAAGATAAAACAAAATGCCACTCTCGGTGGAGAGACCAGATAAGTGGCTCAGCTGTGCATATCCCTGTACAGAGTTATTCTGGGAAGGCCTGCCGGAAGAGCTCCGTCTTAATTGCTTTCTTAAAAGTGGTAAGAGACGTAATAAGGCGTATCTGATCCGGCAGGCCGTTCCATAGGTTAGGGGCAGCGACTGAAAATGCCCTTAGGGAAGTCTGCTTGAATTTTGTTTTTGGTTGTGAGAGCAGATTCTTCCCTGCTGAACGAAGGGCACGGGGGGGCTCATACAGGGAGAGGCGGTCCCTAAGGTAAGATGGACCCAAGCCATGTAGGGCTTTAAAGGTCAAAACCAACACCTTGTACTGTGCCCGGAAACTGATTGGCAGCCAGTGGAGGGATTTAAGCACTGGTGTTATGTGCTCCCTCCTGGATGTTCCAGTGATTAACCTGGCTGCCATATTTTGAACCAACTGAAGTTTCCGAGTTAGGCACAAGGGTAGCCCCATGTAGAGTGCATTGCAGTAATCTAATCGTGAGGTTACCAGTGCGTGCACCACAGTTTCCAGGTCCTTCCTGTCCAGGTATGGGCGCAGCTGGCGTATTAGCCGAAGCTGATAACAGGCGCTCCTGACTGTCGCACTCACCTGATTGGTCATGTGAAGCGACGAGTCAAGGAGTACCCCCAGACTGCGCACATGGTCCTTGGAGGAGAGTGTGACCCCATCCAGGACTGGGGGCTGTAATCCCGAACCTGGATTCGGACCTGTAACTGTGAGCACCTCCGTTTTGTCTGGATTCAGCTTCATGGAGAAAAGATGATGGCCAGAGTCCTTAAATTTGCATGCCAAGATAATGTATGATCTAATGTTTTAAAGCAAACTAAAGTGTAACCTGAATTTCAGAGTTCTGCATAAATCATTTTTTAAAACTGTGTGTGTATCTTGACTCTTCGCTGTCAAAATGCAATAAAATATTCAATGACATGCTGGCACGGATTTTAATTTTGCAACTCTCATAATTAAAATTGTAATTGAGTGAGAAGGAATTAAAGCCATTTTCATTGTGAATGACTTAGGTGGAAACAAGCAAGAAAAATGTATATATTAGATATAAACTTAGATAACCTACATTCAGATTATTCTACAATAAATCAGTAAATCTTGTACTAACGAGATACAAGATTTAAATGGCTGAATAACGTATTTAGTGAATTATTGTCAATCAATGTCTCTACAGTGACGATAACAATAATCTTGAATGGCAACACATCTATTACTCCAGATTCCTAACTAAGTACTTCATTACTTGTAAATGTCATTCTCAATTTATAAAGTAGCAGATAAACATTTCACTACTGTATACCAGGTATGTGTCTATTTTTTGTGCATCTGAAACACTGACAGATTTGAAAAATGTTATACTTCCTCTTGCTCATATTGATTGGTAAGTCCTTCGCAGTAATGAATGAGAATATGAATAATATCAAGGCTGCTTTGAGGGAATAGTAATGTACATTAGTTTTTCGAGCTTTAATTATTACAAAAGAAAAATTAGCTATTTTTTTAGTGTTGCTGAAATTCATAATAAAAGCTAAGAAAGATTTTATAGACACACATAATAAATAAAATAATGTAAAATAAATAAAGATCCTCAAGTTCGAATCAAAATTTCTTATTTCAGAATACTTCCATAATTTTAACTAGTTGTCCCTCCCCGTTCGTGGACTTTTGAGTCCGTGGTCTCGCTCTTTGCAGGAGGGACAAGCAGGTTGGGATAAAACGGTGGTGCATGCCATTATTTTCAATGGGGCTCGAATATTTGCAAGCCACCATTTTCGTGGGGGTGGTGGTCTAGAACGGATCCCCCGTGAATTGGGAAGGGCTACTGTATACTACTTAGAAGCAAAATGTTTTCATGCTGGCATTCTTATTTCTAAATGTTGGTAAAGACATAATGTTGGTAAAAGACCTTTACTGTTTAATAAAAAATTAATTAAAAATCTTTTCTAGCTGAAAAAAGTATTGTTATAGGCTACTGACTATATAGCCTTGCAAACAAGACATCAAATTCATGAGTTACAGAACTTACATCCTGTGATTCTCAGCTCAGCCTAACAGAGAACAACTGTAGTAGCCAGAACAGAGATGTCACTTCTCTTCTTTGCTAAATAATTTGATCCATATGATAGGCTACATCAATGATCAACTTTCTTCATAAAACCCTGCAATCATCCACAATGTTACCAATTCACAACATGCTAAAAAACAGAAATGGTATAGGGTCAAGTTATAGCTAAGAGCCAGCATGGTATAGTAGTTTGAGTGTTGCATTATGACTCTGGAGACCAGAGTTCGAATCCCTGTTTGTCCATGGAAACCCAGTGGGTGACCTTGGGCAAGTCACACTCTCTCAGATTCAGAGGAAGGCAAAGGCAAACCTGCTCTGAACAAATTTTGCTAAGAAAACCTCATGATAAGTCCACTTAGGGTGGCCATAAATCAGAAATGACTTGAAGGCACACAACAACAACAAAGTTAAAGCTACTCTAATACATTTAAATGTATTAATCAAATTCATTAAATAATATGAGAATAGCTCAATTAAACTTAGATATAAACGTAGGGCCTTTGCAGACTGCCAGAAATAGTGCACATTAAATTGAGGCACTGCCCTGGCTCAGTGCTAGGGAATCATGGGAGCTGTAGTTTATTGTGGCACCAGAGCTCTCTGACAGAGAAGGCTCAATGTCCCAGAAAAAAATACAATTCCCATGACTCCCTAGCACTGAGCCAGGGCAGTGCCTCAATTTAATGTGCACTATTTCTGGCAGTCTGCAAAGGCCCTTAGATAACCTACATTCAGATTATTCTACACAAGAACTACACATCATCTACTGCAGACCACACACAGCTTCTGAGATCAGAATTTAAAGCTATATAGCTTTTTTTTAAAAAAAAATAGTGTTAACACAAAGTAAGAACATTTGGAGCAACTGGTTTTGCAAACAGGCAATACAACGGTGTCACTTTGCAAGTTACAGTGTAAGTGTAGTGTTTTAAGAACACCTCTCAATATGCACAACATGATTTTTTTTTTACCTGCGGTTACTCTCATTCAAGGCTAACCATGAATTTGTTCATGGGTAAGAACTCTCAGAAGTCCACACTTTATATCAAACAGGAGAAAAGTTAGGGAAACCCTCCTCACTGTTGCTTTTCTTCAATTCACTATATGAACATATTCAGTGCCTTTATAATTTAGGCAGAGATCCTACTGCTACAGCAATACAGTTATGCTGAAGACAGTGCAGGCAGGAAAAGTGGGGAAAACAAAAGGAGCCAGAGAATGGCTGCAACAGGAAAACAAAGAAGCAAGCAAAAGGAGAACACAATCAGTTTCACGGGGGGGGGGGGGGGGTCTCAAAGCCAGGCTACTTGGGGGCCACTAGAGCGGCCACCTGCCAGACCACTAGTGGGGGCTTAGGAAATGGCCTTTATCAAAACAGAGGCAATTTTGCAACTATGCCTTGAATTCAAGGACCCCCACCCACCCATGAAGCCAGGGTAACATGGGTAGGCTGCCTGGAGCAGGCCAAGTCTTCCTCCTGCCATCACTGCATTCTCATTTCTACACAAGCGAGAAGGTAGTTGAATTGCTCGGGAACCTAGCATTATCTTATTTAATTGTTTTAATTGTATTTGTACACTGCTCTGTAGAAGTTCTCTGGGGGTTTTTTTGTTCCATTTCCCAACATATTTGTTGAATAACTGCTTCATTCACCAAATGGCAATGTATGCCTTGAACTGAAGCCAAACTCTAATTGTAAAAACAGAAACCCAACAGCATTTTGCTAAAAATGCTGACCAAAGAGTGACTCTTGGCTCTGGTATTTATATGGATGAATGGAGGTTTAAAAGTTGTTATAATAAATAAATAGTAAGTTAAAAGCCATAATATGAACTGTAAAAAAACCTTTTAACTCATATCTGGACATTTCTAGGTAATTTTTGATAAAATAATGAAAAGCGTTCTTCAAATTTCACTGGGCACACTATCACAACTATGATACTTTGATCTCCTCCCCATTCTCCATCAAGTCTGTGAAGTTGACTTTGGGCTTTTACAGACTGCTAGAAATACTGCAAATTGAGTCCACTTTAACTGCCCTGGCTCAGTGCTAGGGAATCATGGGAATTGTATTTTTTTTCTCTGTCAGAGAGCTCTGGTGCCACAATAAACTACAGTTCCCATGATTCCCTAGCACTGAGTCAGGGCAGTTAAAGTGGATTCAATTTGCACTATTTCTGGCAGTGTACAAAGGCCCTTTGTATTTTTAAAGCACTTCTTACCAGTTCAGTTTGCACCTCTGTGTGAAAAGTTCATCTGTCCCATTTAAAAATATGCAAAACCAGCTAGAGCTCTTCTCCCTATCACATTATGATTTCCCCCCATTTAATTTTGTAATTCAGTTATTTGAATGCTATATACTAATTTCTTGCTCTAAAGTGTGCATTTCCTCTTGTATTTTACACACACAAGAACTTCAAGATGATGATTCTGACTATGGCAGGGCTATCCTGGTTCACCATGGAGACAGAAGAGCACCATGTTATTAAGGTGACATAATAAAAAGGAAGACAGTAGCCCTCTCATTATATAAAACTTTCCAAAATGCGCCCTCTCTACAATTATGAAAGGTATAAGGACCCCATCTTCCTTAGCATTTGGTAACTTTATATATGTAATTGATACTGAATCAGGGCTAGTATAGATGAAGCACCAACAATCTAACTGTATTAAACATAATTATCGGGAGAGGCAGAGAGGTCTTAATTCTAAATTCATCAGGTATCTGAAGTGTTGTCCAGCTCTCACCTCATCCTTTATGTCTTCCTGCTGCTGAGCACTGAAGATCTCCATTGCAGCCATCAGCCTCATCATTAGCTCATCCACTGTTGTGTTACCTAGCAACAAAGAAAGATTGCTGAACTTCATATTATTAAAATTATTATTTTAAAAAAGAGATCATCATTCTAAAAATAATCCAAAAATGATACCTAGTGGGGCTGGTTTTTATAAGGTATAATAAGCAAATGTGTTTATATTCTTATTCTTATTATTGAGTGAATGGTGTATTTTAAAGAAAAGTTCTAAATTTTCAAGCAAGTGTAATGAATGCAACGCTACATGAAAAACGTTTATTCCTGGACTGCTTAGCAATGCTTTCTCTGTGTCTTCATATTTGTGAAAATATGATACTGAAGAGAAAACATGACAAAACATTTTGATGTGGATAGTTGAGTCTATCTCTCTTTTAGAAAGCACTTTCAAACTACTCTGTAGAGTTCAATGGAGCCTTCTTAAAGACTTTTAATTTGCATGTTAAATGATTGTGTATATATAATTTTCTACCATAGAAATGAGCAGAGGAAAAGGCTTAATGAGAACTAGAGTTAATCTGTGAGCTGCCTTGGGTCCCTTCTGGGAGAAAGGTGGCATACAAATGAAATAAATAAATAAAATAATAGAGTGGAAGAAGAGAAAAAACAACGAAAAAAGGGATAGGGAGGGAAAGTAGAGAAAGAGTACAAGGAAAGGAATAGCATCAGGATGGAGTGCAGACTAAGAGGTTTCTTATCTTTGTGAAGCTGGATGCTTCTATATGATGAAACATCAGAATACTCCAGCTTTGATTATATTTAGGCCTGAGAGTTTTCCCTAATGCACGAAAGCAGATCATTAGGCAAATCTAGGCTTGAATTCAGAAACATTTCAAAGGTTGCATCCACTCTGCAGAAATAACAGAGTTTGACACCACTTTAACTGTCATGGCTCAATGCTATGGAATTCTGGGATTTGTACTTTAGTCTTCTCTGTCAGAGAGCTCTGTTGTCACAACAAATTACAAATCCTGGGATTCCATAGCACTGAGTCACAGTAGTTAAAGTGGTGTCAAACTGGATTACTTCTGCAATACAGATGCAGCCAAGGTTTAAATTCGGGATTTTATAAAGTAGCTAACTTCAATGTCTTAAAACACCACCACCCCCAGTGTTTCTTTTTCACGCTATCTCAAGAACCTTGGCCATTTAATTATCACTAGAATGGTATGATAAATGCTAAAATGGTGCACAATAACTGGGTCACTAACATGTTGATCCTAAGCACAACTGCTGAAGAGTAAACCTTTCTTAACTCAGTGAGACTTGCTTCCATTAAACATCCTAGGCATTTTACTATGTCATCTTCATGTATAAAGCTTTTAAATCAGATTCTACTACCTGGACAGTGCTCGGGGGACCACTGCAATTGCGTTAACATCTGGAGGGGAACCAATTTCCCATTTCTGCTCTAGACAGAGAACTGGCAAAAAAACCTGACCATTTCAATAAGACATATATACACAACAGAAGACACACAACCCTTACCTTGTATTACATTCAGCACTTCATTTGACGATCGCTTCCCCATAATAATCAGGAAGAGTGGAAACTGATCTGTCTTCTGAGTTCGAATAGTTTGAGCTACAACACTACCAAAGTGTCTCGTGCACATTGTTAAAAACCTGTAAAAAATAAACATTTATAAGAGAATAAAGATTTTGTAAGCTATTTCCATTTCATTAGAGAAAAGCTTGGCTGTTAAAACTGGACTACAATATCAGGTCCCCCAAATACTCTGCACTTATGTAAATGTCAATAACATTTCCCATTATTTATTCCACAGTATCTTTCATATTATATATCAGTTTTATATCTAAAGCTTTCAAGTTCAATCCTGAAACAATCTAGGACAGATCACTTTTTGAACTAATGCATGCACAGATGCAAAGTATTTTTTCCCCCTCTCTGAATAGAAGAGGTGACCAGAATAAGCAATAACCTTCACAACCCGAAGAATGAATGAGGTAAGCCCAAGGCATTTCACAATCCAAATACCACGTCCTCTTCTACAGTTTAGTTATGTTCTCCTGAAAAGTTCAAGGTCCATGTGATGCTATAGCAAAAACTATGAAAACGACACCATATACTGGTGACGCTAGAATCACAGAGTTGTCACATATATTGAGGCAGGTCGTATTTTCTCATGATCTATCAGAAAGCACAGAATTCTTGGTGTAAAAAGTTTTTTAAATTAGGATTAATCAACAGGAGCTTCAGAAGACCAGGGTTCAAATCCCTGCTCGGTCATGGAAACTCACTGGTAACTTTGGGCAAATCACATCTTCTCAGCCTCAGAGGAAAGCAGAGCCAAGCCTCCTCTGAACAAATCATGTCAAAAAAAGTCCCATTATAGGATCACATAATGTTGCCATAAGTTGAAAATAACTTGACAGCACAACACCAATAACTGGAGTAAAAAATTTCACTAACCGTGTGTGCATGGGACCATGCTTGATTTAAACTATGTGAAAGAAGAATGTGCTATAAACGAGAGTTCAGAGATATGTTTCCAAGAATGGAGTACATATATAAAAGCATATGAAGATACTGTAGGACTAGGCATTAGAAGCACCTTGCCCCCAATGTGTACTTCACTCTCTTATGTATGAACATCATAATAATTGGGATGAGTGAGCTACAATAGAAAGGAATTGGACTTTTCTCCTCAGATAATGCACAATGGAAATGACAATCTATGAAGAAATGGGTGGCTTTGATAGTGAGGCAAGATGTAAAAGGGTCAGGGGATATAATGCAAAGTCTAACAGAATAATGTCAAGCAGGATTCACGGAAAGCCATTATGTATGACCATAATCTGAGTTTATACTCCAATAACATAGGCAGAAGAGGAAGAAATTGAAAGATTCTGTTCTGATGACCAGAAGGAAATTGATCACACAAAACAAAGCATGTTGATAGTCAAAAATGACTGGAATTCAGAAATAAAAAACAGAGCAGAAGCAAACATTGTAGGAGAATTAAGAAATGGAGCAGGAGAGTGACTTTTTGAATTTTGTGAGCCCAACAATTTGTTTACTGCAGACACATTCTTCAGGCAACTGAACAGATGATAGTGTATGTAGACATCCCTGGATGGCCAACACAAAAATTAAATAGATCACATAATTGGGCACAGAAAGAGTTGTTGCTGTATGTGAAGTTGTGGGGATGATTTGTTTGTGTCATTTTCATTTTCATTCAGTTTTAGGCTCAAGCTGGATGATATTTCATATCTACTGCTTGAAGCAATCTATTAACTTTTCAACACAGAAGCAATCCATTTCTGAGAAAGACTGATATGTATTAGTCCCATTGTACTGAATGGATGAACTGATCCCATGATTAAGCAACTGAAGATTTATTGTATGATGCCATTTAATCTTTTCTTCCATGGGAGATTTATACCACTCTGGGGATACAATCAAGCACATATTATTCTATGAATCTGCATAAAAGCAGGAATTGTGGATAAGCCTTTCACTTAGTATCAGCGCTGAAAGTTAGTGAGATCACAGGGGGGCAGGGAAGGTACAGAACAAAAGTTGTGGATGCAGAGTTTTAAAACAATGAAACAGATATGCCATTTCATACTTGGAGATAATATTTTAGAGTATTTTTCAGTAGGTTAATTAGGAATAGTTTTAACAGTCAAGGAAATATGTTCTAGTTATGTTTCTGGATATACTTACTACTACTCTTCTTCACTTGCCCACTTAACAGTGCAGTCTAAAAACAATAATTCAAAGCTTTTGACAAAAAAAAGCTTTCATCCATTAGCATATTGAAGTCTGGCATTAGTATTCTTAACACGATCCTGAATAAATGAAAAAACTGATAAAGCTTTTCTCTTCCATTAGAGGACTGTTTGAAATTAGCATTTCTTTCAAGAGAAAAGGGTAGCTTATGATATGTTTTCAGATCTGATGGTAAAAAGTAAATGTCATAATAATAATGAATTATGAAAGACCAAATGCAAATATAGAATGCTTTAATAAGATCCAATTTAATAAAGTCTGTAAAAATAATGGACTTTTAATAACACAGGTCACAAAAGGCAAAACAGTGGAAATTCTGAGGACTAGCCACTGGTACAAGCTTATTAATTCTTAATTATGTTCATGAAAGGCAACTTAAATCGTGTGTTTTCTTACGCCTTATGATAATATTTCAGGTAACAACTGATCTGAAATGTATGTACTGTCTGATGAGCAAAGTCCTGTTGTCTCATGCATTAGAAGGTAAATCTATTTGAAAAGACAAACTGCATTAAAATGTCACAGGCTGAGAAGCATTTGATATCAAAATCCAAAACAGAATCATGACACTTAGTTTTCATATTAGTAGTAAAACAATCTCAACATCTATACTTCAGAAACCTGGCATGACAATAAGACCATGATGACAAAAGTAGGCTTGCTTTTGAGAGCTATATAAAAGTTTAAAAGCAAATTAGAGCCAACTTTGAGTTTCACTGTCTCATTTCAGCAAAATACATAAACTTCAGAAGGAAGTTATTAACTTTCCATTTAATAATCAGAAATATTTAACAAATATTTCAAAGGAGTGGCAGAGGAAAAGATCTGAATGCATTAGTTACCCTCTAATGCTGACTGAAAACCAGAGAGTTGTAACAGAAGGACTCCCTGATATTGCAAGAGGGTGTTTGGCAACTATACAGCCAAAGTTGGCATTGGACAATCTCTATGCCTGGACTAGCGTATTTAGCATGGACGGATTATGTCCTTGGCCTGTTCACTGAACAATGCAAGTCAAGAAGACATGCTGGTCAGCTCAGCTTCTCCATACCTAGGGTGGAGAAATCATACAAAAAATGTAGGCTGGATATAACTATGCTGTAATTGCACCATTTAGACAAGCAATCATTATGTGATTTATATTCAAAATGCAGTTTAAAATCTCTAGAAGACTGATACTTTAATTACAACAATGTGATGCCCCATGACACCAAGGCCAATTACAGAATAGGTAAATAAAATCAGCCCACTGAAGGTGAGAGATGGTAACTGTCCTTCATATGCTGACCTAGTTTAAAGAAACTGTGAAGAGATGCTGCAGTGCCCTTCCAAAGCAAAAAGGAACACTTGTTGAATATTAAACATATGTCATCTAATTATTTAACGTTATTAATTTTATACTGTGCAAAGTCAACATAAGTCTCATTAAAATGTTAATTTAAGAATAACATTTTATATATTAATATTTAATTTTTAAATGTAGAACTAGAAGATATGTTGTATTTAAACAGAATATCTCTGCATGATAGTTTCAGCAGTCTGCATTTTATCCATTTAACCCTGACCTTTTAAAAAGACTCTTGCTTCTTCTTTTTTTCCAGCCCTTGCACCAGTGAGTTTTTTGTTGCAACCAAAAAATACAGCAGCAAAGTAGCAAACTTTGTTCCAGGAAGCTTATATGAACATTTTAACATTCCTTGGGGTGCCAAAGTCTCTCTTCATCAGTTAACTCCCAGAGCTGATTCAGATGAGCTTGATGAATGGGCCATCAGTTCAGCTAGAGCAATAGAGTATCTGGTGAAATCCAGATATGATGGACTACAAGTCCTATCAGAAGTAGCCAGGACAGCCAGCAGTCAATAATTGTGGAAACTATAGTACAAAACATCCAGTAGAAACAGATTTATGTTATACAAGGCTACTAACACATATATGACCCATTCAAATGAAAGTAACTAAGGGCTATTATACAGTCAGCTCTTGATATCTGCTGGGGCTTCTTTCCAGGACCCCCAGTGGACACCAAAATCTGTGGTTGCTCAAGTCCCATTAAATACAATGGCAAAGTGAAATGGTGTCCCTTATATAAAATGGCAAAATCAAGGTTTGCTTTTTGGATTTTTTTAAAAGAATATTTTCAAGCTGTGGGTGTTTGAATCCATGGACAAAGAATCCATGGATATGGAAGGCCAACTTTTTATGTACAGTAGCTGTGAAAAATCTTCCTCCTAGTAGGTTATCCATGTGATGGTGAAGATCCATGCTTAAAGTCGCTACCTACTGCATCAGTATAAAAAAGTTTGAACATTTTCATAGTAACATTGAGCTGTGGAACTAAACATAGGAATTCAAGCACCATTTAAATAAATGCATATTCTTGGTCCACTTAAATGTGACACTCTACCAGAAGATGTAAGGAAGAGGTTTGAATTACAAAAACAGCTAAGATTAAAGAAGCATACATCAGTCTCAGGAAAGAACTGAAGAGTATATGATTCCTATGCCCTGTACTGGTTGTTTTAGAAAGCCATATAGATGAGAATTCCATGGGGAATGAATCAAGTATAATTGATTTAAGTTGGGGAAAGAGGAAGTCACATATTTTTTTGAGTGACAAATTTGTTTTTTCTTCTACTAATCCGAGAGAGACACATTTACTGGGATGGTGATCTGCACCCAGCCTATTGACTAAAACACTGCATTTTTCCCAATTGATTGGTTGGTTAGACATTGGAGGGAAGCTGATAAAAAGCTGAAGGGAAGGTAGCCTTTTAAAAAGCTTTTAATTTCAAATTCAAAGCCACAAGTTAAACTACTGTGATTTTTTGTCAATTATTTTCCTTTGATTCATGCAGCTATTGAACTCTTTGCATCTGAGGTGTGTGGTGGTGGGGGTAGATAGCAAATGAGGTATCATGGAGGGGGAACTGCTTAACCCCTTTTTACCCTAGATGATCCCTGTTAGCAATGATACCTCATCTTAGAAGACTGAAGGCTCCAACTACTGGTATGTGAAATTTTGACATATTAGTATCTCCTCTAGTGTGATGAGGGACAAGAACCAGTCTGGGATGATCTGGTAAGGCAGCCTTCTCAAGCCAAGTTAGACTCTGGATGTACTAGACTTTAATTCCAACCATCCCTTTCTAGCATGGCCATATTGGCTGGAGATAATGAGACTTGCAGTCCTGCACAGTCAAAGGTCAACAATTGGGAAGGTTGTAGTGAAGGTACTGTTACTTTGTCTCTCTACAAAGACACTAACTATTTCAGTGCTTGGTGATCAGATCAAATCAGGTTTATGACTTCAGCAATATAACTTTTGGCTTCTCTACATTATTTTTCTGCCATCTTTTCCTGACGAAGAAGCCAGAGAGCTTCAAAAGCTAGTGTAACATTTTCATGTCTTCGGATTGGCTTAGCAAAGGTATCACCAATATGTATTCTGGGTTTTGATTTTGTTTAATATTTAACATGGATACTCCCACATTTTTTGAATTGGAAGATACCTAGCTCAGTCATAAGCAGATAAAATCTTTCATGAAGAGAGAGGACTGTGTCATCTTACATGGGGACTTGATTTTCAAGGAGAAGGTAAACTATTGGCACACTTGCCTGTCATTCCTAAAACTCTCTCCAGACCTGGCAACAAGGAATCTTCCTGGAAAGATCACTTAACTCTGTCAAAATAGAGGCTTTTTGGCTTCACTGAAAAGGGTCAGAACAGATTTCAAGGGAAGAGGGCTGCAATGGAGAAGTAAAATATTATGGCTTTTTAAACAGCTTTTGTTCCTGTTCTTCAACCTCACTTTGTTGTGGGGACTGAGGTTTCTGCCTGCATGAACAAACTCTCACTATAACATCTAAAACCACAAGATGCAGACTTGCAGGCTTATGGTTTTCACAATGTCTTTTTTGTTTCCCCTGCATGATTTTGTTCTACCATTTTTGCCTGAAGAAGACAGTGAGCTGCAAGCACTAGTGCAATCGTTTTTTCCCAGTTGGCCTAATAAAAATGTGCTTTTTGGATTTGGATTTTGTTTAATGGCAAATATGGCTAATCCACTACTCCTGAATTATTTGTGGTTTAAGAAACTACCTATAAAGATTTCGTTTTATTTTTAATCTTCCTGTTTACCCACACACTCTATGCTATATTTTATGTGTGATTTTGATACCAGAATCCTTGAGATATTATTGATGCAGCTGTGGGCTTTCACAATGGTAAATGGAATTGCGCCCAATTGCCTTCATTTTCCCCTCAAAGGTCAGCATTAGGCAACCATTCTTCTGCATCAAAGCTCTTCAACAAAAAGCACCACAGGATCCCATTCTTTTGTACCCTCTGCTCCACAGATCTGAACAACTAAAGGACTTGACATTGAAGGCATGCATGCTATACTGCTATCAATAAAGTCATAGTGCACAGTTCTACAAGAGAATTTTCACACTTTACAATTTCACTTCAGTCCCAGGGCATTTCCTCACCAGGTAGCAGTAGACTGATTTAATGATGTATGTATTTCAGCAGACATTGGGTAAGATACTGATAGAATGCTACAGCTGCATCCATTTCTCTCTCTCTCTCTTTTTTTTTAACAAAGAAAATATAGCTTCTCATCCACAGTCTGGAAATATCTAAAACCCGAAATAGGTAATTTAGCTTTTGGCATCTTCATGCATATGAATGAAATGCCACAGGTTGTGCTGTTTATAATTATAATTTGGAATTCATTATTGTATTTAAAATGACATATTTTGGGGGATTTATTGTCCAATTTCATTCTTGTAACTATGACTTTTTTATAAATCTGTCAAAACAAGTCCAACAAGTCTGGGACCTTAGCACTATAGTCTGACAAATTTCTTTCAATGCATAAGAATGGTTTTAATTATAAATAGAGAGCAGAGAATAAGCAGAAATAAGAACTGCATGGATCATGGGGAAAGATGCTGGATGTCTGTCTGTCTGTCTGGGTGTGTGTGTGTGAGAGAGAAGTGTATGTCTGTGAGGATAAAGAAATGATGTATTCACATCTGTATGAATTGTATGTGAGAAGATCCATGACCATTGCTGGCATGAAGCCTCCAAGAGTTTCTTAAATGGAATTCTGGGCCTCAGACCAAAAGAGGATCCCTACCCCTTCTTTAAATAGATCCATTTACACCAGAGAATCTTCTAAGAAATATTGAAAGCGAAAGAGGCATTCACTGATTTTTAAAAGAGCTACTGTAGTTAAGAAATCTTGCACTGGAGCTTTAAGTTCAGCCTCCAAAAAAATCAGGAGAAGAATGAAAATAATAAAACTTTTTTTAAAAAAGTACAGATAAGGCCTGACAGACATTGCCTGACATTTCCAAGACATGCTAGTAATATCCAAGCAATGATGTGTTAAATAGAAATTTCAATGTCATTTCCTACAATGTGTACATTCTCTGGCAAATGCCACAATTTGGAGTGCAAGAAAATGGTTATAGCTCCACAGCAGAACACTGTCTTGAAGAACGATATATTGGCTGCATGCAAAATGCAAGAAACTAGTTATCTAGAGGGAAGACAACAAAACATGTGTGAACACAATGAAACTCAGATATGATGCTCACAGAAGAGGATTAATAAATGACTGTGGTGGTGGTGAAGATGGACAAATGTTGCTTGTCCACCAACAAAAATTGGCACAATACTAGTCAACTGAACTCTTTCCGGGTAGTGAATCACCTTCCTCCTAAGATTCCGGTGGAGCAAGAAGCTCCCTGTGCTTTTCATTTGGTAGATGAATTTTCTTGCATTTCCTTTAAACTGAACATTGCGACAGTAAAATACCTGAGTGAGAATTAAGTAGAACGCTACCTGCATGCTTTTTCAGT
Source organism: Phrynosoma blainvillii (assembly GCA_026167975.1). Taxonomy (NCBI): domain Eukaryota; kingdom Metazoa; phylum Chordata; class Lepidosauria; order Squamata; family Phrynosomatidae; genus Phrynosoma; species Phrynosoma blainvillii. The sequence goes on along the minus strand of JANUYF010000004.1, from coordinate 226,760,990 downwards.
GTGGGCAACTGGTAAATTTCAGATCTATCACAACTTATTTGAACTTTTTTCCTTCTGTAGTATTGAAGTCTGAAAATTTAAGGGAAGTCTGGTCCCAGTTGCTCTCAGAGGAGGAGGAGTACACTCCACACTAAAGAAATCTAACTGAGACACTGTCCAGTCTCTCTTCTCTTCTTGAATAAACCAGTAGCCTCTCAACTATAGGTGTGTTTATGTGGAAAATGATTATTTAGATCCATTCCAATTTTGGTTCTGGGCCACTCAGAACTGTTATGGTATCTTGACCTGCCTATCTAGTCATAGTGTTAGAATAGTTCTGGTTCATCTTGAATGATAATTCCAATAGAGTAACACTGAGAGATTTCTGTTCCACTCTATGGCTGTTCACTTGCAGGGTACCTCATGTGCTCTTCAAAATCTATGTGCAGCTGCTGCAAGGAGTCAAGCTGGCATAGTTAAAAAATAGTCTGATAACACAGAGCTCTTTTCCACCAATGACTCCTAGGCAGGGCTTGGAACTCTTAAGCAGATATTGAATGTGGTTTTGGAATGAAAAACAAGTTGAAACTTAATTCAGATAGAATGAATGAAGACAATCTTAGCCTTTGATGGAAGTCTATTTTTCCTGAAGAAGTGGGTACAAAGCTTGAGAGTATTCTGGAACTTGTTAACATCTGGAGAAATGGGCATTCCGTACTGTCTTGTGTATTTCTGTTCTCTTTAAGAACAGAAACCCTGCCTAGGAACTTCTGTTCTTTTTAAGAGGCCCTACCTCCTTTGGAAGTTCTGAAGAAGACATGGCTCCACTAATGTTTCTAACTATGCCAGAGGTGAAGACTGGAGGTCTCTCAAATTGCCAAAGCACTAGCTCCACTAATCCATTCCATTGTGGAACTATAGTGTTTGGCAAAGTATGGACTGAGGAAAAGGTCACCAGCCTATACAGTTATCAAAGGCAGCCCTGTCCATTTAATTGAATGATCTGGGAATCCCTTTAAGACATGGGTAGGCAACCTTTCCCCTTTAAGGGCCGAGGGACTTCAGCTCCCAGAAGCCTCAGCCATGTTGGCCAATAGCCCCATGTTGGCCAATAGCTCCTGGGATTCTGGGAGCTGAAGTCCTTCGGCCCTTAAAGGGGAAAGGTTGCCTACCCCTGCTTTAAGGCCATTAGATTACTAGAGATGTAGGCAAAATCAACACATTATTGATATGAATAATGATGAGGTTAAGGTCTTCTAAACCATGGAAGAGTGCTTGAAGGAAACGGAGACTGCTATGCTGTCTACAGGATCTGGTTCTCACTAGGTAAAATTTAACACATTCTGTGCTTGCAAGGTCCTGACATCTAAGATATGGACAGTAGTAGTAGTTTCTGTGCTCTACAGTAAGCAGAACTGAATGTGGGAAGGGAGGCTGTCTTTTTCTTTTTCTTTAAATGGCTGTAGGTGGGAACCAAGGAAGCATATGCCTCATTTCATGGGGTGGGAAATCCCTGGGAGAAGCTCTGTCTTCTCTATAGCTCAAAAACGAAACTGCCTTCCCTCTGGTGGGAGAGCCTCCATATCACTAGCTGGCATTCCATCAAGATTAGAAGTACAACCAGTAGGAGCAATCCCAGGAGCCTCAGGCTTCTTTGCCAGTGGCAACCCTTTCTAGAGGAGTAGGATGTGGCCTTGGTTACTCATGTCCTAATCATCTGCAGACTAGATTAGTGCAGTGTGGAGTTCAACCTGAAGATGGTTTGGGAACTTCACCTGAAAGTACTTCCCCATATATTAAAAGGGACCAGGAAGTCTGAACATTAACACTACTTTTGAGCCAGCTGCATCAGAAATTAGTACTGTATTTTCAGGTGTATAAGACTACTTTTTAACCCAGGAAAATCTTCTCCAAACTCAGGGGTCGTCTTATACACCGGGTGGAGGAGGAAGAAGGGGTGGTGCAGCGCAAGGCGGGAGGAGGAGAAAGAGAGGAAGGCCAAGATAGAGGAGGAGGACAGGAGCAAGGGGGGGCGTGGTGTAGCATGAGGCAAGAGGAGGAGGAAGAAGCAGCGGATAAGAGGTGAACCCCTATCCTGAGGTTTTCTTGGCAAGACTGGTTCAGAGGAGGTTTGCCATTGCCTTCCCCTGAGGCTGAGAGTGTTTGACTTGTCCAAGTTCACCCAGTGGGTTTCATGGCAGAGTGGGGAATCAAACCCAGGTCTCCAGAGTGGTAGTCCAACACTCAAACCACTACATCATGCTGGCTCCTATTCCCTTTCCGACTTATGGCGACCCTAAGGCAACCTTATCATGGGGTTTTCTTGGAATGTTTCTTCAAATGGGGGATGCCATTACCATCCTCTGAGGCTGAGAGTGTGTGACATGCCCAGGGTCACTTACTTGGCTGCAAATTGTACATACTCCAGAATGCATCACCTAGTATATTTGCACTCCTTCCCCCCAACACTTTCTCATTTCTCTCCGTCGGAAGAGGGGTTGTCTTATACGGTGAGTATATCCCAAACTCTATATTTTAACTGGAAAATTAGGGAGTCGTCTTATACGCCTAGTCGTCTTATGCGCCGGAAAATACAGGTACATTTCTAGGCCCAATCCAAGGTGCTGTTATATTTTAAAGCCCTAAACAGTTTGGAATTGGGTTAATTTATGTACATTCATTTGACCATGCCTGTAATCCTACATCTGCATTCAAAGTCCTGCATGCTTGCACATTGACAAATTTGGTAATTCAAATTTGTCAACCTGAAGATTCTCAGAAGTAACTACCAGTTACAGAACTCTCCTCTGACTAACATTCACTTGACCCCTTATGTACAAGGTTTTAAGACAGTCTTAGGGCCTTTGCAGACTTCCAGAAATAGTGCAACTTGAGGCCACTTTAACTGCCCTGGCTGAGTGCTAGGGAATCTTGGGAATTGTATTTTTTTTTTCTGTCAGAGAGCTCTGGTGCCACAAGAAACTACAGTTCCCATGATTCCCTAGCACTGAGTCAGAGCAGTTAAAGTGGACTCAATTTGCACTATTTCTGGAAGTCTGCAAAGGCCCTTAGAAACTAATCCTTTTATTGCTGCATTTCCATAGAAAAACATCTATCTGTGTGATACAAAACAGTTTTCTTACCTATAACTTCATTATATAGTTATGTGATTTGCCTAAAATATATTTGTTTTATTTATGTCACTTTATGAGGTCCTAGCCCTAAACATGAGTCCATAGATAGCTGAAATGGATGAATGAAATAAAATGACTTTCTTTTGCAATATCCTATATTCGTAGATATAGGCCACTTATTAGAGCATAGCCCTTTCATGATAGCTTAAATATAAAACAGAAAATACACTAGAATTAAACAAAAGCCCTCTAGGAAATAAAATAAAAACTAATTTATCGGAAAGGCCTTCAGTTTGCTTTCATCAATACACATATAGAATTTTCTTAGTTTTATTTAATGTCTCCCAAAGCTAAGCCCAAACTGTAATAACTTAGCTATAAAAAGTCTGCCTCATGATGCATACATACAGGTGCATACAAAATGAATGGAAGCTACAAGCATACCTTAGATCCTAAGAACTATATGGCTAAACAGCATGCAAAATCTAACAGGCGGCATTGGTGGCAACAGATCACAATCAGGAGTTCTAAGCCTCCTGGATCCCTTTCCTCCTTTAATCAGGTACATATCACTGACCCTTACAATACAAAAGTTGTAATATAAGACTCTAGGACAGGCATCATTGAGGAAAGATGAGGTTTGTTGTTTGTTGCTAATGACTATCAAGTCAACTTTGACTTATGATGATCCCATGACTGAGAGACCTCCAAGTCACTCTGTCATTAACAGCCCTGCTCAGGTCATGCAGATTCAGGCTGTGGCTTCTTTGAGTTTATCAATATGTAATGTAGTCTTCCTCTTTTCCTGCTCCTTCATACCTTGCCAAGCATTATTGTAAGTCATGTCTTCTCCTATATGGTCAAAGTAAGACAGGACTGGAACAGACCGGCAGCTTCATCCAGCTTCAAGTCGGCTTGGGGGTGTGGCGTTTACACGCGCCATGCCCCAAGTCACCCGGAAGTCTCACCGACGATTACACGCTGGCAGCTTCCGGGCAACTTGTGGGCATGGCGTTTAGACTCCACATGCCTCCAAGCTGGCTGGAAACTGGCTGAAGCTGCGGTGGGGCAGCTTCAATCCACCCCAAATAGCAGCTCTTTGCCGCTCCTATTTGGGCCAGATTCTGGATGGATTGGGGCCGCAACATGTGCTTGCTGCAGCCCCAATCCAGTGTTGTCATCAGGTGCAGCTTCAAGCTGTCTGTTCAATCCCTCAGTCTCAGTTTAGTTATCTTGGGTTTTAGCAAGAACTCAGGCTTGATTTTCATTAGGACCCTATTATTATTATTATTATTATTATTATTATTAAGCAGTCAACAATATCTGCAGAACTCTTATCCAACACCATATTTCAATTAAGTCGATTTTCTTCCTAAATCAGCTTTCTTCAATGTCAAGCTTTCACAACCATATATAGAAATGGGTAATATGATGGCATGGACAACCCCAACTTTACTATTCTTCAATCATCTATCTTTGCACTTCAGAATCATGTCTAATTCCTTCATAGCTGCCCTTCCAAGTCCTAATCTTCTTCTGATTTCTCAACTGCAGTCTGCATTCTGATTAATGAGAGCCAAGGTATGGAAAATCTTGAATATTTGAATGTCTTCATCATCTACTTTAAAGTTATGCAAATAATCTATGGTCATTATTCAATTGTTTTCTTAATATTCAACTGCTCCTTTCTCTAATTTTTACACCTCCTTCCTCAGAATCTTATCTAGTTTTGTGTATAACATGTTCTGTGTACAAGTTAAACAAACACAGTGATAAAATGCAGCCCTGCCTGACTTCCTTGCCATTGGGAAACCATTGTGTTTCTCCTTATTCTGTTGTAACAGTGGCCTATTCTCCTGAGTACAGGTGACATATTAAGATAATCAAATGTTGTGGTATGCCCATTTCTTTAGAAGTGATCCATAGTTTTTATGATCTACATAATCAAAGGCTTTCCTGTAATCTATATAGCACTGGCTGATTTTCTTCTGAAATTCTTGGTGTACACCATTATCCAATGTATGTTTGAAATACATTGTTCCTCTTCTTCTTCTGAACACAGTTTGGACATCTGGCATTTCTTGCTCTGTATATGATATGATGGTGGGGTGGGTGGGAGGATAGAGTAACATTTTTACCTCAGATAGCACCTGTCTCTCCCCACCATCACACAACAACTAACATTTCTGGCTGCTATTCCTTATTATATTGGACACCAAGTGTAGAAATGATTTTGCAACAGGAAGCCTAATATCCAATCCTATCTTCTCAAGCCTAATAAAGTGAAGACCTGCATATTGAATACATTTTTAACATTCTATTCTTCCACTACAGCAATTTTGCATTTCCATTTGATAAAATACATTCAAGGTTTATGACTAGTGTATAACGCTATACTAAAGAATTTTTTTACAAGCTCAATTGAAAACTGAGCAATGGAAGGAAAACTCCTTTATGTTCAGCCTTCAGCATATCAATGGTAACTTTTGTGTTCCAGGCTTGTAACACTTCATATGCTTTTAATTCATATTTCAAAACATGTAGCGAGCTGTCATTTCGAAGTGTGTGTATATGTTTAAATATGTATTTTCCTTGTTTAGTGTATACATTAAATATTACAAACAGTTCATGCATTATCTGAATAAAGGCTGTGTGAAGAGACAATCACCTTTCATCCCTTTCCTTTTTTCTTCATTTCGTTGCTATTAGGAAGCCATTCACAAGTGCAACCCTGAACAATGTTATGCAGTAATTATGACTAAATGACAAAGAGATGTGAACAATTACTGAGCCTGTTTTGAAACCCTATACTAATAAAGTCATTAGATGCTGCCCTTGCCATGATCCTTCTAAAATCTTCTGAAGTTACAAGAACACACAGCATTGTTTGTAAGGACAATTGATGCTGGCAGAATGCGAACCTTGAGTTTAACCATGCTGCAAATTGATCTTGACATTCTGTTAAGGCCAACACTAAAATCAAAAGCAAAGGAGAAAAGGAGAAAATGAGCGGGTGGGATGTAATCAAGAAACAGGAGGGTTCCCTCCTCACCTTATCTCCTTTGCCTATTCTATAAAAAAAAAGATATAGTCAAACTGACAAACTTGCCTGTGTTTGTGAATCTTTATTTTAAAAAATATTAATTAAGTCTCATGACCTGGGCAACTTCTGATATTTTCAATTATGCTGCTTCTAAAAGTATGCTAGACCAGATGTTAAAACTGACTGTTGATAGCATTTCTAAAAATAAATGTCTAACAAAGGACTACAACCTAGAGAGCGACAGAGCCATCCAATTGTTTTACAAACTCCCTCTATTATGAAAAACCATCCAGGAGGTGGGTGAGGCTCAAACTAGCTGTTTTATTATCTTCATTTTTCATATTTATTTATTTGTTTATTTGTTTCATTTCATTTATATGCCGCCTTTTTCTCCAGAGGGACCCAAGGCCCACAGACTTTAAACTGGATTACAAAACTATTTTAACAGAACATGGATTTGACTTTAAATGTCTTCTGCATTCTCTGCTACATTAACAACATTCAGAAAAGACACATGCCAGATTAAAAGGATAATCTATCATCACTGGTGTGGGCATCAATGTGCATGAAGATCATACAGAGGCAACAGATTTACTGTTGAATCAACTGATTTCCATCCAGTCATATATTAGTAGGCTAACAAAAAGAATAATATATGAAACTGCCTATTTGGTCACAGAAAGGAAGTAAGAAATACGTTTGTCCAATTTGTTTCACAATTCCACTTTGCTTCACAAATCACTTGGATATTAAGACTAACAAGCACCTGTCAAAGAAGAGAAGGCTTGGAATATTGTACCCTAGGGCTTAGGGTTCAAGAGTTAAACACAGCCTTAGATGTGTGATTGATGGGTTTGCTCTCAAGTTGCTGATTGTAACTGCAAGTGTACTAAGTCTGTAAGATATTTTAATACATGCCATGATTTAGTTTATATTTTATTTATCTTTATAAGCTGTATTTTTGTTAGTCCTGCACTCTGAATGCAGAAAAAATTCAATTATATTTTATTTGCTGTTCACCATCATAATATGCCTTTCAGATATAATGGGGTATGAAAGACGACCATGTAGACTTTATCATCCCCACACTTCCTCTTTCAATGCACTTCATCTACCTCCATCACAATGAGATGTGATGAGTCAGGTTTGTGTCTGATGCCACTTTTTGCAAACTAGTTCTATGTCAAAAAGCTGAAGAGTACAGAAATATAGAGGAAAGGAATTAGGTGAAAGTCAAGCACCACCAATATAAGCAGACCGTTAGAAATAGTGCAAATTGAGTCCACTTTAACTGCCCTGGCTCAATGCTAGGGAATAATGGGAACTGTATTTTTTTCTGAGACACTGAGCCTTCTCTGTCAGAGAGCTCTGGTGCCACAATAAACTACAGTTCCCATGATTCCCTAGCACTGAGTCAGGGCTGTTAAAGTGGGCTCAATTTGCACTATTTCTGGAAGTCTGCAAAGGCCCACAGTCACCCTGTGCATGGCTACTCTGCATGAAATATTGTATATTCATAAAGAGAACATATGCACACCAGAAGCAATTTGACAGACTTGGTACTCACCCATCCTGAGAACAGTCTTCATACTGCTTGCATTAAATGGGTAACAGTTTATATAGTATAGCATGTACATGCTTTCCATTTAGACATGATGGACTTTGTATATGCCTTTAAGGAGAACAATATACATCCATCTGTTTTTGTATATGATAAAGTTTTTCATATACTTGAAGTAGCGTCACTCTTCATACACCTGACAACAGAGGCTTACCACAAGGACTCTCCTCTGTATCCCACCAATGGGAACAATGTACTATGTAATGACACAGGCAACTGCCCTCTTATTGGTGTCTCTGATTGTACATTGTCCTCCCCTTAGAGACCTGATTGGTGCCCACGTGTTTCCTTCCAGTGCTAAATAAATACCTTATTTTCCTGCGTATAAGACTACTTTTTTACCTGCAAAATCTGTGGCTAAAGTGGGGGGGCCGTCTTATACGCCGGATATAAGGATAATGAAGATAGAGGTGCTAAAACTCTATATTTTGACTGGGAAAATGGGGGGGTCGTCTTATACGTGGGTCGTCTTATACGCCGGAAAAATAAAGGTCAAGAGAGAAGTCTAATGGTTTTGCTCAAATCTGTATGTTTTTAAAAAGTGTTTTAATCTCTTTTAATTGCTACACTTACTAGTGTTTTGGTAAATGTTTCTATAGTGTTAATTGTTATTCCACACTTAAATTGTTCTAAATTATTTTAACTGATTTTATCTTGATGCTACTTTGATATCCTGTAATAGAGGGCAGCATATGTTTTAGTAAACAAAATAGTATAAATAAAATGTGCACAACAATTAATTACAAAAAGAGAAAAACTTGAAAAACATTCAATAAAATCTACAAGAGAAAAAAGTCCTGAGATGGTGACCTGTGTTGGGATCTAGGTCAAAATGGGTGAGATTGAGATCTTGAATGATAGGCTCATGAGGGAATTGTGCACTGGGATCTATACAAGCAAGAGTGAGATCAATCTCTCCCATGCCTTGAAAGAAAACAGGGTATCCTTCTCTGTCTGTGATGCTCCATTTACAAGTGTTTCCCTGGTTGCTATGGGGCTTGAGAGTGACAAGAAAAGTAGACCTACTAATGGCCAAAGGTAAAGGGTCTACTATTTCTCTTTCAGAAAAGCCACACATAGTACTTCATCAGGTGACCATTCATTCAGATTCCATTGGCAGAACTGGAGCTCAAGGTTTCTGAGGTAGAGGGCTAAAATCTGATGGTTGTTGCAGGGACTGATCAACAGTATAAGTTATTGGTGTTGCTTGGCTCAGCTGAAACCATGAGCATTTGAGAAGGAAGATTTTCTAGTGGAAGACACGGTGTAACCACCATTCCTTTACTATAAGGAGAGTTTGTCTTCTTTGGTTACAAAGTAAGGTGGGGGAAGAACTTGAATGGTCATTGTGTCTGGGTAGTTTTGGTTTGAATTGGTGAGAATGGATTTTTCATTGTGACTTTTACTTTTGAATGTCACCAATTGACAAGGGACTTATATGACATAAATTTGAACAAAAAAGGTAACTTTTGTATTATTATTATTATTATTATTATTATTATTTACTACTTCTATTCCTATTTTACTGATCAGGTACTGAGGCCCTAGACCATGTTGGCAAACCTATGAAACCTCTGGCACGCGAAGCCATTTTGGAAGGCATACAGAGAGATGGGAGGGTGTGGCAAGAGGAAGAATAGGCATGCACTTGCTCCTCCTCTTCTCCTGCCCTCCCATCACTTCATCTGTCTCTACAAAGATAGTTAAAGCAACAGGCATGTGGGGAAAAGGAAGAGCAGGTGCGCACCTGTTCCTCCCCCTTCCCTGCCATCCCAGGCCTTCTGCTGTCTCTGGAGAGGCAGCTGAAGGCCTGGGAGGGTGCGCGGGAGGAGGATCAGGCACGTGCCTGTTCCTCCTCCCTCCTGGCCATCCTAGGCCTTCAGCTGAAGGCCCAGGAGCAGGGGTAGGCAACCTTTCCCCTTTAAGGGCCGAGAGACTTCAGCTCCCAGAATCGCTGGAGCTATTGGCCAACATGGGTCTATTGGCCAACATGGCTGAGGCTTCTGGGAGCTGAAGTCCCTCGGCCCTTAAAGGGGAAAGGTTGCCTACCCCTGCCCAGGAGGATGGGGGGAAGAAGTCCCTCACCAGAAGTCCCACCCTTGGAGAGTGGAGGTCCTGCCCCTGGCACTGGGTAACACCCGGTGCTGGAAGGCCTTTTACTTTGAGCACTTGGCCCCTAAAAGGTTCACCATCACTGCACTAGGTCGCATCTAGCCTACACAGTGATTTTCAGCATGTCCTTGTAACTTGCTGGAATGGATGGTAATATGCAAACTCTACTGTATAAACTCTTAATTGTGAAAGTACATATTGTGCCTTTGGTCCTAAGTAAATTGAGGGGAAATTTCTTTCTCCCTTGCAACCAATCTAACAAACACTCCAGAGGTCCAAAGACTACTCTTGAACAATTTTGGCTGTTGTATAGCTGGCCTAAATATGCTAAAGGCATCAGATCCTGTCTGATCTTGGCAGCGAAGCAGGGTCAGGTCTGGTTAGTACTTGGATGAGACATCGTCAACAAATACCAGGTGCGGCAGGCTATATTTCAGAGGAAGGAATTGGCAAAATCACCTCTGAGTATTTCTTGCCTAAGAAAAACCTACAAAATTCATGGGGTCACCATAAGTTGATTGAAGGCACATATACACACATACAGGGAACTGCTGAAAAAAGGAGGGAATAGAAACTTTTCTTTATCTTAGAATCCAAGTAAACTGTTTCAGTTCTCAGTAAGACTATTGAGTTTCTTCAAATTGTTTTCAACTCATGGTCATCCTAAGGCCATGAGGTTTCCTTGGCAAGATTTGTTTAGAGGGGGGTTGCCTTTCCCTTCCTTTGAGACTGAGAGAGTGTGACTTGCCCAAGGTGGGTTTCAATAGTTGTGCAGAAAGTTGAGCCCTGGCCTCCAGAATCATAGTCCAATGCTCAAACCACTACACTACACTTGCTTCCAGTAAAGTATCTTACATTAAACTGTCCTGATACCAGAGATGTGATAGGTCCAGATCACATTCTCATCAAAAACATAACAAATTAATTGTAGACATATATAATAAACCCAGATCAACTACTATAACTGCAACTTTGTATATTTAATATATTATGGTATTAATTTAATGTTACACCTCAGTATCATATTTATGGTTCTCTTTGTTCATGAGAAAGCACCATGATCTGTAACTAGCATCTACACCACTATGTATAAATTAAGAATTAGTGGTATTTTGTTTATGTAGACATAGGAAAACCTCCTTGCTACATGACAGTTTCTTTGTCATAAACTGATAGCAAAACAAAGAAGCGTAAACTAAAGCATCTTATTGTATTTCACAATCAGGTTCTAGATTCATTGAAAATGGCTATAAAGCCTTAAACAAGCCCTTTATGTAGTGTTTCTAAAAGTGTCATAAGGAGTTAATAGGACACAGCTGTACAGACTCTTTCTAATAAGCAGCTTCTGTCGCTTTGGTCACCACAGGTGTCTCTGTAACCTGCAAACTCTTATAACTAGTGTATCAAAGTTGTGCTACTTAATAGACTTCTTTAGTAAAACACAACAAAAGCAATGACATATCTGTTGATTGTCAGTCATAAAAAAAACTCTCTCAAACACAGTTTTTCAAAAGAAACTACACCACAATTTTTTGTCAATGCAAAATAAAAGAAACTAGAGAATTAAACAGAGACTAGAATACAACAGCAGGTAGTCGCCTGAACTTAGCCACTGCAGATGGTTTAGAAATAGTGTTTCCTTCTACAACAAGTTGTTGGATAAAAAGAAAGGAGGGAACTCCTTATTCCTAGTGAATGGCAGTAGTATAAGATTTAGCCCAACCTCTTGTACACATGTTTTGCCTTCTTACAAAGCATAAGTGCTTCATATTTTTGAAACCACTTTTTATCCTTCTTTCAAGTAATAATTAAAATAAATTAATGAGTGTGTTAACCATGCTGCCTAAATTAAAATTATAATTATGTTAAATATATTATTGTATTTTGCTGTTTGCTAAGCAAGACCATTGCATAATTCAGTCTAAATCTGAAACATTACACTCCGGCAATGGGATAAAATGCAGATGCCAATGAGTAGCATCTAACAGAAAGGCAAATGTTTTCCTGAATTGCTCAGTTTGCATTAAACAACAGGAATATCAATAACAACATGAAATTAACATCTATAATTGAATGAAAAGGTCTTGTTATTTTAAGACCTCATCATAAAAATAGTTAATAATAGGTTCATTTAAGTTTAGAAAGTACAAAATCACACTGAAAAGCTAAATCAGACAGAGTTTGTAAAGAGCATTACGACAAACAGCATAATATGGAAGAAAGAAAGGAAGGATTATTGCTGTCAGACATATCACCTGAAGAGAGTGTTAAAAGTCCAGTCTTACTCATCATGAAAAAGCTGCACAATATTATTCCTTTGCCAGCAGTCAAATATATCAGGTTAAATCCAGTATAGCAATTCTACATATCACAAAATACTTTTCATATCACAAAATGAGTCCACATGAGCTCTGTACAAAGGCACATAAAACTAAACTTCATATGGTGCATTATAAGCCATCAGTAACAAAGGAACAGATGGTGAAAGAGTGGCTGTAGAGCTAAGGCTTCATTCCTATGTTGCAAATGCAAATCCACATGAGGGAGTTTATATATTTCCTTAGAATGTAGGAACTAGTAGTGACTTGCATATACCTTACAGATGCCCTTCTAAACAAAATGATGTCATTTTATCCAATCCACAATAGCAAGCCCTTTCATTTCTAATTTCCCAGACCCTGGAGACTGCTGCACCCACTCCCACTTCCTCGGAAAACTTATGCCTCCTTGTAATGTCCTTGAACATTTTCCCAAGTTTTTTTTAAAATGCAATTTCATCTGTTTCCCAGAACAAGGAGTCAATGAGACTCACAGAAAAATTAAAAAGGAGCTCAGACAAAAATAGCTTAAATGTTACAACTGGGGGGGGGGGGGGATTACATTAAACCACTACAATTAGTAAGCCAACATTTATTTGAATTCTGTTGATTCAGTGGGCCTACTCTAGCTGGGACTAACAAATGGACATAGGCCTACTGAATTAAAAGGAAGTTTAAAAACATAACAAAAAAACTACACCACCGATCTGTGACAAGTGCTTTTCTTAGCAGCCAGGCAATGGTCAAAACCTACTTTGAAAAAAAAGTCTTTGCCTACTGGCAGAGGGAGAACAGCCAGCCTAGACTCCCCTGGAAAGAAATTCCATATCCTGGGACCAGTCACATGCAGATTTTTAGGCAGCCAAAATGTCACCACTGAAACTCTTGACATCACAGACATCATGGACTCTACACTTCAACCACAGAAGTTCAACTTCAATGGTTTTCCAGGCCTTCACCAAAAGGCTCTGTTTCAAAGTAGCTGTGATACACCTATTTTCCACCACCATCCCCTTTGTTTATACTTCTTTCTAAATTATTCATCGCAGTAGAGAGGAAGAAGTCAAGAAGACTGGTAGATGAACAGAGGGGCAAAAAGAGTCTGCACTCTAATGGTGTCCTGCTAAGTTAAGAATGTATTCTGATCATTTTAATCTGTACAAACTGATTTATTGATCAACATAAAGCAAATGAAAAACATCACATGAACTATTTAGACCAGGGATGGGACCATTTTTGGTAGGAAAGCTGGAAGTGTGTCAGCTTCTGAAGGATTGTGAGCTATTATAGCATGCTTCTCTTAACATTATAAAATTCCTTATTTAAATAGTTACTGGATTACAAAACACAGATTACAAATATATGCTAAACTTCTCAGAATCTTAAATCCCTTTAATACCCATTTTAAAACCACCTACCTTGCTCTATTTGCTTCTTTTGTCATATCCCATGCCCAGGTTATAAAGTTCTGACTAAGATAGGAAACAATAGATTCAGCACAAAGCATTTGAGAACAGAACACATTGGTCAGCACACTTTCATCATGGTGGAGGTAGACAGCAAGAAGCTTTCTCTGAAAAACAAGGGGAAAGTATCAACATATTGTGCAGATTTGGATGCAACATACACCTAACATGGCTTCAAACTGAAATGCAATTTACATGTCAATCCAAATACTTTGGAAGCTTCCTAATGATTTCAGTGGAGAAATTCAGAGGACATATGCTACCTTAGAAATAATTTTTCTGTTTAATGTTGCTTCTCTTTAACATTGTGAACTATTTTTGCAAAACAAAACAAAACAAAAAGCCAAAATATGTATTTCAGATTGTTTGACTTGTTCTTTAAAAAAATTCACAGAATGAAGCAGTGCTATGATTACATATTCTTAGATTACTAAAATGCAATTTAGAATATAACTGCATCCAATAGTTACAACAATTAATGGCTGATTTTAATAAGATAACACAAAGAGAGAAAATGTTACCACACATCAGGGTGAAAGAGAACTCAACATGGGGATATTGTTTTCAGTAGCAACTGACATTTCCTATAACACACAGCTCCCATCATCTCTGGATCTGGAGTAACTCTGTATTTTACAAATTGCAAGTAATTTAACCTCTAATATTAAGACTTTGCCCCATTTGCCTAGCCATATTCATCTCAACATTGTCGTCATCTAGAAACAGTATTTTTGTTCCTCCTAATTTCTGATCATTCACATGTTTCCCAGGCTACTTATATAAAATATATTGTGAACTATACAGAATCTAGTCAACCAATAACATCATACTTCTTTTGTTATAATTTTCTTTTTAACAGTGAAAATCATTTAGTTCGTGGTAAGTTTATTAAACCTGTTGTAGCACGCTAAAATCTGAAAATTAATTTTTAGAAAACAGAATTCAACGTGCACACAATATTTTTTTTGATCATCGATCATCATTAGGCAAGGTTTTAGACAGAAGTCTGTTAACATAACTGTGCAATAATGTTGATCATGAAAACTTTTTTTTCATGATCCATTCAAACCCACCTTCAAAGGATGTGACCAAGTTGCAGATAGCTCAACTTGTGGGCTTTAGATCTTTGTTTCTGCAACATCAGTGCCCATGGTAAAGTACTTTTGAAACTGAGATGAGTTTTGAAACAGTTTGTGATAGTGTGATGTAATGTAATGTGGGCCCTGTTATTTGATTTCTTTAAAAAAAAAATAGCACCAGTCATATCCAAGCACAAAGCTCTTAAAAACCTAGCCAATGTATTTAACTACAAAGTTCAAAACGAAAATAAATATGCTAGTTACATAGGGAATTATCTTGTAACAATTCATTTAGTTTAATAAATATCAAAGAATAGGGTTTGGGAAAGTTCTAAAATCTATTTTATAAGGCACAGAACATTTGAACAGTAGACTTTGGAAAAGGGATTAGTCATTTACATTAATGTTTGTCTGCTTTAATTTAAAAAGCGATTCAAAACCAAGTACACATGTGCCAGGAAAGGCCACCAATAAGCCTAACATGCACAGTTCCATATAAGTGCAGCCAACAATGTTGACTGAAACTAAACTTGAAAATCCAGGGCACTAATGCACAATATCAAGCAATAAAACAGCATCTCTGCAGTGATATTTAATTTAAAAAAGAAGAAAGAGGCTGGAGAAGATCAGGCACTGTCTGTTTTGGAGGATCAGCCGTTCTGCATTTCAAAGCATGGATCCCTGCAATATCCAGGTTACTGTGCTAGAATCTCCACTATTATATAGCAGTTGTAAGAGAGAGAGGGCAAAGATGTGTTTACTCAGTGATTAGGGCCTTAGAATAAGCCGCTAGCTCCTAGAGAGACAGCTCACCACTTATTCATTTGGGCCAATTCACAAAGCCTAGAAAGATTAAACATCCATGCTGAGAAGACAAGCGAATGCAGACGGTGAAAAAGAAATAAAAATTCTTTAAAAACTCTTAGATGACTTCATTATTTTTTCCACAAGGAAACTTTAGGAAAGTGTTTAGTTAGAGAAAAACCCACATTGACCTCTCCCTAAACCCTTAATCTTTCCTTTGTGGTGGGACTGCTTTGTGGTAAGCGGATGGCTTTGCTCTCCTCTTTTCACTGGGAGCAGAGAGAAAAAAGGCTCTTGAGAAACTCCTTTCGTCCCAAAGAAACAACCCCATGAAACTGTTAAATATAAGACTCCATGTGAATGAACTTTCCAAAATATGTACAGTTTAAAGCTAGAAGTTGGGGCCAAATACTGGAAAACAAGGCAGATCTCCACACTTTAGTGTATGTAAACAGAGAAGTTTACATTTAACCACCATTTATGGATGAAAATGCCACTTGCATTCCAAATCCAGGTGGTTAACTTTTGTGATTTCTGAATGCAGTTGATTGAATTTGTAGTAGTTACATATGGCACAACATGGAAAACTACATCTAGACATTTGGCTACAAGTATTTTTTTTTAGGTTTACTGGAATACTTAGCACATGCAAAATATTCTGGGGAAACCATCAAAAACAAACCTTAAACCTTCATCGAGATTAATAATATTTCCATTTAAAATATTATGCAATATATAGCAAATGTCTCAGATGGGAGGTCTTGATGCCTAGTATCAATAATTGTTTTCTAGGTTAACTGCCTTCCTTTTGATTTACGTCTGATAAAATTTCATCTAAAAGATTCTGAGGCCAAAACTACTGCCTATAAAACAAACTAGAAAAGAACAACAAGGCTATCACAAAATAAAACAATTATTTTGGATTAAGCAGCTATGAAATTAAAATAAAACTAACTAGGAAAGGCCATCAAATGAAAATGGCAACTGGTCCTGGATAGGTTAGCTTTTAAGTCACTGAAGCCCATCAGAGAAGTTTCCTTAAAGTATTAAGATAACAGGAGCTTTGTTCCTTTAGATCTTCCTTGTTGAGGGGAAGTGAGGTAACAGGATTACAGAAAGGGCATTATCTGTAAAAAGTGTTATTTAGAAGTGACACTGTTATTTAATTCTGAGAAGAGATTGTTTTTTAAAGCACCTGAACTAGCTTCCAAAATCCAAGTGCCTCATAGTCAGTTTTAGGATTTAAAATCTGATCTTAGCTATTTGAGCTGAGATTGGGAGGTGAGTATAAAAGTATGTTTCAATATTTCAGCATATTCTATTAGAGCATTTAAAAATAGTGCCATGGTTAAGCAGTTAGGTATTTGTCAGTATTTTTACAGGATCTCTCTCCACAATGCATACTTTCAGCAACTTGCTTCAAAAGGATCCTGTTTTACCACACATATGTCAGAATACGCCTGTAAGCCTGATATAAAGAAATATAGGCAAATATCCCTTAATTCTGACAAGTTAATTGCTTCTGGAAGCTGGCAAATCTAGGTAGGTATAATAAATTATTCTTAAATCCAGTATGAATTCCTATCTTATATTTGCATCTAATATTTTTTCTTATCAGACTTAAGAAAACAAAAGAATAAAGGACAATGATAAAGCATTTACATAGATATCAGGCCAACATATGTTCAGTGAGAGTGATAAGATTATATCTGAAAATAATAATAAAATAGTATTTACATCCCATTCATTTATTGCTTGTGGTTAGAGTATACTTTAGGTTCAAAAAGATGTAAGACTTGCCCTGTACAAAGAACAAAAGTGTAGGAATTCTATGTTGCAGTACATATGTCTTGACTATAAGCAACTAGTTAGGTTTCTACAATCTCTAATTTGATCCTGATGCTAGAGACAGGTATTATTAAAACTATTCTGACATAACACATGGATACTCTTCTCCTATCAAGAAAATGGTACAAGATTGAGAAGATTACATTTCATAACATCTAAATGGAGTAAGTGCCAGCTATTTTTCCACAATCAAAGATTAAAGTTTAAAAAATGATTTTAGGATTGAATGATTACTGGGTGCACACCTCATTTAAACCCAGCATTTCTCACCTCAGAGTCTGTTAAAAAAATTTTTTTTACTATTATTAAAAATATTTTTCACTTTTCAGTCCATCAGGGTTACCATCAGTGTACACTAACAAGATATTCTAGCACAGGGACCGGCAACCTACGGCCCGGGGGCCGGTTAAGGCCCCAGGCCCCGGACTTACCGGCCCCGTCCGAAGGCTGCCGCCGTCACTGCCGCCGCGCGCCACGCCCGCCGCCGCGCGCCGCTGCCGGGGAGCGTTTTCGGGCGCGCTTGTCGCGGCCGCCATTTTGGAAGCCAAAATGGCGGTCGCGATGCATTTGCGCATGTGCAATACTTTTGCGCATGCACAAATGCGTCGCGACCGCCATTTTGGCTTCCCAAATGGCAGCCGCGCATGCGCCACGCAGCTGCGGCGGTGCGCGCTACGGCGGCGGCTGCGGTAGTGGCCACGCCGGCAGCGCGCGCAGGAGGAGGGTGCGCGCGCGCTCCGCCATTCCCCCCCCCCCCTTGGCCCAGCCGAGCGGCAACCTTTTTGAGACCGGCCCAGGTCTCAAAAAGGTTGCCTGTCCCTGTTCTAGCAGATAAAAATGAACTCCTTGAAAATCATCTATATATGATATATAATTAAGCCTGTTGGTAAGTATTAAAAACTAAAGGCTAAATGCATTGTTATTTCTACTTAGATACACTGAAATAAATGAGACTTGCCAATCACAATGAATGTAAGCCTCATGGATTTCAATGAATCTGCTCTGAGTAGGATTGACATGGGATTCACCCCTACGTTGGTTCGATCTGAAATTTTTAAAAATATTTTTAAATGAAATGTTTGCACACATTTGTGTATCTATCGCTGCATAAGTCCATGTCATCATATGTCCAATTTCTATGTACAGTTGTGAAAGCTGCAGAGTGAAGAAACCTGATAAGAAGAGAATCAGCTCATATGACATGTGATGCTGAGATTTCTCCAGATGTCATGGACTGCCAAAAAGTTCCAGGAGTAAATGGAGCCTGAATTGTCTCTAAAAACCAAGATGACTAAACTGAGACAGTCATTCTTCAGACATTGCAAAAGAAGACATAACTCACTAGAAAAGACAAGAATGGTTGGTAAGACACAAGGAAGTAGGAAAAGAGGAACACTACACTCAGGTAGGTAGACTTAAGGAAACTTCAGCCCTGAGTTTACAAGATCTGAGCAGGACTACTGATAAGAGGGTGATGGGGATATCTCTCATTCATAGGGTCACCATAAATTGAAGATTATGGCAATTAACAACAAAGCACTCTCCTAGTACTGTCCTAGCCAAGTGACCAAACCCTGAGATCAGAGAAATGAGTGAACAAGCTCCCTGAGGCCCAAGAAGCAAGGAATGGGGAACATTATGTATGTTTCAAAGGCTCATTGTAAAGGGGCTTAAAATATTACCAACCAGATAAGCCAGTTATTCCCAAAATTTGGTCCTCCATTTGTTTTGGACTTCATCTCCCAGAAGCCACAACCAGCTTGTCTAATCATCAAGGACTCTGGGAGATGAAGTCCAAAACAAATGGAGGACTGAAGTTTCGGAACCACTGAAACAAGATATAAATATTTGAAACCTTATATTGTCTAGAAGAAACAATTCATAGACAGGATAATGGAAAACAGGTATCAGTTAGTGTCACTAGGATACAAGGACTGATGCTAGGAGTTAGCAGCCTTTGAGATTTCAGAAAAATGTCAAGCAGCAAGGGGGCAGCTGGTGCATTACCGAATAAAAGAGAGTGGTAGGGGCACTTTAGTTCCATGATGAAACTTGGAAAACGATTTTAGATAAACTGTGTGAGGATGTCACAATGCCAGCCATTCTATGAACCAAGATGTCTCAGATGGCAAATTGGGAACAGCAACAGATAACCTTCTGTTGGTTCATCACAGGGACTAGCCCTTTGCTATGGCTCTTTCACTGCTGGTTGTATATTCCATATCCTATGCTGCCTGATGTGGCCACAGCTATGAGTATATACACTGCTCATCCCTACCAATAGCTGGCTGTTCTGTCACTCTGCTGAAGAAAAGCTGGAGCTGAAGTGTGGGCACTGGATGATCTGTGTGAGGTTGATGCTAGCTTTCTTTATTAGAAACGCTGGGAGGTAAGATTGGCTGCGCATTGAGGCTAGGTAGAGAAGGTAATATAATAATAATAATAATAAAATTTATTTTTATCCTGCCCCTCTGCGTAACACAACCGGGGCAGCTTACAACATTAAAAGAGACATTTTATAAAGTAAAGGAGAAAAAAGTAGCCAACCAGCCTATTTTCAATAGAGAAAGTTCTTGGGCCATCCCTGGGGAATCAAACCCTCAACTTCTGTTTAACAACCTTAATGAATGAGAGTTCACCATTTTCCTTGGATCCTCTTGCTGTTTATTACAAATCAGAATGACATTACTTTTTCAGTGTGCATAAGAAACAACCCAGGAGACCCCCTTTTTAAATACACAATTAAACTTGAGTAATAAATAGAATGTTTCATAGCACTTATAGTACATAATAAATGTAATTACACAGTAACATATAAGCTCAGTTTGACAGGCACTGTAAATTATAATGTTTTTTATATTTACTTTTTCTCACATGAACTGGTTGGGTGATATATTCCAAATTAATCACTGAATCTTTACTGACTTGAATAAACCAAGACAACTTCAGTTACATCTGAACCTGAACTGAACCCAATCAGAACAAGCTAATTAGAACTAGCTGGGAGCTTAGCAGACTGATCCTAAAGTTATGGATACAAATGTTATTGGAAATCAGAAGCCATCACATTATGAGTAGGGATCTACTTTCTCGTGCTATCTATGCTGTTTGGGGCTAGTTTACAAAATTATTTTACTTCATATTTGCAATGATAAAGAACCAGAGAGGTGCCAATTTTAGTATCAATATGCAGGTTGTTAAAGTATCGTTAAATGAAATAACCATTTAAGTGGGCCATTTTCATCATCCATTTAAAAAGGTGCAGAGGTCCAGGAGCTGCATGCCCCCTCTACAGAACCTCAGAGGGCTCCACCCCATGTCCTCTTTTTAAAAAAAGGTTATTTACCAAAAGTGTGGCAAACATGAACTGTCTTATGTTGTTTGATCCTCATTCAGAGGACACTATAGCCTTCAAATGAATGCTGTTTGCCAGTATCTTCCTGCCATGGTTTTGACATACTGTCCTTGTGATTCTCTTTTTGCATCGATCAGTTCTTTTCAGGTGAATTTTGTCAAAAGTATGAGACACCTAAAGTCTTACAACATAGTTTATATTACACAACTAAATAAATATTTGTTAATCCTGTCTTTATATGTGAGTTAAATATGCAGGGAACTAATTGGGTGAGCATATGGATTGAATTATGCTGGTCTATTCCAGCTGCCTGCCTCCAAACAACATGTGTGGCCTCAGTAGTTCAAGCTGGTCACTTGTTTATTTCAATAACTTGAAGCTAAGCACTCCTGTTCCCCAATAGGAAATCTTCCATCCAAAGATCTGAGCTGTAACTGATTTTTCCATCTTATATTTTGACCTAACGGAAAAGTTTTGTTATTTAATTAGTAATATATATACTTTGTTCATTCTCATTAAGTCATAGTTTAGTTTAGCATCTGACATCTGAATTAGAATAGTTATCAATTTAATAGGAAAACAAATATTGCAATGGATAAAGATAATGATAGCAATTGAACAGATGAAAGGGTTGTTTTTTGTTTTACTGTTGCTTTGGAAAGGCCATTACAGATTAAGCACAAACAGCTGAGCCTAGCTTTTTAAAAATGAAAGTTTTGAAGAGTAAAGTTACAAAACATGAGCAACATGGACTAAATATTTTCCCATTGTAAACTTCAATCCAAAATACAGATATTTTGCGACAGATCATAACATTGCTTTTTGAATAAACATAATGGGATCCACACTGCTAACACTCAGATGTAGCCATAAACCATGCAGTTACCAGTTCCTGGAGTTCAGCAAACTTTGGGCATAACTTTAAACTGCATTGGAAGAATTGAATTGTTGCTGAAGCAAATGTCAGAATTGTGTGCCATTCTTGGAACTGCAATAAAATCAATGCTTTTTGAGGTATTTCTCAGTACAAAGGTAGGGTTTTGAATAAAATTACAGAATGTGTGGAAAAATATTGTATTATATGTTTGGGCTCAGACTTCTTTGATCTTAAGGCAACTGTTAGAGTTAGGAATTTGGGGTCAGAGAAAATATGGCAAGATTTGAAGCAGAAACAATCACTGAGGTAAGGGAGTTTCGGCTAAGAATCAGCATGATAAAAGGTGTTTGTCTCAGCCAATAGAATTAAACCACTATCCCAACCAAGGGTTAGCACCAATAAATTATCCTCTGTTGCCAAATAAGTTCACTGAAAGGAGGACATGTGTATGTGCCATCCATAATCATAGCCAGTTTGCTGTTGAGGGACAAGGAGGTGGTCAGTTTTATTTGGTCTCAGATGGTAAAGACCCATGCAGAGGGAGTAAAACAGAGCCCACAGAAAACCTTTTAAGTGTTTTACACAATTGTCTTGATACATCTGGTGGCCACTTTGTAAGGTAAACCTCATTACAACTGGAGGTTTTAAGATATTGCATTGCCTAAGGTTATCCATTTCACTCACAGATGAATTGAGATCTGATCAGGGACTTCTACTTCAACCTCAGCAGCCAGGATCTAGAGATGTATTCAAACCATCTCACCAGAAATCAACATTGGTTTCCCCCTTTAAAAAATGAGCCAACAGCAGGCTATATTTTGTCTACAAATGAAAACAGCTCTAGTATAGTGTGTAGGTTGCTGGGCAGGAGCTCGAAAGACCTAGATTCAGAGACATGAATCTCACTGGGCCAGTTCCATCTAATAGCCAAACTATTCCATAGAGTTATTCTGAAGGGAAGAATTATAACATAAGCCGAGGATGTTAAGGAAAATGCAACATGGGACTTACAGTAATAGAAATAAAATGTGTATGTGAAAGTCACAGTGATTAAGCAGGAGCAATCATGAAGCTACACAGGTGAAAAGGATAATATAATTAAGAAGCCTTGAGAGCCAAGGACAAAGTTATAGAAGGTATATTGAGAACACCTGTGATAGATTGCAAACACCTGAGACTCATTAAGTGGTCAAGGTAAAGTGATGAAACACTTGGGTTGGTCTTAAGTATGGGATGATCCATGTAAACCAATCAAGATGTATGTACACACCCACTGGCTGGAACCTGACTGGTGGGTGGTGTCTAACAATGGCTATAAATTGCAATGTTTGCTAATGTACATTGTGGAGTAGTGTGGAGTAGTTTTGGAGATATTGTGAAGTGTAGAGATTGTGATTTGTAGGGCATATAGTATTTATGTATATAGTAGAATAAAGTAGATCTTTTATATAAGACTACTGAGTTGTCTGGTGTCTTGAGGGAAGATACAAGAGCCAGAGGAATCCTGGAGAAGTTTGGAGACATCTCAGGAAGAAGAGTGAGAAGGCTTGGAGAGTTTGTCAGGGTCTTCAGCCTATTCTCTGAAACTCTGCTGCTTGGGAAAGAAGCATCAACCACTGATCACAGCTGGTCAGCTCTGCTGCATAACAAGGTGGTGAGTTAGAGCCAGAGGTGAAGAGCTACAACTCCCATCATCCCTGACAAGGGTTATGGGCCCAGATACTAGAGCAACCAGCATCCACAGAAGCTGAAAGTTCCAGAGAGTGGAAGAAAGATTTGTGGAGCCTTGTGAGTAAATCATTTTGTATTTTGTCTGCTGTGCATACTCAGAAGGATTGTGTCAAATTGAGTCACTGCACAAATTAAGATGGAGATCCTAAAGTTTAGTAAATTAAATAGAAATAACTACTCTACCTGGAAAATATATGCCCAATCTCTACTAATAAAGGAGTCTCTGTGGTCGCCAGTTGAATCAGGGCTGGCAGCTGATGCTGATGAAGCCGCTCGAGACAGAGACGCTAAAGTAAAAGCATGTCTTTATCTAATGCTAGAAGAAGACTTGATTAACGACGTAAGAGATAAAGTGTCTGCCAAGGATGTGTGGGATACCTTGCAGAGATTACACACTCCTTCAACTGCGTTTGCAAAAATGCTTTGGTCTAAAAGAATTTACAGACAAAAGATGACGAAAGGACAGTGTGTGATAGAACACTTAAAAACAATGCAAGATTTATTTGTGCAAGCTGAACTGAGAGGAGTGGAAATTAGCAAAGAGCAGCAGTGTTATATTTTGCTGGAATCGCTAGATTCTTCTTGGGACAACATTACAAATAGCTTGCAAAATTTGCCAGAAGCTGAGCTGAACAGACTTAATTGTTGCCAGAATATTGGAAGAAAACTTGAGAAGAAAGTCTGAGCAGGGTGACTCAGCAAGTTTAAGGACTGTGCCAAACCAACAAACAACGCCTGAACTACGAAAGCAGGAAGAAGCAGCTTTTACAAGGGAGCAACGGAGGTGTTTTTATTGTAAAAAGATTGGTCATCTACAGAGACATTGTAAACAATTTGCTGCTGAGAGAAGCAAGCAAGGAGAGAGCAGATGGCAGCCGCGGCAGTATCAAAAGCAGTCCAAACCTCCATTTTTGAAGGACAGTGGTAATAAAAAGGGGTCTGCAACCATGATTAAGGAAAAACAAAATGCTAATTGTAAATGGTTAATTGACTCAGGAGCATCATCTTCAATGTGTAACAATATTAATTTGATAAGTAATAGAAAATCAGCTAATGTAAATACTGTAGTTTTAGCTGATGGGAAAGAGCTCAGTACTGTAAATCAAATGGGTACAGTTTTCATTCCTGGGCTAAAGGAAAACTTTAATGATGTGTTACATGTAAAGGAGTTAGAAAATAATTTGTTATCAGTGAGCAGGTTAACAGACAGAGATTACACAGTTATATTTGAAAAGGACATGTGTAAGATAAAATTGAATGGGGAATTGCGAGGCATAGGCTTGAAAAAAGATAAGCTTTATTATTTGGAGGACAATATTGATTGCTACAGGGTTGAAAATGCTAATAACATAGACAATAGTCCAATTCATAAAGACTGCATACATGAACTACACAGAAAATTTGGCCATGCTAGTTTCAAATGTTTAAAGAAGTTAATCAGTATGTGTCCAGATTTAAAAGTTGCTGAATGCAAAAATCACTTAGATTGTACTGTATGCAATCAGGTAAAGGTCAGAGCTTTTCCAGTAGCCAGGAAAACCAAAAGAATTGCCCAAAGACCATTTCAGTTTGTACATGCAGATGTTGCCCAAGCTAATTGTTTATCTTTAGGGGGAAGCAAATATTTCCTAGTAATTGTTGATAGGTTTACAAGGTTTGCATTTGTAAGAATATTGAAAAACAAATCTGACGCTGGGCAAAGTTTAAAAGCATGGGTGAGAATGGTGGAAAGACAATTTGATATTAGAGTAGACACCATTGTTACTGACCGGGGAGGAGAGTTTCTAAGTAATCAATTGTTTAATTGGTTTCAAAAGGTAGGAATAAGGCATGAAACTACTAATCCCGCTTGTCCTAACGAAGATGGTTTAGCTGAGAAAAGAATACAAGATATAAAAAGGATAACTGCTTGTTTGATGGCAGATGCAGAGGTAAAAGACAGTTTCTGGGCAGAAGCAACTTTGACAGCAGTACATATTAGTAACAGACTGTATCATTCAGAAATTGAAGACATTCCCTACAGGGTATTGTATGGGAGAGTGCCAAATTACAAGTATTTGAGGGTCTTTGGACAGTTTGCTTATGTTTACATACCAGCTTGTTTCAGGAAGAAAGGAGAACCCAAAAGTAGAAGGCTTAGGTTTTTGGGTTATTCTGGAAATAGCTACAAATTTCATTTAGGTGGAAAAGAAGTGCAGTATTCTAGGTCTGCTAATTTCGAGAGACATGCCGGTTGGGACAAACTGCATGCAAATAAAGAAGTTTTCTTGAGGTTAGGAAGTTCAAATGAGCCAGAAACACAAACTGAACCAACTTCAGGAAACGGAGGGGTTTCAGTTAAGCCAGAAGCATCCACTAGCAGCAGTGATAGTTCTTCTGATAATGAGACACAATCTAGACCTATTACTACTAGAATGACTGAGGACAAGAGATTTAGCCATAGAACTATAACTCCCAGTACAGAAAGTGAGGATGAAAGAGGCAGATCAACAGAGTTTATTCCCAGACGTAGTCACAGAGTTAGAAAGCCTCCAGATAGGTTTGTTGTGACAAATGCAAGAGCTTGTTTAGCAGTGGAAGAGCCTGAAAGTTTTGAAGAGTTGGAAAGTTTGTCTAGAGAAGAACAGGAAAGATGGATTGATGCAATGGATGATGAGTTTGGTTGTCTGGTAAATAAAGATGTTTTTGAAGTCGTTGATAGACCCAAAGACAAGAAAGTAATTGGTTGTAAGTGGGTGTACAAAAAGAAAGAAATGCCAGATGGAAGTATTAAGTATAAAGCTAGGTTAGTAGCTAAGGGTTTTGCACAACAGCAGTATGAGAACTATGACAAGACATATTCTCCAACTGCAAAGCCAGAAAGTCTGAGAATGGTTCTAGCTGTAGCAGCAAAAAGAAATTTAGTTGTAGAGCATTTTGATTTTGAAACAGCCTACTTGAATGCTAGTTTAGATGAAGAGATCTTTATGGAGCAGCCACAAGGTTTTGAAGAAAATAGTAGTCAAAAAGTTTATAAATTGAAAAAAGCATTGTATGGGTTAAAACAAAGTGCCAGAGCATGGAATTTGTGCATTAATGACGAGTTAGTTAAGCTAGGATACAAAAGGAGCGTTGCAGATGCTTGTGTCTATACAAAAGGAGACATAGTGTTAGTGATCTATGTAGATGATTTGTGCGTGGCAGCAAACTCAAGACAGGAGATTGAATCAGTAAAAAAAGAGTTGTCTAAAAAGTTTGTTTTGAAGGATCTAGGTTTATTAAAGTCTTATTTAGGTATTGGTGTTGAATGGACAGAAGAAGGACATTGTTTGTTAAGCCAGAGAAAGAAAATTGAAAATTTGATTGAAAAGTGTGGATTACAAAATGCTAAAATAGTAAGAACTCCAATGACAACTGGTTTTGTATCTGAAAAAACAACTAGAGATTTTGAAGACAAGACTTTATTCAGGAGCATAATAGGATCTTTACAATTCATATCTTGCCACACCAGACCAGACATTTCATATGCTGTAAATGTATTGTCCAGAAGGGTTAATGATCCAAAAATTGAAGACTGGACAGCAGTAAAACACTTATTAAGATATTTGAAAGGAACTTTAGATAAGAAATTGATAATTGGAAACAGTAGTTCAGATTTAGATTGTTATGTGGACAGTTCTTTTGCATCAGAATTAGGAGACAAGAAGTCAGTTACAGGAATGATAATTAAGTACAGTGAAAGTCCAATAGTCTGGAGAAGTAGGAAACAAACAAATGTAGCGATAAGTACGACGGAAGCAGAATTCGCAGGTTTAAATGAGATAGTAAATGAGGTACAGTGGGTTGAGCAGTTATTGAATGATTTAAATGAAAGTTACAAGATACCAGTAGAAATTCTGGAAGATTCACAGTCATGCATAGCAATGGCTGAAACTGAAAGTTTGAAGAACAGAACAAAATATGTTGGAGTAAGATATCAAAATGTGCGAGACATGGTTCAGAAGGGTAAAATAGAATTGAGATATATAGAAACACAACACAACATAGCAGATTTGTTCACAAAAGCATTGACGGCGGAAAAACATGAAAGACTGACACAAATGGTTGGAATGACATTGTAAGACACATACAATATTTTATTTCGGAGGGGATTGTTAAGGAAAATGCAACATGGGACTTACAGTAATAGAAATAAAATGTGTATGTGAAAGTCACAGTGATTAAGCAGGA
Source organism: Phrynosoma blainvillii (assembly GCA_026167975.1). Lineage (NCBI taxonomy): Eukaryota > Metazoa > Chordata > Lepidosauria > Squamata > Phrynosomatidae > Phrynosoma > Phrynosoma blainvillii. The sequence continues at coordinate 226,733,414 of JANUYF010000004.1, read as the reverse complement.
GCAATCATGAAGCTACACAGGTGAAAAGGATAATATAATTAAGAAGCCTTGAGAGCCAAGGACAAAGTTATAGAAGGTATATTGAGAACACCTGTGATAGATTGCAAACACCTGAGACTCATTAAGTGGTCAAGGTAAAGTGATGAAACACTTGGGTTGGTCTTAAGTATGGGATGATCCATGTAAACCAATCAAGATGTATGTACACACCCACTGGCTGGAAACTGACTGGTGGGTGGTGTCTAACAATGGCTATAAATTGCAATGTTTGCTAATGTACATTGTGGAGTAGTGTGGAGTAGTTTTGGAGATATTGTGAAGTGTAGAGATTGTGATTTGTAGGGCATATAGTATTTATGTATATAGTAGAATAAAGTAGATCTTTTATATAAGACTACTGAGTTGTCTGGTGTCTTGAGGGAAGATACAAGAGCCAGAGGAATCCTGGAGAAGTTTGGAGACATCTCAGGAAGAAGAGTGAGAAGGCTTGGAGAGTTTGTCAGGGTCTTCAGCCTATTCTCTGAAACTCTGCTGCTTGGGAAAGAAGCATCAACCACTGATCACAGCTGGTCAGCTCTGCTGCATAACAAGGTGGTGAGTTAGAGCCAGAGGTGAAGAGCTACAACTCCCATCATCCCTGACAGAGGAGAGATTACAATATACGCTATCATAAAGATCTTACAGGAAAGGAAGAAAAAAATAAGACAGATAAGATAGATGGATGGAAAAGAAAGGAAAGCAAGTTGTTACTCACACATAAAAGCAGAAGTATATGACCAATTCTAATTGCTGTACCTCTTCCAGTTTATTGGTATAAGTTACATATGGATTTTGAAATAATTCCAATGCAGTTTACTCTTAATCATGGCATCTTAACTATTCCAAGTGCATATGGAAATATATTTCAAGTACTCATGAAAAACATGATTCCTGATAATGCTTACTTAATCATCATTTTTTAAATGATTAAGGATATCTTCATTTCTGTCCAGCCATTCTGTTAGAAAAGATACACAAAGTGGCTAAAAGTGAATAAAATATATAAATAAAAACAAACACCATTAATAAAAAGATAGTTATATTCAAGGAGAGAGAAAATTTATTATTATTATTATTATTATTATTATTATTATTAAAAACCAGGACCCAATTAGTTAAATTCCCTTCAACAACAACTCAGCCCAAATGCTAAAAGCCTGTCTGGATAAAATGGCCTTATGTATCTTACATAAATATCTTTTTTCATAATTCCAAGAACTGTTAGGTGTTTTCTACATAAAGGAAAAATATGTACAAAGAAACTAGTTCTTACTCTATTGCTAAAGTTGACTTTGTACCAAGTGCTTTTGCTTAGATGATAGTGAAAATTCCCCAAGAAAAAGGACAAGGTCTATACACACTCTTGGCTGTGAAGTGCTTTCAAATTAAATCAGTTTGAAGTGGTTTTCATTAAGATGGATTGAGTGTGGCATCGTGAGAAACACTTTATCAAATGTAGTGTTTTACTTAGTGATTAACTATATACCAGTTGATGAAGCTTCCCAAATCCTTCATAATCCCACCACTCCAATAAACATTTAATGAGCATATAAGTTCAAAAAGCCTAGCAGAGGATTTAAACCTTCAATCTTGTTTTTATTTACTCTTCCAACTCAATTTCTCACTTCAAGTTAAGAATGCTATTGCTTGAAGCTCATCTGTTGCCCTGGCAAAATTAAGAGCACCAAACAGCTCAAATTAAAATATATGGTTTCAAATTTCAATTGAGAAGTAAAATATATTTTTTTGAATTTTAAAATTACTAATTTCTATTATCTATTTTAATGAAATATTTTCATTATGAAAACAGGGTATACAAAAAGATAATGCTAATAGGATAAAAACGTAGTAAAGCGTTAATTTATTATTCAACCAGTTATTTCACATACTAATTTAATATCTAATACTAACCAATATTAGATAATATAATATTATATAATATTATCTAATATCTAAGAAAAATAATTAACATTTGAAGCTTATTTTCTGGAAACAAAGCCAGATAATAAAATTATCTGGCCTGATATACAGTTTGGGGTGATTTGGAAACATAAAGTTTCTAGATAATTCAGATAAAAGTTATCCAAAGCACCAGGAACTTTAACATTTCATTAATATAAAATAATTTTGGAAGCATATAATAGTTCTTAGGCAGCAATCATACAACAACTGTGCATTGTAAGAAAGTCCCATTAACAGTATTCTGAAATTGTATTTTACTCTAATTGGGTTTATTTAAAATTGTTTGTATTTAATATTATTTTATTAGTATGTTTGTTATTGGTTTTTGTGGGCTTTTCGGGCTGTGAGGTCGTGGTCTAGAAGAATTTCTTCCTGACATTTTGCCAGCATCTGCCTTCGACTTCACATTTTTGCTATTGGTTTTATGTTGAAAGCTATTTTGGATAGACTATGATCATGAAAAGTGACTAGCAAACGGCTTAAATAATGAGTGCAATGAGACTTATTTCTGAGTAATGTGTGTAATACTGCACTGTTGATTCTATGGAAACTGCACAGACATTATCTGTTACATTTGTTTTTACATGTGTTGTAATATATAGGTGGAGAAACTACTTGCTCATATACATCATGTTTCATCAGGTATACAATTTAATACTTGAACAGAGTAAGATGCAGCTTAAATACTTTACATGATAGTATATGGGTATTCTTTAAACAACAGTAGACATCTATTAGACTACATTGCAATAAGAGAAATAGTGAAAAACACATCACCAGGAACAGATGATATTCCAATTGAACTGCTGCAATCCACATTAACAGCATCAAGTCTAGTGCTAACCAACATATGTCAACAGATATGGAAAACAAAATGATGGCCAACAGAGTGGAAGCAATCAATATACATCCCCATCCACAAAAAGAGAGAAACAAGAGACTGCAGCAACTACTGGACCATAGCACTGATCTCCCATGCAAACAAAATTATGCTCAAAATTCTGCAACATAGGGGGGAAGCAGACGGGCGGCACGGGGCCGCCCCAGGAAGCTGCGCCGCGGGGCCGAGGTATCCGCACACCTCGGCCCCGCGGCACAGCTCCGCTGCCCCTGGAAGGAGTGCTAAAATAGCGCTCGTTCCACAAATCGCCAAAAGTGCGCCGCAAAAGGCTGCCGGAGCATCTTCGGCAACTCTTCCGCTGCAGCGTGTACGGACGCTGCAGCGGGAGGTCATCCTCGGAGCGCCAGCCATGCAGAGGGCCGGCTGCTCCGAGGACATTTTGGGGAAGGGGTTGGGGCACCCACCGTGCAGCTGCCCCTCCCCTTCCTTGCCCCAAAAATGGTGCTTTGCGCCGTCTGCTTCCCCCATAGACTCCAACCATACATGGAGAGAGAAATCCCAGAGGTTCAAGCAAGGATCAGGAAAGGAAGAGACACTAGGGACCACATTGCAAACATATGACGGCTAATGGAGCACATCAGGGAATTCCAAAAGAAAATCAGCATGTGCTTTATAGACTACAGCAGAGCCTTTGACTGCATACATCATGAAAGGCTATGGAATGCCCTTAAAGACATGTGAGTGCCAACACATCTGACAGTCCTGATGAGGAATCTGTATTCAAGACAAGAGGCTACTGTCAGAACAGAACACGGAGAAACAGAATGGTTCCCAATTGGCAAAGGGATTAGACAAGGCTGCATCTTACCACCCTACTTGTTCAACCTATATGCAGAACATATAAGAAAATGCAGGCTTGGACAAAGAAGAAGGATGAGTGAAAATAGGAGGAAGGAATATCAACAAGCTAAGATATGAAGATGACACCAAAGTACTAGCAGAAAACCTCACAGACCTGGAACACATGCTAAGGAAGATCAAAGAAGAAAGTGCAAAGGCAGGCTCAATGTTGAACATAAACAAAAATAATGACCACCGAGAACCTTCACAAGTTCAATCAAGACAATGAAGAAATAGAAATAGCAAAACAATTCCCATACCTGGGATCAAACACTGATAGAAATGGGGACTGCACTCAGGAAATCAGAAGAAGATTAAGAATGGGGAGGGTGGCAATGAAAGAATTAGAAAAGATTCTAAAATGCAAAGATATATAACTAAGAACAAAAGTTAGAATCATACAAGCCACCGTATTCCCTATTACCATGTATGGATGTGAGAGTTGGACAGTTAAGAAAGATGATAGGAAGAAAATCAATTCATTTGAGATGTGGTACTGGAGATGAGTGCTGAGGATCCCATGGACAGCCAAAAGGACAAACAAATGGCTCTTTGAGCAGACCTCCCTGGAGGCCAAGATGACCAAACTGAGGCTGTCATACTTCAGACACATCATGAGAAGGAAGGACTCATTGGGAAAGACAATAATGCTGGGAAAGGTGGAGGGAAATAGGAAGAGAGGAAGGCCACATGCCAGATGAGTGGATCCTATTAAGGAGGTCACGGGTATGGGGTTGCGGGAATTAAGCAGAGGAGTGGAGGACAGAGGGTCTTGGAGATGTCTCATCCATAGGGTCGCGATGAGTCGAGATCAACTCAAGGGCAGTTAACAACAATAACAAATTACTTTGTTCATTACTTAGAAAACTTTAGTATATAAATTGACACCTTATCTCATGTCCCTGCTAATAGTGCTGCTACTTTGGCACTGTGGAAGCAGTGTGTAGTACAGGACTATTAAACCAAGCAGCCATTTGGGGAATGGGAGCAAATCTATCCATAGCCTATTTCTAAGGGATTGTATCCAATTGATTACTATTTGATCCTATCTGGCAGTGGAACAGAGAACAAGGCCATTTTTGGCAACTCCTCTTTGCCATTTCTGGACTCACTGTTTAAATCCCCACACAACATACTTGATGAATACTGGAAGAACTGTAGGGGGCGGATGAATTACTGAAGAATGGCTTTGTCCTGTTTCCTTGATGTAAGATTTTGCCAATCAAAGAGTCATCCATCAACTGGGATATCCATCAACTGGGATATCAACTGGGTACAACTAAAGGTCCAATGGGGAGGTGACGTTCGTGCAAATTTGGAACAGTCAATTAGTGTAATTAAGAGTGTGGAAGGCTTTTTATACAGGAGTTCCCTTACCTCTGAATAATATAGTATTAAAATGTACTTACATCTCTGGCTTTCCCATAGAAGGCCTCTTGAAAAGCAGCCTCTAATGATCCAATAAAAAATACTGGATGACAGTCACCGTATCTGTTTGAATACCAAAATGTTTGAATTAAAAATGTTTTCATTAGGAAAGAGACACTCAAACATGGATTGGCTAAATACTTTAGATACTTCAAACAAAAATCAACCAGTGATACCTTTATTGGCCAACCAAACCAAAATGCACAATATTTTGCAGTTGGCCAGTAAAGGTATCACTGATGGGTTTTTGTTTGAATTGCTAAATGGCCAACACAACTACCCCTGAATGTTTTCTATTTTAGATACTGTATTTTCAATCTTTAGATATTCAACATTATAAATACATACACTGTGATCTTCTTCAGGAATATGACTTTTACATTTCAACATAAAATAGCTGCCTTGAACCCTGGCCAGGAGAAAAGCAGGATATAAATTGACTGACTGAATGAATGAATAATCTCTCAGACTGAGACTGCACACTACAGAAGTAATCCAGTTTAACACAACTTTAACTGCCATGGCTCAATGTTGTAAAATCCAGGGATTTGTAGTTTCTTGTGCACCGGAGCTCTCTGACATAGAAGGCTAAATATCTCACAAAACTACAAATCCCAGAATTCCATAGCATTGAGTCATGGCATTTAAAGAGGTGTGAAACTGGATGGATGCAGCCTGAGTGCTGCAAAAGGAAGTGCAATTCTATTTTGTTATACTGTATGGACACTGGATTTTTTTAGAAATCTCAATAAATTGAATTTGCCATGCCTGTGGGTAGATATTCTTTTAAAATGAGAATGCTATACTATTAAACTTCAAATTGCAGCATAGAAAGCCAGTTTAAAATTTATCCTGTGCCACACTTTAAAATGTTCTTATTTATTCATTTGTCCTCTTTGTGATAATAGGAAGTCCTGGGTATTCATTTAAACCTAAGCTGTCTACACACATCTTGAAATCTTTAAAATGGCACAAAGAGAGAGCTGCTTTGTATGTGCAACATGCAAACATTTGCTCAAACTTTCTCTCTTTTATTTGAATAGTAAAACTTTAAAATCCCAACTCCAAGTTAAAGATAAGAAAACTCATGATAACACTAACTAAACACCTACAAGACCAAATCGTGGAACAAATAGTGGTCCCACTCCCTATTGTATCCAGTTCAGGTTATTCAGCTGACTCAGCCTCATCTAAACTGAATTTTCTCCCCTGACATTCCAAGCCGGAATTTCAGCATGATATTAAAACTACACCACCACCACCCCACACGCACCTGTGAAGAACAAAAGTGGAAAAAGTTAGAAAAGTATTTCATCTTTCCCCCTTAGAAACAGTCAGGGTGCCTGGAGAGGGAAGTTCATGCTACTGTCAAAGGCTTATGTAATAGCTTTAGAAGGTTTTGACCACTGTTCCATGGAGGCACGGATAACACATTTATAGACTCCACAAAGAAAAATTACACCTGACTGTGGAATCATACTCATGCACCACTCTTAAAATCCTTTTCTCAAGCATAGAATACCAATCTACCATAGGCTGGTGAAGCTATACACTTAAGAACAGTGCTCTTAGGCTGAGCTGCGTGGCATACTGGTCTAGACATCACTGTTCTGTTTATGTGATCCTTAATCCTTCTATACTATCTCTGGATGTTTGTTTTTGATTATATAGAAGAGCTCAAACTGAGCTCAGTGATGACAGGAAACCATCAGTGGACTTGATTATGATTTTTGCTCCTCTATATGTATATTTAGAGTATGCCTTCTATGAAAGTCATATCCTTGTGCAAACTGCTACAGGGGGAGAAACTAGGATAAGTATGTGAGTGGGTGTCTACGAAGTAACAAAACAAAGCAAATGAATACCACAACTTTACTGTTTTCAGGGGAAACCTAGAACACAGAAGGAAAATTGTAAAATTGAAAAAGATTTAATGAAATGATTGGAAACAGGTATGTGATCTGTGTGTGGAGGGGGGGCACTTGTTCACCTACTCTCCCCTCCTCCACTGCTCAATTACACAGATTTTGAAATCCCTTTCCTATATAACATTGTGACATGTCCATCTCATGGAACTTTGAATGCACCCTGATCCCTGCTCACCTTGGATCAAGTCAACCTATTCGTATCAGACATATGCTGATAAATTAATTATAAAACAGCCCTATTGATCTTGTCACTGACTGTTATTCTTGGGATGCATGCTGATAAAAACCTTGGAAGGGCCAAAGGACTTTGATACTATTAAACGTTTACAAAATAAGGATTGTTCAACTTCAAAATGTCCACTCATTACTTCTGTTCTCAGCATAGAAGGTTAAAGAACTTCACAGTTTTAGAAATTCACAGGTCTGTGCTTATATGCAGAGGTGGATGGCTGGGGAAGGATTATGGATAGAAAGATCAAAACTGAAGAATTCCAAAGAAATTCCAGAAACAGATAACTTTTCAGACTTACAAACAGGTGTTCTCCTTAAAAAGTTAGGGTTTGATTTTCTCCTTAAAAAGTCAGGGTTTGAGCAGTATCGTTGTTGTTATGTACCTTCAAGTCATTTTTCAATTATGGTGATCCTAAGGTGAGCCTATCATGGGGTTTTACTGGCAGAATTTTTTTAATGGGGCTTTGCTCTTGCCTTGCCCTGAAGCTGAGAGAGTATGACTTGCCCAAGGTCTCCCAGTGGATTTCCATGGCCAAGCAGGGAATCAAACGTTGGTCTCCCAGAGTCCTAGTCCAGTGCGTAAACAACTACATCAAACTGGTTTATTATTCCTACATTTTCATAAAATGTTTTATAAAAAGTACAAGTTACATGGTGTCTACTCATGAATTACCGTATTTTCCGGCGTATTAGACGGTTTTTGAACCCTGGAGGAGTGTCTCCAAAGTGGGGGGGTCGTCTAATACGTCAGATATAAACGGGAGGAGGGTGACAACGCGGCAAGGAAAAGAGAGAGAGACAATCCTCCTCCTCTTTCCTCCCAGGGAGCACAGAAGCTGAGGGAGAAAGGAGGTGTGGAAAGCCAGAGATGACGGAGAAAGAGGTCCTTGGGGGGAAAGAGGAGGAAGATTGTCTCTCTCTCTTTTCCTTGCCGCGTCGTCATCTTCCTCCTCTTTCCTCCCAGGCACCTCTTTCTGCGTCGTCTCTGGCTTTCCACAATTAAATGTAAAGCAACCTTATCATGGGTTTTTCTTGGCAAGACTGGTTCAGAGCAGGTTTGCCATTGCCTTCCCCTGAGGCTGAGAGTGTGTGACTTGTCAGAGTTCACCCAGTGGGTTTCATGGCAGAGTCCAACACTCAAACCACTACACCATGCTGGCTCCTATTCCCATGTACTACCTAGGAAACAATTGCAGACTTTTTTGTTGTTCTTGTGGGTCTTCAAGTCCTTTCTGACTTATGGCAACCCTAAAGCAACCTTATCATGGGTTTTTCTTGGCAAGACTGGTTCAGAGCAGGTTTGCCATTGCCTTCCCCTGAGGCTGAGAGTGTGTGACTTGTCAGAGTTCACCCAGTGGGTTTCATAGCAGAGTCCAACACTCAAACCACTACACCAGGGGTAGGCAACCTTTTTGAGCTGGGGGCCGGGTTGCTGTCCCTCAGACAACTGGGGGGCCGAAGTACCAAAAATAAATAAATAAATAAATACAAATAAAAAATTGAAAAAAATATTTAAAAATTAAAAAATATGCATGCACACTCCCCCAGCCCCAGAAAAGCCATGGGAAACCCCCTGTGGAGATTTTGCCAAGAAAACCCCAAGAAAAGTAATAACAACAATAATATCATCATGGTGGGCGGTGGCGGTGGCAGCGGCGGCAGGACTGGCCTGGGGCCAGTCCAAAGGCCTCGGGGGGCCGCATTCGGCCCCCGGGCCTTAGGTTGCCTACCCCTGCACTACACCATGCTGGCTCCTATTCCCATGTACTACCTAGGAAACAATTGCAGACTTTTTTGTTGTTCTTGTGGGTCTTCAAGTCTTTTCTGACTTATGGCAACCCTAAAGCAACCTTATCATGGGTTTTTCTTGGCAAGACTGGTTCAGAGCAGGTTTGCCATTGCCTTCCCCTGAGGCTGAGAGTGTGTGACTTGTCAGAGTTCACCCAGTGGGTTTCATAGCAGAGTCCAACACGCAGACCACTACACCATGCTGGCTCCTATTCCCATGTACTACCTAGGAAACAATTGCAGACTTTTTTGTTGTTCTTGTGGGTCTTCAAGTCCTTTCTGACTTGTGGCAACCCTAAAGCAAGCTTATCATGGGTTTTTCTTGGCAAGACTGGTTCAGAGCAGGTTTGCCATTGCCTTCCCCTGAGGCTGAGAGTGTGTGACTTGTCAGAGTTCACCCAGTGGGTTTCATGGCAGAGTCCAACACTCAAACCACTACACCAGGGATAGGCAACCTTTCCCCTTTAAGGGCCGAGGGACTTCAGCTCCCAGAAGCCTCAGCCATGTTGGCCAATAGTCCCATGTTGGCCAATAGCTCCTGGGATTCTGGGAGCTGAAGTCCCTCGGCCCTTAAAGGGGAAAGGTTGCCTACCCTTGCACTACACCATGCTGGCTCCTATTCCCATGTACTACCTAGGAAACAATTGCAGACAATCTGACGTTTTTAATTTTTATTTGGAGTTTGTTGGAAGAGGGGGGTGGTCTTATACGGCGAGTATATCCCAAAATCTATATTTTAGCTGGAAAAGTTGGGGGGTCGTCTTATATGCCCAGTCGTCTTATAAGCCGGAAAATACGGTATATGATTAATGGAATGTACAAAGTTGCAGTTCTAACCTTGAGGAAAATTCTGCTGTGAACTGTAATAAGGCATCTCCTTCATTTTCAGCATTTTCTGGCACTAAAAACAGAAAGAAAGAAAAATATTCTAAATGTTCATTAATATAGAAAATACAAAATACACCTTTTACCACTTTCTTAAATCTATGTACACACTCTTCAAGTGTTATACAGTTCCCCTTATTAAAGTGATAAAATAGTCCTTGGTACAAAATAATTTCTAAATCTTGAAGAAGATAAAAATTAATTAGTTTTGCATATGAAACAGTTTCTGTAATTAATTGTGTAATTAGAAAATTTTAAACATTACTATAACTACAATTTGCATAAAATCATTTAGCTAGTTTAGACTTAACATTCTTCTAAAACTGCAGCACAACAGCACAAACTATATCATCATTTGTCAAAAATATCTCAATGTCAGGACAGGGAAGGGGTGAAATGATGGATGCCAGCAGACAGAGCTGCTACTGAGATACAAGTTTAGGAGAACAGATTCCACATTGTGAGATTTATTTATTTTATTTAGTACTACTTCCTGGAAATGGTGTATTTTTAAAAAAGAGATACACCAAAATTATCCCTCTGAAAAGCTAAGAACTTGGCTTTCCTCTTCTATCTCAGTTTCTTATCCAACAGTGTATATGTGTTTCAAAAGGGGAGTATTAAAAATCTATGCACCTTCTTTTTCTTGTCCCAGAGGGATCTCTACACTTTTGTGTTGTCACTGTGCATAACTGACAGAATTTCTAATGGACCCTATGTTCTACCATGCATGATATGGATTTTAAGAAGCCCCTGTGCCTTATGAGGTTATCATGGTAGCAATGGTGCATCACACTTAAGAATGGTTAAGGTTAAGCTAGGTGGTGGTACATCCTCTTCTCTCTTGGGTAACTGAGGTAGAACCGGGAACAATTTTCTGCCCCTGGCACCCTCAAGTGTTGCCTAATTGCCCCAAACACCCAGAAAACAGCTCAAACTTCAACCAACAGGATATCACAGTATTCACAGTGTAAAATACTGTGTTACTTACTCATTGGAGATTTCCTCAATGTAGATGATGCCATACCAAACATCTCTCCATCATCCACTCCAAATTCTGTAGCATCTTCAAAATCATCTCCATCACTGTCACTAACCATATGTACATCTGTGCATTGCTAATTTAAGATAAACCCATAATTAATGTTAATACTGAACAAATTCATTTTTTATTATAACTAGTTTCCTGTATAAAAAATGAAACCAGTGTGATACCAAAAACTTCTTAAGAAATTTTACATATATTTTAGCTTCAGTAAAGTATCTTTTAGTAAAATGTAAAACACTATTTAATAAATGAGATTAGTACAAAATAAATATTTTGCCATTTTTAGTTGTATGTACATTTTATGTAGACACTTCAGGGAGTGAACTGACTTTTGCTAAAACAAAAGGGAATTCAGTTTTAAAAGATGTAATTTCTGCTCTATTTTAGCAATTGAGGTATGATCTACCACCAGTTCAAACTGATTGAGAAATGTAATATCAGATTCTACAAAACAACTCAATTTCTGACAACTACTCAGTAATAACATATAGATTATATTTTAGGTATGTTTCTTCACTTGTGAGAGTTTTGTTTTCATATTAAATTTCATTTGCTTTTCCCTTTGTATCAAGTAGTGTGTAAAAGCAACACGGATTATGCCACTGTACAGTTTGTTGGGAACAATGTTTCTTTAAGACAGTGTAAAATAGTTTGTATGGCTGTAAATGAGAAGTAACACCAGGTTTCAACCCTTAGTCATCACCACTGTATATAAGTGCTCTAAGACCCAGGGCAGGTGTGGGTTGAAGTTGGTGTGTTGTTGATAGTTGGTGTGTTGTTTTTTAAAGAGTAAATTGCTGTATTATCAGACAATGAATGTTGGAGAGAGTTACAGGAGAGTTTGTATATAGCTTGTACATATTGAAACAAGTGATAAAAAGCCTCAAAAGACTTTTAGATAAATCCAACTGTGTCTGTGTGTTATTCAAATTTGGTCAGTACAATATTGCCAAATACTACTAACTGAGTTTGTGCTGCTGCACTCTGCTGTGTGAATAGTCACTGTTGAGGTCAAGCACCTCAGACATAGAAGAGAGCCAACACAGTTAAATTCAGTTCTGTGGACAGTAAGTGGGAGTGCAAATTTAGTTTTCAAAAGGGCTTAAAAGACCTGGATATCACATAGTTTTAGAGAAAACTGTTTTACCTGTTCTGACTGCTCCCTGGTTTGTGCTGGTGAAGATCTTCTTCCAACTGTAAGTCGGTGGCAAGGATAAGAAATCCCTGATGCTGCTAGAGTCATCTAAGAACAAGATATATATTGCTGTATTAACAATTAGTTTTTTGATTTTGAATGTAAATGTTTTTTAGGCCAAAATCAAAGTCTAGCAGCCTTGAATGAACCAACATTAAAAATTAGAATAGTAAATTCAAATTCTACCTAACAAGACTATTGTTATACACAAAAGAAAATAGCAGAAACGCTATGCATTGCTGAAATAACTTAAAATTATTCCATATCTTTTTAAAACGTGTGCTTCTGTCTTCAAATCTAGACATCATGTCAAACAGTTCTACAGAATTCTCCCATTATTTAGTAGCTCTTAGTTCGTGCATGTTGTCAGAAAGGGGGAAGAGAGATACAAAAATCCATGCTCCATGTTCTCATGCTCATTTATATTACGCTTAGCCAAAAATAGCCAGAGAGGAAAGAGCAAGGCATAGAAAGAGGGCACTAATACTCAATGCAACCAACAGAAAGGAAATGCAGCACCCAAAGGCTACAGTGGTAGAGGCAGGAAAATAGTTGGAGTAAAGGACCACATAGGTTGTCAGCTGAGTGGCTAAGAGGTGCCAGTGGCCTAACATACAATAGAATCAGCTTTAGTCCTCAGAATCCAAAACATCCTCAAGAGCCATTCCTTTTAATGATATCTACCAGCAAGAAAGACTGTTGAGGCTGAAAGTCAAAAATCATGACAGCAGCGGAAGGAAGGAAGGAAGGAAGGAAGGAAGGAAGGAAGGAAGGAAGGGGTTACGTGGTATCTGGGGCAATGTTGGACAGACAAGAGGAGCATATAGCTGTAGAGATGGTGTTGGACTACAACATACATACAGTTGGTCCTCCAAATCCACAGATGCTACATCCTTGGATACAACCATCCATGGCTTGAAAATATGTATTTTTTATTTCCAAAAAACAAACTTTGGTTTTGCCTTTTTACTACGCCATTATATGGGACACAAGCATCCACGAAATGGCCTGGAACCAAATCCAAGTGGATACTAAGGGTCCACCACTGTAGCTAGGAGGCCTGAAGGAAGTTGCCACCCCACAACATCTGAGGGTCACATTCCCTATCAATAGTGTAGGGAGGCAGGAAATGAGTTGGACCAGCTGTTCAGGGGTAGGCAACCTTTCCCCTTTAAGGGCCGAGGGACTTCAGCTCCCAGATTCCCAGGAGCTATTGGCCAACATGGGACTATTGGCCAACACAGCTGAGGCTTCTGGGAGCTGAAGTCCCTCGGCCCTTAAAGGGGAAAGGTTGCCTACCCCTGAGTTATATCATCCTAAAGGTCCCTCAGGCATAGGGGTATCTAAAAGCTACGGAAACTTATAACTGTGTAGTAGGGAAGCAGCTTGCATGCAAGCATCCTATATACTACAAAATGCATACAGTTTTTATTTCAGGGGTAGGCAACCTTTCCCCTTTAAGGGCCGAGGGACTTCAGCTCCCAGAATCCCAGGAGCTATTGGCCAACATGGGACTATTGGCCAACATGGCTGAGGCTTCTGGGAGCTGAAGTCCCTCGACCCTTAAAGGGGAAAGGTTGCCTACCCCTGTTTTATTTGTATAAGAAAAATATCTTATATAAATTTGATATAAATTTTATGCAGTTCATGTTTCTCCTACTGTTGATGGTTTGGACTTAGAAGACAGAACTGACAAAATGGAGGCATGAAGCTGGCTTGCTTTCCTACAGGCATACCTTCTGTACTGAGTTGACCAGAATTAACTGATATCTGGGAAGATTAAATTAACACCCAATTAAACTGATAGTAGCTCCTTAACAATTACCTTCAAGCTGTAGTACATACAGTGAAAGTTGACTATAATATAGGAAAAAAATGTACATTAAAGTTGTCTAGCAGTGAGTTTTTACAAATTCGTTCATTTTAGTTTCATTTATTTCAGTTTCATTTATTTCTGTTTCTTCTCTGGTCCCAATTGGACACTTAGTCATCTTGAATAATAAGCAGCTGTGCAAACATGTCCCTGTAGGGTAAATGCACATGTATCCTTAAAACTAAGACACAAGAGATATAAAATATAAAGTGTTCACTGTCATAAACCTTTTGCTATAGTGACAATTTAAAGCTGTTTGACTCAAATCGGTTCTTAAAACACAAAGAAATCCTACCTTCTAGGTCACTGTGGTGGCTAATCCAAAGCCTCAGAAATATGCTAGAAATACTCTTGTTTATTTTTTATCCTCATGTCAGAGTGTTTTTAATCACTTATGTGCTAGAATTCATGAAAGCCTTAATTTGCTTCAGGTTAAAGCAAGCTGATTAAGTGTGCTAGCTAACCAAGTGAGTGTTGACCTGCCTGGACTAGCCTGCTGCCACATTCTTGTAGCAAGGTTAAATAGCAGTTTAGTCACAATTTATAATCACAGAGTTAAAAGCAAATGACTATTTTGGAATAAATGAAATATTAAAGCAGACATTCAGGTCAAGCTCAATTATCAGTGAAACTCTTTCATACATAACACAACATCTATGCTTAACTCCATAACGTTAGCGCTGCCATTTTACAGCATATGCTTCTTTCATCATATTACTAATAGAAGAAAACAAACTTTTGTGGTAAAATTTTGCCTACATATCTAGGTTCTTAAAGCAGTGCATTAAAATAAAAATAAGTGAGGTGAACACATTCAAATGCAGATGTAATGGTGATCAACTAACTAGATCCAAGGTTTTATCCAGGATGGCCTTGCCTAATTTGCAGTGTTTTCAAACGGTAAAGAAAATCAGATTGGTGAACTTAGTGCTCATCATTTGAGTTCTGACCCCGCCTTTTCATTTCCAAAGCTGCAAATGCCATCACTGATTTAAAAAAAAAAAAGGTAAAAAATTAACAAGATATACAGTGAGATTCCAGGTAGTAATAGTTTTAAAAAATTAGAAAAAGAGAAGGGTCTCCTATAAGAACAATAGTGGGAAATTGCTCAGTTATCCAGTACTCCATTCCAGCTGTCTATTCCAGCCTCATTTACATTTTTCTGAGAATAAACATTATGAAACACAGTGGTATTATCTTCTGAGTAGACACTGGAAAGTGCACTGATAAAGGTAAGTAGCAAAGAAAGGAATAAAATACTCTCTTTGGAGCTATTATTGCAAAAACTTTCTCATGCAGCTGCTAGGCCTACATATCAAGATGCATTAATTATCAATTAATTAACGAGCTCTTTTCTACATGCGTGTATTTAGGATTAGGTAAATAAGAGAGAATTAGTATAAGAGTTCAAAATGTTACTCTCACAACTTCAGATCTGATTTGACGGTCAAGTTAGGGCAGGAATGTATTGTATTGAAGATCCTTGAAAAAATTCACAAATGAACAGAGATGAAGGCTATGAAGCTGGCCTGAGCATAGCTTGAATGTACAGATATTTTTGCCAATCTGAATATTCAGTGAACAATGTAAGTTAAAATAGTAAAGGATCATCTAAAATCTGCCAACAAATATGGAAAACAAAACAATGGCCCACAGATTGGAAATGCTCAATAAACATTATAATCCCCAAGAAAGGGAACACTTGGGATAGGAGCAACCATCAGACTTTTGCATTAATTTCTCATGCAAGTAAAGTGATGCTCAAAATTCTACACTAACAATGCTTACCATATATGGAGCAAGAAATGCCAGGTGTTCAAGCTGGGTTCAGAAAAGGAAGAGGCAAACATACACCAAATAATAGAATGTCCCAAATAATTTCTGAAGAAAATCAGCCTCTGCTTTATAGATTATAGCAATGCCTATGATTGTATAGATCATGAAAATCCACGAATCACTCTTAAAGAAATGGGTGTCACAACAATTAATTGTCCTGATGCATAACTTTTACTGAGGACAAGAGGCTACTTTCAGAACAGAATATCGAGAAACAGAATGGTTTCCAATTGGCAAGGGAGTCAGGCAAGGCTACACTGTATCACACTATTTATTTAACTTGTATGCAGAAAATATATGTAAAGCAGGATTAGATTCAGAGGAAGGAAGTGTGAAAATTGGATGAAGGAACATTAGCTATCTAAGATAGGCAGATAACTACTACAGGTGACCAAGATATGCAGGCCATACTAGCAGAAAATGGCAAAGACTTGAAACGATTATTGAAGAAAGTAAAAGAAGAAAATGCAGACAGATTTACAGATGAACATTAAGAAAACAAAAATAATGACCACAGATTATTTAAAGCAGATGATGAAGACATTCAAATAATTCAAGCTTTTCCTACCTTGGCTCAATCACTAATCAGGGTGGAGACTGGAGTCAAGAAATCAGAAAAAGACTAAGACATGGAAGGGCAGATATGAAGGAACTAGACAAGTGTAAAGATATATCACTGAATACTACAGTTAGAATGGTCCATGCCATTGTATTTCCCATTTTAATGTATGGCTGTGAAAGCTAGACAGTGAATAAAGCAGATAGGAAGGGAATCAATTCATTTGAGATGTGCTGCTGGATAAGAGCTCTACAGATACTGTGTACTGCTAAAAAGACAAATAAATGGGTCCTAGATCAAATTGGGAGAGCCAACGTGCTGTAGTGGTTTGAGTATTGGACTAGAACTCTGAAAATCAGGGTTTGATTCCCCACTCAAGTATGGAAACCCACTGGGTGACCTTTGGCAAGTCACACTCTCTCAGCCTGAGGAAGGCTCTGCCAAATTCCCCTCTAAACAAACCTTGCTATGAAAATCCCATGATAGATGCCAATTAATACATGGCATATTAGGAATTCCATAAGTCAGAAATGACTTCAGAGCACATAATAACAAGAGCAAATCAGGCCTGAACTCTCCCTAAAAGCCAAGATGGCTAAATTGAGGCTGTCATACTTTGGCCATATCATGAGAAGACATGATTACTAGAAAACGTGGTAGTAAAAGAGCAAGTTCTTTCCCAGATGGATGGACTTAATGAGGGAAGGAAAGGCCCTGAGTCCTGCAAGACCTGAGCAGGGTTGTTAAGAATAAGATAACTTGGAGGTCCCTTATTCATAGGGTCGCCATGAGTCGAAGTCAACTTGGAGGCAGCTAACAACAACAACAACAAAGGATCATAAGGAAAGGCATTATACGCCAGCCCAAAGAAAAACTACATCATCTTTGTACAATAACATGCAAATATCAAGACACTTCTAACAGGTCTGAGTAGAAATCAACAAGCAGTTGGTATGATAGTACTAAAAAGGGGGAGAGAAATAATTACTTATTAATCAATTCATTAACAATCATAACTAATAATTATTCATTACTCTGGAAGATAACAAGAAAAAAGACACAATGAAAAGAGGTATATTCAACCCTATTTAGATACTACTTATCAGGATGGATTCAACATGTGACTTCTACATGTTTAACCAACCACATGATATTGTTGCTTTCTTCATGCTGAGATTATCCACACAAGCAAGAACAGTAGAAAAACTAGGAACTTTCCCTCTTTATACATATCACTTTCTGCATTAAGAAAGTGGTGAGGCACACTTCCTTCTTCACGTGCTGAACCCAAATAGGTAAGTAATGTCTGAAATTAGCTATTGTTACTGATGAAGAATAATCTCACCAATTTGGAGGACAGGAATATCTGGAACTGAATGTGTATTATTTTGTTTTGTGTTATTCTGCTTTTTCTGTATTTTCTGTAAATTTGCAGTAGGTAATACCTGAGGATCATCGTCAACACATGTGCCACATTCACCTATAAAAACAACTTAATTATCGTGGTTTTATTTTTGCTTCTACTTTTAAGAACTGCTATACTAAAAACTAGCTTACACAACTTCTGAGTAAATAGAGGGAAAAGAGGTTCTAACCAGATAAGAACAGCTATGTTAATATATTTATGCTGACAATAGATTTTAAAACCTAATGAACTGATTCGTGTTCCCGTTGTACAAGGTGAAAGAGAGCCACTAGGCCCATTTAGGTGTCACAATTAAGCCATGGTTTATTTGTCCCTGTAACTTCTATATTCTCTTGCAGTTGCAAGGAAGCACCAAGTTTTGCTTCTACTTTTGGTTAACAGATTTTCAAGTCACCCAAAGCCATCAAAATGTGAGTTATTAAGCAAGCCAGCGCCATGAAATTGCTTTGTTTCATAGAGAACAAAGTTAACATCAATTATAATTTCAGGTTTGCATTTAACACTAAACTGTGATCAACTGAAACAGGAAGCATAAGCTTCCAAAATCTTTGAAGCCACACTGGAGTAGAAGAGTGGGGAGGATGAAAGCCTGATGTGAGGCTATGCTCATTCCTGCAACGATAAACCATGGCTTATCATGGCATCCAAATGCATCCATTCTCATAACTCTTAAAAAAGCATGAAATTCCACTGAAATTATTTCAAAATTTTAAAAGTTAAAATGTCTTTGTTGAGGGGTTTTTTTAAAAAAACTTCTGGATCCCTATAACAAGCATAGCTGTATTTTAAAAAAAATAGAGTTCATTTTTCTCATAAAATTATGGACAACACATAAGATGTCAGACATTTCCTTTTGATTTCGAAAACTAACTGGATGGGGAGGGGAGAATCACTAGGGTGGAGTGTGTTCACGTTCCACTAGCACCAATGCTTACTTTATCCTCTCATAAAGTGCTGCTGAGATAATTGCTGCTGACAGATTTATTCAAGGTTCATTTCACTTTTTCTCTAGTTTTTCTCTAGTTAGAAGTGCAGCAGAGCCCATGGGAAGATCCACCCCTCACACCTGTTAAGTTTCTTCATGTTACTAGGGCCAGTTTGGACATGTCACTTCAAATTAGCATTGTACAAGGGCACTAAGTGTGACAATTACTTATCACAGGTTTAACATGGAAGGAAGGGAAAGGAGGAGGAGAAAAGTTTCTAATTTACGTCCGAGAACAGTGTCCAAATACGTAATTTAAGCTCTTTAGTACAAGTTGTATGAAATGTATTCCGAGCCTGATAGAAAAGTTCCCATGGTAGATTCCTGAACAATAATAAAGATCAATATAAAGGAATAATCTACAATGTTGATTTTTTTTTAACAAATAGATTTCAAGATATTTTTGTCAGATGTTTATGTATTTCAGCTCCTCCAAGGCACCCAGCATGTATACTAATAAAGCAAAAGGGTAAGGGAAGAAAACTCATACGAACTCAGATTATGACTATTTTTTCAATAGTCCTATCCATGTTTACTGAAACACTCATTCCTCTTGAGTTGAATGCAATTTACTCTTATATAACTGTGCACAGAACAATACTGTAGCTGGACCACATGAGAATATGCAGTTAGTCTTGCACTGTAGCATATAAACAAGGTTTATCTATAACTCTTCTGTTTACAGAAGTGACATTTTAAACATAGCTTTGGAGGTCCCTTTAAACAACAGCCTTGTATATTAACAGGTTGGTGCCCTATATGTAATCTAATGGGTAACAATCTTAATGTGAGTGAGAAAGGAAAGTCTGATCAATGCTACAATAGTGTGGATCCAAACTATCTTAAGTCCAATTAATTTCGATGGGTGATTCTCTAGGTATGACTAAGGGTGCATCTACACTGTAGGAATAAGGGAGTTTGACACCACTTTAAGTGCTGTATCTCCATCCTATGGAATCCTGGAATTTGTAGTTTTACAAGGTCTTTAATTTTTTTCTGACAAAGCATTCTGGTGCCTCACAAAACTACAAATCCCAGGATTCTGTAGGATGGAGCCATGGCAGTTAAAGTGGTGTCAAACGGCATTATTTATGCAGTGTAGATGCACTATAAGTCTGGATCCAATTCAGTGAGTTCAAAACCTCTCTACTGTCCCAGCCTCTGTCAACTGAGGCCCTATGAGGGTCGGTACTGTCACACACAGAGACTGTCTTTCATAATCTTGGAGTAGCCTTATTTAATAGCTTTATATAATTACTGGCCAAAGGTGGAAAAGGAGAAGCAGGCTAGGTTTTTTATTGCAGGAGTGGATGTGGTTACTGGGGCAAAGACTGGAGCTTTCCATCTCTCTTCCACCTATCAAACTTGACAAGCATTCATCTAGTTATTTAAACACAGTCTCAATTAATAATTTTTTGTGGGTTTTTCGGGCTATGTGGCCATGTTCTAGAAGAGTTTCTTTCTGACGTTTCGCCAGCATCGGACGCAAGCCACAGAAAGAAACACTTCTAGAACATGGCCACACAGCCCAAAAAGTCACAAAAAACTACGGATGCTGGCCATGAAAGCCTTCGACTTCATAGTCTCAATTAATATTTGTTTAATGGTGAGGGGAATCTTAAAAAGTTAGATTCCCTGCCCATCTTCTAAATAAATCACAATTTAAAAAATCTGGAAGTTGAAGGAAATGAACTTTTAAATGTGGAAGCTGATTAAGTATCAGTTACCATGAGGTTAATCATAGAGCGCAACTATTTTTTTCCTCCACCATCCGACGATCTTTCGTTTTTCATTAGGCTCTCCCTCTTTTCAATTTGAACCCCAGGCCAACTAATATTGCAAATTCCTTCTTAAGAATTCTAGTTCAGACAGAGAAAGGACTTTCCCATCATATTGATTTTAATGTGCTCTGACAAAGCAACAGTACATGAACTTCATGTTTGCCATAACCTGCGCTCTTTAATTTAGGATGTGCCATTTATTCATAGGCTTGCAAATAATGACACATTTCCCAGTTTTCTAGTTCTTCAGCATTGTTTCCCCTTATTCATTGGCAGATAAAACACATGAATGCAAAAGTGTTCACTCAGATTTATTAATGAATACACTTGTGAAAAGTACTGGGTTGAACATACCGATAAAAGCCTGAAGTAAATATAACCTCCGTAAGTACTACTGACACTCACAAAATCTGAATGATAAAAGTGAATCATATCAGGATGTCAGATTGAGAAAAATCATACACTTAGCTCTTCAGGTATTTCACAACTAGGGTTGCCAGGTGAAATAAAGGACAGGACTCCTGTAATTGTTGTGTAAAAGAGGGGATTTCAGTATGACAAGCAACACCCACTCATACTCCCTCTTCTGCACTACTGTTAGAAGACCTGTTCCTTATTTCACCTGGTTACCCTATGCGTAGCAAACCATGATAAAATCACTTTCATCAGTAACTGCAATATTATTACAGGAATTTTGTTTTACATCAGGGCTAAGAAAGGTGTAGCTGCAGCATATGTGCTGTACAAGCCTTCCAATACTGGTTTTTATGCCTTGTGCCCCAATGTACTCAAGGGCAGAGAGGGAGAGAGAGAGATTTTGCTGGTCCAAAAGCCCTCCATGGGGTTGGCTTTGGACTTAAAGAAACTGGATATTTATACCATCAAATGCCAAAAATCAAAACCTGGATGTTCAGTTACTTCTGGTTTTGATTTTTCCAAATTTTTAAAAAGTAATTCTTTTCACACAGACATATACTACCACCACCCCCTTTTTTTGGTTCATTCAGCAAGTAGTGAAAGCTAGAGGTGAAAATTTGGACCCCAGGCCCCACCAAAGTCCCCATTCCTGTTTTAGATTAACAATAACCACTCATCAATTTTGACAGGCTAATGCACAACTAAATATTCAATTCACAAACCTGTTAAGCTGTACAGCTTGCATTTAAACCTCATAAAATTTGTGGTGATTATACAGTAACACAGTTTCATTCAATGTGCTGTGACTGTTGGCAACTGCTATAGAAGAAATCTCTGTAGCTAGATTTCATTTGAATATATCCTTTGCACTGGAGCAGACTAGAGCTCCCAGTCTGAAGGATTATACCAGTATGTAATCTTTACTGGGTCATCTCTATTTCCACCCTACAGATTCAGGATTGTTGAGCCTGAAGATGATGACCACAAAATCATCTTTTTCAATGTCAGTTAAACTGGATGATATGAGAAGAATTGTAAATAATAACAATTGCTGTTGTTTATATTATGGCATCAATATTCATTGAGCTTCATAAAGTAAAGGAGAGCAAAGTGCTTACAGTGTACAATTTAACACAAGCAAGGAGGGCCAGTGAGGTGTAGTTGTGTATTAACTGGAACTTAAAGAGATCCAGCTTCTAGTTCCCACTGACTCTGGCCAGTTACTCTCAGCTTCAGCTATATGTAGTCTTGAGCTCATAAGAGGAAAACAAAAATACAAAGGTGTTGAAAATATGAATCTGTGAATGAGAAATAAGGGAAAACTGGAGTAAACAGACAGCAGACAGTACTGTAAATATGCAATTCTTCCACTTTCTTAACTGTAAGCATAGTTGCAAAGGACATAGGGTCTAAAGTACTGAGTCCTGATGGCAGCCAGCATGGTATAGTGTTTTGAGCTTTCGACTATGATTCTGGAGATCAAGGTTCAATTCCCTGCTCAGCTGTTTAAACCAACTTGACCTTGGTTGAGTCATACACTCTCAGCCCAAAAAACCCCCATAAGTTGGAAACAATTTCAAGGCACACAACAATAATAAAATGGATAACACAATGCAGGCAGTGATTTTCTTCCTGCTTACTTTGCTTAACTTCCAGATACTAGAAACAAAAAATCTTGGGAATTGACTATCAATCTATCAATCAACTGCTTGGCATGATCTGTGGTGTCTGTGGTGGGATGCCATTTATCTGCACCGCATTAGAAAACTCTGGGTGACAAACAAAATGAGTGTCTCGGTATTTTTTCAGTGGTATGTAATTCCCTGGCAAGCTCCAAAAAATCATGTTACCAACCAATGGCTCCAAGAAATTATTCCAAATCTAATGGGCTTTCTGGAGTGTTCCTCCCACTTCATGTTATAACTATTCATGAAAATAACTTTAAAAGTAAGAAGAGCTTTGATCTTTTGCCCCATCCAAATGCAAGGCAAGATTAATCTAGTATGCCATATATTCCTGCTTATTTATTGAAGACATTTATGTCATAAACCCTTTAAAATGTTCTTATAACATGTCTATAAAGCGCTTGTCCCTATGCATTGCCTCACAACCACCCAATGCCAACATTACAAAGGTTACAATATGCCAGTTGGACAAAACAGCTCTTTTAATATTCAGAGCACACCAGATTTTTCAGACATCAAACAAATAATGCATTGGTTTTATAACTACATGAAACCCATATGTAAAGGTTTCCTAATTTAGCAAACCAACATCTCAGCAACAATAAACATTATTTTTTACAACAACTTCGGTATCCATGAAGTATCAACTTTTCCTCAGTTGCATATCATCCTCTCCTTAAACTATTATTTTATACGATTTGTTTAAAGTGAGAGGAAAATAATGGAAATATGTCCAAGACATCTAGCTCCACTGTAAGCTATACAAATGACTGATTTTAAGGTATTTCAAGGCACTACTATGTAATGCAAGTACCAGTGTATCTCCCAACAACTCTGACTCCTGCACTGTGGGCAGAGTCATATGGGACCAAATTCAGCTCCACAATCTACCTGCCTACACCTTTGGGTTTTCTCCAATCAAATCCTATACCCTTTTTAAATTGATCAGTTGATTCTATAATAATTCATGTAGAACAGTGAAAAATATGTCAGGTCCGAATTTGCACATAGCTCCTAAGGTGTAGGTGTTCTGCGGGATGGGGGTTACAAACTCAGATTCCTATCATTTATTGTAATAATAATCCGGAGGACCCAGGAGAGGAGGCAGCGAGGTGAGAGCGGCCCCTCCCTCCCTCCCTTTCCCAGAGTGAGCCTGCTGGGGATATCCAGGCCCCGAGAGGCCAAGCCAGCCCAGCAACGCGGAGGCAAGCGAGGAAGCAGCCCCACCCACCCCCCTCGCAAGTATAAAGGGCAGCCAGGGCCCCTGTGAAGACGCGAGCACCGGAGGACCCAGGAGAGGAGGCAGCGAGGTGAGAGCGGCCCCTCCCTCCCTCCCTTTCCCAGAGTGAGCCTGCTGGGGATATCCAGGCCCCGAGAGGCCAAGCCAGCCCAGCAACGCGGAGGCAAGCGAGGAAGCAGCCCCACCCACCCCCCTCGCAAGTATAAAGGGCAGCCAGGGCCCCTGTGAAGACGCGAGCACCGGAGGACCCAGGAGAGGAGGCAGCGAGGTGAGAGCGGCCCCTCCCTCCCTCCCTTTCCCAGAGTGAGCCTGCTGGGGATATCCAGGCCCCGAGAGGCCAAGCCAGCCCAGCAACGCGGAGGCAAGCGAGGAAGCAACCCCACCCACCCCCCTCGCAAGTATAAAGGGCAGCCAGGGCCCCTGTGAAGACGCGAGCACCGGAGGACCCAAGAGAGGAGGCAGCGAGGTGAGAGCGGCCCCTCCCTCCCTCCCTTTCCCAGAGTGAGCCTGCTGGGGATATCCAGGCCCCGAGAGGCCAAGCCAGCCCAGCAACGCGGAGGCAAGCGAGGAAGCAGCCCCACCCACCCCCCTCGCAAGTATAAAGGGCAGCCAGGGTCCCTGGGAGAAGGCAGAGTGTGTGAAAGAAACACATAATATATCATGAGTAAAAGAAAGAACTGCAGTGGTAGTAGCCCAGGTTCTCCTTCCTCTTCTATGCTGAAAGCAGCAAAACAACCCAAAATGGAGGATTTCTTTAAAAAGATACACAGGAGATCAGTTAACACTATGAAATATTTTGCCACCACTCCTCCACCAACGTCGAATTTGACAGATCTGATTGATTGGAACTCTCAAATTGAGCTTGAAAAGCATCAGATGTCAAATCCGTCTTCACCATTCCACACTTCTAGGGATGCCCTAAGAGGAAACCGAACTGAAGATACTGATGATTTCCACCTAGGAGTTCCGATCCAGCTAGCTAGTTCCCCTGACCCCAAACACAATAAGTTCTATAGTGAAATACAGAAAAAGAACTTTAAAAAACTTCCTTGGGAAAATTCAACAGAATTTATGGCTAGGCAATGTCTATTAACTGCCCAAACAGTTATTGCTTTATTTGATCAATTATCTGATATTAAGCTTAATCTAGATTTGTTAAAAAAAGATCTTGAATCTTTAATTCTCAAACAACCTACTGCCTCTATCAACCAAAGGGCGGTGCACGCATGCAATGAAAAGACTTCAATCATAGGCCCAGATAAGAGGCAATACAATAGCAGTAATGTGAACTTAAAAAACGGGCATTATTCCAAAGCTAACAACCCTAATAGGCTTAAATCTATTGATAACACACGAAGAGTTAATTTAAGCACTGAACTTAATAATAAAACAGGGGGGAAACCTACTATTAAACAGGCTTGTATTCTAGAAACACGGAAGATCTCATTAGCGATTTATTCAAACAGATTTAACTTAGGTCGCTGGAACTCCTTGAGAGTAGTAAAGCTCTCCTTAGAACAATTGCTTCATTGCCATCAAAAATGGCTAGACTTAGTTGCCATAGAGTGGCTCCCTACAGTTCAAAATCACAAACGTCTTGTACTATCATTCAAAGAATACACCATTCCAGATATGTTATTGAGGATAAGACCATATTTGGCTTCTTTCCAAATTTTTCCATCTAGAGTGTTTCAGGTGGACTCAATGAAACCGTTATTCAGTCCTTCTATAACTTCAAATAGTACAC
Organism: Phrynosoma blainvillii; assembly: GCA_026167975.1. Classification (NCBI taxonomy): domain Eukaryota; kingdom Metazoa; phylum Chordata; class Lepidosauria; order Squamata; family Phrynosomatidae; genus Phrynosoma; species Phrynosoma blainvillii. The sequence continues at coordinate 226,707,620 of JANUYF010000004.1, read as the reverse complement.
CTGTTGAAGATTCAATTCAACCTACTAAACACCCTTCTCTGTGTAAAACCTCTCAAAAACTTAATAGAGGAACTAAACTCCATCCTCTAATAGATAACAAGAATACTTTGATGATGATGATGAGATCATCACAGCCTTTAGTGTGCGACCCAAGAATGAACAAATGGATATCTTGCATAGGTTAGAAAATCTTAAGAAAACCTTAAAGACCACGATGGTGACAGCAGAACCCCTCATTGATCTCTTATCATCATCAATAGTTTCTAATAGTAATTGTAATAAGAATATCTTGATTGATGATAAATACTTCCCAACTACCTGTTGCCCTGGACCGAATGGAATAAATGACTCTCAGGGTGCACAAACAAAAGAAAAGTCCAAATCCTCTATTTTGCTTTCTGAAGTGAACCAATGCTTGGACAGAAATTCTACCATTTTGAAAGACTCTCAATCTCAGTGTTCACACACAATGTGCCACCCTTTATTGGAATCTTGGCAGGCTGCCTTCGATCCCCTTATCCAGCAAAATGTCGATATCTCCTTCATCTCTCATAATCAACACTCCTGACAATCGCCAAAGAAGATCTTAGCTTCTTCTAGTCCAAGGAATATGATGGGATGGCCAGAATCTCTCAAAGTCCTGCACCCACCTGATAACGTTCTGTTTCCTGCAACCAACAATTTGGAAGTTTCCTCTTCCCAAATATCTCTACTTAAGTGTGTATCATGGAATGTTGCTGGGTGGATCTCTAAGATCAGAGATCCAGATTTGATAGATTACGTCAATGGATTTAACGTGATTTTCCTTCAAGAGACTTGGTGTACAAATGGAATCGATTACAATGGTTACACCACTTTCGATTTGCCAGCCATTCCTTCACTTGGCAAAGGGAGACCCAGTGCAGGCCTTGCAATTTTGATCTCCACGGTGCTGAAAGTTACTGTTAAACGCCTACCGCACTGTGAGACAATTGCGATGGCTTGCCTATTAGACTTTGGCACCCTTTGTCTGTTGTTGATAAATGTCTATATCCCCCCTAAGTTTCACAAAGACCGTAGTGGAAAAGTATGGGAATTACTAGAGGACTATATAGTAAACTTGGAGGGTCAATTTCCTTCTGCAGTTCTGGTACTGATGGGAGATTTCAATGCCCGAATTGGCCAGAACAATGAGGCCCTTTTTTCCTCCCCTATCTGGGGTTTAGATGTGGCTGAGGGTTGTTTTTTGAACTCAGAAAGACACTTTAAAGACCAAGGCATAAATCGGGCAGGTATATACTTCACTCAGATGGTGGAGCGCTTAGCTCTGAGAATGCTAAATGGAATCCCTCCCTTTGATTCCTGGGGGGAGTATACATATATTTCAGCTAATGGCAGCACAACCATCGATTATGTATTAGTTTCTGAGAACTTTGTTGAACATGTAGATAGTTTCTCTGTCGATACTAGACTTGACGGAGACCACCTTCCTTTAACTTTTTCATTTAGGATTCCCTCGAATATACATTCTCAGTCACACATGCATCTTTCTGACTCAGTTATGATTGTTAAACAGAAAAGACTTAGGTGGACTGATAATCTTCATGAGGAAATTTCCATACTTCTAAACTCATCATCGTGCCTTCATCTTAAAAACCAAATTATGGAGGCCCAGGATGTTCATTCAGCTTTAGAGAATTATTCCCTCCTTCTCAGGACCTTAACACCTTCATTGACTAGCACAGAGAAGAAACCTAATAATCTTAAATGTAGAAGAATGCATCATTGGTTTGATAAGACCTGTGTTGAAGCTAGAATCCAACTAAGGAAAATGTATACTCAGTACAGGAGAGATAATTGCCAGTCATTGCCACAATTGTACTATATTACAAGAAGAAAGTATAAATCATTATTAGCTAAAAAAAAGAAAGAAGCAATACATAAACAGTGGACATTATTAATTAACTTTTCTTTACAAAAAAATACCAAACTGTTCTGGGCCACGGTAACTGGGATGCTAGGAAACACTAATGGTTCTCCCCTTTGTAACATTCCCATCAATGTTTGGGAGGACTATTTTTCCTCACTATATAGGGACAATGAGGAACAATCTACAGGTGTCTCTAATTTGTTAAATCAACTTTTTCCAAATTCTGCAGAAATTCCCCAGTGGCCCCCTGTCTCCATTACGGAAATTAAATCTCTAATTTCTCAAACTAAATCGGGCAAAGCCCCAGGACCTGACTTAATTTTGCCAGAGCTTCTGAAATCTAATATTTCTTGGTGGGCCCCATTACTTGCTTCCTTGTTTACTTTAATTAATCAAACAGCCGAACTCCCCTCTAGCTGGCTAAGCGCGACCATAATTCCCATCTATAAGAAGGGCCCCAAGAATGATCCATCTAATTATCGTCCGATAAGTTTACTCTCAGTGGTTGGCAAACTCTATGGCCGTTTTCTTAATAACCGTCTCGAGGAATGGACAGATAATGAGAATATCATAGGTAGTGAACAAATTGGCTTCAGAAAAGGTAAAACAACTTATGACCACTGTTTAGTTTTGAATCATCTAGCTGAAAAGTATACTATCTCTCAAGGTAATGGCCTATATGCGGCATTTATCGACTTGAAATCAGCTTTTGATTCAATTCCCAGAGAAAAGCTATGGATAAAACTCTTCGCCTCCTCTATTGATAGAAGGCTGCTATGGCTAATTATGCATCTCTACAGTAATACAACTATACAAGTAAGGTGTGGTACCCAAGGGAATTTAACAAAACCTCTTGCTGCCCAAAAAGGTGTACGCCAAGGATGTATCCTGGCACCTCTATTATTTAACCTTTATCTTAATGATCTTTCAGACTTTATTTCCCTAGAAGCACACCACTCTCCCAAATTGGCTTCAGTTAGCATACCCCTACTATTATATGCAGATGACGCAGTTCTTCTTTCTTTCTCAAAAATAGGCCTGAAACAAATCCTAAGAGCCTTTGGAAATTATTGTAATATAAACACTCTAACAATTAATTATTGCAAAACTAAAATTATGGTTTTCTCAAAAAATAAGAGGCGATCCAAGTGGACCCTTAATGGTCATAGCATCGAGCAAGTTAACTCCTTTAAGTACCTAGGGGTAACTTTTCAATCTTCTCGTAGTTGGAAATTACAGAGGTCAACTGCCACCCAGTCGGCAAATAATAATGTGAAGGCTCTGATTCGTTTTTTCTTTACTAAAGGTGGGCAATTCTTTCCAGCTGCCCTAAAGGTGTTTCAGGTTAAGATCATACCACATCTGCTATATGGAATTCCTATTTGGATCCAAGGTTTTTCGCTAGAATTAGAACAGGTTCTCTCTGTGTACCTTCGAAAATTATTTGGTGTACCCAATTGTGTTCCAACAGCTGTTTTACGCCTTGAGACGGGTTGCCATTCAGTTGAATGTATTGCCTGGAAATGGACCTTAAAGTATTGGTTAAAAATCTTTTATGCAGGCACGGATTCTGGTTTTCTGCATTTAATCAAGGAAGACTGTTATACAACACTTTGGTCTAATTGTATTCAGGAGAAATTGTTGAGATTAGGTCTCTCTAGTAATTTTCTTTCCACGCAAGATCTGCCGAGTGCCCAGCAGATTCTAACACGTCGCATCAAAGATATTGATAATCAATATTCTATGTCTTTGGCCCACACTTCCTGTTCTCCTATTTCCTTAGGGCTAAAATTTAATTTTGAAAGGGAAGCTTTCTACTTACAAAACCTGACCATTTCAAAATATCGATCTGTGTTTTCCAGAGCCAGATTCAATGTAATCCCTTCAGCTGTTCTAGAAGGCCGCTATAAGGGAATTCCATACCACGACCGGGCCTGTCCTTGTGGTGACGGCTCTGTCGAGTCTCTAGAACATGTTCTGCTTACTTGCAATTTCTATAAAGATGAGAGGTTAAAATTAATCTCTCCTCTTTTGTCCAAGTTCCCCGGTAGGCCAAACAGCTGGTATGTGGAGCATTTGTTAAATGATTCTCTAAAAAGTAAAACAGAATCAGTGGCTAAGTTTCTCTTTTCTGCAGTTAAAACACGCAAAGTTATGATTCAATCTAACTGATTAGCCTAATCTCTCTTCCTGTTTTGAGCACTTATTTTGTAAATTTATATCAGCTTATTTTGTAAATCTTACTGTGAACTATTTTTAAATCTATTTATTTATTGAGTTTATGTACAAATGCTTTTAAGTTTTTTATATTGGTTTCCTTTTCTGCCTAATGGCCTATTGGCTGGAATAAAGGCTATTGTTGTTGTAATAATAAAAGCATTTTAAAGCATTTTAAATATATATATATTAGCAAAACAGCTATTAAAAATTTAGCACACTTGGAGCAAGAACAGAGAGTAATGTAGGGGAAGGTCTCCAGTGAAGGAGAGGTACGTTCTCCTTGTATAAAAATGATGGGTAGGGGTTCAGAATAAATCCTTGTACATAGTCTTTTATTATATTAACCTGACTATTTTAGAGCATAAACCCATTCTCCTTTTGAGGGGGAAATCATACATGTTCAGTTTTCAGAATCTTCTAGTAATTCAACCATTTTGTCTTACATAAACACCAATTTTCAACTTCACAGGTGAAGTGGAAGTTACTTGAACATTTATGTTTACTCTTTGATTTTCTTATTTTGACGGGAATATGTTCAAATGTCAGACTTCTCTAGTAATCAGGGTGCTTCTGAATATGTGTATTGCAAATTTCAGCTTCCTCAACCATGTGAAACGATCCTAACAATTTTAAATCCCCCAAGCATATTTTTGTTTATGGTAATGCTTTATCTTGGGCTCCTGAAAACTTGATAAAGAATTACTGTGAGCACTGGGATAGGAGTAGAGTTCTGAGAACACAAATTTTAATTCTATGAATGAAAAGCAAAAATGGACATTATTAAACAAAAACAAATGAAAATAAAGGCACCATCAAACATTCATCCCTGTTTGAGACTGGGACAAAGTGATATGCGCAGAACACTGGCTAACCTTAATTTGTCAGAGGGTCTACCCAAACACATATATTTATACGTGTGGCTGTGCCTGTCATGTTTCAATTTGCAGGTTATGTTAATATAATGAACTTAATAGAAACTGAAGGCTACAGTGAAGTGTTAAATCCCTGCAGCAATATCAGTGAATCACTCTTTGTCTAATAATTGCATGCCTGGGCGTTCTTTTAATGAGTTTTGTGACTATGCCATCGCAGAGATGAAATAAACTCTCATGTCTAAAGGGTATTATTTTCAATAACACAATTCAGAAACATTTCAACACATTCAATTTTGATTCATTAAATACTCCAACACTGAAGGAACAATCCCTAGACACCAAGAAGCAGCCTGTAATGTAGCCAAAGGTTAGAATACAGTTTTACTTGACTGTCCATATTAAGAAGAATAAGAATTGAAGGAGCATCAGTCACTGTCCCCTGGTAATTTGTAGATTCACAGAAAGCAGGTATTTTATATCTCAACATACAACACACACACACTATCTACAAATGTTTCACTTTGGATAACAAGATAATTCACAATCATTGGTGGGTGTGGGGGAGTGTCTAATGACCCCAGACCAACAGAGAATATATTGTGAATACATTAACACCGTTTTCAATGTTATTTATTTTCAATTTAAAGAAACACACAGAAAATAGTATCAGCGTTATTGAGAACCACACATTTTTCCAAAGCCAAATTAATGTTTTCTGCTATCATGCGCATATATATAAGATGACAGAATGTAATACACACAAGATCAGTGCTAGCAATTGGTAGCTATATATGCTTTCACAACGTTTTCTGTTTTACCTGACATGAGAACTCCCACAAATTTGGGATCTTCAGGACTACAGCCTATGCAAATACTTTAAAAAGATTTAACATGATATGGCTTATTTAAGGGGAGATCCTCTTCTAAAAAAAATTTCAAATCTTCATTTTGGAAAAGAATCCTAGCTAATCGAAAAATCCTGGTAATATGAATTCACTTTATATTTAATGTGCTCCTTGTATCACTGTAATTTTAGGAAAACTGGATGTGACCCCTGTTCTGGAATCTCCATTGGACATGACCAAGGACTTTTGCCTTTTTTTCTTATCTGAGCAGCAACCCTTATTTTCAACACTTCAGTTTTCAAAAATAATTTTCTATGCAATTTAAGTATAAGGAAAGGGCACAGTAATTTATTTTTAAAATTGGGGGGGGGGCAAAATATTCCATTGGGACTATACAGTTTATTGTATTGTATTGTTCTCTTACTCTTGACCCCCCCCCCCCCCTTTTGTAAATATCCTAACTATTTAGGTATGGATTTGGTAAATTCTGAATGGTATATACATTTCTTAACCAACAATAACAGCACTATTACTTTATGGAAAAAGCTTCCAGTGGAATAACTAGAGCACACTTTTACATGGGAATGTCTTTCAAATAACTGTCCTATACTAATTAATCCAGCTTCAAAAATTAAACGTTGACCTCTTCAGCTGCTTACAAAGAACTGACTTTACTTTGCATGGCTAGTTGATAGTGCACTCTTCTGTACTTCAAAGTTTGAATCTGTAGTATCCATCCTGTACTTTCTAACCTGTCATAATTAATTCAATCCCCCTGCACTTTGAAATCTCCACAATAATAAGAACTTTATCAGGCTGGTGTTGGTACGAAGTAGCGTAGCAAACTGAAATCCCACCGGGAGCAGTCTAGAGCCCTCTCTTCTAAGCAGTTATCATTTTCTGAATTACAGGAACTATAAAAGGACACTCTACTCAAGCTGCCGCTGAATGTCACCTGAAAAGCAATCACAAAAGGGCTCTGTCGTGGCTTATCTCTGAGCTCTGTCACTACGGCAACCAGCAGGGAATAAGTATCCGTGGGTCTATGAATTTAAGAATCCCATAAAAGCCAGGGCTGAAAAGGCATGTGCAGACTCTCAGAGATTGACTGCATTAATACATTAGCAAATACTGTGAAACACTGGATAAATGTCAGCAATTATGGAAAAAGCATCTAATAACGATATTCGTTGTCTGTCAAACTCCCTTGAGGTTGGATATGCAACTGCCACTCAAAAGCTGTTGAGTAATTTTATCATTCAAATGGGTACCACGAAAGTAATAAACTATATAACAGCTTACTCTGCACCTATCACAAATGACAACAGGCAAACAATACTGAGCACAAAGGTTTATTTTACTTTGCCAAGTGTCTTCCCAAAACTGCTGCCACCCCACTTTAAAATCAAGATAGCCTATAAAAAATTATGCCTACGGTCAGCATGATTAAGATGGTGAAAAGATAGTTATCAATGTGGATACCATTATTGATTTAACACATTTAGAACTCACTGTCTTTGAAACAGATCTTTGCCAAAGAACAGCAAGTGATATTTATAAATCAAATTTATCTAGAAAGCAGTCAAATGCTTCAGTTTCATCGATCAAAATTTAATAGTGTAACAGGTAAGGGCAACAGGTGCTGAGAGAAGTTGAAGGAGAGAGAGAAATAGTGGTGTTCTGGCATTACAAGTAACAGCTTTCTCTGTCCATCACTTTTTTCTTTTTTCTTTTTGGTAAATTCAGTTTCTATAGTCACTCAATAGCTTAAGTATTCCCACATGGATTCATACATGCTGTGGCATGGTCACTAACATGAACATGTAATGTATGCATTACTTTCCATGGGAAGTTTCCAAAGAGTTAAGTAACTTCCAAGTGGTTCATGCCAAATTTAACCATGCCACAAAATTTAGGATGGATATGTCCCTTGAATAGTTAAAACCAGAGCCATGTGGATGTCACTACATATGCAGTCACCCCCATTTATGTTGTATCGAGAGATAACCTTTCACAATGCACAGTTGTAGCACTTTGATTTCACTTTAACTGCCATAGCTGCATCTTGTGGAATCCTGACATTCGTAGTTTCATGAAGTATTTGAAATTCTCAGCCAAAGAGCTCTAGGGTCTCCCAAACTACGAATGCCAGGAGCCCAGAAGATACAACCATGAGAATAAAAGTGGAATCAACATGGTATACTTGTGTAGTGTGAAAGGGCCCCAGATGAACTGGGGTTCAGTAAGACTGAGGCTGAAATAAAAATGCAAAAATTTAAACCACACTGATAATTTTAGTGAATAGAATTAATAATGAATATTTCTACTTGGTAAACATGCTTAGTTAAGAAAATGGACACTATTCTGACAAGAATCAAATGTTCAATAACTGTCATATGGAAATATTTAGTTTTCACTGAATTGTCATAATAGCAACATGAAGAAACAAATATAGAAAATAAACTAATGGATATAACATGGTCTTCACATTATATCTGGATAAATTCTTTCTTGGATTTACCTGAATTAATATTGGAACAAAACTCACAGTACAATACACCAGGGTTTGGATCCAACTGCTCCTTCCCTCAACAGTCACCATGCCCCATCCCACTTGGTCTACTAACACACAAGAGGTCTACTAACCTATAGAAAGACTACAGAAAGAAGGAGGAAGGGGGGTTGTCTATTTACAACTTTTTTTGTGTATACAATTTTCAGGATCCAGCCCAAAGTGCTATACAGCTATTTTCTTAGCATATTACATGTATATTGCAATATGAATCATTATGCAGTTACATATAGAAGGAGGAGGAGCCTGCCTGCAAAAGATATCCTCCCTACCATATATCATCTTAACTAAAGACTGAAACAACATGCAGGCATCTGACTAACATTTCCAATTGTTTTTCTCATGTTTGGTTGTAACATCTTGCCTAACGAAGAAGCCCATGGAGCTTCAAAAGCTTGCAACAAGTATATTGTGCATTTTGGTTGGCCAATAAAGGTATCACTGATGGATTTTTGTTTGAATTTGCTAAATGGTCAACACAGCTACCCCTGCATGTTTTATGCAGTTACATGCAATTCATACTCTCAATTTCAAAAAAATAAATAAGACCTTTTACAAAAGTTACAACATTAAATAGCTAAAGAAGGCATATATCAAGTACTGATATTTGATGGCAGAAAACAGGATGTTGGTTTTGTGTTATGCAGCAATCGGAATTGCTCTTGCACTGACACATAAAATGCACTTAAAGGATTGGCCTACATGTATTGAACTGTGGGAATCAAGAGCATCTACTCATCATGTGCTCCTTTAATAGAATAATATGTAATAATGAAAGTGATTTTTTCCTATTTGAAGTAAAGGACAAGTAAACCTTCATATTGACATATTCAAAATCTTTCTATTACACAGCAAAAGAAATGCCATTCAGCTTCCAAACCTTCCACCAAGAGAAATACATTTTCCAAATCTTGAGACAATATGACTAAAACAATATATAATCTGCAGCAAAAAATATACCGTAGTTAATTGAAATTCTGCACTTCCTTTGATCATGGTAATTGCCTTTCTGGAAAATTCATCACAACTGGAAAAATGTTTACTGCTCTCTCCACACCCTTGAAAACTAGAAACTTGATTTTGCTTTATTTTTTAAATATGATACAAATGTCAGGATACTTATTTCTGTATCAGTGTAACATTTCAGACTTGTGTAGCAACACTGCATTGCAATATTTTAGATTGTAAACTTGTAAGCGATTATCTAGAGAGGTGGTGGGATCTCTTTCTCTGGACATTTTCAAAAAGATGCTGGGCAGCTACCTTCTGGGGATGCTTTAGCTGAAAATCCTGTATTGGGGGTTGAACTTGATTGCCTATAGCAGAGGTAGGCAACCTTTCCCCTTTAAGGGCCGAGGGACTTCAGATCCCAGAAGCCTCAGCCATGTTGGCCAATAGTCCCATGTTGGCCAATAGCTCCTGGGATTCTGGGAGCTGAAGTCCCCCAGCCCTTAAAGGGGAAAGGTTGCCTACCCCTGGCCTATAGGTTCCTTCCAACTGTATGATTCTGTTATTCTTTTGCTTTCAGTCTGTATACAGAACACATGAAGGCCCTTTATAAATAGTTAACTACAATGACAGCACTTGAAACATTGCTGAAGTTGCTGGAGAGCTCTCAACACATTAACTATATACTACCTCCAACTTCAGAGACAACTAGCTAACAACAGTGGAAGAGATATGTTTCTCTTATGTCCTACTTGCAGGCTTCCCATGAACATCTATCTCACCCTGTAGAAAAGAGAATGCTATATGAGACAGATTTGATCCAGCAGAGTCCTCTTATGTTTTCTTCTTCTTTGTTGAGTGAACAATTTCACATGAAAAGTTGTTAACAGGACACTGTGATGATGATCAAAGACCAGCTTATAACAATGAAGGAAGGAGGTGCATGTGTGTGTGTTTATAATCAAATATTTTTGGTTAAGCTTTACTTGTTTCAAAAGGGGTAATAGGCCTTTATCATGTTTTATTTGTTTTCCCTATGAAATCTTATTTTATGACTGTGACATCTGCTCATCAATTAGTTATTATTCTGAGAATATTAACTGCACATGCCTTATGGCTTGTTCAGAGAGCTAGGAAAGTATAAAATTGGGGGGGGGGGGGGGGAGAGAGAGAGAGACCTGAACTTTAATGTTCAAGAACAACCATTCGAATGTATAGAATTGGTTGCAAATGATTATTATTTCAACAACTATATGGTGGAAATTTTCAGTTATGTTTGATAGGAATTTAGTTTCTTATTTTAGTAGTGGTGTGCTTGTCACATCTCACCAGATAGACAAGAACAGTTGCCCTAATCTAGAAGAACCCATGTATGGCCTTCCACTCATAAAAAGAGGGGACTTAGAGCCTCTGCAGACCAGCAAGAAACGCTGGTGTGGGGTGTGTGGTGACCGCATGCTGTATGCCCTGACTCTGTCCCCAAACCAGTGTCACGCAGCCCAGCCAAGCAGACAGTGGGCAGCATTGGACGCTCCTGCAGTGCAGCAATTACACGCTGCAAGCCACAGGAGTGGAAAAGAGCCACAGCAATTGCGAAAGGGGCAGCTTTTTCCTGTCCCAAAAAGGAGCGGCATTTTGGCACTTCTTTTGGGGGCAGAAAAATGCTGGCTCAGGGCTGCAGCATGTGGTTGCTGCGGCCCCGATCCAGTGCTCAAAGGGGCAGTGCAGAGCCGCTCCTTTGAGGTGGTCTGATTCGCCCCTTACTTGCACCTTCTATATAGGGCACTGCATGGGGATCTCTGTAGGATAAACAGTTGGTTCTGCACATTATTCTACACTTTCTAAAAGCAATCTGTTCTTACATAGCAGCTTATGAAGTTCTAAAATGCAGATCTGCATCTGAAATCCCAATTCACAATAACCCATCAACGGCATTCACAGAGTCCAGAACGCTTTTTCCTGTTGCATAATCAATATGCCCCAAATGTAACATATCGGAAAAGTCTCATCTCTCACATACAGTCATAAGCATATACTGTACTCTACAGATCTGTCCAACATTGATATACTTTGCATGACAAATACAGGATGAGTCTCCCTTATCCAGGATTCTGAAATCCAAAATACCCCAGAATCCAAAACTTTATTCATGTGTGACTTAGGGGGGATGCAGACGAGGGCGTCGGAGACGCCCTGGTCCGGACCGCCGCCGGAGTTCAGCCTCCGGACGGCGGCGCATCCCCGGCGCATCTAAAAGGACCGCCAAAATGGCGATCCTTTTAGATTCTGGCGAAAGTGCGCCCTAACAGCGGCGGGCGCACTTTCGGCGGCTCAAACGCCGCGGCGCGTTCGGCTGCCGCGGCGTGATGCCAACCCGCAGTCGCCGGCCGTGCGGACAGCCGGCGCTTCTGGGTGCGCCCTCAGGAAGAGGAAGAGCCACTGAACGTGCGGCGGCTCCTCCTCTTCCGGGCCTCGGAGACGGCGCAATTAGCCGTCTGCCGAGGCCCTAAGATAGTGACTCCTTTCCTTTCTGATGGTTCAATGTACACAAACTTTGTTTCATGTGCACAAATATTTAAAATATTGTGTATAAAATTAAATTCAGGCTATGTGTGTAAGATGAATATCATGTTTCAGACTCCAAGATATCATCTCAGAGATATCTCATTAAGTATATACAAACATTCCATTTTTTAAAAAATCAAAAATCAAAAACACTTCTGGTCCCAAGCACTCCAGATAAGGGATACTGAACCTGTATCAAGCAAAATGGAAACAAGTCAGATGGCATCTGAAAATCCAAATTAACTCATGATCTCATATGTAACATTGGCTCCATATCGCCTCATTTCAGCCTAATCCTCAGACAATTCTGTGTCAAAAAATATCCTAAGATTTGCCGATGCCTCTTGAATCCTTTGGTAACTTTAGGGAACTTTACACAGTATCCTTTTAATCAGCGCCAGTGCATACAGAAGCCTCCAGCTGGCTGTATTAAGTATGGGTTCTGACTGTATGTAGCAACACCACCTCTGCTACCATCTGCCTACTCACCCGCCTTGGCAGTACCTGCCCTCTTTGAATAGCAGATAGAGAAGAAGAACAAGTCCTAGCCTAAAACAAATCCCTAACACTGCCAACACAGATGAATAAGCAGGGGATGGCAGTGGCGGCACTGTTGAGCCACCTGAATAAGGCTTTCTGACTGACTGTATAAAACTAACAAAGCCTGCAACCACTGCAGCCAGCTGGAAGCTTCTATATACAGGGACTGGTTCACAGCTTCCTGTGTGAACCTGCTGTTACTGATGTGGAATTCAACCTGAAACTAACTAATCTGATATATGACCTTCTAATTAATATCAGGTGGGGAAACCCACTATGCCATGTCTATTGAAGCATAATGTAAAAAGAAGAATTACATTACTCAGCCTCCCCATAAGCATTAACATTCTGTCTTCCTGTGCAAAAAGCAAAACAAGTCCATCATAAGTTCAGAAACTTCTCTTTGGTTGTATACTCAGTAATTATATGAGATAAAAGAACGGCATGCACATCCAGGACAGCATCTCTACGCTTCAGTACTTGAAATAAAATGCATTCCAAAACAATCAGGAAGAAAGAGCAAAATTAAAGCACACATTGCCCACTGCAATTTCCAATCAAGCTAGTATGTGTATATTTCTTACATTAAGCCAAGTTTTAATTTTAGATATGCAAAGGAAACCACTATAAACAGTAACCAGGAAACTGGCTTGTCATTTTTACAATCTACATATTATTTAACTCTGCTGGGCCATATGCACTTCTGCTTCTATCAATCGATCAATCTTTATTTGTCTGTGGCACAATGTCGGTTCTAAAATATTCAGATAATACAGTGTACTACTGGCATATACAATTGAACAAAGGAATCATAAAGCAATTTTTTTAAAAGTGCAGGAACAAAATAATGTTGCAGGATTAAATGCCAGCCAACAATAATAATGGTAGCTATATCCCTTTTATGATCCACTGCTGATGTTTTAAAAATTTGCAGCAGATCTTTTGGGCTGCTACTGCGAAGGTGGCAACCTTGAGTGTAATAGATTTTGAATTATCAGTTATCAGGTTACAAATGATATAATCCTGCTTATGGATGCTGTTTCTGCAGACACAAATGGAGAGGTCCCTCCCTCCTGCAATCCCTGTGCATCCTAAGAACCTACTCCAGAAACTCCCCAGAGCAAGCTTCTGACACCATGAAGGGTTCCAGAGAGAAAGGAGAGAGAGAATGTTATTGCTACAGTCACGCTGAATTTAGCCCATTATGTTCAATAAGATTATATTAAAAGGCCCAACTGCTCACAAAAGTTATTCACAACATGTGTACTATTGATTTCCTCCTAGATTCTCTACCTAATTTGTAAGGCCATGTTGACTGACAATAGCAAATAACAGAAAGACAGATCATGGCAAGTGAAATCTTTTCACACCCATCAGAGGGTTTTTTTTTCCTGAAGTAGATTATCTGAAAATTGAAGAAGTGGAAATCATCCATTGTGTTTGCATTTTAATTAGACGAAGCAATTATAAATTCCCAGTGCTAGCATTATTCATATGCTGCAGAATCTAGAGGAAAAAATGTCATTCTTAAAGTGTAAAATGGCATTTTAGCAATCTTCCAATCTCCTTGTATCTCACAGTTAAACTGACACAGCATGAAAACATTCCCCTACTGGTAGAGATTTAGATACCAATTTTCTTTGTGAAAATGTGCAAAAAAAATATTTTTTTTAAAGTAACAAAGAGTTATTGACATATCATACAGTATCCCATATTTCATTAGACAAAAAGTAAGAAGAACATGCCATTGCTGTAATGGAAGGTGTGGTAACAGTGCTTTTAAAACGGCTCTTGACATTGATGCATTTCTGATAATGCAGAAGACCAAAGCTTATCAGGTTCATAGGAGACTCGATTACACAGGAATCTAATTATTGGAAGTCTATTTAGTTGTCCTGTTTGCTAAGGCAAAGGTTAACGAGAACTGCACTGAAAAAACCTCCTGTGTTTTACAAAGTATTTCTTACACTGCATGAAATGTAAATGAAATGTATTCTAATCAAGTTCTTCTTTGACTCTTAACTCTTTCCAACTCTAGAACTTAGACCTCTGCTTCTGAGTGATACCACTGAGACAGCCTTCTGCCAAAAATGAAGTTATAACCAAAAGAGAAGAATTTAAAACAGATACTGACACTAGAAAGGAGAATCGAAGAGATAAACTTTATGGGTGAATAGTCTAAATGAGAAAGGAGGAGATAGTATTCAGACTGTAATTGCTAACATTAAATCTTCATAAATATTAAGTTGGAGGCTCTAATTTCAGATAGAAATTAATTATATTTGGGGGAGTAACACGTTCAGAAGTGTTTACACAGCTGAGAGGCCTCAGCTGCTGCAGTTTCAAGCCAGGAGCTTTCTGGACTCATCTGCTTTTCAAGCACATGACTTAACAATCACCAGTTTCATTAAACTTGAAAAGAAAGAAAAAAAGGAGAGAGAGAAATGTCACCTGCAACACTGTCACTTGTTAAAACAGAGTTTAAATCAGATTTGTACATTTTATACATGCTGGACATCCTATCCTACAGGAAGGCTTTCTTTTTTGTTTCACTGGCTGTTTTCCAAACAGCTGTTGGTATTTGGATTAGAAATCATGGGCTTTCAAATCCTTTCTGGCCTAAACTCAACTAGCAACAGATGACAACACACCAATATATTTCAGAGGTTGCAATTAACCTTGTCTGTGTTTGTTTTTATCTAAAGCTTCAGTTCTACTTCCAACACAAGGACTAGCTACTTTCCCTAAAAATACCAGTGTGGCACTGTTCTGCCAAACACGGCAGCCACCCTTTGCATTCAAAATCTAACTGACCTTTTTAAAATGGGGTGGGGAGAGAGAAAGAGCGTGCACGCACAGAAGCACATTTCCCAATATATTGTACAAGAAATCTCAAACATTACAGCAGTGATTGCGAAAGTAAAATGAGAACTATGGGGGGTTGCAGACTGCCAGAAATAGTGCAAATTGAGTCCACTTTTAGGGTTAGGGTTAGGGAATCATGGGAACTGTATTTTATTGTGGCACCAGAGCTCTCTGACAGAGAAGGCTCAATGTCTCAGAAAAAAAACCATTCCCATGATTCCCTAGCACTAACCCTAACCCTAAAAGTGGACTCAATTTGCACTATTTCTGGCAGTCTGCAACCCCCCTATGGCTCCAATCCAGTAGGGCTTTTCAAATGGATCGTCAGACACGCACAGCAAAGTTGTTGTTTTTTTAAACTTTCTTTTCATTAAAGCCTCTTTGTTTCCTTTCAAGACCTTCCCTTTGTCCTATCCCCTTCATATCACAAGATGGCTTCTATGTTTATTTAACACAATCTCACTTATTTAGATGGATTTCTTCTTTACTGAGGGCCTGAACAGACTGCCAGAAATAATCCACCTTGAGACCACTTTAACTGTCCTGGCTCAATGCTAGGGAGTCATGGGAGTTGTAGTTTTTTTCTGAGACAATGAGCCTTCTCTGTCAGAGAGCTCTGGTGCCACAATAAACTACAGTTCCCATGATTCCCTAGCACTGAGCCAGGTCAGTTAAAGTGGTCTCAAGCTGGATTATTTCTGGAAGTCTGTTCAGACCCTAAGTAAGCGAAGTTTGGTCTGCTTTA
Organism: Phrynosoma blainvillii; assembly: GCA_026167975.1. NCBI lineage: Eukaryota > Metazoa > Chordata > Lepidosauria > Squamata > Phrynosomatidae > Phrynosoma > Phrynosoma blainvillii. The sequence continues at coordinate 226,691,536 of JANUYF010000004.1, read as the reverse complement.
AGCTCTTCCAAGTACAGTTATCCCTTCTGATTCCCTGCGAATTGGCAATATTGCAAATATTCAAGTCCTCATTCTTTTTAATGGCCGCGTGCTCCCCACAGGTGCACACACCATTTTGTTCCTCCCCACTTTCTGCTCAAGAAGGAGCGAGACCACAGACTTCAAGTTCACGAACAGGGAGGGACGGCTGTAATACTTGTACTCAAATGATCTTTGAATCAGGCCTTCCTGTATGTAAATCAAAATTATGTATTATGTATTATTATTATGTTGTACCATGGATACATTATTTCCAAAATTTTAAAAGTTGTTAAAACAATTGATTAACAAGAGATTCTGGAACGTGTGTTTTTTGCCCCATAATCATATAAAAAGCAGGCAAACTAGTATCTACTATCTTCTACTAGACAAAGATCTAGGTACTCCTTCCCTGATTTTTTTTCTCTATCTTGCTCTCTCATTTGGTATACATGAAAGTCACAAGCCACAAATGTTCATGCATAGCCAATTTTGATTTCCTTCACTGCAGATAATAGGAATCTTAAACTGTGTTCTGCTGAATAAATTTTCATTTTAATTAAGTTTTAAGCAAATTGCTAAACACATACTTTAGATCTGGGTTTTCAATCTTTGATTTTACTAGCTAATTTATACTTCCAGGTCCCAGCAGCCTCTGCCAACATGACCATAGAATGATGATGGGTTCTAAGAGCTGAACTCCAAAACATCTGGAAGACTAAAGGTTGCTAAATCCAAATGCCAGCCTCAACTAGAAGAGATTCATTGAATCAATGGAACCTATTTAAGTCTTGACTGGCCACATTCCCACTGGCTCAGTGAGCCTCCCATGGTCCTGGCTAACAGGATTTATGCTTCAGTGTTTGACTCCATTGGTCAAGTTGTTAAGTAACAAATGCTGAATTAGCAAAATACCTAAACAGAAATATTTTAAAAATGCAGTTAGTGCTTTTGAGAAAATTTGAAAGCAAAGGCAAAATAGGTACTAGAAAAATGAGGTATCGTTTGTGGGCAAATCCAAGAAAAATGCTGACTTACTGAGTCATCTGTAGCAGAAGCAGGCCAACCTTCCCACAACTGATGTCGAACAGGAATACTAGTCAGGTCATAAACGTTTCGTTTAACCTGCAAAAAAACATGCATTTGTTTACATACTGCTGGTATTACAATTTATAATTTGTCTATCTTTTAAAAAGTGCATATGGTTAAATCATTTAGCCTCAAAACTATAAAATAGATCCATTCAGATGTTACTTGTTTGCATATGTGGAATTAAAGCAGAAACGACCATTTGCTCATGGCAGCCATACAGACTTCTTATCTTATTGATTTATTATTTACATTTATATCCTGCCTTTTGTCCAATAAGCTCTTCCCCCCTTTATCCCCACAATGATCATGTGAGGTACATCTGGCTGAGATTAATTGCTCTAAGACCATCAAGTGAACTTCATGGAGCTGATGGCCTTGCATCTCGTACGGCCAACACCAACACTAACCCAGGGCCAGGCAATTATGGAGAGTTTGGCAACTATCTTCATCATGCCCTACTCTTGCTACAAGCCATGGCAACTTTTTCTAAACAAACCAGAAGTGACCAGAAAGTAATTTTAAATTTATCCAACCATTCCTGTGAGCACTGAAAACAAGGTGGAGGGGGCCTCTGAAGATTTCCAGGCCTGTGATTTTTCCCCTGAGGCAAATTCTGGTTAGGAGGGACTCTGAAAGCCACAAAAAAAGCCTTTCTGAACCTCTCAAGACCCAGCCCTATATTATTCAAATTATACTACATTGGGGGCTTGTGTCCAAATTCAAGTTACCTACCTTCATGTGCACTATCACTTTTTTAAAAGTGTACTTAATAACTGTGAAGGATAATGGCTTGGATTCACAGATGGTTGAACGACCTAATGCAACCAGAAAGACATTTCTGCTCATCCAGAGTCCCCTCCTTCCCTATCAATTTTTTCTTACTAATTTGCCTTACTGCACCCCATACATTTCCAGAGAGTCCATTATCCATATAAGAGGACATGAGCTGCAGTGGGTCCATTGGTATTACAGCCACTGCCACATTAGTGACCACAGATCCAGCCCATTGGTATTACGGTCTCTGCTACATTAGACTTCTGCTGGGCTTTCCACACTGTGAAGCCAATGTTATTTTAGGATGAATCACTATTCACTCATTACCATTTTTAGCATCAAACCCATCTCAAAAGACCATATAATATTTTTAAACCACATGGCTAACTCAGAAGTAGGATAATCAGAAACCCAGATAATAAGAAAAATAAAATATTTATTTATAAATATAATAAAATATAGGTCTAGCATCTTCACTTTCTATAGAAGAAAGGGATGTATATCCATGTTACTGTCAAAGAATTCTGGAAGATATTGAGGGAAGGCAGATTGTAAAACCTGCATCCTTAAACATCACATTGCTTCAGAGGAAATCTGCTTGAGCCACATGAGCATGTTGGTTAGATGGTGACAAACAGAATAACTCATTGTCACTCACTCTAACATATACCTATACTCACCCATAATCCATTCATTCCCATCTAATTTTTTTCTTAACTCTTTCTCTAGTTCTGTATTTTTCTATTTCTGACCCCTTTCCCTTCTCCCTGTTCTTCTCTCTCCTTCTCATCCTGGATGTCCTCCTTTATAAGCCTCTCCACACATACATAGCAAGTAGGCTTTTAAAAAAGCACCTTCCACTGACACCAACTTAACATTATCAAAATTCCACTGCAGATTTACAGTTTAGACACTACTATGCAACAATACAGGAGATTTAACTGCCTTCTTAGTTTGGCAGTCTATTTATTGCTACTTATACCCACATGCTTCTGAACTCCATCTAGGATCATGTAACAAGATACATAATCTACAGTCAATATCCACAATATCCAATCAAGTGAGGAGAGAAGACCAAGAGGAGACTCCCATAAATCATCTAATATATGATAGATGCCGAAAACAAAATTCAAAACCACTCTTGCCATTTATGACTGCCCAGCTAAAAATACCCAAACATATCATCAATGGTCTGCAGTCTACCCTGGACAATAATAACAGGTATACCTCAGTTAACAAAGTAGATGTGTTCCTGGGCATCACTTCTTTAACAGAAAATTAGCTACTAGAGGCAGGAATAACACGAAAAGAATGGGGATAGGTTCTTAAACCATGAAAAAGAAGAACAGTTTAACATGCTTCAGCAAACATATTCAAAACTACCAATATGCACATGTGAAATTAAACAATTAGGTAAGTTAAACCCTGCAGAAATGAACAAATACATTTTGAACCTCCTAGAACCACTTGAAAGATTCTTCCATAATCCTTGCAAAAATGTCTTTCACTTTCAGCATGCTCCACTCATCTTATGATTTCCATTTTGGTGGCCAGACTTACAGATCTAAGTTGTTGTTTTTTTAACATACTGTGGTGAGCTGGTGAGGTAGACTTACCTGTTTCCCTCCTCTCCCTGTTTTATTGTTCATACATGTTCTGTCAAGGAACTGGGAGGCAGTGGATTTTAACTTGCCTTTTTTTAGGCAGGCACATATGGCTACAGTTGGATCAGCTACAGTAGAAACTAATTCTTTCCCAGCTTAATCTTTATTGCATTGTTTACCGCAAATATGCTGCTGCAGCCTGGCACTGAAAGTCTGAGTTTCTCTAGCCCTCTTTCACAATCCTCCCAAAACTAACCCTCCAATACTAACTCTACTAACCCTTCCAGCTAGATAGAGAACAAGTAGGGGGGGAAAGGGGTTATGCAGCCATAAAAAGACTTTGTAAAAAGGAACTTCTCTGTTAGAGGCTTTGTTAACTGAGGTATGCCAGTACTTCCATCTCAGGTCCCAAATCTGTCTTTGCTTACAGTCAGCCCATCTTCCAGTATGATACACTGTGATTTGCAACCTGTCCAAATACACTCCTAAATAAAATAAAATAAAATATTTTTGAACAAAATGAACTTCAAAGAGAGACTAGGGTGGAAATCATGTGGCCTTCCAGATGTTTTTCAACTGCTTCTGGGAGACTCATGTGTTAACTGCTGAAATACAACTTAATACAAATTACACTCTACCACCTGCGGCCATAATTGAAATAACGAATGGTGTTTTTTTTTCTTACTTTACTAAAGGTATTATTTATTTTACAAACGCAGGATGTTTGCTATTGTCAATGCTGCTTTATGAATGGCGACTAGTTATTTTCTACATACATACGTCTAAGCTTTAATACAGGGGTAGGCTACCTTTTTGAGCCGGGGGCCGGGTTGCTGTCCCTCAGACAATTGGGGGGCCGAAGCACAATAAATAAATAAATAAATAAATAAAAAATATATGCATGCACACTCTCTCAGCCCCAGAAAAGCCATGGCAAAACCCCTGTGGAAATTTTGCCAAGAAAACCCCAAGAACAAGTAATAACAACAATAATCAATATCATCATGGCGGGGGGTGGGGGCGGCGGCAGTGGCAGCGGCAGCGGCAGCGGCAGCAGGACCGGCCTGGGGCCAGTCCAAAGGCCTCAGAGGGCCGCATCCGGCCCCCGGGCCTTAGGTTGCCTACCCCTGCTTTAATATAATTATTGAAGTCTGTATTTCTTTGCATTACATTCCTACATTTTCTCTCTTGCTAACACTTAGGTATTTAATTGCCACATAGTGATATACTCCATGCATCTGATCAAGTGGGCATTAGTCCACTTAAGCTTATTTCATAAATCTGTCAAGCTTCAAGATACAAGACTTTTTTTGCTGCCATAGACTCATACAGGCACTTACTGTAGTTTGATACCATTTTTGTGTACCAATTAAAACTCCAATCCATTACTGCAGGATGTATTTCCACCCCCTAAGTATAATACTTACCAGCAATGTTTTCAAGAGGGAAAAAAAGTTACAGAAATATAACTTCCCCACAATCTTTTGTGATCATATGATAACAATAATCTTTGCATTTTAAGCTGTAGTAGTCATTTTCCAGGGGCCAAAAGATACAGCATAGCTTTCTCTCTACATGCAGAAAGCAAAATCTGCTTGATCACTTATCAGCTGAATTAATTTGTAATGTCTTTATCCTCAGCAGGCAACAAGGTGACTATTAATGTAAATGGGTTCTCAAAATACCATACTATTATGTAGTGTTTTTCTAAAATGATATGGTGAGTACAGTAATAAAGCAAGATGCCCATGATAAAATTTTACATGTCTACATCTCAAAAATATAACACTTTATCTCTATATTATGATGTACTAAAAAGCAGTCACACAAAGGAAATAAAGCAAACGGCCCTCTACTCCACTCCCAATCCCCCACAACGTCTGTGAAATAAAAATAAGTAAAATCTGGACTTGGATTCCTTACATTCTTTTCTAATTCCAAAGTACAACACCACAGCATTATGAAATAAACAGTATTCTCCTTTCTCCATTCACTCATCTGTAACTGCACTGATTTCAATAACATTCCTTTGCTATTCTAAGCTTGAAAGGCATGTTCTGGTTATAGTGTTATGTTGGTATAAAGCACAATGCCAGACTGATGTGCTGAACAAAAGTGATCAAAGTTTGAGTAACGTTAGCAAACGCACAAGTATTCTGCCTTATTATTCAACCAGAATGACATCTGTTGAGCAACTCGTTGCAGAATACACTAGTTGTTAGAGACAGGCCTCAGCTGGGAGGTACCATGTAAAAAGTATTAGGGCAATGTTTGGTTAAACAAACTGCAGAGGCTATATTCACAAATGGGTTCTGAAAAGATGCCAAAGCCAGTCCTCACTCATTCTAATCACATACAGTATTTTAAAATAATAATAATAATAATAATAATAATAATAATAATAATAATATTTTCCTCCTGTGCAATGTCAAAAAATGTATCATATATACTTGTGTACAAGTCGACCTCATGTACAAGTTGAGGGAAGGTTTCAGGGTCAAAATCCTGGATTTTGATATGATCCATGGATAAGCCGAGGGTAAAATTTAGGGGGCTATAAGGAAGGATGGAAAGAGAGAAATACTACTTCCGTCCTTCCTTCTCTGGTCCTTTTCTGGACCTCTCCTGACTCATTTCCAGGTGCTAGAAGAGAGGTTTTAACATCAAATTGAGAAGGGAAGCAAGTGGATTTAAATGGGGAGTTTTTTCCATAGGAAGCAAGATTTTGCAAAATGGACTAGAGCAGGGATCGGCATACCTTTTGGGGGAGGCCAGTTCCGCTGTCCCCCAGATCGTTGGTGGGCCGAAGGGGAGGAAAAAATGGCGCCGGGGGTGCGTGCACGTGCACTCACACACGCATGCGCACTACTCCCAGTGTCGTGTGCATGCGTGAGTGCGGGGCGCCATTTTGTATTCCAAAATGGCGCCCGCGCTCACGCACACATGCACATGACGTCGGGCGCCATTTTGGAACGCAAAACGGCACCGCACGTCGCGAACGCATGCACACGACACCGGCGCCATTTTGTGTTCCAAAACCTCACCTGCCGCCGTGTGCATCCGCGTGCGTGGGTGCCATTTTGGAACACAAAATGGCACCCCGCGGCGCGCATGCGCGGGGCGGCGGCAACGGCAGCATGACTGCCCACAGGACCGTAGTTTGCCAACCCCTGCACTAGAGAGATGGTTTTAAATGGAGAGGTTTTTTCCATAGGTAGCAAGGTCTTACAAATGGACTAGAGAGAGAAGCACGTGGTTTTAAATGGGGAAGTTTTTTTCCATAGGAAGCAAGGTCTTGTAAAACAGACTAGAGAGAGAAGCAAGTGGATTTAAATGGAGGGTTTTTTCCCATAGGGAGCAAGGTCTTGCAAAACGGACTAGAAAGAGAAGCAAGTGGATTTAAATTGAGAAATTTTTTCCATAGGAAACAAGGTCTTGCAAAACAGACTAAAGGCGTGGTTTTAAATGGGGAGGTTTGTTTTTTTTTCATAGGAAGCAAGGTCTTCCAAAATGGACTGGGGAGAAAAAGAATTGGTGTTAAATGGAGATTGGGGAATCAGGTTTGCTTGTTTTAGGACCTTTCTAAGCATTATTGGTGTACTGACCTGTATATAAGTCGACCCAGGATTTTTGGGTCAATTTTGGGGCATAAATATCTCGACTTATAGTCGATCATATATAGTAATTGTTTAAAAAATCTGCCAATATCACCTTTTAAAATGTACTTACATAGGCTAAAACTGTAAGATTCTATGTTGGAAACATTTTTTACACAGAGTGAGGCATACTGCTATGGAGGTAAGACCCATGCATGAAAAAGCAGATTTTAGCTGGGCCTGGAAGTTCAGAAGAACTAGGTCTAGGCTGTAAACCCATTAACATGAGGGGGAGGTATGCGAAAGTATAGATCAGGGGTAGGCAACCTTTCCCCTTTAAGGGCCGAGGGACTTCAGCTCCCAGAATCCCAGGAGCTATTGGCCAACATGGGACTATTGACCAACATGGCTGAGGCTTCTGGGAGCTGAAGTCCCTCGGCCCTTAAAGGGGAAAGGTTGCCTACCCCTGGTATAGATCATACCTGATGACATTTGTACCCTGTGTCAGCCTCAGGCATAGTAGGAGCCAGTGCAACTGAAAGTATTTACAGATCCCAGAACATAGGCAAGGAAATGAGCTAGTACTGTTGTCTCCAGTAAATAAGAAAAAATAGCACTAAATCCCATCACAAAGGAGAAGGTTCTAAAGTGTGTCACACAATGAAAACATATGCATGCCATTATTTGACATCTAACAGTATTCAGTGACTGAGCTGCTATTTTGCAGAGTGGATGCTCAGAAACATTCTTATCTGATAAAATAATTGTGCTAACAAGACAATATCCACAAGAGTCTGAGTTCAGCATGGATATTAAATATTGGTTTGCATAGAAATGGAAAGCAATACAGGTCATAGGACAAGGAGGAAAATCTTGCACTCATTCTGCTTTGTGCTGCCCTAGGGACATTTTGTCTGTCCCAGCTATGCGTGACAGGACTAGTTTGTAGGCCCCTCCTGGATATCTGCTGATGCCACTCCACCAAAGAAGAGGAAGAGGAGGAGGAAATAAAAAGGGGGAGGCGGGATGTAAGGCTCCAAAAGGTATAGACCCCACCTGTATAACTTGTTTTGTCTCCAATCTCAAGGGGCTTTGTTGAGAGGGCTAGCATAGCCCACACTGGAACACAGGGACCAAAAACTGCTCCCTAGATCCCTGATGTTTGCTCTTTTTTGTCCTTTTTATGATAGAAACTCCTTTTAACTTAAAAGTGTAACTATTAATAAAAAGATGCATTTTTATATGTACAGAATGAGTAGAATGCGACTTCAACACAAAGCCCAAATTAGCTAAGTGACCATCCAGAGGCAAAACTTTCTTTATAAAATTAAAATGAAACTTTTGGGCTGGGAAGAATTTGCTTCAGAAATCAAGGTAGAGGATTTAACTCTCTAGATGCAACTGTAATGTGTTCTAAGTACATACTTCTCCAACAAGATACAGATGATAGACTGATTCCTCTGTAACCTGATTTATCATTATTTCACCTAAGCTGATGATAGAATAAATGTAAAAAGCAGAGTCTCAAAATGTTAGCCTCTTTTCCAGACTCGCATTTACAATAAACCATGGCCCGCATATTGGAAATGCTCAATATACGTTCCAATTCCCAAGAATATGTTGGCTAATGGAGCACACACAAGAATTTCAAAGGAAAATCAGCCTGTGCTTATAGATTACAGCAAAGTCTTTGAATGTGTAAATCATGAAAAGCTATGGATCACTCTTAAAGAAATGAGTGTGCCACAACATTTGCTTGTCCTAATACGTAACCTATACTCAAGACAAGAGTTGCCAAATGGCAAGGGAGTCAGGCTGAAAATGTCTGAATATGTCATATGTAAAGCATGACTAGATGTGAAGGAGGGAGGTGTGAAAACTGGAAAACTTGAAATCAGGCCCAAACTTTCCCTAGAAGCAAAGATGACTAAATTGAGGTATTTTTGGCCATATCGTAAGAAGAAAGCACTCACTAGAAAAGACAGTAATGTTTGGCAATGCTGAGGGCAATAGGAAATAATAAAGACTGTATATCAGATGGATAATTCAATCAAGAGATGCCACGGCTGTGAACCTACAAGAGCTGAGCAGTGCAGTGACTTGGAGGTCTCTCATTTATAGGGTCACCGCAGATCGAAGTCAACTTGAAGGCAATTAACAACAAAAACAAGAAGTAGATGATGAAGATATCAAATAGTTCAAGATTTTCCCTACCTTGGTTCAATCAGAATGAAGACTGTAGTGAAGAAATTAAAAAAAAAAAAAAAAAAGACTCGGTCTTGGAATTGCAGCTATGAAAGAACTAGATAAGATCTTAAAGTGCAAAGATATATCATTGAATACTAAAGTTATAATTTATATGCAGGGCTGTGAAAGCTGGGCTCAATCATCAATCAGAATGAAGACTACAGTCAATAAATCAGAAGACTTGGAACTCTCACTAGAAACCAAGATAATTAAACTGAGGCCTGAAACAGACGGGCCAAAAGGAGCAGCCCTAAAGCAGCCAAAGCCACAAGAAAAAGGAGTGACAAAAAAAAGCTCCTACTGGTGGCCCATTTGGGGTTGCAGTAGCAGCCTGCTTTGAGAGCAGGCCGTGTGGTCACCACGGTCCTGGGTCGAATGCAGCCCCAATTGCTGCTGGAGCAGTCAGAGCCAGAGGCCACTCCTAGCCACCCATCTGCTTCACCCCCAATGTTGTTGTACTTTCAACATATAATGGTAGGACATGACTCACTAGAAAATATAATAATGCTTGGCAAGGTGGAAGGCAGTAGGAAAAAAGGAAGACCATACTGCAGATGGATAGATAAATAAGGAAGCCAAAGCACTGTGTTTGTAAGACCTGAGCAGGGGTGTTGATGATAGGGTGACTTGGAGGTCTCTCATCCATAGGATCACCATAAGTCTAAGTTGACTTGGCAACAGTTAAAACAAATGTACAACAATACATAGTTCTCTGTTCATTGCATTCAATAGCAATACCAGCTACATTTCTTTACCACTTCATACTGAATGAAACAGTCTCTAAGCAGTTTACAATGTGTAAGCTAATTGCTTCCAACAAACTGGGTACTCATTTTAGCAATCTTGATGGGTTGAGTTGACCTTGGAACTCCTGGTTGGAATCAAACTCACAACCTTGTGGCTGTGAGCGAGTGGCTGCAGTATAGGCATTTAACCACTGTGCAACCTGGGCTCATTCAACATGTGAAACCCTGGAATTTCAATATGTATCTGGTTTGAATACTAAAGCACTTTGGTGCATACATTCAGGATACACCTTGTATTTTGAAAAAGAAATAAATGCCTATAGAATCTATTCAAAACAGAATAGCAACATTGTGCCATATTATATATCTTGAAATTGAAAATACAAACAGTTAAGACTCTAATTTTATTTATCCAATTTTTATGTTTTGATGCATAATTATTCTGTCACAAAATATTCCTAGCATACAAAATTAGTAAGTTATTAGAAAAACGTTCTGCAGTATTTTATTTTGGGATTGACAGAAAAAAATGTGAGTCTAAAAAGATGCTCCACTGCCTATACAAAATTTGTAGAAAACTTAAATTAAATGTAAAGTGGAAAATATGTTCTAATATATCAGAAGAACAAAACAGTAACAACAGGTTGGCTACAGTTAAACTTATAGAAAATTCACTGAAGTGAATGGAATTATCTCAGAGGTTCTCAAACGTCTTCACCCTGGGCTCCCTTTTACATCTAAATGCACGTCACCCCTCTCCTCCCATTCAACGTGGTATATGAATAAAAATGTTTTGCTTTTTAGTGTGCATATTTTCATTCACATATTTATGTAGCTCATATTCTAACATTTTGTAAGAAAATGACATTGTTCAAATTAGAACATTTTTATTTCAATAAATTCAATACTCTGTTCAACACAATGTTTATACTTGATGTGATGCACGTGCTTGTTTCTGAGCGTAAAGTTTACTAAAATGAGCAGTAATATTAGAAAGTGCAGTTCTCAGTGCTTTGGTGACGTCAAGTCTTGCACGATATTTACTCTTCGTAGCTGTCACAGCTGAGAATCCATTTTCACAAAGGCAGGCAGTTGCAAACAGTATGAGCATTTTCATAGTGACTCTCTTTATTGCCTGGCAAGCAGGAGAAATGGTTGGAGCAGTAAGCAACCATTGCTCCAACCATTTCTTCCAAAGTGCACACATCTGAAGAAATGGTTGGGGTGGTGAGCAACTGTTGCTCTAAACATTTCTCCTAAAGCACATGTGTCAGGAGAAATGCTTGGGGCAACAATTGTCGAAGAGGCCAACCACTTACTGAAACCAGCTGCTCTGTGAATTGAAGGAAAGCATCTTTTAGGCCAACTCCCCTCCCTCCCAAACCATTGCTACACACACACGTCCTAGCCTGCTCACCATACTCTGACACTCACTTCCTTCTCTTCTCTCATTCCCTGCCACATGGTCTAACAGTGAAGTGGATACTGAGAAACGTGTTCCCAGCACTTTCCCTCTCTGGAGGGTGAGCTATTCAGTGCTGTGGTTGATGCCCCTCTTGAGAAACTGTCATGCCCCCCTGGAAGGCATGCCCCACCATTTGAGAACCTAGGGATTAGCTAGAAATGATTTAACTTGTTCCAAGAGTTTCAATGAGTATATTCTAGACCAGGGACCGGCAACCTACGGCCCACGGGCCTGTTAAGGCCCAGGTCCCCGTACTTACTGGCCTAGGGGAAAGGTTGCCGCTGCCGCTGCCGCCGCCGCTGCTACCGCTGCCGCCGCCGTGCATTTTGGCCGCCATGCGGCCACGCACACCATGGCCAGCATTTTGATTTTCAAAATGCTGCCCGCGACTCGTTTGCGCCATTTTGAAAATCAAAATGCCGGCTGCGGTGCGCACGGAGGTGGCTGTGCAGCGGTGGTGGCCGCAGCGCATGGGGGGTGCGCGCGCGCGCGCCGCCATCCCCCCCTCGGCCCAGCGGCGGAGAGGGCTTCGCGGGACCGGCCCCCGGCTCTATAAGGTTGCCTACCCCTGTTCTAGACAAATAGCTAATTCTGGATCCCACTCCTTTTTATTACTATTTTATGCAATTACCTGCAGGTAGAATACAGAAAAATAGCACTTGCAATTACATGCTTCTTGAGGTAGCTGGAATATAGGGAAAAATAAACGGAAAGAATTCAAGTCCCTAATATCTTTTTACTTCATGCAAATCAATTAAGAACAAGCTGAAGTGAACAGCTGAGCAGCTTTGTCAACTGTGTGGATACACAATTATTTTAAGATTATCATCAATGCAATAACATGGTTTGTGCGCGATGTATAAGTGGATGGTGTCTTTCAAATATCACATGCCCTGCCCCCAAAAGCATGTTGTTTAAGGGCACCTGCAGTAGCACTGGAAAACAAACAGATCAATACAACAGACAAATGGAGTGGCAAGGGGTCATTTACGCTAGATTGTATTACAGAACAGGTGGGTTCCAAGGATTCTTTTTAAAAGGAGGGAGGAGAGGAAGCATGAGACAGTGTGCATCTGTAATGTTCCTTTAGTCAGGTTAGTCAAGCATGTCAAAGGTAGGAATCTTAAACTCATTTACCTGTGAGTAAAACCCATTGAAGACACTGAATAAATGTTCTTAGAGCTTCACTTAGAGCTTAAATGACAGTGAAAGGGGTATTAAAAGATTGGGTTGTGAAAAAGAGATTAAAGAGGAAAATTTGTTGGGATAATTCCCCCCCCTCTTTTTTTTTCTTTTTGACGGTCAAGGCCTAGTTTAATGCTATATCCAATATCATAATCAACTCATATTTTATTCTTTTATCTTACTTTTGGTTTTCAAAAAATATTTACTCCTGTCTTAGCTGTAAACTTCTCTCTTCCCATTCTCTTTCTCCTTTCTTTTAATTTCTCTGTGGCATCCACCCATCCTACACTCAAGCATGGATTCCAGTGCAAATGGTGCCATTCAGATCAGAAAACAACTTAAGTTGTGGGTCACAAGCTACCACCAGTCAAAGAAATGCAGGTACAAGTAAAAAAGGAAATGATGCTTATCCTCTAACAACTGATTTGGAAGGATGTGGCAAATCATAGAACCTTTTGTTGTTCTGTGCCTTCAAGTTGTTTCCAACTTATGGCGACCCTGAGGTGAACTTATCTTGGGGTTTTCTTGGCAAGATTTCTTCAGAGGAAGTTTACCACTGCCTTCCTCTGAGGCTGAGAGCATGTCACTTACCCAAGGCCACCCAATGAGTTGCATGGTTGAGTGGAGAATCAAACCTTGGTCTCTAGCATTGTAGTCCAACATTCAAACCACTATGCCACACTGATTCTCTATAGAACCTGTTACCTGAAGATATTTAACTTCTCTATGTTCGTAGATTGTGTTTTTGTTTGGTTTGGGTTTTTTAGTCCTTTAATTGGTTCCTCAGTTTCCTGGGTTTTTGTGGATGTTTTTGTTTTGTAGCAGCTTTGCAAAACTGTGGTTAACAAATGACCTGGAATTAGGGCCCAGTATTGAGCAATGACCAAGTTTTCAAATGCCATCAAACTATTTAGGCTAGTTAGAACAAAACAGATTGCTACTGGCTAGAAGAAACTCTCTCAAAACTAAGGAAATGCACGTTCAAACGCCAACTGAGATTCAATCTAATAAAAGTAAAAAATGATGCATATTGAGACAAAAAAAGAAAAACCCAACCAGCTTCATATACACATTGATGGAATCTGAACTTACAATGACCAAAAACTGTACAGTACTGTCATTTCAGTCAAAATGTGAACTTAAAATAAAGCTGTTGTAAAAAAAATAAAAATAAAAATCATGTTGGGCATAATTAGAAACTGACATACAAATGCCTAGAGAAGTGTTCTCTTTTGGAATCTCTAGGTCAGGGGTAGGCAACCTTTCCCTTTTAAGGGCCGAGGGACTTCAGCTCCCAGAATCCCAGGAGCTATTGGCCAACATGGGACTATTGGCCAACATGGCTGAGGCTTCTGGGAGCTGAAGTCCCTCAGCCCTTAAAGGGGAAAGGTTGCCTACCCCTGCTCTAGGTCCTCCAGCTCAACCTCTGGTGAAAGTGGGCCATAGATTCATGGTGGAGGACCTAGAGGTTCCTACAGATAACATATTAATAAGATCTGTGAATAATCAAATTCACAAAAGTCAAAACTGCAAATGTGGAGGGATGATGGTACAGGCATCACACAGATCTCTCATGTCATATTTAATCTGTCTTGGAGTCATGCCAAAGAATATTTTATTGGCTATGATTTAATCTACCTTCCTGGTTCTAGTTGGAACAGCTCTCAGTATCCCAAAGGAAGTGGTAGAGAAAAACCCTCCCTTGCTTAATAAAACACTTGTTGTCATAGTAGGGAATACCTGAAGTTCTGAAATAAAAATGAAAAATCTTTAACATGTCCAGTTTTCTTTTAGTAACAGTATGATTCATTGTTCATGTCCTCATATCTGAAAATCCAACTGTCCAGTAGACTTACCCAAGGTCTTTTTATTTTCAAACATTAGAGTAACATAGAATACAGTGGAATATATCCAGATGTTATGTTTTGGCATCCATCAGCTTGATACTATGCTCTGATTATTTAAAATAAAAACATCATAGGCTCAAAATAGGTTAGTTAGCAGCATGTATCAATATGTTGCTGGTAATTATAGAAAAATATAAGAATTGCTCTGATAAATCCATTTAGTCCACCATCCCATTTCCACAATGAACCACAAAAAAGATATGAAGGAAACAAATCCTCATCCTCAGCAACTGGTAGGCACGCTTCTATATGCCCCTAGGAAAAGTCATGCATAACGTTACTGCAGACGTCTCTCAATTTCTTACTACAGTGGGCCCTTCCCATATGCACAGGTTTGGTTCCGGGGGGGGGGGGATAGGAAAAACACAGGAGCTCATAACCATATTAGTCCATGGATGAAGACATACTAATGCTTGAGTCAGTATGGCCACAGTGCAATTGGCTAATGTGGGGCAAGACAGTCCACTGAAGCTCCAGTCTGCAGATGACTAGCCCACTGATATGGCAACTGCATTGTATATTCCACTGTAGCTGACAGGCCAAGCAGGGGATTCTAGAAGTTAAGTGACATGAATGGGAGAATAATACATTATTATTATTATTATTATTATTATTATTATTATTTCAAATGGCAATTCCCCAAAACAGTATAAAAGGAGAGAGAAACTGCAGTTTCTTGTCTATATATCTTGTAGAGTGACCACAATATCTCAGTGCATGAAACAGAATGTTTATCTAGAGTGGAAATGAAAACAAATGGCAGGATTCTTCATGTTGATTGTGGATGAACATGTTTGGAGGCTCTTAGTTGTTTATTATGCACTTGGAAGGGCCTGATACCTTGGCACATATGGTGACATTTTCCAGCTTGACAAACTATAGGCCAAGAGTTTTGTGTAAGCCTGCAGTGTGTGTTCCTTTTTAGTACGGGCTTTCATACTGTGTTTATTTGGCTGCAGTACCGGTAACACAAAAGTTGTTGGATATTCTAAATCCCTGGGGTTAGAAAGTGAAACCTTATTTTAGAGAAGGAATAAAAAATTCCCTGTAACAGACATTAAGAGCTTTCCAGAAAATCAGGACAAAAACATGAACAAGGAAAACATACAGATATTGGCAACATTATACTATTGCAACGTGAAAATTTCTCTGAATAGTGTGAAAACTATTGTTTTCATATTACATATTGAGGTGTTACTGGATTGATAAACTCAAATTTGCACTAACAAGATGGTACATTTCAGATGTCATCTCTTGTGTTATGTTTGCAGCTCTGCTTTCCTCTACATTTGGTGATAAGAGTCATCACATCATGCAGCCACTCATCATTAAAGAAGCGCTATTAGACCTGCCTTAACCAGAAGCCTGTGTATAAGAGGAACCGCCAAATAGTTTCTGTTCAGGAGCACATCTTAGATGGGAATCCAGGAGCAAAGAGATTTGGTCAAGTTGACAGAAAGGCTTTCCTTATCTTCTTTCAGACAAAAAAATTTGGTGCAATCAGGCTAGGTCAAGGACACCTCGCTTTACCTCACCAATGAGACTTGAATCTCATTGGCCTGACACACAAGGTCCAAATAAGCTGGCATCCAGCCACTTTGGGGGTATGGTATTTAGATGATTTGGCTGGAAGCTGCACCAAGGCTGTGCCAAGCTGGGAATAGCTGGCCTAAAAAGGAATTGATTTAGATTGACTCCTGGGCGATGCGGCTTGAGACTGCTTTGGGAATGGACCATGCAGTCGCTGCGGTCCCAGCTCAATTGGGGAAAGAGCAGCTTCTGGCCACTCCTTCCAGGCCATCTGTTCCAAGCCATTGTAAGCTGAGTAACATAAGTTACACTGAGCAGCATGATACATTAAAATACCAAGAGGTGATCAGCCAACCAGATATCTATAGGATGCACACAGGCTGAGCATCAAAGCAATAGCACGTTTCTACTTGTGAGCCAAGCAACTGGAACTGAGAAACATATTGCTCCTAAAACTGGAGGCACTAGAGCTGTCTGACAGAGAAGGTTAAATACCTCACAAAACTAGTTCCCAGAATTCCCTAGCATTGAGCCCGGGCAGTTAAAACGGTCTCAAACTGGATAATTTCTACAGTGTGTTTTGGACCTAAATTGGTTTTCACCAATACCTTTTTTGGAAGCAAATCCAATAGTTTAAGTGTTATTGGAAGCAGATCCATTTTGCCGGTCCTGAATCTTTTACCATTCAACTTCATGAATGATGAGCGAGCGAGAGAGAGAGATTCTTTTATGTTTTAAACTGTTGTCTTTTAATTTGTTGTATGCTGCCCCGATTGCCGAGCAGAGGAGCGGGTTATAAATAAATTAATAATAATAATAATAATAATAATAATAATAATATTATTATTATTATTATTATTATCCCTATCCACTTTCTCTACACTATGCATAGTTTTATAAGCTTCTGTCATGTTTATGTCCCTTTGCTCGCTTTTTATTTACTCCCCAAAGCCCCAAAGGTTATAACATTTCTTCATAAAAGAATAACTCCAGAGAGAAGAATGTGCCCTTGTTCAGACAACACAGTAAACAAACTACAGAGCATGTTGTTTTTAATCAGTTCTCACTGAAAGTGGAAGAAATTGAACAGTATACATAACATACTGCCCATAAATAAAAAAACAGAAGATCTGATGGTTCTCTGCTTCTCTTGTCATCTGAATTTGGATCATCCTGTCCATATATTTGATACCACAGCCAGATGTGGATATACTACCAGAGGGTAGTAAGCTCACTTTGAATTTCAATGCCACTGATTCTACTGATGTTCCAAGTTAAACAGGATCTCCAGTAGTGCTGGACTTTAACTTGGCACTAGAAAAGCTCCTGTTCACCTTGGGAGCAATGATGGGAGAAAAAACATAAAATCCACAATGAATTCATCACCCCTGAAGCAGTAGATCTACCAGCTGCCTCTGACTGACACTCTCATGGAGACTAATAAATGAGTAACAGAGGAGTTACCTTTGCAAAATCCATACTGATTCTCCTTCAGTAATCTGTTTCTAAATGTTTAATCATTTTGGGTTTATTTTTTATAATAAACAGTTTTTATTAAACCAATTTAAAATTACAACCACCACATTCATACATTTAATAAAGCTTAACAACTTGATCTCTACATAGCAACACATTTTACATTTTATATTCTTATTCACATCCCAAGTTCATCTTGTCAATTTTCACCACCACATCCTCCCATTCATCCCTTACCCTTCCACCTTTCACTTCCATCCATCCCCCTACTAAAGCCACTCTACCCAGAAGAGATATTAAACTAGCCAGCTTGTAATTTCCCAGATCCTCTCCTGGAATCTTTCCCCCTTCCCTTTCTTTATAAATTCACATTATTTTTCCAGCCCTCTGACACTTTCCAGTACTCTGGTACAGAAGCTGATCTCAGGAGTGGGGGTGGGGGGGTCATACCTACTTTTGTTCAAAGATCACCAAATTCATATTTGATTTCTTCAACAGTCTTGGAAAACTACAATCATACCTGTGTTTGTTTGGAATCAATTTGTCAGCAACACCTTCTTGAACTTCTACAATATCTAGAATATCTTGTCATTATTGCTAGGTTCAGTTCTCAGACTCCCTACTCTACATAAAGAAACTGCAAAAATGGACATACTTAAAAAACAGATAGGAAAACAACTGCAATGTCAGTGATATTTTTCTTCCTGAGATCAATTTACTGTTGTATACAACTTCCAAAAGTGCAGACTGCACTGCTCTCTCAAAGTGGAGCACACCTCTGGAATTTTGGTACCCTAGTTGGTTGCTTTCCTTTCCTAGAACTGATCTAGCTTTGTACAGAACTCTGTATGTGCACTGTCCTTGAATTATAGTGTTCTAACATTTGTGAAGAAAGTGTGCAGATTAAACTGAGAACAGAGCTTTATTCCAAACCTTTCAAACTGTCTGGCCTCAGGGAAGGGGATTAAAGAAATTTCAAGTGCAGGGAAGAGACCCCCCCCCCCCAAAATTCACAGATTCCCCACCCCCCCGACTGTGGCCCTTCTAACCCTGTTCTCACGAGAAGATAATTTCTCAGTGAGCAGAAGAAAAAACAATTTGAGAACTTTTTGATTACACAGCTGAATTTATCTGTGGATAAATTGAGATAGCACTGAATCAGAGAATGTCAGTCCAAACCTTTCTGAGCAAAGGTTGATTCTCATTATCCTCCAAAATCTCAACTGAGCATTCACAGATGTTCAAGTGTTCAGCAACTTGCTCATCAATATTTAGATTTTAAATCTAATACAGTATGATAACCTTCTATGAAGTGAAATAATGGTATCAAGTGTGTAGACTGATAATCAGCATCAAAAACCAGAGCCCCACAAAATTTCTTCAAAATGGGTTTGTACACAATCATGTTGGTAACACCACTGCTGGCACTGTCTCCCACAAACATGCAAAATATACATATGCAGTGATCACACAGAAATGCAATACTCACACAAACTATTGAAATACTGGTCTCAAACACATGTGGGCTAATAGCAGATCAACAATTCTTTTTCACTTCTAATTTTCATCATCTATTTTTCTTACCTTTTAAACTTCTCAATATTGCTAATTCAAATCCTTAACTCCTTACAAGAGGTAAAATTTGACTACTATAACAATAAAGGTGAATTGAAAAAAATGTTTTCAGAGCTCTAACTACTGCATCTTGTTACCACAGACTGTAAGAGTAAAATATTTAATTCTGCTATACAACACATTCTCATAGAGATTGTACCCAATTATAAATATGCTTCATAATGAACATTTATGTCTGTGGTATTAAGAATTTCTGTATTGTCCTATTAAGCTACTAACAAGCTGTCTTATTATAGTCATAGACTGAGTTCTCTTTTAAAAAATTACTTCCATTTAACTATTCACTAACAAAGCTGTTCCTTAGCTCATCCCTGCCATAACCTGCTCTATTCAGAACCATATGGGGAAAGACATTAAATAACCACTGCAAAGCACAGATTTCTAGTATTAGTGCTACACACTGCATACCCCTATTCATTATTCCACCTCCTCTATTTAATCTATCATTAAGATTCAGTGACCCTACACTAAATTTAAAGCAGATCCTTCCTTCCTCCCATGCCTAAATTCACATACTTCTCTAGTCGTAGATGCCCTCAAGTATTACCCACTCTACATGGTTTCCCTAATCTCAGCTCTGAGCTAAGTTGTGTCATACAACCAAGCAATTGCTGCAGTACATTTTAACTACAGAAGCTTACTTTTTTAATGAAAAAGTTCCTTTTCATTAATGATTTCTTATGCAGTATATTCCAAAATTGGTTGTTGTTATTTTTAAAAAAGCCTATAGCACACCCTATGCTATCATAACTCCAACATTAACATACAGGCATTGACAATACAATTCACAAGTTGTTAATGATTTTAATTAACAGTAGTAAATCCTATTAAAAATTGCTCAGCCATTTCACATAAAATCAGTGCAGATTTCCATTTAATTGAGAAAATAATGGTTTCATACAGAAAGAACAGAACATAATTTTTGTCAGCTTTGTAAAAAAAATGAAGTTTTAAGGTCAGACAAGACCTATGCCCCATTATCACACTGTATTGTGCTTTGTGACAGAACATCACTGGGTTTCAAAACTGGTTAGCTGAACAGCCTGGGAGGCAGCTCTTCAGCAAGTATAAATCTAAAGCTGCTGTGGCTCTAGAGTGCTCCTCTGGTTCAAGCCTACAAGAATCTATGCTGTCCCCGCCAACCCCTCACATACAAACACACGAAGTAAAGAAAGGGAACTGCTCACATCTAGCAACCCATAACTGTTTGATATACTCCTTGTTTGTGCTACCAACCCACGAAAACGCCATAGTTGTGAAACACATAAGAGGCTACAATACAGGACTGATGGACTGAATTTTATTTGATAGGCTACTTTAGCACTAACTGAAATATGCCAACAACTATGGAGAACAAAGTGGTGGCCAACAGACTGGAAATGCTCAATATAACATACTAATCAACAAGAAAGGAGATACAAAGGACTGCAGCAACTATAGGACAATCGTACTAATCCATATGCAAACAAAATAATGCTCAAAATTCTTCAACATAGACTCCAACCATATATGGAGAGAGAAATTCCAGAGGTGCAAGCAGGATTCAGAAAAGGAAGGGGCATTAGGGGCCACATTGCAAACATACGATGGCTAATGGAGCGCACCACACCATTCCAAAAAAGAATTAGCATATGTTTCATAGACTACAGCAAAGCATTTGATTGTACAGATCATGAAAAATTATGGAATGCACTCAAAGACATGGGGGTGTCACTACATCTGATAGTCCTGATGAGGAATCTGTACAAAGGACAAGAGGCCACTATCAGAACAGAATTTGGGGAAACAGAGTGGTTCCTAATAGGCAAAGGGATCAGGCAAGGCTGCATCCTATCACCCTACTTGTTTAACTTATATGCTGAAAACTTCATAAGAAAAGCAGAATCAGAGTAAAAAAAAGGAGGAGTTAAGATAGGAGGAAGCAACATTAACAACCTAAGATATGCGGATGATACCATGATATTAGCAGAAGACATTCAGAATTGGAACAGTTAATAAGGAAGGTCAACGATGAAAGTGCAAAGGCAGGTCTGATGCTGAACATAAAGAAAATAAAAATAATGACCACAGAAGAAATACACAAATTCAATCTAGACAGCGAGGAACTTGAAATAGTTAAAGAATTCCCATACCTTGGATCAAACATTGATCAGAATGGAGACTGCAGTCAAGAAATAAGAAGACTACGAATGGGAAGGGCAGCTATGAAAAAACTGGAAAAGATAATGAAGACCAAAGACATACAACTGAGCACTAAAGTCAGAATTGTTCAGGCCACTGTATTGCTTCTTGGCCTTTTTGGCTAAGATCAAGTGTAGTATTCCCAATTACCATGTATAGGTGTGACAGCTGGACAGTGAAGGAAGCAGATAGAAAGAAAATCAACTCATTTGAAATGTGGTGCTGGAGAAGTGTACTTAAATTTCCTTGGACAGCCAAGAAGAGAAACAAATGGGTTCTTGAACAGATCAGACCAAAGATGATCAACTGGAGACTATCGTACTTTGGGCACATCATGAGAAGGCACAGTTCACTAGAAAAAACAATAATGTTAAGAAAGGTAGAGGGTAGATGTAAGAGAGGAAGACCACAAACTCATTCAGGGGGGTTATGGGAAGGGCTTGCAGGATCTGGGCAAGGCAGTGGAAGACAGGAATTCTTGGAGATGTCTCATCCACAGGGTTGCCGTTGAGTCAGAATCAACTCAAGGGCAGCTAACAACAAAGACTACTTACTATGCTGTCCTAATTTAGAATTATAGTCTATATGTTTTGAAAAGCAGTAGTAAGTGAGATTAAACAATGAAAAATAATTTTATCATGCAATACGATTTTTACAATATGCAGTTTGCAGTTTCAGGATGCACTAGAACAATGTGGTGGTCCTTAGACTGGTGCTGTCTGCCAGCCACTAGCTGCCAATCTAAAGTAAGTTTCCAAAAAAGAATGGAACAATTATAGCCAATGGACACAAATATGGTGCCAGTCCCTAGCACATTGAGAGAAAATATCTTTATCCTATTTTCTTAACTAGGAATTGCTGTATTGTTTCTTCTATCTGTATTGGTCAACTGTCCTTTTACATTTTTATAGTCTTTTAACTTATCATCTGTTCTTGTTCTTTATCTGTCTCTCCCAGCCGCTGGGTTTTTTTTCTGGCTAAGTATATAAATTTGTTGTTACACTCTTCAATTTCATGCTGGCACTGGAAAG
The DNA here is from genome assembly GCA_026167975.1 of Phrynosoma blainvillii. Lineage (NCBI taxonomy): Eukaryota > Metazoa > Chordata > Lepidosauria > Squamata > Phrynosomatidae > Phrynosoma > Phrynosoma blainvillii. The sequence continues at coordinate 226,669,049 of JANUYF010000004.1, read as the reverse complement.
TTTGTGTTTGATTAAAATATTAAAGAGTTCTTCAAAGAAAAGATGTGATCTGAAACAGCTGGTACTATTAAACTTTACTATGCCAGCATATAGAACAATTGCACTAACAAAATTGCATAAGCACACAAGAGTAGCCTAGCTCACTGGCTGAGCAGCCATGAGTGGTGTACACAAATCCATCCTGGCCAGATAAACCCAACTTGGTGTATGCAGGGGGTGAGTGAATTGATTGAGAACTAACACAGCCATCTGGTGCACGGAGGCTTTCTCAGACAAACATTAGGTCATAAAAGCAGTAACAAAAGATTGGTATGCAGTAAAAACCATAGCCATACAAACCTTATGAATGTGTTCTGGAGTCCTCCACATGAAGTTCATAATACAACATACACATTGATACATGGAGCGCATCAACAGAGAAAAACAGCTACTGACATGAGTACAGAGGGCAACAGAAACCTGGAGAACCAATTAGCTCCACACTGAAAGCCTGAAGAAGCTGGGAGGCTGGTGACAGTGGGGAGCCAGTGGCTTTGTGGATGTTACAGACACTGGTATTCTATGTTGTAGAGGAATTCTACACTCCCACAGTTCAGAACAATGAAATTCCATCCATACCACCACCACAAGCAGCTGCAACATTGAACAGAACATTGTATCAGACTCTTTAATATAGAGAATCTGTTGTTTAAAAGGTTAGAACAAAATCTCTCATTATTTCATTACACATGCTGTTCTGGATCCTAAACATCAGATGTGACAACAGAGCACAGACAGAAAATGGAAAGGGGTGGATACTGTATTTACACAGTATAAGAACTACAAACAGATATACTATTCGACAATGTTCCTGCCAGGAAGGAGAAGGAAAGCAGTTTCTGGGCAGCCATTTTGAGTGGGTGAGTGTTTAATTTTTTTAAAAAAACACTTGGGGAGTGTGTCTGTTGCTGAGTGGATGGGGCTTTGGTAAGTCACATCTGTGAGTCAACAGGAGATGGAGCTAGCCGACTAGCTCTATACAACTCCTCCCAGAGGCAAGGGAAAGCACAGCACAGGTAGAAGGGGGGCTTTGACCTTTCTTTTTAGGGGTTCTCCTAAAATAATAACAACAACAACAACAACAACAACAAGTTAAAGGGCTTTGAGGGGGGGTTGTTTGTTGTTGTTTTCCTCAGAGGAAGATTGTCAGGGACTTTCCTCCAGAATAAAGTAGCATCCAGGAGCTCTCTGTAGAGTTAGAAACCCAGTTGACTGAGCTCGCTGACAGAGCCTGGTGAAAAGGCCAAAAGAACAGGGGCCCTTTACGTGGGAGAAGCCCAGTCCTGTTTCAGTGCTTACTTAGGATTCTCAATAGGGACACTGAGGGAATTACTGAAGTCACTTGCAACACTTGTGGGATGTTTGTCTTCTTGCCAAGAGATGTGGGGAACTTCACTTGCACCAAGTACAAGTTGGTAGCCCTCCTGGAAGAGAAAGTCAAGCAGCTGAAAGCCCAAGTAGCTACACTTCAGCATATTAGGGAGCAAGAGGTTTTCCGGGATAGAGCAGAACAAACGGTCTTGGATGGGGACCACACAGTGGAAGTTGTTGAGGAGGAGTTCACTTCATGCACAAAGGAGGGAGACAGCTGGAGGAACATCACACACAGAAGTAGGGAGACCAGGGATCATTCTGGGAGCTTGCAGCTACAGAATAGATTTGAAGCTTTCTCCCTTATCAAGGATGAAGAGGAAGAGCAGCAGGAACAGTCCACAGGGACAGTGCAGGGGACCCTAAGAGTACCATCGCAGGGAACAGCCACTACTAAGTCTCACAGGAGGTGTGTGGTGGTGGTAGGGGACTCCTTGTTGAGGGGTACAGAAGCAGTGGTTTTTGGGCCTGACAAGATGTCCTGGGAGGTGTGTTATCTCCCTTGGGCAAAAATCCGTGATGTGACAGCAAGGCTGACAAGACTTGTCAAGTGGGAACCAATGATACTGCAAGGCATAGTCTTCAGAATATCAGAAGGAATTATGAGACTTTGGGTAGGAAACTGAAAGAGCTGTATGCATAGGTTGTTATCTCATTTCATCTCCCAGTTGAAGGGCATGGTCTAGGAAGGGAAAGGAAGATAGTAGACGCGAATAACTGGCTCCGTAGATGTTGCCGCCAAGAACGATTTGGATTCTTGGATCATGGGCTGCGATTCTATGAGGGTGAACTTCTAGCAAGAGATGGGCTGCATCTCACACCAGTTGGCAGAAACATTTTTGCCAATAGTCTCAAACATTTGATCAGGAGGGCTCTAAACTGAGTCATGTTGGGGAGGGAGACAGTATCTTGGAAGGTATCTTGGAAAGCAGGTGTAGATCATGGGCTGGAGATAATAGTCAAAGTGTTATAGAGGGAACAAGGGAAATGATGCAAGGATCCAACAGTGGAAGGCAAAAAAACCTCACACAGGCAGCAAGTGGGGAGGACCAATGATCTTAGATATCTCTTCACTAATGCATAGAGCATGGGAAATAAACAAGATGAACTTGAACTCCTAGCACAACAAAGCAAATATGATATAATAGGCATCACTGAAACCTGGGAGGATGAGTCTCATGATTGGAATGTAGGAATAGCGGGGTATAACCTTTTTAAGAGAAAAAGACCAAACAGGAAAGGAGGAGGAATAGCATTATATGTCAGGGATGTTTACACCTGTGAAGAGATCCAGCACTTAAATCCTGGAAATCAGGTGGGGAGTATCTGGATAAAAATTAAAGGGGAAGGAAACAACAAGGATGTTATAGTAGGAGTCTACTACAGACCCCCAAGGCAGACTGAGGAATTAGATGACGCCTTTCTAGAACAGATGACTACACACTCAGAAAAGAGAGATGTAGTAGTAATGGGTGACTTTAACTATCTTGATATTTGCTGGAAGTCAAACTCAGCCAATACTTCAAGGTCTAGCAAATTCCTCACTTGCCTCGAAGATAATTTCTTTGTCCAAAAGGTGGAAGAGGCAACAAGGGGATCAGCTATTTTAGATCTGATCCTAACCAACAGGGATGACTTGGTAAATGGGGTGCAAGTGGTGGGATCCTTAGGTGGGAGTGATCATGTTCTCCTGGAGTTTCCTATACAATGGAAAGGAGAAGCTAGGCATAGTCAAACACTCATTCTAGACTTTAGGAGAGCTCATTTCAACAAACTTAGGGAAACACTGGGTGTGATCCTGTGGTCAGGAATTCTAAAGGAGAAGGGAGTTCAGGATGGAAGGGAGCTTCCCAAAAGGGAGATACTGAAGGCACAATCTCAAATTGTTCCAATAAGAAGGAAAAATGGGAGATGTCTCAAGAAACCAGGTTGGATGACAAAAGAACTTTCAATTGAACTATGTTTTAAATGGGAGATGTATAAGAAATGGAAAAGGGGCAAAATCACTAAAGAGGAATTCAAACAAATAGCTAGCACATGTAGGGCTAAAGTCATGAAAGCCAAAGCACAGAATGAGCTTAGGCTTGCTAGAGGGCTTAAGGACAATAAAAAGGGCTTTTTTGGATATGTCCGTAGCAAAAGAAAGAAGAAGGAAATGGTAAGGCCACTGTGCAGAGAGGATGGAGAAATTCTAACAGGGGACAGAGAAAAGGCAGACCTACTCAACACCTTTGCCTCAGTCTTCTCACAAAAGGAAAATGGAGCAGAGGATACAATAGGGGAAATGTAACACAGAGTAAGTAAAGAGGAGGTACAGGAATACCTGGTTAACCTAAATGAATTTAAGTCTTCAGAACCAGATGAACTACATCTAAGGATATTAAAAGAACTGGCAAATGTAATCTCAGAGCCACTGGCAATAATCTTTGAAAATTCCTGGAGAACAGAAGAAGTCCCAGCAGACTGGAGGAGGGCAAACATTATCCCCCATCTTCAAAAAGGGGAAAAAAGAGGATCCCAACAACTATCGCCCAGTTAGTCTGACATCAATACCGGGAAAGATTCTAGAACAGTTCATTAAACAGAGAGTCTGTGAACATTTAGAAGGGAATGCCACGATCACTAAAAGCCAACATGGGTTTCTCAAAAAAGCCACACTAATCGGATCTCCTTTTTTTGATAAAATTACCAGCTTGCTAGATGAAGGGAATGCAGTAGACATAGCATATCTTGATTTCAGTAAGGCTTTTGACAAGGTCCCCACAATATTCTTGAAAAGAATATAGTAAAATGTGGGCTAGATAATACAATTGTTAGGTGGATTAGTAACTGGTTGGCTGACCAAACCCAAAGGGTGCTCAGCAATGGCTCCTCTTCATACTGGAGAGAAGTGACCAGTGGGGTGTCCACAGGGGTTCTGTCCTGGGTCCAGTGCTATTCAACATCTTTATCAATGATTTGAATGAAGGAATAGGGGGCATGCTTCTCAAATTTGCAGATGACACCAAATTAGGAGGAATAGCTAATATCCCAGAAGACAGGATGAAAATTCAAAATGACCTTAATAAATTAGAAATCTGGGCCAAAGCTAACAAAATGAATTTCAACACAGAGAAATGTAAGGTACTGCACTTCGGGCAAAAAAATGAAAAGTATAGATATAAGATAAAGGACACCTGGCTTAACAAGACTACGTGTGAAAGGGATCTAGGAGTCCTAGTAGACCACAAGTTGAACATGAGTCAACAGTGTGATGCCGCAGCTAAAAAGGCCAATGCAATTTTAGGCTGCATTAATAGAAGTATAGTATCTAGAATCAAGGGAAGTAATAGTGCCACTGTATTCTGCATTGGTCAGGCCCCACTTGGAATACTGTGTCCAGTTCTGGGCACCTCAATTCAAAAAGGATGTTGAAAAACTGGAGTATGTCCAGAGGAGGGCAACTAAAATGGTGAAGGGTCTGGAAACCATGCCCTATGAGGAACGACTTAGGGAACTGGGTATGTTTAGCCTGGAGAAGAGATGGTTAAGAGGTGATATGATAGCCCACTTTAAATATTTGAAGGGATGTCATTTTGAGGAGGGAGCTAGCTTGTTTTCTGCTGCTCCAGAGAACAGGACTCAGAACAACAGATGCAAGCTACAAGAAAAGAGATTCCACTTCAACATTAGGATGCAGTTCCTGACAGTGAGAGCTGTTCGACAATGGAACACACTCCTTTGGAGTGTGTTGAAATCTCTTTCTTTGGAGGTCTTTAAACAGAGGCTGGATGGCCATCTGTCGGGAATGGTTTGATTTTGAGTTCCTGCACGGCAGGGGGTTGGACTGGATGGCCCTTGTGATCTCTTCCAACTCTATGATTCTATGATTCTATGAATGGAAAACGATGGTTCTTTGGTCAATCAATAAACATATTATTTTAAATTATCATACATTTTAACTCAACTTTGAACATCACTAAAAGTGAAACCTTTTGCTTTGCTGCATTCTTAGAGATAACCTACAAAGAATATTCTTGGGGGGGGGGGGAAGAAAAGAAGAATGATGTCAGATATATTGTGAAGTCCCATCCCAAACAAGTTATAGAAGAAAATTAAGTTCCGTGGAATTTGAGGGAAACTAGTTGTAAGGTACACAAGCTCTGGATCACTACTGCATAAGTTAACAATATGAAAAGGTAATAGAAATACCAGGAATTCATATCTTGATCAAGGAGCACTATATACCTTTTTATTTTAACAATATACAGTTATCTGTGAAGATGTCTGTCTTTTAACTGAGCACATTTTCCCCCTGTTCTGAATCTACTGTCCATAATCTCCACTGTGTGTCCTGAGCAATAATCTTCTAAAAGAGAGGCATTATGTAGTCTCTCTACAGAATCCATAATTAAACCTCCATCATAATCCTTCCTTATTTATCTTTTTGCTTTCACTGAAGCTCCCTCAATATTTAGCTTTACTTTGGCAGAAAAGTCACTCCAACTCTTGGTTGTTTGGGAATTCTTTCTTTTGCTGCTTTCCAAAGATGCACCCAAAATTACTGGCAGTATGACTTCTCTAGGAGGAAAAGCTAAGTTATTGGAGTGCTTCCTGTAGCTTTTTCAGGTCTACAGTGCCTTTTTTATAATGGGGCAAAGGACCAGCTACTCCCATATCAGGCTCCCCACACATGAGAATAATTTTCACATACCCTCCAGCTGTCCCAATTTGGCAGGGACAGTACAACTAATCTTCTATTGATTCCCTTTTTCAACATCCCACTTCCCCCTGGATTATTTCCATTGCTGCATACTGAGTTAAAAGTACAAAAGTAGTTCACACTCAGTTAACACCAAGGAAGAGAAGAGAGGAGGGTAGAGAATTTTGTTCTTGCCAGTAGGCTCAGGCAAAAGCAAATTACTGCATTGTTTCCTTGCTTGTGTGTTCTTATTAAATAATCCTTGCCATTCTGATATTGCTTAGTTACACATTTCCTCGTTTTCATCTGTGAACTTTTGGAGGTTATGTCTTTAGAGGTCTGCTTCCAAGCACCTCCAGCATCTTGATTAGGACAAATGGAAACTGGGCAAAATGTGTTTTCCTGCTTGCAGAACCCTCTCTTCAATGGCGATTTTCCTATTGTTTTAGTGCCACACAAAACATTTCAAGCCATTTGTAATCAGGGCTAGTTTTTTGGAACATTACCTTTATTGCTACAGGAGCAGTACTGGGGGAGTGGGCGCGAGCTGTACCAGGTGACATTGTAAGAGCGAATTACACTACTGATCCCCAAACATCTGCCTTTGGGTAGAAATGGGCTGTGGTGTTTCCCTGTTTCCCTTTTAAACACTGAAAAAATTGTGCGAGTGGGGCAAGGCTAAGTGAGAAGAGAGAGTTCCCAGGTTTTAAAAATAATTACATTTATTCAATTTACATTTTCTTTAACTTCACATCTTACCAAATGTTCACTTTCACCACATGAAACTATGTACATGTAAATACATTTAGGCTATGTGTATTATATTGTAATTTAAAGGTATCAATTTAATTTTGCTAGTTGTTAATGTCACAATTATTGCCATTCAGTGATATACGAGAAAATATAATTTTTCAATTTATGTGTAATATTGGTACAAAGGATTCTGTATGGTAAGGTATGGGAGAAGGTCAATGGAGGGTGACACCATGAGTTACAGCACTGGGTGATACCAACCCTTATGACTCCACCTGCACCAGCTTCTGATCCATTTCTGGGCCCAGTTCAATGTGCTTGTCACCTCCATTAACAATTACATATGGCCTGGAACCAGGATATCTTCCATTAAATTGGGCTATCAACTTCCTGTCAACTCAATTACTTGAGAGATGTCTTCTCCATGCTTCACAACTATCATAGGTTCAGTTGGTGATTGCAGGAGCAAGCTGTTCACTTTAGCAGTGCCCAGGTTATAGAACTCTTTGCGACAGGAGATGTACTCCACTTCTACATTGGCAGTGTTTCATGAGATTTGAAATCTTTTTTTTTTTTAATGTCATTAGCCTAACGTTCCAATAGATGTTCAAACTGTCTTCTGCTCCATTTTTGTTTGGTTATTTGTTTTTGGTTGGGGTTTTGGATTGTTTGCTGGTTTGTTTTGGAGTTTTATTATGCTTTTGGTCCTCCCTCATTTTCTGGATTGTTTTATTTTGCTATGCCATTTACTTTTTTAAAATGTATGTTGATTATTCAGTGTGTTCTTGCTGTAAGCCACATGGAGCAGTTTGTGAGTTGGAAAAATGGGACATAAATATTTAAAATAAAATAAATGGTAAACAAATAAAATAAGGTAACCACAGGAAAATCCATTTCAAAAATTCTATATCTAATTTCATTTCTGAAACCAATGACTAGGACTGCTTGTGTAGGAAGTAAAGGAGGACACTCTTTTTAGCAAAAACGTTATTTTCTAAAGATTGCTGAGAGAATGCAAGAGTGCACGTATGATCTGGGGATCATGGTTTGTTTGCAGGTTTTGGTTGAGAAGGTAGAAAAAAATACCTAATAATTTCTGTTCTTTGCATTAATTATAGCCTCTGAATCAGAGATTTTGCACCTCCCCTGATGGGAAAGATATATGTGCTCTTGGTGCAAGAACATAGAGAAAAGAATGGCACGCTGGCTGCAACATGAGGTGTTCAAATGCAGATGAGAGGAGCTCCTCCAGTGCATCCACCTGAAGGCAGAGATAGAGCCCAGAGTTTTCCCTGGGGTTTAAAAATCCATCCCCTGGGAAGGGGATAGATATTGGGGCTTGAAGGAGGTCTAGCTCCCCCAAATAAGGGGGTGGAAGAACTGAAAAGCAGTTGCTCTGCCTCTGTTGGTAGCGGCAGGAGAGGCACTAACATTCATGTGACCAATTAATTAATAAATAAGCAAGCTGTTGAAAAGCATTTGCAAGTGTGATGGACAGACTTCTGACTTCTTTAACTTCAGTTGAATGATCTGAAAGTAAGATACCTTCCCCCCCCCCTTTTATTTTGATGAACTGTCCTTTGTTAGAACACAGAGAACTGTGAGGGAAAGAACATTAAAAGAAGGATTAAACAGACAACAGACCCAACAAAGAGGTGCCTGAGCTGTGGCAGATGGGGGGGAGGAGCAGATAACATTAGACTTTGGATTATAATTTGAAAAATAAAATTATATAAACTTCAAAAGCAATTTAATTTGGTTTATTAAAAAATCAAGCTGCAGCTGCACGAGAATTTAAGATCTCCAAAACAAAAGCAGCAGAGGACCAGATGAAGCGGAGAAAGTGGAGCCAATATAAGTCAGCTGTAAGGAAAAACTGCAACAAGAAGCGAAGAGGTCTCCTTTGGAGTAATAGCAGAGGCTGAAAGACAGACTTATTTTCAACATTCACCCATACAAGGAGATAGCTCTAACTATAGGAAATAAAACCCACACACACAAAACAATTGAAGAAGACAGTGCAGAGAAGCAGCCAAAAACAATATTGTGTCTAGACTCAAATCAAAAGGAACCCCTAAGGGAATGAGGAAGATTGCGCAGAGAGACAGCAAGGAAAACAAGTGAGCCAAAGCAAGTGAAAGTAACTCTTTAGCAAAGCAAAGGAAAGTAAGAAGATGCAAGAAGACACAAAGACGTGAAGATTAAAACAAGAGAAAAATACCAAGAGGAAGAGGAAGACAAACTGGACTTAATCTATTCATTGTTTCTTATTTGAATAAATTCAAATTTTGTTTAGATATCAGTTACTTACAGCTAATTAGAAAAGTTAAAAGTTGACTTGAATTAATTGTTTAGATATTTTAGTCAATTTAACCAACAAGTAATTTAGCTAATTCATAAATTTATAAGTAGTGCAAATTAAGATTAGAAAATTTGATCTAAAATAGATTCGAAATTTGGTTTAAGCAAAACAGATGGACAATTTATTTCATTGTTAGTAAGAACAGTAAGCTTTGACACCAGTTCTTCTTTGGTTCTTCTTAAATTGGTCTAATAAATTATTGTAAACAAGGATTACCAACCAGAATTAATTATAGGAAATACTAACCAGAATTAATGATAAGAAACATTGATTAATTTTCAAATTGTGACTTTGTAGATGAGCTGATTATAGTGAGTGCTAACAATTAACTTGGGATGATTTTTGCAGAATTAAGTAATTGTATACAATAGCATTCAATAATTAATAGCTGGAAAAATTATTGTACTAGGTATCTTTGTATAGTTACTGAATTATGACTAAAGCATGACTGTTGAATTTACATATGCTGAATAGAATCTAAGAACAATCTCCTCCAGTGAATTTCATCTGAAAAATTTACTGCTGACATGTGATTTAGTATCTGCTCTATTGAGGAAATTGACTAAACAGACTAGATAATTTTTTGATTCTTTGTATATTAATTTGCATTTAATATATGAATTTAAAGTTTTTGGAGAAAACAGCCTTTTGGGAAAGTTATGCATAGAGAATCAGATGCTGCATAATTAAACAATCCAATTCCTAGGATCTAAAATAACAAACAACAAAAGGATAATTTTTTTCATCTCTACAAGAAAGAATGGCAACCACAACTAAAACCCGAACAGCAAAATCACAACCACTCTCAGCAAGCAGAAGAGGATCTGTTGAGCTTTCATCCAAACAATCTGATCCTATTCAAATTCTTTTGGAAGAAATGCAAAATTTTAAACATGAAATTAGACAAGAACTAAAGGATAATAGACAGGAAGCTGATGAAAACCTCAATAAGGGTATAGAAAAGATTGACAAAAAACTGGATTTAATAACAAGCGAAATCACTGACATAAAAGGAGATGTCGACACTCTTAAAACAAAAACAACACAATTGGAGGATAGCACAAAAGCAAAATATGAGCAACAAAAAATGGACGAAAATACGATCTTAATTCAAGAATTGAGATACTGCAAAAAGTGCTTAAAACTTAGAGGGATTCCCAAAACAAGCAGTGAAAACTTATATACTAGAATAATTCTGTCTTTAGCAAACTACTTGAGAATTCTGGAAGAAGAATTATCAAGAAACATGGGCAAATTATTTAGAATCAATTTGCAAAAAGCCAAAGAAAAACATCTTCCTAAAGACATCGTAATAAGTTTAACTAGATCTCGAATATGAGATGAAATTCTATAGAAAAGCTAAAATGAAATGTTCAGATTAGATGGCAAGACAATAGGAATCTACATGGAAATACTAAAGAGAAGACAAAACTACAAGGCCCTAACACAATTACCTTATCAACATAAAATAAATTATTCTTAAGACAGACTTGAAGGCTTCATATTCAATTACAAATAGAAAAGGTACAAGATTAACACCAAAGAAACAGCAAAGAGAATTTACAGAAAATGATGAAAATCAGAGGTCAGGACAGAGAAGAGAAAGCCAAGAGAAAGATGCTTCAGAAAGTATGGCTACAAGGTACCACTTAAGAAAGAAAACTATGCAAATAAAGAAAGATGAGAACATACTCAGAAAAGAAAGATTAACCAGCAACTTAAAAAACTCTGATTCAGAAGCTGAAGAAAACAAAAAAGAGCAAACTCCAAAGAAGAAGATGCACAAGCATCCAAAGACACAAAAGGAGAAGATTCAGAAGAAGGCGAAAAAGAAGAAGATGGTGAGGTATAGAACAACTTCAATGAACTAAGGCAGGGGTAGGCAACCTTTTTGAGCCAGGGGCCGGGTTGCTGTCCCTCAGACAATTGGGGGGCCGAAGCACCAAAAATAAATAAATAAAAATTAAAAAATTAAAATAAATAAATTATAAAATAAATAAATAAATAAATAAATAAAAATAAAAAATATGCATGCACACTCTCAGCCCCAGAAAAGCCATGGCAAAACCCCTGTGGAGATTTTGCCAAGAAAACCCCAAGAACAAGTAATAACAACAATAATCAATATCATCATGGCAGGGGGCGGTGGTGGCGGTGGCAGGACCAGCCTGGGGCCAGTCCAAAGGCCTTGAGGGGCCGCATCCGGCCCCCGGGCCTTAGGTTGCCTACCCCTGAACTAAGGCTTTAATATGAAAATAAGTATCTGCTCCTGGAACATCAAGGGACTTAATGCAATACACAAACATAGGCAAATATTTCACTATTTAGAAAGAAAGCACAAAGTGCTTACAGGAAACTAAAATTAAAATGATGAAAAATATTTAAAAAACACCAAAGTAGGACAAATTTTTCGTTCCAATAATGAATGAGAAAAGGAAAAGTGGAGTAGTACTTTACATTCAAAACAAATACACCTCAACTGAACGCTTCAAGAACAAAGAAGGACATTATATTGGAGTTGAAGTGAAAATACAAAATACTTGTATATTGCTTATCGGAATATATGCACCCATAGACAACAAACCTTCCTTTTACAAAAAGCTAAGAAAAGAATTAGAAGCTCAAAAAGAACATTATATTTTAATAATGGGGGACTGGACTGCAGTGATTGAGCCCATTAGAGATAGAAAATCCACTAAAAAGATTTTTAAAAATCCAGGGGAAACTACCGAGCACCTTTTTAGACTTATGCGAACAATTTGATTTAAAAGATGTCTGGACAAAAAATAAATAAAAAATACGGGATACTCCAGGGTATACTTTTTTTTCAGAACAACATAACTCTTTTTCTCAGATTGATATGTTCTTGATGACAAACATATTATTACCAAGAGTGGAAAAGATGCAGATACTCCCAAAGATCAAATCAGATCACAACCCCATATATTTAGAAATGAAAACTGAAAAAAATACAATTAGAAATTAAATTAAATTAAATGATAGCTTACTCACAGACACAGAATTTCTTCTCAATTTAATATATAAACATAAAGAGGTGTTTTTTTTTAGAAAACATTAACTCAGAAACAAAGACTAGTGTGGTTTGGGGGGAGCAGTAAGGTATTTGTAAGATGTATCCTGATACAAAAAGGATCAATAGAAAAAGAGAAGCACAAAAAAGACAAAAAGACCTAGAAGAACAAATAAAACAGAAGTCCTTACAGTCTTGACTGTAAGACTATAAAGAAAGCTACACTATATAAGACCAAAGTGTGCCTAGTTCAGAATTATGCTGTTTATAGCAGCATTATGTGGCCATAAACGTATTAAAAGCAGACTCCTAAACAGACAAAGGGGCAATATTCTTCCAACCATATATTTTCTATTATATACTCCTTTGCTAAACCAAAGTTCACCACTTTGTTTAAAATATTCTTAGAAGCCACCTGGTGTTTTTCCAAGTATTCATAACTATTTTTATGTTTATATTTTACTTCAATGCACTGAGTCTTTGGGATTCAAATAGGCTAAAAAGAAATACTAAATTAAACTACTAAAATACTTTAATTAAACACCAACCTAAGTTGTTAATCTATGTACTGTAAAGTTAGACTTCAATTTAAGCATGTAAGAAGATATTAAGTTCTACTACTTTTAGTATAGCTTTCTGTTTCATTGATTTTGGCAAAATTATTTCCCATTAATGGCTTTACATTGCACAAGGTCTTAGGAATGCAATCAAGCTGCTTTGGAAAGCCTCCAGAGTTTCAAAAGTGTTTTAGTATGTGGCAGAGAAAACTGATAGAAACAATAAAGCCCCTTTGGGTATGTGGAACTAGTTACTTAGGTTTTCTGACAGCACAAAACCTGGCTAAGAGCAGGATGTTAGTCACTATCAAATAATACATTTCAATTTGACATGCTCTTACCTCTAAATTTATTTAAATATACCTTTGAAATTTCACCTAAAACAAATTATTTTAAATTGCTCCTTTCACAACACTCAAATTGTTTTATAGTATAGTTTACTAAAATGAACAATAAGGCATTTACTTTAAAAGCAGCTTGGATGCTTCTGATCAGTGTAGATATTCTCCAAAAAAGAAAAGAAAAAAAAAACACCTTAATTTGCATTCAAAATAGTTCACAAACTCTTTATTATGGCAGTTCTCATTATGGCAGATTTTAAACTTCTAATTTCCATAACACAATGTAAAATTATATTGCCAATGTTATTTATTCTTGTGTCAATTAATCATCTTCCCCTCCAGTTTCTAGAAAGCATAAATATTGCTGCACAAAAATAGGCTGAAAGATTTCTGTATTTTATTATCCAGAGAGCAAGCATAGGATAGATGTAAGAAAACTTAAAACAATAACTACAGTGGCTGAGGTAAGATATTATACTGTAAGTTCTCTCATCTTCCATTTTAAAATGCATGTATTTTTGTCAAACTGTTAAGTAATAAGAGGTTGTATATCATTAGTAATATTAGATATGGTACAACTTACTATTCATAGAGAACTCTTTGGTCCAATAAAGCTTTCAGTCTATGGAAACAAGGGTGCCTATTTTTTGCCAATGTCACTTTCACTCTTGTTACCCATTTCCATGTCAGTTCTGACACTTGTTTCAAAGCAGATGGGAAGGGTGCAGGGATAAATTAACAGTTCATCCCCTTCTGTTGTTTTAAAGGGCCCTTATGAATCAAAACACCTTCTGTGAACAGACTAAAGCTAATGGACACAAATCAACAAGAAATAAGCAACATGTAAAATTAAAGGTTAATAGAGCACTTCTACAACAGCTAGTAATTAGTAATCCAACTGTTTCTCATTTAAAAAACACATTCTGCAGGTACTTTGTGCCAGTACCATCCTTGTAAGTGAGCCATTGCATTTGCTGAACAGTCAAAATGACACCTTTTGTATCTTCAGAACACAATGTATAACTCAGATAATACATCCATTGTTTTTATAACTGCAGTGTAGACTGTGATTGAGTGGGTTGCATTTCACACAACACATTATCTACAAAACCTATTAATTCAAGGGCTTGGATACCAGACACAGCCACTGGTGATAGTATGCCAGAAGGTGCTTTCTTTAATTAACTAGATTCTAATATGTCATCTACTTGTGCATTTTTGTAAATGTTTTTCAGTGGAGATTGAATTATTAGCCTGGGTCAAGAGTATCTCAATATTTTTATTATAGATTCCGCAACTGAGTTAGCCTACATTTTCAAATAACTTCCAAACGATTTCATCTTCATGTCCACTCTGATACAAGGTTTCATACTAATATAACTAAACACTACAGTATTTCATTCTCTGAGGATCACACAATATGTGTCTGTGGTCTTGTTATTTAGACATCTTTAATTTTTATCTCTCCCCTTTATTAACTGAATTGGACATATTGGTGAAATTCAAAGTGAAGCCACCACAGTTCCTTTTTTTAAAAGGGGGGAGGGGGTAACTTCTGCTAGTTGTCAACCAACTAGATGCTTTTCAGTGACTGGGAAAGTATATGGGTTTCTGAAACACAAGTTTTGACTTGAATTCAGGGTAGTAAGCACTGGGTTCATAGCAAATTGCTCTTTTCTTAACTATTGTTGCATACTAGCTTATTTAGAAGAGCCCTGGTGGTAGGTAAACTCTTCTCCACATTCATGTTTTGTGGGGAAATAGTGTGTCCAAACCTATGTGTGATATATTTGTGGAAGTAAGTATGCAGTCAATTGAATGGTAAAGCCTGGATAAATGCCCTGAAATTGTGGTTTTGACTGCACTTATCTACTCTTCCTTCTAGCTACATTCATTTATTATTCTCCAGTTCATTTGCCAGTCAGTGGATGTGGGCTACAAAAAAGGAAGAATCTTGGGTTGGGTTTCTCCTCAGGTTTTATGAAATTTAACTTTTAAAAAAAACCACTTAGAGGCTTTTCTAGAGGCTAAACCTAGGGCTATCATGCTGATGAATCTTGTTCTCCATTACCCTTAGGTAATCTTTTGAATTAAGGAATTGCCTCACTTTAATGTACTGCCCTCTACTTTGGTAATTGACCGATTTAACAAGATGTCATCCAATGAACAACTAAAGGTAAAGGTAAAGGTATTCCCCATTGACAAGGTTGTCAAGTCGTGTCTGACTGTAGGGGACGGTGCTCATCTCCATTACTAAGCTGAAGAGCCAGCGTTGTCAGAGACTACTCTGTGATCATGTGGCCAGCCTGACTGCACAGAAAGCTGTTCTGTGTTCTACCCTTGTTGAATCAGAGAGATGAACCACTTCCAAATTTACAGATGAAGCTGATTTGTAGGGATAGGCATAGCAGGGAATGTGGGGAAGTCTGTGCATCCTCCATGGGAATGATGAGCCAATCAATGGGTTGGCTGGCAGGTGGGGCAGTAGGTCCTTCTTCAGGCAGGACTGGGACCATAGGCTTGACCAAACCTGCGGAGAGAGGATAAAGCTGTTTCTTCACTGCTTCTCTGGCAGTCTGGCTTCTTTGCAAATTTGGAAAAACTCCACTTAGGTTCCTGTATCATTTTATTTGTGCTCTTTTTATATGAAAATTTATAAGGACTTTGAGCTTGTACAGACTGCCAGAAATAATGCAGCTTGAAACCACTTTAACTGCCCTGGCTCAGTGCTAGGGAATCATGGGAACTGTAGTTTATTGTGGCACCTGAGCTCTCTGACAAAGAAGGTTCAATGTCTCAGACAATGTTTCTGTCAGTCTGTACAGGCCCTTGTTACATCAATTTTTATGCTCTGTGTCTGCAAAAATCACACACAATTCTATTAGTTCATTTATTCACAGTGGAGGCAAGGTGTATATTTTAGGTAACATACACACTTTCACCTTCTGTTACCTGATAACTGCTGCTAAAAATCTAGTGCAATATACATGATAAAAGTACAATATTTTCAGCCCTTTCTACTGTCACTATTGGTTTTCATTGAGATTTCTCATTTATTGCATGCCAACGATTCACACAAGATACAAGTAATTTATGATGAACTTTTCTATGCAGGCAAACTTCTTTGTACAAAACACAAAGTAAGTGCTCCCTCCTCCCTTTTTTTAGTACAACTTAACTTTAGTAATTGCTCACAGGATCTGTTTGTAAGTTTTATCAGGTTTTTATATATGGCAGATCCCATTGTTAGCAATTGCTGACATCCTGTCATTTCCAAGAAAAAGATCAGGTAGCAAGTGATGGGAAAGACCTTTTCCTGAGATTAAGAAGGTCCTCTCCTACATGCCCACCAGCAATGCCTGTGAGGGTGGCAAAGACAAGAGAAGGGCTTCCCCTGAAAATATCAGAACTCATGCAGACTCATGGAAAATATATTCCTTCACATAATCTGGACTCCAGTTGTACGGGTCTTTTATAACCAGCACTTTGAACTATGCCTTGAGAAAGGTTGGTAGTCAGTGTAGCTGGTTGTAACAGGGAAGTTGTTTGACACCTGTACCATCCAAACTCTGGCAGGAGTTCCATAGACTATCTGAAATTTCTAAACATGGTTCAAATGAAGTCCCATGTAGATCATGTTACAATAATCCAAATGGGATGTAACTAAGGCATGTGTCACCCTGGCCAGATCAAATTACTATAGGAATGGGTGCAACGGATGTGCAAGCATTAACTGTGCAAATGCACTCCTGCCTATTGAAGGTATATCAGCTTCCAGATTCAAGGCCAAATCCAGGAGTACACCCCAGCTGAAAACGTGTGCTTTACGAGGAAAGGTAACACTGTTCAGTATGAATTGAATTCGTATTCCATGGACTACAATTGGCCCTCCATATCCACAGATTCAACCACCCACAGCTAGAAAATATTTTTTTTCTAAAATTCAAAAAGCGATCCATTCAATATAATAGGACTTGAGCATCCACAGATTTTGGTATCCATGGGTCCTAGAATCAAACTCTAATGGATATTAAGGGCCCACTGTAGTCAGTATATTTTTGCCCCAGGCTGTGTCTAAAGTGCATGCAATGAGCTAAAGAAAAATGCTGACTCAGAGGAAGCTGATGCAACTTAAGCATGGAGATGAGTCACAGCAGGTCCAGACTGCACTGTCACAAAAATGCTTCAGTGTACCATGTGGTGATGTGGATATCGGTTGATGGTGAAGCATTATGTCAGTTGGTGTAAATATTGCTGTATCATGCTTGTAAATACTTTGCTGCAACTAAGATTAAAAAGCCTCTTCAGAAGAAGCAGTTGTGAGTGACTTTCCAGACTTAGCAATGGCATCTGTATCCTAGCTGGCAGCCTTCAGCTTATGGACTCAATTTTCCCTCTGCGCTAACAAGGGTTATGGGCCCAGTTAGCCACTAGGACAACGCTCAGAGTGCTGAGTAAGTTCACTAGTTGTGAAGGTAAAGCCAAAGTTCTCAAGCAGCCAGAGAATTTGGCAGAAAAATAAAGACTGAGCGCCAGTTTGCTAGTCTATCTGTGAGCTGAGGTTTGGAGGTCTGCCAAAAGGCTGTGTCCTTGGCAAGTTGCAAAGCAAAAGCAAAACATGGAGTCCAGCCTCTGTTTTGAGAAATTAAGCGCTGAGAATTATTCTTCCTGGTCAGTTAATGCTGAAACCTTGTTGATCAGAGAAGGTTTATGGGGAGCTGTGCAGGCAGAGGAGGCAGAGGAGAACAGAAGGGCGAGAGCTACTCTTTTGCTTACCTTAGAGCAGGGGTAGGCAACCTTTTTGAGCCGGGGGCCGGGTTGCTGTCCCTCAGACAACTGGGGGGCCGAAGCACCATAAATAAATAAATAAATAAATAAATAAATTTAAAAAATGTAAAAATAAAAAATATATATATGCATGCACTCTCTCAGCCCCAGAAAAGCCATGGCAAAACCCCTGTGGAGATTTTGCCAAGAAAACCCCAAGAACAAGTAATAACAACAATAATCAATATTATCATGGTGGGCGACGGCAGCAGCGGCAGGACCGGCCTGGGGCCAGTCCAAAGGCCTCGGGGGGGGCTGCATCTGGCCCCCAGGCCTCAGGTTGCCTACCCCTGCCTTAGAGCCATCTCAGTTGATCCACGTGAGAGAGAAAAGAATGGCTTTTGAGCTATGGAATACTTTGAGAGCCATCCACCAGTCTGATAGCTTCTTGCCTCACATGATTTGGGTGCAAGCTGCAAGAGGGCACGTCTGTAATGCAACATCTCAGCAGCATGCAGGAATTCTTCACACAATGGTACAAATATTCCAGAAGATCAAAAGGAGCATTGCAGAGAGAGACCTGACCCTGGACCTAGTATCAGCGCAAATTCTGGAGGAAGTCCAGAGATGTGATTTTGAGGCCAGGCACCACAGTTCAGCAAGAGAGAGAGTGCCACTCCAACTATCCACGAAGTGAAGACATCTTCCACAACGTCTGAAGGTAAGACAGCTGCAGTTTGCAAATAGAAATGCTGTTTCAACTGCGGGAAGGCGGGGCATCTTCAGAGAGAATGCTGGATGTCTTCAGTCGCACAGAAGGGAACGTCAGCCAACTGCAAGAAGAAGCCTCAGGAAAGGAGGGGCATTGCTTCACAAGCTAAGGGAGTGTTGCTGTTGCCTACCAAGCACTCCAGATGGTATGTGGCTACTGGACAGTGGGGCCATTCAGCACATGGTCAACAATTCAAAGCTCCTAAAGGACCTAAGACCTGCTCCACTGTCATCTGTTTAGAAGATGGAGCCCCTAGCAAGGTTCAGCAAATGGGAACTGCTTTCATTCCCATTTGGAAAGATCCTTTTGGAAAGACATTTAATAATGTACTGTGTGCAAACAGTCTTGAAAATTGCTTAGTGAGTGTTTCCACACTAACACCTGGTGGGTATGAAGTGTCACTTCAAGGGGATGAGTGCACAATATCTTCTAATCAGTCTATCTGTGCCAGAGGGGTAAAAAGGAATAAGCTTTGCCACATGGTGGTAAAAGCAAAGTGTGCTAATGTTTCTAATGCACCATTGCATTTGAATTGTGCCCATTACTTGCATAGGCTAATGGGACATGCACTTTTTTCTAGTCTTTCTCATTTGGGAAATGTCTGTCTAGAGTTAAAGGTAAACCCCTGTAATAACTATTTGGATTGTTCAGTGTGCAAAAAGATAAACCTGAAAGCTTTCCTTGTGCCCAAGGAAAGCAAGAGTGCCACCCAAAGGCCATTTCAGGTGGTACATGCTGATCTGGCCAGCCCCTATAGACCCAGTGGAGGGGGCAACAAATACATGTTGGTCATTGTGGACAGGCACACATGATATGGATATGTCTTTCTGTTAAAAGCCAAAGATGAGGCAGCTGCAAAACTTAAACTTAGTTGAGAGGGAGTTTCCACACAAAGTTGGTGCATTGGTAACTGACCGGGGAGGCAAATTCCTGAGCACCCATTTTCAAAATTGGCTAAAACAGAAAGGCATTTGTCATAAGACCACGAACCCTGCTACCCCACAGGAGGATGGTCCGGCCAAAATGCACATTGGGGTTATTAAGTCAAATGAGTGATTGCTTGATGCTAGATGCACAAGCTTCTACCCATCTGTGGGGAGAAGCCACTCTCACAGCAAGCCACATCATCAATAGAATGTGGAGTTCAGTCATTCATCAAACTCTATATTTTCTGCTGTATGGTCGTGCACCCAATCTAAACCATTTAAGAATGTTTGGACAATATGCAAATGTGCTTGTTCCACCACAATTCCAGTTGGTTGAGCCTGGACCGAGCTCTGCTGTACCCACTGAAGCACAGCCCCTGCCTCAGCAGCCTAGCCTCCCCCCCAGCAGAAAGCCTCCCCCCAGCAGAGGTTCCAGGCCTGGGAGTAACAGAGGAGCAGGATGAAGAGGTACCTACCTTTAGACAGAGAAGGACAGAAAGGGCGTGCCTCCGACTTTCTTTGAGATTATATGTAAAACGCTCAGCTAAAACCAAACAGCTGTGATTGGGAGCTGGGCCAATATAAACAGCTGGGAGACGCTGAGCTTCTCTGTCAGAGTTTATCTGCGTTCTCTGGAGAAAGCATCTGACTATGACTCCTTGGCTTCATAGACCTCAGATTGCCTTGAAACCCCTGACCTTTGGACTGGACTTGATGACCTACTTGCTAGAACCCTTGACCCTGGACTGGACTTACTGACTTGCTCTCTGGACTCTTGAACCCTTGATTTGCTCCTGATTTTGCTTCTTGGAACATTTGGATTGGTATTGTACTTTTCGAACTGCCTTTGTGTTTCAGACTTGCATTGGTGTGCTGGCTCTTATCAGTTACTCAGCTGCTTTCTCAGACAGAATAAACTCTGACAGAGAAGCTCGGCATCTCCCAGCTGTTTATATTGGCCCAGCTCCCAATCACAGCTGTTTGGTCTTAGCTGAGCGTTTCTCATATAATCTCAGAGAACGCTGGAGGCACGCCCTTTCTCTCTCCTTCTCTGTCTAAAGGTAGGTACCTCCTCGTCCTGCTCCTCTATATCTCCCAGGCCTGGAATCTCTGCTGGGGGAGGCTAAGCTGCTGAGGCAGGGGCTGTGCTTCAGTGGGTACAACAGAGCTAGGTCCAGGATCAGCCAACTCAGCCTCCTCATCCTCTGATTCCTCCATGTCCTCAGCCTGGCTGGCCATGACATAGGGCTTTATAGGTAATAACCAACACCTTGTACTGGGCTCCGGAAACTAATAGGCAGCCAGTGAAGAGACTTCAATTTAGGTATAATATGTTCTCTTTTAGATGTACCCGAGACCAACCTGGCTGCCGTATTCTGAATTGAAGTTTCCAGACCAAGCACAAGGGTAGCTCCATGTAGAGCACATTACAAAAATCAAGACAGGAGGTTACCAGAGCATGTACCACAGCTTCAAGATTCCTTACTTCCAGGAAAGGACACAGTTGGCATATCAGCCGAAGCTGATAACAGGCGCTCCTGGCCAATGCATTAACCTGATTAGTCATCTGAAGCGACAAGCCCAGGATCACCCCCAGACTGCGAACTCACCCCAGATACGGTGAGTGTGACACCGTCCAGGACTGGAGGTTGTATCCCAATACCTGGTTTTGGGGCCGCTACTGTGAGTACCTCCATTTTATCTGGATTCAGTCTCAATCTGTTTTTCCTCATCCAGTCCATTACTGCCTTAAGACAGTCATTGAGAGGAGCGACGCCATCAGTAGCCAAGACTGATGACCGAGACATGGAGAAATATATCTGGGTGTCATCAGTGTACTGATAGTACCCAGCCTCATGTCTCTGGATAAACTCTCCCAGCGGCTTCATATAAATGTTAAATAACATTGGGGGCAGGATGGCACCTTGGGGGACACCGCACTTGAGCTCCTTCCTAGCAGAGCTACTGTCCCCGAACAACACCCTCTGGGATCTACCCAAGAGGAAGGAACAGAGCCACTGCAATGCAGCGCTTCCAATTCCCAATCCCCTCAGGCGATCCAGGAGGATGTTGTGGTTTATTGTGTCAAAAGCCGCTGAGAGGTCTAAGAGCACCAACAGGGTCACACTACCCCTGTCGATGCTCAAACGCATGTCATCAGTCAAGGCAACAATGGCAGTCTCAACCCTGTCCTAAAGCCAGTTTGAAATGGATCTAGATAATTGGTTTCATCCAAGACAGCTTAGAGTTGAAGAGCCACCACTCTCTCGATCACTTTGCTCAAGAATGGTAATAACGAGACTGGCCTATAGTTGTTCATATCCAGGGGGTCCAGGAAGGGTTTTTTCAGGAGTGCCTAACTGCCGCTTCCTTTAAGCAAGTTGGAACAAAACCATTCCTGAAGGATGCGTTGATAATGTCCTTAAGAAAAACCTTCAAGGCATCCCCCCCCCCCGGATGGCCAGCCATGATGGGCAAGGATCAAGAGGGCAGGTAGTTTTTCTCACTCTACAAAGGAGCTTGTCCATGTCATCGGTACTCACAGATTGAAACTGATCCAGTAAAATTTCATTCTACTGTGATACTTTTAGTTCTAACATTTGCTCCCAAATGCTGCTGTATTTGCACCTTCAAGACCAAGATGGGATGCACACCTCTGAATCCCATGAATATATTTTCCTATAAACCAAGAACACAGTGCATTGGTAAACTAAAAAAAAAAAAGAACTATCTTTAGAACTATGCACATTTTGAAAGCTTAGTTAAGCACAACGTCTCTAAACATTTTATAACCTAAAAGACCTAAAATTAAACCTTTAAACATTTTGAAAGCTAATGGGACACCTATCTAGTCATAGTAGCTTTATATTATCTTCTGCATCAGAGATAGTATGCCTCTAGATACCAACTGCTACAGAGCACAACCCTAGTGTGTATCAGTGTTCTGGTCATGGGTTTCCTGTTGACATCTGTGGGAAATGAATTCTGTTATTATGTCTCTTCTTGTATGAACCTGTCCACAGAGGCCATTCTCCATGTTTCATATGTATCTGAGGCACATTTGGCAGGAACATATAAGAATGTTTTCAAAGGTGCTGCACCCATGCAGTGGAGCCTCCACCACTGGCACTTTCCTTGCTGATTTTTCTCTGCTTTTGAAAAGAAATATAATCCAGTGGGAGTTAATCTAATTTAGGTAGTGGATTTGGATTTTAATTGCCATATGGTCTGAATTTTGTTAGTTTTCAGTGGATTTTTTATTATTGTTACAGTTGAATTTTGTGTCATTAGCTATACTGGGCATCTTTACATGAAAGACAGGATATAACATAGACTAATTAGTAGACTATTAGTTAGATCACCAACTCCTGGGAGTATGCTCCCCTGTCTCAGAAAAAACAGTCCCCATGGGGGGAACTGTAGATGGCTACCCATGAACATTGGCCGTTATGTAGTCGTTAGTGGATATAGGAGAAGAGCTCTCATTCTTTGCTGCTTTTTTTGTTTTGCATTATAAAATGGTTATATACTCAAATAAGCACCTCAGAACCATAAGGATATGGATCACAACAAATAAAAGTTCATTTTAAAGTAAGCTATCATGACTAGATAGGTGGTTTATTGTTTCATGTTGTTCAGTTTTATACTGGATGTTTCATTATTAACAGATTAATATTTATAGCATTTTCCCCATTCTTTTACTGAGGAGTTCAAAGCAGTTTATATGGGAGGGATGGAGAATCTGTGGCTATCCAGATGGACTGCAGTTCCTATTATGCTATACCTCTGGCAATGCCACTATAGATGCTATAGACCAAAAACAACTGGAGGGCCACACATTCCTCACCTCTGATATATGGCAATATCCCCTTACATCCCACCTCAAATCCCTATAAAATCGAATAGACTGGGAGACAATGACTGAGTACAAGGTTACTCAGAGAAATTTGTGGAAGAGAAGAGATCTGATATTTTCTTCTGCCCAGTTCGTCTGACATTATGTCCATAACACAGACTTTCTTGATCTACTGCACTGAAGGTGCAGGAGAAAAAAGACAAATTATTCCTGAACATAAAACTCCCTTTATAGCAGTGTAGGCCTTAAATGCCCCAATTTAGCCTTCACTGTTTTACATATATCTCAAGAATACTAGAGCTCATGGAGCAGTTCCCCAAAAAACATTCCAATAAAAAGATGCATGCTCCTATGTACAATTTCTTTAATATCATCAATATACATAGGCAGAGATGTTTCCTTGCTGTGAAAGCTTTCATGTATGATGAAAGAGTCTCACAATTCATTAGCAAATTAAACATTTTGTAATGCAGGCAGTCACATTTTGGCTTTATATCAATTACTTTGGACCACCTGGGTAGGAATTCATATAATTCTGGAAGAATATGAGAAAATAAATGTTCAGTTGTTGTTGCTGTTGTTAAAAACAACACTTGATGCCTTTATGACAATGATAGATGACAAATGTTGGCTGCAAATTGTTCCATTTTATTATTAGGTATGTGTGTTTTGAATACTGCTGTTAATACTACATGGGTTTCACAACGATTTGATACATAAAAAGAAGTACTGGTATTAAAAATCAATTTGTTCATTTTCTTTAGGAAACTGCCTAGGTACGTGTTAAGTTCACGACCTTATTATCACAATTATAGGAAACGTATCATTCTGCCCTCCACTACTGCTACTAATTTAAGACTAAAGATCTAGCTATTTGTGAGATGGAATATTAGCATTCCTCCTCTGAGGTTTTCTACTGTGACGACCCACCATACAAAGATGCTTGTTCTAGCTGTAACGTCTTTGCTTTATCTATCAGGCCATGTACGGTGACAGCTGCATTTGGAAGCAACTTAAAACAAATCTCATCCTGGTAGTATCTAATCCAGGGCCTGGTACAAACAACATGGAAGAGTCAGTGTCAAAATTAAACAATGCCGGATTTTCTAAGAACAGATGCTTTTCCCTTGCAGCTGTAAAAACCTTAAAACAATCCTGTACCACTCTGTCTGGTCACGCAAAAATCACAAAGCAAGGCATAAATTTGGCCACTTATTGCAAATGTTTGCTCAAGGCTTTAAAAACAGTAACAGGGATTTGTTGTGGGTGATTATGAGGCTACATTACCCTTTAAATGAGCTTCATCTTGGTTTAATTTACACCAATTATTTTAATATATTGACAAAGGAAAAACTTTGATACAAAGAGATTTTGAAGTATTTTATTCTTATATATAAAGCACATCTTATATTGCTTAAGTATAATCAATACATTTGCACACAAGTTTTAAATGATTGATCGTCTTGGTACAGTTTAAACCAAGGCAGTTTTGGATATTTTTAAAAAAATTATAGGGTACTTTTTTCCAATCCCTGAGAAAGCAATACCAAGATATGACTGTAATTATATTCTCATGTTAGGCTACAACTTACTTACACTAATACAGCCATACTAAAGTAATGTCACTTGTAAATTGCTCCAAATAATTAAAATTCTGCAGGTCATAGCATTCTAGTATGTACAGATTCAGCAATATACATACTAAATGGGAAATGATTTTGGTATTATATCCATCTAATTAGAGAACATAATGTAAGATCAGGAATCAAAAATATTTTAATATCAACTTGAACATGACTCCATTATATAGAAAATAAATCTAATGCCTTACTATACAATGTGAAATATTGTTCAATTTAACCTGACAATGGTATCTCTGTATTAATTTACTGTTCTTGTATTCCTATACTGTAATTTACAATACATGCAGATTCACATTAACATTTAAAGCAATTTGAAATCTCTTAAGAAATACTTTCAAATTGGTAATTATTTTTAACACAGACTTACAGAAAACTTTTGCCAGAGTTAACAGTTCATTAGCACCTCCCTACTTATCAATATAATTGGATTGTTTGATGGTACAAAGTAATCTTCTCAAATCTACTTTTAAAAGGCAAGGTGAAAAATGACCAGATTAATAAGGCTCATAATCGTTACCTAAAATGGCATAAAAGATAGCAATATTATGGGGGGGGACATGCAACCCTCCCAATTCCTTATATTTAAGTTGTGTATTAAGAATTAACCCCTTTTCTCTCTTCCCTCCTATCTTCTGTTCCCCAACTCCAAGATATTAGTTCTTTTTTTCAGAAAGACTGTTTAAAACATATGGAAACAGACAAGTTTGAGAAATTATGTCATTCATGACACATTGTTCTATAGTTTAAGATTTTTATATACCATATAGAATGTTATAAAATGTATAACTTAATTTACACTTAATATAATTAACATATATTCTATGTTTTATAAATTTTATGAAATCCATAAAGATCTCGTGTTTATATTCAGCAATATTTAATCTTTATTGCTATAACTTCATCTGAGCACATATTCATTTGCAAAGGAAACTGCAATAGTGTTAAAGTGATCATCAGTTTCTGTTTTTTTAACTACAGCTGCTTACTTATAATTTCACATCAATATCTTTTCAGTAGTAAGCATTATACTAGCAGGGATGCAGTAAAGGACATTTCAGAATTTGTAACTAATTGCAATAATCCCTTTTGTTTTTAATTATGGTTCCTCATAAAGCAATTAGTAAAATTAGAACACAATCTAAAAACCTTTGCGTTGCCATTAAAAAAATCAAACTCAATGACTGAAGGTTGTTGTTTTTTGTATCATAAATGTGTGTGTGTGTGTGTGTGTGTGTGTAATACTAACTGCATAATATACTACACATATCTATTCAAAAGTAAGTCTCATTATTATAATGTACCTTACTCACAGGTAAGCATATATATGATGCCAGATTAAAGCAGGTTTTTTAATAGGGCTCTTTACATTCATATTTATATGAACTATGAATAATCGGCAACTACATGCATCTCTGTGTGCATTTGTTATTCACACACACACAAACATACGTACTCTACACAGATACACACAGATACACACAAGGCGGATACATAAGACAATCCAAAGACTAACAGATGTGTGACTTCTAATTAGTTATAATAATCACTGCTTCAATGCTATTTGAAAAACCTCTCTTTGGAAATTAGGATCCTTTTGAGTTTTAAACTCTCAGGGAGCTTCAAAGTACTAATACTAACAGAATAAAAGGAAATCTGGCTTCTGTTTAGAATTTGAGACCCCTACAGTGATAACTTTACAGGGGAAAATATTAAATTATAATTATCCTAAACAGACACAGTCCTGTGAAACTAACCTCACATTCATATTAAAATACAAAGAGCCAACTATAATGAAGTTGATTCATCCTTGGGAGACAAAGCTTTACCACAGTAAACTCAGTCAACTGTTGCTCTTGCTTTTATATTCATGGTACTTAAATAGCGCACTTTAAAACAAAAAACAAAAAAAACACCTCCAATTGGCTTTTCAGGCATCCACCCTTCCCAAAAATAACGCACTTGAAAAACCCAAAATGATATGAAAAGGCTTCAAGGCCTCTTTTCTCCCTTTCAGAGCCCTTTTTTTATTTCTGTTTGCAGTAATCTGCCTTTCACTTTCTCGTTGCTACAGAACAAACGAGGAGGCTCAGGACTTTGAAAAGGGGGCTCAATGTGTAATGGGCCCACTAGAATTAATTTAGTTGCACCAAATCCATTGAGCACCGAAGGGTTTCCCCCCCTCTTCTTCTCAAATCATTCTGAGTTGGAGCAGCCCCCCAGCCTTTGTAATTCTAGTAAAGCACTTAAAGTGCACAGTAGGTGTTCATCAGGACCATCTGGTCAAAAGCAAAACAAGCTGCTGATTTTGCCTTTGAATAGAATGAAGCAAGTGTGAATTAGTCTCTTCAATTAGCACTATTACAACCTGTCAAGTGCATATTGTAAAACAGGATTATTACAGTATTGGTCACCAGTGCAATTATTTACTCTCTGCCTTTTCTTGCATATAAATATGTCCTGGTTTATTAGTTTCTGATAAGCAGAAATTGTTTATTTCAAGCTACTCCTTTCCAAGTCATGAACAATATGAGTTACACATTATGAATTCTAGCAAAACATATTCTAGCAAAACAATACGGCATTTAACAATTAAAAGTGTTTTTAAGACCTCTTTCATCATATCAGTTTCAGTTAAGTATTTTTTTAAAAAATCCATAAGAAATTAAGGATAGCTAGATATGACTGCCCCCAGCCTTTACACCCCAAACAGTATCCCATCAACAGGGTATCTGAGGTCTGTCAGAGTTCTCACATCCACACAGAGTAGATCTATTTTAATTTGTCATCACCTACAAGGCTGCTTTCCTTACCTACAGTAAAATGTGCTACTGGCTTACAGAATTAATATAGAATACATATTAGATATGTCTCTCATTTATCCTTTGACATGGATCTTTAAAATGACAAACTTCCCATGTTAGATGTCATAGTTCCCTAATCCTCATACTGCATTCAGAGTACAACCCGAAATGTGTGTTTTTGGTATTATATGACCTGTTCACAACAAATTCAGAATCATCACACAATTCATTTCATTAACTAAGAGTTTGGTGTGCCTAGTTTACAAAAGAAAGTTTTATTATATCATCTAACACATTTTAAAATAAGGTTTTGAATAAAAGTAACTGTTTCATCTAAGTAATGGAAACATGGGCCAGGATAAAATCAAGCACAGGTAGTTCAGTTCAGTAGTCCAAGCACTAACATGAATAGTAATTTCCCATATTAAAATGGTAACCCCTTTTGGAAATTGATGAGAATTTCAAAATCAATTTGTGATATGACATGTAGAGTAGTCATATATTTCAATGGAAAAAATTCAAAACCCTTTTTATCATTTTTTAAAATCTCAGCCATGGAACACACAGACATTATCAATGGTCAATAAAAAACAAAGAAACAAAAAGTAACCATACAACTAATGCTAAAAGGAGACAAAAACTTGTTTATATAATTCACATATTTTCAATAAAGCAGGGAAGAGTTCACCCTATACAAATCAAAACACATCTTACTTAATTTAAGCAGTTCTAAGCAATTACTTAGGAACCAGTATGGTCTAGCGTGGTTTGAGCATTGGACTATGACTTTGGAGAATAGGGTTTGAATTCCAGCTTGGCCATGCTAATCCACTGGATGACCTTGGGCAAATCACAAACTCTCAGCCTCAGAGGATGGCAATGGCAAACCCCCTCTGAAGAAACTTGCCAAGAAAACCTTGGGCTTGCCTTAGGGTCGCCATAGGTCAGAAACGACTTGAAGGCATACAACAACAACAACAGCACTTACTTCCTATGGGGTTACTTACTTCCTATGGGGTTACTTAGCAAAACTATTATTATTACCTTAACATGTGCATCTGCTTTTATGTCCCGATTCAGCTAGAAGGCCATATACTTGCAGGAGAAAGGTTCTATGGATGTATCCCTAGCTGGAAGTGAAATGGACATAAACCAGCAGCTACTAATACAATTCCCCTACTAGATCCCACATCAGGGCTATGTACATGTAGCCCCATTTGGATACCATAAATTCTGCTTTATCATCTGTTTGATGGGAGAAACACAGCTGAACAACTGACCAGCAGGCACACAGATACCTTATAGGGTTATGCACATGGCTCTGGCTGGTGTGTGTGTAGATTTGAATCTAGGACATCTTTGCTATCATCTTTGCTATTGTGCTCATTTACTTGGAAGCTGTATATAGCTTCTTGAAATTTCAAAAAGGGGGAAGAATGGGAACAATCTCAAATTTTCATTAGCCGATGAAAAATTATCCTAAAGTAACCAGTGAACCAGTAATAAGCAGTGAATATAACCTCCAGTATGGCTAGCTAGATTGTTATGGTCCCAAAGTCAATATTTTGTAGTCTCAACACTACTTCTTTCCCCATTTCAACAAAAATATAAAGTCTGTTTCATTTGAACACACAGAGTGATGATTAAATCTCACAAACCCAAGGAAGGAAAGTTATACCAGACCACCTTCCAAAGAACAGCAACCCTCCTCAACATGACAGTCCATGTCATTTGAACCCACAACTTTAAGGGGCCACTCAAACAAGAGTATCTACTGAGCTGCATGTTCCTAAGCTAGTTTTAAATATAAACCAGCAACTCCTTCTCAGATTTATTTGACCCTAAGCCCTCTAGAAAGCCAGCCATCCTGTAAAAATACTAATCTTAGAAAATGAAGACAGTATCCACAACATCATAAAGCTCCTTGCTGTTAGGATTACAAGATATGCTTTTATGGAACATATTCAAGAAATCTGTGGAGCATAATTGTCATGAACAGCTTGAGATATCAAGAATATATTTTCTTTCTGTCCCCCTACTTTTGTCAAATGTGCAAAGAATCATATGTATATGTGGAAATGTTTGTCCTGGGGAACCCTATGGATGGTGGACACTGGAATTTGAAGTTTACTGCTTGGTAATGTTCTGGCCCTTCAAACAAGTCCTTCATAGGGCTATAGTGCTACTAGAAAAAAGCACTGTTTGAGAGAGCTGGGGGCTGTAAAACAACATTGGGGCCACAATGTGTCCATCTAGAAAGAAAAGAAAGAGCTAAATTTGACAGCTCCTCAATCTTCTTTTACACAACTGGCTTAGTCTACTATTGAACCTGATTAATGAGACTTGGAGAAGATTTGGCTCCTGATTAAGTCATCATGAGACTCTCAGAAAGAAAAAGTACCTACTGAGCTGCATGATCCATTGACAACAGGCTGCCAACTTGTAGCTCTGGTTCTTTATGTGCTCAACTATGCACTCACACATTTTGGTGGTAATCCTGCCCCCTCAATTACATGGATATAAACCATGCACTTCCACATAAACCAGTTCCAAATATGCCAAGTGGTGGTCTGGATTAAAGGGAGGCATGAATATGTGAGGAAGATGGGTTTTGTGAGTGCACAGATGACCACTCAAAGAACCAATTACAGGCAGGCAAATTGTTCTTCTATGTAATCTGAATCACACATATGGGGAAATAGCAAGCTGCATCACTGAGGATGGTGGGGTCATGCTAGGGCCAGCGATAGGATTGCCCTACCAAAAGTTGTATCAGAGTGGAAACAAACACCAATTGAACAGGTAAGTAGATGGCTGCATCCATGTGGTTCAGTGGCAGAGGTCCAAAAGAAGGACCTCTCTAAGATATGCCAATGAGGTGACCATTGTTCATGCCAAATGAGCAGCATCCAGCAAGGGAGTATGTGTTGTGGACAGCATCCATCACAAAATGGGAAAATTGTTGAAATGAGATTGCTTTTCTTTTTTTATGTGTGCCTTAGGCGACAAATAGATGAGTTGTCCAGCACTTCTTTGTCCAGGAAACATAGAAAGGTCCTTCTAATATTTAGTTACGGAGGGAGTGTTTAAGGTCAGATGATGGTGACTGCATGAAAGTGGGAAGAACCAAGGGCTTGTTGAGATGGAAAGTGGTCACGACCTTAGGCAGGAAAGAGATTTCCATGGAGAAGATTTTGTTGTTATGTGCCTTCCAGTTATTTCCAACTTAAGGCAACCTTAAGATGAACCTATCATAGAATTTTCTTGGCAAGATTTGTTCAGAGAGGATTTGCCGTCCCTAGAAAGCAAAAGTAAGAGCCGGGGGGGGGGGTGTTACCCTTAAGGTTGCCAGTGTGCTGGCTCTATAAGCAGATGTTATGGCAACAAAGAAGGCTGTCTTTTAAGAGAACAGATGAAAATTGCAGGATGCCATGACCTCAAAGGGATGTACCAAAAGCTTGTAGAGGACCAATGAGAGGCCCCAGGCAGGTAGCAGTCCCCAGTTAGGTATATGGAAGTGCATGCAGCCTTTCAAAAATGTTCTTGTATTCATGTGGACTAACCACATGCTGTGTCTCAGCTCAGAATGAGTGGATATAGCCACCAGTTAAATCCTCAAGAAAGAGTAGGAAAGATTCTTCTAATGCAAAAGTTTGGGAATGAACAAAGGGGTTTCCATGCAGCTCCAACTTCTCATTCCTTATTTAGCATATGGGGAATATTCAATTGTACACCTCACATCCTATATCAGACTGGTGGAACAGAGCCAGGCACGTCTATGGAGAACTATGGCATTAGCCATGGCCTTCATACTACACTCCAGTGCATGCTTTGCTGTAACAATATGCTGTGTCACTAGGCTATGTGCTGTGTAATGGAAGATCCATGCTACTTTCTTATAATCATTCAAAAAGCAATCAATGAGGGGGGGGGCACTATTCTGAGCAACAAAGCTGCCATTAAGTACATTTTACAGGCCATGGTGTTAATCTTACACCCTTTGTTATCAGTCAGAGTAGCATGTGTCTTATGCCACTTTTGACTATAATAGAATTAGGCTGTTGGTGTTTGAAAAGTACAGCACAACCCTCTTCCTGCACCCACTAGAGAATCTAAATCGTTCTTAAAGTGGAGGCAAACGATGCTGGAATCTGCCAGGAGTAATGTGCCACCTTCCATAATGCCAAAAGCATCAGGATAGCTGCTGGAGGAGTGTTTTGATTTTCAAACTTTTTAAAGACCAAGTATGCATGGGGTGGTTCAGATATTTTAATTTGTAGGCCCAGAACCTTAGCCATTCTGAAACCTGCTCTGAAAAGGTAACCAGGTCATTCAACAAAGGGGCATGGCTTTGATCCCCTAAAAGGAGGTCCAAGGAGGATGTGGAAGGGTCTTCTACTGTTGACTCCTCCTCCTTTGAAGACTCTCAACCCCTCTAGAAGAAGAAAATGGAGGAGGTGTAATGGGGCATTGAGCAGAAGCGGTATCACATTGGTGTCATGCAGAGGAGGGCTAAGCTCCTGTCAGAACAAATGGAATTGGTTAGATTAGAGAACAAGGTGCAGGAACACTGTCAAAGTAAGAGGATGATACAGGCGCTCTCAGAAAATGCAGAGGTAGACACAAATGTAGAGGAGGAGATTGCGGCTTACAGACCATGGCTGTAGAATGTAGAAATAAGCTACCCAATGAGGCAGAGTGAGGATGCTCCTTATAGTAGTCATCATAAGACACATGGTCATCTTAATGTAGGTCCCATTTATAACAGGGTTGTTGTTGTTGTGTGCCTTCAAGTTATTTCCAACTTATGGCACCCCAAGGCAAGCCTGTCACAGGGTTTTCTGGAGGTGATATTGTGTGACTCATCCAAGGTCACCCAATGGATTTCCATAGCTGAGTGGAGAACTCTGTTCTCCAGGGTCTTAGTCTGAAGCTCAAACCATTATATCACTCTGGCTCTCCTATAACGGGGGTGAGAGTGGGGGTCTTGGCAGGTATCTGTAGGTATGGTAGGTATCTGTTCCAATGATAAAGTAGAGAATACAAAGGATCTCCCCAACAATGGATGTGTCTAGAACCTCTGTAAGAACAAGATGGGGAAGGAGAATGTCAATGTTGAGTTCAAAAGTCTCCTCGAAACCAAGATCTATTCCTGTATTGATAGGTAGTATAAGGCTGTGGTTCCTAATGAACCTACTGCACTTGCTGATAAAAAGGGACTGGGATTGTGCAGGAGCACACAGCTTATATCCATGCAGGTGGGTGGGTGGGTTATCACCAAAACATAGCTCTAGAATCTTCCGAGGATCTCCACAGGTGCAGAATGACTCATATGTGTAACAGAGACCATGAACAAGACCCCTTGTAACTTCCAATTCTTGGGATATATGAAGCAGAAACACAAACATTTCATGTACATGCCCTAACACGTTTCAGGGATGAACATATAGTTCACAGTTGGTGGCACTGCACAGAGATCCTCTACTATTCATTGTTAAATGTGACTGAAAGATCTTGACAGTGTCAACAGGATCAGGATCATGCCAACCTGGAACGCTTTACAGAAACCTGGATGGGAGAGGCCAGTGCAGTGACTTGGGTGCAGGCCTCCCAGCTGGTTATACAGTTAGTGAGCAGGTATGGGGAAGTGGGGGGGGGGGGGCTGAGTGGCTTTAGTTCATAAGAACAACCTGACCTTGACCAGGATACCTGTCTGGAACACAGTCCACTTCGAGTGTATATACCTGAGCCTGAGGACCATGGATAGTTTGGTGATTCTGTTGGTATACCGGCCACCCTGTTGTCTAACAAACTCCCTAACCGAGCTGACACAACTGGTGTCAGAGTTGCTGTTGGAATCACCCAGACTTTTAGTTTTGGGCAACTTCAACATTCCACTCAAGACCAGTTTGACAAATCTAACAAGTGCGGCTCAGGAGTTCATGGAATCCATGACAAACATGGGCCTATCCCAATTAGTCGTTGGGACCACTCATTGTGTGGGTCATACCCTCAATGCAGTCTTTAGTACGGAACAGGAATATCCGTGGGCGGAGGTTATTAAAACCTCCGCATTGTCATGGACAGATCATTTCTTGGTCAAGACTGAACTAAGAAACAATGTCCGCCCCACCTGGGGTGGTGGACCTATTAGAATGGTCTGCCCTGGAAGGCTAATGGAACCAATTGGATTCCAGAAAGCCTTAGAGAGTTTAATGATTGGTAATGCCGGTGATTCTGTCAAGGCTTTTTGGTCAATACCTGGAACACCGATCTTACCAAGGCTATTGACACAATCGCTCCCAAGCGTCCTTTCCAACCCGCTTCAAATCGGAAGCAATGGTATACAACAGAGCTTAGGAAAATGAAGCCCGTTGGACAACAACTAGAGTGCACCTGATGGAAAACTTGACTCTTATCTGACAAGACTCGTCATAGGAACTTTCTTTGGTCCTATCGGGAGGCAATACATGCAGCACAGAAATCTTTCTCCTCTGCACGTATTGTGTCTGCAGAGTCCCATCCAGCAGAGCTGTTCAGGGTGGTAGGGGAACTGATGCAGGTTTTACCTGTGCAGAACCCTTTACTTAACCCAACAACGGCCTGCTGTGACGCATTTAACAACTTTTTTGCAGATAAAATCTCTCGGGTAAGAGCCAACTTAGACACCAGTGTTGTGACAGAATCAACTGGCGACGTGTCCAGCAACCCCATTGATGAAATTATACTGGATATATACATATGAAGCCGCTGGGAGAGATCATCCGGAGACATGGGGTGCAGTGTCATCAGTACGCTGATGACACCCAGATATACTTCTCCATGTCTCGGTCCTCAGTTTCGACTTCAGATGGCGTCTCTCCTCTCAATGACTGTCTTAAGAAAGTAATGGATTGGATGAGGAAAAAGAGATTGAAACTGAATCCAGACAAAACAGAGGTAGGGCTTTGCAGATGGCGCAAAGTGCCGTCTTCAAGCCCAGGAAGGGAAGGGGCAGCCGGACGGCAGGCGCCCCAACCCCCTCCTGAGGACGTCATCAGAGCACTCACCATTGCACATGGCAGGCGCTCCGATGATGTCCTTCCGTCGCAGCGACGAAAGAGGTGTGGAAGAGGTGTGCACCGCCTCTTCTGATGCCCTTTCCAGGGCCACTCAAAGAGTGGATTGGGGCCGAGCAGTGGGGTAGCCTCAGCCCCAATCCTCAGCTTCTCGGGGCGGCCCATGGCCACCCATCTGTAGAGGCCCGTACTTACAGTTGCAATCCCAAAACCAGATATGAAAATACAACTTCCAGTCCTGGACAGGGTCACACTCTCCTCCAAGGACTGTGTTCATAGTCTGGGGGTGCTCCTAGATCCGTCGCTCCAGATGTCAAATCAGGTAAATGCGACGGTTAGGAGCGCCTACTATCAGCTTCAGCTGATACACCAGCCTCGCCTTTTTCTGGAAACTAGGGATCTTGAAACTGTGGTAACCTCTCATCTTGACTTTTGTAATGCGCTCTACATGGGGCTACCCTTGTGCCTAACACATAAACTTCAATTGGTACAGAAAAATGGCAGCCAGGGTGGTCTCAGGAACATCTAGGAGAGACCACATTAAACCTGTGTTGAAATCACTTCACTGGTTGCCTATTAGTTTCCGGGCACAGTACAACGTGTTGGTTATGACCTTTAAAACCCTAAAAGGCTTAGGTCCAACCTACCTCCGGGACCGCCTCCTTCCGTATAATCCTCCCCACACACTGAGGTCCTCTGGGAGGAATTTGTAGCCACCCAGAGGGCCTTCTCTGCTACTGCTCCTGTATTGTGGAAAGGCCTGCCGGATGAGATCCATCTTATTACTACCTTGAACAGCTTCAAAAAGGCGGTTATTACAGATCTTTTCCGGCAGGCCTTTCCTGAATAGTTCTCCTGGCCCCTAGACCTAGACTTAGTCCATCTTCTCTCCCTTTCTGTACTGCTGTTATTGTGATTGTTCTTATGTTGCTTGTGACTTATTTTAGTCTGCTTTTACATCGTTCTCTGTTTAATATTTTTCAAGGGGTGGGAGGATTCTAGGGTTTTGTATGTATTTGTTTTGGTTTTAATATTGTAAGCTGCTCTGATTGCGTTGCAGAGGGGCAGGATAAAAATACATTTATTATTATTATTATTATTATTCTCCTAAATGAACTAGTTCCACAATCACACTGTAGTGTACCAAATGAGAGTGTACTATGAAACTGAAAGAAAGTAGCTTTAATGGGCAAGGAGGAAAAGGAAGCTACAAACAGATCCCATAAAAGTGAGCCAGGAAAAATGAAACTTTTCAGAGTGCCTCTCTGCTTTTCCAAAACTGACACCTCAAGAACAATGAGATTCTCCAATCCCAAACAGGAATATATATCCTTTCTTTCTAAGTTTTTAAATTAAAAGCAACAGTTGTCTTAGTGCTTAATTTTTACTTGTTTAGCATAAAGCATAAAGAGGTTCTTGTCAACTACTAGCTTCACTCAGCAAATGTTATCAAAAGTCATTGCTACTTTTAACCTGCTCCTATTAATTTCAAATGCAGACACAGAGTAGAGGAGATCTGAATGAATCCTGATAGACAGAACAGCACCATATTTATTTCACACTGTTAAATAGGGCTAACAAGACCTTAGGCTATTTCCTGTCACAGGTTATGGTGCTGCTGCTATGTTGTTTTTGGTTGTATTTGCTGGTATACTTGAAATTTTAAACAGTATTAGAATATTTTTAGCATTAAATGTTAAAAGCACAGAGCTGATGCTGCTCCATGAAACTCTCTCCTAGCCCAACATATTAAATGTTGGTTCAGTGAGGAAGCAAGTTTGAGATACCCATAAAGAGAAAGAGGAGTGTGGGAGAGATCAAATGCAATATTCTTACAGGATAAGCATGGTGAGAACCTAAACTGTAGCTTACTGCAGGAAAACTGGTATGGGGGTTACAGCATAGCTCAGAAATTGAATTCCATTTGGGAAATGGGTTTGAAAATTATTTGGTAACAGACATAAAACCTTCTGTTTCTGAGATCAACTTCTAATTTGCCAGAAATATCTTATGAGGATCTCCTTATAATCAATACAAGAGTGAGTCTTCACTAAAGCTGATGTGTTGTTGGATTCACCCTGATACTCTTGCAGTACATAAGTAAAAACTTGCTTGCCCTATGTAGACAAGTTGTCAAAATACTAGTACACATACAGTGGTCATGTCCTGAAGCTGGAATATACTAAGCAGGTGCTTGACAAGTGTTTAAAAATTCCCATATTAATAGATGGATTATTAATCTTTTTGGATAACATGCAACATCCATTTCCTCAGATGCTCTACTAACATTGACATCAATAGTTACAAATCACATATATCAAATGTTACATAAAGCAATAGTACTATTTTATTATCAGCTACCAAGATGGAAATTCGTAGACCTCAAATGAAAACTGGAAAACTCAAATGGTTGCATGATGGCAATAAAGACTAGCCAAATTGTTCTGACAGAAAATAATAATTCAATAAAGTATTCTGTGTGGGTGGCATTAAGCAGAACCACTTTGCAACTTGGTCTTTATGTTTCTGGTAGGGAATCCCCCAACAAGCTCACATCCTTATCTTACACACTACCTTTTGGAATGATCTGTGATGACATCGTTGTCAATTCCATATGGAGATGTGAAAACAAAGAATACAGATTATACTCTTTTGTGTTCTTATAACTGTTTGTTGCTTATTCTGTAATTATCTATGCTATTATTAATTAACATTGCAAACAAAAAAGAAGTGCATTACCAGGCTACTAAAAATTATCCAGCAGATATCCAATAGAAATAATCACTTGCTGGGCGGGGGGGGGGGGGATGGCCAGCTGCCAAACATGGAGGACATGTAAAGGCAGAGCAAGGCAAGATCTCATATTTTTTTCACAAAATTGGAGATAATTTTGATGAAATTTTACAAATGAAATAAATCCCTCTGATGCAGAACACCAAGAGGTTGGTGGATCAAGATATTTCTACATTTTACCTAGCAGCAAAAGAGCCAAAAATCCAGTTGGAGGACAGAGGCCTGGATCCAGAAATGACATGAGGCTCATACAGGAACAGCAAAGGGTGTAGAGGAGATAACTTCATGTCCCCGGACCTACCCTTTCCCGAGCTGCTAGAAAAAATAAGGGAGAACTTAGTAAAAGATCTGCAGAAAAGCTGGGCCCTAACTCTAGAACCTATAAAACTCAAAACCATCAGCTAGTCATAAGGATGTGATCCTCTCAAAGCGAAACTCTGGGTCCCTCAACCTATCCACCCCCAATGTATGACTGCTGATCCTGGAGAGGGGTCTTGTTACAAACGTTACTTGAAAATCAAATTTCTTTGGGGTTCTATCCTAGAGATAATGTATTTACAGCTTAATTTCTTGAACTCTGGATAGACTCAGAATTGTATCTCTAAATGTGAAGGGGCTGGGGTCTCCATTGAAATGCACCTGTGTTAATGGTTACTTGAAAAAAATGAAACCAAGCATAGTTTTCTTGCAATAAACGCATAAAAAGGGATGGGAAATATCCTCCCCATGTCCCCCTTTGCAACTCAATACACTACAAGTGACTCAAACAAGCCAAGGGGAGGAGCGATACTTTTCCCGGATTCATGCCCATTCCAGCCTAACACGATAATATGTGACCCTTCTGGTCGCTTTCTGATTTTGAAAGGAACCATAACCAACACCATTCTCACGTTGGCAACCCTTTATTCTCCTATAATCCACAAATCTTTATGTCATCCTTCCTACAAACCTTGAGGGAGATGGCAGAAGGGACCACTATTGTTGGGGGAGATGCAAATGAGGTGCTTGACTATAAGATGGACAAATCCCAACATCTTTTCAAGACTAAAAGAAAGCTATCCCCAAATTCAGACCTTATATCTAAAGAAGGGATATTAGATCAGTGGAGAACATTATACCCATCAGCTAGGGATTACACCTTCTATTTCTCACACACACCATACCTACTCTAGAATTTATTACTTCCTTGTTTCACAATCCTCCCTTTCGAATGTCATTGATGTCCAGACAGAACCTATAGTCTATTCCGACTATTCAGCCACAGTGCTGACCTAGCAGTTTAACCTAGACTCATGGAAACCTTGCATTTGGAGATTTAACCCCAGCCTTTTTACTAACAAAAAGTACAAAACCCAGATTCAAGATGAAATTAAGCAGTTTTACTTGGAAAATAGGAAATCAGAAACCTCGGAAGCCCTGCTGTGGAATACTCTGAAAGTGGTCCTCAGGCCTATTAAAGAGGGATCCACACTGAAAAGGGTCAAAGATGCCACCAAAACCAAACTCTTTCAAGATATAGCTCAATTGTCACGTACCCACAAAGAATCACTTGATTCTAAGATCTTTCACCAACTCCAAACGAAAAAGGCAGAGTTAGTAGCATTAGATGCTAGGAAAATACAAACTGCCCTACATTATACCAAGGGGTGTTATTATGAGTTTAACAACAAAAACTCAGAACTCCTGTCCAGAGTAGTTAATCACAAGGCTAGGAAAAGTATTATTCCCACTCTTATTTCCCAAAACAAAACTGTGGTAACAGCCCCAGACAAAATACTAGAGGAATTTAGAGCTTTTTATTCCAAATTATACACTTCAGAATTGCCTCAAGGTACTCTGATAGATAGCTTTGTGAAATCACTGAATCTAGTAAAAATCAAAGAACCCACCAAATCCTCCTGAGCAAACCTATCCAATTAGATGAGACTAAAACAGCAATCAGTAAATTGAAACCAGCCAAATCACCTGGCCCAGATGGATTTTCAAGTGAATTTTACAAACTCCTTTATAATCAGCTTGCGCCTCATCTCCTAAATTTGTTCAATTCCGTGCTGAATGGAGATCCTGTTCCCATATCTTAGCACACAATCCGAATAATCTCAATTCCTAAGACAAAAGAGGATAGCGAAGTTGTAGGCTTTCATGGCCGGCATCCATAGTTTTTTGTGGGTTTTTGTGGGTTTCATGTGTTTTTGGGCTGTGTGGCCTGTGTGACTCTTCTAGAACATGGCCACATAGCCCAAAAAAAACACAAAAAAGAGGATAGCCCCAAAACTAAGTCCTTCCGCCCCATAGCTCTCCTTAACCAGGATGCCAAATTATTTACTTCAATTATGGCCACCAGGATAAATGAGTTTATCTTGGAGTACATCAAGCCTGACTAGATGGGCTTCATGCCAGGTAGGCGACTAGCAGACCCGATCAATAGGGTATTAAACATCCTGCACTACACCAAGCAATCAAAAACGCCTCTGGCCTTTCTATCGCTGGATGCTTTAAAAGCCTTCGACCAAATGGAATGAACGTACCTTTTTGGTATACTAAAGGAAATTAATTTTGGCCAAAAATTTATTGGAGTGTTGCACCCCAATGATAGCTTGGAGACAACAATTTTAAACAATGGGTATGAGTATACTCCCTTTTAGCCTTAGTAGGGGAACTAGACAAGGGTGCCCACTGTTGCCTTTTTTATTTGCCGTAATGATTGAACCCCTAGCAAATCTCATCAGATCCGAAATCAGTATGACTGGTCTCAATATTAATGGCCAACATCATAAGACCACCCTTTACACGGATGATGTACTGATTTTTTTGACCAACCTAGAAACATAATTTTCCTCACTGAAAGAGGTATTTGAAGTGTTTGGCAAATTCTCAGGTTTCCAAATTAACTTTGATAAATCTACCATGATCACTCTGAATACATCCCACCAACAGCAGCAGCATTGGCAATCCCTCACAAACTTTCATATCCATCGATCAGGTTTTACCTATCTAGGAATAATCATAACTAAAGACACTCAACAACTTATATCTAGGAATTACAATCCATTCACCAAGTGGATGACACAAAAATTGAAAGTATGGGAAACACTAAAAATTTCCATCCTGGGCCGAATTACTTTAGTCAAAATGTTTTTGCTTCCCCATCTGTTTTTCTTGTTCCAAAATATTCCATTGACCCCCTCTACTTCGAGGTTTGCAAAATGGCAGTCCGCAATTATCCTATTTGTTTTTAATTAAAAAAGACCTAGGTTCTCTAAACACATCAGGCACACTGCCTCTATCTATGGTGGACTACCGGTCCCAGATATTAAATTTTACTATCATGCCTTCCAATTAAGCCAAATTGTACAACTGATCAAAGATGATGATTCCACAAAATGGGTTAGCTTGGGAATTGGCAAACTAAATTCAATAGAAGCGTTTTTCCTTCATAATCAGACCACAAAACACAAACTTAAAGCAATTGTCAATCCCTTTCTTCATAATTCTCTCACAATTTGGAATAAATGGAGGCATGTCCTTGCTCCCGACCCTTCTCTCTTGAAACCCTTCTTCTTACACCCAAACTTTCCAAGAGATAGTCAGTTCCCCCCGATAGAACCTGGAAACAAGAAGGTGTTTATTACATTGCTGATCTATTTGCAGATGGAAAACCTAAATCTCCTAAAACGTCCTTCCAAACTAAAGACCTAACTTGGTTCCAAATGCACCAACTCACCTCCTTCATGTCGAGAATACACTCTGTTGGGGAACTCTCACAGCCACTCACCCAATACGAGACTTTTTGTGGGGGGGAAAACTACAGCCCAGACTAAAGGAATTGTGGCATATACATACAGCTATTTGCTGGAACACACATATGGAAGGGGCCAGTCTGTCCATTCTTTCTGGCAATCGGAATTAAAGCTATCAATACTAGAATCCACGTATATGGTTCTCCATGGTTAATGGAAAAATTTTCCATTACAATGAGACTTTGTAACGGACATTCAAAATAGGACACTTTTTATGAGGAGTGGAGGCTCTTAATTGAATTTGTAAATGAAACTTCACACAACCTACAACCTCTGGACCTCACAGCAACTTCTGGAAGGATACTTTTCAACTCAACGCAAAGACTGAACTGACTCTTGACAAATCCCATTCTCAGAATCCTGCAAACTAATGATCACTGAGTAACATCACATCCTATGGTTATTGTTATATTTGTTATTATGTTGCACTGTAATGGTTGACTATCCTATAAAAACCTGAAAATCAATAAAAATATTTAAAAAAGAAAAGAAAAGAAATAGTCACTTGCTCAGCTAATCAATAACAGTGTTTCATGTCCAGATAGGTTCCTTGCCACTCAGTTCCAAACAAAGGTGCTGTGAGGTAGCTATTTTATTCTCCTCTCATGTTGGCATTTTGGGATGTGAATAAAGAAATGTAAATTCCAGGTCCTATCTAGAAGACTAACCAGTCCAGTTTGATGGTATGAATCTTAAGCCAACTACTGCTCCTTTCAGACTCTGGATTTTGCTCCCTATGTCTTGTTTCTCCATTTTCAGTAAACATGCTACATGAAGAGACTAACATGTATGATGAGGATTCTGCTAGGCTCCATGAGAATCAACTACTGCAGAAAATACTCAGCCTTTATGATCAGATAATGACAACAGAAATTTCTATTAATATAGAAGCATTTTTAAGGATCTGTTAAGGAAGATGCCATACGGCATGACTGCATGCCCTGCACAGTCTGTAGCCTTAGAAACATTTTTTAAAACTGTTGATCTTCTATTGTTGTTTTGTGTTCTGTGTGTCACACTCCCTTTTTGAGGCTCAGCCTTAGGATTCTCAGCAACAAGTCTTCATATAATGATCATGAGCCAAGATAATCTCCATTGTAGGCCTCACTATCCCTACACCTATATCTCTCTCACAAGCATGGTAGTCAGAAGTTGAAATTATTTCAGGTAAGGAGGCTCCAGCCATCATCCACACCTCTTACTTCTCCTCAGGATCCCACCAAGGATACTATAATCCATGGCCATTCTGTGATACACAAAGGCATATGTGTAGCAGCAGTCATAAAACCTTGCTTGGTGATATAAGGGCTCAAATGAGCCTTCTCCTTCTCAGTCCTGCAAATCCCAATCCCAGTTAAATTACCTTGCACATACTCCTCCTCAATGCTTGATTTCATCTAATCTTAGCTTCATTTAATGAAAATATTTATAGGCTGCTTTCCCACAAGGTTATAGCACTTTACAAGAGATGAAATGTCACTTATATTGTAATATTCACCTAGAAACTAGCACCACTGAATTCAACTCCATAATAAGCAGAGTACACATGTATAGGATTGTTCTGTTAATATATCAAGACAACTCACTAAACAATGAAATGTTATACACATTTTAAATTTTATATACTTTTAAAATGTTATACACATTTTATATTTTATTATGCACCACAGAAAGCAGCAGTTTCTGCTGACCTTCAATTCATGTATCTCAGCTCACAGCCTTTGAC
Source organism: Phrynosoma blainvillii (assembly GCA_026167975.1). Taxonomy (NCBI): domain Eukaryota; kingdom Metazoa; phylum Chordata; class Lepidosauria; order Squamata; family Phrynosomatidae; genus Phrynosoma; species Phrynosoma blainvillii. Next base: position 226,625,772 of record JANUYF010000004.1, on the reverse strand, counting down.
AAGGCTGTCTGAAAAGAAATATCTTGTAGCAAATCCTAAAAGAGCTAGAATCTTTTATCTCAAATAAAGTCATTTTACAGCTGGGGACTGCCCAGCTTTCCAGGTGATAATCAACTACTGTACTGCTTCCATCATACTTCATTAATTCACAGGCTGGGGCTCAACATATGGAGAACAGGCCTCTATTTCAGTCTTGTTCATCAGCCTCAAGGATATCACTACAAGAAGGTTGTTCCTAGCCATGTAAAGGCCCTGACCCTAGTTTAGCATCCCAAAGGCCACAAGCTGGAATTGCCCTCCAGATGTTGACTACAACACCCAGAATTCCTCACCCATTCACTATGCTGGCTATAGCATTTATGGGAACTGAGTTCAGCAACCCCAAGAGGGCCACACAATTCCCACCCCTGTCATAGGATCTTAAAACTGGGAGGAACAGGACAACTGTTTCCCAATATTCAAAGAACTGACTTCATGCTGCTAGTCACAATTTTTTATATTACAAAATTGTGTCTTTCAGGCAACTGAGGGTGGCCCAAGTAACCCCTTTATCCTGCATCAGAAAGGTGTTGTGAGCATTATCTCTGTATTTGCAAATTAGCTACTAAGGCAAAATGTTTTTTTAAATACCTTTGTTTTTTAATCCCCAACTAAACATGTATACTCTGTGCTACCCCACATCAATCAGAGAGAATCCTGAATGTGAACACAATCAGAATTGGAATAATCCTGAGATGAACAGATCAAAGCAAGAAAATCCCAATTTTGCATGGACATCACAATTACTTTTATCATATCAAAATCTAAGAACAAAACAGGTAGACAGTCCTCCAGCACTGACAAAAATGATACCTTGAGTTTTGTACAAAAGGAAGAGAAGTACAGGAGTGTTCACTCTGGATATTAGCCTTTACTCTAAGGGCAATAAAATATCTTGATTTTTCCAGCACCAGCAATTTAACGCAATAACAAGATTATATAGGCTACCAGTTCTGTCCTACTACTTTCTCACACAGGAGTCCATGTAGCTCTTACAGTGCAAGCCTTTACTTAATTCAGAAGAATTACAACAGGTTGCTTTTGCTGCTACAACAGTGCAACATTTTGGACATTCAAATTTAATTATTTAAGCTATCATGCCACAAAGTAAGGATCAGTATAAAAGGATTACTGTACTAATAAACAAATCAGTTGAAAACAAAATGTCTCAATTAAAAAATTAATTTCTGTGTTCCCATTCATAAACATTTTAATTAATATATTATTAAAACTGAATTTTATTATTACAAAACATGTAATATAAACTGAAATTTTAAAAGATAAAATTGCCCTTGATATATAGTTATGTGTCATTTATTGCCACAGTTTCACAAGAACCAAAGGACATTTGATGCCTGTAACTAACATTACTCTGCAATACAGACCAACCTGAAAAAATTGTTTCCAAAGCACTAACTCCCTTGTTTCCTGATGCAATTCATAATCAGTGTAAGAAGAGTCTATTAACAGTCGGTTCTGCATTAAGTTGTTGTTTTCACTTTTTAAATTAGAAGTTATGAACTACTGTAAATCTTGTTGTAACAATTGAAGGAGCATTATTAAAAACATAACATACAAAGTAACACCAATCTGACTTTGGTGTATTCTGACATTAAGGTGGGGACGAAAGAGTATATAAAATAACAGAACATTGCTATATGCAGTCCATCAGCATTACAAAGCTACATTTGCATGGAAGGAATCCACAGTCAAAATATGTTCTATCAATATACAATTAAATTTCCATCCTGAGCTGGTTCTACATTTGAATTCAAGACCAGCATAGGGTATAAAGTCTGGCAGTATATAATATCACCATTGGATTCTATACCATACCTGTTTTAAAGAAAGTATGTTTCCTGCATTTGCTATAGCACTACAGCACCAAACTGGAAGGACAGGAAACTTCCTTAGAGAGGGGTTTTTTAAAATTATTATTTAACATCCACTCTTTTTCTTATTTTAATAATCAGGCTTTCTTTTTTAAATCCATCTATCTATTTTAGTATCTTCCCAATAGACATTCCAAAAGGAAACTAAAGAATTTGAGAATAAGAGAATAACACTGATTCACATGAATTAATAAGGTAGATTATTTCACTAGCTTATTGCAAAAATATTCATGACATATTTTATTTGGAAAAGCCATGGGGAGGAAATATTTATTGATATTGCTTGCAAGCAGTAAAATATACTTAAATAATCCAAGCAACTGGGTTGGAGAGACAGTTGCCTCCAATAGTTGTGGTGAGCCCTGGAACATATCTAGAATGTTAAGTATTTCCTTTAATAATTGATGTAGACATTTTGAATCTTTCTGCATAGGATATCAGGTGTGAGTAGATTGCATTAACACTGCTTAAACATTTCAACTTGTCAGTATGGCCAACTCGATTTCTGAAATATTTGCAGTATTTTCCCATCGAAACAGTAATAAAGGCAAAATAAATATATGCCACTGCTTTATAATCACTGAACATTAATGAATATTTTATGTCTTTTTAAATCTCCCTGTTTAATTTTAAAGGGTGAAATTAAGTCTCCTTCACGCAATATGCCAATTATCTGTAAATCAAACAATAACTCAGCCATTATACTCCTTTTTGTTAATATAGTGGAAGCTAATTTGAAAACACTGGATGGCATTTTTAGAGAATAATTGAATAGTCCTTCCTGCCCTCTTGTGGTTGACAGCTGCAACTTACACCTGAAGTTCATTTACCACTAGTGGAACTAAAAGAATACATAAATTACTAATCTGTTAAAAATATTTGAATGAAAACGAAAGACAAGTTTGATGGTAACGTCAGATTAAAAATGATATTGAATTAGCCTCTCCTTTCAAAGAAGGTAATTTAGATTAACAGTATGTGTTCAAAAGGTAATTTGAATTTTTGAGCTAAAATACAAAATAAAAGTCCATTGTTTAGAACTCCTTTTGCACACAGTAAGGATAACAAAAAAAAATTCTTTGAAAAGCACATTGCTTCACCCACAACACAAGCTCTACATTTGAAATTATCCATTATGGTAGCGGTTTACCATGCAGCACTGCCATGGGATGGAAACTGCATGTTATTAAAAAATAAGGAAATTCCACTCAAAACATCATAGTGCTATTTTCTGGAGCACATCTATGAGCTTCCAGCTTGCTTTCTTAAAGCCTTCCACTTTCCTTTTCTCTGCCTACATAAACACAACTTTATTCAACTCTTTCTTCAACTAATGTACAAATAGTCACTGGTGTCAAATAAAATACAATCATCAAGACAAATCCAAAACTCAAGTTTTAAACTAATCTGGTTATGACACATTTCTGGTGGGGAGAGAAAAAGCCACATTTGCAAATAGTAGATGACAGGATTTCAACTTGGAAACCCATTTGCTAGAGCTTAGTGCCAATGAACAATTTCATTTTGTATACAGAAATGACAGAGAGTATTATATATCTCAGCAGAACTGCATACTGTTTGTATTCTAAACATTGTTTGGCTGGGTGGCTTTTCATTGGAATCCTAAAATTAGTTTTCTTTGAAAAGCAACTCTTTGTACCAGCATCACATGCATTTGTTATGACCTGCTGGGAAGTAATATAAAACATTTTTATTCTATTATAGATCATAGGACCTTTTAAGACCAATAAAAAGCAATATTCATTTGTAGTTTACAACCTCCTATGTGTGTGTGTGTGCCTTCAAGTTGCCTGTCAATTTATGGCAACCACATGATTTTCATAGGATTTTCTCAGGCATGGAATACTCAAGAGGTGGTTTTGCCAATTCCTTCCTTTGAAATATAGCCTGCAGCACCTGGTATTTATTGGTGATCTTCCACCCAAATACTAACCAGGGCTGACCCTGCTTAGCTTTCAAGGTCCTATATCTAGCTAAAAACCACCCACAACTAATACTACATGTGCTACAAATTATTTTGCACCAATATATACTGCTCCATAAGCAAGATGAAATTGTCTGCATTCTTTAAGCTTAGGTTGATCTTACTCAGAAGGAGCCCAAAGGCTGACGTAAAAATAGTACAAATTTGCTTAGAGTATATAGACAATGGTGCTAAAATGAATTCCAAATATGAAAGTGTGGAAGCAACCAACTTCCAAAGCACTGAGTTACATGTGTGCAAAGCAACTTTCTAGCACTCCCTGGAAGACCAAGACCCTCTAAATCAGCACCCAACAAGGTGCAAGGGAATGCTGCTTGGAAGGAGTTAAAATGGCCCTCAAATAAATGTATGCATGTATGTGTTCTTTGGGGAAAAACAATAATGCTAGGGAAGGTGGAGGGAAGAATGAAGGCCACATGCTAGATGGATGGACTCTATTAAGGAGGTCATGGGTATAGGGTTGCAGGAATTAAACAGAGCAGTGGAAAACAGTTGGAATGTCTCATCCATAGGGTCGCCATGAGTCGAGATCGATTCAAGGGCAGTTAACAACAACAATGTGTGTGCCTGCACATAAAAACATATAGACCTCCTTCTGTGTTCAAATTTGGGAGAAGTGTTCAGTTTCATATTATAAGAGAAGATTAAAATGAAACACTTGCTTTTGGAATGGATATACTAATATATTACAAATGGGTTATAATTAGCTAAGCAGAAAAAGCACAGGTATTGATACTTTGGTTTTTGATATACAATAGGTTATGAAATAGAAAAGGATGTCACCTTGTCAGTCAGAGGGCAATAACTATTTTTAGGCACCACATCACTCTTTTAATGACAGTCAAGTAAGAGCCTTCTTTTTGCAACATCACCCCTTACTGGCCGTTTTACAGAATAACAGTAATTCATCATTTTTAGATGGACACAATTTCACTGTTATTTCATCCACAGTCAAGACAACAGAGAATAAAAGAGGAAGGAATAAGAGAAAATGAAGGGAAACACAACAGCATAAGATCAAGAAAAGAAGCAAGAAAAGCCTAACTAGACAACACTAGCTCATCTCAAGCCATGCATTTTGTTACTATACTGCAACATGCTACCAGGTACACTACTGCTTTGGGCTAAAATTAATGCAAATTTTATATGTAGGTCACACCATCTGATGTACCTACAGTAATCTTTCATCATCCAGTTAATTAAAAGCTAAAAACTTAATAACGAAACACGAAAGGAAGTCTGCAGCCTGAATACATAAGCCCTCTTTAACAAACCTGACATTAGTTATAATGAGCTACATTTATTCTTCAGCTGTGAGACAGAACTCACCTCCTGAATGGTACTGCTTCCTGAGAAGTTGAGGTTGTACTCCCGCTGGACTTCTCGATGGGTGACGATCAGCATGAAGTTTTGATTTAATGATTCCTGCAGGGCACTGAAAGGGTTGAAAGAAAAACAAGAAAATCAGGAGTGAGCATGTTCTAGCTTGCTTTACATTCAGCTGCAAAACCCCAGGAGTACCCTAAACTCTGCAGAGACAAGTCCAGGCACAATGTTATCATCGCTTTCTTTTTGGCTCCTAAAGGCAGGGAAGCATGCAGGGAATGACCAAGGGGGCTAACCTGTTAACTCCTTCTCTCCTAAGGTGTCTGAAGCATATATGGCTACATCTTAACTCTAGAATTTTCACAACACAGAGCCAACTGTGATCATAAACTACATTGAACACATACATGTTTACTGATACAACATTCAACTATATGCTGACAATAAAAGCTTGCATACACTGCTAACACACACAGATGTAGAAATATACACACAGACACACCATAATTTGTTTTCTTTCTTTTATTTGCCAGTAACCTTTTTGCCAAGTTTATCTGAGGTGATGTACATTTTTAATGTACTCTGTTTCTGATATCTAGACACACACATATATAAGCTGATATAAAATATTCACAAATGTGTGACTATTTTTTTAATTAAGCTGCCTAATTAACTGCCAGGATAAAGTGTTAAAAATTGTGGCATTTACCAGCAAATCTCAGCACCAAATGAAATGACAAATTTTCATCTTCATTGTCCAAGTTTACTTGTGACTCTTGATATTTACCAAGGCAGGCTAGAAAAGGTTAGGAACTAACTCCTTGAAGAAAATTTGATTTTATACTATTTTATCAGGCATATTAATGTTCTTCTAAAATACCCCATATGTAAATATTTTAGCCTCTCCTATCACAACTACTGTCTCCTCCTCAATCATGTTTTCTTTGTTTTTACAAAATATACTCTTTACATGACTAATCTGTATAACTATGTTTCTCAATCTGTGAAATTTCCATTAATCTTTGGATCCAACACCAGAGTCTGAGTTGACAATGCTTAATACTTGCCTAACCAAATTTTATTTAACACTATAAAACTAAACAGTGTACCTCATTTTGAAAGTACAAAACACTTGAGAATGGGGACTGATGTTTATGAATCAACAGAACCAAAGTCTACTGTGCTTAGAATCAGCCAATAAATAGACTACTATTCTATATACTGTTTTATTGTATCTGTTGTTATTGTGAGCTGCTTTGGAAATATTTGACAGGAAGAGTAGTACAGAAATCCAAATGAATGAATGGATGAATGAACAAGGAATATATAATACTTACCCATTAAGCATTCAGCCATAAAACATTCATGGGGTAGATAAACATGACCAAGGGGCATAAACCATGCACACAAACCACACTTCCTAGTTCCCTACCCTTCTGTCCCCAGCCTTGTAGTATTCAGTACTAAAGATGAAAGAGTCTCTGAAGAGCATTAGTAGGATTCAATACATTGAGGTTTATACCAGACAAAACTTTGAGGTGCCACAAGACTCATTATTTTTGCCACAACAATCTGTTTTTCTCCTATTCATCCACAAAGGTCTGAAGAGTAGTTCTACTCTGGGACCTTGGTATGATACCAAGGTCCCACACACAGATACCAAAAAACGGAGGACCTCAAGTCCTGTTTTCTCTAATGGTGCATGTGCCACCTGCTAGCATAGCCATGTGCACACACCACCATTTGGGACAATGGGGGCTTGCCATCTTCAGAGGGTCCACTGTAATAATATCCACTGGAATGTTAGCAGAACTCTCCATACAACTGGGGGTCTGCTCTTTCACACAGAGAATTCTACTTGCATTCAAGTGAACGTGAGTAGAATCCCCCTTCAGGACCCTTCAGACCTCGGTTCTCAACTGTAGGACTGAAGAAACAGGACTGGAGTACACAAAGTCAAAGGGAAACATCAAACAGGGTTTCACATTCATTTTTATTCTGTTGGTGCTTATGGTAATACAGGTAGATGTAACAATGTGAAGTAATACACTGCAGAGATGTAACAATGTGAAGTTGAAAGTTTTGCATCCATCATTTTCTGTAAGTTTTCCAGGCTACGTGGCCGCGTTCTGGAAGAATTTATTCCTGACATTTTGCCTGCATCTGTGGCTGACATCTTCAGAGAGGTGAAGATGTCAGCCACAGATGCAAGTGAAACATCAGGAATAAATTCTTCCAGAATGTGGCCACATAGCCCAGAAAACCCACAGAAAACGAAACATGTAACACTTTTTGTTCAAATGCTTTTTCCTAGCTACTTGGAAAAGTTATTTTTAATGACAGAAAAAAGTACTGAAGAATACAGTAATTCCTCAATAACATGAAACAATGTTATCAGCAATATTAGGAGAAACAATTAATTTCTGCATAACTCTGGACATTCCTCAAGTACCCTGGAAGTCAACATTTACTGGTAAAACTATGATAGAGTGATAGTAGGAAGTAAGTCAACTACTGAAGAAGCTTGGACAGTCTTGAACTGTCTCAATAAATGTCAGAAGCTATTGTCATTTTTCATATTTTGGATATTTACTAATATGGTTTTCTAAATATAGACTCTTACACATAAAACATTGTTCAGGCTTCAGAGAGCTCCAGGACAGCAGAAGGCACAAAAGAGGATGAGATTAGTCTCTTATTTCTGCCATTAACATTCCAAAGCACACCCTATGCCAGGGGTCGGCAAGGTTTACTTACCTGGGGCCAGTCGCTGGTCCCCAGGTCTTCTGCCGGGCTGGGGGGGGAATGTCTCACGCGCGTGCACACAGCCGCCACCGCCGCTGCCGCGCACATCGCGGCCGCCATTTTGTTTGCTAAAATGGTGGCCGCGGCTCATTCGCGCATGCGCAGGAGTACTGCACATGCGCAAACGAGTCACGGCCGCCATTTTGGCAAACAAAATGGCAGCCGCGGCACGCGCGGCGATGGCAGCGCATGCAGCAGTCGGGGTCAGCAGGGGTCGGCAGGCCGGATGCAGCCCGTGGGCCGTAGGTTGCCGACCCCTGCCCTATGCTGTTCTAGAGGGGTTTCCAACCTGCCCTGTTATGAGAGGCACACCCTTTCATAAATTGCCTTGATTTCTGTCCCCTTGCCACCTTTTTTTCAGCAAGTGTCAGTTGGTACAGATTGTTGGTTGGTACAGAGCCAGCATGGCGTAGTGATTTAAGTCCTGGACAATGACTTTGGAGCACTTGATTCTCAGCTCTGCCATAAAACCCATCTTGAGCAAGTCACATGCTCTCAGCTCCAGAGGAAGTCAATGGCAAACCACCTTTGAACAAATCTTGCCAAGAAACCCCATGATAGGGTTGACTTAGGGTCATGGTGACGCTAAGGTGACCCTGTCATGGGGTTTTCTTGGCAAGATTTGTTCAGAGTCGGAAATGACTTGAAGATGCACACAACAACAACACAACAAACAGATTACATTAGTTCCTTATTATGACAACCTAAAACACAGTCAAGACTTTTCTGATTTGAGTAAGCTGTAGAAAAGATTCCTACAACGCCTTTGTGAAGGGAATGGTGAACATTCAGTGTGTCATGTGTTGACATAGTAGAAGTCTTGCTTTCTCTTCAACATGATTCACATGAGGGGAACTAGGACTTGCGCCTCCATAGTACTTAATTTTTCATACGATGATGCTTTGCATATAGCAAACATAATTATGCACGCTATTTGCCAGCATACTATTTGCAGGTAATTAATCTTGCAGAGGACAGTCCTAACTAAATGTATAAAGCATTCAAGGATCAATACATCTGGAGGGAGACTCATTGATCAAGTAACAGAAATAGCAGTGGACGAGAATACATGCAAGATATTTTAGTCTCAAGAAGGATGTTATGAAAAGATCTACTGAACACTACTGAACAGCTTTCCATGAAAGGGAGACTTCATAGCAATAAAATAGATCCTAGCCATGCAGACCCGTGAATGCCAAGAATGCATGAGGATGCATAATTTGTATTTAAGCCTCATGAAAAGGGGAGGTAGGGCGAAACTGTTCACTGATAAGATATTGTGACATCTCTACTGTAAAGTTAATTCATTGGAATATACCTTGGATTTAATAAATGCTTCTGCTATTGGTAAAAGATGTCATATTACATTCCACTGAGAAAGGCTGGCAAATGACCCATTCACCAAGACATTTTGTGAATATATAAAGGAGATGGATGATTTGAAAATTAAAAAGGTAGACTGAATATACCCAGGAGAACCTAATAAATATTGCAGTTAACATGTGACATTGTGCAGATTTTTTTGTGAAGCTGTTAGACTTGACAGTGCATACTAAAAAACATAAACCAGTTGATCAAACTACCTGGTTGCATAGAAGTGTAATTTCGAGTGGCCCAATGGTTATCTGGAGGTGACCACGTAAGTTTCCTTTTCATAACAGCAGACTGCAGTTGTTGTACACTGATACAGTTTGTGCAAAATCAGCATCTTTTGGACAGTGAATGACAATGTATCTCAACATTTCTCAGCTATGGAGATAAATTATATTGGGTATTGTAATTCACATTTTGTGATGTAAGGTCATAGCAAACTATCTAGTCAACTTCCGAAACAATTTGTTCAAAAAGAACCTTGGACCTGGGCACCAACTTTAACACTATAAAAATGCACAGGTTACTAATAACAGCATGGCCACCACCTATTTTCCAATTACTGAGATACAGCTTGCAAAGAAGTCACACTCCACCCAGGCTGAACTATGAAAATCTGCTAGAGACTTTAAGGAATGGTGAATGGCTTTTTATAAATGTTTTTGCATCTGTAGAAAAAAAAAGTGAGGCTTTGGGTGGTCTGGGAGTCCTGGGAGCCACAAAAAATGAGTGTTTGCCCATCCCTGCTGCAAAGGATGACATAAGCATTTAGGGCAGCGATTCCCAAAGTGGGCAGTACCCACCCCCCGCGGGTAGTGGAAAGTAAGGGAAAAGTGGGCAGCACGATGGCATTCAGTCAGTGTATTGATGTGCAAGAAAGACAATGGGAACCTGTGGGCTTAAGGATCATAGTAGGGATGAGCACGTGGAGGTGGGATAGAAGCGGAGGGAAAAGGGTACTTTCACATTTGAGACCCTGCTTAAGCTCTGTGAGCTTTTCCAGGTCTTGGCTGGCAGGTTGAAGCTTTCCTGCTTTCTTTTGTAGGACAGGCTGAGGGAAGAGGCAGCAGAAGAAACCATTTTGAGAGCAGGGGAGAAGACTTGAAGCTGTGTGGAGAAGGCACGTCTCTGGGGAAAGAAGGGGAGGAATAACTGGTGTGAATTAATCAAAAGAGTCCTTTGCCTGTCTCTGATTGAGAATCCTTTCTCGCTGGGGAGAAAGATGGAAAGCCAGCTGTGCCCCTCTCTGCCCCAGTGAATAAGGATTTCATCCTTCCTTGCCAGGGAGAAGCTTCTCCCTTTGCACTCAGTCACCTTGGAAGCAGCAATCAAGCAGATGGTCAAGCAATGAGTGAGAAGCCTCTTGTCCACACCAACTTGCTACAAGGCTGGCACAAGACAGAGGCTTCTCAGTTGCTGCTCAACCAGCTGGCCAGTTGCTGCTTGGTCGCTGCTCCCTTTGCACCCAATCCCCCTGGGAGCAGCAACTGAGCAACCAGCCTCACATGAGGAAGCAGAGGAGGAGGCAAGCTGAGGGCAATTGAGGTAGATTCTGTTAGCCAGCTGGCTGCTGCACAAACCGTACCCTAATATCAAGAAATAGGCATGGGGAGTGCAAGTGTTGTTGCCCAAAAGGAAAGGGGGCAGTAGTCCAAAAATGTGTGAGAATCACTGATTTAGGGACTTTGTGAAACCACTGCTCCCACTCCTCTTTCTCCCACTTCTTCTTTACCTACTCTGGTCAAGATGGTAGTGCTGGGAGATTATTGCTCTCTCCTACAGCAGCTATGCTATGGAGCACCAATAGCAATCCCCACTACCACCACTCCCACTCCTGTTTTATCATATATATTAAATTGCTAAATAAATTATCTAGGGATTTGGATGACATTTTTTGGTCAATCTTTCCTCCACAGGGAAAGAAAGGGTGTGATCCAAGACAGGGTCGTTTGGTGATGGCTCACTATTATGGAACTGTCTCCTCCAAAAAGCTCTCCTAGTACCAGTTTTGTTATTTGTTTGGCATATTTGGTCAATACTTGTTTGCATCAGGCATATCATTTTACATAGTGTAACGTCTGCTGTCAGGGATAATCATGTGCTGTTTAAATGTAATAATCTGTTGTTTTTATGTGACTACTTCAAAATTGTTAGCTGCTCTGAAAATCCAAAGGTAGATATAAAATTTGACAACAAAGGCAAACTGAAAAACTTAAACAATGTCAACAATGTGGCTCCTTGGGAGCAATGAACATACTAAATCCATGCCTGGCTGGTTGCTACTTGGGGGGCCCACCCCCACATCAGCACTTATTTCTTCAGAATTTAAAGCTAACAATTTTCTGAAAACTTGAGGAGTTCCTCGGTAGAGGTGGGATAGATATTGATATTATTATTATTATTATTATTATTATTATTATTATTATTATTATTATTATTATTATTATTGGGTCTCACTTACTCTGTGGGTGGCCGGTTTTACTAGGCTACAAAAAGCCATAGAATGGTGATTGTTGTGTTAAAGTATTCATGCAGTTATTTTAGTTTTAAATGGGCTTTTTGTTGATTTTAGTGGAAGACAAGTCAAAAAAGTAAATAATGTATGTATAATGACAAGTATTTATTTGCTCATACTATGCACATTAGGAAATTCTGCTTCATGAAAAAAAGAAAATCAGGCAAAATTGGAAATCTTAAAATGCATGTAAACATACAGTTACCATTCAAAGCAGTGTATGCACTCATGTCTGATACATATGCAGACGATTCTTATTTGTTCTTGTGTATCTGCCACAAATAATATTCTACTATCTACTGATTTCACACAATTTAGTGTCATATACTCCAACTGCTTGGTACAAAGCAGATAGAAAAAGAAGCAGCAGCAGTCTCCTATGAATGTTTATTAGGAAGTAAATCCCACTACGTTCACTGTACTGTGCATGGGACTGCACTCTAAGTGTGGTATACAATGGTTCTGTCAAAAACATGATATATATTTGCAGGAGCAATCAAGGATGCTGAGCTTATTTGGTGGGTTCAGTTCAGTACCTTGAGTAGCTCCTTTTGGATAAAACCCCAAAGCTGATTCACTGAAACTTTGGGAGGAAAAAAACTTTCAACTTGAAACAGGATCTCTGATGGTATAACCAAGACAGTAATTGGTCTTCCTTTATTTAATTAAATCAATATGTATTATGCTGGTTAGAGGAGATGACAAATTAGATTATGCTCTAATTTGTGTAAGTGAGAACTCTGCATTAGAGGAGGTACCTTGCCTAATGAAGGCATAGTGAGCATCAGTGATTTGACTATGATTTTAAAATTGCCCATTAAAATATTTTTAGAGTGGCAAAAACCAACATCCACCTTATTTGGTTCAAGTATTTAAAATAATTTTGGGACAAGACATTTATTCTTCTGAATGTTGACAGTTTCCAAAGACAAGGAAGGGGGAAATGTGCATACTGATAGAGCAGATTTCTTGTATGTAAGTTCATAATTATAAATTAGGATGCACTTTTTGAAAAATTCCATTTGTTGCCAATATATTATTTTAATTTCAAAATAAATTTTCTTGTTGAAGTGCTAAGTATTTAAGACTTATAATTATGAAGAACATGAGCAATGAACAACCAATCCCACAAGCATGTTCTGCTGCATAATAAGTATCACATCCAATAAATACACAGTGCTCAGTACCTGGCAACTAAAAAACCCTGCATCATCTTAAGGCATCTCAGTCTAGCTGTTGTTTGTGTTCTAGGGCCTTGGTGGCTGGGGCTTCCATGTCAAAAGGGCAGTAAATTTGCTCCAGGTTCCAGTTGGAAAATTAAAGGAGATACTCAAGATACGGAACATTACCCCAAACTAGGCTCAGCAACTTGGACAATTTAGAGCAGACCTGCACAACTTAGCAGTAGGCAAGGGACAAAATTAAAATAGGCTGACCTCTTCAGGCCACAGATAGGTGGCGGGGTGGAGCTGCCTTCGGAGCCCTGGCTATCAGCCAGCTCGCAAGATTTGGAGGACATGGGGGGTATGAGGTGGTGCCCTATCTGTCCCTGGGACTCGGAGGACATGGGTGTGTGTGTGAGGTGGTGGTCTCTCAATCCCTGACACTCAGAGGACATGGGATGTGTGAGGTGGTGCCCTCTCTGTTCCTGGGACTCGGAGGTCATGGTGTGTGTGAGAGAGAGGTGGTGCCTTCTCAGTCCCTGGGACTCGGAGGACATGAAGAGGTGAGGTGATGCCCTCTGAGGGTCGCCATAAGTCAGAAACAACTTGAAGGCACAAAACAACAACAACAACAACAGCAAAGCTCCATTAGAAAAGGCAGGGTGGTGAATCCCCTCTTGGACCGCTGGGTGACCTTGGATAGTCACATTCTCCCAGCCTCAGAGGAAGACAAGGCAAACCCACTCTTGCCAAGAAAATCCCACAATAGGGTTGCCATAAGTCAGAAATGATTTGGAAGGCACATAAAAATAATGCATAGGATTGCCATAAGTCAAAGTCAATGTGAAGGCAATGAACAACAGCAAAATGCCTCTTGGGGCAGAAGGCTTGGGGTCTCATCACCAGGCTGAAGGAAAGGGGGTGGGGAAGCCTCTCAATCCTCTTTCTCTCTCCTTTTCTTGCCACATTCTCTCAACCTCTCCTCTCTTCTTCCCGCCACATGGAGCTGCCAGCTGGCTCCTCCCAATATTGCCACAAGTCAGGTTGTTAACTTTTGTTGTTATTGCTCAACAGACTTCTCCTCCCACTGCAGTTTCTCCCACTGCAGTTTCTTCCTGCCCAGACAGCCCAAGGTTTCTGGGATGGCAGCAGCACGGTCATAGTAACTGAACACCAGGCTAAAGTGGAGCCTGCCCACCCACCTGCCCTCCTCCTCCTTCTCCTTTCCCTGGGCGGTTGATCAGGCAGCCAGAGAGCTGTGACTGCCTCATGCTGGTGTTGTCATCACTGCAGCCACCATGCAGGACTCTGGAGGCCTGAGGAGGAGGCAGTGCGTTTGGAGGAGGAGGAGGATGGCCGGGTGGCGGGCGGGCAGGCGGAAAGAAAACTGCATTCTCTACATCCCTGCAGTCTGCAAAAAATGCTTTGGGGGGCTGCCTGCAGCCCATGGGCCATATCTTGTGCAGGCCTGGTTTAGAGTAAAACTCGGCAGATTCACCATAGACATGGAAGCCACTAGTCTACAGCAAAAGTGAGGAATATATGGCCCTCAATATACAGTTGTACTGCAATTCTTTTTTAGTAAGCAAAGCCAATGCTTAGGGTATATGAGAACCATTGTCCAAAAATATGTAGAGAAGCTACAAAATCCTTGTTCTACAAGATATTCCCTGTTGCACACATCCATCATGTGTGAATTCAGATCTTCTATGGCAAAGAACACAGCCTTTAGTACAATTACGCTGAGGCTGTGAAATTATATCCACAATTATGAACCACTTTGCTCCAGTCTTGTGGTGTTTCAAAGAGAAAATGAAACCTAACTCTTCCAGTGGGACTGTGACCACTGAGTGGACACTAATGCTCTGTTGCTGCTTTTGGGGTATATTATATTTAATAGTAGGTAGCTTGTTTTTTATAATTAAACAGTATTCTGTTTCAGGCTCCCTATAGCTTTGGAGAGTCAAACTGTTAACTATAGACAGACAGACAGATGATTAACTTCAATCTTAGGAATAACATATATTCTCTTTTCTTTTGTTTTCATTCTTCTTATCCCCATGACATTGTATATATCTGTAATGTCTTCCCAATATAAAACCAAGCCCATAATCTTGCCTTCACAACTTTTTCTCTTTCCCAATCACTTAAAAAAAAAGGGGGGGGGTGCTAGGTGCAAGTTTTTCATACATCCATATGCTCCAAAACAGGGGTAGGCAACCTAAGGCCTGGATGCGCCCCCCCGAGGCCTTTGGACCGGCCCCAGGCTGGTCCTGCCACCGCTGCCCGCCATGATGATATTGATTATTGTTGTTATTACTTGTTCTTGGGATTTTAATAAACTCCACAGGAGTTTTGCCATGGCTTTTCTGGGGCTGAGAGAGTGTGCATGCATATTTTTTTTAAAAATTTATTATTTATTTATTTATTTATTTATTTATTTATAGTGCTTCAGCCCCCCAATTGTCTGAGGGACAGCAACCCAGCCCCCGGCTCAAAAAGATTGCCTACCCCTGCTCCAAAACATCTAGATAAAGCTAGTGAGAGTGAGAAAGAAGGGAGAAACAGCATCCTCTTCCAACCTTATCTCCTTCAGAAACATTGGACCAAAATGGATGGTGCAAGACAAGATGACGCTGAGGGAACACTTGAAGGATATGGGATAGCACAGGGGCTGCCAGATGGAATGAAAGATAACCATCTTCAGAAAAGCCTGCAGTGGATTTAGGCCTCCTTTGCAGAATGAAGGCGTTATTCCACTCATGTAACAGAACTGAAGATCCATCCTAATATTTTTGGCAATTATTTACCAACTCCATTACGGTGCAATCTAACAATGTCTATTTAGAGGTAAATTTCACTGAACTCAATATGTTTAATCCCAGTTAAATTGGGATAAGACTGTAGCCTTAGCCTAGTTTAGCTCTATAAAAACTATTCATGCATTTCAGAAGAAAAAAAAATCCATTATTCATGATATCTACTCATTTTTCCCTTCAAACATCTAAATTTTTAACAAAATATCATGACACATAATAATTAACATTTTCATTGCAAACACACAGATTTATACAAGCTCATGTCAACAGACATCCAAATTTACTATAATGACAGTTTATTTACACTAAAACAAAATATGAAATCGGTATGTAAATGTAATGTTTGTAGTAGCTAATGCAGCAGGAGATAGCTGATTACTCTCAAACACCAATCAGTCAGAAAATCTGGCTCATATGGAAAATGAGAAGAGTTTCTGCTTGTTTACTTTATCTTGCATTTTTAAATTCTGAGATTTTCTAAACTGTCTCATTAAGTAGCCTGAAATTAAAAATAACTTCAAAAGTCTCAGTGACAATGTTAGGTTGCAGTCCCATATACATTTATTTAGAAATAAGTCCAACTGAATTTAATAGGGAAGTTCTGAGTAGGTATGTACCTACTGTTCTAGCACAGCACAAAAAACAATGGCAATAACTAAAAACTGCATTATTTGCTAAGAAACCTTTGCTGTAATTTACAACTAGATAACATACCATCACCATCATTTCTATATGAAACAAACCAAATACGATAAACGATTTTCAGCATTTATACTTATAAAGTGAACATCTTTATAAATATAAGATTTATAGTCATGACTGACACACTTTTGTTTCTTTTCAAAATTCATTAATAAGTAGTATTTGTCACAAAAATGGAAAAAATCAAGACTGCTATGTTTCAACCTCTGCTTATCACCTATCAGTCACTCTCCAGCTTTATATCTTTCTATTCAGTTAGTTTTAATGCTTGCTTGAAACTGCCTGAAATAGCAATTCAACTTTGCAAATTTAGTGCTTAGTTAAATGTAGTACAGCCAACAATCCTCAATGACTATGAAATATGCAGTGACATGTAATTTATAGACATTAACTGGGATATAAAGAATTGGTTGGTTTCATGACATTTTGAAGGTAATCTTTTTATGTTCTCATCTAGACTGCATTCGTTTTAATGTTTTATGTTGACTTGAGTCCCAAGTCTGAGAAAAAGAGGAGGCACAGAAATAAACTTATTAATAACAGCAACAATGATGAAAACACGTTTGGGCTCACAAAACTAGTTGCAAGTATTTTGGGTTTTCAGTTTTAAGTACATCTACATGGGTGTTTATTTAAATTCCTGGTAGCAAGGGAACCCATGCATTGGTTTCTGCCCATGTGGAATCCTATTCCAGTTTCTACTCAGCAAGCAAACTGGGCATGTTGGTTTCCCAAGTCTGCAGGTCTTCCAGTGCATGGATCTGGACCCACACTGGGACCAAGCCTCTTTTGCTGCAACTAATGAAGCTGTGCTTTTCCACTGCAATAAATATTGTATGCATACATGTGGGCTAGACAAAGTAACTGTTACATGGATTTGTAATTGGTTGACTGGTCGAACCCAAAGGGTGCTCAACAATGGCTCCTTTTCAACCTGGAAAGAAGTGACCAGTGGGGTGCCACAGGGCTCTGTCCTGGGCCCAGTGCTATTCAATATCTTTATTAATGACTTGGATGACGGTATTGGGGGCATAGTTATCAAATTTGCAGACGACACCAAATTAGGAGGAGTAGCTAATACCCCAGAGGACAGGATCAAAATTCAAAATGACTTGAACAGACTAGAAAGTTGGGCCAAAGCTAACAAAATGAAATTCAACACGGAGAAATGTAAGGTACTGCACTTAGGGCGGAAAAACGAAAAGTACAGATATACGATGGGGGACACCTGGCTGAATAAGACTACGTGTGAAAGGGATCTAGGAATCCAGGTGGACCACAAGTTGAACATGAGTCAACAGTGCGATGCAGCAGCTAAAAAGGCCAATGCAATTTTAGGCTGCATCAGTAGAAGTATAGCGTCTAGATCAAGAGAAGTAATAGTGCCACTCTATTCTGCTTTGGTCAGGCCTCACCTGGAATACTGTGTCCAGTTCTGGGCACCACAATTCAAAAAAGATGTGGAGAAACTGGAGCGTGTCCAAAGGAGGGCAACTAAAATGGTGAAGGGTCTGGAAACCAAGCCCTATGAGGAACGACTTAGGGAGCTGGGGATGTTTAGCCTGGAGAAGAGAAGGCTGAGAGGTGATATGATAGCCGTGTTTAAATATTTGAAGGGATGTCATATCGAGGAGGGAACAAGCTTTTTTGCTGCTGCTCCAGAGGCTAGGACCCGAAACAATGGATGCAAGCTGCAAGAAAAGAGATTCCACCTCAACATTAGGAGGAATTTCCTGACAGTGAGGGCGGTTCGACAGTGGAACACACTCCCTCGGAGAGTAGTGGAGTCTCCTTCCTTGGAGGTCTTTAAGCAGAGGCTGGATGGCCATCTGTCAGGGATGCTTTGATTGGGAGTTCCTGCATGGCAGGGGGTTGGACTAGATGGCCCTTGTGGTCTCTTCCAACTCTATGATTCTATGATTCTATGATTCTATGATTTACTTGCACAAGATGGGCCTCATTTACTGAGTATGAAACAGAAGTGCTGAATTGCAAATACAACTGGTCTGTAATTTACCTGTCACTTAATTTACAATTCTTTACTGTTTCTTTGTGCCCCAAAGCAATCACAAAGTCCTCTACATGTTGAAATGAGTGAGAATTGTGTAATAGCATTCAACGTTGCTTGTATGGAACTTTTTAATGGCTTATGCCCCCTATTTTTAATTATAAAATAGATTTTAGATGTTTGATAACAAGTGTAATATTTTCCACTATGTTCAGGATCACAGCATGCAAATAGTAAAAGTAGAAGAGATTTACATATGCAATTGCATCCAGCTGCTGATGATAGGCAATTTGATCTAGACTAGGAATCTTCCATTAGCAGAACAAACAGGGAGGCTATTTTCCATCTTGTAGACCAGGGGTAGGCAACCTAAGGCCTGGGGGCCGGATACAACCCCTCAAGGCCTTTGGACCAGCCCCAGGCCTGTCCTGCCGGCACCGCCACCGCTGCCCCCCACCGCCCCCTGCTGCCACCACTGCCCACCATGATGATATTGATTATTGTTGTTATTACTTGTTCTTGAGTTTTCTTGGCAAAATCTCCACAGGGGTTTTGCCATGGCTTTTCTGGGGCTGAGAGAGTGTGCATGCATATTTTTTAATTTTTTAAAAAATGTTTTAAATTTTTTATTTTATTTATTTATTTATTTATTTATTTATTTATTTTTGGTGCTTCAGCCCCCCAATTGTCTGAGGGACAGCAACCCGGTCCCTGGCTCAAAAAGGTTGCCTACCCCTGTTGTAGACAATACTCCCCACAAAAACCTCCACCAGGGGGCTGGGAAGCTTTATCTACATAGTGGGGTGGGTGGGGTGGAGGACTATGAGGAGAGGGGTTTTGTAGAAAGCCCCTGCCCCTTTCCATGGACCACCAGAAGGTGGAAGTCCCATCCCCCAGAGATCCTGTGCCCCCCCCCCAGAAGTCCCAAATCTTTAAGTTTGGGCACTCAGTCTCTAAAAGGTTTGCCATTACTGGCCTAGGTATTCTATTAGGTTCTGAACATGCGCTGCATAAGTGCAGTAAAACCCAATTGTGTGATTCACAGATACCATGAATAAAAACCAGAAAATATCCACCTTGTGAAAATTCAAGGTAAATATTGCTGAAGAGACCAAAAAATTGGTTTGTCAAATATCTTACTCTAAAGCCAGATTCTTATCCAAATGTAGAACAATATCCACACTATGTATTAATAATCCCTATGTATTAATATAAATCTAGATTTATATTACCTAGATTACATTGTGTCAAGAGAAGTTTAAAAATCAATCATTTGCCTTATAAAAATTCAAGTATAAAAGCTCTAATTTCAAGCATTTGTGACTTTTCTTATACACAGAAAATTTATTAGGAGCATGGCCATTTTTGGAGGGGAAAAATTAGAGATACTAGGTCTAGCAAGGAAAGGTCTCCGATTTTCAATTTTTGATGAACAGCAGCCAGCACAGTGTAGCAGTTTGAGTCTTGGACTAAGACATGGGAGACTAGGGTTCGAATCCCCGCTCAGCCATGGAAACCTACTAGGAAATCTTGGAAAAGGTATACACTCCCAGCCTCAGAATAAGGCAAGGACAACCCCCACCCACCCCCAAACAAATTCTGCCAAGAAAACTCTGTGACAGGTTTGCCTTCATTACCATAAGTCAGAAATTACTTGAAGGCAAATAATAATGAATAGAAGTCCAGATTGGCTTTGCAACAAAACTGTTAATATAAGCCCCTATACAGCATGCTGTTACTTTTTTTAATAGTATCTTACCCAGGCAGAACTGACGAGGATGGTGGTGGCAAATCAGGTGTTAAGACATAGAGGCTGTTATTTTTTGGCAAGTGTAGGGTTTTTAGAACAGTCTGTAAGAAAAAATAAAAGTTAGTTGTTACAAAATGTTTTCATCATGTGCCCTTATCTCAAACAAAGAGACAAATTAGACATGATGCTAACTGTGTTATTAGCAACCACATCTCTATGTTGAATATACATGCAGGAGGGAGCAGTTAATAGCAAATACAGGGAGGACCTCACCATAGCCCTGATGAAAATCTCTTCTCCCCATATAATGCCAGTTTGTAAATGACACACTTAGCAGCATATCTAGTTTAAACCTACATGTGTTTTACAGAAAAAAACACTCGGTAATTTGCACCGAATGTGTGTGCTATAAGCTACACTGACATACTTTCGTCAGCCACTACAATCCGTTTTCATGTAGCTGAAGAAAAGGAATAACACTGATTACTTTCTGGCCAAACAAACAGTATTTATAGAGTTAAAACTAGAGTTTAATATTTTATATCTGTCCAACATCGATACAGCCTGATCTCAGGGCTAGATGAGGCATGCTGCCCACCCCAGCTTTTTCTCCAATTTGCACATCCCTGCACCACTATAGTAGAGCAAAGTATTCATAGACTGGTTACTCAGGGATAAAAGGGGAACACATTCCTAGGGGAAGAGCTTTGGAAGAACAAATGCAGCCTGCAGGACTTCAGTTTATTACATATGCTTTATTCAATTCAAAACTTCATATATTAGGTTTAGGCACATCGGACAAAATCAAGTTGCAATTTTAATACTATAGGCTGATGTGGAAAATCCAGGAAAAAAATAAAATAAATTCTTTTGATATGTGGTGCTGGAGAAGAGTGCTAAGGAAACCAGGGACCACCAAGAAGACAAACAAATGGGTGCTAGAGGAGATCAAGCCAGAACTATTCCTGGAAGCCAAGATGATTAAATTGAGGCTGTCATATTTTGGCCACATCATGAGAAGGCATGATTCATTAGGGGGGAAAACAATGATGCATAAGGAAGCAGATAGAGCAAGAGATCACATGCCACATGGATGGACTCAATCTAAGAAGCCATGGGCCTGAGCCTGCAGGACCTGAGCAGAGCAATGGAGGACAGGGCATCTTGGAGAATTCTCATCCACAGGACAAGGCCAGTTAACAACGTAACAGAAAAACTAGTGGTTAATTCTGCTATTTAATAAAGATTTCTTTGTAGCTCATTACAATAACTCAGGGGTAGGCAACCTTTCCCCTTTAAGGGCCGAGAGACTTCAGCTCCCAGAAGCCTCAGCCATGTTGGCCAATAGTCCCATGTTGGCCAATAGCTCCTGGGATTCTGGGAGCTGAAGTCCCTCGGCCCTTAAAGGGGAAAGGTTGCCTACCCCTGCAATAACTATTAGAGATGTATGTCTCCCATGTGCATAAATGAGAAAGCCATCTTTCCTCACTGAGAATGAGAATGAGTGCTGAGAAATACATATGGTTTTTCTGTACAGAAAAGTGTTTTCTGCACAGATGAAAACATTTGTATTTCTGCAGGGAAAATATATTTTCTACATGTATACTTCTCTAAGGTTGGAAACAGAGCTGTGATCTTCAAATCCCCTCCCCTCCCCTTGCAAAAATTCCTGTAGCCTTCATCTCCGTGACATATGTAAGCAAATGACAGGAGGGTTTGAAAAGGGAAGGATTAGGGAAGAGAGCAGATGGATTAGCAGAAGTCTTAGATTCAGAGAAATCAAAGCCCTCTCAATCCCTAACCATGTTCCCAAACTTTGGGGAACTCTCACAGAGTGCACCCATCGCTTTTGTTACAGAAGTGGAAGTCACTAAGTCACATTTGTAGAAAATTATTTCCTCCATCAAAAAGGATGAGGGGGGCTGAAATGATATTAAATGGGAGAACCGCAAGGGTCCCTGATGCAATGAACAAATAAAACCCAATTGAAACAATACAGTGATAAATGTTTTTAAAATACATTAAAATACTCCTTAAAATCTCCTAAATAATCTTCATCTTTGATTCTGTTCCTGCATGGCAGAGGGTTGGATTAGATGGCGTTGAGGTCTCTTCCAGCTCTATGATTCTACAAACAATCCTAGAATCAGTTTTAAGTTAGAAAAGCAATTTCAAACATTGAATGCCATCTAAAATGGCCCTGTTCTGGCTAAGTACCAGAAGTTTAAAAGAAGTGGGGCCAGCTTAACTTCCTTGGGTAGGACGTTCCACAGTTGAGGCACTGCTAGAGAAAGCCATTGTACATATACCCACCAACCTAACTTCAAGTGGCATTTGGGACATACAACAGGGCCTCATCTGAAGATATCAAATTTATGGCGGGCTTATAAGGGAGGTGCAGCATTCTGTGCAATCATGCTGAGAACGCTGGCTCTTTGGCTTAGTAACGGAGATGATCACCACCCCCTACAGTCGGACACAACTTGACAACCTTGTGAATGGGGAATACCTTTACCTTTACCTATAAGGAAGGAGGCAGTGTTTAAGTTATCTCGGTCCCAAATCATTTAGGGCTCTGTAGGACAACACCAGCACCTTGATTTGAGCTCAAAAGCAAATTGGAAGTCAGTACTGTCCTTACAGGATTGGTGTTATGTGGTCTCAAAACTGTACATCTGAAGCCACTCTGGCTGCTTCGTTTTGCACTAGCTGCAGCTTCCAAACACTTTTCAAAGGCAACCTCACACACAGTACATTACAGTAGTCTAATCTGGAGATAGCTAAGGCATTAATTTTGCTCCTATTGCAATCAATAGGAGGGAAACAGTAATTAAAATAAGCAATAGGGCAAATCCTGCTCCTCTCTCCCTGCCAGCAACAACCCAGTAAGGTTCTGGATATTTCAGAGACTTGGGTTAGAGCAGTCTAAGATAAAAGAAAGGATTGTCTTGCCTATGCACCATAAAAGAAGTGAGCAAATGGTGTTGGGAGTTAATATATTTTTTGTCCCTTATAGGGAGAGCCAGCATGGTGTAGTGGTTTGAGCACTGGACTACAACTCTGGAGGCCAAAGTTCAAATCCCCACTCAATCACAGAAACCAGCTGAGTGATCTTAGGCAAGGCACACTCTCTCAGCTTCAGAAGGAGGCAAAGCCAAACCTCCTCTGAACAAATATTGCCCCCCACAAAAAAGTGATAAGTTTTGTCTTGTTATTGCTGCTGTATGCTTTCAAGTCATCTCTGACTTATGGTGACCCTTATCTCTGACTTATGGTGATCCAGGCTATCACTGGATTTTTTTGGCAGGTTTTGCTCAGAGGGGCTTTGCCACTGCCACCCTCTGAGGGTGAGAGAGTGTGACTTGCCCAAGGCCAGCCAGTGGGTTCCCATGGATGAGTAGAAATTCGAACCCTAGTCTCCAGAGTCATAATCCAGCATTAGGATTGCTATTAGAACAACAACAACAACAACAATAACAACAGGAGGTTTAGTTTATTTTGCTGTTGCTGTTATTCCATGCCTTCAAGTCACCTCCAACATATGGCAACTCTGGGAGAAAAGCCCTTAGCCTAAATCCACAGAATATATTGGACTGTTTGGCCACATTCCAAATTTAGTTGGCTGTTTAGATTTTTAAACATTGATTGTCTTTTCTTTTTACAAACAATGCTGCTGTTGCAGCAGAAGTCATCATGCATCCATCACTTGCACACTGGTATCAAAACTGAAATATGGGCAGAAGCATCTAACAAATCTAAGAACTTACACCATCATCTACATCTCCAGTCTTCCAGCCTTTTAGCAACATCTTTGATGCAGGAATCTGAAGTTCATTTTCTAAAATATGTTTGATCTCCCCTGCAAAAGAAAAAAAATACTGATGTCTATATTTTTCTGCATTCATCTTTACAAAGCATTGGGAAAATGAACTATCATTTAGTCCAAGAATCTGAAATATTCGCCTGTCTTCAACATTAATATGTTTAAATACTGAAGTAAATACAGAAAACAAGAGAATTCCCCCTCCCTCGCATATTATCTCTATGTGCAAACAGGAAAAAACAAAGAATACAGAAATATATTTACATTACAATAAATTCTAAAAGTCTAAGAGATTTAAAAATACTGACAAATTATGGCAGAAATAGTTAATGACTTTTAATTATTTGTTTTTCCACACTCAGATAAGAAAGATTAACTGAACTCAAAAGTAATACAATGAACTAAAATTGTGTGAAATATGTACCTTGCATTCAAACCTTTGAATTGCATCATTTGTGAACATTTTACCCAATACCTCACCTCAAACTAGAAACACAGTGCATAATCTTAATTCTAACTAAGGGGGGTTGCAGACTGCCAGAAATAGTGCAAATTGAGTCCACTTTTAGGGTTAGGGTTAGGGAATCATGGGAACTGTATTTTATTGTGGCACCAGAGCTCTCTGACAGAGAAGGCTCAATGTCTCAGAAAAAAAACAATTCCCATGATTCTCTAGCACTAACCCTAACCCTAAAAGCAGACTCAATTTGCACTATTTCTGGCAGTCTGCAAAATTCACATACACTGTAGCCACCCATTTACTACTTTCTATAGAAAACAATGGCCATTTTTACACTGGGTCAGAGCCAGGCACTGTCCCTACTGATTGGTGAAAGCAAGGTGTCAGTAAATGGTCTTTACCAAGACTGCCACTTCAAATCTTTCAACTGAAGATATCCTGACCCCTGTGTAAAGGTTTCTTATTCCATTGATGGCCAAGGATCCCCTCTATTTATTTATTTTTTTCACAGAGACTAGTGGCATTGTTATCAACAAGACCAAGAACTTTCTCAGTTCTAAAATCTTTGTCTCTGGGTCTCATTATGACTTCAAACATACAGTTATTTAAAGATACCAAGCCAAAACTGCAATCCTATCTTTAACAATCTCTCTATTTCTTTTCTGGTCCAAAATTATTGTTCCAAGTCCAAGCATTCACATACTGTTTTGCTTAAAATCTTTTTCAAGTACTCTGTTGCCCCAGTGGACAGAAATACGCAGTTGTTTGTAAAAAGCAAATAAATTATAATTAAATGTTTAATATTTATAAGTCTTGTGGCATTAGGCAAAGATGTTATACAAGTTTCTGATTATCATTAAATTTAATCTTTATTTCCTGTTAGTGTAGCATAACTCCATCTAGTGGACTCCTAATGCAACTCTATTATACACTGGAAAAAACAGCAGAAGGATTTATCCCAATGACAATTAACTCTAAAAATGTAAATTACAACCACGGCAAACACAAGGTTTCAAATGTACATACAGTATAAGGCACTCTTCGTAGCTTTGTTGTTATGTGCCTTCGGGTCATTTCTGACAACTTAAAGTTGAAACTATCATGGCACTTTCTTGGCAAGATTTGTTCAGAGGGCTTTTTTCTTTGCCTTCCTCTGAGGCTAAAAGAGGGTGATTTGCCCAGTGTTCACCCACTTGGCTTCCATACTCAGATTAAAAGGCATCTTAGAATTATGGGAATAACCTATTTAAGTATCCAATTTGATGACAAATCCAGATTTGCTTCCATGAAATTTGTGAATGACTCCCTAACAAGGCACAGGTAGAGAACTCCAGAAGACAGCTAGTTATTAGATAATCTCTCTGTGTGTTTTTCAGTCCCTCTCTCCCTCTCTGTATGTGTGTCTAACACACACACATACACAATTCAGTATTTAAAGATTTTTCGATTGACTTTTAAATAAAAATATTGTTTTTAAATTTTTTGCCTCCTGTTCCATCATCTTGGTATGCATATAATACAGGGAGCTTCACACAGACTACCACCTCCATGGGGATCAATCCCAGACATCATCATCTCATATCCATTTGATGGATTCTACGTCTGTATAGGGCCTCCTCTTCACATGAAGGGGCTCTCCATGCATACACATGTACACAAAGAGAATGCCTCTTGACAAATTATCAAGCGGACATTGGATGTAACAACATAGCAGGAACACATAATAATGGTAAGAGGGAGGCTAACACATGGCCCTGCCTGACCATTCCAACAACATGTGGAGAGGGTTCTGTGCTTCCCTTTCAAATATTACATTGAAGAAAGTAGTTATTTTATCCAAACGCCTAAGAAGAGCTCCCTTGGTTTTATATTGTCCATTCAAAATGTCTCCCTTCTGAAAGATTCTCATGCTGATTTTCTCTCCTTAAAAGATTTTTTTTCTCTTCAAAAAAAAATCGACAACCATGGGGAATAGCAAGTATTCTCCAGAAAGAAAAAAATGTACATGTCTGAGTAGTTAACCTCTAACACAGGGGTCCTCAAACTACAGCCCGCGGGCCAGAACCGGCCTGCTAAGGCCTTTTATCCGGCCCGCGGCCCAGTCCTGCCACTGCTGCCACCACCACCAGCGACCGTTGCTTGGAGGGTGGCCGGTTCGCTCCTGGGCCTTTGCAGACGGTGCTTTGCGCCATCTTCGAGGCAAGGAAGGGGAAGGGCAGCCAGACGCTGGGTGCCCCACCCTCTTCCTGAGGACGTTAGAGTCCTCTCCTCCTCCTCTTATTTCCAGAGAGAAGGCGCAGCTGCTGCCTCTGCAGTTGAGGGAGGCCGGGATTAAGGCACCGGTCCCATCGCTCCTCCAGCGGCCTTCCTTCCTTCCCTACCAGCCTGGAGAACCAGAACCCCTCCGCCAGGTAGGGAGGCAGGGAGGGAGGGAGGCAGCTGGCGTTGTGCTCCAGAGAGGCCCCCGCCCGTTGGGTGACTCAGGCGCCCCGCTCCTCCTCCTCCTCCTCCCTGAGCCTGGGCCTGGGCCTGGGCCTGAGCCGCTGCCTTCGCTGGCACTTGGGAGCAGGGGGCATTATGCAGCCAATGGGCAGAGAGGTGAAGTGAGGAGAGAGAGAGAGAGAGAGAGATACACACAAGGCACACTCACACTCTGGACCCGGGGAGGAGGAGGGGGGTCCCATTGGGAAAGAGAAGTGGCAAGAGGCTGACCACCACCGCCGTCTCCCCCCCGCCGCCGGCTCCATGCTTCGCTTCTGGTCGCACTCGGAGGAGGCGGAGGAGGAGGAGAAGGACCACTGGCCGCCCCTCTCCAGCTGCCCCTCCAGACTGAGCGAGCGGAGGGGGCCAAAGGCACTACTCCCTCCCTCCCTCCCTGCATCAGCGCTCCTTCCAGGGGCAGAAAAGGAGGAGATTGGGTCCGAGGCATGGGGCAGCCTCAGCCCCAATCCGCTGCTTCTCAGGGTGGCCCATGGCCACCCATCTGCTTCCCCCCCTCTTGCAGCCTTTCCCAGGCGGCAAAAGGGAGGATGGAGCCGAGGAGTGGGGCAGCCTCGGTCCCAATCCGCCACTTTTCAGGGCGGCCCACGGCCACCTGTCTGCATCCCCCCAACATCACCCGGGGGCCTGGGGTGTGTGCTGGCCGGCCTCCTTTGGCCCAGGGCATTCTGGGAAGGGAGGGGGGAAATTGTGACCTGCCCAGGGTAATCCAGTGCCTTCAAGTCATTTCCAGCTTATTTTGACCCTATCATGGGGGTTTTCTTGGCAAGTTTCTTCAGAGGAGAGTTGCCATGGTTATCCTCTGAGGCTGAGAGAGTGTGACTTGCCCAGGGTAATCCAGTGCCTTGGAGTGATTTCTAACTTATGGCGACTCCTATCATGGGGGTTTTCTTGGCAAGTTTCTCCAGGCTCATAGTTCCCATTGAAATACTGGCAAGTTTGTTGATTTAACTTTACTTGTTCTTGTTCTTCATTTTAAATATTGTATTTGTTCCCATTTTGGTTTTTTACTTCAAAATATGATACGTGCACTATACATAGGAATTTGTCCTTTTTTCTTTCTTTTTTTTTACTCCGGCCCTCCAATGGTCTGAGGCAAACCAACCTCCGGCTCAAAATGTTTTAGGATCCCTGCTCTAACATATCTTCATGTGAAGTTCAATTACTGAGCAAAAGGCTAAGGAAATAAATAACATTAGTATACAATTCTAACTACCTTAATACTGGCTGAATAATACATAATTACAAAGCAACGGCCTAGTTTGGGATTCTTCCTTGATTTAAATACATAAAATAAATGAGATACCAGTACTTTCTGTTCGTGTGTGGCAAGAGAGGCAGGACTATGGTTCAAAACACACTGCAGAACTAATCCATTTTGAGACCACTTTAACTGTCCTGGCTCAATGCTAAGGAATCCTGGGAACTGTAGTTTTGTGAGACCTTTAGCCTTCTCTGTCAGAGAGCTCTGGTGCCACAATAAACTACAATTCCCAATATCCCCTAGCACTGAGCCAGGGCAGTTAAAATGATCTCCAACTGGATTATTTCTGCAATGTGTTTTGGACCTATATGTCCACATTCTGCCTACTAAATGCCCCTGGACATTCATGCATGAGTTCAATATACAGGCATAAAAGACAAACACATGTAGACTCAGATCAAAGTCAATTCTCTTCTCCAACAGCAACAACAACAATTATTTATTTATTTATTTATTCATAACCCGCCCCTCTGCAGAGCAATCAGGGCAGCTTACAACATTAAAATTATCATACAAATAGATTACAATACAATAACCCCGGCCTAAAAATCCCGAAACCCACCCACCCCTTAAAAAAGTATTAAACGAAAATATAATTAAAACATGTTTAAAATAAAGCTTGCCAGAGCAAACAGTAACAGACAATAGTAGTGACTACAGCAGAGAGTGGGAGAAGAGAAGGTGGGCTAACTCCTGAGGCCAGGGAATCTAGCAATAGAATGCATAACTTGAGCCACTATAGTGAATTTTATCTTGGCAAACCATGAAGCATTATATTCAGAGTGGGATTAATGGGAAGGCACACACTCACTCTCATTAAGCTTAGGGAAAAGTATGGGAGAATATCATCCAGATCAGATTGGCATAAAGTCAGGAGCATCTGCAAAAAGGTAGTGCAAATCAGTGCTTCTTAAGCTACCTGATGTTAGGGACCAATAGGACTTTTCCCCAGTGTGCCAGAGACTGGCACTATATTTGTGCCCATTGACTACAACTGTTGCGGTTTTTTCTGGGAACCAGTAGCCAAGTAGTTATCCATCGATCAACATCTCATAATAGGTCACTGATTTTACTCATATGATGGATTTAATTGGACTAACTAAATTTGTATAAAATTTATGCATGAAATGAAACTATTTTTCCCTAAAGGGGAAAAAATACTTTATTTCCAAATAATGCATACATGTGCGGCAGCAGGCATCTCAGGAGAAGATGTCCTCTCTTTTTTTCTCAAACGGGATTTAAAAGGCAATTTACATCTGCATATTTTTTTTAAAAAGCCCAGATTAAAAATATTTTAAAACATTTCAAATATCAACTGTTCAATTTTTTCTACAACTTTTCTATAATCCTGGTTGGTTCAAACAAGTCACATACATTCCAGGTTGTTGTGTAACATGCACCTGTACAAGGCAGATTAAGAAGTATCATGGGCAAGTAGAAACCATGAATTAAAATAGTTCTATAATAAGGCGCACTACCATGGAGAACTGTGCATAGTAAAGAGGAAAAACTGGAGAAGGCTGAAGATAAGTACAAGTGCAATAAATAAAATACAGATATACCACTAGGTGTCACTCTTTGATTAAATACTGGATATTAAAAATGGTAAGGAGGCACTTTCACCTTTGGTGCTGAATTTGAGGTAAATACTGGACACAGTATAGATGCAAATTTACACAGCATCCCTAAGTGAATATCTGTTTTTAAGCAAAGTGTTTGTATGCTGCCATTATGGTCAGAGAAGAGGTGTACAACATGACTGAAAAACAAATCAAGAAAATAACATGTTTTCTCTGTAACAAGACAGAGTTTCAGCATAACTAAAACAGGAAATGCTGAAAAAACTCTCCATGAACTCCACTACCAATTGGTTTTCAGTATTCTATTCTTGATGCAATGCTTCAGTTTATGAAAGACTCCCATCTCTACAAGTTACTGGACGAAACAGATTTTCTAGATCTGCTTCAATCTAGCTTAGGCTTTGTTGTGGGATAGAGATAGCTTTGGTCACTTTGCTGGATCTTTGTCCAATAGAACAAGGTGAGTGTGTGCCTGTCGGTTCAAATGGACCTCTTGGTTATTTTGAGTATATATTCCTGGATCACCTTTCTGGGATGGGACTTGGAGACACAATTTTGCAATGGCTCCGGTCCTTTCTGAAGCTGTGAACTCAAAAGGTGTCACTGGAGATGCCTGTCTGACAACAAGACCACTAGCTTGTAGGGAGGTCCCTTGGGGCTTTGTCTTGTACCCCACACTTTCCAACACATAATGAAACCATTGTGAGAAGTTGTGCAGAATTTGGGAAGCTAGTGCCACCAGTATGCTGATGACATCTAATTTCCATGTAAAACTCAGGAAGCTATTTTATCTGTAAGTCGGAGTCTGTTGTCAATAGCCTGAAAATAGGAAAACAAACTAAAACTTAATCCAGATAAGAAAGGTTATGGTCAATCAAAAGGCAGATGAGAGAACAGGGATTCAAACTGTGAAGATTACAGTTCCTCTGAAAACTCAAACTCACAACTTGGACTCAGCTAAATTCAACTCTGAGCATGGATTCAGACCTCAGTCTGGGTAGCCAGGTCTGGTCATGGCTAGGAGTGCATTTACACAGTTAAAGCTAATTATGCTTCTTTCTGGAGGCATCTATTCACAGTAATATACCTCATTTGATTATTGTAATACACTCTATGTCTGGCTGCCTTTGAAGAAAATTTAGAAACTTTACCTAGACCAAAATGCTTTGGCCAGATTTTTGAGTGGGGCTGTTCTTAGAGAGCACTCCCTTGTTGATAGCTTTTATGAACTTCACATGGATTAGATTCAGGCTATCTGGCCTATATCCCTTTGGTCCAAACTGATATGAAAGCCTGCCAGTTTTGAGATTTTCAAGGAATGCCCTTCTTTCAATCCCATCATCCTGAAAGGTGCAATCAGTAAAAATGAGAGAGCCTTCCCAGCAGCTTCTCCAAGACTATGGAACTCGGTTTGAAGGGTGATCAGGCTGGCTTCCTCCCTATTGTTCTTCTGCCAGCAAAGACCTTTCTATTCAAGCAGGCTTCAAAAAACTGACTGACTCATTGCAAAGAAAATGTAGGTGCTACATTTTTAACTGCTTTTAATTTGTATTTAAATATTATTAATTTAATTGTGTTTAAATATTCTAAATCAGGGGTCGGCAAGTTCCCCTAACCTGGGGCCGGGCCGGGAATCCCCGAGTCTTCCGTGGGCCGATGGTGTGGGGGGGGGAATGGTGGCGCGTGCGCGCGCACAGCCCCCAATGACCCTCAACGACGACGGCGACAACAACCGCCGCCACGCGCGGCGCAGCTGCCATTTTGTTTTCCAATATGGTGGCTGCGACTTGTTTGCGCATGCGCAGCACTCCTGCGCATGCGCGAACAAGCCGCGGCCACCATTTTGGAAAACAAAATGGCGGCCGCAATGCGCATGGCAGCAGCGGCAGCCAGTCTGCAGGCCTCTGCGAGCCGGGTGTGGTCCGCAGGCCATAAGTTGCCGACCCCTGTTCTAAATATTATAATGCTATTACTACTGTTGCTACTAGTGCTACTATTTCAATTTGTACTGTTTAATTTTGTTTGAAGGGATCTTGTCTGGGAGAGGGGATAAAATTCAAATAAGCAAATAATAAATAACATTTCCTTCTCCAATAAAATCGGAGCAGCTCCAAAAAAAGCAGCTCCAATAAAATCAGCTGCTCCAAGAATCGGGTTGCAACCTCCAGTCCTGGATAGGGTCACACTCTCCTCC
Source organism: Phrynosoma blainvillii (assembly GCA_026167975.1). Taxonomy (NCBI): domain Eukaryota; kingdom Metazoa; phylum Chordata; class Lepidosauria; order Squamata; family Phrynosomatidae; genus Phrynosoma; species Phrynosoma blainvillii. The sequence goes on along the minus strand of JANUYF010000004.1, from coordinate 226,593,554 downwards.
AGTGACTGTGTTCGCAGTCTGGGGGTGCTCCTTGATTCGTCGCTCCTGATGGCAAATCAGGTTAATGCGACGGTCAGGAGCGCCTGTTATCAGCTTCGGCTGATACGCCAGCTGCGCCCTTTTCTGGAAGTAGGGGACCTTGAGACTGTTGTGCACGCACTGGTAACCTCACACTTAGATTTCTGCAACGCTCTCTACATGGGGCTACCCTTGTGCCTGGTTCGGAAACTTCAGCTAGTTCAAAATATGGCGGCCAGACTTCTGTCTGGAACATCTAGGAGGGACCACATTACTCCGGTTTTGCGGTCCCTCCACTGGCTGCCTATTAGTTTCCGGGCCCAGTACAAGGTGTTGGTTATTACCTTTAAAGCCCTAAATGGCTTGGGTCCAAGCTATCTTAGAGATCGCCTCCTCCCCTACAATCCTCCCCGCGCTCTCCGCTCCTCTGGGAGGAATCTCCTGCAGCTTCCAAAACCTAGGCTTGCGGTGACCTCCCAGAGGGCCTTCTCAGTTGTCGCCCCCAGGCTCTGGAACGGCCTGCCGGATGAGATCCGTCAGCTAACATCTTTAGACAGCTTCAAGAGAGCTGTCAAGACGAATCTCTTCCGGCAGGCCTTTCCGGACTAAAAACACCCGGCCTGGGATGATCGGGATTTTGGGATCCTGGGACTTGGATTTCCCTTGACTGCTTTTTAGCCCGGTTGAATTTGAAGTCATATGGGGCTTTTGATTTAGATTTTAATTGTTAAAGTTGGTTGTAATTTCAACCATTGTTTTAATTAATATGTAGTTTAATTTCTTCTTAAGGGGGGGGTGGAAGTTACTTTATTTTAATTTTATGTATTGTTTTTTATCTGTACACCGCCTAGATTGGTCCGCCACCGGGCGGTATATAAATAAATTTTATTATTATTATTATTATATTATTATAAAATGCCCAACTACAGGCTTTGTTTACTGTTTCCCTCAGAGATAACATAGCTATCTTTCTTTTGATTTTTTTAAAATTCTATTAAAATTATTTAGTGAAGAAAAATGTGATGGACTCTGATTATACTGATATGGTCCCGAACAGGTTATTTAGCAAATTCTGTATTTTTCTTCTCAAGGATTGTCTCCAAAAGATGTTAATATTTAAATTAATGCTAGTACTGCAGGTTATCAGGCTTATCAAAGTACTAGAGAGCTGATGATAAATTTTAAGATGTAAGAGAGATTAATGATTGTTGTATGTAAATAGAAGTTCCAAGAAAGCTTTATAAAGAGCACAAACTTACTGAATAGATATAGCAGTATTTCTTGAAGCAGTCTAAGCCAGATAGCCTTGTACTCCTTAGAAATAATCCTGTTCATGTTCTACCATCATGCAGCATGAAAAATATTTCCCTTCCATCCAGGGGACTCATTCTATTCGAGTTAATATCTGCAGATATAGCTGAGATGTCTGGTTGTAAATCTTTAAAATGGCTAGCCAAAAATAAAACTTTTTTTGGCTTAGAAAAATATCTTCGACTATAGGTAACACAAAGCCAGAGAACAGCTTTCACAAGAGCTAGATTTGAGCAATTAAAATCTATGGTCAGAGCAGGTTGATTCCGAAAAATACCTTATCACAAAAGAACATGTATTTGTGGTGTCTCCGTTGTAGAGGACACTATACATATCCTGTTTCATTGTAGTATATATGTTAAGGGGAGATCTCACTTTTTACAATCTTACCTGGCTAGAACAAATAATTGGGAGCCTATTGCTAAATTATCTTATTTTCTCACCGGGGAAAACTTACATTTAGTGAGATGTACAGCAAAATTTCTTATAAAAAGCTGCTCATTTGACAAAGCAATTCATTATTCATCATGGAGTGTCGTGTTATGGTGATGAGCTTATTTAAACTCCTTAGTTTTCAGTCATTTCCCCCAGTTTTAGCTTGTTATATTTTATATTGTATTGGTAGTTTATTTAGTATACCATTTTATTTATCTAGCTGTTTATTTGAATGAATATGTTTTAACCCCATTTAATCTTATATTTGTTTTAGGACTGAGTTATTTTACTATTTGTTTTTATTTTGATACGCTGTATTTTGTATTTGAAATACTATATTCTATTGTTGATACGGTCAGACGACTAATTAATAAAACTTGTTCTGAGTTAATATCTACCCTGCATGAAAGCAAAATTATATTTTTCAGTTTCCTTGTTCTCAGAAATGTCGCAAGTGTTGTTTTTACATGCCCTTACCCAACTCTATGGTCGGACACGAGTTGACAACCTTGTCAATGGGGAATATCTTTATCTTTACTTTACCAATTCTGCTCATTCAAAAAAAAATGGATCTGCACTGTAGTTAAAGATATACATCCATTATATTTCTGTCTATTTCCCTTGCAACAGTTTCTTACCAACTGTAGAACTGTCTTCAAGTACCACATCCACATTTCTGTCTCTGTACTCCACCCTGAAGTCAAGCATTCGTGGTTGTCTTTCCACTATTTGTCTTGATGGCACTACATGGCGAAATGCAGATGATGAGGAAGGTGTTGACGATGATGAGGAAGGATGACTAGCAGGGCCATAGGTTGGTCCTTGTAAAGTCTCACCACTGTATTCACTGAAAAATACATAATTTAGATTTCAAACAAAGATAGGCCATTGGTGCCCTGTAGATAATTTGTTATGATTCTAGGAACATTTTCTGGGATTAATTAGAAGTTAAGCCACAGGTGATAAGTACTTCAGAGAAATTTTGATCCTATCTGCAAACCTATACATTTCAAATTCACAAATTCGCCATCCTGAAATAATGTTAACACTTGTCAAGATGTGGTCTGTCTTTTCAAGTCCAAAACACATCATCACAATAGATTTTCAAATACACAATTTTGGTCATAAAGGGGCTAAAAACTATCAACTTAAAACCTGTATTTAGTTTCATTTTTGAAACATGAGACATTACCCTGACTTTTACCAAAATACAAAATACCAAATACATGATAGACTTTTCAAAGACTCCTAACAATTGGTGAATGAGCGATTCTTTACGACCACACCTCACAGGTAATTCAATAAGAAATCTGTAGACATAAATGCTAAAAGTAAATTATGAAACCATGGCCTAAATTCAATTGTAAGTACCAACTAAAGTAAACCAGCTAAATCAATGGAACTCACATAAGTGTTGACATAGGGCCTTTGCAGACTGCCAGAAACAGTGCACATTAAATTGAGGCACTGCCCTGGCTCAGTGCTAGGGAATCATGGGAACTGTAATTTATTGTGGCACCAGAGCTCTCTGACAGAGAAGGCTCAATGTCCCAGAAAAAAATACAATTCCCATGACTCCCTAGCACTGAGCCAGGGCAGTGCCTCAATTTAATGTGCACTATTTCTGGCAGTCTGCAAAGGCCCATAGTAAGTTCCCATTGATTCAACAGTAGTTGAAATAACAATTGGATTTAGCCCTTTCAGTGTATATTGTCTCAGGATTTTCCAGTTGTTGTGTGCCTTCAAGTTATTTCCAACTTATGGTTTCCTTCAGGTATCACAGTTTGCTTTCCAAGGCTTGTTCAGAGAGGGGTTTTGCCTCTGCCTTTCTCTGAGGCTGAGAGAGTGTGACTTGTCCAAAGTCACCCAGAGAGTTTCCATGGCCGAGTGGGGATTTGGCCCCTGGTCTCCAGAACTGTTGTCAAATTCCCAACCCACTACATCACATTGGCTCTCTAGAATTTTCTTACTACTACACATTTGGAGTACCACGAAGTGTATTTGCATCATCCTCACCTGTGTATGGCTTGTAGGTATTTACTATAAAATGTAGACTACACTCTTCACCCTTCTCATGTGTTGATTAGAGATGCACCTAAAACAGAGATGGAGGAAATGTGGCCCTCCAGCTGTTGCCCAACTGTAGCTTCAAGAACTGCTAGACTGTAGCTTCCAGCATTGTCACCACTGGCTAGGCAGGCTAAAGTTGTAAAGATCTGTTGTCCAACAACATCTGAAGGGCACACTTTGCCCACCTCAATTTAAAGTCCATTGGAAAGAAATGAGTAATAGACAACAAGGTAGCCTGGTTTGCACTGATCAACAGAGCCACATTAGAGCAGCATTATGGGAACAATAGTGGCAATTTTTGGCCTCTGTTACCATCCAAGGGCTATTATTTTGAAAATAATTCAGAATAGGAAGAGGCTCCCAGTCCACTTCCAATTTCATCTTTCCTTTTGCTTTCTATTTCATAGTTTTATGATTTAGGGTAGAAATTATAAAAGTGGGGGGAAAAGCAAGCCATAAAAATACAAAAACTCTTTTTGAGGAGGTGAGAAGGAAATTCAGGGAGCACAAATGGCAGGTCTCGCCTCTTTCTGGCATCTAGAGGTCTTATTCTGACGGGTGGGATTCAGGATTTTTATGTTCTGTTTAGATTGTATTAATATATCTGTATGGTAATTTTAATGTTGTAAGCCGCTCCGATTGCTGTGCAGAGGGGCGGGATATAAATAAATTATTATTATTATTATTATTATTATTATTATTATTATTATTATTTAACATGGTATCTCATGTCTTAGCTACATCTCACTTGACTTACTGTAGCACACTCTAATGAGGCTGCTATTAAAACGTTTTCAAAAGCATCAGCTGGTCCCAAAAGCTGCAGGTACACTACTGACTGGTTTAAGGGAGCTCAACTGGCTACCAGTCTGTTTCTGGGAACAATTCAAAGTAATGGTTATAACCTATAAAGCTCTATATGGCTCTGCTTCAGGGTCTCTGAAGGATCATATTCTTCCACACAAAAGACGTCATCTGGGGGGGGAGATGCAGGCCCATCTCCATCGGGCCTAGCCTAAGAAGAGGAACCCTCACTTTTTAAGGGGCGGGTGGGTTTCGGAATTTTTAGTTTTTGTCTACAGTGTATTAACATATATGTATGGAGTTTTTAATGTTGTAAGCCGCCCCGATTGCACTGCAGAGGGGCGGGATATAAATAAATAAATAAATAAATACCTCCACAGGCCCTGAGTTCTTTGAGACAGGACATTCCTTTGGCCCCACCACCTACACAATGGGGAATGCAAGACAAGGCCTTTTCAATTATTTCTCCGAGACCCTGGAACTTCCTCCCTGGGCTAGGATGGTCCCCATTTTTCCATCCTTCTACTGGCAGGCAAAGATTTTTTCCCCAGTAGGCTTTGGGAACTGACTCAAAAAAAAAACAACCCACAACCTGTTATATTTAATTTATAAGCCACCTTGACTCTTGATTCAGGGATGGAAGAACTGGATATAAATCAAGCAAACAACAACAACAATAGCAGCAGCAGCAGTAATAACAGCAGCATTACAAGCACTAATCAAAACTAGAAGTGAATGACAGAGGAAGGGCCTTTGCAGACTGCCAGAAATAGTGCAAATTGAGTCCACTTTAACTGCACTGAATCAGTGCTAGGGAATCATGGGAACTGTAGTTTATTGTGGCACCAGAGCTCTCTGACAGAGAAGGCTCAATGTCTCAAAAAAAATACAGTTCCCATGATTCCCTAGTACTGAGCCAGGACAGTTAAAGTGGACTCAGTTTGCACTATTTCTAGCAGTCTGCAAAGGCCCGAAGTCTGAGCATTTCCTGGTTTAAAGAAAGGAAAAAGAAGGCCTCTTACTTAAGGCCTAGAAAGTGTAAGCAAAGCATTCAAAATCACGGAAAACATGTTAATATGGCCAACATGTCTCCCTCACCATGAGAGATACTATTGGCCATTTGGGGGCAAAAATGTAGCCTCTAAGAAGACCAACAACATCAACAACAACAACAAAACAGGTCTTGGAGCCACATGCAACCTGTGGGCGACACTTTGCCCATCCATGGCTTGGACCTCTTTTATACCTAATAACAAACTGTCTCCTCCTTTGTGTTTCACTACGATCTCTCTGGCACGCCTTTCACTATCTTTCCAAATGGAAGGTGTAGCAAGGACACAGAGAAAGATATTTTCTCCAGTTTTAGAAATCCCCTTTTCTTGGACACATGCAAAAAGTAACAAACAAAAATAGAACTGACTTGGGCAAGATAACATGTTTCATTTGGGAAATCTGGGATCAGCAGAGATTATTTTACTAGTTGTGCCACAATACATTATCCTACTACCCTTTCCCCCTATTTTTAAGATGTCAAGAAAAAAAACAACTGTGAGCATCACCACAGAAATCAAGGGAATACATTTTTAAAGTGGTTACAGTTATGCTTGAGTCATAATGTCTGAATTAAGAAGCCTTATATTTATAGACCAACAGCTTACAGGTCTATTTTTTTAAATAAGACATTCATGGTAACTTTTTAAAAAATTCCCAAAACCTCAACACAAAACTAAGACATAATCAGAAAATAAAACTTCACTCTCTTCTAATCTGAACTATGCAGTGAGCTGTTGCTAACACATATATCTACTTCATCAGCATCAGGACATTTGCCTTCTCAACTGTATGCTACAGTAATTCCCATCATTCTGCATCCCAAATTGTGTGTGTGTGTGTTGTGTGTGGGCATCGAGTGGCAGGGGGAGGAGAACAAACAAACAATAGAGCACTATGATCCTGTTTTCTGCAGGGGCCTCTTTTCCTTCTCCCTAATCAGAAAGAACAAAGAACAATTCTCAGCTCTGAAGCCATGGGCAGTTTCAAAGCTATGACGAACAATGGATGTGCTGTATTTAGGTGTATACATTTCCATGCAAAAATATATTGGACCCAATTCAGAGAAATCTGTGTGTTAGAGTGGGCTTTATGAATCTTACTGGTAAATAAAGATCTTCTCGGTCAAAAACAGATGGCTAGTATTGTGAGCTTTCATGGACGAGCAGGAGAAGAAAAGTGTTCTTTTCTCCTACCACAAAAATGTACAAACCCATCTGTTTGGCAGTAGGCACACTGACACTGCAGGAGCACATTGCAATCTTAAATCTGTCAACAAGGCTTTCCCCCTCCAAACAGCATCCTTTTGAACCCATCATAGCTTTAACACAATTCACATACAGAAGTTTATTACAGTGTACAAATTGTGCCAGCTAAATGAGGGCAAAGCATTCTCATAGTTTCAGTGGTAAAATCATCAAGTTAGCTCTTTTTAGAAAAAGTCATCCTTACTGTACAATGTTATTTGTGTGGTTCTGTGGCTAACATACATCTTGAAAGGCTTGAATTTATTTCAACCATAGCCACTGTTGCAGCATAGCCTGAGGAATCAGATGTTCTTATCCTCTGTTGTTGCTGTAGTTGTTGTTAACTACCCTCGAGTCAACCTCAATAGTGGGTAAGACATCTCCAAGACTCCCTGTTTTCAACTGCTCTGCTCAGGCCTTGCAGGCTCAGTCCCATGGCCTCTCTGATGAATCTAACCATCTGGCATGTGGTCTCCTTCTCTTTCTGCTGCTCTCTCTGCTTTTCCTAGCATTATTATATTTTTAAATGAGTCAATGATGCAGCCAAAGTATGACAACCTTAATTTGGTCACCTTGGCAAATTCTGAAGACAGTAAAGAATACAATTTTAAATCTACAATAGGATTAATAAATGATCAGTGCTAAAATACAAGTCCACCAGCAGTAGAAATACACAGTAGTTTGTTTCACATTGTTCCCAGTTCCTGGACTGTTCCCAACAAAGTAACTATGAGGGCCAAGGGAATTTCCACTTACCTTTGTAAAATGCCATTTTCCTGTGGTATAACACCATTTATAGCTGCCTGCAAAGAAAGAATACAGCATTTTAATCTGTCTACATATATAAGTAAGAATACTTGTTTAAACTGAAGTGTTGCTCAGATTATACTGGTATCTGCAGTATACAAAACAAAACAAATACAAAATATCACATTCCCATATCTGTACGCAAAGAGACCTTCTAGAGCAGGGGTAGGCAACCTTTTTGAGCTGGGGGCCGGGTTGCTGTCCCTCAGACAATTGACGGGCCGAAGCACCAAAAATAAATAAATAAATAAATAAATAAATAAATTAAAATTAAAATTAAAAAAGAATTTAAAAATTTAAAAAAATGCATGCACACTCTCTCAGCCCCAGAAAAGCCATGGCAAAACCCCTGTGAAGATTTTGCCAAGAAAACCCCAAGAACAAGTAATAATAACAATAATCAATATCATCATGGGGGGGCGGCGACGGGGGGGGGGCGGCGGCGGCAGGACCGGTTTGGGGCCGGTCCAAAGGCCTTGCTGGGCCGCATCCGGCCCCCGGGCCTTAGGTTGCCTACCCCTGTTCTAGAGCCTTTCAGACTGAGGGCCTTTACAGACTGCCAGAAATAATTCAGATTGAGTCCACTTTAACTGCCCTGGCTCAGTGCTAGGGAATCATGGGTACTGTAGTTTATTGTGGCACCAGAGCTCTCTGACAGAGAAGGCTCAATGTCTCAGAAAAACTACAATTCCCATGACTCCCTAGCATTGAGGCAGGGCAGTTAAAGTGGTCTCAAGCTGCATTATTTCTGGCAGTCTGTAAAGGCCCTAACTGTGTGAAATAAGTTCTGGCATAATTTTTTTTAGACTTAGTTCTACTTACTCAGATGCATGGAATCTCTCCATGCAACTGAGGAAGTAAACCTAAGTCTATGAAAGCTTATGCTACAATTTCTTTTGCACAGTTAGTGTCAAAAGTGCACAGTTAGTGTCAAAAGTGCTACAAGAAGGAATAATGGTGTCATTGAATGGTTCGAAGTTCAGGTAGTTATGTAAGTCTCTCAGAAACATACAGACAGAGAGAAATAATGCTATATTTTATTGAGCCATCCAGTGCCTTTTTTAAAATTTCAGAGAAGTCTTCAAACAGAATGAGTATGCAAGGTATGCAGTAAAATGTGGTGGAATACACTCAAACTATAACTGGAAATAAAATGGAAATGATAGTGATTGTCAGCTCTCTGAACTTCTTTAGAGCTATGTAAGAAGAATTACTTGGATATTCAAACAAAGGACTTGAACACTCAGAAGAGTCACCATATAGATCCAAATTATTATTATTATAATTATTTATATATTCTATTTTCATCTCACCCTTACACACGTGTGTGTGTGCGTGTGTGTATTCCAGGCAGCTAATATCTCAGGGGGGGGAAACTGAACTATAAGACCATGAAAATCATCATCATAATCAGAAACCATAAAAACAGTTTGAAATAGCACATCAGAAAGATGTCTCTTTGCACTTTCCTGAAGGCAGCCAAGTAGAAAGCGATTACATCTCAGAAGGGAGTGCACTCCACAGTATGGGTGCAACACAGGAGAAAGATAGCTCCAGTGTACTTCTCCAGGTAATTATATCCTCAAGAGAGCCTTCACAAAGATCTTATCATCCAGATTGGTTTAGAGAGGATAAAATGAATGTGAGTTGGCCCAGAAAGTAACTGTCAACCAGTTCAAAGTCTTTAAGTGTTAGAGTAACATATCTTCATACCATGCAAAACTGTATTATTTTACAGCAATTGAGGTTTCTGGACAAACTTCTAAGGTACTCCACATATACTGCATGACAATATTCACTACATCAGTGGTCAACACTTTAAAGAGCTCAAGGTGACATATATGGTTCATTTCTTCCCTGCTTTTATACCACAATAATTGCAACTTTTAAGTTTACTAGAATACTGTGTTTCTATTGCAATGGCTTGTAGTAGATGCAAATAACGACTCTGGCCATCCATCCATCCCTGTAAATAATAATAATAATAATAATAATAATAATAATAATAAATTATTTTTATCCCGCCCCTCTGCGTTATGCAACTGGGGTGGCTTACAACATTAAAAATACACTACATATAAAGAAGATCAGGCTGAGACCAAGTGACTAGCCTAAGGTGACCCAGTGAGCTTCATGGTTCAATGAACAGCTGAACCTCGATTTCCCAAGTCCCAATCCACCATTTTAACCATTAAATAACTCTTTTGCCAGCTGCATATATTAGACACTTGCCTAACATTTTAATAATGCAAAGACTAGTTTCTTCTGTCATTTTTATATAGTATCTTTAAAGAGAGGGGTGCAGCACAACTTCATCTCACCATTTGATCTCTTCCTAAAATATAAAACTTAGAGCCAAGTCTAAGCAGCTTTTTCTAGGTCTATATTAACTTCCCAAAGGTTAGGCTTAATATTTAACAGCTGTCAAATATGGTCAGTTTGTGTTTTTTTAAAAAAGAGATGTTTGTGCAAAGAACATGAAATGGCACTAAAATAACTGCATACTTACTGCAATAGGTAGGATACCCTAACAGTAGCAGCTTGGATTAATAACACTAAAGTTTATTACATTCAGCTGTAAAAACATAAGATTATTTTTCATGCTGAGCCATTGAAGGTACATTGAACCTTATATTCTTCGATTTCCAACAGGAACATAAAATCTATCCAGGATAAATTGAAATGCTGATCAAAGAGAAATTTTTGAACAAATTTAAGACTTAAGAATTGTTCATTATACATTAGTCTAATTGGGGTTATGAGTCAGTTTTAGGCTTGGTAAAACAAGCTGTTTATACTAAACAGAGTTTGTATATTGTGGTGGGGGGGTAAATATATTATTCCATATAAGTAAGTACAGTAATAATGGTGTATATCCATCAGCTGGGGAGGGGGATGTTGCTGGTGTATGTTTGGTTTTTTTAGTAGTATAGCTAATTGGTTTCTGTTATTGTTACATGTATGTTTTAGTTAAATGTATAAAATGTGTTTCTGTTTATGTTTAATAAAATGCTTTTTTAAAAAACAAACATAAAATCCTCTCAAATGGCTTCACTGTGGAATTAAATTTTGGTTATCAATTGCTTTCTTCACTGGCAATATTTATCAGAGACAAATTTTAGTTCTGGAGCTAACACAGGAGACAAGACTTTCAGCTGTCACTGGGAGCCAACTTGTATGACATGTTCCAAACATTCCCTATTTCTTAGTCTATCTTCCTGACAAGCCACTTGTTTATTTTTGAGTTTTGAGAATCCAAGTTGCAAGCACTGTTGTGAATCATCAGGATGAAGCTTACTCCCAAAGGTTATTAGTAATTGTTGGTGTTCTGACTGAACAAAATGGATACAATGTGAAGTCGTAGGCTTTGATGGCCGGATCCATAATTTTTTGTGGGTTTTTCGGGCTGTGTGGCCATGTTCTAGAAAAGTTTCTTTCTGACGTTTCGCCAGCATCTGTGGCTGGCATCTTGGATGGATACACAAAATGGATACACTTTGTCCTTAAATGTACATACATCTTAATGCATGTGCATGAACTTTAAAGCGCTGCATAGTATAGAGCTTTTTTTTCCCATCCACTGCAGCTACCAACAAATATTTCAGACTGTTAATAATGTACATTGAAGAATAAGTTTATACGTGTTGGACCCAGATATAGTCAGACTACTCACTAATATCAATGGAACTTAAATCAGTCATCACTGTATTATGTAATCCCATTCATTTCAATGCTTTACACCAAGTGTGACTAAGTATGGAGTGAGGTTTAACTAAAAGGCACCCTACAGGCTTTTATATAAATAGCAGGTAGGTATGTTGCAGAACAAATAAATATGACATACAGGATGCAAACTAGAGATTTCTTTAATACATAATATGAAGGAGGTGGGTTCCAGCAGTGATAATCAGGATGGGAATTGGAGTGTTATAAATATTAGATTTATAGGTGTTAACACACAACACAAGTCATATGGTGATGGCAGAAATAAATTTACTTACTATATGGCCATCTATGACTCAATATTTTCAAGTTCCTGTAATGATTTTAGGCAGTGGTTCTCAACCTTTTCTATGCCCCACACCCCTAGGAAACGGTGATTAAGTTTAGCAGCCCCTACAAAAGTAATATCACATTTGAAGATAAAGAAGTCTAATTTCTAATGTTGGAACGACAAATTGAACCGTATACTGTACAATACTATGACTGAACAAATTGAATATTAAAAAATAAGCTTTTAAATTAGTGTGTAAAATGCAAATCTGAGTTGAGCAAATAGATTTTAATTTATTCATGAAAAAACCCTGCATAAACAGTAAAATCAATCCCAGTTGTGAACATAAAATGCAATGACTTTTTTGCTCCTGCCTCTCTCTCATTCATGATTTTGTCAAAATGTGGCACTTTTAATGATCTGCAGGTCTGCCTATGGATTCAGGTGATTCCTAGATTTTGTCTTGATTGACAAAAGAGAATTGAATCCAGATTCACACAAGTATCTTTGTCACACCCCTGGGGGTGAAGGCACCCCAGAGTAGGAACACCTAATCTTAGGAAATAATGTGCTTTCAAGCTTCTCAATAAAAACTAATCTTACCAAGTTGAGTCAACATATACTATATCTCAGATTTCAAGGCTTTACAATGTAAAATTCACATCAAACTATTTTTAGTTTTTAATGTGAAATCACATCTACTGTACCTTTTTAAATGTTTGGCTGAAACATTTCTCCCACTCTAATTCACACCAAATAAATAAGTAACATGTGTACCACATATTTCTCCATGCATTTCGGGGGGGGGGGCTCAATAAACATACACAACAACTGTTTCCTTCATCCATAATAATCATAACAATAATGATTAAAAATTTTGTTCATAAAACACCTAAGTTTTTCCAGGCACTGTGAAAAGCATAACAAAACAAATAGGGATGGAAAGGAAAGGTTGGGTAAAAGGTGTTAAGGTCACACTACTGCTCTCAGCAGATTTTTGGTTCTAAAGAAACTTTTAGAATTTAGAGTCCAATACTGAATAAGAGAGAAAAGTGGCAGATCACCCACCATCATTTCCAAAGACTAGCCACATGGAGACAGGTTCACTGATCTTTTCAGCCTGGTGGATTTCCTTTGGCATTCTTTACCAGCAAAAGTGAGGGAAGGGGCAGAGGAAATTAGGTACACCAACTTCACCATGGCATAAATCAAAGGCTTACAGATTCTAAACCATCACTGGAATGGCCCAGTGGTAAAAGGCATGTTCACACATTACATTCAACACAGGTATGGTCTGCGTGAATGTCTACTCAGAGTGTTGATGTGTACACTGGTAGAGTTTTTCACACCTAACAATCAACATGTGTGTACTATACACAAATGGCTGATTTGTGCAGTCATACAGATAAGCCCTATTTCCAGTGTTTGTCTGAATACATGGAAGGATGAATATGTAGTAAGTAGAGATATGGGCAGGCATGTAAATCATGCTCCCTAAAATATCCACACACACCTGGCAGTGTCAGAGATCTCTGCACCCTGATCACAAGGTTCATCAAAAGGCACTCAGCTGCTGAAGAAGGATTCCCAATCATGGAAGCTCTGTAATCTTGTACAGCCAAGCAGGTTACAAAGCCCTCTGCAGATCTTCACATTCAATGCACAAAGGTCTAACATACTTCTGAGTGTGGGACAAAAACTTACTACATGCACACATCCCTACTATCAATTTAGCCCTGCATATCTTCGGGGAAATATGTGAACAAAACTTTATTCAAATGTAATGGGTTATTTACATTGTTATTCAAATGTTCAAACTTATTGACTAAAGTCCGTAGAACTCAAATAAATTGTTGAATAACAGACTGTAGAACTCAAGTAAACTGTTTTTTTAAGTTAATTAATTTTTTTAAAGTACTGTTTCTATCTTAAAAGGAAATAAATTATAGTGCACTAAGGGGGTTTGCAGACTGCCAGAAAAAGTGCAAATTGAGTCCACTTTTAGGATTAGGGTTAGTGCTAGGGAATCATGGGAATTGTTTTTTTTTCTGAGACATTGAGCCTTCTCTGTCAGAGAGCTTTGGTGCCACAATAAAATACAGTTCCCATGATTCCCTAACCCTAACCCTAAAAGTGGACTCAATTTGCACTATTTCTGGCAGTCTGCAACCCCTCTAATTGGGCTTGCACAGGATTGCATGCTCTGAAAAAAATTCTAGTTCTACCTAAACTATTATAAATACCTATAGTTCAACTATGCAAAGTATTTTTAATCTATTTACAAAAGTACTATTATTACATTATGAAAATGAATTAAAATTGTAATGAAAATCAAAACTATTTGCTGATAAACATTTATTTAATAAGATGTAGGAAGAGGAGAAGAAAGCAACAGAAACAACCAGACAACTGTTCCATTTATGTCTCAGAAAAAAATAGGAGAGGATGGAGTACAATAAATCAGATATGTGTTTAGGTCTCTGGCCTGTCACCTGCTGAATAATTCTGAGTTGGAATACAGCTGCTCTTGGCCTACTTCTGTTCATTCCTATCTCAAGGCTGCTGCTAGATTATTGTTATGCTCAATGCAGCAAATGCAGTTCTGTCTGCCATTTCCTCCAGGGTACTTTTTATTCATATTCTTTCTCTGACCAGTCTCCAGTCTCTTTCATCTCTCAAATCTTCCTGTCTATATAGGCTATACCCTCTTAATTTCCTATGGCAGCTCGAGAGTGATGCTACACTTTCTATGCTTACAAAAAAGAACATATGTCGATCAATTCACATGAACATCCATGTGTACATTCTACACCGTAACCTCAATTTAAGTGAATTCTAGGTACATCAGCAATGAACACAGATGCCGAGATTCTCACATATATCTGAACATGTATATTGTATATACTCATGTGTAAGTCTAGAAATTTTAGTCAAACAATTGACCCAAAGACCTGGGTCAGCTTATCTACAGGTCAAGGTAAATACTATCAATGTAAGTATTATCAATTACATCCTATCAAAAAAGGAACCATCCCCATCTCTGAGTAAAGTGGTGTAAGGCGAGAGCTTAGCCCATCCTGGAAGAAAGCACCTAAAAGAAGTACCAACCCACTCTACTCTCTTCACTGTGGCACCACTTCTAGCTTTTTTTACTGTCTGGGTGGGAAAATGGCAGCAGTGGCAGTTCTTTGGCACTTCCCCTCAAAGGAGCACCAAAAGGAACTGGGCTTTGAAGGATATTAAGACATTTGTGTATGTTTGTCAGCTTTTCTGGCTTTAAACTGGGCAAAGTTATCACATTAAAATTAAAGGCTATGATCACCGCCAACATAGTTGCTATTTTCTTTGCTTTGCCTTTTCATCCTTTTTGACATTTATGCATTTTCTTAGCCCCACCCGTACCTGGTCACCTCCCTCATACATCATACAGCCATCACTTACTATAGTTCCCTCCTCATCCGTCCAGCCTTTAGGGCAGGGGTAGGCAACCTTTCCCCTTTAAGGGCCGAGAGACTTCAGCTCCCTTAAAGGGGAAAGGCTGCCAACCCCTGCTTTAGGGTGAACACAAACAGCTATGCATGCCAGAATTTTGTAAATTCTTTGGCATTGTTTTCCTTTGCTTTGTCCTTTACATCTTTTGTTACATGCTCCTAAATTTTACACTCCACATATCCACGGGTCATATCAAAATCCATAAGTTTGACCTCCAAACCTGCCCTCAGCTTATACATGAGGGTGACTTATAATTGAATATATATATAGAGTAAACAGACACATAGTGTAACATGAAGACACCCCTAGATTTATTCACCCCATAGAGCCTTCTACTAAGGTGGGTTTTGGGACCTAGCCTCTGCTGGCAGAACCCCTCTTCTCTGGTGGAAGAGTTCCTTTGCCACATTCCAAGTGTAAGCAAATGAGTTTCAACTATGGTAAGAATTATTCTGTGCATTTGCTGGAAGTGTCCCCACTGGTTTCAACAGGACTTAACTGCAAGTAAATAGGCCTATATTTGTAGCTTCACCCTTATACCCAGCTGCCAAAAGTTCCTGCAAAATTCAAATAATATTATAGTATCTGGTGTGTAATAATTCTGCAGCAGAACAATCCCATCACAAGAATTTATTTGCTGGTGTTAACAAGACTTTAGACTAGGAAAAGTTAATATATTTCCACATAATTGTATTGCTAGAGAGCAATATGATTTTGATCTACTTTACTGCCATAGCCTGAAAGCCTTGACAAAAGAGCATGCTATAAGTTTGCATGCAGAAAAAAATAATAGCTTTAAAAAAATGTATGCAGACCTTTCATCATCTACCGTATATAAAATGCTACATTCCAAAACGTCATGAATGTCAATCCATTTTTAAAACACACACACACACACATACACAAAAACCCAAATTTCCACACACAGTTCTTTAGTTTCTGATTTCGACACATCATTTAAATAAATGAAAATACTTTAAAGCAATTTTATCACATTCTGTATAACATCCTTCATAGCTGAGGCCTTGAACTTAGTACACTGAAAATATGAATTTGTGATGAGAAATACCAAATGAAAAGGTGGGGGGAAATGTTAGTTGCAGGCTGCCAAGCAGTTCTGTGCTCTCAGGTGCTGCCTTTTGTGTGGACTATGAGCACAAAGAACTCTCTATTACAAGAAATAGAGTAGCTTCTTCATAAAAAGAAATTGACATTTATTAGCCTCACTGCTTGCTTGATGACTCTGCATTTCTTGCTGGCAGCTGTGCAAGGATAATAGAAGTAGAAAGAGCTCATTACTGAAGTAATGAAATTTCAGCTACTATTTAGATAAGGTTGCACATGCTGCTTACATTACTTTCACAAAGCTGACACCAAGCCTATCCAAATCCTAGCTCTGTTCTAATGCTATATATTACAGGCCATATACTAATTGAATATGTTAGTTAAAGGCAAAGAGAAAACAAGCAAGGCTATACAAATGCTGCCAACACCCTTATTTGCACTATAATTTTTTTAAGCACACTTTGTAGAAAAACTTGGAGATCTGAGCAAAGCAAATGTTAAAAGGCATCTTAGGTTTAGATCAGATTAAACAAGCATAGTAGTATCTGATCACAACCTAAATCCAACTGCTAATCCTATCAAGAGCAGAACCACTAAATGTGCTGACACATTAGCAATAGATTCTGTGGGTGTATTTTAGCTGCAACTCACAATTAGATGTAGATCACAATCCTTTCACCCAAATGCATAAGTTACATTTTTATCATAATGTTCCTTCTAGTGTACTAATCAAGTAGACCAATACATCCAGATTCTGACATAAAGAAATAACCCCACAGTATAAGTCAAGGTTGTTGTTGTTGTTGTTGTTGTTAAAAGCCCTTGAAACAACCCCAATTCATGGAGACCCTGTGGATGAGACATCTCCAAGACCCCCTGTCCTCCACTGCTCTGCTTAGGTCCTGTAGCCCAGGCCTGTGGCTTCCCTGATTGGATCCATCCGTCTGGCATACAGTCTTCCTCTCTTTCTACTACCCTCTACCTTTCCCAGCATTATTGCCTTTTCTAATGAGTCATGCCTTCTCATGGTATGGCCAAAGTATAACAGCCTCAATTTGACCATCTTGGCTTCCAGGGAGATTCCAGGCTTGATCTGTTCAAGGAGCCATTTGTTTGTCTTTTTGGCTGTCCATGGTATCCTTCGCATTCTTCTCCAGCACCACATCTCAAATTAGTTGGTTTTCTTTCTTCACTTTCTTCACTGTCCATCTCTCGCATCTGTACATTGTGATGGGGAATATAATGATATGAACAATTAACTTTGGTGCTCAGTTGTGTATCAACTCTTTAGGATCTTCTCTAGTTCTTTTATAGCTGCTCTTCCCATTCCTAGTCTTCTGATTTTTTTGACTGGAGTTGCCATTCTGATCAATGTTTGATCAAAAGTATTAGAATTCCTTAACTATTTCGATTTCTTCATTCTGTGGGATGAATTTATGTAAATCCTCCATCATTATTTTTGTTTTCTTTATGTTCAGCAGTAAGCCTGCCTTTGCACTTTCTTCTTTGACCTTCTTTAATAATTATTCAAGTCTGTGATAATTCAAGGTAATTCAGTGATCTTAATTCTAAAGGTGAAATGCAAAAAGTATAGAAAAGCTTTCTCAATTCACTCTTAAACAGAAAAAAATGTTTAAAAACATAATGTTGCCATGGTATATTTGATCAGCTAATCAGTCAAGCTATAAACTGTAAACCATGTACTCAAGACACGTGACCCAGTTCATATCTCACATACTTGATGGATCTTATTACTAAATGTTTTATAGAAGATTAAAAAAAATGTGTGACACTGCCTAGTAAGTTCCCCAAAACTGACATATACTAACTTCTTTGCTGTGTTTATATCTGACAGCTAGCTCATTTGTGGACCTGTCCAAAACCCCAGGACTCATATTTGCCCATCTTTTTTCCTGTTATTCTGAATCATAAAGTGACCAGGTTTAAGCATTTTATACACAGACTGCTGGAATCTTGCCTGGTGAGGACTTTTCTAATTTTAGTCTCTGTTATTCAATATAACTAAGGGCCTTTACAGACTGCCAGAAATAATGCAACCTGAGTCCACTTTAACTGCCCTGGCTCAGTGCTAGAGAATCATGAGAACTGTAGTTTATTGTGGCACCAGACCTCTCTGATAGAGAAGGCTCAATGTCTCAGGAAAAACTACAGTTCCCATGAGTCCCTAGCACTGAGCCAGGACAGTTAAAGTGGACTCAGGCTGCATTATTTCTGGCAGTCTGTAAAGGCCCTAAGTTGAACTGTTACTATATGTAAACTGCTAAGCTACATTCTAGAGAAGATACAACTTTTGTCTGAATATTCTGGATGAAAGAACAGGTTGCTTTCTAGAGCTATTATGTAAGTATTTTGGCAATTGCTCCGCCCAATCCCTATGCACCTGACTAGTGAGTGCACTTCCCTCAGGTCCCTGGATGCCAAAGCAATAGCCAAAGACTGGAGGAGAAAGCAGGAGACAACAAGAGGAGGATGGGCGGAGTTGTGTGAGTTCACAGATGACCACCTGAGGAACCATAGTTACAGGTAAGCAATCTGTTCTTCATGGTTTTTATGACTCACATAAATGGAAGAATAGCAACCAACTAACCATGAGAGGAGGAAGTGTCATGCTACACAGGAGAAGAGCACAGCCTTCCAAAAACAGCCTCTGCCTGGGACTTCATGTCCAGTCTATAGTGAGAGTTGAAGGTAGAAGGTTGAGACCAGAGAGTAGCTCTACAGACATCATGTAGAGCATTGGTTCCCAAACTTTGGTTCTGCAGATGTTTTTGGACTTCAGCTCCCAGAATTTGTGACTGGTGGCCAAGCTGACTAGGGCTTCTGGGAGCTGAAGTCCAAAACGCCTGGAAGAACAAAGTTTGGGAATCACTGATGTACAGGGGCCTCTCTCAAAAAGACTGCCAACGCCATTATCACCCTACTCAAGTGGCCCCTCACTTGGATAGTAAGGAGGCCCTTGTCTGCTAGTTCACAGGCCAGACAGATGGTCTGCACCACCCATTTAGAAAGAACTTGAGACAAGATAGGAAGTCCTTTCTGGAAAAATAACAGAAGAAAAGCCACTGGGACTTTCAAAAGGAAGCTGCCCTATCAACACAGAAAGCTAGGGCTCGATAAACATCCAAACAGTGGAGAGAACGCTCCAGATCAGGTGTAGGATTCTGGAAGAATGCTGGCAATCCAATATCTGGTTTAGATGGAATGGTGACACAACCTTGTCCCTGTGGAAGTGGAGGTAAAGTTGGTCTACTCTCAATGCACAGAACTCATCAGCCCTCCTGACTGAGGTGCCTGCTACCAGGAATGCCATCTTTCAGCTAAGCAACCTGAAATTACAGGAAATCAAGGGCTCAAAAGTTTTCCTTGCAAGCCGAGGAAGGCCAAGCTCTAGGTCCAGTGGGCAGTCAGTCCAGTTACAAGTAGATGCAGGTTTTCATATCCTTTCAGGAATCTCTTCACCAGAGGATCTAGGAAGCATGAAGGTTTTCCCAGGCATTGGAAGTGCCAAGAAACTGCTGCCAAGTAACATTTAACAGATGAAAGTGACAAACCTCTTCCGGACAGCATGATCAGAAAGTCCACAACCTGAGCAACACATTTCTTAGGTGGAAGGCCAATTTTAGATTGAAGGAACTCTAAGACTTCACCCACTTGTAGGAGTAGGAACACTGTGTGGATGGCATATGTTCTAGAGGCCCCATAGAGTCTGCTCAAAGGCTCAAAATGCCTTCTTTTCAACCCCACTGGCCATTGGCCTGTGGGGCTCTTCAGGTTTCTGTTTTATCCCCTAGTTAATGCTATTTAACATGTACACGGTGTGGTGCCATCAATATGATGATGGCACCCAACTCTACTACTCCTTTCCACCCCAATCCAAAGAGGCTGATTCTAAACCAGTGTCTGTTATCAGTAATTGACTGGATGATGGCAAACAAAATGAAACTTAATTCAGACAAGTCAGAGGTCCTCTTGGTTAGTCGGAAGGCAGATCAGGGAATAGGGATTCATCCTGTGTTAGATGGGGTTCACTCCACCTGAAGATACAGGAGTAGACTTTGGAGACACTCTTGGAGTCAGCTTTGAACCTGGAGGCCTAGGTTTCTGAGGTGGCTTGAAAAGCTTTTGCACATTTAAAGCTTGTGAACCAAAATGGTGCCCGTTCCTTGAGACACTGGATCTGGCAATGGTGATACATGCCTTAGTTACATCACATTTGGACTACTGTAATATGCTCTTCTTAGAGCTGCCTTTGAAGAGTGTTTGGAAACTTCAGCTTGTCCAAAGAGTTGCAGCCAGACTGTTAACTGGGGCAGATTACAGAGACCATACTAGAAGCACTAGAAGTTTCCAAATGATACACTGTGCAGGCACAGGCAACCCATTTATGTAAGTCACAGAGACTGCAAAGATTATAAGGCTATTCAAGGAAGTATGGTCTGCTATCAGTTTCTCTGGATCCCCTGGGAAAATATGTATTAGTGGATCTTAAAAACAAAATCTAACATTATGATTTTCAGTATTTTAGAACTTATTAAGACTAAAATAGTTGAAAAAAATCTGTGAATGGAAGAGGGTGTTATTATAACCATGTGATACATTGGCTGTAACAGAAACATTTAATCTGTTCTGGGTTATTTAAATGACTAGGACACATTTTGATGTGGGTCTAAAGCCGAATACACAGGAATAAACAGGAAATTCAGATACCAATATCTGAATCATAGGGATTTTTTTTCTGACACATGGTCATAAAACCTAAATACAAATATCATTTAAAAAATACAGAAGTCACACTTCATATTTCAAAAACCACAGTCTAGAATCCATGAAAACACAGAGGTGATTTAAGCAACCTAAAAACACTGAAAGGAGTACGAATCCATGAAAACACAGAAGTGATTTAATTAAACTAAACACATTGAAAGGAGTAAAACCTTTACTTAAGCAACTTATATCACTGACAACAGATATATTAGCGCATTATGACAGGATTTGGATGCACTGTGAGACTGTGAAAGTGCAAAAAGTATATTTAATAAGAGGTTCAACTTTTATAATTATCACCATCGTCAGTAGCAGCAGCAGCATTTATTTATATAGCACCATCAGTGTAAAATGGCACTTTACATAAGCAGTTTACAATTGTTAATTTGACAGTTCCCTGCCCTTAGGCTTACATTCTAAAAAGACACAACAACACACAAGGGCCTCATTCCCACTATGATTTAAAGTTAATTGCAGATCAGGTTATATGACAATCGTTCCCACTTGAAACCAGTTCTGATCCTATTGAGCTCAGTTGCAATCACAATGAAGCAAGGCAAACGTAAAAAAAAAAAAAAAGTTTCCTGACACTAGTTCTTTGGTGGTTCTTTTGAAAAGAATCGATTCCAAAGTGTGGTCAACAAGTGGGAACAACGGATCTGAATCAGATCATACTGGAGGGGAGGGACTAATGGCAGAGGGCCGTTTACTATCCAAACTCAGTTTTTGGAGTGCTGCCTTTGTGCTTGTGTGACCTATGGGTGCATTATATATATATATATATATATATATATATATATATATACACACATACACCAAATTAACTAATATATGATCCGTTTTTGAAAGTTGGCGGCACACCAGGTGATTGGGCCGATAGCAGCTCAGCAAGGCAAGTAGTTGCAATACCAATGGATCTAATCTTCTATCAATGTTTTTTAAAATTTAGTTTCCAAGCCAGGCTGTTCAAAGGAGAAATGGTGTACTTTTGAGCAGTCTGCTAAAGTCACCCTGCTCTGGCTCCCTCCTCACCGTGTTGCCGCTTGTGTCACCAATGACACATAGATGATTTACATGCATTTTGAAGCGACACAAACCTATCTGCATCCCAAAGACAATTGTGCCAAAAAAGAAGCGATTACAAGGGGAAAATGAAAAGATCCGCTTTCATAATGGGAACAATGGATCTTTTGGAATCGATTCACCAACATGGAGCAAAGGCAAATCGTAAACCAGTTTAAATGTAAGTGAGAATGAGGCCAAGGAAATGGGGGAAAGGATTAAGTCCAGCAAATGCTGACTTCTGTTCTCTCCCTTTGAGTGCAGTGGCAACTGGGATGGAGGGAGACCTTTCATCCATTGCTGTACCTAGTGACAACAGAGTTTTCCCTGTCTGTTCTCTTCTCCCTCTTCTGGCCAAAGCAACAATCCGAGATTATTTATTTGACCAAATTTTTTTAAAAACTGCAAATATAGTTGTGCAAGAATATGAACTACTGAACAAATTTCAGAATCCAGTAGGATTTCCAAGAATTTACATTTCCTGCATTGCATCTTGCCCTTCCTTTTTGTTGCAAAATTGGACTAAATTACGTAAAATAATCAATGCCTTTTTGGAACGTACACCGTTAAGCATCAGGACTCTTAATCTGCATAATCAAAAAGCAGGTTTGGATCTACTGAAAGCCTTTGACTTGCACAGGAGAGTTCTCTTGCTGCTGCAGCCTCCGTGAACACCAATCCAGAGGCTCCCCAGTCCTCATGACCAGCATGTTGGGAGGATAGAGGACAGCCCTAGAACTCAGCTTGTAATTCACAAGAGTCAAGGAACAGAATTTTCCGTTTAATTTAATTTGTAATTTATTCTTGGCAATATAACTGTACCTTTTTATCCTTTCTGATGTTCCTCACTAATGAGCAAGATGTAAAAGACTACTATAGAATCTTTAGACTGTAGTCCTCTGTGTCTTGAGGGCAAATTTAAAAGGTAAAGTTCTTTGCTTTTCTACCCTGGCCACTCAGCTACCAATTAGCAGGTTCTCTCAATCTCTCTCTCTTTCTCCCCTATGTGTGTGTGTGTCTCTCTCTCTCTCTTTTGCCTCAGACTTGGGACTAAATGCAGTATTATTCTAAATTACAGAAGACCCATTGAAATTAGACTTAACGTAAATTGTGGGTAATAATAGTCATTCTTTTCAGTGGATCATCTGTGGTTGGGACTAACACAGGATTTAGTCCTGAGTTGTTTTAAGAGGTGTTTGACACATTTTGGTGCATCACTTTCTGTTTCAGCATTACAAGAAAAGAGGAGGAGCAAATATGATTCCTAGGGTTTTGTACAGGTCCACAAATGATCTAGCACATTATGCTGGCTGATATAAACGCCACTTTTGTACTCAATTCACTCAGGGGACAAGATAGGATCTTGCCTTTCCCAGTAGAAAAGCCCTGGTGGCGCAGTGGTTAAATACCTGTACTGCAGCCACTCACTCATAGAACATAAGGTTGCGAGTTCAGTACTAACCAGGACTCAGGCTAGACTCAGGCCTTCATCCTTCCAAGGTCGCTAAAATGAGTACCCAGCTGTTGGGGGGCAATGAGCTTACAGTTGTAAACCGCTTAGACATCCCATAGTGTGATATGAAGCGGTATATAAATGAAGCTGCTTTGCTTTGCTTTAGACTCATGCAAAAGCAAATAACAGCAGCCTTTTCTAGCCTGTGTGTTTCTCTGCTTTAATACTTGACCATCTTAACCACATTCTGTTGTAGCTTGGCTGCATGCATCCAGTTTTCTTCTGTGAAATGTCAGTATGCATGTTAACATACCCTTCAGCAACTCCTGGTGAAAGCATACACATTTCTCTAAAGCTACTCCTGATCAAGATATGTGCAATAACTGTAGAGGAGAAGGCTGGGCGGAGGAAGAGAAGGGCAGGCAAGGCTCCTCTGCCGTTTGGTCTTCCCCTGAGGAGAGGGCCAGGCAGAGAAGGAAGATGGCGGAATTAATATTAATTAATTCTAATTAATGTTATTAATTAATATTTAATTAAAACCTATCTGCAGCCCAAAGAAGTTTAGCCTATTTTAATTTTGGCCCCTACCTCCTGCCAATTTGTGCAGGTCTGTTCTAGAGCCGCTGGCTGTTTTCCAAACACTGGAATAGCCTTCCATAGGTGATAAATAACTATAAATAAATAAAATAGATGCTGATAAATAACTGTAACACAAAACCAAATTATGGTGGTAGCAGAAGATTAGCTACTTCTTGCTTAAATATAGCTTGCTTGACAGATACTTCTTAATAGATCAAAGAGATGCACACATCTGGTGGGGGGAGTTATATCTGAACTTGAACATCTCACCAACAGGCATTTGGTCAACCTGTCCACTAAGAATATTAACAATACACAATACAAAATTAAAAACTTCCTTTTCTTAGCTGTATTTTTAGTCCCACAAACTTGCTCATTCAAATCTTCTTTAATGAAAATAAGAAAACTTTGAATAATGCCCCCTTCATATACAGGATTTATCTAACACCCCTAAGGTGCTGTCTCTAAGAAGAGTCCTCCGCTTGGTTAAAAAAAAAAGAGTATTCTTTTTAAAAGAAATTAATATTATTATTCTATTATCCATAAAATTATTATGAAATTCAAGTATAATAAAAACATGGCACAGTGCCTTTTTGTCTTCAGATCCTTAGAATCAACATTCAAGAGGAACAGTAAGCCATCACATTTACAGGTGCACTAAACTACTGACTTTACAACAAACACACAGTTGCTTTGAACCACTGCCAGCACAAAGGATAAAGAAGTTAAATATAGCAGTAAGGCTGACATTTCAGCAAAAAGCAAACCCACATTTTAGAAGGTACGATTAAAATAGAGGTAATCATAACCACTTGGAGAGTTTCTGCATTGAAAAGCCACTGTTTGCAAATTACTAGAGAAAAAATAAATGTCTATTTATTTATTTTTAAAAACTGCTTTCCTTTCAAGGATAAATACAATGAAAACCACTATAGTAGACTGTAAGAAAATTATCCATCATGGCTACTGAGGCATGTGTGGTGTGTTCTGCTGTTTCTATAAAATCAGAAGAACTGTGGCTTTTTTCTTAAATAATCATTCAAAAAATTAGACTAAAGTATCAGTGATGTACAAAAATGAAAGCAAGATCTTTATCCCTTCGAATATTTAATTCTTCAATCAAAGAGCAAAAATGTTCCAGATATCAGTTACTTCTGATAAACAATGTGTGTAAAAAATAAGAACAAAAAAAGTAACAATAAAATTGTGCACCTGTTTTGGAGGCAGAAAAATTGTCCTTCCTGCAAATAAAAGTCCTTCTGCAAATAAAGTAAACCCTTGCAATAGTATAAAATATACCATTCAATGTTCCACATGCTGAAAAGCTGAAAGATGAGAAGCATACATGTTCATCTCTCCCTGACATATGACAATTAGACAATGCATCCTAGCAATATTACACAAGAAATGCTACAGAAACAGATATTACTACTTGATTATCATAGCCAGAGAGAGAAAGTAGAAAATGATCAAATATGAAATAATATTAATTCTTGAACAACAATCAACAAAATAAAAAGGAAAGTTACAACAGTGGTAGGACGAACAAGATTCAAAATAAGAATTTCATTGTTAATTCTTACATGTACTATATATTTTTAATCTTTTTAATTGTTCCCAGCCTTTCAATGCTTGTTTAAGGAATAGAGTTTATAATACAGATCAGTTGACTATCATTCCTTTCTGCTGCCATTGGAAAATGAGACATGTTATACTACTCTGTTTCTTGTATTTAACCTTTCATTGACCCATGAAAAAAATGCATTCTTTTCAGTGCCATTTGATTACCAAGCACTGAGGTTTTGCAAAAGCTCTTTTGGAAAAAAAATAACGAAGAGTTGTGAGCACATGTTTATTGATCCTTTCAAAGCATTAAGTATATATTATGAGCAATAATTTCTCTTTAGTCAGCTCATATGTTTGCCAAACATATATTTTACTTACCATGTGCTTCTGAAGCATCTCACTTAAAAATCATTTCCCTAATACTGATACCCATCAAATTATGTATTGAAACTGTGCAACAGGACATCAGCTGTGATTATGTAGCAGTGATTTGTGTATATTGCTTTCTGGTGGCATCGAGTATGCGTGTTTCTATGGCATAAATACCCTAAGAAGGCATCAGATCCCATCTGATCCTGGACGTTAAGCAGAATCAGCCCTGGTTGGTACTCTGTTGGAAGACCACCAATAAATACAAAGTACCATAGGTTATATTTTAGAGGAAAGAACTGGCAAAACCACCTCCGAGTATTCCTTGCCTAAGAAAACCCTATGAAATTTATGGGGTCACCATAAGTTGATAGACAGCTTGAAGACACATGCCTTCAAGAGGGGATTTTGCCAGTTTCGTCCTCTAAAATATAGCATACAGCACTTGGTATTCATTGGTGATCTCCCATCCAAGTACTAACCAGGGTAGACCTTGCTTCGCTTCCAAGATCAGATGGGATCTCATGTCTTTAGGGTATTTAGGCCCTGGTGGTATTCAGTACAGGGACTATGTGATGTAAGCAGAATGTAAGTCTACTGATGTTATTTATATATATATTGCAGCAATGCAAAATCTCAGCCACTATTTACAGAGACAATCAAAATTACGTTCTCTTATAGGGAAGCCAGATAACTATGATTAATATATTGTTATTCATAGTCTGATTGGCAAGGATATTTTTCCTGTTTTTCAGTTTCTCTCCTGGTATTCTCAGATGCATATAAAAATAAATACTTACCACTAAATCCCAGTTATTTTGCTCAAGTAGGGTAATAGCTTCATCAATATTTTCTATACCAGTACATGCCTTTAAAAAGAGAGAGAGAAACATACGGTTGAAGAAGTATCCAAACAAATGTTCTTTCAAATTTAAAATATGGTATAGCTGCTTATAATTTGGGAACATTCCCTTTATATCTAGATTCCAGCTATAACATTAAACTGTGTTACATAATTAGATTACAGTGCATACTTTCAAAAATATTTAGGGTGTTGTAAACAGGAAGGGAATAATGAGCAAAGCTGCTACTCCTCTTGTTAATCAAATGGCAAATTTTAAGGTTCGTTGGACTGATCTAATATGCTTGATGGTTATTAAGCATATACACAGCATTTGCCACATGCAAAGCATTTTCCATTTGTCATTGAGACAACAGTATTTATGGAGAGATCAATACTGTTCATGTTTTACAAGCAGGTAGTATAGAATACTTTTGTCACAAGGTTGCGCAATACATCCCTGGTGGATTTGTCCACACATGTACTCTCAGTTCATTGATATGACCAGCTGCAACACACCAAGCATACCTGTAGGACACCTTCATTTCTGATTACCACAGATAAATGTCCTTCCTTCAGAAAAGGATAGCACATAAGTTTTTGAAAAACAATTAAACAAATGACTATAAATGGGTGGAATGGGTCTATGGAAAATCCCCATTTGAATTCTTGGCATATCCAGCTAAAAGGATATGCTATCTTTCTTTATTATCAAATGCCTTCCCACACTAAAGCATTCAAGGTACCTAACAAAAAATAAAAAATAATAAACTATAATCTTTAAAACAAAACAAAAAAAGCAGAGCTGGGAAAGCCATCTTACTAGAGACTGTGAAATTTGTTGCCATGTAACAAAAAGACAACATGGGACTTAACTAATAATCTCACTGTGGATCAAACTAGACACAAAGCCAAACAAGTCTTTACATTAACCTGGGGATAGTTTTTAGAATTGCAAATAGTATTTGTGAGGAGGGGGCACAAATCATTATTGGGACTGCAGCAGATTTGGAGAAGGAATTTCCTTCCCTGCTATAATCCTCAGAAGCTGGTTATTTGCTTTTGGAGAAAGGCTTCCACTGATACCAACACCACTGTCATAGGCAGGTAAATACAAAAGCCTATATAGTGGCTCATCTAATTTGACCTTCAGTATAAATGTCAAAACAATCACATTTGTAAGTGTATTGTTGAAAACACAGGGCTGGATGTTCCTGCCTTGGGAAAGAAGGGCAAAGATGAATTTTGCTGGTTCTCCCCTCCCCTGCGGATGATTGTGCATTCTGAAAATCTGCCCCAGAAGGTAGGGAGGACATTCCTTGGTGGATTTTCCTAGGATGAAAGCTTCTGCATGGAAAGAACTGGGGGGGGAGCGAAAAATACCCCATCTTCCATCAGTAGAATCTTCTGCTGGATCAAGCATCTTTTAGAATTACAAGGGATCATTCTGTTCACAGAATTTAAATTCTGATTCCAGCCTACACTTGTCCCTCCACATTTGCAGCTTTGACTTTTGTGGATTTGATTATTCATGTTTTTTATTAATATGTTCTCTCTAGGAATATCTAGGTCCTCCAGCACAACTCTATAGTCAAACTGAACCAAAAGTTGCACTGAAGGATTCCTAGAGAGAACACTCCACTAGCCATTTGTAGCTCCTCCTGCAAAATTCTATGGCCAATGTCTGGCAGATGTTGACCACAGAGGGTCTTTGCAGACTGCCAGAAATAGTGCACATTAAATTGAGGCACTGCCCTGGCTCAGTGCTAGGGAATCATGGGAATTGTTTGTTTTTTTCTGGAACATTGAGTCTTCTCTGTCAGAGAGCTCTGGTGCCACAATAAATTACAGTTCCCATGATTCCCTAGCACTGAGCCAGGGCAGTGCCTCAATTTAAGGTGCACTATTTCTGGCAGTCTGCAAAGACCGAGAGTTGCACAGGAGAACCTAGAGCAGGGGTCGGCAACCTACGGCCCGCGGGCCGGAAAAGGCCCCCGTTCGCCGGACTTACCGGCCCAGGCCGTTGGTTGCCGCCGTTGCCACCGCACCGTCCGGGCACGTTTTTGGCCGCGCGCTTGCTGCGGCCGCCATTTTGGATGTCAAAATGGTGGCCGTGACGCGTTTGCGCATGCGCAACTTTTGCGCATGCGCAAACGCGTCGCGGCCGCCAATTTGACATCCAAAATGGCGGCCGCGACATGCGCTGTGGCGGCTGCGGCCACGAATGCTACGGCGGCCGCCACCGCGTGTGCGACCCCCTGCACACGTGGCGGCCGTCGCCATAGGCCGCAGCGTCCACGGCACATGTGCGGCTGCCATTTTGGTAGTCCAAATTGCGGCTGTGACGTCACGGCCGCGATTTGGACTACCAAAATGGTGGCCGCACATGCGCCGTGGACGCTGTGGCCGCAACCTCCACGGCGGTGGCGGCGGCGGCGGCGGCGGCGGCGGCGGCAGCAGCAGCGTGCGCGGGGGAGTCGCGCGCGGCAGTAGAGGGTACCCTCTTCTGCCGCGTACGACCCCCATGCACACGCGCCGCACATCGGCGTAGGCCGCAGCGTCCACGGCGCATGTGCGGCCGCCATTTTGGTAGTCCAAATCGCGGCCGTGACGTCACGGCCGCGATTTGGACTACCAAAATGGCGGCCGCACATGCGCCGTGGACGCTGCGGCCGCAACCTCCACGGTGGCGGCGGAGTCGGCGGTGGCAGCGGCAGCGGCAGCAGCAGCGTGTGCGGGGGGGTCGCGCACGGCGGCGGAGGGTACCCTCTTCCGCCGCGTGCGACCCCCCCGCACATGCGGCGGCCGTCACTGCAGGCCTCAGCGACCACGGCGCATGTGCGGCCGCCATTTTTGTAGTCCAAATCGCGGCCGTGACGTCACGGCCGCGATTTGGACTACAAAAATGGTGGCCGCACATGCGCCGTGGACACTGTGGCTGCAACCTCCACGGCGGCGGCGGCGGCAGCTGCGTGTGTGGGGGAGTCGCGCGAGGCAGCGGAGGGTACCCTCTTCCACCGCGTGCGACCCCCATGCACACGCGCCGGCCGTCGCCATAGGCCGCAGCGTCCACGGCGCATGTGCGGCCGCCATTTTGGTAGCCCAAATCGCGGCCATGACGTCACGGCTGCGATTTGGACTACCAAAATGGCGGTCGCACATGCGACGTTGACGCTGTGGCCGCAACCTCGACGGTGGTGGCAGCGGCGGCAGCGTGTGCGGGGGAGTCGCGCGCGGCAGCGTAGGCCGCAGAGGCCATGGCGCATGTGCGGCCGCCATTTTTGTAGCCCAAATCGCGGCCGTGACGTCACAGCCGCGATTTGGACTACAAAAATGGCGGTTGCAGATGCGCCGTGGCCGCTGAGGCCGCAACCGCGGCAGCGGCGGCGTATTCGGGGGGGTCGCGCGCAGCGGAGGAGGGTACCCTCCTCCACCGCGTGTGCCCCCCCCCGCACACGCCGCTGCCGCTGTAGGCCGCAGCTGCCACGGCCCTTGTGCGGCCGCCGTTTTTGTAGTCCAAATCGTGGACGTGACGCGTTTTGCGCATGCGCAAAACGCGTCACGGCCGCGATTCGGACTACAAAAACGGCGGCCGCGTGTGCGGGGGGAGGGGCGTGCGCGTGCGAGGGGTGCGTGCGCGCGTGAGCGTGCGCGCCGACATTCCCCCTCCCCTCGGCCCAGCCAAGACCTGGGCAATGGGAGACCGGCCCAGGTCTCAAAAAGGTTGCCTGTGCCTGACCTAGAGATTCCTAGAGAGGTGTACTCTCAGGTAAAAACATAGTGTTTTTGCTTTGTACGGTTTTTCCACATTTGTGGGGGTCCTGTGCCTCTAACCCCAGCAAATGTGGAGGGATGAGTGTATAGTATACAATGTAGCCCTGAACTAACAATGGAACCATTTTAACACTGTAACAACAATTGGATAACACCCAGTTTCCTATGGAATTCCCCACACCTCTTAAGCAAAGTGTAGCCTTGCTCTGATCTTTCTAGCAGGCTTGTACATATGTAAGATTTCTGCACATGTCCTTAGCTAAATAAGGAACAAATGAAGGCTGAATTAATGCAGCTGCAAATTAATATTTTAAATTTTTGATCCTACTTTTCCAAAACTTTTCAAAAAATATCAAGGCACAAAATAAAACAAAGTAAACATTTGCTTTTGTGGACTTTTTTTTACAGAAGAATAAAAACCCTCAGTTGTTTTCACAGTAAACCTTTTTATATAATATTTTTATTAATTATCCAAACACAGTAATTACAATATAATATATACGTACTTATACACCATTACTGATGTTATTGCAATATCCAAATTTCAAAATTTCTTATTATATACCATAATTTAACTGTGGACAGAAGTCAAAGACATAATTAAGGACAAATGCAAGAAAACACCAACAGTGGCCAAACAAAAAGATATGAAACAATGGATGACAGATGAAACACTTCATGCAATAAAAGAAAGAAGAAAAGCAAAAGCAAAAGGAGATAGGAAAAAAGCCAGAAGTATGAACACAACTGTCCAACATCTGACATGCAGGGATAAGGAGAAATAATAAAATGACCAGTGCAGAGAAATAGAAGACAACAACAAAAAAGGGAAGAACAAGAGATCTCTATCAAAAAATCTGAGAAATTAAAGCCAAGTTCAAACCAAGGACAGGGATGCTCTATGGAGAAAAAAAAGGACCAAGAAGAAATAAAAAGTTGCTGGAGGCAATACACAGAAGAGTTATACAAAAGAGATGAGGGAATGAATGATATTTGGAACAAGGAGCCATATGAAGACAGACCCTAAATTCTAAGAAGTGAAGTGGAATCTGCAATAAAGGAAATGGGAAAAAATAAATCACTGGGAACAGATGATATCCCAACTGAACTGCTACAGTGCCTACAGGCAAATACAACTGTAGTGCTAACTGAAATATGCCAACAAATATGGAAAACAAAGTGATGGCCAACAGACTGGAAACACTCGACATACATACCAATCCACAAGAAAGGAGATACAAAAGACTGCAGCAACTATAGGACAACAGCACTAATCTCACATGCAAGCAAAGTAATGCTCAAAATTCTGCAGCATAGACTCCAACCGTACATGGAGAGAGAAATTCCAGAGGTGCAAGCAGGATTCAGAAAAGGAAGGGGCACTAGGGACCACACTGCAAATATACAATGGCTAATGGAGCGCACCACAGAATTCCAAAAAAGAATTAGCATGTGTTTCATAGACTACAGCAAAGCATTTGATTGTACAGATCACAAAAAATTATGGAATGCACTCAAAGACCTGGGGATGCTACTACATCTGATAGTCCTGGTGAGGAATCTGTACCAAGGACAAGAGGCCACCATCAGAACAGAATTCGGGGAAACAGAGTGGTTTCGAATAGGCAAAGGCTGCATCCTATCGCCCTACTTGTTTAACTTATATGCTAAAAACATCATAAGAAAAGCAGAATCAGAAAAAGGAGGAGTCAAGATAGGAGGAAGCAACATTAATAACCTAAGATATATGGACGACACCATAATATTAACAGAAGACGTTGAAGAATTGGAACAGTTAATAAGGAAGGTCAAAGATGAAATTGCAAAGGCAGGTCTGATGCTGAACATAAATAATGACCACAGAAGAAATACACAAATTCAATCTAGACTATGAGGCAATTGAAATAGTTAAAGAATTCCCATATCTAGGATCAAACACTGACCAGAATGAAGACTTCAGTCAAGAAATAAGAAGACTAGGAATAGAAAGGGCAGCTATGAAAGAACTGGAAAAGATATTGAAGAGCAAAGACATACAACTAAGCACTAAAGTCAGAATCGTTCAGACCATTGTATTCCCAGTTACCATGTACAGATGCGGGAGCTGGACAGTGAAGGAAGCAGACAAAAAGAAAATCAACTCATTTCAAATATGGTGTTGGAGAAGAGTATTTAGGCTACCGTGGACAGCCAAGACAACAAACAAATGGGTTCTTGAACAGATCAGACCAGGGCTCTCCTTAGAGGCAAAGATGATCAAGTTGAGACTATCATACTTTGGCTACATAATGAGAAGGCATGGATCACTAGAAAAAAAAATACTAGGAAAGGTAGAGAGTATAAGAAAGAGAGGAAGACCACAGACCAGATGGATAGACTCAGTCAGGGGGTTATGGGGAAGGGCTTGCAGGATCTGGGCAAGGCAATGGAAGATAGGGATTCTTGGACATGTCTCATCCACAGTGTCTCCATGAGTCAGAACTGACTCGAGGGCAGCTAACAACAACAAACCATAATTTACTGTGTTTAATTTATTGGTAGATTATATATCACACTAAACCTTTTCAGTGGCTAATCAGCACTAAAGACATCTCTATAGCAACTTACCTAAGGCACCTTCAAACGCAGCCTTCTATCCTTAGGTTACACCACCATTAATGTCATATAGTCATTGACTATATATGCAATAAATAAAAAATTATCTTAGAGACAAAAACTAAAATCTATGATTCACAAACTTTTTAACCTTGCGACCACCTTTACATCCACCCCCACTCCCACTTGAAGTGGTATATGAATAAAAGTATTTTGTTTGTTTAGTGTGCATATTTTCATTCACACATTCATGAATATTCATTGGGACGAAACAAGACAGCCATGAAGGGGCCACTTAAAGCTGCCCCTGCCAAAGACACATTGGGACTGCAGCAAACACACACTGTGGCCCAGTCTGCCCTGAACCCAGCCCAAATAGGAGTGGAAAAGATCCACTCCTATTTGGCCCAAGAAAGAGCTGCCTTTGGCGCTCCACCACAACCCCAGGGCGGCTTCTGAGCACTCTGGCAGCATGCAGCGTGCAAACCCCGCACCACCGGAGCATCTTGCAGCCACCCACATCTGGGCGGCCAGGCGGCCGGCTCCCAGGCAGCTTCTGGGTGTCTTGGAGAGCGTGTGCCATGTAAACGACACACTTCCAAGATGCCCGCAAGGCAGCTTTTCTGTTCCAGCCCGTAGTTTCACATCTTATAAGGAAATACCTCTCCTCCCTCCGGCAGAGGCTTCAAGGACAGAAAAGGTTTGGGGAAACAGAGGAGGAGGAGATCAAGGCCTGCCAGTCTCACACACCCCTTGAGTAACTCCCACCCACCCCCGGGTCTTGTCTCATCAAGAGACAATATACAATATACTCATTGTATATTGCATTTTATTCTGTTCACCGCCCGGATTGGTTCGCCATAGGGCGGTATACAAATAAATTATTATTATTATTATTATTATTATTATTATTATTATTATTATCATTTGAGAACCAATGAACTACACTAAGAGTGCAATCAAATGCACTCTGTCCACTAGGTCTCACTCCAAAGCAAATGTACACAGGGTTGTGGCATAAATACACCAAGCCCTTAATATCCACAGGGTTTTGGTTCCAGGATGCCCAGTGGATACCAAAATCCATGGATGCTCAAGTCCCATTATATACAATGACACAGTAAAATGATGCCCATATATAGAATGGCAAAATCAAGGTTTGCCTTTGGGACTTATTAAAAAATATTTTCATGCCATGGATGATTGGATCCATAGATACAGAGGGCCAACTGTACCACTGATATATTTCTCCACCATCACCTGTTCTTCTTCCATTTGTACTCTGGCAGCAAATGGAAGCATATTTCTTAAAAAACTTTCCAGCATCAACTTCTACTGTGCCATTGACTCTCAAACAGCAAGCCAGTGAGCAGTATGCATACAGTCTTAAACATAAGTTTTAAGAGGTATAGCTGTTGGGTTTTTTAAAAAAACAAAACAACTGGTTTGAATAGATCTTTAAGACTGCCCCCTGAATAACAGACACACTAATTCAAAGCAATTCTGCTTCTTTATAAAATATTTCCCCCTTGCTGTTACAAAGGAGACATGCATATGGAGAGCATCAGTTCAGCATGGTCTTTGGTTTTTATTTAATCAGCTTCTGTTTCTTCTTATTTCTAATGGAAAAGTTGCAGTTGGTAGTTATGAGAATTCCACTGCAAACAGGAGTATAAATACTGAGCATGAGCAGCAATCTTAAATACAGTTTCATGAAGATTTGCTGATAATGAAGAGCGAGTGAAGAGTAAAGAACATCTGTTTCTTTGGCATTTAAGTGGTGTACTGGATACTTTACAAAAGAAATATAAGTTGTTGCTGCAAATATTTTTTTAATATAATGACCTTACAAATAGAAGACGGGTAGGTGGTGATGAGGAAATACAGCAGTGGTATTTAAGCGGCAATTCGACAAACAATTAACCAGGAATACTCTTGTTTTCCAACCAACCAACTAGGGAAGGGATGGGGAATATTTGGCCTTCCAAAAGCTTTGGCCTAAAAATCCCACAAGCCTTTATTATTGGCTATTCTGAACAGGGTTAAAATTGAAGATAAGAACATTTGGAGAGCCAAAGGTTCCCTGCTTTCCAGTCTAAGGCTTACAAGACGAGAGCATACAATATGCAGCACCCATCATCTTAAAAAAGACTCCATAAAAATATCAATGTGTATGCAGATCTAAATAAATGCTGAGAGTTTTGGTTCAGACAAGAATGGTGCAGCAAAGTTCTGGAAAAAAGAGCAAAAAGGCATTAGCAAGGTTTGCACCAAGAATACCCTTAAAGATAAGGCCTCTGCCGGCCCTCTTTTTTCCTGGTTTTGAATATGCTCCTAACTTTATTTTTATTCTAATGTAAATTTTTAGTTAGAAGCTTCTGGTGATAGTTTTTAGATTCTACTGAACACAGCATGACTTAACTCCTGAGTAACAGTGTTTAGTGGCATCCCCTGGGGTAGGTGTCACTCCCGGTGTCACCCTACCCATTGACCTTCCATTTCACACCATACAAAATCCTTAGTAATACTTTTTTGTGCTAATGTTACTCATAAATCTTAATTTCCACATACCACTGAATGTAATGCTAATAGTTGTGGCATAAACAACTAGCAAAATTAAAATTATACCTTCAAATTACAATAGCACATGCACAACCTAAATGTATTTACATATACATAGGGAAGATTTGGTTAAAATGTGATGTTTTTAAAGAAAATTTTTAAAAAATATTTTTAATTTTTATAAAAAATGTAAAATTTAAACTTTTGAAATTTTAAATTTAAAAAAATTGGAGGCCTCCCCTTTCTCTTCCCACTGAGCTTCACCCCACTCCGACCAACTCTTAAATCATTTTAAAGGGATGCAGATGAATGTCATAGCCCATTTCTGCCAAAAGTAAGGTGTTTGAGGAGCAGTAATGTCACCCCACCTTAAGGTGTCACCTAGTGCAGTCCGCATGCCCCTTGTGATGCCACTGACTGTGTTTAAGTTTGTAGCCTCAAACACACAGGAAGAAATGTCTCTATTACAGTGATGTTTTCTATTTATCATCCTGAAACAAAGAAACAGTTATCATTTTTCTTCGGTTACTGTTGTATTCATAAATATTGTATACACTCATATAAAGGTCTAGAATTTTAGTCAAAAATTGACCCAAAGGTCAATGTAGGTACTGTACTTTTAATTCTTATCAAAAAAGGAACCATCCTTTGGTGAAAGGTGAGAGCTTATGTGCTTCAGGGCACCTAAAAGAAGCACCGACCTGACCCCCTCTATTCTCTCATCTATCCAGCCTTTAGGGTGACCACGTTATACCTGTTGGAATTTTGTAAGTGCTTGGCATTGTTTTCCTTTCCTTGACCTATCCATGGGTCATATCCAAATCCATAATTTTGACCCTCCAACCTGCCTTCGACTTATACGTGAGGTCAACTTACAGTCAAAACATGTACTGTAGATGTGATCAATTGATCAATTACCGTATTTTTCGCCCTATAACACGCACTTTTTCTTCCCCTAAATGTGCGTGGGGAAGTGAGTGCGCCCTATAGGGCGAATAGACTGGTGCTGGGATCGAAGAGATCCCGGCGCCAGCCCATTGAAAGACTGAGGCCACGGGGAGAAGGAGGGCTCCTTCTCCCCGCGGCCTCAGTCTTGGAATCGGCTGGTGCCGGGATCAAAGCGATCCCGGCACCAGCCGATTGAAAGACTGAGGCCGGGGGGAGAAGGAGCCCTCCTTCCACCCCGGGCTCAGTCTTGGAATCGGCTGGTTCCGGGATCGCTTCGATCCCGGCACCAGCCGATTGAAAGACTGAGGCCGGGGGGAGAAGGAGCCCTCCTTCCCCCCCGGCCTCAGTCTTGGAATCGGCTGGTGCCGGGATCACTTCGATCCCGGCACCAGCCGATTGAAAGACTGAGGCCGGGGGGAGAAGGAGCCCTCCTTCCCCCCCCCGGCCTCAGTCTTGGAATCGGCTGGTGCCGGGATCGAAGCGATCCCGGCACCAGCTGATTGAAAGACTGAGGCCGGGGGGAGAAGGAGCCCTCCTTCCACCCCGGCCTCAGTCTTGGAATCGGCTGGTGCCGGGATCGCTTCGATCCCGGCACCAGCCGACTGAAAGACTGAGGCCGGGGGGAGAAGGAGCCCTCCTTCCACCCCGGCCTCAGTCTTGGAATCGGCTGGTGCCGGGATCGAAGCGATCCCGGCACCAGCCGATTGAAAGGCTGAGGCCGGGGGGAGAAGGAGCCCTCCTTCCCCCCCGGCCTCAGTCTTTCAATCGGCTGGTGCCGGGATCGAAGCGATCCCGGCACCAGCCCATTCCAAGACTGAGGCCGGGGGGGAAGGAGGGCTCCTTCTCCCCCCGGCCTCAGTCTTTCAATCGGCTGGTGCCGGGATCGAAGCGATCCCGGCACCAGCCCATTCCAAGACTGAGGCCGGGGGGAAGGAGGGCTCCTTCTCCCCCCGCCTCAGTCTTTCAATCGGGATCGCTTCGATCCCGGCACCAGCCCATTCCAAGACTGAGGCCGGGGGGGAAGGAGGGCTCCTTCTCCCCGCAACCTCAGTCTTTCAATGGGCTGGCGCCGGGATCGCTTCGATCCCAGCACCAGCCCATTCAAAGACTGAGGTCGCGGGGGGAAGGAGCCCTCCTTCCCCCCGCGACCTCAGTTCAATGGGCTGGTGCTGGGATCGGAGAAGTTCTCCGATCCCAGCACCAGCCCATTGAACAACCGGCCTCCGGCTAAAGGGAGGAATCCTTTTTTCTTGGATTTTCCTCCTTTAAAATTGGGTGCGCCCAATATGCCGGAGCGCCTTATATGGCGAAAAATACGGTAATTCTTAGCCTGTGGACAGCCCTATATACACTACAATAGCAAGTTTGCATTCAAATATCTTTTTCACTCATATTTCTGAGGGCTCTTCACTATGGGGGGAAAAAGGGCTACTGTAATTAAATGAACATAGTCCACAGTTAGTTTTAGTAATGCAAGGCCATATTGAGCCTGGAAATAACAAAGCCATGTAAGGCACAAACAATGGCACAACAATCCTTAGCAAAATGCCATCTAGTGGAGTCCAGAAGCCTCAGTCATGTTGGCCAAAAGTCCCATGTTGGCCATTAGCTCCTGGGATTCTGGGAGCTGAAGTCCCTTGGCCCTTAAAGGGGAAAGGTTGCCTACCCCTGCTGTAAACTCACTGGGTGACCTTGGGCAAGTCGTACTTTCTCAGCCCCAGAGGATAGCAATAGTAAACCCCCTGTGAAGAAACATGACAAGAAAACCCCATTATAGGGTTGCCATAAGTTGGAAATGACTTGAAGGCACACAACAACAACAAAGGACAACTAGCTCTACCTTTTTTTAAAAAAAAAATCTGATTACATTTAAGCTGCTTCACTAATTACTCAATATTCAAAAGCTAAGCAACAGAGGCAGGAGAAATTACTGAATTTGAATCATGGAATGAGTAAAACAGTGACGACAAAAAGACAAACAGTACGATACTGGCTGGCATCTAATGGTATATCTGTTGCCAGTGAAATTTCTTACAGCTTTCTCACAATATAAATCTCTTGAAAACCAGCCCTCCAGAGCAGGTTTTAGGTGGGGGTGCAGAAAGATGGGAGTTCATTAGTCCTGGGGAAAACAGAAGTAGATCCTTTTCAGCCTATCATATCTAATCCATTTGATGTTCTTAAAGCATAATGTGCCTTTAGAGCTGCTGAGAAAATATTGCATTTATTTCTATTTTCCACTTTTCTTTTAGCATGCATTCAAGGCAGTTTATACCACATTTTAACTAGAAGCATCATTTTTATGCTTTATAGTGTTATGACCAGACTTTAATTTGTAAAGAAAATGTAAGAAACCTGGAGTGGAAATCTATAACAAAGTGGAAAATCTAGTTGTGTAAATTAGAATATGGATATTTAATAATAGATGCCAGATTTTCAGGAGCACTCTGTTTTCAGATATTGAGAGAGAGAAACAAACTGAAAATGAAGTTTGGAAAAATTGGATTAATGGCAAAGCTTTAGAAAAGTGAATGATAACACTAATTCATTAGTATATGTGTTTTATAATAGCAAATTTCTTTCAAACACTTCTGTATCACCCTTCATCCCATGAGATTCCAATAGCATATAACTAATTATTTCTAGCCCAGCAACAACAGCAATAATAATAATAATAATAATAATAATAAATGCAGTTTTAATTACAAAAGCAGGATGAGAAGTTACACAAATTAAATTGGTTTGATAAAAATATATCTGGTCTCAAACATATTGCAAAGTAGGT
Source organism: Phrynosoma blainvillii (assembly GCA_026167975.1). Taxonomy (NCBI): domain Eukaryota; kingdom Metazoa; phylum Chordata; class Lepidosauria; order Squamata; family Phrynosomatidae; genus Phrynosoma; species Phrynosoma blainvillii. Next base: position 226,553,942 of record JANUYF010000004.1, on the reverse strand, counting down.
TGCCCATGCATAGGCTGCATCTGCACTGCAAAAAATAATCCATTTTGACACAGGTTTAACTGCCATGGCCAGGGCTGGATTAACAATAAAACAAAATAAGCACCTACTTAGGGCATCAAGGGACAGGGGACACCACAGAAATTTTCCATTGCCAGATTTACCATGAACCATATGGTGCAAAACTGCAAATGGTGCAGCTGAACCAGGTTCCAAAAAAAAGGCTCCCACAATAAATGAAAAAAAATACTACTACTACTACTACTATCACTAATAATAATAATAATAATAATAATAATAGAGTTATTATAATAGAGTTAATGATAGCAATAGCAAGTACATTTCTATTCCAATTATCAGTGCTCTTAAGCACTCCCTAAGTCAGGGGTAGGCAACCTTTTTGAGCCGGGGGCCGGATTGCTGTCCCTCAGACAATTGGGGGGCCGAAGCACCAAAAATAAATAAATTAAAATTAAAATTAAAAATTAAAAAAAATTAAATTTAAAAAATATGCATGCACACTCTCTCAGCCCCAGAAAAGCCATGGCAAAACCCCTGTGGAGATTTTCCCAAGAAAACTCCAAGAACAAGTAATAACAACAATAATCAATATCATCATGCGGGTGGTGGTGGCGGTGGCGGCGGCAGGACCGGCCTAGGGCCAGTCCAAAGGCCTCGGGGGGGCATATCCGGCCTCCGGGCCTTACGTTGCCTACCCCTGCCCTAAGTGGTTTAGAATGTGTAAGCTAATTGCCCCCAACAGGATGGATGCTCATTTTAGTGACCTACAGAAGAATGCAAGGCTGAGTTGACCCTGGAGCCCTGCAGGATTGAACTCACAACCTTGTTGCTGTGAATGGCTGCAGTATGGGCATTTAACCACTGAGCCACCAGGTCTCCCTGGTGTTGCCAGATGGATGGGTTTCTCCAAATTTGGAAGTTTTTAATTTTTTATTTTACAATTTATTATGTGCGTGTGTGTGTGTGTGTGTGTATGGGCACCAAAGTCTTTTAAGTGCTTAGGGCCTCTAAAGGACTTATCCAACCCTGGCAAAATGCTATGGAATTCTGGGAAAGGTACTTTGTTGTGGCACCAAAACTCTCAGGCAGAAAAAGCTAAATCTCTCAGAAAAGTACTATTCCCAGAATTCCACAGCATTAAGCCATGGAAGTTAAAGTGTGTCAAACTGGATTATTTCTGCAGTGTGGATGCAGCCATACTCTTTGGAGAGGGCATTCCAAAGCCAAGATGCCACTGCAAGGAAAAACGAATTGTAGAATACACTGCTTCTTACAAGTGAAGTACCAGCAGCAAATCTGAATAGAAGGGAAAACTTCTATGTGGAAATGGCTCTTTCAAGTATTTTGGTCCCAAGTTGTTCAGAGATCTAAAAATCAGCACCCTGGACTGATCCTGGAAGCAAATAGCCAACTACTATAGTTATTTAACACTGAAATGATATGAGTGGCAGTACCAGTTAAAATTCTGGCAGGTGAATTAAGACCATTAATTGGAGTTTCCAGGCAGCTGCATTTATAGTACAAGCTTGGAGATTGCAAGAACATGGGCCATCATGGCCAGATGATCTCTTTCCAGAAGTGACCTGGAGAGGGGTTGCCTATGGCCCATTTGGCAGCTCTTGGTCCTGCTGGACGTAGGAGTCTCATTTTATTTTATTTATTAAAATATTTCTATATCAACTATATCTAAGGCTCTCGGGACAGTGTAAATAAAATCTATGTTAACAGTTTAAAATTTCTGAAACAGTTAAGTCTTTTTTAAAAGTTGACAAGTTGAAGCAAAACAGTTGTTTAGAGATCCCTGCATGAGGCCAGGGATGCAAGCACAAAACTGAGTCTCTGGTTTTGGCTTCTGGTAGGTCCTTTCTTCTAACCTTGTGCTTAGTATGAATAGCACGCTATACCTGGCGCTTTTCACACTACAAAATTATAGCATTATGATTCCACTTTAAATGCCATGGCTCTATCCTTTGAAATCCTTGGGTTTGTACTTTGATGAGTTACTAGAACTCTCTGTTTGAGGATTCTAAATGCCCCCTAAACTGCAAATCCTAGGATTTCACAGGATGTTGTTACAGCAGTTAAAGTGGAATCATAGTGCTATAATTATATGGTGCGAAAGGATCCCTGATCTTGGAGGCAGACCTATAGTTCCTGCACTGTGGCCCTCGCTTCCTTCCTCTCCTCAATTCCCCAGGCAAGCAGTGTTCTCACAGCTGGTCAATGCCTGCTTTGCCTACCCATAGAGCTCATTTCTCTTCATTTTTTAATTATTCTCCTGGGAGTTTTCACCAGCAGAGGGAAGGGAAGTGATCCTCTCCCTCATCCACATGTTTCTGTTCCAGGTCCCTCCCAGAATAAGACCTCTGGGTCAACATAGAAGACAAGCCAGCAGGCATCCACTGCAATACCAGTTGGACTTGTACCAGAACATGACTGACTGGCATGTCCAGCTCTACAGGAATTGTTACCTGCTACCAACTGTCAAGAAGTTGAAGCTGACAAAAGGACTCCATGCCATGCCAAGATCATTCAGGCATCTCATAACAAAGCTGGAGTGAGGAGCAAAGGAAAAAAAATTATCCAGTTTAAATAAATTGGAGGATAACAGTAGTTGAAAATAGCTACTTGCAGTAGAAAAGTGTGCTTTTACAACAGATGATGTTCTCAAAAATGAAATTTTGTATATCTAGAGAATTTAGTGCATGTAAAAATAAAACTGTGAGCCTAAATACCCTAAAAGCACCAGATCCCATCAGATATTGGAAGCTAAGCAGGGCCAGCTCTGGTTAGTATTTGGATAACAGGCTGCCAACACCAGGTGCTGCAGGCTATATTTCAGGGGAAAGAAGTGGCAAAACCAGCTCTTGAGTATTCCTTGCCTAAATTAATGGGATCCCCATAAGTCAACAGGTGACTTGAAGTCACATACATATACATATACATATACATACATACACACACACACAAATAAAACTGCCAAGTATTTTACAAAGATGAAACATGTATGTGAAGCTCCTTTTTTTGAGTTGCATATAAATATAAGATTTTGTATTTAGCACCTAAATATAAAATACCGGATTGTATATTTGTTTCTAAATACAAGACACATGCTTTTGTTTTTTAACAGCAAGACAGCACAGAACTTGAGATGCATCTTAAGAACTCCCAAAAGGTACAGTCTAGGACTCAGAAGGGTGTTGGGAAAAATAACAATGAAGGATAAACATTAAAGGTTGAGTCTCCCTTATCCAGAATTCCAAAATTCGAAATACTCCAAAATCCAAAACCTTTTTCATAGGTGACTGAGACAGTGACACCTTTGTTTTCTGATAGTTCAATGTACACAAACTTTGTTCCATGCACAGAATTATTAAAAATATTGTATAAAATTACTTTCATGCTATGTGTATAAGGTATATATGAAAAATAAACAAATGCTCTATTTAGACTTGGGTCACATTTCCTCCTTATGTACATATATACAAATATAGGTATTCCGAAATCCAAAAACATCCAAAACTCAAAACACTTCTGGGCCCAAGAATTTCAGATAAGGGAGACTTAACCAGTACCTTCTTCTTGAATCTGAATCCCCTGAACTTAACTCACTGTTACTTTTCTATCTCACTGTACCTGGGACCAGTATAATATTTGTGCCTGTTGGCAACAATCTTTTTTTTTTCCTTCTGGAAAGTCTCCCGTTACCAGCAGTTGATGGCTCATGGCCCTGCAACAGTCCATGGATCACTGCTTTAACTAGCAATCTCCTAACCTATCTTATAAATTTCACTCTAGGTCACTTCCAGCAACCACCACAATAACAAATACAAAACTGCGTAGCAGTAATGAAAAGAATTTTTAATTTTCTAGCAACTATCCCTTGAATCAGATCTGTACTCTCTGGAGGTACAGATATTAACTTTTATATTTAGACTTTTATTTATTTTTTGTACAACTTTATATCTGTATTGCTTTTAAATATGGTATAAGCCACTATGAGTCTTATTCTTGGGAAGAAGGTGGGATACAAATGAATACAATAATAAATTATAAGATACAGAGTGATGAGGGGATTTCTCATTCAGAATATACCATAAAGCATATGATTACAGTACAGTCGGCCCTCTGTTTTTGCGGGGGAATCCGTTTCGGACCCCCCTCGCGTGAAAACGGAGATTCGCCAATATTCAAGCCCCATAGGCTTGAATGGGGGGTGCCCCCACAGGGGGCATGTCCCAATGATTTTTTAAGGAAGTAACTCCTCCGTGAAAATGCAAAACCACGGACTTCAAGTCCGCAAGAACAGAGGGGCTACTGTTCAGTCCATCTTCAAAGTTACTTTTGATATGCACAAAGATACACACAAATGTTAGTAATCCAATTTAAAATAACTTCACCTAAGTATTTATTTTTATATTCCCCATTTAACCCTCCTCCAGGCAGATGGGACATTTTTGTTCCTCAGTAACATTTTGGTGCAGAATTCCCACAGAACTGGACCTGTACAAGGTTTAAAAGTAAGCATTTTATGACACTGTCACCTGAAGAGTTGTAAATGGACTCCAAGTTTCAGCCACTTGCATGCACAGAGGATTTTTAAAAAATAAAATAAACAAAAAAGGCTGAGAGAAAAACTGTCTGATATTCATTGCTGTTGTGCTGGTTACATTTCCCTTCGAATAAGACAGACAAAGTTCATTTGTCCTCTACATTTCATGCAAACCTGTATTTTCTGGCTCTGGACAGTGAGGAATACCCTTGATTCTGCATCCACCAGCGCACATATGGAAGTAGGATATTTTTATAACCCGCAATACACTGATATTCTCATTGGGATCATCAAATACCCCACATGAAAGTATTCAATGGAAGTCTTTTTTTTTTTTTTTGTCTTTTTTTGGTCTCAACTGCATGCGGATTAAGACAGCTAACCAAGGTCGAAGCCATTAAATTACAAATAATATCTGGCACTGGCTCCAAAAGTGACTTGTTATTCTTATAGCTACCAACTGATTGATTACTGAACCTCCTCTTAGGACTGCATCTGTTGTGGAACATTCCTCAGCGCTGCAAGAGAGAATGGAGTTGAAAAAACAATATAGAGGGGAGGGAGAATAAAGCCATCTGTAAATTTCCAATATGATGGGCAGCTGGAATTTAAAAGAGACTTGGGATCTTGTTGACCTCCAGATAATATTGGACTGCATCTCCCAGTATATCAAGTCTGAGCAGCCAATGTTAAGGGGTGCTGAGATTTGCTGTCAAATAACTTCTTAGGGGGCACATGTTCCCTGACCACAGATTACAAAATACTATACCAGCATGGTGTAGTGGTTTAAGTGTCTGACTACAACTCTGGAGACCAAGGTTCAAATCCCCACTCAACCATGGAAACCCACTGAGTGACCTTGGGCAAGTGACACTTTCTCAGCCACACAGGAAGGCAAGGCCAAATCCCCTGTAATCAAATCTTGCCAAGAAAAAACACATTAGGGTCACCGTATGTTGGAAATGTTTTGAAGCCACACAACAACTGTTACAAGTACAGGATGACACTGCACAAACACAATCCTGACCTGGATATAGACTGGAGTCTAGAACTGCCGTTCTAAGGAAAAGTACAATCTGGTCTCAAATGAGGATAAACATTGCATCTCAAATACCAAATACTGTACAGAATCTAATTGGGCTTACTAGTCATAAGAAAAATGGCTTAGGTCCTTCTTGGTTTATAAGCTCACAAGTCAGACAATTATGGAGGTGGATTATTCAGCAGAAATCTTTTTTGGATTTTCATATCTGACAAAAGTTAAGTTTCACAACAATCTTCAAACTAAACCGCAAGCATAACTCAGCCAAATTTAAAAATTATAAAACCCTACTGATCTCAATGGAAGCATTAAAGTATTTCATTCTCTCCCATTATAATCGATAGAACTTTAGAAGCGCATAATTTTGGCTAGATCATGCTCAAACTAATTGGCATGACTACATTTTTGAGATCTTAAATTATGTACATATTACATCCGTGTTTCCTGCCTTCCAGGCTGAAAAAGTTGGTAGTGTGATCTATTTTGTTTTGCTGAATCAAGGCACTATATTAGCAGTTCTTCCATATTTTAAAATATTTTAAATATTAAACTATATTAGAGATTTTCCCATTTTTTTTAAAAAAATGTGTTTTAATAGGCTTGCTTATTTAATGGTTTTTAAATATATAAGACTTTTAGCTACACTTGGTTTTAATCTGTGTTCCTAGCTACCGTGAGTCCCATGCTGGGAGAAAAGGACATAGCACATCCTATAGCAGGTCATACAGGAGGAAAAATACTACCAAGACAATTTCAATTTTTCAAATAAAGAGAAAAAATAACAGGACATGAATTATTATGCACACCATTTGCAAAAGATTGCTGTACAAGCCACAGTATTAACTCAGCACATTCCTTGTTCAGTCAGCAAGAAAAACAAAACTCTCAGGATTTCCATAACACAAGGCAATCAAACACATGTTAATCTAGAAGTTGTACAACCAAAACAAAGGCAAGTACAATACTCATATTTCAATTAGCATCTGTACAAGCATAGCAATTTATATACATTTCAAAATAACATCCAAAAAGCAAGATCAAATCCTGTTGTGATCAAACAACACATAATGTGCTGGAACCTACAAGACCTGGATTCAGATTCCACTTTAGGGCACCTGTAATGCAAGTATGTACATCTACTCATAAATAAATCCTTCTTGGTTCAGTGGGAATTGTTCAGTTTATAAAAGCATACAACTGTGAATTTACTCAAGAAGGCAGTAGTTCCAGTTATATATACTTAGAAATCAATGGAACTTATAGCTAAGAAAATGTTATTTCAAATTAATATATAGGCAACCTTGGGTGACCTTAATTATAACCATAATTTATTCTTTTTCACAATCACACTAATTCTTCTTACACAGTTTGAAAAATGGTAATAACATCTATTTGAATGGGTTTGAAGATCAGCGAAATATATCTGCAAAGATATTACACAAAATGAAGGAATGAATGTTAGAGCCTAAGATGAACACAGCAATCCTATGCATTTCATTCAAAATATATCCAGTGAGCCTTATTCCTAGGCAAATGTAGGATTGCATCTTAAATCAGAATATAACAATTCTAAATGATAAACTATCATTAATCCTGGAATGTCAATGAATTCATGAAACCACAGGACAATTCAAAAACTACCACGGTTAGTTTTCTGTGGGTTTTTTGGGCTGTGAGGCCATGTTCTAGAAGAATGTATTCCTGATGTTTCAGAGAATTCTCTGAAGATGCCAGCCACAGATGCAGGCCAAACGTCAGGAATACATTTTTCTAGAACACGGCTTCACAGCCCCAAAAAACCCACAAAAACCTATGGATGCCAGCTGTGAAAGCCTTCAATTTCACCTACCACAGTTAGTTTTATAATTACATTTAAACCTGAGGGGAAATCATAATTATGACATCCTGAATAAACTAAGGTATCACAAATGACCTACATTTATTTTGAATTCTCATCCAAAACACAATGTATTGTGAGGTGCACCCTGCATTATGGTGTACCACTATAAGACCAATATCAAGTTTAGTTACACTTTTTTCTGTTTTAAGTTATCTTTTGTATGATGTCATCATACTTAACCAAAACTTTTCATTTCTTCCATTCAATACTAGTAGACTTTAAAGTAACATTCAATACTAGTAGACTTTAAAATAACCTTTTATTCAAAAACACTAAAAGTGAACTTCATTCTAAAGTTCAGGCCTGATTTGCAAAAGCAAGATGAGAAATTCCTGGATATCTGCAGAGTTCAGTGAGACTCTGACAATTTCTCAAAATAATTAACAAGGTTCTGATTCTCCTGGTCCTAGAAATGTGATTATGCCTATCAAATAAAGTGAATGCTTACTGTAGTGGAAGTAAATATTAACAAAGTAGTATAGAATATTATTTCTACACATAAATAAAGTGCCTTCCTCACATCTAAAAAGAGTAATTTTCTTTTCTTAACATTTCAAAATATACATGGTCAGCTAAACATGACAGGCCTGACCCTTGTAGATTGGTTTCTCATCCTAACAGTTTCAACAGCACATGCAACCCAATCCTGTACTGCTGCACTGAGACCATAATCCAGTTTGATACCACTTTAACTGCCATGGCTTAGTGCAGGGGTAGGCAACCTAAGGCCTGGGGGCCAGATGCAGCCCCCTGAGGCCTTTGGACCGGCCCTAGGCCGGTCCTGCCGCCGCCGCCGCCGCCTGCCGCCCCCCACTGCCGCCGCCGCCCGCCATGATGATATTGATTATTGTTGTTATTACTTGTTCTTGGGGTTTTCTTGGCAAAATCTCCACAGGGTTTTTGCCATGGCTTTTCTGGGGCTGAGAGAGTGTGCATGCATATATTTTTTTAATTTTTTAATTTTAAAAAAATATTTATTTATTTATTTGTTTGTTTGTTTGTTTTTGGTGCTTCGGCCCCCCAATTGTCTGAGGGACAGCAACCCGGCCCCCGGCTCAAAAAGGTTGCCTACCCCGGCTTAGTGCTATGGAATTCTTGGATGTGCACTTTTGTGAGTTATTTAGCCTTCTCTGTTAGAGCTCTGGTGCCACAACAAACCCAAAATCCCAGGATTCCACAGGATGGAGCCATGAGAGTTAAAGCCTTGTCCAACTGCATTTATTTTGCAGTGTGGCAGCAGCCTCTGAAGCATTCAGTGACAGCTGCAAGTGTGCTTAGGACTGCACCCTTACACAGTATTGGATGAATTTGGTAGGGCATTGGACTGGATGGGCCTTGTGGTCTCTTCCAACTCTATGATTCTATGATTCACACATCTTCTTGATTATGCCAATATTAGTACATTTATTTTGGATCTAGATAAGAATCACAGAATTAGCAATTTCATTTTACCAGTTATATTTGCAGTTGATGTGACATGCTGCCCATTAAATATGTACCATTCAGCTTCCTATGAAAGAGAGAATTACATCTTTCTGAATTTTATTTTTAAATTATTTGTATTGATATAAAATAGGAGAAAGCAAAATAACTTTTTAAATGATTAAACACAAAGTTTTAGGTACTGTATTCTAGGCTTGACCCAAATTACTCATTAAAACCATCTTTACCATGAGATTCCATATCATCAAAGCTGCAACCCTATATGCACTTACTGTACATGGGAGTTCATCTCATTACAATACACCTGTCCATTCCTATATCATGGGCATGTGTATTATAAGAAAATGCTGCTTCATAACTATGTACTCTCATGCATATATTTGGGCTTAGATTTTTATACTGTGACTAAAAATAAGTCAATGAAAAACCCTCAGTCAAAAAGCTAAAGAGAAAACTGCCTTACTGACTGAAATTACAGAGGAACAATTTAAAGAAAATGCAATGTATTCAACAAACGAGGACAATTCATACAGAAATAATCAATATCCTTTGAGACAGATATATCTTATTAAAATAAATTTCAGTGTAAAGACTTATTTTTTAATATAAATGTCTTTGTCACTTCTCTTTTGAACATATCTCCTCTCATATCTCAGTGCAAGTGCCCTCTAACACACTCAGTTATATCACTATGATTCCATTATAACTACCATGGTTGCATCCCATGGATTTCTGGGATTTGTTGGTTCCTTAAACTAAAAATCCCAGGATACCACAGCATGGAATCATGGCAGTAAAAGTGGAATTATAGTGTTACAATTAATCATAGAATCATGGAGTTCGAAGAGACCACAAGGGCCATCTAGTCTAACCCCCTGCCATTCAGAAACCCCTTTGTCAATTGTGTAATATGAAAGAAGCCTAAACCAGGCATGAACCCTTAGAATATAATGGCAGCTCTTATTACAGTTACAGCAGATTATTTCCTGCTTGGGTCAGTTTATGATCTAAAAACTCTCAAGGAAAGCAAGAATGAACAAGATGGTAGAATCCATAGACCTAGCCATGTTAGCCTGTAGAGGGGTCTTGTAGCACCTTTGAAACTAACTTAGAGAAAGAAGTTGGTAGTATAAGCCTACTTCCTATCTGAGAAAATAGCACAGGTCTAGGAAAGCTCCTGCTCCCAGCTTCTTTCTTTCAGTTAGGGCATGAACAGACTGCCAGAAATAATCTAGTTTGAGTCCACTTTAACTGCCCTGGCTCAGTGCTAGGGAATCATGGGAACTGTAGTTTATTGTGGCACCAGAGCTCTCTGACAGCGAAGACTCAATGCCTCAGAAAAAACTACAGTTCCTGTGATTTCCTAGCACTGAGCCAGGACAGTTAAAGTGGTCTCAAGCTGCATTATTTCTGGCAGTCTGTTCAAGCTCTTAAAGTCTCCTATCTGAGGAAGTAGGCTCAGGTCTACCAAAGCTCATGCTGCCAATGTCTTTATTTCAGTTAGTCTTCCATCTGAGGAAGTAGGCTCAGGTCTACCAAAGCTCATGCTGCCAATGTCTTTCTTTCAGTTAGTCTTCCATCTGAGGAAATAGGCTCATGTCTAGAAAAGTTTGTGATTTCAGCTTCTTTCTTTCAGTTAAGTCTCCTATCTGAGGATGGAAGTTCAGATCTATCAAAGCTCATGCTGCCAGCTTCTTTTTTTCAGTTAAGTCCAAAACACACTGCAGAAATAATCTAGTTTGAGACCACTTTAACTGCCTTGGGCTTAGTGCTAGAGACTCCTGGGATTTGTAGTTTGTTGTGGCATCAGAGCTCTCTAACAGAGGTGGCTAAATGTCTCACAAAACTACAGTTCCCAGAATTTCCTAGCATTGAGCCAGGGCAGTTAAGGTGGTCTCAAACTGGATTATTTCTGCAGTGTGTTTTGGACCTCAGTCTCCTATCTGAGGAAGGAGGCTCAGGTCTAGAAATCTCATGATAGGAACATCTTCCTTTCAGTTAGGGCCTTTACAGACTGCCAGAAATAATGCAGCTTGAGACCACTTTAACTGCCCTGGCCCAATGCTAGGGAATCATGGGAATTGTAGGTTTTTTTCTGAGACATTGAGCCTTCTCTATCAAGGAGCTCTGGTGTCACAACAACTACAATTCCCATGATTCCCTAGCACTGAGCCTGGGCAGTTAAAGTGGTCTCAAGCTGCATTTTTATTTCTGGTAGTCTGTAAAGGCCCTTAGTCTCAAAGGTACAAAATCCCTTTGAAGACTGAATAATGAACAAAGGAGATTAAAAATGCACAGCCAATGTCTAAAACTAAACAAGAAAGAAAGAAGAGCATACATCTCTCTCTCTCTTTCTTTTCTTTGTAAAAGGACAAAGCTAAGTGTCTTATAGAAAGCTCATCCTACCAGCTTTTGTCTTTCCAGCCCCAAAGGTGCTACAAGATCCCTTTGAAGACTGGTTTCCCAGACCAACATGGTGCAGCTTCTCCCATTATGAGATTCTGGGATGGCTGTGGAAAAGTTGATCCAGAGGAGATATGGGTCCAAAACACACTGCATAAATAATCCAGTCTGAGACCGCTTTAACTGCCCTGGCTCAGTCCTAGGGAATATTGGGAATTGTACTTTATTGTGGCACCAGATCTATCTCTGACAGAGAAGGCTAAATGTCTCACAAAACTAGTCCCCAGGATTCCCTAGCATTGAGCAGCCAGGGCAGTTAAAGCGGTCTCAAACTGGATTATTTCTGCAGTGTGTTTTGGGCCATAAGTTCCTGAAGGTGTGATGCTTGTCATGGTGGTTGCACCAGTCTTGTTGTCTCTGGCAAGATCTCACTCCAAAAAAAAGGAAAGAGAGAAAAAGAAAGAAAGAAAGAAAGAAAGAGGGAAAGAGAGCAAGGTAGAGAAGAGGAGGAGGAAGAGGAAGGCGAGGCCACAAGGAAAACATGGCAGGAGAATGGAAGAAGAGGAGGAGGAGGAGGAGGGTTGGAATTTACCTGAAAATCAGCCAGGATCATTTCTCGGTCCATGTTGGACGCCATTACAGGCGACAGGGTCCCCTCCTCTGGGATGAAATGGCCACCTGGATGGCTGGATGGCGAGCTAGAGGAGAGAAAAAGGGGCGACTAAGATCTCATCTAACAACAAGGGAAGGGAAGGGAAGGGAAGGGGGAAACCCAGCTCTCCAAGGGAAGCAAAAGCCCCTCTCCAAGGGTCCCTCTCCTCTCCTCCTCCTCGCCTCAGGGAAGGGGCAGCCGGGGTCTCAAGGAGGCCGCCAGCCCTGCCTTTAGGAAGCCAAGAAGAGGAGGAGGAGGAGAGGAGGCTCCTGGGCAGCTTCCTCCTTGCCTTGCAAGCGGCTGTCGCACATTTTGCCTGTCATGGAGGTCGCAAAAGCAACGCTTTCCGGCCCCCACGTGACGAGGCCTCCTGTCAAATGGGGGCTGGGAGGAAGGAGAGGGCGGAGGAGGTGCCCAGGTTGCGTCCGCACTGGAGGAATAGCCCGGTTTCACACCGCTTTAACTGCCACAGGGCTCCCTGTGCCACAACAAACGACCATGCCCAGAATTCCAGAGCAGAGAGCCCTGTGGCAGTTAAAGCGGGGTGAAACCGGGTTATTTCCCCCTCTCCATTCCCAAATGTTTCTCTATGGGCAATTAGTCCCCTATGTTTCCTATGGGCAAGTATTCCCCAATGTTTCCCTATGGGCAAGTATTCTCCATTGCTTCCCTATGGGCAAGTATTCCCCAATGTTTCCCTATGGGCAAGTATTCCCCTATGTTTCCCTATGGATAAGTATTCCCCAATGTTTCCCTATGGGCAAGTATTCCCCTATGTTTCCCTATGGATAAGTATTCCCCAATGTTTCCCTATGGGCAAGTATTCCCCTATGTTTCCCTATGGATAAGTATTCCCCAATGTTTCCCTATGGGCAAGTATTCCCCAATGTTTCCCTACGGGCAAGTAATCCCCTATGTTTCTCTATGGACAAGTATTCCCCAATGTTTCCCTATGGGCAAGTATTCCCCAATGTTTCTCTATGGGCAAGTAGTCCTCTATGTTTCCCTATGGGCAAGATGTCCCCTATGTTTCTCTAGGGAGAAATATTCCCCAATGTTTCCCTATGGGCAGGTAGTCCCCTATGTTTCTCTAGGGACAAGTCTTCCCCAATGTTTCTTTATAGGCAATAATATTCTCAAATTATTCTCTATGGGCAAGTATTCTATGTTTCCCTATGGGCAAGTGTTCCCCAATGTCTCCCTATGATCAAGTAGTCACCTATGTTTTCCTATGGGAAAGTATTTCCCAATGTTTCCCTATAGACAAGTATTCTATGTTTCCCTATGGGCAAATGTTCTCCAATAATTCTCTATGAGCAAGTATTCCCAAATGTTTCCCTAGTGGGGAAGTAGTCCCCTATGTTTTCCTATGGGAAAGTATAGTTTCCCTATGGGAAAGTATTGTCATTTGTTTTAGTAGGTCCTGTTTTTGAACAAAAGAAGACTCAGGAGGAATTGCAGGTTGAGAGAGGAAGGAAAGACAGAGAAAAGGAGGAGAAAAGGCACTGCAAAAAGTAGGAAAAAATGGAGGACATGACCAAAGAAAAGCTAAGAATACTCATACAAATGTAAATTCTTGCTTCTTTGTTATGCTAAAAATGGAGGCCATTTTGGAATTGCTCCTGGACAGAAGGTTGAAATGTTGAACATGGTCTGGAAAATGAGGACCTCTGTTCACCCTGCACAGAAATGTAAATCCATGCTTCTTAGTTATGCTCCAAATGAAGGACATTTTGGAATTCCTCCAGGACAGAAAGTAATGAAATGGAGGACATGTCCTGGAAAAGGAAGACCTCTGACTGTGTGGCGTGTCTTTCCTGGAACTGTTGTAAACTTGCTTCATTTTGTAAACATTTTGATGTTTTAAGCGCAAAAGAGGACAAGGCATCACAAAATGGAGGAGCTTCAAGAAAAAATGGAAGATGTGACCAAAGAAACGCCAAAAACACTCATAGAAATATAAATCCATACTTCTTAGTCATGCTCAAAATGGAGGACATTTTGGAATCTCTCATGGACAGAGGGTTTAAATTGAGGACATGTCCCGGGAAAGGAGGAGTATAGCCATCTTGCGCATGCACTGCTCCTATGTCCTTTGGCCCTGGTCTTAGCAGACCCTCCTCAGCTGCATCTGCACTGCAGCAATAATGCAAGTTTTTCACCACTTTAAATGCCACAGCTCCATGCTATAGAATCCTGGGATTTGTAATTTGCTGTGGCACCAGGGCACTCTGGCCAAGAAGGCAAAATATCTCACAAAACTACAAATTCCATAGCATTGAGTTGTTGTTGTGTGCCTTTGTGTCATTTCCAACTTAATGCTGACCCTAACTGGCGTTTTCTTGGCAATATTTATTCAGAGGAGGTTTGCCATTGCCTTCCCCTGAAACTGAAAGTTTGCGACTTGCCCAAGGTCACCCAGTGAGTTTCATGGCTGAGTGGGGAATTGATCCCCAGTCTCCAGAGTCCTAGGTCAACACTCAAACCACTAGCCTCTATGCCCTGGCAGTTAAATCAGTGTCAAACTGCATTATTTCTTCAGTGCAGATTAGACTAGAGAGGTTTGGGAGGTGGCAAGCAGCAGGGGAGAGTGGCAGCAACTAGGGGTGCAACTACATTGTAGAAATAATGCCTTTTGACCCCACTATAACTGCCATGGCTCCATCCTGTGAGGCTTCAGCTCTCCTTGGCAGGGAAGGCTAAAGACCTTGTGAAACTACAAACCCCAGGATGCCATAGGATGGAGCTACAGCACTTAAAGTGGTTTCAAACTGCATTAATTCTACAGTGTAGATGCACCCTAGAACAGCCCAATTCTATTCAGTGACTTTCTCCAGGTAATTAAAAAGGATTCAGTACTGTTGCTAGGCACTGTTAGTAAGACAACTTCCAAGTAAACATGCCTAGCGTAAATGTAGTGGATTTTACATATCTCCAAGTAAGTTGGATTGCAGTCTTTAGGAATTAGAGGGCTCATTCACACTCGCAAAAAAAATGGTTTTGAAGTCGAATAGATCCAGAATCACAGAATCGATTTGAATCGATGCAAAGTTCACACTACATTTTCCATTACCGAATGCCTCTGTGTCTATTTAACACGGTTCTTGTTCACACTCACTTTTCCACTGCAACAAAATGGATTCTCAATCTCAGATGTGTTCGATCCATCCCAGTTCTTTCTTTTTTTTTAATGTGCATATGATGCGCATGGGCTTGTTTCTGGTTGCACAAGCACTCGGAGGTGTGGCCGCACGCATTAGCTGTTGCTATTTCCATGGGCCTCTGTGTGTGTATGTGTTTACGTATGTGTATGTGTGTACTCCTACTCCTACTCCTCCTACTCTTCCACTTATCCAGTCAGAAAAACACATGCACCTTCCTCCATGCTCTCCCCTTCCCCATGCATGGAAATGGGCTGCTGGAAGTAGAGAGAGTGCAGGGTGATTTTTATTTCTATGGGTGCATCAACGGATGGAGTCAGAAAAACACACACACACACACTCACATTCCTCCCCAGGGGGACTTTTGTTTCTATGGGAGCAACAGCTGATGGAGGTCATAATCCTCCATGCAGCCCATAGATGCAACCATCCCTGGAATTAATCCTTCATGCCAGCCACAGGAGCACCCATGCCAGGGGAGAATTCCCATCACAGCACCCATGACTCATTCCCATGAACCCACACAAATATGACAGTGTGCAGATAATGTCAAATTATTTTTTAAAAAACCACGCCACATCATAATCCCATAAGACACCCCGCTGGCTTCCCTGACATCTAAGACAGGCACCCATGGATCAATGCATGCCAGGGCAGGGAGGAATTCCCATCATGGGACTCATTATTCGCTCTTGTGTTCCCACAGAAATTCGACCAATCACAGAAATTGTCATTTAAAAAAAAAAATCCATGCTACCGCATGCCCCCCAAGGAACACCCCCCCACTTGCCCTACCTCTTGAAAAATTTCTAACAGAACCAAAACACAGCAGCGCACTTTGATCGGGACCACAGTGTATTTAAAGGGACCACTTGGCTGCGATGGAAATTGAAATGCACAGCCCCAGAGAAGCCCAACGATAGCCCCTTGGCAGCACTGAGAGGGGGGAAAATTTGTGGTTTGCCCAAGGCCTATGGCATGGGTACCACCTCTCTGCCCACCCTCTCTGCCCATTGTCCCTCCCCTCCAGTGTGCCCTGAATGTGATTGGAAATGTGTTCACATTTGTTCAACATGTTGCAATCCAGTTCTTTTCAAAAGAAACGGCGAAAGATCTGTTTCTGAAAAATACCAATTATTTTGGACTTGCACCAATTCACCTCAATTCAGACCGAATACAGTCGGGTCTGAAATCGAATCAGGTGTGAACAAGGCACATATAAACCAGTTTAAGCTGATCTGCAAACCAGTATAAATCATAGTGTGAATGAGGCCAGAGACTATGCATTGTTGTTGTTGTGTCTGCTAACCAAATGTTTATCATAGTGTACAGTGCTGAACTGAATCATTAACCTTAGGGTAGGTTTATAGGGCCAGTTGTCAGTTTGTATGGTGTAGAATTGCCATCTCATCTTTTCTTGCAGGATTTCTGTGCCTACTGGCTGCATGATGAGGAGAAAGGCAGGAGGAGATGCCATTGACTCATTTAAATAGGAAGAAAGGGAGGAGAAGGGGAATTTAGCAGCACCTTTAAGACTAATTTATATTTTAGCATGAACTTTCATGGAGATCAATCAATTTATTCAGATACTTGATCTTCATTAAAGTTTATATTAAAATATAAATTAGTCTTAAAGTGCCACTAGTTCTCCACCCCACCCTCCCACTTGGGTTCTCTTTTTTTCTTTTTATGCTACTAGAAACTAGTGTCTCTGTTTCTTTGGAAACTGCTACAGTGAATCGACCTGTTTTTCTGGTTTGTGAAGCTGTTGAAGAAGCAAGAGCTCTACCTGGAAAAAGTGGCAATGTTAACTGATAAGCTGGCTCCCTTTAAATCAACTGACGTTAGGATCCAATATTATACTTTGGACCACTGAAGTTGTGGTGAAGTCACTGTATATAGTGTATCACTGCATAAACTCAGTGGAGAGAACTACTGTAAGTATTAGACATTTTTTAAAGAGTTGGGCTTCACTAAATGTGGAAATGTTGGGGGAACTACAAAATCCAGAGCATGCAAGACTTTCCCCCCTACTTCCATTACTATGCATAAAACTAGGGCCAGATGTAAATAAAATCTTTTCTGCTGTGATGCTGTTTGTACAATACTCTCTACTTGGCATTTCCCAGAATTCCATAACATTGAGCCATGGCAGTGAAAGTGGTGTCAAACCAGACTATTGCTGCAGTGTGAATGCAGCCTTTGTGTAGGGCACATTTCTGTCACAATGAATAACAGTATAGCTAGGATAAGAAAGAGAAAGTGAATGAGGTGAGAGAGTATAACTCCAGATATATTTGAGGCCTAGCACTTCTAGTTTTCAAAATAAAGCTGTTTTTTGAGGCTATGGTTAGTCCTATCTCTTAGGACCAGTACCTGGACTTATTGTGCAATCCTATGTATGTTTACTCCAAGGTAAGTCTCACTAAAGACTGGAGCCTTAGAGCTACCAGTACAATTAATGAGAGTAATTCATAAAGTATATACATATTTGCTGCTTTTTATAGATATTTGTACCTTATCTTCAATGGCGTTCTACCGCAGCTCCTTCTGTATAAATATATATCAATTAAGAGTCCACCAGAGAAAACAGTTTGGCTTTTCCTCACCCTGTTATTGGCGAGTAAATAATCTCAGTTACATGAAGCAATTCCTATTGATTTCTGTGTACTTGCTTTTATTTTACTTGTGTTCACACTGCATCCCAAATTCATGTATAAGGAATTAAATCTCTAATACTGAGTACAATGCAACTTTGGCGGGTTGCAGACTGCCAGAAATAGTGCAAATTGAGTCCACTTTTAGGGTTAGGGTTAGGGAATCATGGGAACTGTAGTTTATTGTGGCACCAGAGCTCTCTGACAGAGAAGGCTCAATGTCTCAGAAAAAAAACAATTCCCATGATTCCCTAGCACTAACCCTAACCCTAAAAGTGGACTCAATTTGCACTATTTCTGGCAGTCTGCAAACCCCATTAGAAATAAATGTGAATCATATCATAACTGAATTTAAAATTCAGTCTTCCTATACTTAAAACCATAGATTTTTGTCCAATTTAAATCTTTCAAAAATATGTCTATAAGAATACTATTGTAAAGTGTAACCCTCAGACACAAACTCCTCATTCTATTTAATTGGTCCAAAACACACTGCAGAAATAATCCAGATCGAGATGACTTTAACTGCCCTGGCTCAGTGCTAGGGAATCCTGGGAATTGTAGTTTATTGTAGCAAAAGGGCTCTCTGACAGAGAATGCTAAATGTCTCACAAAACTACAGTTCCCACAGTTCTCTAGCATTGACCCAGGGCTGTTAAAGCAGACTCAGACTGGATTATTTCTGCAGCATGTTTTGGATCATTGTTGATCAAATTTTAGAAAGTCTTGAAAAATTAATCACTTTATTGCTGCTGTTTCTTTTCTATCAAATGCTTCTTGTGTTGAGACCATAAAGGCATCTTTCAACATAACTTTCATTTGTATTTATGTTAAATTCTGAACAAGGCACATTACAAAAAGTGATTAAAATCAACATTAACTTTGACTTTATCATACCATAAACATCTGTGCCAACCAAACCTCAGGTCATGTCCCTTTAAATCTAGTAATCCAGTTATTCTGAAATGGTAGGGCAGGACTCCTGGTGGGGTGAGACTTGGAGGACCTGATCTCTCCTCCTGCTCCTCTTCCCCAAACTTTTTAATGTGTAAAATTTACACATGTGTTGAGCTAAATCAGAGGTAGGCAACCTTTTTGAGCCGAGGGCTGGGTTGCTGCCCCTCAGACAATTGGGGGGGGGCGAAGCACCAAAAATAAATAAATAAATAAATAAAAATTAAAAAATTTTAAAAAATTTTAAAAATGCATGCACACTATCTCAGCCCCAGAAAAGCCATGGCAAAACCCCTGTGGAGATTTTGTCAAGAAAACCCCAAGAACAAGTAATAACAACAATAATCAATATCATCATGGCGGGGGGGCGGCGGCAGGGGGAGGCGGCGGCGGCAACGGCAGGACCGGCCTGAGACCAGTCCAAAGGCCTCGGGGGGCCGCATCCGGCCCCCAGGCCTTAGGTTGCCTACCCCTGAGCTAAATATTGAACTTACTTAAATAAAACTGTTCTCATCTGAACTATGTTATTTCCTTATAAAATGTTAAATATAAATATAAATGACTGTGCAAATGAAAATACACACATTAAATAAACATTTTGATTCATATACTATGTTGAGTGGGGGGGGGATGCAACATCCACATGTAGATCTAAAGGGAGGTCCCAAGGGTAAAAGGTTTGAGTACCATTGTTGTAATCTCTTCTTACTCAACATAATCCAATCCTTCAACCAAGCCAAACAGCAAGCAAAAAGGTATATTCTCAAGTCCGGTAGCCCCAATTCCCCACTCTTCTTTGCCTCTTGTAAGATTTCAGTCTGGTTTTTTTCCCTCACCATAAAAATCTTGTCAAACCCTTCTGCCATTGTGTAAATGGCACCTCATTAGTCAAAATCAGTATACTGTGGAAAAAAAATATTCTCAGCAAAACATTTATCGTAATCACTATATTAATCACAATAAACAGCCTCTTTATTTGGCCTGTCTGTTTCAGGCCCTAAAGTTATAGAATATTTGGTAAATTCTGTTTAGCCAAATATTCTTCCATCATCACTGCAGAAATACAGTGTCTTTTATATAAAGAGAAATAATATTTGTGAAAGACCTTCAGAATATTTACATTATCAGCAAATGCCTTATCCTATTTGTATGTTGAGTGTTAGGGTTTTTTCTCTCTCTTCCTTTTCTCAGTTTATATGCCAGCCTTTTCCCAGGCTTGTTTGCAGATTCAACATTCTTTTGTTTTGTGTAGCACATCCTTTTCTCAGTCTCACTCACTGTTTACATTGGTCCAAAACACACTGCAGAAATAATCCAGTTTGAGACTGCTTTAAGTGCCCTGGGTCAATGCTAGGGAATTCTGGGAACTGTAGTTTTGTGAGACATTTCGCTTTCTCTGTCAGAAAGAGTTCTGGTGCCAAAACAAACTACAATTCCCAGGATTCCCTAGCACTGAGCCAGAATAGTTAAAGCGGTCTCAAACTGGATTATTTCTGCAGTGTGCTTTGGACCTTAGATAACTGTCTCTGTAATATCTTGATTTGATTAATCACCTCCATTTTTGAAGGGGATTTCTTTACATTTTCTTCCTTTTTTCTTTTCTCTTCCAAAATCTGCTACATTTTTTCTTGTCTCTTTTTTTAAACCCGTTGTTCGGCTGTATAAAACAGCTTCTCATAAATGCCTTACTTGCTCCTCATACTAATCTAACATACGGTATATACCTTTATCCAAATTGTCCTCAGAAAATTATTTCAATTTCTTTTTACATTTTCCAAGTACCTTCATGTTCTGCAGAAGTATTTCATCCAACCTCCCATTTATGAAACACTCTTTCCACTTTAAAGTTAGTTACCAGATTATGATCTGAAAAAGTCTCAGGCAAAGTCCCTATTTTTATAATTCTACAAGCCAAAGTCTTGGAAATCAAAAAATCAAGATTCCTGAGAAGGATCTATTCTTTGGCATCCCCATACTTCAATCTCCATGCATCAGCTAACTCCAAATTGTCTATTAAACTGGGGGGGGGGGGGGGGTATTTTGCCTTGTGAATTCTTTTTATCTTTCTCAGAGGTCCTGTCCATTTAAAAGGAAATAGCTCCATTTCAGTTCACCACTAGTAGCCAGTTTTCATAAGAATAACTCATCAATTTATCCTTTAATTTTTTTAAAGACCTGTTTTCTGTAGGGGCATAAACCCATACCACCAAAGTTTTAGCCCCCTGCATATCAATCCAGATCCCTTAAAACATATACCATTATCATTTTCAGATATCTTCTCTGGCACCAGCAATACATTTATATACATTGCAACTCCATTTTTCTTCTTATCTCTAGTAGAAACAATTTCCTTACTTAATTTAAGATGAAACAAGTATTTATTGTCTTTTTTCCTAACAGGAATTGAAGGAATTGAAGACAAATTATATCTTGATTTAGTTTATTCAGATAATAGAATATATTATTTCTTTTTACAGGAGCATTTTGCTCCCCTAATATTCCAACTGGTACACTTGTCAAGCCAAGAGTTCATCAGAGTCCATGCTATTCACACCTATTTTTGCCTCTTTCTTTTTTCCCTGTTTGCTCCTTTCTTATCTTCCTCCAAATCTTGATCTGAGGTATCTTCCAATTTATCTTCAGTTCTTCAACTCTTTTTTTGTTTTTCTGAAGAAAATCTTTAGCCTTCTGCACTGTGTTCATTCTAAATCATCACTCCTTGTATGTAAAAGCAATTCCTTCCAGTTTCTCTTATCCAAGTCTGCATCCACACTGTAGAAATAATCCAATTTGACACCACTTTAAATACAATGGTTCAGTGCTATGGAATTCTGGGACCTGTAGTTTGTTGTGGCACCAGAGTTCTCCGACAGAGAAGGTGAAATGTCTCACATAACTACAATTCCCAGAATTCCATTGAGCCATGGGAGTTAAAGTGGTGCCAAACTGGATTATATCTGCAGTGTGTATGGAGTCTAAATGGGATCCTATTTAAGTTCAATTTATCTGTCAGGAAACCACAATCCATTCTCTTATGTAAGATTCGAGTAGGCATTTCCTTCAAAACAATCACTTCTTTATCTCCTATCTTCATTCTGTTTCTGTAATTTTGCTGTAATACAGTTGGCCCTTCATATTGGCAGGGGTTCCATTCTGGACCACCTCCCCCCAAGGATACCAAAAGTGTGGAACCTCGTCCCATTACTCTCTATGGAAGCAAAACATGTGTGATCACGTACATGCACTGCCATTGAGGATAATAGTGCAAGGCCATCTGCTGATGCTCCAGTCTGCGGATGGCTAGCCCACCAATATGGCAGGCTGACTGTATTTGATCTCTCAGGTGTTTCCTGACAAAGGGGAGAAGCAGACGAGGGCGTTGGAGACGCCCTGCGACGGTGCGCCGCGGGACTGGAGCAGTCGCACCGCGGCGCACCGTCGGCGCCTCTGAAAGGAGCGCAAAAATAGTGCTCCTTTCAGAAATCAGTGAAAGTGTGCCCTAAAAGCGTAGGGCGCACTTTCACTGACTTTTCCGCCGCAGCGTGTCCGGACGCTGCGGCAGGAGGTTGCCCTCGGCACGCCGGCCGTGCGGAGGGCCGACTGCTCCGAGGGCAACCTCGGGAGGAGGAAGGGGCGCCACTCGTGCGGCTGCCCCTCCTCTTCCCTGCCTCCAGGATGGCTTTTTAAGCCGTCTGCCGAGGCCCAAAATGAACCATCTGTTAAGGAAAATGCAACATGGTTTGTTTTAAAAGATCTAGGTTTATTGAAGTCTTATTTAGGTATTGGTGTTGAATGGACAGAAGAAGGACATTGTTTGTTAAGCCAGAGAAAGAAAATTGAAAATTTGATTGAAAAGTGTGGATTACAAAATGCTAAAATAGTAAAATAGTAAGACCTCCAATGACAATTGGTTTCGTATCTGAAAAAACATCTAGAGATTTTGAAGACAAGACTTTATTCAGGAGCATAATAGGATCTTTACAATTCATATCTTGCCACACCAGACCAGACATTTCATATGCTGTAAATGTATTGTCCAGAAGAGTTAATGATCCAAAAATTGAAGACTGGACAGCAGTAAAACACTTATTAAGATATTTGAAAGGAACTTTAGATAAGAAATTGATAATTAGAAACAGTAGTTCAGATTTAGATTGTTATGTGGACAGTTCTTTTGCATCAGAATTAGGAGGCAAGAAGTCAGTTACAGGAATGATAATTAAGTACAGTGAAAGTCCAATAGTCTGGAGAAGTAGAAAACAAACTAATGTAGTGTTAAGTACGACTGAAGCAGAATTCACAGCTTTAAATGAGATAGTGAATGAGGTACAGTGGGTTGAGCAATTGTTAAATGATTTAAATGAAAGTTACAAGATACCAGTAGAAATTCTGGAAGATTCACAGTCATGCATAGCAATGGCTGAAGCTGAAAATTTGAAGAACAGAACAAAATATGTTGGAGTAAGATATCAAAATGTGCGAGACATGGTTCAGAAGGGTGAAATAGAACTGAGATATATAGAAACACAACACAACATAGCAGATTTGTTCACAAAAGCATTGACAGCGGAAAAACATGAAAGACTGACACAGATGGTTGGAATGACATTATAAGACACATAAAATATTTTATTTCGGAGGGGATTGTTAAGGAAAATGCAACATGGGACTTACAGTAATAGAAATAAAATGTGTATGTGAAAGTCACAGTGATTAAGCAGGAGCAATCATGAAGCTACACAGGTGAAAAGGATAATATAATTTGGAAGCCTTGAGAGACAAGGACAAAGTTATGGAGTGTAGATTGCAAACACCTGTTGTAGATTGCAAACACCTGAGATTCATTAAGTAGTCAAGGTAAAATGATGAAATACTTGGGTTGGTCTTAAGTATGGGATGATCCATGTAAACCAATCAAAATGAATGTACACACCCACTGGGTGGAAACTGACTAGTGGGTGGTGACTAACAATGGCTATAAGTGCAATGTTTGCCAATGCATATTGTGGTGTAGTGTGGAGTATTTTGGTGGAGTAGAGATTGTGATTTGTAGGGCATATAGTATTTATGTATATAGTAGAATAAAGTAGATCTTTTATATAAGACTACTGAGTTGTCTGGTGTCTTGAGGGAAGATACAAAAGCCAGAAGAATCCTGGAGAAGTTTGGAGACATCTCAGGAAGAAGAGTGAGAAGGCTTGGAGAGTTTGTCAGGGTCTTCAGCCTATTCTCTGAAACTCTGCTGCTTGGGAAAGAAGCATCAACCACTGATCAAAGCTGGTCAGCTCTGCTGCATAACAAGGTGGTGAGTTAGAGCCAGAGGTGAAGAGCTACAACTCCCATCATCCCTGACACCATCATGTCCCATGGCAATTTTCTCTGAATGGCAGTCCTTGAGTTTACTCAATAAACTCCATCCACTTCCAATTCTATCTCCATACTTTGCATCTCCAAGAAATGTAATAAGCCCCCAACCATTCTTATTCTAATATTTTCATCTGGTTGCTCTGGGATTGGTCTGAAACGTAAGGACATTTTCTGTTTTCTCAACTCTATTAGGGTGATAGCATCCAAATCTCTCTCACAACCTCTGTCCAGTCTCTCAGTCTTTTCTTCCAATTTCTCTGTCTTTACCTCCAAATTCTGTACATTTTGATTTACCTGTTTCAGTTCAGATGTCATCAGTGTCAAAGAATATTTTACTTCTTTGAATTCAGATTTCAGCTCTTTTTAACATTCTGCCTTTAAGTCTCTTTTAAAATCAGATGCCATTTATATCATCTGCATTCTAATAGATGTCATCTCTTCCAATGATTTTTGGCATGTCTGCTGACTTTGAAGGCAATTCAATTTATCCTTTTCTATCAAGTAATCTTGACTTAGCTCTAGTCCCAGAACTCAATATATTTACAGGAACAAGGAAAGGGGGAAAATGTTTTTTATTTGTTGCAATTAATTCTTTTTACCACCAGATGTCATTCTGTCATCAAATATCCACATACAGATTCTATTTACAGCAATAAGCCAGACATTGAAGAAGCTTGGCAGAAGCAGCTTTCTGAAACCAGCTTCAGCAGCCTGACCTTGTCCTTATCATGCTTGAAATGTAAATAATTCATTTCCCATGCTTCTTAAACTTATTTTTCTTATTATTATAATGTAATCCTGTGTTTTATTAATAATTTAAGTCCTTTAATTCTTCAATTTCATAGTTAAAAGTCCTCAGTATTACACTTTTTGTTCTTAATCAGAATTTATTTCCAAAGTTCCAAAATCTTTACTCACTGTATCTCAATCACACAAAGAAGTATACTTGCCAGAAGTAGAAATCTCACCATAGAATTCAGGAAGCCTCTCTTAAACACAATCCAATAATTTTATTCACTTGATTAAAAAAAGCTGGTTTTGCAGACTTTCTTTCTGCTCTCTGGAAGATCAAGTTGTAACAGCCTCAGTCTTCTACTTTACACCTACAAACACTCGCCACCAATGTGTCAAAGCAACTGCCAGTAATGCAGCATATAGACATTAGTAGGTTGTCCTCTGGGCTCTCTTTAATTCAGAGAGCATTTGTTGCTGGTGTGCATTAAGTATCTCCTTCCAGGAGCCATTAACAGGGTCTGACTGTGATCTGCCATTTTCAGCATAAAAGTCCAATCTCTGAGTAATTTTATATGAGCTAATACACCAACTGAAATAATGCCACCTGCAGTTTTCAGTTATAGCTATATTCTCTTTTTTTCCATTCTGTTATAATGCCATACCCTGCTTATGTGGAATTAATGTTATTACCAAGCTAAGTGACTACTCATCTTTTCCTTTTGTGTATGTATATGTTTTAAAGTCACTTGTTGACTTATGGCAACCCCATGAACTTCATAGGGTTTCTTGAGGAATCCATTGTTCTCTGCCTGTGACCTCACTGAAATGGAGACATATTGGATTGCAAAAGAGGGGTTCCTGTTGAGATGCAAATAGATTTTAAATTTCCTGGACTTTGAAAACCTCCCTATAGCCACAGGGCCAGAAGGAGGAGGAGCCTGCCTGCCTGCCTGCCTGCAAAAGATATACTCCCCACCATATACCATCTTAACTAAAGACTGAAACAATATAGGCATCTGACTAACATCTCCAATTGTTTTTCTCCTGTTTGGTTTGTAACATCTTGCCTGATGAAGAAGCCCATGGAGCTTCAAAAGCTTGCAACAAATATATTGTGCATTTTGGTTGGCCAATAAAGGTATCACTGATGGATTTTTGTTTAAATTCATAGGGTTTTGTTAGGCAAGGAATACTCAAAAGTTTCTTCATTTAAAATATAGCCTACAGCACTTGGTATTCTTTGGTGTTCTCCCATTCAAATACTAAGCAGAGCTAGCCCTATTTCCCATCCAGCATCTATAAAGGATCAGATGCCTTTAGGGTATGTAGGCCAGATCTTCTTATTTCACATCTATTTCATGACTGCTATCAATGAGACTAGATTCACCTGCCAAAGAAACTAAATTTGTCAAAAATAAGTTTTGTTTAACTGGCTATTATATTCATATATGCATGATGGCATGCACTGTTAAGGCATAACAAGGCTTTAGAAGTAGTGTGGACAAGCAAATCTTTCTTGTTGGTTTGCTTGACATCTGAGCAATGTCCCTCTTTCTGATAATTTAAACATGAATTAGTCCAGGGGTAGGCAACCTAAGGCCTGGGGGCCAGATGCGGCCCCCCGAGGCCTTTGGACCGGCCCCAGGCCGGTCCTGCTGCCACCACCGCTGCTGCTGCCGCTGCCGCCACCGCCCACCATGATGATATTGATTATTGTTGTTATTACTTGTTCTTGGGGTTTTCTTGGGAAAATCTCCACAGGGGCTTTGCCATGGATTTTCTGGGGCTGAGAAAGTGTGCATGCATAATTTTTAAAAATTTTTAAATTTTTTAAAAATATATATTTTTATTATTTATTTATTTTTGGTGCTTCAGCCCCCCAATTGTCTGAGGAACAGCAACCCGGCCCCCGGCTCAAAAAGGTTGCCTACTCCTGAATTAGACCTTTGGGAAGAAACAAGTAAAAGATTTAGCAATCTCCCTGGTTTTCAGGTGTGTATGCTTCCTTATATAAGCACAGAGAACTAAAACAGGAGTTTACAATACAATATGTGTTGTTTAGAAAAAAGAAGTTAATTTGGATTGCCAGGTTCAGATAGTGAGAATGTGCCTCTGCCTTTTATATTCTCAAAGAAGTAAAAATCCCACTATGTACTGTTTCTCATATCACTGGAGCACCGTGACCAGAAAAGTGCATCTGGTAGCAATGTCACATCTGTGTAGTTCTTAAAGGTATAGAAGTCCTCTCAGGGCCATTGAACCATCCATGTTTGCGCCAGTGAGAAATTCTTCTTTACCAGCCAGTTGTATTAAAGTTCTTCCATCCTCCATCAGGAACATGTGGTTCTGGCATGGAAATTCTAAATGCAATTAGGCTAAGTGAGATAAGTGACATATAAATATTATGGCAACATCCCACAGAATCAATTTGGACAGCTTTTGTGGGGGTGGTGTAGCACTTGAGTCAGTTCTAGAATATGAAATTTGCAATCCTAGAAGAAATACTATGCTCTCAGAGGCAGGAACATTTTGATGAGAACCAAGGTGCTATCAAAACAAGTCTGAGGTAAAGTGCAGAAGCACCAATCATGGTTGGGTTATTAACAAAATAAATAAATAAAAATTATGAAGATCACCACCACTAAATCCATTATTAAAAAGTGGGAAGAATATGGCTCAACCACAACTACCTAGAGAAGGCCATTCATCAAAACAATTGCTGGTGTAAGAAGGACATTAATCAGAGAGGCAATCAAGAGGCCAATGGTAACTCTAAAAGGATCTGGAGAGATTGGCAGCTGAAGTAGAAAAAAAAGCATCCATGGGATATTTTCACCTAGTTACTCCACAAAGCCCAGTTTATGGAAGAGTAGCAACAAGAAAGCCACAGCTGAAATAAATTCACATCAAAACCCATTTAGAATGTGCAGAAGGACATGTTGGAGACACAAGCAAACTTATGGGAAAAGGTTCTCAGGTCTGGTGAGGCTAAAACTGAATTTTTGGACTTCTGCAAAACACTATGAGGGTCAAAGCCAATTGTGCTTATTGGTCTGAGAACACGATGCCCATGATGAAGCATGGTGGTGGCTACATGATGTGGGGATGGCTTTGTTTGACCAAGACTGTGAAACTGGTCAGTATTGAAAGGCAAAATGAATGGAGCCAATTTCAAGGCAATTCTAGATTAAAACCTAGATGGGACAAAAGGAGCAGCCAGAGGCCGCTCTGGCCCTGATCACTCTGGGACCACACTGACCAGATGGCCTGCTCCCAAAATAGGCCAACGCCATGGTCCCAAATAATCTCCCAGCAGGCGCAGCTTTTTGCCACTCCTTCTTCCGGTGGC
This sequence comes from Phrynosoma blainvillii, assembly GCA_026167975.1. NCBI lineage: Eukaryota > Metazoa > Chordata > Lepidosauria > Squamata > Phrynosomatidae > Phrynosoma > Phrynosoma blainvillii. Next base: position 226,525,709 of record JANUYF010000004.1, on the reverse strand, counting down.
TTCAGGCTGCCTTGGCTGGTCTCAGAGTGGCTTCTGGACACTTTGGGGGCATCTATTGTCTAAACGCCATGCCCCTGAAGCGGCTGGAAGCTGTCTTATTTGGCCTGTCTGTTTTGGGCCTATGGCTGCAAGGGACCTAGGGCTGCGGTAGAGGTTCACTTCCAGAAGAATCCTAAACATTGTAAGAGCTTAAGTGCTTCAAAAACATAACATGGTGGCCTTAAAATGGGCCAGTCAAAGCCTAGATCTCAGCCCATTTGTGAATGTGGCAAGACTTGAAACTTGTTATTTACTAACAGTCCCCATGGAATTTGTAGACCTGCACAATTTTTCCAAGAAAAAATAGACAAAAATTGTATGACCCAGATGCACAAAGCTAATACCTAAGGCGGCTTGCAGCTATAATTGCTGCCAAAAGTGATTCTACCAAGTATTTACTCATTTACACAATCAACAAATGACCATTTGTTTTTGTTTACTTCACTTTTGTACTCCAATAAAAATATTTCAGCATCTTCTGTCCATCAAGTAGTAACAATGTCAATCAACTTCAGTTCCAGGTTGTGACATAATAAAGTATGGGAATGCTAAAGGGGTGGGAGGTTCAATACTTCTACAAAACACTGTAAAGTGGCACTCAACCAAAAGGATACATGAGTTGAAAATGACTGGTGCAAACTGTGGTGACTTTTGGAAGAATATTTAATTAAACTTGTTCTTGCATGGTTTTAAAAAAACAGACAGTAGGAAAATTCTTCAGGGTTAAATCTCAAAATGCTCACCAAAGGACAAAGGTTATTCCTGATATAAATTTATATCATGCATTTCAAACAGCTTCTATTAGAACTGACAAGTGACAAAACAATTATATTGTGTGCTGCATTTTTAAAACTGCCTCCATCTGTATTTGGATTTAAATTCTGGGATATGCACAAACAAGGTATATATTTAGCGTGAACAAGTCCACCCACACATTATTACAAAATGGCCATTTAAATCAAACAAACAAAAGAAGTTGAAAAGCAAGTCTGGAAAACTGGGTGAAAGCCATTCAATTCCTGTCAGAGCTTTAAAACGATTACATTGTCAGCAGTGTTACAATATCATCCACAGACATCCGCTGTCATTGAATTTTACAGCTGCTCTGCCCAAAATTGAAAGAGACCAATAGCCATTGTGAGGCATCTAAACAATTGGAATGGTCCCCAAACACAAAGACTGAAGTAAAATGAAGTAAACATATATTATGTAAATCAACTGTCTTAGCATACAGTAAAATCAGGTATAACTGTTTCCCCTCTTACCCAATAAAATTAACGATTTTCCAGAAAATAAGGGATACATTATTTTCCCTTCCAAATAGGTGGGAGTGATAGCTGTGGTTTCAGGTAAATTTTGCACTATTAACTGCCACTCCTTGTTTTCTTACCTTGTTTCTGCCATGTCTTGATAATTACTACCCAACACATCTTCTGGGAAGGGATCTTATTATTCTATGCTTACTATAGTATCTACCAGCCATGTAAACTGGAGGATTTTTGGACTTCCACAAAATAGGCTTTCCAGGCTCTGCCCCAGTACGCCATAGTGCTAAACATACAAGAATGTGAGAAGAGCTCCATTAGATAAGACCAAAGGCCTGATTCCAGGATTCTTTTTCCACCAGATGCCCACAAGAAACTCCTACGCTGAACATGAATAAAATACAGTAGTACAATCCTGCTCATTGCTCCCCAGCAACTGGTATTCAGAGGCATAGTGCCTCTGATACTGATATAATTGGCCACTAATATTATGATTAGTGGCTAATGGTAGCCTGAACTCTCTTATTAATTTTCCTAATCCTTAAGTCACTGAAGTTCTTGGCCTTCACTTTATCTTGTGGTACTGAACTCTGGAGTTTAATTATACAATGTGTGAACAAATACCTCCTATTCTCTGTCCTAAATCACCAATAATTTAGCTTCAATGGATGGCCCTTAGCTCTATTGTTATGTGAGAGAAAAGAAATCTTACCCCTTTTTACTAACTACACCATGCATGACTTTAAAGGACCCTCATACGAACTTGTTTCCTAACATATAACATCCTAACATGTAAAGCCCCAGACATTGTAACCCTTTCTTTCTTTACTGAGCTGAGATATGAGCTGGCATACACTAAGTGTCAGCCTAGGACTAGAGAGACTCAGCTTCAAATCCCCACTCCTCCATAATTGTATGGGGAGACATCTCTCAGCCTAACCTATCTCAAATGGTTGTTTCTGAGGGTAACATAGAAGGGGAAAACTCAGATATGCTGCCTCAAGTTCCTAGGGGAGGACAGAATTGAAATGTAATCCATAAACATATAGTATTGGTGCTTGTGGCAGTCAAGATGTACAGTCAGTTCAGTGAGTGAGTACACATGTATGTGCTAACAATTTGATCCTATTTCCTCAGAAGTAGGTCTCAATGAACGAAATGTGTCTTGTTCTTCAGCAGGGGTAGGCAACCTTTCCCCTTTAAGGGCCAAGGGACTTCAGCTCCCAGAAGCCTCAGCCATGTTGGCCAATAGTCCCATGTTGGCCAATAGCTCCTGGGATTCTGGGAGCTGAAGTCCCTCGGCCCTTTGGAATTCTGGGAGCTGAAGTCCCTCAGCCCTTAAAGGGGAAAGGTTGCCTACCCCTGTTCTTGAGGAAATGTGTATAGCAGGGGTAGGCAACCTAAAGCCCAGGGGCCGGATGTGACCCCCTGAAGCCTTTGGACTGTCCTAGGCCGGTCCTGCCACCGGCACTGCTGGCACCACCCCCCGCTGCCACTGCCACCACCGCCCACCATGATGATATTGATTATTGTTATTATTACTTGTTCTTGGGGTTTTCTTGGCAAAATCTCCACAGGGGTTTTGCCATGGCTTTTCTGGGGCTGAGTGAGTGTGCATGCATATATATTTTTTTAATTTTTTATTTTTTTTATTTTTATTATTTGTTTATTTATTTATTTTTGGTGCTTCGGCCCCCCAATTGTCTGAGGGACAGCAACCCAGCCCCCGGCTCAAAAAGGTTGCCTACCCCTGGTGTATAGGATTAGTCAGTAAAGTTGTAGGTCTTCACACACTTACAAATGAATATGATTTCACGTAATCAGTAAAGGTAGTACAGTAAGTAATTTTAGACTTTGGACTCTTGTTTTATGTGGGGATCCCCTCTTTAAATGGTAATGCAGAACGAGGGCCTTATTGCTTATTCTGCTGAATCAAGCAATGGACTTCAGACTCAAGGTCCTGCCTTGATGTTACGACTGCTCAGTAGGGGGTCAGCAAGATAGGTAATATTTTTTAGGCTTGCACTACATCTTTCTCTAAAAACATCTGCAAGTTAATTATGGTGTTGCACATTGTTTGGTGAAGTGTTTATGTCATCTCTTTGCCATTACTTGCAGAAAAGCAGTATCATAAATGAATCAAGTACCATGATAATGGCTTACTTGAAATAGGTGACCTCTGTGAGAAATTATCACAAAATTATCACATGAGACTTCCACAGGCCATGCTCTTCTCCACACTGTTTTCACAACATATATCAGTAGTTTCTAGCCAATGGGGGAGGGATTACACTTTAGAGCAAGAAAGGAGTGTTGTCACTCAAACTACATCATGCTGTATTTTTTTCTCAGACACTGTTTCCATCATAGTTTCAAACTAAGGACAAGCTCCATGTGTATCTTTATTATCCAAAAACTGTATAACCCAGAGAAATTTTGCATGTGTGAAAAGGCTCACACGGAACATGACTTCATATCCTGTAGCTGTCACATCCCATGTTCAGCTGTTATATTACTGAATAATATACTTGCTCATGTGAGTAGTCATAAGAGTTCATGAAGTTTCTACATGGACATATTCCACAACTCTGCAGCAAACTGATCTACAATAAAAGTAGAAACAGAGTGCTGTGTTTTTATTTTAATCAGAACCAAATTTAAACCATTATTTGATCCTACTAACTGAACCTGAACTGGAGTTAAGCCAAAAACAAAGAGGGGGTGAAAAGGAGGGGGAGAGGATTTGGATCATCTATTAGGAAAGGTTCAGCTTTTTCCCCTTAAAATTATATATTAAAATATTGTTAAAAGAAAGTGTCATCTTGTTTTCATTATAAAACATGACTACAAATAATGAATAAACATCAGACGGCTACCAGAGAGGCCTGCATCACTATAATGAGAGCAGAAGTCAACTAGTCTGGTACAGAAGGATTGGCAAAGGAAAGTGGTACAAGATGAACACAGCATGTGATAGCAGGCCTGAGACACCACCATCTGCACTCAGAAAGGGGTGCAATGCTGTCTGGCCCCCGATTAGACCAAGAAAGGAAAGTGGGCTTCATGTTAATACACCATTTCCTGTAAATGTATTACTTAGACCAAGATCTGTTTCAATCCAATTCAAGCATAACGTGTAGCTATGTGTGTGGGGTGTGTGTATGTGTGTGTGTTGAGGACATTGCCCTTGCAAAAGAATGTGGCCCCCAATTAAATTTTCTTTCAGTCCCCAAATTTCTGGCATTGCAAGATGTGAGACACTGAAAATCATTCAGCCCCAGAACTCTTACATTTGCTGTGTTTGCATTCTCTTGGTCATTTCCTGGCCTTTTGTTTGGTTGTCTAAACTGTGTTTTTAAATGCTCAACTGATGTTTTAAGTTACGGCAATGCTAGAAAATTAAGCACTGAAGGAAAATTTAATTGGGTTGATCTTATTCTTATTGGGAGATATGTCCTTATTTTGTATCCCTCCCAGGTCTATCCCCAAAGATTTTGCTAGTGAAGCAAGTGGCAAAAGCATGCACTCCACCTCCCACCTCACTGGATTCTAATCGTCCCTCAACAAAATGTTCCAGTTCAGATTAGAACAATTATTTATTTTCCTTTAAACTATATTGTGCAGTTAATCAAAATGGTAGTATATCTTTTTAGCCTTCTCTGACTGAAAACAGAACTTCAGACCGCAGGATGAACTTGAAACAGAAACAACAAAGAAGATGTATCAGTGCTGATATGACTCCTTGCATTTTCCGATTTTAAGTTTATAACACAATTTGGCTCCTCATTGTGGCAGTCAGGACCAGCCATACAATTAAGCATAGTGAGGCTCTGGCCCAGGCAGCAGATGTTGGGGTCAGTACCCCAGCCTGTTGTCCTGATGCCTGGCCATTCCTATTCGTTGAAATTCACATGTTCTGTTCTGTATCCCATAGCTAGCCTGCTGCAACCCTTTTATACAGTGAAGTACATTGCCACTCCAGCTGGCTTCTGCACATGGTCTTGGGAAGGTGGGGTACCATCTTGGCCTTTGTTGCCTCAAACAACAAAATGTCTTGAACGTCTCCCAATAAGCACAAACGTTAAGCTAGCAACAATGAAGGAGTAACATAGTACGTTGAAACCAATGATCTGGTAGAAGAAGTTTGCTAGAAAAACAAGGCATTCTTCTCCTCTTCTCGCCCAGTCCTCCATGCTAAAATTTGTTCGCCAAGATGCCAGAGCAGATTTTTGGGATTCACAAGTGAAGGCCTCTGGAATCAAACACCTCTTCCACTGATGAATGCAATTCCAAGAAAAGAAGGACACCATTGGATTCAATCACAGTAAACAGTTACAGGCCTGACTTTTGCCTGCCTAATGAAGGGCCTTTGAGGACCGCTAGAAATAGGGCAAATTGAGTCCACTTTAACTGCCCTGGCTCAGTGCTAGGGAATCATGGGAATTGTATTTTTTTCTGAGACATTGAGTCTTCTCTGTCAGAGAGCTCTGGTGCCACAATAAACTACAGTTCCCATGATTTCCTAGCAGGGCAGTTAAAGTGGACCCAGGGGGGTTGCAGACTGCCAGAAATAGTGTGAATTCAGTCCACTTTTAGGGTTAGGGTTAGTGCTAGGGAATCATGGGAACTGTTATTTTTCTGAGACATTGAGCCTTCTCTGTCAGACAACTCTGATGCCACAATAAAATACAGTTCCCATGGTTCCCTAACTCTAACCCTAACCCTAAAAGTGGACTGAATTCACACTATTTCTGGCAGTCTGCAACCCCCCCCAATTTGCACTATTTCTGGCAGTCTGCAGAGGCGCTTCGTAAAGGGGTTCACACTTTGGCCTTGGTCTATGAGACTCTGCCAGTCAAAAGTCAGCATTATAATGATTATGTGTTTGCAATGATATAATCCATATTAATGCTTCTTTTAAGGGGAAAATGGTATCAGAAAGCACTGTTCTGAAAGCTCATTGTGATGTTTGTAAGCTGCAACACTAGTTTCTCTTCCATTACTATATTATTATGTAGCACCATTGAGACTAACTGAAAGAAAGAAACTGGTAGCTTGAGCTTTTGTAGACTTGACCTTACTTCCTCAGATGCAGTTTTGAATTATGAAACCCTGTTCATGGCTATTGCACAGAAGGGAATGAAGCATTAAATTAAGGAGGTCTCTAGATTTGTGCTTTCTGGTTATACTGGGTATATCCAATTTAAACATACAATTTTACTTGCTCATTCTATTAATGTATTATTTTACGATTATCTCAATGTCAGGACTACTAAGAGAAAATTATAGAAGTGGAAAAAGAAGTTGTGAAGCCAGACACAGGGCTGCATATGGTCATATTGCAGTACCGTGCATGACCTTGTTAGTCTGTTAACAGCAAAAGTAGTCTTGCAGCACCTTAAAATATAATAAATTTGTTATGACTTAGGCTTTAATTGACAGTATAAGATGCACAAAGTATTATCTTGAGTTACAGTAATATAAATGCATGGTTAGGTGGGAAGAAGAGACTGTAAACAGCGAGATCAGAGGGAAAAGAAATGCATCTCCAACAGGCAATTAAAATTAGGTTATTAAAATGGATCCTTCAGAAACCAGATGTCCTAACTGCAAAGGAGGACAAAGGCACTGCAAAATGCAAGAAAAATGGAGGACATGAACAAATAAAACCTAAAAAGCACTAATATAAATGTAAATTCATGCTTCTTAGCCAGGCCCAAAACGGAGGACATTTGGAAATTCCTCCTGGATGAAGGCTGAAATAGAGGACAGTCCTGAAAAAGGAGGATATCTGGCCACCCTGTTCACAAAACATCCCAATGATGGTAATAAAATATATAGAGCAGGGGTAGGCAACCTAAGGCCCGGGGGATGGATGCGGACCCTTGAGGCCTTTGGACTGGCCCCAGGCCGGTCCTGCCACCGCCGCCGTCCCCCGCCATGATGATATTGATTATTGTTGTTATTACTTGTTCTTGGGGTTTTCTTGGCAAAATCTCCGCAGGGGTTTTGCCATGGCTTTTCTGGGGCTGAGTGAGTGTGCAGGCATATATTTTTTATTTTTTTAATATATTTTTTTTAAAATATTTTTATTTATTTATTTATTTATTTATTTATTTATTTATTGTGCTTCAGCCCCCCCATTGTCTGAGGGACAGCAACCCGCCCCCCCCGGCTCAAAAAAGTTGCCTACCCCTGATATAGAGGGTCTCTAATTGTCTGCATTTCATTTCCACAAGATCTCTTCCCCCCCCCCCCCCGCAATCCCTCCACACTGAGAGTGTGAGTTGCCCAAGGTCACCCAGTGGGTTTCCATGGGCGAGCAGAGAGATTTGAACCCTGGTCTCCCAATGTCCAAGTCCAATGCTCAGACAACTACACCACACTGGCTCTTCTTGAAATCTGGAATGGTTTCGGGGTTATTTTTAACCTTTGAGGGAGCCTGTCTCTCACAGAGGAAACCCTGAATGGTGATTTCAGCAGTTCCCTTCCTTTTGAAGAACATTTCAGAAGGTTTGGAAGCATGCTAATTAAGAATTAAAGCTGGCACCTCTGGCCCTCCCTTAGTTTCTCCTAGGTGCATCCAAGGCCAATTCTTAATTTGCAAGGCTGCCACACTCTTGGTTCTGTGTTGTTGTTTTTTCCCAAGGCAGCAGGAAGGTGGAGGGGAGGCCCTGAAAGCCAAGGTTTGTTACAATCAGAGCAATCTTACACTGACCCTTCAACCTGACCTTGTCTGTCTCCTTAGGAACAGAGATCCTGTGTTGTGTATGTGTGTTTTGTGTTGGTTTTTTGTGTGTGTGTGAAAGAAAGAGAGAGAGAGTGCAACTTGCCTCCTTTAGCTAAGTGTGTGTGTGCCTTCAAGTCACCTGTCAACATAAAGACCTTCTTTGGAAGTCTTTAAACAGAGGCTGGATGGTCATCTGTCAGGGATGATTTGATTGAGAGTTCCTGCATGGCAAGGGGTTAGACTGGATGACCCTTGTGGTCTCTTCCAACTCTATGATTCTATGATTCATACGGCAACCCCAAGAGTTTTCTTAGCCAAGGAACCCTCAGAAGTGGCCTTGCCACTGAAATACAGCCCACAGCACGCGGTCTTCTTCGTTGGCGGTCTCCCCTCCAAGTACTAACCAGGGCTGACCCTGCTTAGCTTCCGTGATCAGACTGGGAACCTTCAGGGTATTCTTTTTATTTTATTTCCCTTCCAGTCTTGGAGAAGTTGGAGAGTCCACACTTGGGTCAGCCTCAGGAGGTGGAGGAGAGAAAAGGACACTTGGAGGAGCGATGAGGGGAGGAAGAGATTATTGGAGGACAGATCATCATCATCATCATCATCATCAGGATTTCCACGTAGCCTTAATTTTTTTTGGTCCGCCTACTCTTCATTTCCCCACTACCACCCCTAAATGTCTGGCTGATCAGGCTATAAATCTATACCAAGGCACAAGTCATCAAAATGTGCCATGAATCTTCCTTTTGGGCTGGAACCAGGCAAAGAGAACCCTTCCCTGGCGTCGCAACCCTATAGGGTGCCTGGGAGAGCATCCACACTGCAAAGATAACCCGGTTTGAGCCCGCTTTAACTGCCAGGGCTCCCTGCTCTGGAATTCTGGGCAGGGTCGTTTGTTGTGGCACCAGAGCTACAACAAACGACCCTGCCCAGAATTCCAGAGCAGGGAGCCCTGGCAGTTAAAGCGGGCTCAAACTGGGATATTTCTCCAGTGCGGACGCAGCCTAAAAAGCGCGGGAAGTGGGGACGCAACAGTATCCAGTGATTATAAGGGGAAGTTTGGAGTCTGTGAATGGTGTGGGAAGGATAAAAAGTAACTTGGGAGTGCTTTTTCCTCCCAAGCCTTGCACCCAGAGCTAAACCTGGGTCCTAGGGAAGGAAAGGGGGCTGAGGGGGGTCTTTGGGAGGGACCCTGGCCCCCATTTCCAGCCCTAAAACTCCCTCAGAGAAAAGAGAAGAGAAGAAAAGAGGAGAAGGAAGAGGAAGAGGAGGAGGAGGAGGCGCTCCCGCCCAGGCCTTCCTGCTTCTTCCTCCCTTTGCGCCTTTTTTAATTTTGCTTTTTCTCTCTCTCTCCTTTTTTTTTTTTAATTGCCGGCAAACTCTGTGGCGCCTCCTTAAATCTCTGCCGTTAAAATGTGGGCGGGTGTTTCAAGTCAAAGAGCGCTCAAATGTTTTTTTCCTTTTCAAAAAAAGCTGCCGAGGGTTAGAAGTTGGCGACGGGAGGGTGAAAGAGGGAGAGAGGGAAAAAAGGAAAAGAAAAGAGAGAAGGAAGGAAGGAAGGAAGGAAAGAGATGGAGGAGAAGAAAGCAGCAGCAGCAGCATTAAGGAAAGAAGACCCAGGCTTCCTTAGCTTGGCCTCTGCTTCTTGCAGCAGAAGGAAGGAAGGAAGGAAGGAAAGAAAGAAAGAAAGAAAGAAAGAGAAGGAAGGAAGGAAGGAAAGAAAGAAAGAAAGAAAAAGAAGGAAGGAAGGAAAGAGCCGGAGGAGAAGAAAGCAGCAGCAGCATTAGGAAAAGAAGACCCCGGCTTCCTTAGCTTGGCCTCTGCCTCTTGCAGCAGAAGGAAGGAAGGAAGGAAGGAAGGAAAGAAAGAAAGGAAGGAAAAGAAGGAAGGAAGGAAGGAAGGCGGCCCCGGAGTCCGTTTTGCAAGGAGCCTCGGCTGTCCTGTCAAGAGATGTTGGCTCTCCTTCCTCCTGGCCCTCCTCCATCCAAACCCGGAGCCTGTGGGGCCACAGAAAAGGCGACCCACCCGTGACACGCGACACGACACGCGGCATTTCCTCGGGTGTGACTCGGGAGTGGCCAGGGCCGGTGGTCGGTGGTCTTGCTTCCTCTGCCAGGGGATGTTTGGCAGCTGATCAGCTGCTGACAGGGCTTAACCCTCTCGGAGCCAAAGGCACTCTTGGGCTGGAGCAGGACTCGAACCCAAGACCCCTCCTCCCGAAAATTAAGAAAAAAGACGAGGAGGAAAGCCTTGCAGGACAAGCCCCTACTCTTGTCCAGGGTGCCCAGGAGAAGAAGGCGCCGCCAAATGGAGGACCTTCCAGGAGACACATGGAGGACACGGCCACAGGAAAGCGAAGAACACTCATAGATAGAGCTGTAAACCCTCTGCTTCTTAGTCCTGCTCCAAATGGAGGACGTTTGGGAATGCCTCCTGGACAGAAGGCAAGGAAATGGAGGGCGCCTGGTCACCCTGAGGGCAAGGCACGGCCAAATGGAGGGCCTTCCAGAAAACATGGAGGACGTGACCAAAATGCCAGCTCGGTAGAAAAGTTAAGCCTTGCCTCTAAGCCATGCTCAAAGTGGAGGGCCTTCAAGGCAACCTGGGAGGACATTACCACATAAAAGCTAAAAACATTAATATGCATAGCAGTAATCCATGCTTCTTGGCCATGCGCAAAATGGAGGACTTTTTGAAATCCCCTCCTGGAGAGAAAAGGTGGGAAAGGAGGACGTGCCCCAGAAAAGGAGGACGCCTGGTCAGCCTCAGGCAGGGCGAGACACCTCCAAATGGAGGAAAACATGGAGGACGCCACCGGAATACAAGCTCGATATAAATGTCAACCCGTGCTTCTTGGTCGTGTTCAAAATGGAGGACGTTTTGAAGTTCCTCCCGGAGAAAAGGTGGCAATGGAGGACGTGTCCCGGAAAAGGAGGACGCCTGGTCACCCTGAGGACAAGGCACCGCAGAAATGGAGGACCTTCAAGACAACATAGAGGACGAGAGAAATGTCAGTCCATGCTTCTTGACCATGCTCAGAAAGGAAGTGGAAGGCCTTCCAAGAAAACCTGGGAGGACATTGCCACGTAAAAGCTAAAAACATTCATATACATGTCGATAATCCATGCTTCTTGGTCATGCTCAGAATGGAGAACGTTTTGCAATTTCTCCCTGGACAGAAGAGGTGGGAAAGGAGGACGTGTCCCGGAAAAGGAGGACGCCTGTTCCCTTGGTACCTGTGGCCAGGCAAAAGAGGTGAGTCCAGGCAAGGCCTTGGGTGGCTTCTTCTTCTCCCTCGGCCTCCCTTTCTTCCTCTTCCCCAATTCTTCTTCTCCTTCATCTTTCTTTCTTTCTTTCTTTCTTTCCTTCTTTCTTTCCTTCCTTCTTCACCTTCTCCTCTGCCTCAGTTTCGCTTCGCTGGCTGAAAGGGAGAGGAAGACCTCCTGCCATGGCTCTGGCCAAGGTCCTCAAGGAAGGAGGGGGTTGCTTTGTGGATGTGTGTGTCTATGAGTGTGTCTATGAGTGTGTCTATGAGTGTGTGTGTGTACTTTGCTGCTGCTGCGGGTGCCGGAGGTGCCCAGCTCTGCTTTTCAAGCTCCAGCATCAGCAGCAACGCGTATCTATCACGTGTGAACCCATAAGGGGCGGGCTTTTGGCAAGGAGCTTGTATTTACTACAAGAAGGTCTACTCCAGAAGATTAACATCCCCACTCCTGTCACTTTCCGATGGCCATGCCCGGCTGAGTGGGAGTGGGAGTGGGAGTGGGGTGGGGGGGACCCCGAAACAACAACCCATCACCACCAAGGAACAGAATAATTAAAAAAAAGAGGGGGGGGAAGGAAATAGATATAGCTATAGATTTATATATATTTTATATATCTATATATCTATATCTATATCTCTTTCCCCGACCCTGGTCAGTCGCTGGCCCCCAGGAATGGCCGAGCCTTTGGCGAATGCGTTGGCGTCGGCTGCTGCCCGAGGCGACCTGGCGCAAGTTACTCATTTGTTGGAAAATAATGTCAACGTCAATGGACGCAATGGCTTTGGGAGGACTCCGCTGCAGGTTGGTATCCAGAGGCGGGCAGAGGCCAGCTTCCACCACTAGGCAAACTGGTCAGATGGGGGAGGAGGAGGAGGAGGAAGAGGAAGGAAGAAGGAAAAAAAGAGGGGACCATTTTACAAGAAGGAAAGGGAGAGGGGGAGGGGGGAAAAAGATGACTGCCTTTTTAAAAAAAAATAATAATACTAATAATAATAATCCAAAATCCAACCCCTTTGCCATATTTTATAACTTGGACCGCTCCAGCTCCCTCAAAAGTGACGTACTTTGCAGAGAAATGGCTCAGGGATATATTGTTTTTTGGGGTTTTTTTTTAATCCACGCGTTAACTGGGATTTTCTTCTAAAGAAACCTTTCTCCTTCTCCTTCTTTTTCTTTCCCCCCTTTTATTTTTCTCTCTCCTTCCCTGGAGGAAAAAGCAAGTGGCAAAAGGGGAGGGAAAGAAAGGGAAACCATCCGGACTGGGTCGGGTTTCAGGGCAGGTCGGTAAACACCTCGCTTCTTTTTCCTCTCTTTCTTTTTCTCTCTCTTTTCTCTCTCTGAAACCCCGATGATAGGCTTCGCTTTGCCAAAACGGGGGTGCTCTCAGGTTGAAGAAAGTGGGGGACAATTGAGGCTTCCCTCTCCTACTCTTTCTCTCTTTTTCCTCTCGCCTTTTCCATGCTCAGCCTATTTTTCCCCCCCTTTCCTACTAGGGCCACTAACTCCGATGTGTGTTAAAAGAGTTGCCTTAAAAAAACAACAACAGCCCTTATCCTTGGTTGAGACTTTTACCATGATGATGATGATTAATTTTAGTCACTTAAGGGATGGCTCCACGGCGAGGATTTCCTTGCGCTAGGTATATACTACTAAAGTCGCCTACACCCATTTCCAGTGTTTAGATTTACAGGCAGCAGCTGGAGCGCTTCCAGCGCCTAAAAATCCTGGACCCGCCGCTGAAAATTGTTTTCTTTTGAGAACATCGCCTAACGGTGCTGAAAGCGTTACAATACACGAGAAAAAATAGACAAGAAAAAAAAAAAGGGTGGTGGTGGTGGAAAATAGAAATCTCTACAGATATAAAATGTAGGTGGAAAAGGCTGTGGCTATTTGGGGTGCCAGGCGAAGAAGGATCAAGTGTGCAAGTGTGGACCCCTTGAATTGGGCTCCTTAAAAAGAAAAGCAGTTCCCAAAATGTTGCGAGGGCAGGCCTTAATGTTAGGGGTTGAAAGATTGCTGAAAAACAACATTTAATTCCCCTTCCCTTATTTAAAATATCTTGTAATAACCAGTCTTGGAATTAGCATGTATGGTGTTTGCTTCCCCTTTTCCAATTCAGTTCAGCAAGTGTCATATTTTTGACAACTCTATGGGGGACATGAGTCCTCCCCCCACAGTTTCTCTAGACTTCTTTCCCACCCCCAAGGGATAAATGACCCATAAGGAGGGAAGGGTAGTTAGTCCCATTTCTGCTTCCAAACTGGGGCTCTATTGGAAAAGTGCAGAAGCAACTCACTTTGGGGATCATCTCTCCCTGATTTATAGGAGGTACGTTTTTCTAGACAGAGATGCAAAAGGAAGCTCCCTGAGCCAGGGGTATCTTCCCCCCCCCCATCAACCATGTCTTACAGGAGCTTTAACATAAAATATTATTTGACACACATACACATACACACCTCACACCCCCACATACCCTAGAATAAAACCTAAAACACAACTGAAGAGGCTGACTGTTATTTTCAGTCTGCGTCTGGTGAGATCTATTTAGTTTTAGTGGGTGGGTGATAAAACTGGAGAAAGCTGATAGTCAACACATCCTCCAATATTACTTACTCTATATCAAAGAAAGTGGAAACAAACACTGGCTTCTTTTCCCTCTCATTCAGATACTCTTTCGCTATGATTTTCTCTGAACTATTTTTTCCCCTCTCCTTTCCTCCTTTTAAAAACAGGTGTTTTTTTCAGCAGGATTTGGCCAGGAAAAGTCAGGGTTGTTCGCGTAGGACTTTTCTTTTCTAATTATTCCTTTCTGTTTGTGAAACAGTGCCACATCAGAAGCATTTCACATTTGGAATGGTATACAAAATCTCACTTTTATCAGCACACATAATACATACACCCTTCACCCTTTTTTAATTTCAGAAGCAGCTTTCCTTGCTCACTCCTCAAAAGGCCAAGTTTTTGCAGGGTGTGCTGGGCAGATGCGTATGTCGCATCTGCCAAAGTGATGCAGGGACCACATTATTAGTTTCCGAAAGAAGTACAACTCTCTTGATGCTTGAAACCTAATTCTGAAAGCCTCAGGCTTTCCTCTAGTTATGTCCCAGTAAACTCCCCTTTTCATACTTATTACCTTTTCACACTCCTGTTGCTGACCAATGACCATTCAAGCTCTTATTCTTTCCCCTCATACCCTCACAAAACTTTGACTTTCCTCCGATTTTTTTTTTACTGCCCTTTCCAGTATTGTTTACTCTTGCGCACACTGAAAGTAGAAGACAGCATTCCTTACAAAAGAAAAATGATATAAGGCTGTGTGTGTGTGTGTGTGTGTGTGTGTATGTGTAAAATCCTTCAAGAATGGGGGTGAGGAACAAAACAGGGATTAAATATATATATATATCATGCTTCAAATTGACCCTTCCAAAAAGCAAAGAACTTGACCGAAGGGTAACCTTCAATGTGTGGCATTGCAAAAGATCTAGCTGCATCTTTTTTTAAAGTCACAGGGACTGAAGGACTCAGCATGCCCAAGGGGTCTTGGAAGTGGTAGTCCTGCTCTTGTGCTGAAAAAGATTACACATACACGGCCTATAGCAGTTTTATAAAGCTGTGATATCCCACCATTTTTGTGTTAACAGAAAACAGCAGGGATCATGCGAGTCCTAATAGCTGTGCTTTTAGTAATAACTGCACAGAAAAGGGGGGAAAAGACATTTAGGGAAGCCAACAGATTTTTAAAATTTTCCAAAAATGTGAGAATTTCAGAAAGGGTTTTGCCCCCTCACAATTATTAGATGGAACTAGATGAATGTTTAATTTGTATTCACAGAACTGTAATAATAACAGATCATGACTGCAAATCCTTGCTACACTTTTGCAGAGATCCACTAAAGACTAAGGCATTAGTCATTGAAGCCATAAGTTGGCTGTCCACAGGTATGGACATCCAATACTCTCAGATATTTAAATTTAATATGCTCAGCTGCTACATAATAAATGCATTGCACATTGTAGTCACTCCGTTCATCTAAAATGTAAGCATAATGGGATTGTATTACAGCCCCTTGACAATATGAGAGTAACACCACAGACACACATATAACAGTCATCTTCTTCCAATTTCTCTTTATCTTATTTAGTGGGTCAGAGTCTGTTGTTCCTGATTAGTTTGTTTCCTTGCTTGTCTTGTACTTAAGAAAGTTTATATTTCTGTCAAGAAGTCCGTTCAGTTCAAGGTATTTTCTCAGCCTACTTTCCATCCTTAGTGTAGGGTGTAGTCTTGTTCTGACATGGCTAACTTGCCTTGGAGGTTATTAATAATAGGAAGGAGTCCTGTGCCACCTAAAAGACTGACCAATTTATTCTAGCATCAACATTTGGGAGCTATAGCCTATTTTATCAAAAGCTTGGAGTCTTATCTAGATATCTAGATATGCATACATGGCTGGAAGTGAAATTTTAGACAGCTCAGAGGGAAATTTAAATACACAAAGTACTGTCTGACAGTTACATAATGACTAGTGTTGACATTAATTCTCACTGCCAGTACTTTGTGTATTTAATTGCACTTTCTACAATCCCAAGCATCTGCACCTGGTATATGCAGATTAGAAATGCATCTAGTGAAGCTGGTTATAGTCCATGAGCATTAATGCAACAATACATTTGTTAATCCTTAAGGTGCCACAGTTGGTTTTGCTACAACAGGCTTACTCTTTGGAGGTTGCTGCAAGGTTGTGTGTGTGGGGGAGTGGAAGCATTATAACAAGGGATTGTCAAATAAGTATTTGGTAAATAAACAGTCTAGGAGAGACAGCTTGCTCCACACATGATGTGGACAAAATGTTGAGATGAACACTAGATCTATTTATCTTGTGTCCCTTTGATTTCACTGCGGAAATCTGCCGAGACCTGCATTAATCCTATTTTAATTAATTGTTTCCAATAAGTGACTACTTTAAGTGACTACTTTTCCAGTAAGGCATAACACATAAGATTGAGGCTCACTGATGGAATACAGATGAGAGTGGCAGAGAGTGGTCCAGTCCTCTGCAGTGGAATGGCCTCCTCTGTTGAGATTATTCCAGCCTATGGCTGCATCCGCACTGCAGAAGTAATCCAGTTTGAGACCACTCAGGCTATGGGAATCTAGGAAGTGTTGTTTGTTCCCAGAATTCCATAGCCTGGAGCCATGGCAGCTAAAGTGGTCTCAGATCGCATTACTTCTGCAGTGCGGCTGCAGCCTCTGTCTGCTAGGGTTTCTTCTCATATTAAGCCTAGAGCTTTATCGATCCGGATTTTCCCCCCCTCCCCTGCCCACTCCTCAAGGAAAACCTCCCAAGGCATGCCTCTCCTCCACTCAGGGAGACCCCCGGCAGGTGGATCGCCTTCCTCAGGGTCCCCTTTCTATTTTGGGGTGTTAAAAGCAGGAGTTGGAGAGGTGACATCCTTAAGAAATGCAGGACCGGGCAGGGAGGGAGAAGTTCACACCTGGGAGTAGAGACAGCAGGCAATAATAAATAGTCTCCTGAAACCAAAGCTTGGAAAAGTTGATTATTCGAATTATAACGCCCAGAGGAACTCAACCAGCATGGCCACTCCAAGAAACGAGGAGATGCTCGGGGCTAGAGCTCCAAAAAGTAACTTTCCTAAGCTGTGGCAGAAATGGAGCGTGGGGATTTAAGACGCTGGTATTGGAATTGGGAGCCGGCGTGGGGGAGGGGTTTGAGTTTATGGCTCTGGGACCCGGGTTCGAATCCCGGCTCAGCCATGGAAACCCACTGGATGAGCCTGGGCAATTCACACTCTCTCAGCCTCTGAGAAAGGCAATGGCAAAGGCAAACCACCTCCGAACAAATCTTGCCAAGAAAAGTCTCATTATAGAGTCGCCCTAAGTCGGAAACGACTTGAAGGCACATAACAACAAATTCGAAATGAGTGAGTGAGGTGTGTGTGTGTGTGTGTGTGTGTGTATGTTGCGTGCCTCCAAGTCCCTTCGGACTTATGGCAATCCCTAAGGCGGTGGTGACCCTATCGATCCTGGGGTTTTCTTGGCCAGAGCTGTTCAGAGGAGACTTTGCCCCTCTGAACAACTCTGGCCAAGAAAACTTCAGGAGAGAGGTTCACTTGAGGCTGAGAGAGTGTGATTTGCCTAAGGTCACCTTTCCTGGGCGAGCTGGAGGAGAGTGGCAGCCCAGCTCTGAAACCACTATCCCCACGTTGGGACATACTAAAACAAAGGACAGTATACTTGCCCATAGGGAAACCGTACTTGCCCATAGAGAATCATTGGGGAACACTTGCCCATAGGGAAACATAGAGTAAGAAGTATTCAATCTTGGTATTTCCCTATGGTTTTCTATGGGCAAGTATGGTTTTCCTCTGGGCAAGTACTGTCCTTTGTTTTAGTATCTCCCCTGGGCCAAGAAAACCATAGGGAAATACCAAGACTGAATACTTCTTACCCTATGTTTCCCTATGGGCAAGTGTTCCCCAATGATTCTCTATGGGCAAGTACGGTTTCCCTATGGGCAAGTATATTGTCCTTTGTCTTAGTATTTGCCCATAGAGAACCATGGGAAAATACCAAGATTGAATACAAGATTGAATACAAGTGTTCCCCAATGTTTCCCTATGGGCAAGGATACTGTCCTTTGTTTTAGTTCAGGGGTAGGCAACCTTTCCCCTTTAAGGGCCGAGGGACTTCAGCTCCCAGAAGCCTCAGCCATGTTGGCAATAGCTCCTGGGATTCTGGGAGCTGAAGTCCCTCGGCCCTTAAAGGGGAAAGGTTGCCTACCCCTGTTTTAGTTAGTCTGTCCCGTTCCCGAGGCAGACTACCCTGCCCAGAATTCCAGAGCAGGGAGCCCTGCCATTAAAACAAATGTCAGTATTTGCCCATAGAGAACCATAGGAAAATACCAAGATTGAATACAAGACTGAATACAAGTGTTCTCCAATGACTCCTTATGGGCAAGTATACTGTCCTTTGTTTTAGTGCAGGGGTAGGCAACCTTTCCCCTTTAAGGGCCGAGGGACTTCAACTCCCAGAATCCCAGGAGCTATTGGCCATCATGGGACTATTGGCCAACATGGCTGAGGCTTCTGGGAGCTGAAGTCCCTCGGCCCTTAAAGGGGAAAGGTTGCCTACCCCTGTTTTAGTATTTGCCCATAGGAGAACCATAGGAAAATACCAAGATTGAATACAAGACTGAATACAAGTGTTCCCCAATGGGCAAGTATACTGTCCTCTGTTTTAGTTAGTCTGTCCCTCGGGCGCGCGTAACGTGTGAACGCAGCTGAGCTGAGCGAGTGCCCGCGTGTTTCCTTGCCTGCCCAGGTGATGAAGCTGGGGAACCCGGAGATCGCCCGCCGGCTGCTGCTCAGGGGCGCCGACCCGGACCTGAAGGACGGCGCGGGCTTCGCGGTCCTCCACGACGCGGCCCGGGCGGGCTTCCTGGACACCCTGCAGACTTTGCTGGAGTTCCAGGCGGACGTCAACGTGGAGGACGGCGAGGGCAACCTGCCGCTGCACCTGGCCGCCCAGGAGGGCCACCTGCCCGTCGTGGCTTTCCTGGTGGAGCGCACCTCCTGCCGGGTCGGGCATCGCAACCGCAAGGGAGCCACCGCCTACGACTTGGCCCGGCTCTACAAGAGGCACGCCGTGGCCCAGCTCTTGGAGGGAAGGGGAGACCCCCTTAATGGGGACTGAAGACCCCCGCCCCCGGCTCCGGACTCGGACAGAGACCCTCCTCCATACTTCTTCTGTCTTCCCAGACCTCCCTCCCAGCTTGGGTGCCTCCTCCACCGCAGCCACCCTCTTCCTCTGCTGCTGCTGCTGCTGCTACTCCTCTTCAGGCACACAACTCTTTCCCTCTCTCTCTGGGCCTTTGCAAACTGCCAGAAATAGTGCAACTTGAGTCCACTTTTAGGGTTAGGGTTAGTGCTAGGGAGTCATGGGAATTGGGTTTGTTTTTTTCTGAGACATTGAGCCTTCTCTGTCAGAGAGCTCTGGTGCCACAATAAAATGCAGTTCCCATGATTCCCTAACCCTAACCTTTAAAGTGGACTCAATTTGCACTATTTCTGGCAGTCTGCAAAGGCCCTCTGTCTTTCTCTCAAATGCAGACGTCGGGGTGGTTGGTTTCCCTCCCTCGGGCTGCATCCGCACGGCAGGAATGACCCGGTTTGAGACCGCTCTAACTAACTACCCTGGCTCTAACTAGCTATAGGGAATTGTGGACATTGTCGTTTGTTGGGGCACCAGAGTTAGGCATTTCAGGAGGAAATGGAAGCGTGTGAAATTAAATGCGCAAATTACTGGCAGTGACAATTAGCATGAACACTAGTCGTTGTGTGAGGCTAAAAACAAGCTATTGGGGGTTGCAGACTGCCAGAAATAGTGCAAATTGAGTCCACTTTAAGGGTTAGGGTTAGTGCTAGGGAATCATGGGAATTGTCTTTTTTTCTGAGACATTGAGCCTTCTCTGTCAGAGAGCTCTGGTGCCACAATAAAATACAGTTCCCATGATTCTCTAACCCTAAAAGTGGACTCAATTTGCACTGTGAAGTCGTAGGCTTTCATGCAGTCTGCAACCCCCTTATATTGCCCAGAATTCCATAACATGGAGCCACAGAGCAATTAATGCGATCTCAAACCGCATGGATTCTGCAGTGCGGATGAAACCTTGGAGGTAAAAACAATTATCCCAGTAGCAGCTTTCCGTCACAGAGGACGGACCTTTGCGTTGTCTCCTGTTGTTGTTCTTGTTCACTCCCTTTCTTTATTCAGAGTTGCAAACCCCTGCTTTTTTATTTTTTCCTCTCCCTCTCTTTTTGTCTTTCTTTTTGTCTTTCTTTTTGTCTTTCTTTTTGTCTTTCTTTCTTTCTTTCTTTCTTATTATTTTGGATTACCATTCCAAGAACCCCTCAGCCAGAGGGTTCTGGAACCTATATTCCAAAAAGAGAAAGTTATTTTTCCCTCCTCCTCCTCCAAACTCTGCCTCAAGCGAGCTAAACCTGCTTTGTGCTTGGGGTGGGTGGGGGTATCTCTCTTAAAAACTTTACTGTGATTCCCACTCCCTAAGGGCCCACCCTCTTTTTGTTTTTTAAAAAATAAATCACTTTGCCTGATCAAGGCTAAAAATAATATGAAACGTTGCATGAAGGATTGTGCCATGCTGTGAAACGATTTTGTGCCCAAAAAGGGGCGAAGAAGGGAGAAAAAAAAACACACCCCAACTTCTGGATGTGTTAAAAGCATTTTTTTTTATACTTAGCTAGATTGTGACACTAACAAAAGCCTCCAGAAGTAAGACATCCCTGAAGCTGTTAGCTGGGAATTGTATTATTGTTGTTGTTACCATTTCTTTAAAAAAGCATCTTTATTCCGAAGAAGGTTCTGTCATTAAAGTAACTGAGAAGGGGGTTGCAGGCTGCCAGAAATAGTGCAAATTGAGTCCACTTTTAGGGTTAGGGTTAGGGAATCATGGGAACTGTAGTTTATTGTGGCACCAGAGCTCTCTGACAGAGAAGGCTCAATGTCTCAGAAAAAAAACAATTCCCATGATTCCCTAGCACTAACCCTAACCCTAAAAGTGGACTCAATTTGCACTATTTCTGGCAGTCTGCAACCCCCCTGACTTTCCTGTGAATAAGTCAGGATTGAAGATGAAGTCTTTGACTGTGTGTTTATGTGTGGCAGGGCAGAGGTGGGAGAGAAACAAAAAGGTATCTATGTTTGGATTTGTGTTGATGTTGACTGAAGATTCAGAATAGGTCAGGTTTTCAGCAGAAAAATAGTATCCCCCCCCCCCCAAATTGTTTCTATAGATCACTTTACAACCTTTATTTTCACAAATGTAGAGATGTTTTAAGGCATTAAAAAGAATATATTAGTCACACAACTGCACACCAAATTTCGAAAACTGGCCTTGACATTAAAATATGAATTAGTAAAATTAGATAAGATTAGTAAACTTGGTCAGACTTTTGGGGAGTGGCCCAAGATCCTTTTCAAGTCTGGTTTGCTTCAGAAACCTGCCAGTCCTTCAGCATTTATTCCGGAAGATTTCCATTTGTTCATTTGGAAATAATCCAGATTAAGCATTTTTATTTGGGGCCAAGACATGAAAATGTCAACCAAACCTAGTTTTGCAGGGTCAATTAATCATACTAAACCTCTCTGTTTTATAGAAGTTTATGGAAATAACACCTTTTACTAAGGCAAAAAAAAATGTTAATGAAACTGAACAGTTTTAAGTTCTGATGTTTTGGTTTTTAAGATTTCCAGTAATTTTTTTTTTTTTTAAAAAGGGCAGATGTTAAAAACTGATATAATTGCATGGGAGCAAACTACAAGGCATGTAATTCTTACCAAGTATTTAAAATGCTTTCACTTCTCATACTGCTACCGTTTTTTTCTGATTAAAAACCTCATCGTGTTGCAAAGCTGGAGTGTATTGATTTTTATTTTTATTCTCACTCTCCCCTGCAAATAAGTCTTTTCAGGGCATGTCACTTTGAAAAGTGGTACAAAAAGGAGGATGTGAAGATCACAAGGTTGGAGAAGTTTCCTTCAGTTTGGATTAAAGGGGTTAAAAATGACCAGTTTACCATTTCGGCTTCGCTGCCCGAAAAACTCGATTTAAAAAGGGGAGGTTAATTCCCCTTTCCTTTTAAAAGACGAATTTGTAAATAATAAAGGGAAGTTTTGTCCTCTATTAAAACTGACGTCTCTTCTGATCTGCACAAACTTCTCAGCTTATCCTTCTCTGAACCGAGGTTTCCAAAGGGTCAATTAAAAAACAGCCCGTTCCATGGCTAATAAAAACAACGACCTTTCCTTGCAAGCCAGAGTTTAACCCACTCATAGCCCTTTCTAAACCATCTCTTTTCTACCGACAGCAAAGCTTCCACATTCAAAAGCAAACTTTAAAAAAAATCAACCACTTCATATCCTCCTAATCCTGGACTAAAAACAAGAAAAGAAAAGAAAATTGTAATGCCTCCCATGATTTCTGTGTGTTTAAAAGCTTTTTGTAAAAGGCTGGCTATTCATATTTTAAAGTGGAGAAGGTGATAGGAAAGGAGCAGGGGGAAGAAACTAGTCTCAGAAAGCAAAACAAAACACAAGATAACCAACTGGTTCTTCCTTCGGATTTGTTCACACAAACGGTATGAACTCAGCGTGGTTTTAGAAATTAGTTGCATGGTTTCCCATTTGTAAGGCCAAAAGAACAGGAACATTCATTTCTTTAAAAGAAGAAGAAGAAGCAGCAGAAGAGAAATAAATGTCAGTCCTGTATATTGTGCTGGTAGGAAGCGAGAGGCTCCATCCACACTGCAGAAATGACCCGGTTTAATACCGCTTGAAATGCCCTGGCCCAATGCTAAGGAATTTTGGGAACTGGAGTATGTTGTGGCCCCGGAGCAGTTAAAGCGATGTCAAACCTGGTCATTTCTGCATCGTGGATGGATCCTTACACCATTTCAAAAGAGCCAGGCTGGGAGGGGGATATGAGACAGAGGGAGGAAAGAGAGGTTTAATGATGCATGGGCAGTGGCATTGCTCTAAAGACAAATATTTCCCAAAGATCATCTAAGGTGACTGGAGTTTGGCAAGTAAATCTCAATTAAATCCCGTTTCCTCTCTGTTGAATTGTAACCTCCTTTAAACGCACTGGTAGCTGGAATCGGATTTCCAATGTATGCCCTGAAACGTACGTCTCAGGATTAAGGCTCAATGAATAGCCTAAAATACATTTGGACTCAGAACCTTTGCAGACTGCCAGAAATAGTGCAAACTGAGTCTACTTTTAGGGTTAGGCTGAGTGCTAGGGAATCATGGGAATTGTTTGTTTTTTTCTGAGACATTGAGCCTTCTCTGTCAGAGATCTCTGGTGCCACAATAAAATACAGTTCCCATGATTCCCTAACCCTAACCCTTAAAGTGGACTCAATTTGCACTATTTCTGGCAGTCTGGAAAGGCCCTCAGAGGTCCTTCTCATTCCCAGGGAAGGGAAATGGGCACCAGCGGTTTTCCAAGAAAACCAGCCCATCTGCCAATCCTGCGACTTCGCACTCCAGAATAAATTTGACTTGGAGCCAAGTCCCATTCATTGATTTCCATGGACTTCTCTGACTTCCACCATAGACTTTGGTGGCATTTATTTCAATAGGACTTAACTTCAGTAGGATTTAACTTCTTCCAAGAAAGTGCGTGAAAGGGGACGACTTGGCAGACATTTCCACTGAAACCAACGCCACTCACTTCAAAATAAAGTTGACATATTGACAATATTGACAATAAAGGCACACAACGACAACAATAACATTGACATAAGGCTATCATACATCAAACAAACCTGGGTGGAGGAAAACCAGAGCCAGGGTATGGGGCGGCAAAAGCAGAGCAGCAACCCAGGAGCACGTAGATTCATAGAGTTGGAAGAGACCCCAAGGGCAATCCAGTCCAACCCCCTTTGGCCATGCAGGAACTCACAACCAAAGCACAAATGGCCATCCAGCTTTTGTTTAAAAACCTCCAAGGAAGGAGACTCCATTACTCTCCGAGGGAGTGTGTTCCCCTGTCGAACAGCTCTCACTGTCAAGAAGTGCCTCCTAATGTTGGGGTGGAATCTCTTTTCCCGTAGCTTGCATCTCTTGTTTTGGGTCCTATTCTCTGGAGAAGCAGAAAACAAGCTTGCTCCATCCTCAATATGACCCCCCTTCAAATACTGACATAAGGCTATCTTAACCTTTTGTCGGGGATGCTTTAATTGGGAGTTCCTGCATGGCAGGGGGGTTGGACTGGATGGCCCTTGTGGTCTCTTCCAACTCTATAATCCTATGATTCTCTTCTCAGGCTAAACATAGCTATCTCCCTAAGTCCCTAGGTAAAAACCCCGCTGAGTGACCTTGGGCGAGTCACACCCTCTCAGCCTCGGGGGGAGAACCGAGGCCAAGCCTCTGAACAAACCTTGCCAGGGAAACCCCGTGAGAAGTCCCCCCCTTAAGTCAGAAACCACGGGAAGGCACACAAAGGGCCTTTGCAGACTGCCAGAAATAGTGCAAATTGAGTCCACTTTTAGGATTAGGGTTAGTGCTAGGGAATCATGGGAATTTTTTCCTGAGACATTGAGCCTTCTCTGTCAGAGAGCTCTGGTGCCACAATAAAATGCAGTTCCCATGATTCCCTAACCCTAACCCTAACCCTTAAAGTGGACTCAATTTGCACTATTTCTGGCAGTCTGCAAAGGCCCAACGACAACAGTCTGCAGACCTTGTCCTTCTACTGGGGGCAGCCTAGAAGGACAGAGAGCCAGGTGTCAAACAAGACCCAACAAGCCCAGGAGATCCCTGGCAAGAGGCTCCTTCCTCCTCTCTGGATTTGGGGGGCCTTGGAGAGAGAGAGGGGGGGGGATGCCATGCCTTGCTCCTGGCCTTGGAAAGCATCTTGGATGGGGAGGAAGAAGAGGAAGAGAAGGAGAAGGAGGAGGCGTGCGTAAAGGAGCAGCTTGCCAAAGGTTGTGGGTAGGGATGGCACTGATGGAGACCCCTAACTCCAACCTCCTCTCCCTTGTGTAAGGGTGAGGGGGATTTTGGGGGGCTGTTGCTCGATGGGGAGCCCCCTAGATGGCTTTGGGAGAGGTCCGAAGGGGGTGCAAGGATGGGGGGCCGAGGGAGCAGCCTAAAAGGCGCGCCGCAAAAAGTCAAGGCTGCTCCCTCGGCCCCCCATCCTTGCACCCCCTTCGGACCTCTCCCAAGGTCCAGGGAGGAATAAATAGGGGTCCCTGGGGTCCCTCTGCCCCCAAAGACCAAGGAGTAGGGAAGCAACCACTTCCAAACCGTTAGCTTTCTCTTTTTTCCGAGCCCTGCCTCTCTGTTCCCTCCCCTTGACGGTTTCTTCTTTCTCTCCCCAACCCCAGCGCATCTCTCTCTCTCTCTCTTCCTGTCCAAACATTTTTTAAATTTGCCGCGCCTTCCCTAACAGTCTGGCTGTTGTTGTTGTTTTTTTTAATTTTATTTATTTATCGGCTTCCCTCCTTCGGATCTGCTGGGACACTCTCTCTGCTCCAGCGAGGAAGGATGAAGGATGAGGGGGAGACTAGTCTTTTTGCCTCTTTGCCCACCTGGCTTCTTCTCCAAGCAAGAATGGAAGAGCCCTCTCTTCTCCGTCCAAGCAGGATCGGGGAGATTTTGGTGGATCCCTTCCTTCCTTCCTTCCTTCCTTCCTTCCTTCCTTCCTTCCTTCCTTCCTTCCTTCCTTCCTTCCTTCCTCCACCCACCAAAGCTAAAGATGCAGGAAACGGTCCTAAGAAGAAGCTCCATCCCTGCGCACTTTTCCTCCATTGAAGAGGATGGATGCCGAGGGGGAAAAGGCGGCGCCGGTGCCTTTGCGCCTTTCTGGGCTGCTCCTTTTCCTCCAAGGAAAGCCAAAGAGATGCCTCTCTTAAAGAGGAGGAAAAAGCAGCTCGATCTTCAGGTCTCCAGCGAGTGAGGTATTCTCTTCCTTCGGTTCTTTTCAAGTTAGGTTGCCTCCTTCTTTCTTTTCTTTTCTTTCTTTCCTACTTCATTTTCCAATCCAAGCCGCAGAGACACCAACTGCCTTTGAGAATCAGGCTAACCAGACAGTGTCAAATCCAATAACACCCCAAAAATCCACCAAACTGGGATACCTTTATTGGGCCAAACAAAATGCACAATAGACATGTTGAAGACATTAGATGTTAGGTGCCAGCTTGCGGGAGATACCCCTCCATGCCATCTGAACTTAAGAGCAACAACAGCAAAATGGAGGCCACTGACTAACATCCCCCTTTCCTCCCCTCTCCTGTATGGTTTTGAACACCTTGCCTGAGGAAGAAGCCAGTGGAGCTTCGAAAGCTTGCAACATGTATATTGTGCATTTTGGTTCACCCTGTAAAGGTATCACTGTTTGATGGATTTTTGATGTTATTGGATTTGCTGTATGGCCTGGTTGTAGACAGTGTCAAGTTTTGTTCTCCAGGCTGGGATCTCACTTCAAATGCTAGATTAAATAGGTCATATTTCCAGCCAAGAACACAGTAGTCGGATGTTAGGATACAGCTGAGGGTGGAAAAGAATGGAGGTGGCTTAAAAATATGATGAGCCCCCACTAACCTTATTTTCAAAATACTTAGAAAGGATATTCCAAATTGGAGTTGCATGGATAAACTTGTGTAGGTGGTTAGCCTGGGGTGTCTAGTAACTAAGGTTTAGTTTTTGCATCCTCTTTTAAAGTGTTAAAGTGTAATGTTAACAGGGAGAAATTACCACATGCCCAAGTCTTCCCATCCCTTAATGATTCTGAGGCTGGAAAGAGTGCAATGTCAGAAAGTTGCTCCTAACAAAACTTTCAGAAATGTAAGCTCTACTTGGTCTTAATTAAAAGTTCTGATCCCCTTTCAAGCACAATGTAGTCACTATTGCAAGACTAATAGGGACCCCTGGGGAAAATAGTAAAAACTATAAAGAATATGGGAAAGGGAAATCCACTTCAACATATCTTTCTCTTATATTTATTTGTTCCTGCTTAATCAGCCATATTGAAACTCAGAGGCAGTTTGAAAGCTTAACTGTCTAACTGGAATCCTAGTTATATTTCACTTTTATCCAAGGAAATCCTAAAGGGCAGTAGATTTTTTCTAGCTCCTCTAGCACAGCAAAAGATTGTACTTCTCTTTTATTACTATAATATAAACGATAAATGCAGGCACCATATATAACTAATTTGGGGTGAGTGTGGATCAACCCACTCTTCAAAATTAACAGTTTGCAATCCATAATTATTTTCAGATAATCAGTCATCAATCACTTTATATACCTCATTTTCCTCAATAGATACTGGATTAATACATAGGAGAAAACAGATCACTATTTGAGAGGACTGATTTACATTAAAACATTACATTATGCTTGCAATTTTACTTGACATCTAAAGAACTTTACAGCTGAAAGCTTTCTTTAAGGTGGAAACCAGCAGCTGTTCAGGGGTTCTTTTCAAAGTTTAAACAAACATACAGTGAAATATAACTCAAATTGTCTTACCTCCATTTTCAAAAATCAAAACAAACAGCAGTCATTTTTTTTTTATCAGCAGCTTTCGTGAATTGGACCAAATGTAGTAATATTATTAACACTAATCATTCACAAACGTTGCCGATTGTGTAATATAATTGTTATTGTCATTACTTTCTGTATTTCATTTCCTTGTGCCTTTCACCATGTACAAGCCTACATGGAAATATTTTTATTTTATATGTACCTAAAATTCTGGACAGCATTTCATCCATGAAAATTCATGCAGTAATACATCTGTTAGTCTTTAAGGTGCCACAGAGATCTTTGTAATTTTTGCAGCAGCAGACTAACAATGCTACCCCTTGGAAGCCATTTTACTGGAGCATTTTAGTAGGAACTACCATTTCAGGCCTTGCAGTACTTACTTCCTATTCTAAATGGCAAAAACTAGGCATTTAGGCCCAGATTATGTCCTTGCCAAGGACATTTTATGTGGTATATGTGCTAATACAAAAGTGATGCAGCATCATTTTATATGCCTACAACTTTATTCTAGAATTATAATGGAAAGTGCATCTTAGCAATATATTCAAGTAAAGTGTTATTTCTATTTTTGGATGCTGCTATACAAGGAATGAAAGATGTTGTGGAAGAAAGAAAGCAGAATGATCATATTTTAATTAAAAGCTCCTTAGTATCTCATATGGCCCATTCTTAAAGAGTTATCCAAATATTGTCAAGGGGGATTTATCTGCGAAAAACCTAATTAATCAAAAATACTTTAGGATTCCTCAGTTCTACTTACTCTATAATCTCTTGGCAGCAACTAAACATAACAAAAGAAGGTATAAGGCACATTAAAGATTCACATTCCTAGAATCTTTAAATGTAGTGTATGTTGGTTTTGCAGCTTGTCTTTATTTGGTAGTACTAGTTAAAATGGATAAAGGTGAGCAGTTCTTGACCACTATTAGCATTCTAATTTAGGCTGCCAATTTAAGCATATCTGCTTTTTAAAGAAAATCTCTTTAAAATAAGTGGGACCTACCTCCTACTAATTTGATACAGGGCCAGGCTATTGAAAGAATAAAGAAATAAAGATGGCAGGCAATTAGATCTATTAATTTACTTTAATTTGTATATCCTAGAGGCAAAAAGAAGCTTTTCATTTAAATGTGCTCGTAGAAAGGGAACTAAAAGTACTATTGGCATTAGATATAGTATATCCATATCCATTTGGAGTCTCCCCCCCCCCTCCCCCCCCAGTTTGCATGAAAATAGATGTCAATTACTGGAACCAAATAGAGATTTGGAGTAGTGTGTTATACTACAATAAAAATGCTTGTGCCTGCTGTTCCACAAAATGGATTCTTGTGGAATAAGTTTTAAGGCATAGAGCTGTTTCATGATAGATGTTACTTTATTCTCATATGTACCTAACTGTCACACAAATGCAGTCTATAGATTGGTAATTGTACTAATGTACGTTATTGATCAGCCAGCGTGGTGGTGTAGTGGTGTGGGTGTTGGAATAGGTCTCTGAACACCAGGTTCAATTCCACTCTCAGTCATGGAACCCTATTGGGTGACCTTGGGCAGGTCACATTCTCTCAGCCCCAGAGGAAAGCAGTAGCAAACTCCTTCTGAATAAATCTTGCTGAGAAAACTCCATGATAGGCTCACCATAACTTGAAAATGACTTGAAGGCACACAGAACATGTTATTTATAATGAAATGACTATACATTAATTCCCAATACATCTGGATCTATGGAACAACCCATGTGCAGGGGTGATAATTCAGGATTATTGAGTGGAGTTTCATTTTCTGATGGGCAGGAAATTCACAGCAACATTCAAAGGCCTGCTCTTTGATACATGCAACATACAGTTGCCAAAGAAGTGCATTATAAAGAGCATTTATATCTCATAATAACCAGAGATACAGGCACTGTTGAGAAAACAGTGTGTGTGTGTGTGTGTGTAAGTGGTTTGCCTGTCTTGATGGTTGGCACCACTGCATACAATCTGGGCAGTGGATCAAATGGATATCTACATGCCATTTTGTCCTGTGCAATATATTATGGTATGCTCAGGAGCATCTGATATAGTATGGCATGCACTACCACCCATCCCTTGATGCAGGATGGCATCCATTTTCAGTGTCTATCATGTATTTTTATTTACATACTACTAGTCCTCATTCAATGCCGTCTTGCAAACCAACATATATGAATTTGGATCAGTGTGCAAACTCTTTTCTAGCATTGATCCCTTATGTGGTGCAGTAGTTTTCCTTCTCTCTCTTTTCCATAAACTGGCTCAGCAAACTATCACCATTGCCTGAACAGAAAGGAAAAAACACAAACCCTAAACCATCCACCTTGTCGCTGAGACTGCAATGTAAGGCACATAGTGTTCCCTCTACTTTCAGGCTGCAATAGGCCCACTTCTGGAACACAGTTCTGAGGAAGGCTTGCCTGGCATTTATATTTCTAGTGCCAGTTTAAGACTATTTTCTTCTCTCAAGGATTTGTGTCACTGAAAACCAGCTATTTACTTATTTATTATATTATTTCTGCTGTTTCTTGCTGTTCTGTAATTGTTACTGCGAGTTGCTCTGAGAATACTTATGTACTGAGGTTTTGCAGGGTCTTAATAAGGTCTTGCACTTAATAAACAGATAAGGAGAAATAAATGATCAGCATGCCAATATTTATGAATAATTTATAACCTGCTGAGTTGCAGAAGAATTCTGCAAGAGATAGGAATGATGTCCCTATGTTGGTATTTTAATTTTATACCAATTATATATTCTTCTTTTCAGTCCACACATGTAAGCTAAGGAACATTTCAACATTAATTACTTGTCTTAAACAGCATTATGCTTGCACCAGTTATGCTGCAAACAGGACACCCAAATAAAACCTTGAGTACTTCTGTGTTGAGGAAAGCTGTTGAACCAATACAGAACAACTTTCTTAAAGTGAGAAACTTCCTCTGTTTGGCAAGTGAGAAAAAGAGGTGTTTATAGAGTTAACAGAAATCAGATTAAAAAACTAAAGATGTAACCTTACCGCTAGATATGATTGCCTTCTGCCTATAGAATAGGTTTATTGCTGTTTCCTAATGCTAATGTACCTATTTGCCAATGTGTAAATAAAACTGATTTTCAAAGACTGTAATATTTTTGCCCTTTCTCCTCTGGAGGAAACTACTCTCCAAAGCCTGCAGAGCGGGTTTCAATGTTCAAGACAGAGGAAGCAAAATTATGTTCTTAAATTTTAAAGTGAGCAGGGTTTTCCCTTCCTAATCTGGAATATTCTTCACATCACCACTCTAATGAGGAAGCATAACTGCTACATTAACATTTACACATGCACAGTTGGTCTCTATTATTTTTAAACAGGAAGTTAATTATATAATTAAGGAAAGTGTTTATTCAGGCCTTTTACAGAATCTTGTCATCAAGATTCTTTTTCTATCTACTATAATATAGGATGCAAAACTTGTGTACAGTTGTTTAACTGTACATCAGAGAAGATGATATCAAAAGCCATACCATGTACTGGAATCACGCCAAAAACAAAATATCCTAAATATTGTGCAAAAAGATATCCTTAGCATTTAAGATTCAGCATTGAATGAAAAGCTGTAATAGAGCTTTCACAGC
The DNA here is from genome assembly GCA_026167975.1 of Phrynosoma blainvillii. Lineage (NCBI taxonomy): Eukaryota > Metazoa > Chordata > Lepidosauria > Squamata > Phrynosomatidae > Phrynosoma > Phrynosoma blainvillii. The sequence goes on along the minus strand of JANUYF010000004.1, from coordinate 226,494,689 downwards.
CCTATGACAGCTGAAATTTAATCTTTTAAAAGATTGTTTCCATTAAAATTATCTCTTTATTAATAAGCAGTGACTTAGTACCAGTCCATGCCTATTATGATTTTTACATTACCAGGTCTGACTTCTTAACCAAGCAATTCTTCAACCTCAAAGTACACAGGACAAAGTTATACCAAGAAGACAAACACTGTAAAACCCACTGAATTAAATTGAATTCCCAGGTAAGTGTGTATAATATGTATGTGTGTGTGGGGAGGGAGGTGAGTATAGTGTAGTGGTTTGAGCATTGGACTATGAATCTGGATATCAGGGTTTGAATCCCTGCTTGGCTATAGAAACCCATTGAGTGACCTTGGGCAAGTCACACACCCTCACTCAGCCTTAGAGGATGGAAATGGCAACCTCCTCTGAAGAAACGTGCCAAGAAAATCTCATGATAGGCTCACCTCACCTTTGGTTTACTGTAAGTTGAAATTACTTGAAGGCACACAACAACAAAGTGTACATGGTAGTGCTGTGTTTTTTCCCCTTCAAATCATTACAGACTTGTGATGATCCTAAGGCAACCCTATCACAGAGTTTTCTTGGCAAGTTTCTTTAGGAGGGGTTTGCAATTGCCATCCTCTAAGGCTGAGAGTGTGCGCCTTGCCCAAGGTCACCCAGTGGATTTTCATGACTGAACAGGTTTTGAACCCTGCTTTCCAGAGTAACTGTGTATAGTTTATAGATGCCTTCAGGTTTTATGGCTAACCATAATATTGACATTTCATATCTTGACCCATTTTTTGACTAAGAAACCTGAAAAACATTCTTGTAATGCAATTTTTAGATGCCACATTAAATGAAGGGTAAACCATGATGTTGAGCTCTCAATGTACTCTGTCAGTGTTGAGACTCCAGAGTGCAGTGTCTTTCCACAAATGTTAAGTTGTTCTATGCCATAACTTGTGTATCTCTTGATAAAGGCTCCTACTCTTAAGGATTAGGTTCTTAAAGCACAACCCTACCAAAACCAGAAAGAATATTGAAAGAGTGTCCTCCTGCTGCTCCACCATGAAGTGAATATTCTAAAATGAAGGAAGGGGGGGGGGGGAGAAGACCTTTAGGACTAATTTAGGAGTGTAAAGACACAGTCCCCTCCGTCCCAGGTCCCACTCCATGCCTCTCAAAGCCCACCTCTCTCATAGAGGCAAGTGCTGACAATGGCACTCATCTGCCAGTCCTTGTCTTCCTTGGCAACATGCCTGGAAGCCTGATTTCTTTGCAATAGGGTTCACAGTGTGAGGGAGGCAGGAGGGGAAGGCTCTCCTAAACCCTTATTCTGATTACAAGGTTTTCTTGTGCAGGACTTGTAAGAATAATAGCTTAAAGGCATGGAACAAGAGCTGTAATATGAATATGAGTATACTGTTAAATCTAGCAAGGCAAAAAACTCTTACTTATCCAGTACCTGCTATTAAGACCAGTGAAGATGATGTCATTCTCAAAATGTGACAAAGGGCTAATAGTATATGCAGTAAAAACAATGAGTCAACAGTTTCTATGCCCTTGAGGTCAAACTTTCCACAGATTCAAAGTAGCCTATTCTTTTTACACACAGGATTTGCAGTTATTAGCTACTGCATAATACAGAAATGTACAATGTCAAGATAACAAAGTAACAAAACTTTTTTTTGTTGTTCAGAGCTCTGACAGGAGTGTTTAAACATTTTTTGAAAGCAAATCCTTAAGCATGTGTTTCTCAAAACACTGCAAAATTCTCCTTCAAAATGCTCATATAAATGGAGAGTTGTAATAAGTAGTATGTTCAGGAATGCTGGGCACATCCAACTTCCTTTAAAGAAGAGAGGAATGCTCTTGCTTAACAAATTATTTCTTAACACTCCATCTTTGGGTGGGAATCCCCAGAAACATCAAGTTAAAATTAGTGTTTCTGTTGGAAGAAACTTAAGCATTCTCTTTCTCCTCATTATATAGATGGGGTTTCCTATTTAAGTCCCTCTCTCTTTAAGACTCTCTCTACTGCTAGTCTTATATATTTCTCTCAATTTTCCTGCTATATATAACTATCTTTAGTTAGATTAGGATTTATTTATTTATTTATTTATTTAAACATTTATTTTTTAAGAAAATTGTTATAAGTAAACAAGTATGTACACAACATATCACAACAATAAAGCAAAATAAAACAATTCATCTCACAACTTTGAATTATGTTGTGGGTCTCCTTCTTGGGTTCTGTTCAATGTAAGCAGTCATTTTAAAGTCCAGTGCTGTCTTTGTGTAAATCTAGTCCACAATGTCCGATTAAAGGTTCAGATGAAATGGAGGTTGTCTTCTCTTCTTTCTGTCTTTGTTTATAAAAGGTCCTGATTTTGGTCGTCCTGTGTATCTTGCCATTCTGTCTAACAATGAAAAAATCTATGAGGTTTTTATGTTTCAAATTTGAGTTTATGTTTGCATATATTGATAACAAAAGTATTTCTGGACATAATTTTAGTTCTTGGTTGGTAATCAATGAAATTTGTTTAAGTACCAATTGCCAAGATGTGTTTATTTTGGGCAGTCTAGCTGTGTAGAAATGTGCCATTATCATTACAACCATGCCAACATTTGGAGGAAACATTTTTAACCATTCTGGCTAGCTTCACTGGAGTCAAGTACCACTTGTGTATAATTGTCAAGGTGTTTTCTCTAATCAATGCTGATCTGGATTTAAAAGGGGTGGAAGACCAAACAGTAGTCCACTATAAAGTGGGAAGTGAAAGGTTATGTATTTATTTATTAAAGTCATTATTATTTGTTTTTAAACAAAAAACTGCATTGGAGTAAGTCTTTATTCTTTAGGAAGGCAGATTTAGAATAAATAGTCTGACCCACACTTTTGCTGCTCTGCTGATGAAAGGTGAACGCTAACACGTTTAACTTTAATACTTGCATATTTTTGTTTCCCTTTAAAAGGGTTAACACCCTGAGAAACACAAATTGCACTACACAGTTTCAAACAGAATGAGGCAAGAAGTGATTTTTGTTTGGTAAATTTGATGCTGTATTTGTGGGTCTAAAAGAGTCTTAGGCATACCTTATACCTACTTGCCTGAGAGTATGGCCTTTTGAACTCAACTGGGCTTAGGTCTGAGTAGGCATGTATAGATTTGTATTATTAGTATGCAAAGGGGGCTTCAGGTAATTCGACACGCCACAAAATTTATTTTGTATTGGTAATAAAATCTGCTGGGAAATTATGTTTGCCTTTTGCATTAGGCAAGTCTAAAGATTGCCTAAGCCTTCAGTGCCATTGCACTTCATTTTTATATTACTGTAATAGGAAACAGAACAAAATCCTGGCAAGACTGTGGGGAAAAGAGATGTGGCATTTGTCAATGTTATTTCTGTTTAGAATATAGATGTGGGTGAAACAGAATCATAGTTAGAAGCAACCTCATGTATTTATTTATTTTTTAAATAAACTGCATGCGTAGAAAACTGTGAAAGGTTCACCTTAGGGTCATCATAAGTCAGAAATGATTTGAGGACACACAACAACAAATATAAATAATATTCAGTATTTTTTCTACTCATCAGCATCAAATATTTGGAGGTTTAGTCTTTTTTGTAAAATACTTGTAAAGGTTATTTGTTATACATTAAAAGGAAATTGAACATTTCAACTCTGTTAATGGTATACTGGTAACTGAGTCTGCTTACTGTGAGTCTTGGCCACTAAGTTATATGCAGACCCTACCCTCTTTGTTTCTTTTTGTCCTATGGAGAAGCAGCATTGAACTGGATCACCATTAAAACTTTCAGTTTACAGGAAGTGTAACTCATCCAAGATACAGAATATTGTATTAGCCATGTTCAAAATATTTACTAAGCTAGGTGGTAAGTGCATGGAGGAATTCAGCTTGTAATCTATGATTTATAATTTGGTTCTGGTTATTTTTCCTTCTCATACCCTTGATTTTTAGTGTGTTCAAGTTACTTCACTGCAGTCTCATACTTGATTGGACTGGGAATGGAATCCTAACATTCTGTTTTATGACCTCTTGGGCAGGTCACATTCTCTCAGTCTCAGAGGAAGACAATGGCAAACCTCCTCTGAACAATCTTGCCAAGAAAACCCTATGATAAATTTGCCTTGAGTCAGAAACAACTTGAGGGCACACAACAATAGTGAAAAAGAAAAGAAAGGTTTTCACAGCTTCATCCAGAGATATGTCTACCACTAGCTGGCTCTGTTTTCATCATCAGTTGTTGCTGTTAGCTGCCCTCGAGTCAGTTCCAACTCATGGTGACCCTGTGGATGAGATATCTCCAAGAATCCCTGTCTTCCACAGAAGCCTTGCCCAGATCCTGCAAGCCCTTGCCCATAACCCCCTGATCGAGTCTATCCATCTGGTTTGTGGTCTTCCTCTCTTTCTTCTACTCTATACCTTTCCTAGCATTACGTTTTTTCCCCTAGTGATCAGTGCCTTCTCATCATGTGGCCAAAATACGATAGTCTCAAGTTAATCATCTTTGCTTCCGAGGAGAGCCCTGGTCTGATCTGTTCAAGAACCCATTTGTTTGTCTTCTTGGCTGTCCAAGGTATCCTAAGCTTTCCAGCACCACATTTCAAATGAGTTGATTTTCTTTCTATCTGCTTCCTTCACTGTCCAGCTGTCGCACCCGTACATGGTAATTGGGAATACTACACTTGATCTTAGCCAAAAAGGCCAAGAAGCGATACAGTGGCCTGAACAATTCTGACTTTAGTGCTCAGTTGTATGTCTTTGCTCTTCAGTAGCTTTTCTAGTTCTTTCATAACTGCCCTTCCCATTCCTAGTCTTCTTATTTCTTGACCGCAGTCTCCATTCTGGTTGTTTGATCCTAGATATGAAAATTATTTAACTATTTCAGTTTCCCTGTTGTCTAGATTGAATTTGTGTATTTCTTCTGTGTTCATTATTTTTGTTTTCTTTATGTTCAGCATCAGACCTGCTTTTGCACTTTCATTTTTGACCTTCCTTATTAACTGTTCCAATTCCTAAATGTCTTCTGCTAATATTATGAAGTCATCCGCATATCTTAAATTATTAATGTTGCTTCCTCCTATCTTAATTCCACCTATTTCTAATTCTGCTTTTCTTATGATGTTTTCAGCATATGAGTTAAACTAGTAGGGTGATAGGATGCAGCCTTGCCTAACCCCTTTGCCCATTAGGAACCACTCTATTTCCCCAAATTCTGTTCTGATGGTGGCCTCTTGTCCTTGGTACAGATTCCTCATCAGGACTATCAGATGTAGTGGCACCCCTATGTCTTTGAGTGCATTCCATAGTTTTTCATGACCTATACAATCAAATGCTTTGCTGTAGTCTATGAAACACATGCTGATTCTTTTTTGGAATTCTTTGGTATTTCATCAGTTAAGTGACCAAATATCCTAGCCCTAGCTCAGATTAACCAGAAAAATGCACTAGGTATTTGCGTGCAAGAAAGCTTGCATTTCACCTCAACCAGGACAGACAATTCAGACATGAATTCTGCAAGGACTAATTAGGCAGTTCCTTACTCCTAAATCTGAGAATTGCTGAGTCTATGAAGCAGCTCACAAGACTGATTTGAAAAGATCTCTTCCTGTAAAAGCTACAAGAGTTGCTTGTGAAGAAACACAGTAAAGAATCAGGCTTTTATTTAGTTGCCAACCATGGTTTCAGGTGCCTAACTTAAGGCACACAGGTGTTAATGTTTGCATTACATCTAAAAAAGGAAGAAAAACAACCATAAAGATTTTTTGGCACACAATCTGAAAAGACACGTATATGGAACTAAAGGTTAGTTCACACAACTGTAGAAGCACAGCAGAGTGTGAGTTTATTTCAAGCAGTTCCATAGTGTTGCCTGAAGTACTTCTGTCATCAGAGTGCTTTACCATGAGCTCAGGTTGCAAACAAACTCACATTGCAATCTGCATTTCTGGTTCATGACCTGAGTTTGTGCTGAAGTATTAGGAAAACTGCATTGTAAACCAATTCCTTGTCATGCTTGCAAAGTTATGTTGCACAGTCCCTTGGATAGTTTTTTGCGTTGCAATTTGAAAGAGTAAATTGATCTATTACATTTTTTCTCTGATTGTTATCACTGTGACCAGGTTTTCATTAGATTCATATCTCTTCTACATTTGGACATCCAGTTATAAAATCCATTTGACTTTTCTTCTAAAAGGGCAACTCTTTCTAAGCCAGCTGTAATCTGGAGAAATTTTCTTTGATCATAATATACCAATGTGTACTTATAGAAAAAAATCTTGATTAAAAATCTACTAAAAAGCCTACATTTTCTATCTTGTCTGTTAGCTTTTTCCTTATATTACAGTTGACCCTTACATTTTTAACCTCATTGATTTAAATGGAGGTCGCCCCTCCATGAATATGTAAACCTGTGGACTTGAAGTCCGCGAGAACGGAGGAGTAAATAAGGAAATCAATATATAGAAAAAAAAGACCTGGCTTTTGGAAGAATTCAGATTTCAAAACAAAATTATTCTGATTATTCCCCTCAACAGCTGCTAAATCAGGGGTAGGCAACCTTTCCCCTTTAAGGGCCGAGGGACTTCAGCTCCCAGAAGCCTCAGCCATGTTGGCCAACAGTCCCATGTTGGCCAATAGCTCCTGGGATTCTGGGAGCTGAAGTCCCTCGGCTCTTAAAGGGGAAAGGTTGCCTACCCCTGTGCTAAATAATATAAATGAGAACAAAGAACAATATATATAGATATAGATATAGATATAGATATAGATATAGATAGATATAGATATATACATCTTTCTAGTGCTCTTGGCTAATCTTGCAAATGTGATATATATATATATATATATATATATATATATATATATATATCATATTTGCAAGATTAGCCAAGAGCACAAGAAAGATGCTGACACAAATAGCAGACACCCTTAGGAAGGCAAATTGCATCCAAAGCAACATTATACATAAAACAGGGAGATGGAATGCGAGGAGCATGAGCCAAGGGAAGCTGGACATAGTAAAAATGGAAATGGAATGCATGAACATAGCAGTACTGGGGGTAAGTGTGTTAAAATGGACAGGAATGGGCCACTTTGAATCAAAACAACCACACAGTGTTCTACCCAGGCAATGAAAAGAGAAGAGACAGGGTAGCTTTCCTACTGAGAAAAGATGTGGCAAAAACAGTCAGAGGATACAATCAGACAGAATCATTTCAGTAAAGCTCCATGGGAAACCTATGAATATCACCATAATCCAAGTATATGCACCAACCACAGAGGCAGAACAGGAAGAAATTGATAGATTCTATGAAGGAGTACAGGAAGAAATTGACAGCACATCAACACAGGATGTCAAGCTGATCAGTGGAGACTGGAATGCAAATGTTGGAAGCAAAGAAGAATCAAAAACAGTAGGCAGATATAATTTTTGTTTTTTGTGGGTTTTTGGGCTGTGTGGCCATGTTCTAGAAGAGTTTCCTTCTGGCGTTTCACCAGCATCTGTGGTTGGCATCTTCAGAGAAACGTCAGAATGAAACTCTTCTAGAACATGGGTACAAAGCCCGAAAAATCCACAAAAAACTATGGATGCCGGCTATGAAAGCCCACAACTTCAAATATAATTTTTGTTACTGAGAACACAAGCATCCACAATTCCTGGAAAAGAATTATGCCTGATCACTCAAAATAAGACATGTCTTACAGAATCTTTAATGAATTCTTACAGAAAGTGAAACCTCTACTGAAATGAATGGAGCCTGTACTCAAATACCACTGTGAAGATGTAAACCACACTGCTTTAAAAAAATTAATTGAAGAGAGAACAAATCAATTTTTTGTTGCATCTCCTTCTGGATGGAATAATATCATTAATCCCAATAATGGCAGAAGCCATCTTCAATATCTTTAATAAAAGCATACCCTCCTTGTGTGTGTGTGTGTGTATGTGCCTTCAGGTTGCCTCTTGACTTATGGCAACTCCATGAATTTTTCATAGGGTTGTTTAAGGATAGGAATACTCAAAGGTAGTTTTGCTAGTTTCTTCCTCTAAAATATAGCATATAGCACCTGGTATTTGTTGGTGATTTCCAATCCAAGTACTAAGCAGAGCTAGATGGGGTCTGGTACCTTTAGGGTGTTTAGGCCCTACACACCTGCCTTTTTCTTGTCCTTTCTTGTTCTGTTTTCTCTATCAAGGGTAGTTTTCAATGTAAAGTTGTGCCACTTCCTAAAATTGGAAGATCTAAAGATGGTAGTGCAAACACTGGTAACCTCAAGGCTTGAATTTTGCAATGCGTTGCACATTGAGTACCTTTGTACCAAGTTCAGAAATGTCAATTAGTTCAAAATATTGTAGCCAGAATGAGCATTGTTACATCTAGGAGTGAGCATATCACACTAATATTAAAATCACTCCTCTGGCTGCCAGTTAAATTTCCAGACAAAGTAGAAAGCCATGCATGGTTTGGGTCCAGGTTTCTATGGAATTGCCTCACCCTGTATTATCTGCCCTGTACACACACAGGTTCTCTGGGTGACATTTACTTTATGTAGCTAGGAATAAACTGACAATTGTTACTCCGAGGACCTTTTAGTCAGCCACCTCTAGACTATGGACTACCTAGGGCCTTTGCAGACTGCCAGAAATAGTGCAAATTGAGTCCACTTCAGCTGTCCTGGCTCAGTGCTAGGGAATCATGGGAATCTTTTTCTTTTTCTGAGACATTGAGCCTTCTCAGTCAGAGAGCTCAGTCAGAGAGCTCTGGTGCCACAATAAACTACAGTTCCCATGATTCCCTAGCACTGAGCCAGGACAGTTAAAGTAGACTCAATTTGCACTATTTCTGGCAGTCTGCAAAGGCCCGTACCTTATCTGGAGAGATTTGACAGCTAAATATGCTGTTTGAATTTAAAACAGTATTAAAAGATCTATCTCTTCTGGCAGGCCTACCCATTCAATTTTAAACAATGAATTTTAAATTGGTATATGTTTAATTTTATGTCTGGATGATTTTAATGTGTAATGGTAATCTTAATCCTATGTTTATGAGTTTAACTGTCCTGGCTCAGTGCTAAGGAATCATGGGAACTATAGTTTATTGTGGCACCAGAGCTCTCAGACAGAGAAGGCTCAATGACCCAGAAAAAAAATACAATTCCCATGATTCCCGAGCACTGAGCCAGAACAGTTAAAGTGGCCTCAAGCTGCATTATATCTGGCAGTCTGTAAAGGCCCCTAAATTAATATGTGTTTAAATAGTTTCATGAGTTCAGTTATACAGATATATTGCATTTTAATCTATGTTGTATCCCACCTTGAGCCTTGGGGAGAGGTGGGTAAGAAATAAACATTTATTTCTTTATTATTGTAACATTAAAGTACAATATATTTTATTATACACCCTCTTTTTATCTTGTCTAAAATATTTTGTACTTTGCTATTGAGAACAACTGAATAGAACATAAGAAGAATAGGAAAGAAAGAAGAAATTTTAAATTGTTGTTTAATCCTTTAGGATCAACCCACATACCTAAGAGCATTAAGCTTCCAATCCTATAATCACTTAGCTTGGATTTCAGCGTCTCCCCCCGCCCCATTAATTTGCGTTGGACTATGACTGTGGTGACCAGGGTTTGAATCCCCACTCAGCCATAGAAACTCATTGGTGACCTTGAGCAAGTCACCCTCTCTCAGCCTCAGAGGAAGGCAAAGGCAAACCCTTTCTGAATAAATCTTGTCAAGAAAATCCTATTATAGATTCTCATTACAGTTGCCATAAGTTGGAAATCACTAGAAGGCACACAACAACAGGTAGGTACTATATCAGGCTGCATTGTAAAATTAGTTATAGTAATGTTTTCTTTTTCTTTTTTTAATATATTTCTCAATTGCCTTTCTGTTAGAATTAACTACAATAATAAACTACATTAACTAATCACTACAAAGGCATTTTAGACGTTAGTGTTACTTAGGGCCTTTGCAGACTGCCAGAAATAGTGCAAATTGAGTCCACTTTAAGGGTTAGGGTTAGGGAATCATGGGAACTGTAGTTTATTGTGGCACCAGAGCTCTCTGACAGAGAAAGCTCAATGTCTCAAGGGGAAAAAAAAACAATTCCCATGACTCCCTAGCACTAACCCTAACCCTTAAAGTAGACTCAATTTGCACTATTTCTGGCAGTCTGCAAAGGCCCTTAGATTAATCATAGGAGAACGTTTAATTTTTTGGCTTCTTGTAAGAGACATATGGCATTAAGGCAGAAATACGTTGCTTTTCTAATAATTCAAAATGTATTACAATACATAAATATTGGCTTAAATCACATTGTAGTCCCGTCTAGACTGGACCCAATGAATCAATGGATTTATGTAAGTGTTTACTTAGAGTATCATTCAGTAATGGAGTCAGCTGGTCTATTGGGTTCAGCAATTTGGATTTAGGCCTTTATGGGTGGTGTAATAGTTTGAGAGTTGGACTACAACACTGGGGGACCAGAGTTCAATTCCCTGCTTGGCCATGAAACCCACTGGGTGACCTCGGCCAAGTCACATTCTCTCAGCCTCAGAGGAAGGCAAAGCAAACCTCCTGTGAACAAATCTTGCCAAGAAAACCCCACAACAGGTTCACCTTAGGGTCATCATAAGTCAGAAATGACTTGAAGGAACACAACAACAACAATAGATATATTTATTTATTTTTTAAGAAATATTTGAGTTATATTGTGTTTATGTTTAAGAACACTATGGAGCAGGTTTCTCAGCTAGAGTTTACCAGATTCTGCAAGAGATTGTGATTCTGCAAGAGATTGCTTGGGGCCCTATAAGAGATCATAACTGTAACAAACAATAAACTTTTTTTAAGCTGTAGATATAATGATTTTTATGCAGGGGTACACTGAGACCCGGACATTATTTCAAGGATTCCTTCAGGGTAAAAATGTTGAGAAAGGCTGTTCTGGAGGGCAGTAAAGCAAATACTGTGTACAATATGCCCTTTCCCCTTCCTTGTAGTATTATAAAACACATTTCTACTTGAACTGAGACACCAATATAGTTGCTTATTAAACCACTAATGTTGAACAACCTAGAGGAAAGTTACGATTTCACACCGCCTGCATGGATTGTATAATCTCTATAACACAATTGTCTTCTCTTTGACAACTGCTTCAGATGAAGAAAACTGCTCTTGGGAATCAGTGACAAAAACAATAAACACCAAAAGTTTCTAGAGCCATATAGCAACTAGTTATATTTCCCCAGAGCAAGCAAATAACCGTGTTGTCTGACATGCAAAGAGTGTTATAATATATGGTCTTTTGTTTAATAAAAATCAAAATAATTATAATTTGATAATTAGACTGATAGATTGCTTTGTAAATTATAACTTGTAAACTGAAAGTATGAAATAGAAAGTATTTAAAATGGTTAAAAAAATTACTATAATGGGAGACAGGAAAAAATAGATTCTCTGGTCAGCCTACCTGCCCTATGCATTCAACAGTCAACTCCTAATAGCACTGGTGAAGATACCTTAGTATGTGAGAAGCAATATAATTGGTGCTCTGTCTTTTTATATCAGGGGTGAGAATTGTTTTGCTCTCCAAATGATGCTGAACTGCAACTTCTAGCATTCCTCATCATTGGCTGTGCTGGCAAAAGCTGCTGGCTAAGGCTGTGTTGGCAGCCTGTTGCAGTTACAATATCTTGTGGAGGCACACTTTGTTATTGTTGCTGTATGCCTTCAAGACATTTCTGACTTATGGTGATCCTAAGGTGAATCTATCACAGGGTTTTCTTGGACAGATTTATTCAGAAGGGGCTTGCCTTTGCCTTCCTCTGAGGCTGAGAAAGTGTGACTTGCCCAAGGATCCAAACCTTGTTCTACAGTCATAAATCCAATCTGCGTTGCAGAAATAATCCAGTTTGTAGTTTATTGTGGCACCAGAGCTCTCTGACAGAGAAGGCTAGGGGCCTTTACAGACTGCTAGAAATAATGCAGCTTGAGACCACTTTTAACTGCCCTGGCTCAGTGCTAGGGAATCATGGGAAGTGTAGTTTATTGTGGCACCAGAGCTCCTTGACAGAGAAGGCTCAATGTCTCAGAAAAAACTACAATTCCCATGATTCCCTAGCACTGAGCCAGGGCAGTTAAAGTGGTCTCAAGCTGCATTATTTCTGGCAGTCTGTAAAGGCCCTGAATGTCTCACAAAACTACAGTTCCCAGAATTCCCTAGCACTCAGCCAAGGCAGTTAAAGTGGTGTCAAACTGGATTATTTCTGCAGTGTGGATTGGACTCTTGTCCAACATTCAAACCAGGGAAGTGTTCGCTGGCATTATATGATAATTATTTGATATGTCTAATTTGTTGCCTTCTTTGTATTAATATGTGTTTTATTCTTTTGTAGAATGTACGCCATCGGCAGACTTTTTATCTATTTTTATCTCTTTTAATGACTGTATGTACAGCGCTGTGTAAATCTACAGTGCTATATAAATAAATTGAAATAATAATAATAATAACAACAACACTACACCACACTGCCTCAGAGCACACATTTCCTGATTTTAAACATTGTCTAGAAATAGCAGAGGTGTTTTATTATTACAGCTTGACTTGCAAGATATTTCACAGCTACGGGAAGCTTCAGTAAGCCACAGATGGGTCCAACTTGCAATATGGAGATGTGGATAAACAAAGTGAGTAATTTTATTACTACAGTACTGCTTTGTCACTTAACACCTACTTTGAACTATTAGTACCACTACTACTATTACCAGTCTATTGCAACAGTAATAGAAAGGCCTACAAGAAATTAAAATTACAATAATAACATAAACATTAAAAAGTAAAATATCACATAGAGGACAGTACTTTAAATATAAATAAAAATCTCATGCAGGAAAACATTATACCGAGAACTGTTCAAACCAGCAGGCCAAAAGACTTCCAGGACCTTAATTAACTTACAAAACGTCAAGAAAGCAGGGGCCAAGTATTCTTGTGACAGAGAATTTCATAATCTGGAAAAGGGCACAGAAAGGGACATCCTCTCTGTCCCAACCAACATTGCCTCTGCCAACATGGAAATGGGGGGCAAAAGGCTGCCCAGATGCTCAAGTGGGCTGGCTTGTACCAAGTACAGTAGATCTGTTGTCTCTGTATAATTTACATGCTGATCTGCTAAGTCCTCATTGACTCAAAGCATTTACTCTAATTAGGAGTAACAATTAGACTGAAGTAATAATTTCCCTTGAGAACCAGCATGGTGTAGTAGTGCATTGGGCTATGACTCTGGAAACCAAGGTTCAAATCCTCACATAGGGGGGTTGCAGACTGCCAGAAATAGTGCAAATTGAGTCCACTTTTAGGGTTAGGGTTAGGGTATCATGGGAACTGTATTTTATTGTGGCACCAGAGCTCTCTGACAGAGAAGGCTCAATGTCTCAGAAAAAAAAAACAATTCCCATGATTCCCTAGCACTAACCCTAACCCTAAAAGTGGACTCAATTTGCACTATTTCTGGCAGTCTGCAACCCCCCTCAGTCATGGAATCCCACTGGGTCACTTTGCGCAAGTCACATTCTCTCAGCCTCAGATGAAGGCAAAGGCACTGAACAAATCTTCATTAGTAACCCTTTGATAGAGTCGTCTCAGTGTCTCGGAAACCATTTGAAGGCACACAATGACAATATCATGGGGTTTTGTGGACTTTCTTCTAGATTCTTCTATAACATGGCCTCACAGCCTGAAAAGCCCACAAAAACCCATGGATGCTGGTCATGAAAGCCTTCGACTTCACAGACAATAATATCCCTTAAATAGTGTGAAAACTCACTTGTAGGATTGGTTTCCAAGTAATACAGGGAAAATTGCCTCCAACCCATGATCTTTCTTTCTTTCTTTCTTTCTTTCTTTCTTTCTTTCTTTCTTCTGTCTGAGGCCAAGACATAAAGGTAAGAAACAGTCTAGATAATATCCTTGATTAATCTTAAATTAATTCATTTAACAAAGAAGCTCCTTTTTACACTTCCCCAGCCCTCTTGCTTTTCCTCTTTGCTCTCTGTTACGCCCAGTGCCTCCCTACCTTTTCTATTCTCCACACCCCTAGGAAATGTTTGGTTAATGCTCGCCCCCCCCCCCCCCCATCAAAAGTAATACCACATTTGAAGATTTAAAAGGGATTCTAATTTTTAAAGTGCAGATTGAACCACATATAATTCTGTAGGTGAAAAACTGATTTTTTTTTAAAAAAAGATTTTAACTCAGTTCATAAAACGCCAATATAAGGCTGCATTCCACAGAGCAGAAAAAAATCCAGGTTGACACCATTTTAACTGCCATGCTCAATGCTATGGAATTCAGGAAACTGTAGTTTTATGAGATGTTTAGCCTTCTCTGTCAAGAGAGCCCTGGTGCCACAACAAACTACAATTCCCAGAATTCCATAACACTGAGCCATGGCAGTTAAAGTGGTCTCAAACTGGATAATTCCTTCAGTGTAGATGCAGCCTAAATTGAGCAATTAGATTCTAATTTAGTCAGAAAAAATGGTAAACTATTGTAAATTGCAAAATTCTCTCCTTTTGATTAAATAATGATACTACTATCTATGCAACACAACTACCTACTATCACTTCTCAAGGCGCACAGTTCGCTGAGTGATGACTTGTGACTTGTCAGTCAAGGACAGAAACCACTCTTTCTTATATCCCCTGAAATACTATCTCACATCCGTGCAGGGCCCACCAGGATGGGAACCTCTGATTTAGCTGAAAGATATCAGCATCACCATTAGGAGGATGGTGAAGGAAGACTAGAGAAACACAGATTTTGGGAGTCAGATTGCAACAGCTTGTCTTCAGTAATCAATGACATTAAACATGAGCAGGAAAATAATGGGATTCTGTTCCAGCTGATGCTACTGTAGCTGTATGTGCCTGCCTGGAACAGGCCAGGTAAATAGCAGCTGCTTCCAGAATCCCTTATGGGTGAACAGTGAAACAGACATAAACAAAGAAAGCAGAGAAGCCTGCCAAACTAGCTATCTCCAGCATATTAAAGAAACATACAGCTGTAAGTTTGGCCACTAAAATGGTACTTTAATAAAGAGGTGGTCATTTCCTGAGTTCAGTAAAAGTAAAAGTATTTCCCGTTGACAAGGTTGTCAAGTCGTGTCCGACTGTAGGAGGCAGTTCTCATTTTTGTTACTAAGCCCAAGAGCCAGCGTTGTCAGAGACTACTTTGTGGTCATTTGGCCAGCATGACTGCACAGAATGCTGTTTACCTTCCCACTGAAGTGGTACCTATTTATCTACTTGCATTTGCATGCTTTCGAAGAACCTGAATTCAGTTCCTGTTGCTAAATTACTGAATGCCAGTGGAGTTGCATCACATTAATATAGGTCTGATACATGATTACTCTCATTGATTTCCCTCATTTATCAAAGATAGGTACAAAATTGTGCCCTTAAATCTGCTTTTCTTAATATCATCTTGGTCATAGAGATTTTGTTATCATAAAGTTCAAATTGCAACAATGCTTGAAAGTTGCTTCAAAAACTCTAGTCTATTTATTATAAATAGCAATCCAGAACGCACTAAGCTATATGTGTTGTAATTTCCTCACACATATTAAAAATTATAGTTGAGCAAGGATGTATTGCATTGGAATGAAAAGAATTATGAAAGATTGCCTCTAAGGGAGCTGAGAGAATTCTCTTTTCCCTCTTAAGTCTCTTCTCCTTTTGTATCATGTTTTTAGACTCTGGGTAAGGATCTGTACATTTTACTTTGGAAAACAACTAATATATTTAAGTGCCGCCTGCCTTGACATTTCAGTTGTAGAACTTTAAGGTGCCAGTGCATCCATTATAGATTTTATTGAGTAAAATTAATTAAGATATATGTAAGATAGAATTATGCATGAATAAATATATCTTAGAATGGTTAGTATGTAGATTAGCTCTGTACAGCTAATCCCACAGAAAGTGGCAAGATAAAAATGTTAGGTAAAAATAATATATTAATACATACAGATGAAAAGACAGATAGTTAAAGGACAGTGTTTCTGTATCCTTTAGCAGTTGTACAGAAATTTGGCATGCAAATTAATAATTATATAGAAACTTTGCATCCTAACAGAGGGCCATCAAAGAACCCTAATAGAGTGTCATCTAAGAACTCAACATATAAAGTAATGGCTCCAGTAAGCGAGGCAACAGATAGTTCCATAAGCCTGGTCCCAATCACAGTGGTGACAGGAAATCATTAGCAAAGTTGCCTTAAGACAGGATTAAATATTCACAGACGTCTCCCTCTGAATTTACTGCTGGAAGTTCACTCTAATTTTTCTTTAAGGAGCATTCTGCTAATAATTGTAGTGAGTATTCAGCTAAATACAGTGGGCCCTTGGTATCCACTGGGGTTTGATTCCAGGATCCCCTGTCCCTGTGGATACCAAAATCCATGGATACTCAAGTCCCATTAAATACAGTGGCATAGTGAAATGGTGTCCCTCATATAAAATGGCAAAAGCAAGGTTTGCTGTTGGAATTTATATTATTTTAAAGCTATGGCTGATTGAATCCATGGGGGAAAATATCCGTGGATACAAAGGGCCAACTGTATTTCTCTTCTTGGTTTTCACGCAGACATTTCATCATCACCACATTATGGAATCAAATGTGGGAGATGGGAGGGGGCTTCATTAATGGGGTATAGCAAACATAGAAGGAAATGGCTGAACACTCCTTCCCCATTTGGTTTCTTCCTCATTCTGTTTCCTCTACTATCTGCACATTTCCCCTCAAAATGTATTGTTGGTGTCACCATTGGAAACCATCCTTACTATTGGGACAGGGTCTTTCTAATATCCATATTTTGTGTGGGTGAGTTGTATTCCAATTCTTTTTACACATCCTCTGTTTTTAGAAGTCATATTGTATTTTAGTTGTAATATTATGTAGATATTCAACTGGTTTGTTTAAAATGCACAGATATTATGTCTACCAATATACTTGCACTTATTTCCTGTGTTTAGAAGTAATACTAGTAATCATAATACCACAGTGACAAGAACACAGAACTGGGAGTGAGGTTCTCTATAAATCATCATATATCAGATTGAAATATATACTTCCTACAGGATACCACTACAGTTCTAATTTCCTTCCTGTAAGCAATGTACATGCATCCTTTATGTTCTTGCTTTATACCAGTGTTTCTCCATTATTTTCTGTCACGCCCCCCCTAGGAAAGAAGAAAACATTTCGCACCCCCCCGCGCGATCACATGGGCGGGTTTGGCCAATCAGGATAGAGCTACTGGGGCTGTGCTGGGACAATCTCCCTCTCTCCAGCCGTAACGGGGCCCCCTTTATGGAGCCTCGCGCCCCCCCTGGGGGGCCCGCCCCACTATTTGAGAACCGCTGCTTTATACTCATCACAGACTCCTGAGTTCAGCTATAAAAATTATGAAAAATAAGGTAGTACAAAACAAACATCTTAGTACCAATAAACAGTTGAATCTTGGTAAACCCTGTACTAATGATTCACAATCTGAAAGGCTAGAACAGTAGTGTTCAACTGTGGTCCCCAAGATGTTTTTGAACAGCAGTCACCACTGGATCTGCTGTGCCAGATTGCTAGGAGTTGCAGGCTTAAAATCTCTGGACATCCATAGTTGCCCACTGTAGTGCTAGAGAATTTAGCAGAATTGCCATTGTGCTTTGGGATAGCAGATATAGTGCCACCATGACAGTTATGTCAGTGGAACAATTAAAATGTGGCACAAACATGGGTGAGGAAGGTGGGCAGCACAGAATAGGAGCACACACACATGACAAATCTATGTCCCTTCAATCCATGGGTATACCTGCAGGGCATACAGGGCAGTATTATACTAGAAATGTGAAGGCCTGAATTAAAAAACAAAAACAAAAAATTGACAAAATTGGGGAAAAAATCTGTTTTTTTCCCCAATTTTTTTTTAAAAGGAAGAAAATCGATTATGGAATTCATTTATTTTAGCATGATGAATAAAATCTTTAAGACAAAGTGTTCATATATTCTCCAAATCATTACTAAAAATTATGTACATTATCAGATTATTCTAATTTCTATGCACTGAATGAGGAGGACAAGCAAGTCCTATAGGTTACAAATGGAACTCTCCAATGGAAGAGCAAGATGTATTTCTTCCTTTAGCGGGCACTGAAAAAATCTGGTCTACGTTTGGAAACACTCTCACTAAATCAAGAAATAAACTGACTTGTGAAAGGGTAGAGAAGCTTGCTTCAATCCAGGCAAACCTTTGGTTTTTAGAAGTTCATGACAACTGTAATGATGACAAACATTGAAACTGATACTGATAACTTGGGCTGCATCCACATTGCAGAAATAATCCAGTTTGACACCACTTTAGATGTCGTGGCTCAATGCTATGGAATTCTGGGAACTGTAGTTTTATGAGACTCTAGACTTCTCTGTCAGAGAGCTTTGGTGCCACAACAAATGACAATTCCCAGAATTCTCTAGCATTGAGCCATGGCAGTTAAAGTGGTGTCAAACTGGATTATTTCTGCAGTGCAGATACAGACCAGAGCTTGGAAAATGAGTCTGATTAAATTTAATGCCTATTCGTTGTATCTTAGTCCTGCCACCCTTCCACACACTTTCCTCCCCTCAATTCTTTTTATGGGAATGAGTGGTTTATGTCTATTTGATATTGTGGAGAAGAAATATAAATAATTTTTCTTTGTTACTCATATTGATGGTTTCTTCTGTTTTTTAATTGTTTTTTGTTTTTATTTTGTTGTTTGTGCCACATACAAGTAATTAGCAAAACCAAAGAGGTTACATAGAGTTCAGGAGAGTGTTACTCAATTTGTTACAAATAAAAATTAATAAATAAAAGTAAATTCCATTTGTAATAATTGTTTGAATACATGATATTTTAATATATCAATTGTGATAATTTTATGCCAAATCAAGTTGTACATAGTTATATTTTATGTTCCTAAAGTAACAGTTACTTTCAATCTGTAAAAAGTGCTAATGTTGCATTTTTTCAATTTTTCAAAAAAAAAAAATCTATTTTTTTTTCTTTAAAAAAATGAGGAAAACATTCTTTTCTCATGGCTTCAAAATTTCCAGAAACTTTACATCTCTATATTACACCATCCCCAGACCTGTACAAGAAACATCGCTCTCATTGACTCAAAGGGAGGGTAAGTGCTGCACTTGCATTTACAACTTTCCTGCTTACATGATCTGGTATACAGTGTACTTCAGCACTAAAGCACAGCAAATTACCACCACTTATAGATCTATACAGGACAATTTATATGCTAGGGTATGCAGCATGAAGTATAACTCTTTGCCTCCATATTATGGCCAATTAGAGCCCTCAAGAGGGAATTCTAGCAATTAATAACTATGGAAGAAGGGTACTTTACACAAAATAGAGTGTTTCTAGAACAATGATTTGTTGTTGTTTTTATTTAAACACTTCTGACCCAAATCTACCCAAGTCAGTAAGCAAAATACAAGAACAAAGGACAAACTTTAAAATACAGGAGGAGGGTGGGAGACAATAATGCATTAAAACAGATTACAACCAGCATTGTTTTTAAAGAACCATAACAATAAAACTTCAGTAAAACAGCAGCATGACCAATAAAACACATGCTTAAAAGCCTCAAATGCCACAACCATGTGGTCCACCTGCATATTCCTTGGGAGGGAGTTCTACCAGTTAAGGGCTACTAGTAAGAAAGTTTGTTCCTAGTGCCCATCAGTTTAACAGATCTTAAAAGTAGTCCAATGACTTGGGCCTGTTTCATATTGTATAATAAAAATTTAATTTCACTACGTTCAAGGCCTGCTCATAGGTAACTGTGTACAGTGTATGTATGGTCAACTGCTGTCTTTGGTCTAAATCCAGTTGTTAGTGTTAAAGATGTAATCTTTCATGGCTGAACTGGATAAGTTCATCACAATGGATTTTACTTAGTTATCTTATTTTTCTTTTATATGCATTAATAAACTATACTTTTGGACTTTATAATATAAGGGCTGTTCGACTGTGGAACACACTCCCTCGGAGAGTAGTGGAGTCTCCTTCCTTGGAGGTCTTTAAGCAGAGGCTGGATGGCCATCTGTCGGGGATGCTTTGATTGGGAGTTCCTGCATGGCAGGGGGTTAGACTGGATGGCCCTTGTGGTCTCTTCCAACTCTATGATTCTATGTGTCTTCTTGACTGAGGAAGACAGGATCCTGAAGAAGAGAAGCTGAGCTAGTTGATGGTAAGAGATACAAAGTGGCTGTGGATCACAGCAGCCAGCTTGTCCTGGAGATTCTGCTGGGTGTCAAAGAGCATCACTGCAACACCCATCATCCACACACTGACAGTCCCAGTAAAATCAGATTGTGGCTCAAGAGATTAGCGCAGAGCTAAACAAAGAGTTTTACCACTCCCAAATTCAATCCTAATTTGGGCTGCATCCGGGTATTATCAGACGTATTTTGCCGCTGATGCTGCCAGCCAGGTGCATCCTGGGTAACTTCTGGGTAGAATCCTAGCTCAGCCATCCTCTTTTCAAAACCAGAAAGCTCCCAGCTTTGCAAATCAGCTGGCTGTGCTTGGATTCTACCTGGAGGTTACCCAGGCTGCACCCGGCTGGCGGCATCAGCGGGAAAATACGTCTGATAATACCCAGATGCAGCCCGAATTAGGATTGAATTCAGCAGTGGTAAGATGCTTTTTTTAGGGAAAGGGATTCCACCTAAACATTAGGAGGAACTTCCTGGTGGTAAAAGCTGTTCAACAGTACACTCGTCCCTCCACATTTGTGGCTTTGACTTTTGTGGATTTGATTATTCACAGATTTTATTAATATGTTCTCTCTAGGAATATCTAGATCTTCCAGCACAACTCTATGGTCACATTTAACCAAAAGTCGCACTGAAGGACCTAGAGATTCCTGGAAAGAACACTCCACTAGGCATTTGTAGCTCCTCCAGGGCAATTCTATGGCCAATGTGTAGCAGATGTTGACCACAGAGTTGCACTGGAGGACCTAGAGATTCCTAGAGAGGTGTTCTCTCAGGTAAAAACATAGTGTTTTTGTTATTTGCAGTTATTCCACATTCATGGGGGTCCTATGCCCCCTAACCCCAGTGAATGTGGAGGGACAAGTGTACAATGCACTGCCTCTGGAATGTGGTGGAGTCTCCACTGGAGGCTGGATGGTCATTGATTGGGAGTGTTTTAATTGTGTATTCCTGCATGGCAGGGGATTGGACTGAATGGCCCTTGTGATCTCTTCCAACGCTACAACTCTATAATTCTAAACAAAGAAATTGCTACCTTCTTCTTCGTGGTCTCTGCGAATCATACAAATGGGTTATTCTGCGCCTGCGCAGCAAACTTCGGAGCTTTCTTACAGCTATTAGAAGCGTTTTGGCGGTAGCCCTTCCACTCTCCAACTGCCTTATTGGCCGGTTTCCCGCCTAAACCCTCAGTTCCTTTTATCCCCTGCAGCAGTAACGTCTAGAGGAACTCTTCAGAGATTCATTTTCCTGTCACACTTTAAAATTGCCTTTTGACAGGATCAGTCTGCGTTTTGGTGGTACTTTTTTAACATCGTCGTTCATATGTTAAGAGGAGTGCTGCGATTTCAGTGAGAACTGCAGTCTTACATGCAACTTTAATTTCTGAGGTGATGTTATTTCAACGACCACTGAGGTAAAAAAATTTCTAAAATGGCCGCTTCTGGTGTGCTTGGCAAAGCTCCTTTATACCCAAAATGGAGACAATTTTCTTTCTGAGAGTACTCCTGGAGGAAAACTGTTAAAACGTCACCCGCCTCACTGGCGTGCTTGACAAAGGCTCTAAGACCATTATATATATATATCAGTAAAAATGGCCTTAGAGCCTTTGTCAAGCACGCCAGTGAGACGGGTGATATTTTCATCTTATTGATGCAGCCTATAATCACATTGGCTTGTTTAGCTACTGTTTCATTGGTTGGCTCATGCTCTGCTTGTGGTCTATTAAGACTCCTAGATCCCTTTTACATGTATTGTTGTCAAGCCAGCTGTTACCCATTCTATATCTGTGCATTTCATTCTTTCTACATAAGTCTCCTTCCTTGGAGGTCTTTAAGCAGAGGCTGGATGGCCATCTGTTGGGGATGCTTTGATTGGGAGTTCCTGCATGGCAGGGGTTGGATTGGATGGCCCTTGTGGTCTCTTCCAACTCTATGATTCTATGATTCTAAGTGTAGTATCTTACATTTCTCCCTGTTGAAATTAATTCTGTTAGTTTGGCCCATCTCTCTAATCTGTTAAAGTCATTTTTAGTTCTGATCCTGTCCTCAGGGGTATTAGCTACCCCTCCTAATTTTGAGTAGGAGGGGTATCTAATTTGAAAAGCATGCTCTCTATTCTATTATTCAAGTAATTGATAAAGATATTGAATAGCACTGGGCCCAGAACAGACTCCTGTGGCACCTGACTAGTCACTTCTCTCCAGGTTGAAGAGGAGCCATTGGTGAGTAGTTTTTGGGTTTGGTTAGTCAACTAATTGCAAATCCACCTCACAGTAGCATTATCTAGCCCATTTTTTACTAGCTTATTTACAAGAATATAATGGGGAACCTTACTGAAATCAAGATATGCTACATCCACAGCATTCCCTTCATCTATCAAGCTTTCAATGCTATCAAAAAAAGAGATAGGATTAATTTGGCCTGACTTGTTTTTGAGAAACCTTTCTTGACTTTTAGTGATCATGGCATTCCTTTCTAAGTGCTGATCAAGTTCGTGAGATTCTTAGTAAAAACTTTCCTGCCAACTGTTGTCAAGTGCAACCCATCATTTGCCAGAAGTCCATCTTCATGAAACCGCAGCCCATGGTCCAAGAAGCCAAATAGTTTCCAGTGGCACCATTTGCGAAGTCAGTTATTCACCTCCACAGTTGTTCTTTCCCTTCCTGGGCTGTGTCCTTCAACTGGGAGGAGAGGCAAAATGACATCCTGTGCATCAAGGTCCTTCAGCTTCCTACCATGAGCCTCATAATCCCTTGTCACACGCCTTGCAGTGAAGGCATGTCTAAAGGCTATGCCTTGTAGTGTAATTGGTTCACATGTGGACCAAAAGGAAAAGGTAATGGTCAGTGGGCTTATAGAGTCTTGTCAGCCTCGGTTACATCACCAATTTTTGTCCCAGGGAGACAGCACACCTCTTGAGGCATCCTGTCAGGTTGGCAAACTGCTGCTTCAGTTCCCCGCATCACAGAGTCATCTACCACCACCACACGTCACCTCTGAAGATTGGCAGAGGCCATTCCATGTGTTGACTCTTCCAAGTTCACCTGCATTTTCTCTCTGACACTGTTCCTCTTGTTCCTGTTCCTCATCAACACTGATAGAGGAGAGAGCTTTAAATCCATTCTGTGGCTCAAACTCAAAGAATGACCCTTGATCTTTCTATTTCTATGTGTCACATTCTTCCAAATGTCTCCATTTGGAAACTGATCTCCTCAGAGACATCCCCTGTGTATTCCTCATTCAGGACAGTCTGCTCTACTATTTCCATGCAAACCTTATGCTGAAGAGTAGATGCACAGGCCTCAAGTTGTTGGACTTTCTCTTCCAACAGGGCAACCAACTTAACACTTGCTGCAAGTGTATCCATCAACATCCTCCAGCAAGAACACAAACACACCACAACTATTGTAGGCACTGAAACAGAACTCCAGGCCTCCCCCTCAAACTCATCCACTAAATGCCCATGCAAAATGCCTGTTAGACTTGCCTGTTTGCCAGGTTCCAGGGGTTGGGGCTGCTGTATTGAACTAGCTGTATTGAACTAGTAGCTGCTAGCCCCATTTCCAACCAAATTTCTGGCTTACTTTATCTCAGCAGATGCTCACCTCTGCCTCTTGAAACCATGTGCTCAGGCAAAGGTCTTGGGCCTACACACAAAATAACAATAGAATACTATAGAAAGAGCATACAAGCAAGCCTCCCCTCAGGTCACACAAACAATCTGCCTTAACCCAACAGACACAACAACCTTAACACAACAAATTCTCTGAGCTGGGAGGTTTAACCCAACAAACACAAGCTCAGCTAATGCTGTCACTTCTACTACACTACACAAAATGCCTGTTGGCCTTTGCTGTTAGCTGAGCTCCTATTAATGATTCTATGAGTGATACTGGAACATATGTCCATGAGAGTTTGGACTTCCTGAAGATCCTGTAAGTAGTTTTTCCATACCTTTCACTTATGCATTTTTTTCTGTAGGCAATGGAATGTCCTAGACGTGAATCCTTGAAGACAACGTTATGAACAGGAACTGCAAACCCTATTGGATCAAACGAGCTGTTCACCATCAACAAGATGCCACGATGTGTGAATATTTTTTCACATTTGGGTATTTGGAAGATAAACATGTAATTCTTAATCTCCCAACTTAAATCAAAATTTAATTGTGCTGAATTGGTAATATGTCATTTCCTAAGTCAAGGGCTTTCAGTTCTTTTGAGTAAGATGATGGTTTCTTCTGCTATCATCTACATATAGGTTTTTCTACAAACTGCCTGGCATTCTGACCATATTTTTTCTCCTACTTCTGAGCTGTCCTATTCATTCCTATATAGGTGGCTACAGCAGATGAACTGTTGCCAAAGAGATGAACCTGCATACAGTACTCAGCTACTTCTGTTTCATCCTGTATTCTGGCAGCAGCTATGCTAAGGTCAGGTTGGAGCAGCCAGATCTCATTGAGTGTTGTGAACTTGTCTCTCGCAAGTGGCTTATTCTGATCTCTGCTTCTGCGATATTAAACAATGTTGTCTCTGTCCTGGTTGATAGTCTCCTGAATGGCATCTTCTCTCAAACTTGAATCTGTATTGTGTTTCATTGAGAGATGTTTGCCAGACAGCAGTCAGCATCACATATAATTGGATCTTAACTGTTGAATCTCATTTTCTTCTGTAGCACTTGTGATAGCTTGCATATTTTGTTTTTACCTTGCCCCAGGCCCTTTCTGACTTCTCCTGTTCATGATCTTTCTCAGTTTCATATGCTTCCTGGGTTCTGAGAGTCAATACACTTGCCCTTTTGTGCCTATCTCCTGAAACCATAAAGGCTTGAGGTGTAATTTCTCCTGCTCCATCTGTGGGTTTGGGTTCTGCCATCTTGCTGAAGGAACAGGAAAGCTTGACTCTACTCTTGTTCTGGCCCTAGGTGTATGTCCGAGGCCTGGCCAATGATTGAGACCTATCTGTAGGGACATTGCACAGGGCATAGCCCAGCAGCAAAGGCCTGTCAGATGTTTTCCCCTTTTTTACTGGTGATAATGAAAGATTGACCAGACACTCTGAGCCAGTCTTATCATCACTCTTTTGACTGGAACCTTGTCTCTTTTTACACTTTTTATTGTTCTGGCCCGGACATATGTTGTATTAGCTGTAAGTATATACAAAGAGCTGACTCATATCCAACCACTGAGGTAAAATGAATACTCAATTTTATGGAACTAAATAGCAGTAGCTAAAAAAGGAGATAAAGAATGAAGGAATGAGTGGCAGGATGAGGTAAAAAAAGAGACAAGGCCCTTAAGACAGCAGAAAGACAAAACTGAGGAGAACAAGCCTGATGGAGAAGATTTCTAAGGGTAACCAACCATCTTTGTATCAAACACAGATAGAAGGAATCAGGTCTGATCAGTAGATAATAGATCCATACAGAACACAGTTATAAATCACATAGGGCAACAGACCATAATAAAAATGCCATGATGGGCCAGAACATTAACCAATTTAAAAACTTTGGTGCAGTTGGCCCTCTGTATGCACAGATTTTTTTATCCATGGATTCAAGCACCCACAGCTTGAAAATATTCAAAAAATATATACGGTACATTCCAAAAAGTAAACGCTGATTTTCTATTTTATATAAGGGACACCAATTTACTATGCCATTGTATTTAATGGGACTTGAGCATTCATGGATTTTGATATCCACGGGGTGTGTGTGCCTTGGAACCAAACCCCAGCAGATACCAAGGGCCCACTGTATGTTTCACTTTAAAATATTCTAGTATTTTAAAAAAGATAACCAGTGTGGTGTAGTGGTTTGTGTGTGGCACTATGATGCTGGAGACCAGGGTTTGAATTTCCACTTGACCATGGAAACTCACTGGGTAACCATGGGCAAGTCATACTCTCTTAGCCTCAGAAGTAAAAAGGCAAACCCCTTCTGAACAAATCTTACCAAGAACACCTCATGATAAGTTTGCCTTAGGGTCTCCATAAATCAGAAACAACTTGTAAGCACACAATAACGAGGTATTTTAAAAATACTTTTTATTTATTTTTTGCATGTCCACTTTACTCTCCAGGAAGGCATTTAAGTGCATTTGGCATGGCCACCTTTCTCCCCAGGAGAACATTCCTCTTTAAAATGGTGCCTGTAACAGATGCACCTCACCTGTTACCCATATGTAACTATGATTAATATTCTCATATAATTAATCTACTGAGATTTCTTTAATTGAATGACAATCCTAGGTATGATAATGATAAGGAAAATTTTCCTCATAAAAATCCTTTCCAATATCAGGACTACCAAGTATCATGCTTACTGTCATAAACCCAACACTTCCAATGATTTTGTTTATTTTATAACATTTACACTCCACTTTGCTTACAAAGAGTTCTGGCAGCTTAATGCAACTGTCCAAGTTATGCATTGGGCCCTTAGTAGCCACTGGAGTTTGGTTCCAGGACAACAACCCCCCCCCCCCCCATGGATATCAAAATCCGTGGCTGCTCACATTCCACTATATACAATAGCATAGTAATATACTGCCCCTTATATAAAAATGCAAAATCAAGGTTTGTTTTTTAGAATTTATATTTGTTTTAATATTTTCAAGCTGTGGGTAGCTGAATCTATGACTATAGAGGGCCAGTAACGTAATCTTAATGCTGTCTAAACAAAAAGTGATGAATTATGGAACAAAAATTGCTTAGTAAATCCTACTAAAATAGGATAAACTATGATACTGAGCTAAAGCCAAGGTTAGCGGTGACTACAGTAGACTCACTGAAATGAATGGAACTTACTGGCCAATGGGTCAATTTCAGTTAGAATTAACATGGGCTTTAGCCCAATATTTCTAAGTAGTATGGAGACCACCTGCTGTGTTTCATTGTAATCTGCATGTCTGATTGAGAGACATGGGGCCTTTGCAGACTGCCAGAAATAGTACAAATCGAGTCCACTTTAACTGCCCTGGCTCAGTACTAGGGAGTCATGGGAATTGTTTGTTTTTTTCTGAGACATTGAGCCTCCTCTGTCAGAGAGCTCTGGTGCCACAATAAACTATAGTTCCCATGATTCCTTAGTCAGGGCAGTTAAAGTGGACTCAATTTGCACTATTTCTGGCAGTCTGCAAAGGCCCATATTGTGGGTCAATAAAGCAGCTGCTTCCCATCTTGGAACTCACTCCCCCCCCCCCCCCCAAAAATATATATATTTTATTGGTTAGGCAAGGTATCACTTTAGTTTTAATGCATTTTAATTTTTAAAATAGCTGTCTGTTATCTTAAATCTATGGACTAATTGAGGACAGAAATCAAACTAGCCAGTATGATCACAGTTGCCATTTATATCAATTCAATAATTTATAGTATACAATAAGGCTTTCTAAACACATAATGTTATAGTATAAAACCTTGACTATAATTAGGATATCTGCTAATGATTCAAAGAATAATTTAAATCAAACACTTAATTTTCTTTGTGAAAAGTAAAACACAATCTTGACATAGTATGACACTTCTAATATACAAATAGATTGCATTAATTTGTTTGACAGAGCACCATCTTGTGGACAATTAAAAAACAACTAAATTATGTAAGCCCAATAGGATCCAATTAAAATAATCACTGTACAGCTAGTATATTATAACGTTTTAAAAATAATATTATATATTATATTTAAATAACAGAGTTGTATGACCAGCCTGTGTAGACAGCTTTAACTGAATTCCTGATCCTGAAGCTACGTACCCTTGTTCCTATCTACGGCAGAGAAAATGGGGAAGTTTATAGTTTTCCTGTTTCTCAGGTTTGGAGTATTGAGGCTAAACAGGTAGATTAACAGTCTAATCCAATACTCATATATATAATAGTAAGTGCCATAGAGTATGATACCTGTAAAGCGTGAACAAGGTTGTACCCTAATTCTAGATGACAATTATTATTATTTTTACACCAGTTAAAAACATTTAGGGACCAAGACAAAAAACAAAGCAGGATTAAACGTGGAGGAAGGAGGCGGGAAAATTGGAGGAACATCACCAATTTAAGATATGTAGATGACATCACATTACTAGCAGAAAACAGCAAAGACTTGGAACAATCACTGAGGAAAGTCAAGGAGGAAAGTGCAAAGGCAGGTTTACAGTTCAACATTAAGAAAACAAAAATAATGACCACAGATAATTTACATAACTTTAAAGTAGACAATGAAGACATTGAAACAGTTCTAGATTCTCCATAGCTTGCCTCAGTCATTAATCAAAATGGAGACTGCAGTCAAGAAATCAAATGACTAGGAATTGGAAGGGTAGCTGTGAAGGAATTAAATAAGACTCTGAAGTGTAAAGACAGATAATTGAATACTAAAGTTAGGATTGTCCATGCCATTATATTTCCTATTTCTATGTATGGTTGTGAAAGGTGGACAAAGAAGAAAGCTTATAGGAAGAAAATCAACTAATTCGGAATGTCGTGTTGCAAAAGAGTTCTACAGATAGTGTGGAAAAAGATAAATGTAGGTCCTAGAGCAAATCAAGCCCGAGCTCTTCCTAGAAGCCAAGATGACCCAACTGAAATGGTTGTACTTTGGACATATCATAAGAAGACATGGCTCATTAGAAAAGAGAATAATGCTTGGTAAGGTGGAAGGCAGTAGGAAAAGAGGAATGCCACATTCCAGATGTATAAACTCAATCAAGGAAGTCACAGCTTTGAGTTTGCAAGACTTGAGCAGGGGTGTTGATGACAAAGTGACCTGGAGGTCTCCCATTCATGGGGTCACCATAAGTCAAAGTCAGCTTGGTGCCATTAATAACAATAAAGGACAAAATACTATTTTTTGCTATAAGCCTTTTCCAAAAGAGACGGCACAACAGGAATTCCTGTCTGATAACTTTTAGAAATAAACTAAGAAACTTACCTTCAGTGGACCTCTTATTTTCTGTCTTATTCTAAGTCACTGGGACAGACCTACTATGTTGAAAATTTAGAACTAAAAGCTTCATATGTGTACACACCTGTGGGGGGGGGAAATCTCAGTTATAGTGATATTAATGAGACAACTCAGGACTGTTGTTCAAGATAATGTTGAGTCTTTCCTATAGATATGCAGGATTTACCCACTTCTTAAAAATTTAAACCAGAATGAAATCCAAAGAATTGCAGGGGAAATGTGTATGTGCACACCTTTAAGTCATCTGTCAACTTATGACAATCCCATTAATTTCATAGGGTTTTCTTGCAAGGAATATTCAGAGGTGGTTTTGCCAATAGCCTGTGTCAATATGGTAGAACACAATGAATTACCACTTGCTTTTTGGATGTATGGGAATGGAGGGGGGAATATATGTACTAGATTTTTTTCCAGAGACTGCTGGGTTTCCTGTTGAGTTGGTGGGTAGTTTTCCTGCATGAAATTTCCCCTTGCAACAGACTTATCAAAGATGTTATTAAAGATGTTTGATATGCTATGCTGCTCAAGTCTGTTTCTTTTAGCTTTTAAGATATGTCATTTATATTGTACAAGTAGTTTTACAATTCAAATAGCAATGCAAGGACTGAAATCTTGTTTAG
This sequence comes from Phrynosoma blainvillii, assembly GCA_026167975.1. Lineage (NCBI taxonomy): Eukaryota > Metazoa > Chordata > Lepidosauria > Squamata > Phrynosomatidae > Phrynosoma > Phrynosoma blainvillii. Next base: position 226,464,762 of record JANUYF010000004.1, on the reverse strand, counting down.
ACCCTTAGTAAGAAGCCATTACTGAGGTCTGCCTAATTCTAGCCTGCCTCCTCTTTGGCTGAAAAGATGGTTTGATGGGAAAACCTCCCATTCCTGCAGGTTCGTTGTGAATGGTGTATGTGTGCCATGCTGCTATAATTTAAAAGACTGAAATATACTGTTTGTTGTGTGTGCCTTCAAATTGCTTCTGACTTATAGCGCCCCCAAGCCGACCCTATCATGGGTTTTCTTGGCAAGTTGCTTCAGAAGGAGTTTGCCTTTGCCATTGCCATCCACTGAGGCTGAGAGTGTGTGACTTGCCCAATGTGACCCAGTAGGTTTACATGGCTAGGCAGGCAGAGCGGTAAAATGCCACTTACTCTTTCCTCCATTCCACTCTGGTCAAGTTGCATAGTATCAAAAGGCAACCAGATGGTTTTTAGGAACTTAAATCAGATTCCTCCCCCAAACAAAGCAGCCCTTCTTTCCCTAAACTGTAAAATTACAATAAAAATTAATTAAATAGCATAGCTATTTGCAGCTTCTTTCATGACATAGCTACTTCAGGTACCCAACTCACCAACCCTCTGCCCTACTAGAACCTTTCAAAAATTTTTTGCAGGTAAGGCTCTTTTGTTTAATATACAGTGGTGTCATGGGGGGGGGTGCAGAGCACACCAGGTGACACTAAGGGGGTGCTCCTCAAGCGTGCATTTTGGCAGAAATGGGAAATGGCGTTCGCCTGTGTCTCTTTAAAATGCTGAAGAAATGGTGTGGGAGGGGTGAGGTTCATTGAGAGGAAAGGAGAGGACCCAAGTTTTTTTTAAAAAATGTTATTATTGAAAAACATCACATTTTACCAAATGTTCATTTTAACCACACAAAACTATGTATATGTAAATACATTGAGGTTGTGCGTATGATATTGTAACTGAAAGGTATGGTTTTAATTTAGTTAGTTGTTTATGTCACAACTAGTTGTCCCTCCCTATTCGCAGAGGATCCGTTCCAGAACCCTGGGAAAATAGGAAAAAATGTGGATATTCAAGTCCCATTGACTATAATGGCGGTGTGCTTCCACGCGAAAACTCAAAACTGTGAATGGGAAGTCTGCGAATGGGGAGGGATGACTGTACAGTGGTAACTCGATATACGAGTGCCCTAATATACGAGTGTCTTGAGATACGAGCCGCCGAGCGAGTGATATTTTGCTTTGAGATGAGAGCAAGATTTGAGATACGAGGAATCGCACACTACACCGCTGCACACGACCCCAACATGCGGGGCGCATGTTGGGGTCGTGTGCAGCGGGGCGCATGTTGGGGTCATGTGCAGCGTCTAACAGTTTCTCCCACCTCAGACTAGACCTTAGTCTGTGTGCTTGTTTCCCTCGTTTTCGAAGCATTTTTGATAAGTTGGGTTCGCGTTTTTTGCTTTTTGTACATTTACAAAACATTATCACATTTATTTTTATAACCATGGGTCCGAAGAAGAAGATGTCTATTGAATTAAAGCGTGAAATCATAGAAAAACATGAGCAAGGTGTGCGAGTAATTGACTTGGCGAGGATGTACGGGTGTAGCACATCGATGATATGTACTGTGCTTAAACAGAAGGAGTTGATAAAGGGTATAACGCCAGCTAAGGGTGTTACAACAATTTCTAAGCTCCGGACCTCTCTCCATGAAAAGATGGAGAAACTACTGATGGTGTGGGTGACAGAGAAGCAGCTTCAAGGAGGAACCTTAGCACAAAGCATCATATGTGAGAAGGCATGAGCGATTTACGGTGATTTGCTGAAGCAGATCCCACACACTTCCACAAGCAAGGAATCGGAAGATTTGTTTAAAGCCAGTTGGGGCTGGTTTGACAACTTTAGGAAAAGGACCGGCATTCACTCCATCATCAGGCATGGTGAGGCAGCAAGTTCGGATGTGAAGGCAGCTGAGGTTTACATCAAAACGTTTTCTGAACTGATAGAAGCCAAAGGATACATCCCCCAGCAAGTCTTCAACTGTGACGAGACAGGGCTTTTCTGGAAAAGGATGCCGAATAGGACTTACATAACGGCAGAGGAGAAGACGATGCCAGGTCACAAACCCATGAAGGATAGATTAACTCTAGCACTTTGCGCCAATGCGAGTGGCGACTGAAAAATCAAGCCTCTGCTAGTATACCATTCGGAAAATCCCAGAGCCTTTAAGTCACATAAGATTTTAAAAGAAAAACTGCAAGTTATGTGGAGGGCAAATCCGAAGGCATAGGTCACCAGGAAATTCTTTGTGGAGTGGATAAACCTGGTGTTTGGCCCTTCTGTTAAAAAATATCTACAGGAAAACAACCTACCCATGCAGGCCCATCTCCATCGGGCCTAGCCTAAGTAGAAGAGCCCTCCCTCCACTCCATCCAACGTCATCTGGGGGAAGAGATGCAGGTCCATCTCCACCGGGCCTAGCCTAAGAAGAGCCCTCCCTCCACTCCATCCAACGTCATCTGGGGGAGAGATGCAGGCCCATCTCCATCAGGCCTAGCCTAAGAAGAAGAGCCCTCCCTCCACTCCATCCGACGTCATCGGGGGGGGGGGGAGATGCAGGTCCATCTCCATCGGGCCTAGCCTAAGAGGAACCCTCACTTTTTAAGGGGCGGGTGGGTTTCGGAATTTTTAGGTTTTGTCTACAGTGTATTAACATATATGTATGGAGATTTTAATGTTGTAAGCCGCCCCGATTGCTCTGCAGAGGGGCGGGATATAAATAAATAAATTTTTAAAAAGCCCTTCTCATCCTTGACAATGCCCCTGCTCACCCACCAAATCTCGAAGATGATTTACTCGAAGAGTTCAAGTTTATAAAGGTTCTCTACCTACCACCCAACACCACTCCTATCCTGCAGCCCATGGATCAGCAGATGATTTCTAATTTTAAGAAGTTGTATACCAAGGACATTTTTCAGCGCTGTTTTGAGGTGACGGAGAACACAAACCTTACCCTTCTAGAGTTCTGGAAGGACCACTTTAACATCGTGATATGCCTAAGAATTATTGATCAGGCCTGGCTGGGTGTTACAACGAGGACCTTAACCTCTGCATGGAAGAAGCTGTGGCCTGAGGCTGTAGCTGAAAGGGCCTTTGAAGGATTGGAACCCAAAGTGTCAGTGGTAGAGGAGATTGTTTCTCTGGGAAAATCCATGGGTCTGGAGGTGGATGAGAGAGATGTGAACGAACTCGTCGAGGAACAGTCTCAGGAGCTGACAACCGAGGAGTTACACGATCTACATTCGCAGCAGCATACGGTGGTTCAATGAAAAATTAGTTTTGAAGAGGAGCCAGAGATGGAGGAGGTTATCTCTACAAGAGATATAAAGGAGATCTTGGGAATGTGGGAGAAAGTTGTAGAGTTTGTGGATAAAAATCACCCCGAAAAAGTTGCAACTGGTCGTGCATCGGAGTTGTTCAACAAAACTTGCCTAACGCATTTCCACAATATCCTGAAAGGGAGAAGAAACAAACCTCCTTGGACAGTTTTTTTAAACGACCTGCAGGTGAAAATGAGCAAAGCGTGACGAAAAAAGCGAAGACCAGTGACGAAAACTAAGCACTTCCGTAAGCACTTCACTTTTTCTTTTATTATGTTTTTATAGAATATGTATTTGTTATTTATAAATAAATGTTTCTTCTTGTAAATACATTTTTCTTATTCAAAAACACTTAACAAAAACAACTGAGGTGGTGTTTTGGGAGCTGGAACGGATTAATGGCATTTCAATTAATTTCAATGGGGAAAATTGCTTTGAGATACGAGCAATTTGACATACGAGCAAGGTTACGGAACGAATTAAACTCGTATGTTGAGGTACCACTGTATTTCAGAAAAGCAGAACAAACATCAATCTTAGCTGTTTCTGTTTATGTTAGAGGTACTGAAGTCAATTAATCAACAGAGGCACACTTCCATATATCATAATTCCCATATATCACTGAAAAGTGAAGTAGTAAGTACCAGTTGTGCCAATTTGATGGTGGAGTGAGAAATTCCCAGATTTAGGACTAAAGGGACTGCCTAGTCCTGACAGAACTCACATCTTCTGTCTTGATTGAGGTGAAATGTTTGTAAACTTTCTTGAACACAAATATCCAGTTGGATTTTTATGGATAATCTGAGCTAGTAAACCTCTGGACTTCTCTGGGACTAGGAAATTTGGTCAATTTACTGTTGAAAACAGAGCCAACTATGGATAACATCTCTGGATGGAACTGTGAAAAAGTTTCTTTTTCTTCACTTCTGCAACTCTAAGGTGAACCTATAATGGGGTTCTCTTGGCAATATTTTTAAATTTTATTTATTGTATTTATACTTCGCTCTTCAGAATGCTCTTGAGATTTGTTCAGAGGGGGTTTGCCACTGCCATTGGCCTTCCCCTGAGAGGCTTCCCTTTTCTACAGTCCACCATGGACTCAAGTTGCTGAAGGGAATAATAATAATAATAATAATAATAGACTGAAGTCTGGGAAAGCTCATGCTGCCAACTTCTTTCTTTCTGTGAATCTTAAAGGTGCTACAAGATCTCTCTACGTAACTGATACGTAACAGACTAACACGGCTATATCTTTTAATAATAGTAATAATAATAGACTTAAGTCTAGGAAAGCTCATGCTGCCAACTTTTTTTTAGTGAGTCTCAAAGGTGCTACAAGATATCTCTACATAGTGATTCTACAGACTAACACAGCTATATCTTTTAATAATAATAATAATAATAGACTGAAGTCTAGGAAAGCTCATGCTGCCAACTTCTATCAGTGAGCCTCAAAAGTGCTACAAGATCTCTACATAACTGATTCTACAGATTAACATGGCTATATCTCATAATACTAATATTAGTACTAATAATAATAAACTGAAGTCTAGAAAGCTCACTCTACCAACTTTTCTTTCTCTGAGTCTCAAAGGTGCTACAAATTCTCTCTACATAATTGATTCTACAGATTAACACGGCTATATCTTTTTAAAATTAGTATAAATAAATAAATTAAATAAAATCTACTTGAGAAACTAGAAAACGCGAGAACGCCACAGAAAGAAATAACTAGGGCCAAGGAAGAAAGAGAAATAAGTATCTCTTTGGATGTGATGAAAAACCCTGAGGTAATTCGGTGGGAGGCAAGAAAAAGAGCGAACGAGCGCGCGCCCCCGCCTTCCCGCCTCTTTTGCATATTCGAAGACGAGCCCCACAACATTCTGGAACCGTTAAGTATACTGTATAAGTTTATTATCGGAGCTGAGGAGCCGCCTCGCGCCGCTCCTCAGAACGAAACCCGCCAATTTCTGCGCGCGCGCGCCTTCCCCAACCGCCGCCGCCGCCGCCGGGTCTCCTCGCTCCATTTTCTCTCTCTCTCTCTCGTTCTACTCGAGAAAGCAGCCGTTAGAACCATCCTCCATCATGGCGCGCGGGGGGAGAAATGTGCCTAGGGGAAAGCCATGCTGAGGGTGGGAGCCCTGATGGCCATGTTGCTGCTGCTTCTGGGGCCGGTGGCGGCGGGGTCTCCCATTCTCGGCCGCCTGCTTGTGCTTCGGGAAGGCTGGCCGGGTGAGGAAAACGTAACCTTAGGTCGGCAGTAGGGGTTATGAGGCGACTTCCTTCTCCTCTCTGTCTTTCGTATTTGAAAAGTAAAAAGGGAAAGGCTTTGGTTGCATCCCCAATGTAGAAATAATGCCGTTTGAAACCCCCCACCCCACTTAAACTGCCCTGGCTCCATCGTACAGAAACCTGGGATTTGTAGTTTGCTGAGGTAGCGTGATTTGAGGAGGTTGGACTATGACTTTGGAAACCTGGGTCTAAAACACAAAAGTCCAAACACGCTGCAGAAACACTCCAGTTTGAGACTGCTTTAACTGCCCTGGCTCAATGCTAGGGAATCCTGGGAATTGTAGTTTGTTGTGGCAGCAGAGCTCTCTGACAGAAGGCTAAATGTCTCACAAAATGCTAAACCCAGAATTTCTTAGCATTAAGCTAGGGCAGTTAAAGCGGTCTCAAACTGGGTTATTTCTGCAGTGTGTTTTGGACCCAGGTTTCGATTTCCAGTTCGGATATGAGACCTAATGGGTGACCAAATCGCACTCTCTCAGCCTCAGCATGGCCATGGCAAGCCTGCTCTGAAGAAACTTGCTAAGGAAATCCCATGAGAGGTTTGCCTTAGGGTTGCCATAAGTCTCAAACAACTCAGGGTGCCCAAGATGTCATAACTGCAAAGGAGGGCAAGGCACTGTAAAATGTAGGACATTACAAAATAAAAGCAAAACAAACAAACCCACACACTTGACAAATTTAAATGCACAATTAAGTCTTATTCAAAATGGAGGACATTTTGCAATTCCTCGGGGAAGTAAGGTTTAAATGTAGGACATGTCTTGGAAAAGGAGGATATCTGGTCACGCTGGAAACAATTTAAAGGCACACAGCAGCAACAAGAAGAAGGCACCAGGACTCTTGGGCAGAGGAGGCAAAAAGACCTTGTAAACAAATCCCAGGATTCCATAGCCTTGAGCTAAAGGACTGTCAAGCTGCAGGTTCCCTCCTGTCCCCCATCTATATAGTGTTTCGGGGTTGGATGCCATCATATGCTGATGACATTGGCTTTATTTATCCACATCACTTGATTCTGTTGGGGGAATGCAGTGCTGGACCATTGCTGAAATGCTATAATGGACTGGATAAGGGCTTATGATATAAAGCTGAGTACCTATAAGATGGAGACTCTGTGGCCTGGTGATTCTTAGCTCTGGGCACCATGTAAACAGCCAGTCCAAGATGGGGCTGCACTCCATCAGAAGGAGCTGGTGCATAGTTTGGGAGTATTTTAAGATCCATCTTTGTCACTGAAGGCCCAGTCTTGGAGTGCTTGGGGTCAGCATTGACAGGACTACTAGCTAGAGCCTTTCCTGGGTCCAAAACACACTAGAAATATTCCCAAAACACACTGCGGAAATAAGTTTGAGACTGCTTTAACTGTCCTAGCTCAGTGCTAGGGAATACTGGGAATTGTAGTTTGGTGTGGCACCAGAGCTGTGTGACAAAGCACTAAACATCTCACAAAACTATAATTCCCAGAATTCCCCTGCATTGAGCCAGGGTAGTTAAAGCATTCTCAAACGGGGGTTATTTCTGCAGTGTGTTTTGGACCTTGGATAACCACAGTAGTTTATGCAGTGGTAGCATCCTGATTAGACTTAAATGCACTCTGAGGAGGCATGTAGTTGCCAAAAAAAAAAAATGTAAGAACCTACCGTACTGTAGCATCTTAAAAATATTTGGCACTAATAGTATATTAAAACCAGAACTTGGAAAAATGACTGGGGGGGGGGGTCTGTAGTGGTTTGGGTGTTGGACTAGGATTTGAGAACAGGTTCAGGTCTCCACTAAACCATAGAAACCCACTGAATGACCTTGGGCAAGTCACACTTTCTCAGCCTCTGAGGAAGGCAAAAAGGCAAATCACTGCTGAACAAATCTTGCCCAGAAAACCTGAGGGTTACCATAAATTATAACAACTTGAAGGCATACAACAACATCAACAATTTTAGGAGTGGTAATCCCAAAAGTAACCTTTTCAAGTTTTGATTACCATATATACTCGATTATAAGCTAACTTCATGTATAAGTTAAGGCCAAGTTTTGGGGGCAAAATTATGGATTTTGATATGACCCATGGATAAGACGAGGGTAACACTTAGGGGCATATAACAAAGGATTCAAAGAATGAAGCAAAGGAAAACAGTGCCAAAGATCTTACAAAATTCCAGCAGATACAACTGCTTGTGCTCACCCTAAAGGCGGGATAGATGAGAGAGTAGCTCTGAGGAGGGATTAAGCTCTCATCTTTTATCAGGGGATAGTTCATTTTTTGGTAAGAATTAAAACATTGACCCATGGATAAGTTGACTAAAGTTTTTTGGTTCTGCCTTCTAGAGGCCTCCAACATTGAAAGTTTTATGCCAGTCTCTTCCAGCCCTTTTGCAACCCACAGTAGAACCCTGGAGTGAAAACTCCCAGATCCATTTCTAGTCTAGATTGCCCACTTCTGCTCTTAGATTAGAATGTTACTGGGCTTGGTAAGAGGGATGTTGCCATTTGCCTTATGGGGCAAGTGAAAGGGAAAGTCTCCTTGAGATAACTCACTAAGCTGCAGCCTGTTGATGGTGACATGGTGTCTATGGAATGCTAGAATGTGATAGACAAGGTTCATCAAGGCTTTCATATTTTAAATACTTATATGTGTAATAATTCTAGTCTTTAATGTAATACAGTTGAGAGAACTGTTGATAAACCTCATGCTAAAGAAGGGGCTGGAGAAGCTAACCTTCTGATTGAGTGTTGGTCTTATGATAATTAGTTTTTGTTTGCTTTGTTGCAGGACATGGAATAAAGTATCAACAATTATCAGTGGCAACTGCTAAAAATGGTGCATACAAAACATCAGCGATGATTATTTTAGACCAGTCAGCACAAAGAAGGAGCAGCAGATATTTCAAAAGTTTCAGAAAATATTTAGAAACACCTAGGAAAAATGGTTGTCTGAACTGTCAACAAAAAAATATCCTAAAATGTATAATATTTTGTAAAAGAAAACTGTATTTAATTAAAAGCATAAGCATGCACAATTCAAGAATGTATCTAGAAACAAATAAACTTATTCTGGAAAGAGAAAGTAAGTCAAGAAAAATGTGGAAGAGTATTATGAAGAATGGAAAATTTCAAGTGAAAATGAATTGCCTCAGTATACTTAATGTTAAAATTAAACCTGATACTGAAATAATCGAGTTACAAATATATGTTGAAAACAAATACATAGAAACTGAGTCATCACTGGGTTATATAGCACTTCAAGCAAATATGGTATTAAAAGGTGAAGAAAGATGTATCCTCAAAAGTCAGGAGGTTTTGGAAGGTATTATGGAATTAAAGTTACCACAAACAATACTAAAGCTAAAACAACTTATTGAAACTGGAATGCTGCAAAAGAAAAGATATACACAGAATAATGATCAAATATTAGATTGTGACAAAGACAGAGAATTTTCTAGAGAGAACAGAAATGTTTATGATAAACTTCATTATGGAATCTTTACTGATAGAAAAAAAGCATTTAATTCAGAGAAAAAAGGCCGGTATATGAGATTTGAGAAATATGGCTTGTCATCTCAGAGTTTTCAGTGGGGCACAATCTTTCTCATCAGAGAAAAGATGAAGGTGTGGAAGTGGAAAACACTAACTAAAATTTGCAAGCTTCTCTTTGTAGATGCATCCATTTATCAAAGAAATAGACATGGTGTACAGAAAATATTCCCAACACATAATATGATTAATTCTAATATTCAAGGAAAAAGCCTATTTGCATTGTACAGAAACAAAAAGTTAATTGGAAAGTGGACCAGTGTGCAAATGCAACATTCTGTAATACGTTCTGCCTTTCCAACTATTGAAATAGCTATAGGAGTGTACCATGGAGAATTTAGTTCAGAATTCAGTCCAGGAAAACCATCACTCCATATGACCAAATTGCTGAAACATCTCATGCAGTCCTCACAGAGAGTAAAAAAATGTTTTAATGTTACGCAGAAGAGACATAGAATGAAAAGTCTAAAAGCACTCATGGTAAGAAAGCATCTTGATACAGAAGATAATTTCCGAACCTTTTTATATCTCTATAAATGCATTTCTAATAATCCATTGCTTGTTGAAAGAAGTAAACGATCAGCAGAAGGAGAGACTGTACCAATATCTGTAGGTAGGTTTATTTTGGGATTCTTTTAGCTATAAATGGTGTATTTTGAGCAATAAATTTCAAAGAATAAAGGCTACAATATTTAATAGACTGGTTAGTTACCATAGATTCATAGGTTAAAAATGCTGATAAAAATGACTTGCAAATTAATTGGCCAGTGGATTGAAAAATGTTGTGTTGTAAGTGTAAATAACATAGACAAAACAAAATTGTAAGCATCATTGTTGAATGAGCATTCACTGTTCATAGTTACACAGGAGGAAATATTTATGAGATTATGCTTGGTTCAGCTTAAATATACATTGTGTGGGGAAAACCCCTCAAAGGATGCTTTTTCTTCAACTACATTGAGTCTTGTGCAGTTTGATAAATGTTTAATTGATTTGTCAATTGATCAATCAAAACCAATTTCATAAATTCACTCATGATGAATAAATATGATAAAGCACATTGACATCTGTAGGTTTGAATGCAAATAGGATTGTAGTGTAGCATTTTTAAAAGCTGGTAATAGACCTATAAACAATCATTATTTTCTTCTTCTTCCGAAGTATTTATACCCCACTCTTCAGCCAAAAGCTATCAGAGCTGTTTACAAATGGTTACTTAGACATTTATCTGCCCTCAGGCTTACAATCTAAAAAGACAAGACACAAAAGGAGAAGGGAAGGGTGATGAGGAAGGGGATCAAGTCCAGCAGTTCTCTCCCTCTAAAGTCTGGACCAAGGTAGATGGACTAGAGGGAGGGCCCTTCTTCTTACTGTGGCTAGGCCCGATGGAGCTGGCCTGCCTTCTCTCCCTCAATGATGGTGGATGGAGGGAGGGCCTTCTTCTTTCCAGGCCAAGCCCGATGGAGCTGGCCTGCCTTCTCTCCCTCGATGATGGTGGATGGAGGGAGGGCCTTCTTCTTTCCAGGCCAAGCCCGATGGAGCTGGCCTACCTTCTCTCCCTTGATGATGATGGGGAATCTTAATTTTAAAGAGTTGTATTTGTGGAACTAAAACAATGCCAGTGACTAAAACAGAAAATGATCTCATTGGTGTTCTATCTTCTTTGTAAAAGCAAATAAGGTCTTCTTGTAACACCATGTTCTAAAATACATAAAGATTGTTTCTGCATCTCTTTCATTGCCTTCACAAACATGAAGCCTAAAAAGGGTAGGAACTGGCTTCATGTTATCTAGAAATAGTTCATTCTTCATGCCAGCCCACATAAGGATTGCTAGTTCAACGAGTTCCTGTATTGATTCACCCCTGATGTAGGAAAATAACAGTATAAATAATGAACTATGAATTCTTGTTTTGAATAAATTGGATTATTGGCTTAGATCCCAAGTTTTGTCTCTGGACACATTTATGCTGGTTTCCTCTTCACTTTTCCAGCCACTTGTACTTTGTCCCATACCTCTACCAACATTCCCTCTATTCCCAGGAATGGAATTTTGGGGGCAATTTTTTTCACAAAAAGAGAGAATCCAAGCTCCTAAAATGCTTCCACATGGTCTCACCCCCACCCCCACCTTTTTTTTTTTTTTTTTTTTTTTTTTTTTTTTTTTTGTAGAGGCCTTGTTATATATCCTACTGCCTTAAGAAATGCAGTTCTTTTATTTTTATATAGAAAAATTCTCAGGTTCTGGCTTGGCTTGGTAGCGGGGTGCAAAGCAACTTTATCCCTAGACTTGCATGCTAATATGGAAGTAATGGCACTGTTTGAATTAGAAAGTGCTGCTCTTTTCACAAATCTTTGAAACAGAAAGCTGGCATGTAGTACAGTAGTTAGAATATTTGCAGGAAGGATTTCTATACACCTGCCTTCTCTATTATCATTCTGTCAAGGCTGTCCTCGCCTTGGTGGTTTGGAGATCAGCAATCACTCTGGAATCATTCTTCCCAAGTCAGATTTAAGAGCTGAATATGTAAAGTTGCATTAATATGCCTGATCGTGGGTTTACTGTGGTTATAGTTCAGGTTATAATGTGTTTAATTGTTTCTAAATTGCAAATTGATTTATATAATATAAATAATTTTGAAAGATTTTGAAAACTTGCTATTATCCAGTTGCCAAAATGAAATGAATCTCTTCCTATGGGGCGAAACAGATGGGCATAATAAGCCTGCTTCTGGGCGGCTTGGGGGCATGGCGATCACATGACACACACCCTGAAGCCGCCCCAACCCAGAAAAGCTGTCCTGAAAAGGAGCAGTAGAAAAACACTTCTTTTCAGACCGCCATCCAGGACTGCAGTGGCAAGGCAGATTGGGGTTGCAATTGGGACTGCCCTGGATCTGCCCCGGAACTGTTTGCCATGGTTCCGGGGCAGATCCAGGGCAGTCCCAATCTGCCCTTTTGGGGCAGTCTGTTTCGCCCCTATCTTGAAAACCCAATTGCAGATAGTTTTACAGGAGACAGAGGAGACCTGACTTCCTCAAAGTGGAGCCTTCTGGTTCTGTTGGATTACTGTTTCCAATGGTCATGTTATCTGGAGATGATAAGAGATGTAATCCAACATCTAATCGTGGAATGGCCTTCCACGAGAAGCAAGGCTGGCCTCGTCCTCGCTTGCCTTTTATTGGCAAGCAAAAATGACTTTATTCAGGCAGGGTTTTGATGTATAATCATGTATAATCATGGGGTGGCATGGGTGTTTGTTATCTAGGGTGGGTATCATGGTTTTAGTGTAGTTTTAAAGTCTGTAATTTTATATTGTTTTTAGATTATATTTTTAATTATTTTCTTGTAATATGTTTTTAGAATGTTTATTTGTGAGCCACCTTGGCCCCTTTCAGGGAGAAAGGTGTGATATAAGTAAAATAAATAAATAAATCTAGAAAATACCAGTTCAAGGAGCATGGATTAGGCAAACTACAGTGGCCTCTCTGGGCACAGACCCCCTGTGAAAGCGGAAAAATGACAAATAAGAAAACACATTTTGTTTTAACTGAAATAACATCTTTCTAGGAATCTCTAGTTCCTGTAGGGCAACTCTATGGTCAACATCTGGGAGTTGACAAGTTTCACAGGAGGACCTACAAATGACTAGAGAAGTTTCTAGGAATCTCTAGGTCCTTTGGCACAACTTTTGCAGAGGTTGACCACAGAGTTGTAGTGGAGGACCTATAGATTTCTAGAGAGAACTTATTAATTAAATCCGTGAATAATCAAATCCGCAAATGCCAAAGCCACAAATGTGGAGGATCAACTGTATTATTCTATACTGAGTTTGTCTTGAGTGATTTTGGATTTTCTTCTAAACACCTTTTTTGTTTTTAAAAACATTGTTGGATGTTGGGGCCTGTAATCTTGCAAGAATATTGTAAATAGTGCTTGATGTCTTTTATCTCTTCCTGGTCACTAAGGTTTGTTATCATAACAAAAGTTGGCCCCATTCTATGTCTGAATCAACCTTTTGTAGAGGTGACCAGCAGTAGTTGTTGTTATTATTATTATTATTATTATCATACCCCTCTGCAGAGCAATCGGGGCGGTTTATAGCATTTGCCAGTACCATTTGGTAATAATTTTTAAGTCAAATTGACAGATCAATGGGCAAGATTCTGTCAGATTGCCTGACAAAATATTATTGTTAGAAGATGCTAACTCTGAAAATGTTTGAACAGTTACAGCCATTACCACTGCTACTTGTGTATTATCATTTATGCTTTATATTGAATTTAAAAGATGAGAGAGGATCCATGTCCTTGATTGGAGGCTCAGAGTTTGAGAAACATTATCTTAAAAGGGTATGCTCCCCCCATATTCACTTACAGTTTCCAGGGTCAAGAAAATGTACCCTCTTAAAAAGATGTTCTGTGTACCACATTCGAACACTTCATTCAGTTAGCGTGTCTTCCATGTTGCAGAACTGTCACATTTTCCAAAGCACAAGCAGATCCCAGAAGTAACATAAAAGCACATTGGGGTAGAATTGAGAGACATGGCGGTGTTAATCTGGGATACCAGTATGCAAGGGGATCTTTTAGTGCCTTTGAGACTTTGTCAAAGAAGTTGCAGTATAAGATTTTGTAGACTTGCATCTGAGTAGACGAAAGTCTACAAAAGCTTATGGTACGACTTCTGCACAAGGTGCGACAAGATCCCTTTGCATAAAAACACATTGTTTGTCATAGGTTTTAGTGTGGATTTGGTTAACATATAAAAAGGTTAGTTGACTTCAGTTTAGACTTTTGTTTCTGGAAGATAATTATATGAATAGATTTGTTAATTAAGGTACAACAAACAAAAAAGATATCTGCTGGTAATATAGTTAATTTACATTCACACATGCAGTTTTGATCGCTATTTTTTTTTTACTCAGAATATGCTAACACATGATATCAGCAAACTTAAATACCCACTTCTATGTGCCCATGTTCCTTTAATTCAGTAGAATATTTTATTAAAATGCATAAAGCTATATATCCAACACAGAGTAAATACATATATAATAATTATAAGGGAATTGATGGCACTTAGTAATCCCAAATTTCATATGACTGCATTCAACTCTGTTATTTTGCAACAGCTGTTATTTTGTAAAACAAAGTTGAAAATGATTTATACAAGGGAAGCAGAAGGAGAGAGAGCTGGTGAACCCTATCCCTTCCAGTACTTTTGTCTCATCATGCACTCCTAGAACTGCATATCTCCCAGCTGGTCTTATTTCTGATACTGAAATCCAGTTGGGAAAATGGCAGTGATGAAGAACTGCTGTGGTAAAAATAGAAGACAGGTAAAGTGTCTGTCATCTATTTTCCAACCATCCATCCACTTAAATTGCTCTACTTCACTCTGGTTTATTACATTGCAGACCTCCATTGATCGTATAGAAGTGTTGATGTGTACTTATGAGGATACTGGAGGAAATGTAAAATGTTCTTTAAATTTCCAAGTATAAAATGAATGTTGAATACATAATTTTCCATGCTAATTTATTTTTTCCTTTATTTAGATGTTTTGAAGCGTTTAACTTCTGCTCTTATAGCAGGTGCTACTATTTTTGGAATAGCTATCATTGCTTTGGCATTAGGAGCATGTTACCTTTATGATAAAAGAAGGTAGGTTTAAAGTAGGTTTTATGATTTCATCTTGTTAAAAATATTCTGAAAGATGGCTTTTACATACTACTGTGATGATTATATATGATTAGTTTGTAAAGTTTAAAGCCCTGCTACATCACCTTATCCTAACTCATCAAGGACAAAATCCTATTGGACAGTTATGAATGCATAACAGAGCAACACTTAATTCTAGCCTCCCATCCCCAACTCTCACTTACTGGGAAGCAGCCATTGTGATCAACTAAGTCATCCCCTATTGCTCAGGAAGCAGCTGACTGAAATTCCTATCCCATCCTGTGAACAATCTCTGTAGTGATAGGCACCAACAGAGATTGCTCATGCAAGGGAGGGTTGAAATGTGACTCAGCTGCTTCCCGAGTGACAAGGGAACAGATTGCTGTCAGTGACAGCAGCTGCTTCTTGGTAAATTGGGATTAGGGGCCTTTCATCATCGCTCTAACTAGGACTATATAGGGACCATGAATACAAAACAGCCATGAGTGCATAACTCTAGATTATACATTCATAACTGCCCAACAGGATTCCAACCAAAGTAACATTTCTGATCAAACATGATTTAAATTTGATTATAAATGGATCTGTTCAACAGCAATTATGCTTTACATACTTTTACTTTAAGTATAGTCTCTCTCTCTCTCTCTCTCTCTCTCTCTTTTTTTTTTTTTTTACTTTTAATAGGCTTCTCTTCAGGGAACAAGTCCTCTTCAGTTCTTCCAGACAAGGAGGGCTAGATAACATGGAACAAAAGGCATGCACTATTTCTGCTGTATCTCTAATGATTGCCAGTCATCAAGCATGGACCACTATCAACTTTTCTTATAGGATAAGATTGTCAAGATAACGATGGCTCATTTATTTTTGGCTACAGTGGGAAATGTTTCCAGGGGAAAATTAACTAGAGAAAACACAGCTGATTGTGTGTTAGTACCCTTGGAAGCAATTACAATGCACAAATATTTTTGACTTTGCTCCACAGCTTTCCATCTTGATTGCTGTATCAAAGTTTAGGACCTGCCTTTTGACAGAAGTTATTTGTTTTAACACCAAAAGTGATAAAGATGGTTTTCATGGTCAGACCTATAATAGTATCATCAACTTCTTATAATCAGGCATCACTTGCAAAGAAGAGGTCTGCCTCTTCATCTTCATAATGGAAATATGTCCTCCACTGCTGTGCTTAATTTCTGCAACCCAATACCCATGACCTCCTTAATAGACTCCATCCTTCTAGCATGTGGCCTTCCTCTCTTCCTACTTCCCTCCACCTTTCCCAGCATTATTGTCTTTTCTAATGACTTGTCATGATGTGCCCAAAGTACAACAGTCTCAGTTTTGCCATCTTGGCTTCTAGGGATATCTCTGGCTTGATCTGCTCTAGGACCCATTTGTTTGTCCTTTTGGCTGTCCCTGGGATCCTCAGCACTCTTCTCCAGCACCACATCTCAAATGAATTGATTTTCTTCCTATCATCTTTATTAACTGTCCAGCTCTCACATCCATACAAGTTAATAGGGAATACAATGGCTTGTATGATTCTAATTTTTGTGCTGAGTTGTATATCTTTGCATTTTAGAATCTTTTCTAGTTCTTTCATAGCCACCCTCCCCATTCTTAGTCTTCTGATTTCCTGACTGCAGTCCCCATTTCTATCAATGTTTGATCCCAGGTATGGGAATTCTTTTATTTTTATTTCTTTATTGTCTAGGTTGAACTTGTGAAGGTCCTCGGTGGTCATTATTTTTGTTTTCTTTATGTTCAACAGTAAGTCTGCCTTTGTACTTTCTTCTTTGATCTTCCTTAGTAGGTGTTCCAGGTCTGTGGCATTTTCTGCTAGTATTATGGTGTCATCTGCATATCTTAGATTGCTGATATTCCTTCTTCTATTTTCACTCTTCCTTCTTCTGTGTCCAAGTCTACTTTTTTATAATATGTTCTGCATAAAAGTTGAACAAATAGGGTGAAAGGATGCAGCCTTTTCTGACCCCTTTTCCAATTGGGAACCATTCTATTTCTCCGTGTTCTGTTCTGACAGTAGCCTCTTTTTCTGAGTATAGATTCCTCATCAGGACTATCAGATGTGTTGGCAGACCCATGTCTTTAAGAGCATTCCATAGCCTTTCATGATCTATGAAGTCAAATGCTTTGCTGTAATCTAGAAAGCACATGCTGATTTTCTTTTGGAATTCCCTGATGCGCTCCATTAGCCATTGTATGTTTGCAATGTGGTCCCTAGTGCCTCTTCCTTTCCTTAACCTCTTTTGGATCTCTGGGATTTCTCTCTCCATGTATGGTTGGAGTCTATGGGAGGTTGCAGACTGCCAGAAATAGTGCAAATTGAGTCCACTTTTAGGATTAGGGTTAGGGAATCATGGGAACTGTATTTTATTGTGGCACCAAAGCTCTCTGACAGAGAAGGCTCAATGTCTCAGAAAAAAAACTATTCCCATGATTCCCTAGCACTAACCCTAACCCTAAAAGTGGACTCAAATTGCACTATTTCTGGCAGTCTGCAACCCCCCTATGTTACAGAATTTTGAGCATGATTTTGCTTACTTGGGAGATCAGTGTTGTGGTCCTATAGTTGCTGCAGTCTCTTGTGTCTCCCTTTTTGTGAATGGGGAGGTATATTGATCGTTTCCAATCTCTTGGTCATCGTTTTGTTTTCCATATCTGTTGACATATGTTGGCTAGCATTAGAGTTGACACTGTCAATGTGGATTGCAGTAGTTCAATTGGAATATCATCTGTTCCCACAATACAATTATTTCCATTCTAATACATTCCCTATTCCCCCACAAACCAATATAGATACTCTGCCCTGCCAAAGAGGGATGGTTGTCTTCATCCTATTTTCATTTTGGAAGCATGGACATTACAACTTAACATTTTCAGATACTTTAACTCATTAGTATCTTTTATTTTGTCCAGTTTGCTTTCTTCCAGTTTACTTTCATAGATTTAAAAAGACTATTCAACCTCATTTAAAGTTTCTCCACTTCGTGGACAGTCTTTTTCAGTTTTGCAGTCTCCCCTTTAGATTAACAACTGCATCATAAGTTTTCATTAAATGGATTTCAAGATTTGACAGCTAAGAATAGCAATATTTCCCTACACAGATGATTGACTGTTGATAGTTTATTCCAGATGTCTTTTGTATCACAATTTCCACCATCTATTGCGCCATCTTGGGTTGTGCGTCACAAACAAGAAACATCACTTGTTTTCAGCCTCAGAGTGATTTTGAGCCACTCAAAAACTTTGTCATTCTGTACCTAGAATTCATTAAATGAGTGGTAAAAACCACGACACTCTTACCAGCAGGCAAAGCTCCCTCTCCCACATTTAAATAATTCCACCAGAGCCATGACAATTTTGTGGGCTTTTATGAAGAATGTCACTCTTCTGGACTTGTGCAGAGTAGCATCATGATCCAAACCTTGTACATTCATTAAATACTGTTGCCTTGGCTGTACTGACAGCCAAGCATTAATTGATGCTGTATTATGTACAGTTTCAGTCCTGATCTAACATGCATCCCCACCAGCCTTCAGTGCTAAGATTGCTAATTTTGATCTATTTATGCTGCTAACCCCCCATACACCTACTTACCACAATACATGAGAGGGGAAGATATATGGAACTTCTATCTTCACATCAGATTTGGCCCTCAGCCATTGATTATAATAGGAATTGCCTTCAAATAAATACATTTAACCTCTATTTTATGGTACTAATCTAGGGAGAGTGGCCTTCTGTAGATAAATATGTTCAATAAAAGATAGTCCCATTGAAATTCTTTTACTTTTATATATCATACACAGAAATAGATGTCAGGGGTTTTGCCCTGTTTTTCATGAATTAATTTATTTGAAAATTCAGATCATTGATAATGGCATCATTAAAATTCAATGCAGTGGAATTCTACAGTTCCTTAATGAATTATTTTGATTACTGTATAACAGGTACTAATTTCTATCAATATAATTTTTGCAATACAGTTATATCATGACTTTGTTTGCTTTTGACCAGCACATTCTAGTTATATTGAAATTTTATCAATTGCTCCATCCATGTTTACCAGCAAAGCATAGAAAAGTTCTGGGGTTACATATGGTATTTCCTTAAAATAAAAAGTTATTATAAAGAGGGCCTTAGTTTTGTTCATATATAATAACTTTTGTTTGTTACAATGTATTTCAGGCAGCTTGGTCAATTTTTTGACACAGTGTTGAATGATGGAAAATCTAGAAAATCTAGAAAAACTTCTAAATCTATTGCTCCTCAACGTTATACGTCTTCTCTTTCACAAAATTTTCATTTTGCACAACCACAGGTAAAATATAATATTTTAATATTAGTGGATGATGAATGTATAATGTGATGTATAGATGAAAGTATGATTCAGAGATGTCTAATACATTTAGAATTTCTTTAGACTGACTGGAAGTATTGAATGTCTTCTTGTGCAGTGGTTTTGAGACCACTGTGTTACCTCAGTCCCTAACATATTTGTACCAATATTTGGGTAGCTGTCAGCAGTAGGCCACAGAGCATAAAAATCAGATGGAGGCAAGAGGCTTAATCTTACTTCACCCACATATCTTGGTCCTTATCCATATTGGGATTATATAAATTTGCTGTAAAGTTAAAAGAGAGTGATATCTTAACTACATAATACATCTTAACATACTGACTGGAATTCTGATTGTTTATAATTTAATTGTTTTTTACATTTTAATTGTTTTAAATTTTATTATTGTAAAAAAATTTAAACAATTTTATCTGTGAGCCACCTTGGGTCCCTTTCTGGGATAAAGGTGGCATAGAAATGAAATAAATAAAATACATAATCTGGGATTATGCCAATTCATTTCCTTTTTGGCACATTATGGAAGAAAGTATTCAATGCCTCATTGTGCAACATTCCCCTCTCTTACTACAAGGCAGCTTATGAGGGCTGGAACATGCTCCCATGGTCATTTAATGGCTGGGGAGGGTAAGAGGTGTCTAGCAAGGGAAAAACACTATCATTGTCTTCCTTGATCTCCAGTAATGTGGCTGGATGTTAGTCAGATTCCTCCTACCCTTTCTGAGCCAAGCAATGT
Organism: Phrynosoma blainvillii; assembly: GCA_026167975.1. Lineage (NCBI taxonomy): Eukaryota > Metazoa > Chordata > Lepidosauria > Squamata > Phrynosomatidae > Phrynosoma > Phrynosoma blainvillii. Next base: position 226,444,819 of record JANUYF010000004.1, on the reverse strand, counting down.
GCTTTCAGCCTTTGAAGCTTTCTTTGGTGGGGGTTAGGGGTGGAGGGGATCACTTGCAACTGTCAAGTGGAGTATTATGGTTTGCTTGTGCAGTTTAACATGATGCCCACTGTGTAATATGACATACCAAAACCAGAAAGTACCAGTGAGTTGTTGATGGTAACAAGGAACCATGCTTTGATCTGAAAGAGCTATACACTCATCCCTCCACATTCACTGGGGTTAGGGGCAAAGGATGCCCGTGAATGTGGAAAAACTGCAAATAGCAAAAACACTATGTTTTTACCTGAGAGAACACCACTCTAGGAATCTCTAGGTCCTCCAGTGCAACTCTGTGGTCAACATCTGCCACACATTGACCACAGAAGTGCACTGGAGGAGCCACAAATGCCAAGTGGAGTGTTCTCTAGGAATCTCTAGGTCCTTCAGTGAGACTTTTGGTTCAGTTTGACCATAGAGTTGTGCTGGAAGATCTAGATATTCCTAGAGAGAACATATTAATAAAATCTGTGAATAAACAAATCTGCAAAAGTCAAAGCCACAAATGTGGAGGGACAAGTGTATTACACTCTTCACCCTTCATTTTGGAATTAGAAATTCATAGTTTTTAAACCATGACTGTTTCTGCTCATGGATACATTCTAGGAACAAACAAAACATCATGTGCTAATTCTGATATGAACCACACATTCAGTTCCCAGCACAGTGAAGAAAGAATACAAATGTAAATACATATACAGTTTGGATGACTAAGGCTAGAAGTGTTAAGTTTTGTCAGCTTTTATCAAATAATTTAATTTTGTTCTAGACTCAAAAATATGAAATTATTTAAATTAATACTTGTAGCTATAGTTTTAAGATAACGTGATTATTTAATAATGCTCTATAACAAAACAACTGTCTGTTAATTATTGGAATCTTTTCTTGTTTTGTTAAAGGACAAGCTGCATATGCTAGCTACAGCATTAAGAACATTTTTTATCATAAAGTACTGTATTTTATCATAAAGTACTGTATGACATTTAAGGATTACAGTATCAGTGCTTTGATAATCTTTTGATTAATCTCTAACAGGAATCAAAGAATCAGACAGCACTGGCACCAGGTATTTATTTTTAATTTTTTTTACAAATTGAAAATGGTATATTGCTGAAAGCCCTTACAAAATAAAGGGAAGTAAAGTAAAATGTAATTACATAAGTTCTGAAATGTGTTTTTTTTTTTTTTTAGTATAGCTAGATCCTAAAAGATAATGGCATCACCCCAAGTATGAAATTATCTTGCACACATTCCCAATTAATTCAAACTTACTAGTAAATATAGAGTATGTCTTTAATTGTATTGAAATAAAGGCATATATTTTATTTTGGTTAGGTATAGGTCTGTTTGTACTATCAGAAGTCTTTTTTCCCCTTTTCAAATACTAGAAAGATTATAGGAAGAACATTTTCCTGAAAAATTTACTGACAATACAATATGTCCCTATCCATGTCTGTGAGCAAGCAAATAAATGTAAAATAAACAAAGTAAATAAACAAATCCCACCAATGGCACTACCTTTCCAAGATGGTGGGATTGTGTGTTCCTGTGAGGCCAGAGGTTATGGTGATGACAGTAATTCTGCTGGTAAGGTCTCCCATGTCAGATGGGGTTTTGCTGAGGAGCCAGACTAAATGTGCCAAACATCTATGGGCAACAGCTGCAAAGGGTGTATGTGTGTGTGTGTGTGACACTGATGGTGGATCTCAGAGACAATAGCAGTGGCACCATAGCTAATTCTTGGTAGTACTGTGGAGAAAGTAGAAAAGGAATGGGACATTTTGAGCCAGTTATTTACATAGTGTTTTACACAGGAAATAAAAATCTCAGAAGAAATGTATCATTAATAGTGTAGTAATAATAGGGGTACCATTAATAATAAGGAGAGATGTAGCAAAATCAGTCAAAGAAATAACACAAAGTCTGACCAAATGATATCAGTGAAACCTCAGGGAAAACCCATTGATAGAACCATAATCCAGGTTTGTGCACCAAATACAGGCAGAAGTAACTGCAAAATTCTGTGTTGTAGTCAAGGAGGAAATTGATCACATACCAAAATAGGACTTATTGTTAATCATAGTCAACTGGAATCCAAAAGTAGTAAACACAGCAGAATCAAAGATGGTAGGCGAATTTGCCCTAGGATCAAGAAATGAAGCAGGACAGCCACTGATTGAATTTTGCAAGATCAACAGTTAATTGCAGATGCATTCTTCAGGCAACTAAATTGTTGGTCATCATGTTGGACATGGATGTCATCCAATGGCCAATAGAGAAGTCAGATAGACTTGTTGTTGTGTACTTTGAAGTTGTTTCTGACTTAGGCAGCCCTATCAAGGATTTTCTTGGCAAGTTTCTTCAGAGGGGGTTTGCCATTGCCATCCTCTGAGGCTCAGAGACTAGGAGCCTTTGCAGACTGCCAGAAATAGTGCACATTAAATTGAGGCACTGCCCTGGCTCAGTGCTAGGGAGTCATGGGAATTGTATTTTTTTCTGGGACATTGAGCCTTCTCTGTCAGAGAGCTCTGGTGCCACAATAAATTACAATTCCCATGATTCCCTAGCACTGAGCCAAGGCAGTGCCTCAATTTAATGTGCACTATTTCTGGCAGTCTGTATGATTTGCCCAGGGTTAGCCAGTGGGATTCAAACCCTGCTCTCCAGAGTCCAACGCTCATGCCACTACACCATGCTGGCTACATAATTGGAAACAGAAGACAGAGATGCTCCATTCTCTCTGCAAAAACAATATCAGGAGTAGATGAACTGCTAATGTCACAGAGTAATGCTAAAAAACACTAAACCAGTCATCATGAAACACAATCTGAAGAATATCCCCATAGAATAGGAGCTCTGGTGGCGCCGTGGTTATGTGCCAGTACTGCAGCCACAAGGTTGTAAGTTCGATCCTAGAGGAGGGCTCCAAGGTCCACTCAGCCTTCCATCCTTTTGTAGGTCAGTAATTGAGTACCCAGCTTGTTGGGGGCAATTGGCTTACACATTGTAAACCATTTAGGGAGTGCTTGTTCACTGATGAGCGGTACAGAAATGTACTTGCTATTGCTATGGAATTTAAAGATAATGTAAAAAAATAGCTTTGCACTATTAATCCTAATTGACGGAGAGCCCGAAGAAGTCTGGACCAGGGACATTGTCAGGGAGGAATGCAAAAAGACACTGACTGCAGCCAAAAAGAGAGAGAACCTTCAATTGAAGCCAGATTAAATTCTTCAAACAGTTAAGGACAGACTAGAAGCAAAAGTAAAAGTGATCGAAATAGAGTCAACATCTTAAATACAACTGTTCAGCAACTTGTGCTCAACGACAAGGAGACCTATAATAATCAACGCAGAGAAACAGAAGATGACAACAAAAAGGTTAAAAAAGGAAACCTCATCCACAAGACTGAGAAATTAAAGGGAAATTTAAACCAAGACTGGGGATGCTTTATGACCAGCAGAGGAACACATTACATGACCAAGGAGAACTAAAAAGACAATGAAAACAATACACGGAAGAAATGTATAGAAGAGATGAAAGGACAACAGATTTATTAAAGAAAGAAACAGTTGAAGATGAACCTCCAATTTTAGAAAGTGAAATGGAAGCTGTACTCTGAGGATTTGGGAGAAATAAATTATCAGAAACAGATGGCAGACCAATAGAGATGCTTCAGACTATAGAGACAAAATCTATTCTAGATCTAACTAAAATCTGTCAACAAATATGGAAAACAAAGCAATGGCTCTCAGATTGGAAAAATTCAATACACACTCCAATCCCCACAAAAGGGCACACCAGGAATTGCAGTAATCACAAGACCATTGCCTTAGTTTCCCATGCAAGCAAAGTAAAGGTCAAAATTCTACAACGAAGACTTTTACCATATATGGAGCAAGATATGCCAGCTGACCAAGATGGATTCAGGAAAGGAAGAGGCATTAGGCACATACTGTAAACATGCATCAGATAATGGAGTGCACTAGAGAATTTCTGAAAAAAATCAGCCTGTGCTTTATAGATTATAGCAAAGCTTTGATAGTGTAGATCATGAAAAGCTATGGATCACTTTTAAAGAAATGGTTGTGCCACAACATTTGCTTGTCCTGATGTCTATCCTTTCCTTGGGACAAGAGGCTACTGTAAGGATGGAGAAATTAAATAGTTTCTGATTGGTAAGGAGACTTCAGGCAAGTCACATGCATTCAGCCTCAGGGGAAGGCAGTGACAAATCTTGTCAAGAAAACCCCATAATAGGGCCTTAGGGTTGCCATAAGTCGGAAATGACTTGAAGGCATGCAATGGTCCAAAACACACTGCAGAAATAATCCAGTTTGAGACCGCTTTAACTGCCCTGGCTAAGTGCTAGGGAATCCTGGGAATAGTAGTTTATTGTGGCACCAGAGCTTTCAGACAGAGAAGGCTAAATGTCTCATAAAACTACAGTTCCCAGAATTCCCTCGTATTGAGTCAGGGCAGTTAAAGCGGTCTCAAACTGGATTATTTCTGCAGTGTGATTTGGACTGAAGAAAGTAAAAAGGCCAGGTTTCAGTTGAACATTGAAAAAAAAAAAACAAGTAGGTAAATGAGACATTGAAATTGTTCAAGATTTTCCATACCTTGTTACAGTCATTAATCAGAATGGAGACTGCAGTCAAGAAATCATATGATTAGGACATGGAACGGTAGCTATCAGGAATTAGATAAGATCCTACAGTATAAAGATACATCATTGAATAATAATGTTTGGATTGCCCTTGCCATCGTAATTCAGTTTCTAAGTGTGGTTGTGAAATCTGGACAGTGAATGAAGCTGATAGGAAGAAAATAAACTAATTTGAAATGTGATGCTTGAGAAGATTTCCATGGCTACCATGGACTGCTAAAAAGACCAATAAATGGGGCTTAGAGCAAATCAAGGCTAAACTCTCTTTAAAAGCTAAGATAAACTGAGACTGTTGTTCTTTGGCTATATCATGATAAGACATGAATCATTAAAAAAGACAGTAATGCTTGGTGAGGTAGGAGGCAATAGGAAGAAGACCACATTACAGATTGCAAAGAAGCCACAGCCCTGAGTCTGCTAGACCTGGGCAAGGATATTAATGATAGGGTGACTTTGAGGTCCCTTATTCATTGGGTTGCCATAAATCATAGTCAACTTGCCAGCAGTTAACACATACATACACACACAGAATAAAATTTCATCACATTTAGTTGTATATAATCTCCCCTTGATTGTGAACCAGAAGAGCTTTGGTTTGGAGTCAGGGACATAATAAAAGAATGCATAAAAACACTTCCAGCAGACTAAAATAGAGTGAAGAAACCATGGATGACAGATAAAATGCTACAAGCAATAAAGGAAAGAAGAGAAACAAAATAAAAAGGAGATAGGGATAAACTAAGAACCATGAATGCAACAGTACAATGGCTGTAAAAAGGGAAGAATGAGAGACCTATTCCACAAAGATTTGAGAAATCGGGAAAGTTCAAACCAAGGACCGGGATGCTCTATGACAATAAAAATAACATAATTCAAGACCAGGAAGGAATAAAAAGAAGATGGATGCAATACACAGAAGGGTTATATAAAAGAGATGACAACATGAAGGACACATGGAATGACGAAACATATGAAGATAAACCCCAAATTCTAAAAACTGAGGTGGAAGCTGCAATAAACGAAATGGCAAAAAAACAAGACTCCAGGAACAGATAATATTTCAATAGAACTGTTGCAATCGACATTGACAGAGTTAACTCTAGTGCTAACTAGCATATGTCAACAGATATGGAAAACAAAATGATGGCCAACAGATTGGAAGTGATCAATATACATCCCCGCCCATAAAAGAGGAGACACAACAGACTGCAACAACTATAGAACCATAGCACTAATCTCCCATGTAAGCAAAATAATGCTTAAAATTCTGCAACATAGGCCCCAACCATACATGGAAAGAGAGATCACATTGCAAATATACAATGGCTGATGAAATGCAGCAGGGAGTTCTAAAATATACGATGGCTAATGAAATGCAGCAGGCTTGGACATGGAAGAGGGAGGAGTGAAAATAGGAGGAAGAAATATCAACAATCTGAGATATGCTGACAACACCATAATACTGGCAGAAAACCTCACAGACCTGGAACAACTACTAAGGAAGATCAAAGAAGAAAATGCAAAGGAAAGCTGTTGAACATAAAGAAACAAAAATAATGACCACAGAGAACTGACATGCATTCAAACTAGACAATGAGGAAATAGAAATAGTAAAAGAGTTCTCATATCTGGGATCAAACATTGATTGGAATGGGGTCTGTAGTCAAGAAAGCAGAAGATTAAGAATGGGGAGGGCGGCTATGAAAGAACTAGAAAAGATCCTAAAATGCAAAGACAAACAACTCAGCACAAAAGTCAGAATCATACAAGCCATCCTATTCCCTATTACCATGTATGGATGTGAGAGCTGGACAGTCAAGAAAGAAGATAGAAGGAAAATCAATGCATTTGAGATGTGGCGCTGGAGAAGGGTGCTGAGGAACCCATGGACAGCCAAATGGACACACAAATGGGTCCTAGAGCAGATCAAGCCAGAAATATCCCTGGAAGCCAATATGACAAGACTTAGACTGTCGTACTTTGGATACATCATGAGAAGGATGAATCGTTGGAAAAGACAGTAATGTTAGGAAGTAGATGGAAGTAGAAAGAGAAGTTCACATGCTAGATGGATGGACTTTATTAAAGAGACCACGAATATGAGTTTGCAGGAGCTAGGCAAAGCAGTAGAAGACAGGGGGACCTGGAGATGTCTCATCCATAGGGTCGGGATCGACGCAAAGGCAGTTAACAACAACAAATCTCTCCTTGATTGATCAGGTTTAAGGCATGCCTGCTAATTTTATTGATGAATCCAAACTGCAGTGGCAAAACAGTGCCAAATTCAGTTTATTTCCTCCCTTGCCTAAGCAACTTTTGTAGTTTCTCCTGCCAGATCTGTAAACCAGTAATAATGGTTCATATTTTTGTTTAGCCAGTATTGATACCAGTTCAACTTATTGAGGAGCTGAATAGTTAAATCTCCCTAAAATATAATTAGATTTTAAAGAAAGTTTACTGAATTTACTGAAAGATCTGATACAGAATGCTTCTCAAGTTAGAATACTGAGGAGTTACTGTTCTTAGATATAAAGAGCTGTGTTCTCAATGTGTTGATTGTTCCCAATGTACAGCTATATTAAAAATGCATAGAACACTATTTAAATCAACACTTTATGAACACGTGGCTTTGTTCTTTTTTTTAAGGGTTTCTGCTGCAGTCTAGTTAGGCTTTCTATGGCTTTTATTCAAGTATCAATTTCCCACGTTCTTCTGGCTTATAACTTTATGCAAATGTAAAACTTGTGAAGTTTTTGTATTGTAACTTACTGTGTTAGTATATCTGTAACTTGAGAGCCAGTGTGGTGTAGTGGTGTGAGCATTGGATGACGACTCTGGAGACTAGGGTTTAGTTCCCTGCTGTTCCATGGAAACCCACTGGGTGACCTTGACCAAGCCACAATCTTTCAGCCTCAGAGGAAGACAAAGGCAAACCTCCTCTGAACAAATCTTGCCAAGGAAACCCCATGATAGGGTTGCCATACATTGGAAACAACTTGAAGGCACACAAACAATAACATCTATAGCTAAGATTAACTGTACAGAAACATTGTAATTAAATGAAGTGTAAATTTGCTGAGGAAGGCTTGAGACAAGGCAGTGGATCACAGCTTTTATAATGTTCAAAAAGGCTGCAAGAGTGGAAGGTTAAGAGATAGGGAATGAAAGGGAGGTGTGGAGAGAGCCAGATAGGGAATGAGGCAAGTTGGAAGGAAAGAATTGGATAGGGAATGAGGAGAGATGGAGGTTATGCAGCACTACTCTGTGAACTTAATGTTTCTTAGTGATCCCTTAATCCCATCTTAAAAATACAAAGGTACCCTTCCTGTATAAATCAAACACTTTTATGGGGTTTTGTGGCTGTGTGGCCGTGTTCTAGAAGAGTTTATTCCTGACATTTCGCCAGTATCTGTGGCTGGCATCTTCAGAGAATGCTGGCATGGAAGTGAGTGAGGTATATATGTATTGTGTGAACCTTAAAAGGAAGTGGTTTAGATGTTAATCTGTGTTGGTCTGTGGTTAAATGGCAAGGCCTCAGGGTGTCTATTTAATTACTGATCCATTGTCTGCTGGGAAATCCCCTGACCCCAGGTGGTTTTCATTTGCATGTGCTGAGTATTGATTTTGGTGTTTTTCAGGACTGGTAGCCAAACTACTTTACTTTCAGGGTTTCTTCTTTTCTGTTGAAGTTGTTCAGGTGTTTGTGGATTTCACTGGCTTTCCTGTGCATTCTGACCTGATAGTTGTTGGCATGGTCCAAAATTTCAGTGTTTTCAAACAGCATATTATGCCCAGGATGGTTTATAACGTGTTCTGCTACTGCAGTGTTGCAGTATTCAACCACCCAAAGGGAAGGTATTTTTACCATACATCACAGGAGTCACAGACAGAATAGGGAAACTGATGAGGAAACACAATCTCCAAATGATCTACAAACTGACCAAGAAAATCCAGCAAATGCTGCACTCAGCAAAGGACAAGAGAGACCCTCTTATGGATGCAGGAGTTTACTGCATAACATGTAGCTGCAAAGAAGTCTACATAGGAACCACCAAACGCAGTGTTCAAACTCAAATCAAGGAACACAAGAGACACTGCAGACTGGGTCAGCCTGAAAAATCAGCACTAGCAGAACACATTATAAACCATCCTATGATGCATGCCCCCATAGTGACCGGAAGCTGGTCTGACGTTGTCCTCAGGTCCAAAGGACTGAATTTAAAAAAATGGTTTAAACCGACTCCTGGCGGTGCTAGCTTGGAACTGCAGTCGGCAGCCTGTTTTGGGAGTGGGCTGTGGGGTTGCTGCAGTCCTGGCCCAATTCTGGGCGGAGTGGCCTCTGGCTGCTTCTTCCAGGCCAGTGCTCCATGCCTATATTACTAAAGGTGGTTTACAACAAATAAAGCATTATGGCTTTTAATTAACAACTGTATTAAAACACCCAACACAAAATAGAGACGAGCTGAGTTGATAATGCAAATCAATCACATAAAAGCACCACATCTGTCTGACAAAGCAAGCAAAACAATTCTCCCCTTTATTAAATAGTGAAAGATAGAAAAGAAAGGCTAACTGAATATCCTGAAGCATGGTGTTTCATAATATGGAAGCTGTAATGGAAAATACCATCTTAAACAACTCATTCTTTCACCATAGGTGTGTCACAGAAAAGGGCCTCGCTACCAAACCTTGGGGAGTGGGTAGGCTGGTACAGATGTATGCCTAGTCCCAGAGGTATCCTAGGTCTTGTTGCTGTTGCTAAATTAGCAGAACTCATTTTGTTGTTTTAGTGTTTCATTATTATAATATGATTTGGTATATTTTGATTTTACTGTTTTGTGATTTGAGATATATATAATTTATAAATAAAATAAACAATACCTTATATCACAGGACAGACAGGTTATATAGACAATAAATGTTTCAAGAATATATGTGAATCATTATTAGTAAAATTATGTTTGCAATATATAAATGCAATATATAGCCATATTTTTAATTCATGCATTTCCAATGAACAATACTAAACTTTTTGTTACAGCTGCTGAAGCTTACTCCAAAGAGGAATCTGATTTTGTTACTATAAAACAAATTTATAGCAGCTCTGTTTCAGAAGTCAGTTCAGAAGTGTCACTAGATCATCGTAGTTTGACTGTAAGATCCAGAGCATATGTTTCTACTTCTCTGTCCAGTCAGAGCATAAGATCATTCTGTGATGATGTATGTGATGTTTCCTCTTCACAACTTTCCTTATCAGATGAAATCAAAATAGAGAGTCACATTTCAAATCCATCCAGAACTATTCCAAAAGAGAATGAATCAGTAGGTATTGTACCTCAGCCAGAAAGTTTATGTGATAACCAAGAACAATGTACTTCTAGTGATCTATTACCACAACAAAAGAAAGTAACAGATTCTTCACAACTGTGCTTGCGAGGTGAAATCACAGTAGAAGATCAGTTCTCAAATCTGTCTACTATTATTCCAAAAGAAGAATTGATTCCTGTTGTACCTCAGCCAGAATCTTTATGTGATAACCAAGAACAATATACCTCTAGTGATGGATTCCTTCAGCCAAAGAAAGCAACAGATTCTTCACAACTGTGCTTGCTAGGTGAAATCACAGTAGAAAATCAGTGCTTAAATCTGTCTACTACTACCCTGAAAGAAAAGGAATTGGTTCCTATTGTACCTCAGCCAGAATGTTTATGCAATAACCAAGAACAATGTGCTTCTAGTGATCTAGTAGCACAGCTAGAGAAAACAGAAGGTTCTTCACAACTTTGCTTATTAGGTGAAATGACAGTAGAAAATCAGTTCTTAAATCTGTCTACTACTGCCTCAAAAGAAAAAGAATTGTTTCCTGTTAAAACTCAGCCAGAACACAGTTTATGTCATAATCAGGAAAAATGTACATCTTGCGATGTTCCACAGCTAAAGAGAACATCCATTTCAAAGTCAAAATCTGAAACTGATATAAGGTTTTCTTATAGTAGAATGTCACATGCAGCGCAGTCATTGACCCATATTTATAAGTGTCCATGATCAGTATCTGTATGTCTCATTGGATATCTTTAACCTCACAAATGCTGATTCTAATTTTCCCCCAAACAGCAAATTATTTGAACAAATATGCTAACATGGAACATGAAGAAATTGACAGGTTCTGAACAGTAGAAGTGTGTCCCATCATTTTTTTACAATGTATTATACATATTTGGTAACATTGTTTCTCATAAATTTTATCTGAAGAAATATATTCAATGTTATTTTAACTTGGGTATGAGGATGTAACTAATTTGGTATTCAGTAATTTTGGTATTCAGTAAAATCTTTGGATTTTCCCCTCACTGTTATAAGATAGTAGATCTGGATGGATGGTCAAATACTAGATTTTTGGTGACTTATATTTCAAATTTAAAAACTTGAGAACAAAACAGTATTTTTTCTCTGCTGTTAATATCATTTATTATAACACCTTTATGGCAGAAGCAGTTTCTAGCAGGAACATATGATTACCATAAATAGCATTTATGGAAAAGGCTTTGGCTATTTTATTTTGCTTATAGCATTCAAATAAATAATACTTAAAAACTGCAAAGTAGCCAATGACCTTATTGCAGATGGACTAAAGACTAGCTGGCTTAAAGCCACATAGAAAGTTCAAGGCCACTAGAGTAAGTTCATCAGTTTCAGACTGGTGGCATTCTGGCTTGTGGCTGAAATATCTGCTCATGTGCAGTAGCAGTTTGGTGTAAGCCTGTTGCTGCCTCACTGGAGGGACTAGTATCAGGTAGCAATAGCAGCTTCATTTATATACCGCTACATACTGTGCTATGTAGTCTCTTAAGTGGTTTACAACTGTAAGCTAATTGCCCCCAACATGCTGGGTACTCATTTTAGCGACCTCAGAAGGATGCAAGTCTGAGTTGAGCCTGAGCCCTGGCTGGTATTGAACTCGCAACCTTGTGGTTTGTGAGTGAGTGGCTGCAGTACAGGCATTTAACCACTGCACCACCAGGGCTCATAGGTACTCAGTATTTGGTAGTGTGTCATGCTTTGATTTTTGCTCAATGATTTTATTTATTATCTTTCCTTCTCTTTCCTTGATGGAACACAACTATCTGGGGTTTTTGGGTTTTTTTGGTCCTATCTTCACTATTGCTGTGTGTGCATTACGTAGGCTTACCACAAGTTAATGTGTCATAGAAGCTGTTTTAAACCTGTCAGTTATTATTCATGTTTTGAATTAGTGTTCTTAGGGCCACAACTTTAAATGAACATAATGGAGATTTTTCTACTGACAGGGAAAACATTATGGCTAATGATGATTCTTTTTCCTAACCCTGCCATACAGTACTATTAATTTGACCAGTGGTACACTGTTGCCCTCCTGTGTGGAATAAAAAAATGATCTGTGATAGGGGCCTACCAATGTTCTGAAGGATGGTGTAGTGTAGCATGTACATCTGATGGAAAGGATATTTGAGTAAGAAAACCCACAGTAGTTCTAACAGTCATCTTTAATATGAACCAACATGTATTGTAAGTTACCACCTCCTCCTCATTTTCTAGTCTGCAACATTTTTATTAGCTTCCTGTGGACTGGCATAGGAGTGATGGAGAGTAACATTTCCATGCCTGGAAAGGATCCCTCTAGCAGCTCACTGGTTTCGATGTTGAGTGTAGAGCTCTACAGTATTATCCTCTACCAGCCTGTTCGCTTACTATCTGTAACTGACATAAGCATCAACAAGTGCTTAGTACAAGGCTAACTTAACAAGACCGAGTCATATTAATTGGTCAGGCTACAGATGTACCCATTGATGTTTGATCTGCAACTTCTAAGTATAGTTCTTCTTGGGCTTCCACCACTCAAGTGTTGGAGACCAGAGGGCTACCCACCCCTATGTCTTTATGATCCAAAGACTGAGTGTGTTATTTTGACTCCTATAAAATATTTCAGGCATCATTAAAAAAAAAAAAAGATTTAAAGATATGATTTGGTTACAGGACTTGTTCCTGTATCTTGACATCTTTTGGATGCTGTTACAAATGTGCTCAGAATAAAGGGGTTTTATATATACAGTCGTCCCTCCCCATTCACAGACTTAAAGTCTGTGGTCTCGGCCCTTCGCGGACCAGCAAGCAGGAAGGGATAAAATGGCGCTTGGATATTTGTGGTTTTTTGTTTTCATGAGGGTGGGGGTGGTCTGGAATGGATCTCCCGCAAAAACGGAGGGGTGACTGTATAACAAAAAACTCCTGGAAAATATGACACAATTCCAGCCACAATGATGAACAGTCTTAAATGAGTTGGGAAACATAAACCTATATAGTTTTAAGTACAGGTGGCTCTCGGTTTACATTGGGATTGCATTCCTGGACTTGTGATTGACACTGATGTAAATTTGTGGAGCCAGTTCCATAGGGAGATGCCTTCAGGTGGAGTTGAAGAAGCCACAGAGTTAGCAGTTTTAGGGCCTTTGCAGACTGCCAGAAATAGTGCAAATTGAGTCCATTTTAAGGGTTAGGGTTAGTGCTAGGGAGTCATGGGAATTGTTTTTTTTCCCTGAGACATTGCGCTTTCTCTGTCAGAGAACTCTGGTGCCACAACAAACTACAGTTCCCATGATTCCCTAACCCTAACCCTTAAAGTGGACTTAGGGCCTAAGCAGACTGCCAGAAATAGTGCACATTAAATTGAGGCACTGCCCTGGCTCAGTGCTAGGGAATCATGGGAATTGTATTTTTTTCTGAGACACTGAACCTTCTCTGTCAGAGAGCTCTGGTGCCACAATAAATTACAGTTCCCATGATTCCCTAGCACTGAGCCAAGGCAGTGCCTCAATTTAATGTGCACTATTTCTGGCAGTCTGCTTAGGCAGTTAATCTGCACTATTTCTGGCAGTCTGCAAAGGCCCTAACTCAACACACTACTAGTTTTAAAGATATGTAAAGCATAAAACATCAGAGCTTACCTGCTTATCTGCTAGAAAAATATGCAGATTCTTTCTAGAGGGAAGAGGTAGCAACTGCTCAACCCAAGAGGGCTGGGTTGGGCTGGGCTGGGCTGGATTGGATTGCCATTAGATGATATCCAGGAGTAGCCATGTTGGCCATATAGCAACAACAAAGATCCACCAAACAGTAATGCCTTTATGGGGCCAACCAAAATGCACAATATACATGTTGCAAGCTTTTGAAGCTTCATTGGCTTCTTCATCAGGCAAGGTGTTACACTGATGATAATTCTTCATCAGAGGAGCACACAGACAGCAACTACTGTGGAAAAAAATGTATTATTTTGTTGTGCCTTCTCCATCAGGCTTTCCAGGTGAAGAAGGCAAATGGGTGGGAGGGAGAGCACATCTTCTTCAGCAGCTAAAGAGGACACAATCTATACAATAACCAGTTGTATTTTTAAAAAAGCAACACATTTCTTGCAAAAAGTACAATTTTCTTTCTTTGCATTACTTTTTGTGGCTTCTAGTGATTTTTCCTGCATGGTTCTGGTACATAATTGTATGTCAGGTTGAACCTAATTTTTTATAGTCTAGTTCTCTGGGAAGGCTAGAAATAAAATCCAGTTTCCACATGTTCTTTAGAGAAACTGAGTCCATATTTATTTACATTTATATTGTCCCCTTGCAGAGATTTTAAGAGTGGAGCTCCTCTCTTTTACCAAACCTGTAGGTTTGTAGGCTGCAGTGAATGACTGGGGCATGGTTACTTAATGTGTCTCATGGCTTTATGGAGTTTTGAACCTGAATCTTCCAAGACCCTGTTTCTCTATGGGTAGAAGGTTGATGACTCTCAAATACTATGGAGAAAGGCAGTTTTTAAAGTGCCACACTGTATAGCTCAGATTAATCAATAATTGTCACTTTTTCATTTTACCCATTACTAGGAATAACTTGACTTGAAGAAAGTATCCCTCTCCCAATAAATAGCAGGTGAAATATGCCCTTGTCCCATTTCTATGCTGCAGTCTCTGCTCTATTGACTCAGGGCCTTTACAGACTGCCTGAAATAGTGCAGATTGAGGCCACTTTTACTGCCCTGGCTCAGTGCTAAGGAATCATGGGAACTGTAGTTTATTGTGCTTTCTGACAGAGAAGGCTCAATGTCCCAGAAAAAAATACAATTCCCATGATTCCCTAGCATTGATGAGCCAGGACAGTTAAAGTGACCTCAATCTGCATTATTTCTGGCAGTCTGTAAAGGCCCTCAGACTCCATTGAGTTCATTGGCACTTGCTCTCAGGGAGAGGTTGGACTGCAGTGTTAACACTCCTGTTAGTACTAACAAGGGGAAGTACTCCCATGTTGTGGTATTAATGCTGCAATCAACAACATACTGTTGTGACATTAAACCTTAATGCCTCTTCTGAGCAAATACACATAGGACTGGTATACCTTTTAAGCATGTTACTTCATTAGCACACTTATCTTAGTCTGCATCTGCACTGTGGAAATAATCCAGTTTGACCCCACTTTAACTGCCATGGTTCAAATGTTGTGTTAGTCTGAGAAGTGTAGTCCAAAACACACTAGAAATATTCCCAAAACACACTGCAGAAATAAGTTTGAGACTGCTTTAACTGCCCTGGCTCAGTGGTAGGGAATCCTGGGAATTGCAGTTTATTGTGGCATCAGAGCTTTCTGACAGAGAAGGCCAAAGGCCTAAGCAGACTGCCAGAAATAGTGCACATTAAATTGAGGCACTGCCCTGGCTCAGTGCTAGGGAGTCATGGGAATTGTATTTTTTTCTGGGACATTGAGCCTTCTCTGTCAGAGAGCTCTGGTGCCACAATAAATTACAGTTCCCATGATTCCCTATCACTGAGCCAGGGCAGTGCCTCAATTTAATGTGCACTATTTCTGGCAGTCTGCTTAGGCCCTAAGTGTATGTACAGAGATCTTGCAGCAGCTTTGAGACTAACTGAAAGGAAGAAAACATTCAGGGGTAGCTGTGTTGGCCATTTAGCAAATTCAAACAAAAATCCATCGGTGATACCTTTATTGGCCAACCAAAATGCACAATATACTTGTTGCAAGCTTTCGAAGCTCCATAGGCTTCTTCATCAGGCAAGATGTTACAAACCAAACAGGAGAAAAACAATTGGAGATGTTAGTCAGATGCCTACATGTTGTTCCAGTCTTTAGTTAAGATGATATATGATGGGGAGGATATCTTTTGCAGGCAGGATCCTCCTTCTTCTGGCCCTGTGGCTATAGAGAGATTTGCAAAGTCTTGCATCTCAACAAGGACCCATCCCTCTTTTGCAATCCAATGTCTCCATTCCAGTGAGGTTACAGGCCTCTTTGTGGCAGAGAACAATGGATTCCTCAAGAAGTCTCCATGTGTTTGCATCAGGAATATTTTGGTGGATGTAGCAGTAAAACATGCAAATTCAGTCCAAATTTAAGAAGAAAAAATGGTTTTACCTTGGTTGAAGTTCTCAGTTCATAGGCTATTCCTGGTTCCGGTTGCAGCTACAATGCTGTATCTGACAATACAGAAAACATTCAGGGGTAGCCGTGTTGGCCATTTAGCAAATCAAACAAAAATATCCACCAAAATATACCTGATGCAAACACAAGGAGACTTCTTTAAGAATCCATTGTTCTTTGCCACAAAGAGACCTCACTGGAATGGAGACATACTGGAGTGCAAAAGAAGGGTCCCTGTTGGGATGCAAATGGATTTTAAATTGCCTGGATTTTGGAAATCTCCCTAGAGCAGGGGTAGGCAACCTAAGGCCCGGGGGCCGGATACGACCACCCCCAGGCCTTTGGACCAGGCCCAGGCCGGTCCTGCCGCCGCCGCTGCCGCCCCCCATCGCCCGCCATAATGATACTGATTATTGTTATTACTTGTTCTTGGGGTTTTCTTGGCAAAATCTCCACAGGGGTTTTGCCATGGCTTTTCTGGGGCTGCATATTTGCATGCATATTTTTTAATTTTTTTAATTTTTTATTTATTTGTTTGTTTGTTTGCTTTTGGTACTTCAGCCCCCCAATTGTTTGAGGGACAGCAACCCGCCCCCGGCTAAAATGGTTGCCTACCCCTGGTCTAGAGCCACATGGCCAGAAGGAGGAGGACCCTGCCTACAAAATATATCCTCCCCATCATATACCATCTCAATTAAAGACTGAAACAATGTAGGCATCTGACTAGCATCTCCAATTGTTATTCTCTTGTTTGGCTTGTGACATCTTGCCTGATGAAGAAGCCCATGGAGTAATGCAAGTAAGCTTGCAACAAGTATATTGTGCATTTTGTTTGGCCAATAAAGGTATCACTGGTGGATTTTTGTTTGAAAGAAAGTTGGCAGCATGAGCTTTCGTAGTCTTAAGTCTACTTCCTCAGGTGCATTTAGAGAAGGCTAAATATCACACAAAACTACGTTCCCAGAATTCCCTCCCATCCAGCCAGGGCAGTTAAAGCGGCCTAAAACTGGATTATTTCTGCAGTGTGTTTTGGACCTCAGAGAGATGCCTCCAAAAAGAAAAAGCCAAACACAGCTGTGCCTAAGATCTTTTAAATTTGCAAACCTTGGACTTTGCCCAAGAACCACACCAGTCGGAGGAGGGCAAAGTGAGCCCTCTGACAGAGGGAAGAAAGGAAAGATTTTGGTGGATGGGAGGACGGTGACCAGGGGGTCCTCTTTTTCCGGGACGCGCCCTCTATTTCCCCCTTCTATCCATGAGGAAGTCCAAAAAGAAAAAAGTCCTATAATAATAATAATTTTTTATTTGTAGCCCGCCCCTCTGCAAAGCAATCGGAGCGGGGGACAACAGCATTTAAAACAAACAGCGTTAAAACATTCCCTCTCCCCATAATCCCTTCCTCCCCTCGCCCCATCCCCTTAAAATAAAATTAAACCATATACTAATTAAAATACTATATTAATTAAATTAATAAATTAAAACAAATTTAACAAAGGAGTCAGACAAATGGGGCCCCTATGGGCCGACAGTTATTCCGGGAAGGCCTGCCGAAAGAGATCCGTCTTTACTGCTTTCTTGAAAGCAGCAAGAGTGGTGATAAGACGGATCTCGTCCTCCATTTTGAGCATGACTAAGAAGCACGGGTTTACATTTAGAGGAGTGTTTTGAGCTTTCACGTGTGGTAATGGCCTCATTGTTATTGTTATTATTATTATTTCTCCTCCATTTTGCGGCGAAGACCTGCGAGGTGGGGAAGGCAAATGGGGGCAGCCGAGGCCTGTACTCTGAGGCGAGCCTGAGGCAGGAAGGAAGGAAGGAGGAGCGAGGGAAACAGAGAGGGAGGCCTTCGCGGCCCAGCTGAGTGCGCAGGAGGCTGGCGGAGGAGGAGAGGCCTTGGGGCTGAAGGAAGGAAGGGCTGGGCTTGGGCACCTGGGCGCCGCCTCCCCTCCTTCCCCGCCAGAGAGCTCCAGTGTGGCCCAGCCAGGCCCCGGCGGCTGAGCCTTTCTTTCTCCTCAGGAGCCAAGAAGGAGGGAGAGGCCTCCTGGGTCCCCTGTGGGGCCTAAGCCGCTTAGGCAGGCTGAGGGAGCGGGCATGAACTCGCTCGGAAGAAGGCCCAAAGGAAGAAGCCTCGGGGCCCCGGAGCTGCCCTTGGCGCCCTGAGGAGGAGCAGGAGGAGGAAGAAGAAGATGGGGAACTGCCTGAAATCGCCCACCTCGGACGACATCTCCCTCCTGCACGAGTCCCAGTCGGACCGGGCCAGCTATGGGGAGGGCCCGGAGCCCGACCAGGAGCCCCCGCCGCCCTACCAGGTACTCTGCCGATGGGACTATGGCAGGCACCGACCCATGGAGAGGGAGGAGGAGAAGGGAGCCTCCTGCAAGGCTCTGATGAGCTTATTCATGGCCGAAGAAAGGCTTTCCTCTTAATTGACAGATTAGGATGCATCCACACTACAGAAATAATCCGGTTTGACACCGCTTGAACTGCCCCAGGTCCGTGCTATGGGGCTCTGGGAATGGTAGTTGGTTGTGGCACCAGAGCAAAGCTAATTGGAGACCTTATTATTATTATCATCATTATCATCATCATTTAGCAGTAGGAGGAGTAAATGTATGTTTCTTCTCATCTAATTACAAGCCATGGCAAGCTCTGCTCTGGCGCCACTGCCAACTAACTACTCTTCCCAGAATTCCATTGAACTGGGCAGTTCAAGTGGTGTCAAACCGGGTTATTTCTGCAGTGCGGATACAGCCTCAGACTGTAGCCCTGGCTTGGAATTAGATAAGCTCCAACATGCATTTACTTCCAGATTAATAAATAATGATGATGATGATGATGTTTCCCTTTAGGGGGGGGTCTCCCTCCCCATCACCTCCCTCCAAAATGCTTCTTCTCCTCCTCTTTTGAGGTTAGAAATTTGACAATTGGCCCAAAGCCCCTTCTCTCAGCTGAACCTCTCTCTGCAGCCTGATGGGGGAAGACTTGCTGCTTTTGTTTCTTTTCCCTTCTCCTGGTGCCTTTTCAACAATGACATTGGAAGTGTGTTTATGTTTTTTTAGTCCTTTTCAAAAGGCAGAGAGGTGTACAAAGACAGCTTTCACAAAATTAGGCTGAAATACTGTGCAAAATATAAATCCTCCACTCATCCCCCCCACCCACCCATCCACCCCAAAACCAAACACCACAACATCTGATTTTTTTTTAATTTTATTTTAACCAGATTGTAACTTCTGTATTCCTCCTTTTAGGAGGAAACTCTTCATTTTGGTGAGGTTTATCAAGGAAGTATGCTTATTAAGATTGCGCCTAATTGGTTGTTGTTGTTGTTTTGTGGAGTATTGTGTGTTTTAAAATGATGGTCCCAGCTCTGATTTTCTTCCTTTAGGCCTGCAAAAAAGGGTTTCTGGCTGCTCAGCTGGTGCAGCTCCTTTGTTTCTGAATGCAGTGACATCATTGTCTGGGGTTGCTTTTTTCTCATTGCCTTCCTATATCAGAAATGGGCCCTCTCCAACACAGTCTTTGGCTGCATCTACACTGGGGAAATAAGCCGGTTTGACATGGCTTTAACTGCCCTGGCTCAATGCTATGGAATTCTGGGAATTGGAGTTTGTTGTGGCCCCAGAGCGGAGCTCTGCTCCGCTCTGGGGCCACAACAAACTCCAATTCCCAGAATTCCATAGCATTGAGCCAGGGCAGTTAAAGCCATGTCAAACCGGCTTATTTCCCCAGTGTGGGTGCAGCCTTTGTTTCACGTTTGATTATTCTCCTGTAGAAATTCTTCAACTTAATCATAAAGTTCAAATTATTTAATTAGAACTTCTTTAGGCAGTCCATCTCATTTCTTTCCTCCCTCCCCAATCTTGACAGATACCAGACTTAGGGAGTGGACTTTTGATTTCCCCCCCATCTTCCCTGTCCCATGCCACCAAGGCTGTCTCTTCATCTAAATATGAATGAATTTGTAGCTTTTCAATTAATTAAGAAAATTACCTTTTAAAAAAAACTTGAATGTTTTGATAATCAGTGGTGTGAACGGAGGGGGGAGAGAATATTTTAATCAATGGTTTGGATTCTGCTTAATGGAGTTCTAGTTTCACTGGGGGCAAGGGGCGAAAAGTGATCTTCACAATTCCTCCTCCTTTATGTAGCGCCTGTGACTCCTCAAAAGCTACTCTGGGAAGCTGGGGGTCCCTCCGGAAGCAGCAAGAGAGATATGACACAAGTGGTCCCCATGAAAAAGGAGGCATTGTAAAGATCGCATCCCCACTCTTTCTTCCTTTGGGCACCTCCAGTGATGCCTTCTGTAAACAGACGTCTAGCCTTTCCATTCACAGAATTGCCATTTTGGATCCAGTATTCCCATTCATGTTGTGACCAGGAAAAATACAATGACGTTGTTCTAGGTGTAGCTTATTTTATTCTTATATGCATTTGTGTATAAACTCTTAACCTAGATTTAATAACCAAGCTTTATCCCCTGGCAGCAGAAGAGGAGCAAACAAAGTTAAATATATTCTGAAAATGGAAACAATTATGTTTACATATTTCATTAAGGATAAAAAAAATACTCTTAGCATTTTTTTTTCATGTTGTGAACATACTGATCATTTTTTCAGGATCCACAGTAGGATGTTTCCTTGTGAAATTACTGATGAGTGGCCAATATTGAATGTTCACTTGAACCCTTATCCTAAACATATATGCAAAATTAGGCCTCATTGAGTTCAGTGAAATACATTTCCAAGTATGTGTCCAACTGCAACATTGGTACCTTGCAATGTAGTATGATGGAGCGATGCTCCTAAAAACACTAGTCATTGTCCAGTGAAGTCATTTCTCCTTGTATAAGACATAGCGCGTCTGGCATTTTTCATTTTTTTTCCTCACTGCAACAGTCTCTTGATTCTTAACTGCATTTGAAATTCCTTTTTAATTCAAAAAGGAGAATTTATAGCCTGGTACATTTATGACTCTGGCTTGCACACTGCTTTGGATCCTAGCTATTATATTGCAAGGACTTGTTTCTGTGTATTTAAGATCTTTAAAAATTCAAATTTCAAATCAGTCAAACTAACAAAATTACAATTAGTGTTTACTGTAATGGAGTCATCTACATAAATTTTATAAGAAAATTATATGTTAGTCAAAATGTTTTTGAACTGCAGAAGAAGGGAAGAATGCTGAGCTTACACAAAATACACTTACTTCCCTGTGCATATTTACACAGATGTAATTCTCAATTTTTCAATGGGATTTATTCTCTTGTTATGTGCAATCAAATTGGCTTAAACCTATGACGATCCTATGAACAAGAAGCTTCCAAGAGGCCTTACCAACTCAGAGCAGTTGTTTGGTAACTGTTTCTCGGTACATACTTACTGGGAGTAAGCATCACTAAAAACAGTAGGAATTTCTTCCAAGTAATCATGCGCAAAGTTATATGATACAGTTGTAGTCCCTGTGCACATTTGGTTTGGAGTAAATCCCATTGGCCCCCATAGGACATCTGAATAAAACATACCTAAGATACCTCTGAACAGCTGCAGTCTTATATACATGTATTTGAGAATAGGTCCAGCTGAATATAGTGAAGCTTCTTTCCAGGTAAACATACGTGGGAATAAGACAATAGTCCTTACACATCTAGTAGAGCAGCGCTTCCCAACCTGTGCTCTGAGAAGCCCTTAGGGCTCTGCATGCACTTCCCAAATGCTCCACTCCAGGAAAATGAAAGAAATAAAAATTGAATGAAATTAAAAAATAAGAAACAAAAAGTAACACTACTCCTAAACACCATTAACTTATAAGACATAGGGGTAGGCCTCTTAGGGGCTCTGCCATAGAAATTGATTCAAAAAGGGCTCCATGAGTCAAAAAGGTTGGGAACCCCTGTATTCGAGAGTAGGTCTGAGTGAGCTAAGTAAGACTTCTGAATAATAATAATAATAATAATAATAATAATAATAATAATAATAATTTATTTATATCCTGCCCTCTGCAGACCAGTCGGGACAGTGCAGAGCAATCATACATACATAATACTACACTAAGGCAAAATCACTGCAAAATTAAGTAACATTTTACTCTTTAACACTTACAAGAAACTGTGTATAGCCATTTCAAAAAGATTTTTTTTCATGTATGGGAGATTCTGAAATCTTCATTCACCTACCTAACTCCAGAATATCAAATGAAGTAATTTTCTCAATTCCATGTTTCAGATCATGTTACTTATGTAAATTTTAAATTTTACTGTATTAATAGTTAAAGTAAGTAGTTTGGGGGGAGCAGATGGCCCTTTTAAGCCGCTGTCTGGGCAGCTTCGGAGCGTGGCGTTCATATGCTGCATGCCCAGAAGCTGCCCTGAAGCCACCTGGAAGTTGGGCAGCCACCCAGACATGGACTGCTTCTAGGTGCTTCGGCGGCCCGGCATTTATACACCGCATGCCGCCAGAGGGACTTCAAGCCACCATGGGGCTGTAGCAGGGTGGGAAAAGCTGCCTTTTCCCCGGCTGAAAAAGGAGTGGATCTTTGCCACTCCTTTTTCAGCTGACTTCAAGGCGGATTGGGGCTGCCTCTTCCTCCCTGTCTGTTTCCCCCCAATATCATAACTAAATTCCCTTCTTGTAGAGTCAGTTAAAACAGTTCAGGAACAATACCACCCCACCACACACACAATTCTCTTTTTATCATAGAAATGGTAACCTGTTGTAATACTAAATGGGAAAGTGTATTTCACACAACAACAACAACCATCTCTGTCATACTTCCAAGTCTGTAGCAGCTAGACATTCATAATTTGGCATCCTGGGGGTATGACTAACATAATTTTATTTTTAAAATTGTTTAGTGAATTTTATTTAGTCAAAATCTATATCTGTAAGACCATCTTCAATCATTAGTAACATTCCCTAACCATCAGGGAGAAAGCTGCAGACAAGCCTTAGATGTTAATTTCCCCAGGAGGTCTGTTAAGCAGCTGTGCATGATGCAAACTTCTGCAAACTTTTCAAAAAGTCAGAGAGTGAGCGAGGTCTTGTGATGTGGTAAGAGGCGGGATAAAAGAATGAGCAGAAGAAAAAGGCTAGATATAAGGATATGAATAGGATAAATATAGGATGCATAGATACAGGATGCGGGACACCTGGCTTAACAAGACTACATGTGAAAGGGATCTAGGAGTCCTAGTAGACCACAAGTTGAACATGAGTCAACAGTGTGATGCGACAGCTAAAAAAGCTAACGTGATTCTAGGCTGCATCAATAAAAGTATAGTGTCTAGAATCAAGGGAAGCAATAGTGCCACTCTATTCTACTTTGGTCAGGCCTCACCTGGAATACTGTTTTCAGTTCTGGGTACTACACTTCAAAAAGGATGTGGAGAAGCTGGAGTGTGTCCAAAGGAGGGTGACCAAAGTCTGGAAACCATGCCCTATGAGGAGAGACTTAGGGGGTGAGCACGTTTAGCCTGGAGAAGAGACTGTTAAGAGGTGATATGATAGCCCTGTTTAAATATTTGAAGGCATGTCATGCTGAAGATGGAGCAAGCTTGTTTTCTGCTGCTCCAGAGACTAGAACATGGCACAATGGATTCAAACTACAGGAAAAAAGATTCCACCTAAACATTAGGAGGGATGTCCTGACAAGAAAAGCTGTTTGACAGTGGAGCACACTTCCTTGGAGGTTGGTGGAGTCTCCTCCTTTGGAGGTTTTTAAACAGAGGCTGGACGGCTGTCTGTCAGGGGTGCTTTGATTCTGTGTTCCTGCATGGCAGGGGGTTGGACTGGATAACCCTTGTGGTCTCTTCCAACTCTTATGATTCTATGAAAGGCTGAATGAACAATGCAGTGGAGGGAGAGAAAGGGTGCTTAGAAATAATGCAGTTTGACAATGGTGTAGTTCCATCCTGTGGAACCCTGTGATTTGTAGTTTTACAATGTCTTTAGCCTTTGCCAAAGATTGCTGGTGCCTCACAAAACTACAAATCCCAGAATTGTGTAGGATGAAGCCATGGCAGTTAAAATGGTGTCAAATTGAAATATTTCTAAAGTGCAGATGCATTCGAAGAAGCAGGTAGAGCACAGTGGAAGAGAGCACCATGATAAGGGTAGAGAAAGGACACTTGGGTTGGTGGTTATTGTTGTCTGCCTTCAAGTTGTTTCTGATTTAAAACAGGATTTTCCTGTCAAGATCCTCTGAGACTGAGAGAATGTAACTTGTCCAAGGTCACTCAGAAAGTATGCATGGCTGAGCGGAGCTTCAAACCCTGGTCTCCAGAGTCCTAGTCCAACACTCAAACCACTACAGATGGGATGTGTTAATATGGGAATCAAAAAGGGCACCTTGAGAGAAAAGGAATAGGGTAGATGGATGGGTAAGACTGCCTGGGTAGGCAGGAAGCATCTAGGTGTGGAGGAGGAAAAGAGCACCATGGTGATTGAGTGAGAGTAACTATCATGCAAAACTGAGAAAATACTCAGATTATTTACTTATTTGATTTATAGCCTGCGCTTTTCCCAGACTTGGTCTGCAAGGTGGCTTCTAACCCAATCAGAAAGTTTCCAATAACACAGAACAAAATAAACATTTTAAAATATGAGTTTCATTAATTATATAATTAAAACAATTTTAAAACAAAATAAGTGGTAAACTATTCAATAGTTCAGCACATCAGACTGTAACAGACAGGCAGTTGGTGAAGACCTGCCTGCAGATTAAAATCTTGTCTGCTGGTGGAGGAACAAAGGCGGAGGAAGGGTTTTGCCTAACCTTAACCTTTGGAAAGGCAATGCATAATCTAGGAGCAGCCACCAGAAGACTCTCTCCTGTGTCTGTACCCCACATCTCTGAAGATGGCTGAACTGGTTGCATTGCTTGAACATCAGATATACCATTGTGTTGGCATTGCAGAGAATATCTACATCCTTTATGTGATTACTCCGAAATAAGGAACTCAGTAAATATAAATAAGTTGGTTTACCCATTTTATTCCACTGGACTTTCTGTTAAATACCGTATGTTTAAGATTGCAGTCTAAAGAACTGATATGGAACACATGTCAAGTTGTATAGGCCATATATATACAGTTTATACCAGCATACACATATATGCTTTGAAAGTCTGGAGGTGGTATTTCCTATAATGGATTAATCATTTCTGAGTTTTGTTTGTAATTCATATTTTTCTTGGGATTGGGGAGGGTGCAATTCTTCATTAAAGTTCTGTATTTTGCTATTTTCTTTGCTAAACTGCTGAGCCATGATAGTGAATGTCTGGCCAAGTGTTTCAGATTTTGCTGATTTTAAAAACACGCCACTTACCTTATTTGCTATGATTCACCTAAGTATAATTCTGTTGATGAGCATCCTCTACCTGTAAACGGATAACTAGCATTATGAAGCCATAGCATGGAAATCATTCCAGCTGCTCATTGGCATGACTCCTACAGAAGTAGTTTGACTTCTGTGACCCTGAACAAAATGTCCATCTGGAATTCCTAAGAGGTATTACCTGAGAGGTACTTTGTTTAACAAAAGGTGATAATGCCTTGGACAAGGAGTCACTTAAGAAAGACATCACAGAAGCATTAAATCAATCACCCTTGATGACATTGGCTATCAGTGGCATTTCCTGTCTATATCCCTAAAGAGCCACTTGCTAGGAGAGAGAAATCTTTTTCTATGGGGGGTATTTAGTTGTGGCTCAATAGTTTAAGCGATCTTTTCACACTAGTTTTGCTTTTAATGGAATTCAGTATAGGTGCTAGCTACAAGATTTGATTAGAAGAGTCCTTTTCGGCTAACCCTTCTGGAAAATCAAAAGGGATTCCATTTTAGAATATATACATATGCATCTTGGCAGGAGGGTTGTTCGGATCCTAACAGGGCCTTCTCCCACTGAACAAAATGTTTGGGAGGAACTGTAATTGTATATCAAAATATAAAAAATACAATGTATCAAAATAAACGATATCTTGTGGTGGTAAAGGTAGTCCCTTGATATGAATGTTTAGTCGTAACCATCTGTAGGGAGTGGTGCTCATCTCCGTTACTAAGCCAAAGAGCCAATGTTGTCCGAAGACTGTTTGGTGGTCATGTGGCTGCTACTTTCCCACCAAAGTGGTTCTTGTTTATCTACTTGCATTTGCATGCTTTTGAACTGCTAGTTTGGCAGAAGCTGGGACTAGTGACAGGAGCTCACCCTATAATATGGCACTTGGGCCTCAAACTGCCAACCTTCCAACCTTATGATAATCAGAATTGGCATCTTAACCACTAAGCCACTACTGAGTGGCAATAGTCTATTCCAGTGGGATCAAAGAGGTTATTCCCTCTGTTGTATAAATAAAAGAGATATGCCTGGTTTGTCAGCTCATACAAAGATGGCATGTTGCCTCATGACTTGCTCTGATTAGGACTTTTCATGTACAGGGGATGGTCCAGCTAGTTTCTTGCCACTTTTCCCACTGACTAGAGCTCAGATTCACAATGTATTTATGTCTGGATGGGGAAATTATTTTTTCCCCTCCTAAGACCCTTGTTCCTTTTGGCTGTCCCTGGGATCCTCAGCACTCTTCTCCAGCACCACGTCTCAAATGAATTGATTTTCTTTCTATCATCTTAACTGTCCAGCTGTCACATCCATAGAAGATAATAGGGAATACAGTGGCTTATATGTTTGTAACTTGGTGCTGAGTTGTATATCTTTGCATTTTAGAATCTTTTCTAGTTCTTTCACAGCCACCATTCCCATTCTTAGTCTTCTTTTGATTTTCTGACTGGCGTCCTCATTTCTATCAATGTTTGATCCCAGGTATGAGAATTCTTTTACTATTTTTATTTCTTTATTGTCTAGGTTGAACTTGTGAAGGTCCTCGATGGTAATTATTTTTGTTTTGTTTTTTATGTTCAACATTAAGCCTGCCTTTGCACTTTCTTCTTTGATCTTCCTTAAGTGTTCCAGGTCTGTGAAGTTTTCTGCTAGTACTATGGTGTCATCTGCATATCTTAGATTGTTGATATTCCTTCCTCCTATTTTCACTCCTCCCTCTTCTGTGTCCAAGCCTGCTTTTCTAATAATACATTCTGCATACAAGTTGAACAGATAGGGTGAAAGGATGCAGCTTTGTCTGACCCTTTGCCAATTGGGAATCATTCTGTTTCTTCATGTTCTGTTCTGATAGTAGCCTCTTGTCCTGAGTACAGATTCCTCATCAGAACTATTCGATGTGTTGACACTCCCGTGTCTTTAAGGGCGTTCCATAGCCTTTCATGATCTATGAAGTCAAAGGCTTTGTTGTTGTCTATAAAGGACATGTTGATTTTTTTTTTAATTCCCTGGCGCACTCCATTAGCCATTGTATCTTTGCAATGTGGTCCCTAGTGCCTCTTCCTTTCTTGAACCCCTCTTGAACCTCTGGGATTTCTCTCTCCATGTATGGTTGGAGTCTGTGTTGCAGAATTTTGAGCATGATTTTGCTTGCGTGGGAGATCAGTGCTATGGTCCTATAGTTGCTGCAGTCTCTTGTGTCTCTTTTTGTGGATGGGGATGTATATTGACCGCTTCCAATCTGTTGGTCATCATTTTGTTTTCCATATCTGTTGACATATGTTGGTCAGCACTAAAGTTGAGTCTGGCAATGTGGATTGCTCCAGTTCAATTGGAATATCGTCTATTTCTGATGATTCATTTTTCGCTATTTCTCTTATTGCAGCTTCCACCTCATTTTTTAGAATTTGGGGTTCATCTTCATATGGCTATTTGTTCCATCTGTCCTTTATTTTGTCATCTCTTTTGTGTAATTCTTCTGTGTTTTGCATCCAATGTCCTTTTATTCCTTCCTGGTCTTGGATTATGTTATTTTTATTGTCGTAGATTAATAGTGCCATTCTATTCTGCTTTGGTCAGGCCTCACCTGGAATACTGTGTCCAGTTCTGGGCACCACAATTCAAAAAGGATGTGGAGAAACTGGAGCGTGTCCAAAGGAGGGCAACTAAAATGGTGAAGGGTCTGGAAACCAAGCCCTGTGAGGAACGACTTAGGGAGCTGGGGATGTATAGCCTGGAGAAGAGAAGGTTAAGATGTGATATGATAGCAGTGTTTAAATATTTGAAGCGATGTCATATTGAGGAGGGAACAAGCTTGTTTTCTGCTGCTCCAGAGAATAGGATCCAGAACAATGGATGCAAGCTCCAGGAAAAGAGATTCCACCTCAACATTAGGAGGAACTTCCTGACAGTAAGGGCTGTTCGACAGTGGAACACACTCCCTTAGAGTATGGTAGAGTCTCCTTTGGAGGTTTTTAAACAGAGGCTGGATGGCCATCTGTCAGGGATGCTTTAATTGGGAGTTTCTGCATGGCAGGGGGTTGGACTGGATGGCCCTTGTGGTCTCTTCCAACTCTATGATTCAGTCCTTGGTTTGAATTTTCCTTTGATTTCTCAGATCTTGTGAAATAGATCTCTTGTCCTTTTGAGGCTGGGGGAAGAATAATATTTTGTTTTTGGATGCTTGTGTTGGCCTGCCCTATCAAGGAGTCCTATAGATGGCTCAGTTGCTGAAGCACCATGTTATGGCTTCAGGTCGAAACCTTGCCTAGAGCTTGGAAATGTTCTGTGGCCATTCTGGCTGATAGATACAGGAAGCAACATTTCCAAGCTCTGCTCTTGCTTCACCACACACACATGGCATTTCTCTTCTCTCTAATTTTATCTTAGTAAGTGAAATGGGTTGACATTTTAGATGCATGCCATCGTTACATATAATATTCTCAACATAGATAGCTCCCATTCAAGCAGGGCCTCTTCATTGTTTGGTGAAGTTCCTTTTGATCATGCTAAATTTATCAATTCCCAAGGAGAACAAAGTGATTCAGAAAGTAGTTTTTGTTTCATACTTGGCAGGTATCCAGGCATTTGTTGTTCCCATCTGTACTTTGCATGCATAACTTTATGAGATTTGAAGCTGTCTGGTATTATAAAAGTGCCATTCCTGTAGATGTTCCAATTCAGTTAACTTCATGATGGTGGAGGAAGTCACATTCTGGTGAGCTTGACTAGTCCCTATACTTTCGTATGTGCTCTCCTCTTTCTTGCCAACTGAATGGGGTATTCATAAGATCCTGGGCCATTTCTTAGGGGATGGTTGCAGAGGTTTATACAAAACTGCCCCTGCTCATTACAAATATGGGCTGGCATCCTGCACTGGAGTTACAGATTCATAACCTAGAATTACAAATCCGTAACTGCTCTCTTTTCAGACGCTATTGACATTATCATAAATAGCACCACCCCCAATACACATTAAACTTTCATGGTTCAAGGGCAGGAACGGGACTGGCTGTATCATCTTGAAGCTTGCCCACACTCCAGACCTCTGTCACTTGGAAATGGCTTCCCAAGATACCATTGTTTTTTCTCTGTAATCCTTTGATCCTATAGGTCAGGGGTTGGCAACCTACAGCCTCCGCGGGCTGGGTGCGGCCCGCGGAGACCGTGGGACTGGCCCGTGGCTGGTCCTGCCGCCGCTGTGGTGCACACTGCCGCCAGGCTGCGCATGGGTGCGGACGCCATTTTGGCGTCCAGAATGGCGCCCGTGCTTGTGCACGCATGAGCACGGCGGCAGATGCCATTTTGGAACGCCCAATGACGCCGGTGTCGTGCGCATGCGCACGACGGCGGCGCCATTGGCCGTTCCAAAATAGTGCCTGCCACAGTGAGCATGCATGCGCAAGCACGGGTGCCGTTTTGGATGCCAAAATGGCGGCCGTGCTTGCGCGCACATGCGCACAGCGGCAGGCGCCATTTTGGGACGGCCAACGGCGCCACCGTGCACGCATGCATGTGCACAATGTGGGCGTCATGCGCATACGCACGGGGGCAAAAGTGCGTGCAAGCGCAAGCGTGCACACGCCCGCCCGGCCCCGCCGCCATTTCCTCCCCCCCAGCCCCCCGGGCAACAAAAGTTGCTAACCCCTGCTATAGGTCATTTGGAAATACATTTATTCAGTACATTTATATAAGCAGAGTTACAAACGTGATATAGGATCTTGACCTTTCAGTATATACACATTTAACACAGGTGATTTATCTCTCTTAAAAGTTTAAAAGAACTTCTCTTTTGTTTTATCTTTGTATGGGGGCGGAGGTCCTAACTATTAAGCCCAACCAGAGGTGGGCATAGTATGTGCTGTGGGCCACATGCAGCCCCTGTAACACACTTTTTTGGCTTCTGAAGGGCCCCATCAGCCCTCCAAATCACCTGTATAACACATATAACAGCCGAGATCTTAAACATCCATTAAAAAATTACCATGATATTTGGCCAATTTTTACCCACAAACACATAGAAACTCTCCCAAAATGAATTAAAACATGCATGCACACGCACACGCACCCTGCAGGCAACCCAGAACCCTGTACTATCCCCAGATACCTTTGTATCTCTCTGTACTCATTTTAAATGCCAACAGGAAGTGGTTCAAAGCCACTTCTTGTCACCATTTTGAGAGGGTTTGAAGAGGAAAATAAAGGCATTTCTCTGAAGATGTCAGCCACAGATGCAGGTGAAGCGTCAGGAATACGGTAATTCTTCTAGAACACAGCCTCATAGCCCCAAAACCCCACAAAAACCTAAAGGGATTTTTGCTTGCTGAGTGTGGGTGTATGCAGCCCACAGGGAGCCTAGCCCATACACAATTGCCTTTCCCTGATCTGAGGTTGTCTATAAGTCCTATTCTGTTTATTACAGATATTTATTTGCTCATATGTCATCTACACTGAGGATCTGTACCATTTCTTCAGGGATTGTAAATTTATTTACGGAATATGAAAGCACTGCTACATGTAATGCAATACAGTGCTATAATTGCAAATCTACCAGCATCTCTGGAATGGAGAACACATTGGCTATGATCATGCGTAGCTATGATAGTCTCCAATTATCCTCCAAATCCACCTTTTCACAGCTGTAGTGCCTTCCTTCCCCAAACCTGGCCATTTTCTGGTCAGTGAAGAACAGCAGGGAGCATCCAACTATTTTCCTATTAGCTGGATGCACAGCGACAGGCATTTGCAAGGACCTATGGGGACGACAGTAGAATATGTCATTATTCTGCATCCAGCGCTAGGAAAATAGCTGGATGCTTCTGTCCTGCTTCCTTTGCATACTACCAATCAGGAAATGTTTGGCTTTGGGGAACATTTTAGCCATTGAATTGTCAGTAGAGAATGAACAACAAAAAATGTAGTTGTGATGGTCTAACTCACAACATATATAATTCCAGTATAATTCACCAGCAGGATATCAGCCATCTTCCTCCCCCCAGCTTTGATGCAATGTATTTCAATGAATACAGCTGAATGTTTGCCAAGTAGTAATTGAGTTATGTATGTATATAACCACTGTATGCATGTAACCAATGATTATATTATGCTACCAATGCCCAATATAATTGGGGAGGTGGCTTATCACTCCTTTGTTTTCCTAGGATGCTTCATGTTTGGCAGGATTCTCCTTCACTACTTGGCAGATGACCAGCTTACCAAGTGGCTAGATATTCAAGATGAAAAATGACCATTTCCCCTGTCCTTGGTCTCTGTATGAAGCAAAAGTGAGCAACAACTCTTGAGTTTGTTTGTTTTTTAATGGATTTCAGTTCCTTCCTTCAAATTAGTGTTCTTCTTTCTACAATGGGGGGTGGGCAATTTGTATCTCTTCAGATATGTTGCTGGACCACAAATTGTACCAGCCATCATCAGGACAGCAAATGGTAAGGAATGATGGGGATTATATCTAGTCAGCCATAAATCTCACCTCTCTGTTCTGCAGTTGTTGTATATAATTTATTGTCTTTTTACTATGTGGCATATACAGCAACAAACATAAGATCTCTGTAGCCCTGTAGTGTCAAATAGCACTACTCTTTGGGCCTGATTTTGAGAGGCAAAACTTTGATTGTTTGGGGAATATGATGTGTTATCACATGATTGGTATGTAAGTAACAATGGGCCTTTTCAGACTGCTAGAAATAGTGCAAATTGAGTCCACTTTAAGGGTTAGGGTTAGGGAATCATGGGAACTGTATTTTATTGTGGCACCAGAGCTCTCTGACAGAGAAGGCTCAATGTCTCAGAAAAAAAAACCACAATTCCCATGATTCCCTAGCACTAACCCTAACCCTTAAAGTGGACTCAATTTGCACTATTTCTGGCAGTCTGCAAAGGCCCTATGTTTAGAGGACATTTGCATTTACTTTGATGTGCAGAATGAGGTAATACAGTTTATTTCTCTCATGGGACTCTGGCCCTGTCTGCACAGGCCACAAGGCCCATTTCTCCTCCATTCTGGCGTCATCCTAT
Organism: Phrynosoma blainvillii; assembly: GCA_026167975.1. Lineage (NCBI taxonomy): Eukaryota > Metazoa > Chordata > Lepidosauria > Squamata > Phrynosomatidae > Phrynosoma > Phrynosoma blainvillii. The sequence goes on along the minus strand of JANUYF010000004.1, from coordinate 226,412,296 downwards.
TTGGATGATGCACATTCCAGACCCTGTGGTCCAGATGACACTGAGTACTTGTTCTGACCTCAGAAGTGGACAGCCTGTGACAGCAGTGGAAACGCTGGGGGACTCACACAGCCACTGCGGCATGGGAGCGGAGGGCCAGATAATGGGGGCAGGTCAGGGCAGCTGGAGAACAGGATACTCCAGGCTGCCCCCAGAGTATTCCAGCCCATGTAGACAGGGCATACATTGTGGGATTTTTCTTCTCAAGTCTGTCTGTTATTACTTTGCACATTTGTTTCTCAAATACCGTAACAGTTTGACAAATAGCACGGTGATAGAAATGTTGGTGATTTTGGTGGGCAGAATTGGGTGCTGCTTTGTTTTCCTACATTTTATTTTCAAAATGCTTGCAGCTTGTAGCATTCTGAAACAACAACTGTATATTGTTTTAATGCTCAGTTTTTTCTATTTTACTTAAAAATACATGAGCCCACTGTCATTTTATCCTAACACTTAAGCTAAGATAGTAATGCCAGTTTAAAATGTTAATGTTCTAGCGGTTGCTTAGTAAAATTATGTCCCTTGTATAAAATTGCAAAATCAAGGTTTGTTTTTTATAAAAAAAATCATATATATTTTCAAGCCATAGATGGTTGAATCTGTGGGATATGGAGAGCCGACTGGATCTAAATTGTGTTTTAAAGTCTACTGCTGCTGATTGGTGCCCAAGTGCTTCAGTTCAAGAATAAAAGATTACCTTTCTTCCTTGGACTGTACAGAAAACACAAATCTATGGATTGCTCTTAAAGAAATGGGTGTGCCACAACATTTGATTGTCCTAATGTGTAACCTGTACTTAAGACAAGAGGCTATGGTTAGCACAGAAAACAGAGAAATGTAGTGCTTGGTAAGGCAGAAGGCAGTAGGAAAAAAAGGAAGATCGCATTTCAGATTGATAGACACAATAAAGGAAGCCAGAGTCCTGAGTCTGCAATACCTGAGCAGGGCCATTGATGACAGAGTGACTTGGAGGTTTCTCATTCATGGGGTTGCCATAAGTTGAAGTCGACTTGACAGCAGTTAACAACAAAATGTGCCAAAAAAACTTGGGCAAGCTGGTTAAATCAGGCAACAGTTTGTATGGGGTACACTGGTTCCTGGCTTGTGATGGAATAGTCTCATTGTATTTGTACATACTCTGGCAGCTGTAACATATAGCACTCTATGAAATATACTGTTCTGCTCTAATAACCAAGATGTGTAGCTCTTTCTTCACACATACAATTATGGTCACTGTATTGACTAGCCTCTTTATGAGCATAAGTGCAGTATTTAGAATACAGAACTAAGTGCTACTTCTGTCCACCCCCATCCCCTCTCATGAACAGATGTTGGTGGACAGGAGAAACAAACAAGGAGGGAGTGGGAGGAATTCACACAGGGGAGAGGGAAGTGTTGGATGGTGCCAGAGTGGCTGTATTAGATCTGAATAGCCAGAGTAGTATTCATAAAACTGGTCTGCTGCCCTATCTTTGGGTATTAATGAATACTGGAATCTTTGTTGTTGTTTGTAAAGTATTTTTTGTTTGTAAAAATTTGTATTGCAAAGCTGCAGCCTATTTAGAACATATCAAATATAACTGCTAAAACCTGTCCTGACAAAGCTGTTTCGTGCCAAGGAGCTAATGGCACATAAAGTGGCAGCTGCAACAGAGCTTTCTTTCATGTTTCTTATTTCGTGCTTGAGAGGACTCCCTCAAGTGACGTCTGTGTCTCCAGACATATCCAGTGCCTTCTTTGAATTAGTACATGTCATTGATTCATGAGCAGCATGACTCTGGGATCCTTTAGGATGGTACTTCTTGGTCTTCTCTTTATACAGATTGTGTATATGCAGGAGTCATGAATATATGGATGATTTTTCCAGGCTATGGAGGTTTTTAATGATCTCTTGATTCCCTTCTGACCTCATGATGTCAAGTGACATGACAGTTTGTTCTGCAGGGCTTCATTGGTAGTTGGCTTCTGAGTAGCCTGTACTTTTCCAACTGATGTATGGGAAGCATTGTGTAATACCCCAAGGAACACACAGTATTAGCTATGTGCTACACTAGTGTGAACAGTCAGCATCTTCAGTTATTTTAAGTTTCCTTCAGATAAAGCTGCAGTTACTACTTTGGAAAGATGTTTTCCCAGCAGAGAGGAGGAGCTCCTCCTTAGATTGGGATGCTCCTGACATCTTGCTCCTAGAGGCAGGAAATATAAAACAAAAGACCTCCTGTCCCCAAATGGGAGGGGCAACCCAGGAGAGTTCTTTTTCTGCCTCATTCCTAGCAGGACATGGACTGATCTCTCTCTTCAGGATCTCTTCCTTCTCAGCTCGGATTCTCAACTTTATCTACTGATGGACCCTCCAGTGGACCACCCTTCTCAGCTCGGATTCTCAACTTTATCTACTGATGGACCCTCCAGTGGACCACCCACCCCAGTCACTCATCCCAACTCTAGCGGGAGCACAGCTGGCCGTGAAACCTGGGCAAGCGAAGGATCCAGGAGCCTGGCTGATAGAGGGGTCTCCCCTCCAGGCTGAGGAGGCTCAGCACCATCGCCCAAACCATCTTGGGTCGGGAGCGAGGGAAGCGCCAACGGAAGGAGTGCCTGCAATGGATCCCTGGGCCATGAGCACGGAGGGCCCCTCTTACCCCCAACCACCCCTATCTCCCGAGTGGGCTGCAGCTTTCAGGGCTTTCCTGGCCCAGGAGGTCCCTCACCTCCACGCCCCAGATGAACAGCTGGGGGGTAGGGAAAAGGCGGATAAGCCTGCTTGGAGCCCTGTCACCTAGCCTGACCAGGAGCGGGGCTGGGACTATGGCACCCCTTCACTGGCCAGCCTCGTGGTACAGCAATGTTCTGCTGCTGCGAGAACCCCGGGAATGGCAGGCTCCATTAGGGCAGCCGGTGTGCCCAGGTCCCTCTTCTCCCTGCATTGCTCTGATTATGGCACCATCAATCTCACTCTCCTCGGCCTGACCAGTGGGGGCCGCCATCTTGGCTGCTGCAATGGTAGCCGCCATCTTGGGTGTGCAGAGGGGGGGCATCCTTGTGTTTGCTTCAGTGGAGGCCCCCTTCCCTGTCACGTGGAGGGGGCTTGCCACCATTGTATGCCTGATGGGGGCCACCATCTTGCCTGCACAGATGGGGGCCGCTTTCTTGCATTCCTGGGCAGAGGTCATTCCCACCGTACCGAGGGGCCCCCCAGTGGTCGCAGCTCGGCAGAACAATCCACTGCCGCAACTGGAACCAGATCAGGGACTCAGGCCCAGAGTGGAGGCCAGAGGCTTTAGTTCACCCCCACAGCAACAACCCCCAAACCAGGGGCAGAGGGGACTTGCAGAGGGGGCTCTGAGGTCCCTCCCTCCCTCTAAAAAGGCAAAACATGACAGGCAAAACCCCAAGAGGTGCTAAGACACCTCCACCCATTCCTCAGAGGAAGAGGATAGGGAGGAAGAGAAGTCAGATTACTCTGCTTAAGACTCGAATGAGGGGGAGGTCCCAGAAGAAGAGGGGGCAGAGGCCAACTCCGAAGCCACCCCGTCCTCTGCTCGGCTCTTCAAGATAGAGGACTTCCCCATGCTGCAAAGAAGAACAGCTAGGGCCCTCGGCATGAACCTGACTAGAGATAAGGCCACGCCTCAGGACTTGGACATCCCTTGGCTGGGAGAGGATCTACAAGGGGAGATCGTAAAGTTTTAATTATCACCTTTAAACAAATTTGACAGAAAGTTCGTTTTGACTTGTAGTTGTTAATATTTCTCTAAATAGTCACAATCCGGATTTTCCTAGTGTTTCCCTCCGAATACTGTTATTGTAGAGGTCTGTAGATTGCGCCTTAAACCATTTGTCCACTTCATTAATGATGTGATTTGTGTTGTCAAATCAGCAACCCCGCAACGAATTTTTCATTTCTGGGAAGAAGAAAAAATCACTTGATGCAAGGTCGGGAGAATAAGGCGGATGCTGCAAAATCTCAAAGCCACATACCCTTGTTTTGTTAACTGCAACTTCAGATGAGTGAGCTGGTGCTCACTATGAATGGAATACCATTTTTATCTAGAAACTTGTACAACAGGAGTGGACTACTTCCACAATTTGGGGTAGGTTGCATCTGCCTGCCAAGACCTTGGAGAACCCAAACCCTCATTTCCCCTCTTCACCCAAGGGTGTTTGGGTTTTTGGGTTGTTGTTTTTTGCCAAAAAAAAGACCAGTCATGCCTTCTGAAACCTCAAGGAGTTCAGATAAGTCATTATTACTCTCTTGTCATGGACTTTTCTTGGCAAATTTGTCATTGCTTTCCCCTGAGACTGAGAGGGTATGACTTGCCCAGGGTCACCCAGTGAGTTTCTGGCGAAGCTGCGAATTGAATCCTGGTCTCCAGAGTAAGACACTACGCTACACTGGTTCTCCAACAACAACAAAAAGACATGTTTTAGTTCCTATTGTTGTACAGTGAAGCTAAAGATAAAGGGTTTCATATGGTTCACTGTACATTTGTTCGTATTATCCATACACAGGTTCCAGTGTTTGTAAAATAAAAATACTGCAGGAGGTCTAGCAGGATGCCTGTTTCTTCCTGCAGCCAGCACCTAGACCTTAAACAGGTGAGCAGTTTAGGGAAGGACTTGTGGTGGATGGAGGTGCTAAATTTGTGAGGTAGGTGGTTATTATTACAACCATATTATGGACTGAACATATAATGGAGTGGTGGTTTTGCCTAATGTTCAGGGTACATTTCATATATGTATATAGTCAGAGGAATTTATCAAAGTGAACTCCAATACAAAAAATATAATATAGTGAAATACAAAATATGCACATATGTAAAGGAATAGCCAGAAGAATCCTTGATCAGCTAAAAAATCTAGGAAGGCTTTGATGAGAAGAAATAACCTGATACCTGAACTAGGAATTTTACAGTCCTTGTTCTTAACAACTATGCTCCACTTGTTTCTTGATAGCAAACACAAAGTGAACAAAAGTTTCCTTGAACTTGAACAATCTGTAAATAAAAAGATTTTACGAATAACTAAAGCAGAACTTCAAGATTTTTCTTTTATGCTGTTGAAGTTTTTCTTTGAGGTTTTTCTTTTAAGCTGTATCATCAATCGGCAGTGAACATACTTCTGTTTCTTGCCTGTATCTCTCATGCAAATGTCTCTCCAGTATTAGAGGTGGCTAAGCTGGGAATGAAATCACTCTTGGCTTTATGCCTTAGGATCTGAAACTGTCACTGTTTGCAGGGACAAGCCATGAGTTCTCACAGACAGGAGTGTTTGGCATCCCTCTCATTTGATATGCTAGCACAAACAGGTTTTATTAAACATAGAAAAATCAGGTGCTACAGCAGTATTTTTAATTGTTTGCTAATCTTATTGCACAAAAACAACCTATTTTAAACCCCATTACATCACTGCAGTGGTCCGTTCTCTCCTGTATATTGGGGATTTTATTATAAGGTGAGAGGAAGTAGACTCTTGTTGGCCCATCATTAACTAACTTCTTTGCTTTAATCACTCAATAATAACAAGTTACCATTCCTTCTGTGAGCATCAACTGCCAAACAAGACAAAGCGACATAGCTGGAAGGTTTAGCATGCTGCAGTTTCATATGCAAATTTATTTATAAGGCCCAGGTAGCCATTGCTGACCACAGTATAATGTGGTGGTTTGGATGTTGGATTAGGACTCTAGAGGCCAGGGTCCGAATCCTTGCTCAGCTGTGGAAACCCACTGGGTAACCATGGACAAGTCACACTCTCTCAGCCTCAGAAAGGCAATGGCAAAAACCCTTCTAAACAAATTGTGCCAGGAAAACCCCATGATAGGTTTGCCATAGGGTCATATAAGTTGGAGACAAACTAAAGGCACACAAGAAGCTAGTACCAGATTTTTCTCCTTTGCATTTTATATAGCCTTATACATTTTGTATAGCCTTGGCAAGACTTTTCTAATAGGAGTGGCTGTCATTGCCCAGGAAGGAATTTATATTGATCCTGATCAGAGCAGTGGAGGACGGGGGGGGGGGGGGGGGGGGATTTTGGAGATGACTTATCCACAGGATCACCATGAGTTGAAGCCCATTGAGGGCAATTAGCAACAGCTATTAATATGCAAGATGGGTGGAGTGGTTTCTGCTATCCCAGAAGGAATCTCTTTTTGTTGTTAAATGCCCTCACGTTGATTTGATTTCTGACTCATGGCAGCTATATGAATGAGAGACATCCCAGTCAGTGAATCATCAACAGCCCTGCTTAGGTCTTGCAGACTCAAGGTTATAGCTGCCTTTATTGAGTCCATCCATCTGGAAGGCAGTCTCTCTGTTTGCTACTGCCTTCTACCTTACGAAGCATTAGTCATGTCTTCTCATGGTATGGCCAAACTATGACAGTTTCAGTCTGGCCATCTTGGCTTTTAGACAGAGTTCAGGCTTGATTTGCTCTAGAGCCCATTGATTTGTCTTTTTAGCAGTCAGTAGTATCTGTATATCTCTTATGCAGCACCACACTTCAAATGAGTTAATTTTATTCCTGCCAGCTCATTGTTCATGAACAATGGCATGAACAATCCTAACTTAAGTATTCAATTATATATTTTATACTTCAGGACCATGTCTATTTACTTCATAGCTGCCCTTCCAAATCCTAGTTGTCTTCTGATTTCTTGACTGAAGTTTCTATTCCAATTAATGACTGAACCAAGGTGTGGGAAATCTTGAACAAGTTCAATGTCTTCATTGACTGCTTTAAAGTAGTGTAAACCATCTGTGGTCATTATTTTTGTTTTCTTAATGTTCAAGGTGTAAACCTGCATTTGCACTTTCTTCCTTGATGTTATTCAGTAGTCATTCCAAGTTTCTGCTGGTAATATGGTGTCACCTCCATATTTTAAATTCCATTTCTCCATATTCTGTTCTGACAGTAGTGTCTGGTCCTGAGTATAGGTTACATTTCAGGACAATCAAATTTTGTGGCACACCCAATTCTTTAAGAGGGATCCGTAGTTTTTCATGATCTACAGAATCAAAGGTTTTGCTATAATCTATAAAACACAGACTGATTTCCTTTTGAAATTCTTGTGTACCCTGTATTATCCAATGTATATTTGAAATATGATTCCTATTGCCTCTTCCTTTCATGAACCCAGCTTGGTGCCCATCTACCATTTATCACTCCATATATGGAAAAAGTCTTTGTTGTAAAATTCTGAGCATTACTTTACTTGCATGAGAAATCATTACAATGGTTCTGTGGTTACTGCAGTCCTTGGTGCCCCTTTTTTTGTTAACTGGAATGCATATTGAGTGTTTCCAGTCTGTGGGCAATTGTTTTGTTTTCCATATATGTTGACAGATTTGAGTTAGAACTAGAATAGATTCTCTGTAGCCTGAAGGAGCTCTATTGGTCTGCCATCTGTTCCTGGTTATTTACTTCGACCAAGTACTTGGAGTACAAGCTTCCACTTTGCTTTCTAAAATTAGAGATTCATCTGCATGTGGTTCTTACACGAATTAATCTGTCATTTTTTCATCTCTTTTGTATAGTACTTCTGTGTATTGTTTCATCATCTTTTTATTCCTACGTGGTCATGTAATGTGTTCCCCTGCTGGTTGTAGAGCATTCCCACATTTGCTTTAAAGTTCCCTTTGATTTCTCAGATCTTGTGGAAAAGGTCTCTTATTCTTCTTTTTCTGTTGTCACTTTCTAATTCTCTGCTTTGATTATTGTCCCTGTGCACAAGTCATTGAACAATAGCAGTCAGAGTTCTGTCTCTGTTTCTGTCACTTTTTACTTTTGCTTCTCGTCTGTCCTTAACTGCTTGAAATTTTCATATTTCATCCATTGAGGCTTCTCTTTGGCTGCAGATAGTGTCTTTTTGCATACCTCCCTGACAATGTCCCTGGCTTTTCACATTACAGTGTGCCCTTGCTATCCATGGGGGATCCGTTCTGGACGCCCTCCCCGTGGATAGCAAAAAACAAGAAACCTTAAGTCCAATTCTTTTCAATGGGTGCATGCTCCCGCTTGTGCCATCATGTACGCCTGCACCCATTGAAAAAGCCAGGGCTTGCTGTCTGTGGAAGCTCAAACTGTGGATGGCAAGTCCGCGGTTAGTGCAGGCACACTGTATCTTTAAATTCTAAAGGGATGTTCTTCAGGTTATATTTTGGCATGATGGTTAATTTAGTGTTCTTTAGCTTTATTCTAATTTTTGTTTTTAGTACTTTATGGTCTATTTTACAATCTGCAGAAGCAGATGCACTAGATGCACTAGTACAAATGCACTAATAATAAGAGAGATGGTAGAAACATGAACAAACCTCCATAGACAGACTGCTGGAATGTCAGGAAGGGGATTAGGCAGCATCACCTAAGTTTTTATAGATAATTTTGATTCCTTCTTGGAGGAATTAATTATTTTTTGCAGTTTTGGCCCCTTTGGAGCAGGCCATGCATCTTCTCTACTTGCACCAATACATAAATATATAAGTTTCTCAGTCTGTAGATTTTTGTTATGAAGGACTTTTCTAACAGTAACTTATGACATGATGGATTAAAAGAAAAAGATAATTGCAAATACTCTTCTGTTCTTCTGCAGTGCAGGGGTAAACCTTGGGTTCTCCAAGTGTTAATGAAGAACTGTTGCCATCATACCTCATCACTGCCCAGGGCTAATGGATATTTACACTCAGTAAGATATGGAGGGTCACACATTCCCTAGCCTTGTCCTCTATATAAAAATAAAACCATGTTGCTATGGAAATCTGTTGGGTGACTTTGGAGTGTCACACTCTCTCAGCCCCAAAAAACCCCTTGATATTCGCCTTACAGTCCCTGAAGACAGAAACTATGTTAAGCCACACAACAACAACAACAACAACAACAACAACCGAGTCTTCAAAGTCATAGCCATGTTAACCTGTAACAGTATGCAAAGGTATCTTGTAGTTCCTCTGAGACTAACTGAGAGAAAGAAGTTTGTAGAGTAAGCTTTGGTAGATTCAGTCTACTTTACTGAAATGTGTAACACATGAGCATGTTGATGGGGTGGTAAGTTCAGTTTCAGTGATGATCCTAAAGAGTAGGTAGGAGACAAAAGTGGGGCACAGGATGAACATAAAGCCAAGCTGAAAGGTAAACATGAATACATGAATAGTGGAGGAAATTCATGACCTGGTGTACAATAGCTGCTAAGGATGTAATAAAGTCGGCATGAAAGCCTACTTGTGACTGGGATGTCAGTGAGTAAGAGTAACTTCAGACCAGAATTTCTGTTTACACAGTTACTTCTGATATGCCACACCGCATCCTGTGGTCTATCGCTGATTGCACTCCATTTCCTGGCATATATATATCTCACAAAAGCTTTTGCCTTATTAAAGAGGCACAAGCTGGGATTGCCCATGTGGAGCCTCTTGGAGGTTTGAATCTTAACTATGTTGCTGAATGTGCTTTTCCAATGAGGCCTGACATGGGACCTTTGCCAGATAAAATGAAACTTATCACACCTGGTAGGGACAGGAGGAACCAAATGAAGAGCAACACTGATGAGCAACAGAGGGTGAAAGCTCATCTGGCTAAAATGCACCCCGGGAGATTATCCTGACATGAGGGGGGCCTGCTGTGCAATAATTGAAGTGCAAAAACCAGTTGCTTGTATCAAGGAGCTTTACGCTTCATTAAAACTATTTTTTCCTTTCTTTAATCTTTTTATGCTGGTTTTCAGTATTTTTAAGTGGAAAGATAGACAGCCAACTCATTTGATTTGCTATACTGGGGTACTTTACATTGAAATGCAAGAATTTAAGGAGGTTTGCTCTAACTATGCATATTGTACAAGCAACAATACACCTAGATAGTGTGGACTTTATTATTTTCAAGCAACTATCCCACCTTAAGCTTAAAATTATGGCTGAAATCCTGTTGGAGCACTGCACTAGCATTAAAATAGTTGTGCAAGTGTGTGTGCTTCCTCAGAATTGTGTAAGGCTCTTCCTAGTGCCACCAGTCATTCTCAGGCACACTCCCTTCTCTCACTTTTGACTTGTGAATGGGGAGTTAATCCACCAGTGTAGAGAGGCTGTTTTCAAGGCCTTGATGTATGCATTGCACAGTCAGTTGCATAACAGTACAGTCCAATGTAACTCCAATTGCGTGTATTTCAGCTGTGCTAAACATGACACAATCAGAGAAGTCACAGGCCTGAATGTGCAGAACCTAAGCAGAGCAGTGGAGGACAGGGGTCTTGGAAATCCACAGGGTTGCCATGAGTTGGTGCTGACTCAAGGGTAGCTAACAACAGCAACAACAACAACAAATGAGTGCCTTGAAGGAAGGCAAAGCCGAATACCCTCTGAACAAATCTTGCTAAGAAAACCCTGGGACAAGATCACTTTAGGGTTGCCATAAATGGGAAATGAAGGCACACAACAAAAATGTGAAGAGGATTTTGGTCCAGTTCATTTACTTTACAGGGAGAGAAAATACAAGTTGTTACTGAGACTAGTTTTTATGCTTAAGAGATAAACAAAAGGATATGCAATGGAGACAGCCAATGTGGTTTAGTGGTTTAAGTGTTGGGACTATGACTCTGAAGAACAGGGTTTGAATCTCCACTTAGCCATAGGAATCTCACTGGGTGATCTTGGGCAAGTCACGCTCTCTCAGCCTCAGAGGAAAGCAAAGGCAAACCGCCTGTGAACAAATTGTACCAAGAAAACCCTGTGATAGATTTGCCTTAGGATCACCATAAATCAGGAACCACATGAAGGCACACAACACCAAAAGCATGCAGTGGATTCCTATGCGTTAATTTTGTCTGTGATTAAATTAGATAATGGCATTATCTAAACTGTTATGTAGTTGTTCACTTAGACTGAATGTGTAGGACATGGGTAGGCAGTGCAGATTTTGAGCTTTAACCTCTTCCCCCCCTCCCCCCCGCACCAAGGCCCCTCAAACCCACCAGATACTCCAAATATTTTTTAAAATATTTATTGGGGTGATTTTGTTTTCTCTCTAAGAAAAAAAAATGTCTTCAGAAACCTCTTGCTCCCATAACCTCTCCCCCACAGCCCCAACAACCTCCCCAAAACAGACAAAATAAGAAAAAATAGACCTGCAATTGGCTAAAGTGGCAGCCAGCGATGACACCGCATCATTTTAGGCATGTGTTGCTGTGGCAGGTACAGGAAGGAAAAATGGCCCCTGCCCTGTTTGGATTTGCCCACCACTGGTGTAAGACATGGCAGTTACTGATGGTAAGGATCTGTGCTTTTCAGTTTAGCCAAACTTCAAGCTGAATTATTCAGACACTGCAGCAAAAGTTGTTTTGTGTGTGTGTGTGTGTGTGTATGTTTAAATTGCTACATGCAACCAAGATGCATGAAAAGCAATGGGTAACAGGTTAATTTCATGAGAACCCCCATAAAGCTATAGAATTCATGCTGCCCATAATAAAATTTATTACAAAGTTAGCAGAACTATAATGAAGAGCACTAATTTATTTTTGGCTATGCTTAAAACATTTTGTTCTTAGAATAGTCACTACAGCTTAATTCAGATTCTGCCTTGCAGGTTACACACACACACACACAGAGTTTTCTAGGCCTTTTCTTCTTTTTTTGAGATAAGTTGTTGACCAAAGGAACTTCGAAGGGGCCTCCATTTATCAAAATTCGTCTTCCTAGCTGTCTGCCTACCCTAAAGGAAGTGCTTGATAGCCAATGGCTACTAGTTATGTAGGATGTGAGGAGCAAATGTGATGTAGTGGCACTCTCTTAGCATAAGGAGCCCTAAAAGCCCTGGTGGCGCAGTGGTTAAATGCCTATACTGCAGCCAGTCACTCATAGACCACAAGGTTCTGCGTTCAATACCAGCCAGGGGCTCCAGAGTGGACTCAGCCTGACATCCTTCCATAGGTTGCTATAATGATTACTTAGCTTGTTGGGGGCAATTAGCTTACACATTCTAAACTGCTTAGGGAGTACTTAAGTGCACTGATAAGAAATGTACTTGCTTGCTATATTACTAAGAAGATGTGACTCTCTCAGCCTAAGAAGAAGGCAGTGGCAATGGCAATGGCAAACCTCCTCTGAAAATATTTTGCCAAGGAAACCCTTAGATAAGATTGCCAAAAGTCAGGGTTGACTTGAAAAGAGATTCCACTTCAGCATTAGGAAGAACTACCTGACAGTAAAAGCTGTAGTTACAGTGAAACATGCTGCTTCGGAGTGTGTTGGAGTCTCCTCTTTTGCAGATTTTTAAATAGAGGCTGGATGACCATCTGTCAGACATGCTTTGATTGTGTCTTCCTTGCATGGCAGGGGGTTGGACTAAATGGCCTTTCTGATCGCTTCCAACTCTTATGATTCTGTAATTCTGTGAAGGTAAGTAACAGCAACAGCATAATGGTGACTACATGGTAGTGTGCTTCTGAACACCTGGTGTTGGGGAGCGCAACCAGGAGACTACTGTTGTGTTGCTTTTCTGCTTGTAGGCTTTCTATAGCCATGTGGTTTGCTATGCTGTGAAGTTATCATACTTCATAGGGCCAGAAACCATCTGAAGAGCTGCACAATGACCAATTGAAGGGAACTAGATATATCTTCAGTCTGTTCAAGCAGGCCTCTTACACCATCTTCCTTTTCATACTTTTCATACATGCACTCTTGTGTGTATTTATAGCTGAGACAAGTAACCATTATCTGGAAACCTCTCCATGGTTTGTTTCTTTAGTGCAAAATCTGAACGTGTGCAATGAAAGCCCACAATCAGATGGACAGAGGAGCTCCAGATGTATGCTTCTTAGTCTTCTGCATTGCAGAAGGTAGTAGTAGTGGGGTTTGATTGAGCCTTTCTGGTAGCCTTACAGCCCATTGAAGGAAGAATGGCTGGAGCCCAAGCCAAGGAGTACTGATATGCTCCCCAAGAGGACTGAACTGAAGACTTTCTCTTCCAATGTCTGGACTAGAGGGTCCCACCTCGAGCTAGCCAACCAGGTGCCTTTCCCACCAAATTCATGGAGCCTGTGTTTGCTGCAGTGCTCCTTGGGACGAAGATGTGCTGTCAGACACACAAAATGGCAGTCCCCTTCATCTTCATCCTCCCACTGTTGTCCCAGGCCAACTCTGGGTCCATTGCCGGATGTGCCTCAAGCCCAATCAGAAGAACAAACCATGGTGGCGATCCAATAAAACTAAACTTTACTGTGCAGAGAAAGGTGCATAATTTGTTCCTCAAATTATGCACTCCAAGTGTTAACACACTGTAGCATTTATACAGAAGGGACAGGGATGGAGGCATGGACAGTCATCATTACATCAGTACCTATAGCTCATATATCTTGTACATGCATATAGGCACTGTTACAGTCACACGTCCATAATAAGCTTGGGGGTATTCTGCTTAGCATATAAACACTCTGCCTCTGGAAGTGATTTCTATCATGTTAATGAGCACCTTAAGTGACCCTGGTGTGACTTTGAATACAGCTAGTTTCAGGCATCTCTGTTGGTGGTGGTTGTGTGCCTTCAAGGCATTTCCCACAATCCCAAGGAGAACCTATCATGGGGGTTTCTTGGCAAGATTTGTTCAGAAGAGGATTACCATTGCCTTCCTCTGAGGCTGAGGCATCTCTGTAGCTTACCACTATTTCTCTTCCTGGAATGGTTAGAAAGTCCAGTTCCTCATCACCACCACCATCATCATCACCTTAGGCAAAGTGGGCTCCTGGTAAGCCCTTGTATCCCTTTGACTTGTGGAGTTCAGAAGGTGGGGACACATTATCAGGTCTCTCTGGTACACCTCTGCTGTAAGGTGGGGGAATGAGGAGGAAGAAGCTTACAAAAAACAATTCACAAGGGAAAACCTTTAAAATTATAGCTCAAAACAGCATTACATGTAATCAGCGCAACTGGTGCATTTGGTGTATGGAAGTATACCTTGAAAAATTAAATCTGTAATGGTTTAGTTTTTCAAGGTATACTTCCATACATCAAATGCACCAGTTGCGCTGATTATATGTAATGCTGTTTTGAGCTATAATTTTAAAGGTTTTCCCTTGTGAATTGTTTTTTGTAAGCTTCTAATGTTTACCCTATTCGAAGCTCAGGAAGTCATCCTTTTTTCTTTTTCTTTTTTCTTCTTCTTTCTTAAATGTTTTTTGTATGCTGTTTCTTTTTTTATTTTTTCTTCTTTTGATATGTGTAATATTGTATTATTGTATTTGAATGTAATGTGTTTTTTTTAATAATAAAGTTTCAATAAAAAAAAGAAAAATTAAATCTGTAATGGTTGAACATTGGTGCCCTTAATATTACTGATTTATGGGATAAACTTTATAAAGTTAATTCCACAATAATTCAACAAATATTCATGTGTCAATAGGGGAAAGACTGGTAATAAAAGTTCAAGAATCAATCTGTTGCTTTGCTTCTGTGCTGCCTTTAGCCTCCTTGTTGTCTTCAGTACACCTAGCCTCTGTTAGCAGACCTTGAGAGTTTCAGAGCAAACCCTCTTCTATGTTCTTTCAAGATTGCAGCATTAACTCCCTTTCTATGTTGTCTCTTCCTCATCACCTACTTCAGTATAATTTGAATCTTCCTGTGTTCCTCCTATTTGGATAGTAATGTAATATAGATAGTAATGGATTTTTTCAAGTGCACTAATTTCAGTTCAAATTCATAAAGGTTTTATCGGAATGGCAAACAGAATAGGCAATTCCAAAAGTCTGCTGTTGATACTGTGGAGGTAACGCAAGTGTCTACTGCGCAGTTTCTAAATAGTTGCAACAGCATAAAATTGTTGGCCATAGTCCATCAAGAATGGTACCCTTGAACCCATTAGGTTTCATTGGTTTTAAGTACACCTAAGTCTGGGCTGGACTGTGGCCATATTTTATTATATTCTAGCAATCAATATATTCCATTTAAAGCAAATATTTGAGGCACAGCAGCCCTTAAGAATTAGTGTATAAGAGCATTGTAAGTAACAAATTTCCTTCTGAAATCTAAATACGTCCCCTCGGGAATAAGTTTCATTCATTTCAGGGCATAAATGTATCCTCAGGACCAAGCACAGTAAATGTAATGGCAAATATTAAATAAAACTAAAAAAATTTGAACATGGAAATGAACATCTTGTTTTGATTGGGGTTTCTTTTTTTAATTACTAGCTGAAGCTCTTTGAGCAGCTAATAGAACATTTATGTGAAAATCTTTTTTTAAAAAACATGCAGAATTTTATACCAATTTATTATATTGAGTGAAGTAATCTTCAGATAATCTTTATCCTAGGATTACGAGTTCCCGAGCTAACATTGACCTGTTTTCAGAGTATTATGGAATCATTAGTCATACAGTACATAAATGAAAATGCTTTGCATTCGAAAGCTGGGGAAAAATCAGGTTCATTAGGAACCTCTTTTATACTGAATCAGACGGTTGGTCCAGGTGGCTCAGTATTCTCTACAGTGCATTATGATTTGTTTTCACTGCCTAGGCTTTCAAACAACAGATTTATTTGTAGTGGCTAAGAGTGAACCTGGACCCCATGATCTATTCTGCAGTAGGCTACGAAGGGGCAACTGTGACCCTCCAGATGTTAGATTGCAACTCCCATCAGCTCTAGCCATATAGTCAAGGATATTTTAATCACCATTGCCTATACTGGATATAGCATATTTCCCTACCCCTGTGCTAAAACATTCTTGCTTCTCTTTACTGGATGGAATAGATTGCATACTTGTATGTGCCTTCAAGTCACCTATTGACATGGCTACTCTGTGAATTTCATGGAGTTTTCTTAGGCAAGGAATACTCAGAGGTAGTTTTGCCAGTTCCTTTTTCTGAAATACAGCCTACAGCACCTGGTATTCATTGGCAGTCTCCCACCCAAGTACTAACCAGGGCTGACCCTGCTTAGCTTCCAAGATATGGTGGAATCTGGTGTCTTCAGAGTATTTAGTTCCTTGCAGGAGAATAAATGTCCATAGTGGACAACTTCTGTATATAAAAAACATTCACTAGTATCATGATTTTACACCTTAATAGAGATCCAGATTTGTTCAATAACAGCAAAAAGAAAATGCTTGCTTGCCCCCCCCCCCAAAAAAAATGGGTTCAAGGGCATAGATTAGTGAGAAGCTAGCCAGCCATGTTGGCGAACCTGTGGCATGTGTGCCAGAGATGGCACACAAAGTCATTTTCCGTGGCACATGGAGTGGGGAAGAGGGGGAAAAGGTGTGTGCCTGTTCCTCCTCCTGGCCATCCCAGGCCTTCAAGTGCCTCCAGAGAGGTAGCTGAAGGCCCGGGAAGGTGCGGGAAGGGGGGGGGAGAAATCTTGCCCCAAAAATCCTCCCCCCTGAAGTCCCGCCTCTGGCATGGGGTAACACCCAGTGCAGGAAGGCTATTTAGTTTGGGCACTCAGTACCTAAAAGGTTTGCCATCACTGGGGAAAAAGGGGTTTCTTCCTAGACATTTAATGGGCTTCTTTTGATTTTTTGTCTTAGCTGTTAAATTTAAATTTAAAGAATGAGTTTTAAAAAATTATTTAATTAATTGGTGGAACCAGCTGCACAGTTGTTGAGTTATTGTCCATAAAACCTTCAGTCTAGGCTAATAGGATGGTAGCTCAACTGAGTGTTTAAACCAGGATCAGCTACCATTCTGAGGGTGCATGGGTCCAAAGCAGCATTACACACAAAATAGGGATGTAGAATGTGAGAAGCATGAGCCAAAAACAAATCACCAGGACAGATGATATTCCAGTTGAACTTCTGCAATCCACATTGACAATGTCAACTCTAGTGCTGACCAACATATGTCAACAGATACGGAAAACAAAACAATGGCCAACAGATTGGAAGTGGTCAATATACATCCCCATCCACAAAATGAGAGACATAATAGACTGCAGTAACTATAGGACCATAGCACTGATCTCCCATGCAAGCAAAATTATGCTCAAAATTCTGCAACATAGACTCCAACCATACATGGAGAGAGAAATCCCAGCAGTCCAAGCGGGGTTCAGGAAAGCAAGAGCACTAGGGACCACATTGCAAACATATGATGGCTAATGGAGTGCATAAGGGAATTCCAAAAGAAAATCAGCATGTGCTTTATAGACTATAGCAGAGCCTTTGACTGCATAGATCATGAAAGGCTATGGAACACCCTTAAAGACATGGGAGTGCCAACACATTTGATGAAGGTCGGGGGATGAGAAAGGAGAGGTAATATAGTTCCATCTGGTGAAACACTATACTACATCTCCTGATCTCTGGTGAGTTTGAAAAGGAGTTTGGAAAAGTTAGTTTTGTTTAACTTCAGTGCTCAGTAGCCATGGCGAATTTGGAAGCTGTCATCCAAAAATAAATTGCCCCAGTTCTGATTTAAGAACATGGATCTGCCACTGTTGCATTCAAGTTTGAGCCTTATTGGTAAATATCCTTGTTCTTTCAACTTTGTTTCTAATCTGCCAATGGAAAAGATGCCAAATAGAGAATTTGTCAGGATATTCAAACTGTTAAGACACCCTCCCCTATGAATCACACACAGTAAATTGCCCTACAATAAAGGAGCACTTCTGGATGATATCTGAAGGACACACAATCAAAAGCAAAATGGGGAAACCTTCCTCTGTAGATTAATAGATGTCCATCTGGCATCTTTCCTCTATCCATCTGTTCCTAGTTTGGATGGGAGAAAGCATTTAAATGAAACAGGGATACCAGTCTATTTAGTATTTAGATTTTTTTTTTTTTTAGAAAGAGTCTTGCTTGGAGGTTTCAGGTAGGCACTTTACATGAAAGAACAAACACCCATGAAAAGATTCTGCCTGGCAACTTGATACTAGCATGACATGGCTGTTTTGTTGTCTTTTTAAAACAGCCTGATTGCTCTGTTTGGTTATTGTCTAAAAGGGTAGCTTTGGGGTAAAGTTTTCATGGAGAAAATCAACCAAAGCAGGGAGAGAATAAATTGGCTTGACACTGTTGCAGTCATAAGTGTATTCACTAGAGAATATGAGCTACAGGACTTACTTCTGAATGAAACATGCTTTAAGATTTTGATAGAAAAATAAAGCCAATTGGTTTCTTTTTTAAAAAAAAAAAAGTATTTAAAAAACAACAAGAAAACACAGAAAAAAACATTGTCAGATAATCCGTAGAAACACTGGCTAGCATTCTGTATTGCGGTCATACATTCGTAATCTAAAGTTACAGATCTGTACCTGCTTCATATTCAGTAAAACCCATACTCAGGGGTAGGCACCCTTTCCCCTTTAAGGGCTGAGGGACTTCAGCTCCCAGAAGCCTCAGCCATGTTGGCCAATAGTCATGATCATAAATGTGCCCCCAAGCCCACTTTAACAGCCAGCATCTGCACTGAGCAAAGGAAATCTCTTCAGCTACCAGTCAGGGAGCAAAGAAGATGACGTTTTCAGCCCTTTCCCGCCAGCAAGTGGGAGAGGCAGTGACAATCAGAAGCAGGATCCCTGTTGTAATGCTTTGTCACAGCTATGTTTGCTGGTGGGAGTGAGAAGGAAATGTCATCTTCCTTGCACCCTGATTTGCTGAGTGCACCTGCTGGCTGTTAAGGTGGGCTTGGGAGGTTGGGTCAGGAGACATTACTTATTTAAGCATTCATAACTTAGTAGTTAGTGTGGGATTGTTGCTGTGTGCTTTAAGTAGCTTTCAACTTATGGAGACTCTAAAGTGAACCTATCACAGGATTTTTTCTTGGCAGCGTTTCTCCAGAGGGGGTTTGCCATGGCCATCTTTTGAGGCTGAGAGAGTGTGACTTGGCCAGGGTCACTTGGGGGTTCCATGGCTGACCAGGGATTCAAAACCTAATCTCCAGAGTCACAGTCCAATGCTCAAACCACTATGCCACTGGTGTAGGATATTGGTGACTTTTTTAATTTTGGAAGGGTCCTAAAGCCAATGTCTAGCAAGTATACACTGAAATTGATGCAACCTGTTTTTGAGGACACACACAGAGTTGTTCTATAAAACCAAATTTAAGGATTTTTAAAATAATCAGAATTTAACTTCAGAAATGCATTCTTTTTTGAAATACTGAATTAAATTGAAAGAGAGATGATGCTTCAGATATGATTACTAGATAGCACCTTCCTACTATACACTTTAGCTGCAGTCCTGCAGAGGTGCATGTAAAAACATGGGAGCCAATGGGCGTACACAGTCTTAACTGAGTGCTGAGTGTCTAATTGTTCTCTTTGTCATAAAATGATGACTCTTGAGGAGATGTGTGATGACACAGGTATGTATATGCTCATGCCTGGCATGGCACTCTCATCTGGTACTGTCTTCTGGAATGTCATTGGAAATGCCGACAACAAGTCCCCATGCACATGTGAGCTCCCACTGTCTTGTGCTGGTTGAATAGTTAGTGTTGGAAATGTAAGCAGTGGAGGCTGGGGATGAGGAGAGGAAATCAAGCAAGGAAATCAAGCAGATATGCAAACTACTTTTGACAGCTAAATGCAAATTTCTGGATTGGGGCAGAGATCTACTATGCTTACCACACTACAGGTACTACCTCCTTAGACAGGCACACACCATTTTGGGGAAGTATCCTGTGCTCTCTACTTGCACCCCAATGAAGAAGATTAAAGTCTTTACATGGACACATAGACAAAAGGTCCTATATGAAATACTGTATCTGTATATTGGTCAATAACATCACAACTCAAGGCAACTCACCTGCCCAAAGGGATTCATGTTCAGAGTTTGGACATTTCAAGATCTTTAAACAGGGAGGAATCACAAAATACACACTTGCCTATTGTATTGGAGACTTTAATGTTAATATGGCATACCCTAGCTAGGAGACTTATGGGTTTTTAACTATGTTTTAAAGTAGTAAACTTTTTAAAAAGACTTTTTTGCCATAGTATTTAACTTAGTCCAAACGATGTTAGTGTTTGTCTCCATTTATGACTGTTTTGCCTTGTAAAACTCATACATGGGTACCAGACTTCAATAAAGGTGTCTGTGTCCATTCTTGCTCTCTTGTCTGTCAGAGTTATTGATAAGCTTTCCTAGAAATAGGAAATCCTACATCCTCCTATACAAGCTATTGAACCAAAAGGCAGATCTCTACATCTACTTCATGGTTATTCTTCCCTTTTACACAAGGAACACAAACACTGTAAGCAAAGGGATCTTGGCTTACTTCCTCATCTGAGGAAGTAGACCAAGTCTGCAAACGCTAATGCTACTACTTCTTTCGCTCATTTAGTCTCAAAGGTACTACAAGATCCCTTTGCATACTGACATCCCAGATTAACATAGCTCCTACTTCTATAAACACTGTAAGTTTGTGATGTAGAATATTAAAGGCAACTTGTTCAACAGGGGTATTAATTGGTTAGTAATTTTGCTAATTTCATCCTCTACCTAAACTCTTATCTGAATCAATATTTAAAAGGCTAAACCCTGATTTAATGCTTTAAGTTTCTGCCTAAGAATTTTATGGAGATTTTGTGTCTGCAGAGTGTGTATATGTGTGTGTAGTGGCAACTGGTGATTTCTGTCAGTGGAACAGTGAATCCACTCCAGCTCCTTGAAAGTTTGGATTAAAACCTGACATGAATTCATCACCGGACTGACATGGGAACCACTGGCTGTTATTGTCTGTTTTCAGCTAGCAAGAACTTGTGTTTGGCTAGTTAGCATTTCATTTCTGAAATCCTTAATAAACTCCAAATGACTGCTTTTAAAAAAAGTTTAAAATGTTGAGGCCCCTTTGATACTTCATAAGCTACATGCTGAAATCCATCATCTTCTCTTTGTTGGCAGGCTTTAAGTCAGTCAATTAGCCAAAGCATGCAAGCCTAATTTGCCAGTTCTCATGTCAAGTTTGTACATCTGTTTAACTAATCCGTAGAGAACTCCTGGAGACAAAATTAAATGTTCTTCGCAGAAAACAGCCTAAAATAGACCTATGCCAGCTTCCTAGTGAAGTTGGCATGCCTTGTTTATTCTATTCTATTCTGTATAATTAATCCATAAAACTAGGCAAGGAAGAAAGTGTCATATAAATAATTTTCTGCCAGAAAAAGTAATATGAATATGTAATTTTCCTGCACTTTGCACCTTCTCTGCACCATGAACTTAAAATTGAAAAGGAACTTTATTTGTTTTTCTTCTCTTCTCTGTGCTTTTCTTAATTTTAGGAACAGGTTCCAGTTCCAGTTTACCATCCGACTCCTAGCCAAACCCGCCTAGCAACACAGCTCACAGAAGAGGAACAAATTAGGATAGCGCAACGGATAGGCCTTATACAGCACCTACCGAAAGGAGTCTACGACCCAGGAAGAGATGGTTCTGAGAAAAAAATCAGAGAGTGAGTCACATATATATATATATATATCACTTTTTAATGGTAATTTTGCTAGCACTAGTGCCCATTGGGTTCCCAACCTTTAATCCTCCAAGTGATTTGAACTTCAGCTCCCATAATTCCTGATTTTTGGCCAAGTTAGCTGGGGCTTCAAGGAGCTGAAGTCCAAAACAAATGGAGGACAGAGATATGGAACCACTGGGCTAGCTGGATGGAAGGCAAGGGAACTGAAGACACTGCTAGGATTCATAATAAACAGGCAGAGGCAATAATAGCTAGGAAAAGATTACTGGGGTGGGAGAAGGAGAGAGATCCCACTGTGACTACCTTCACTTTTAAAAAGTAAAAATATTCTTTAAAAACCCTTAAAGTAAACAAGGTTTGGCTACCAGTCCTACAAAATAAGAAAATCAGCACTCAGCAAATGCAAATGGGAAACCAACCTGGGTCGGGGGCTTTCCCAGCAGACAATAGCAGACAATAGCCTTGTTTGCATATCCTCCCACCCTGAAGCCATGCCATTAACAACAGAACAATACCTATTCAACACAGAACAATACACAGTTTACATGGGAATCACTCCTCCCTACCCAGGGTCTCACAGTATATATAGACCCACTCTCTTCCATTCCAGTATTCTCTGAAGATGCCAGCCACAGATGCTGGCGAAACGTCAGAAAGAAACTCTTCTAGAACATGGCCACACAGCCCAAAACCCCCACAAAAAACTAAAAATATTGTTGTTTTGTAAAAGTGAATTAGCAGGGAAGCTTCCATTTCTCCAACATGCCAGGTTAATTTTTTTCAATTGGAGAAACATTCAGGAAAAATTCAAGAAGGAAGCCAGAAAGGAGAGGAGCTGAACGCCACACACGTGTACTTGCATACATTCATACACAAAATTGCCCCTCTGCCCTCCAGGCTGTCAGGTTTTTTTTTTTAGAAAAGGAAAAAAGTTTTAGAAATGTCTACCTGTTTACCACTGGTTTCAGTGTTATTACTCCAAAGGTGGATAAAGAGTATGTACTTGCCTCTGATACCTCATGACTCTGGGCTCTACTCCAGTGGCTATGCTCTGAATTCCTGTACTACTCAATTGATGAAGAAGGTGGCAGCAAATGGTCTCTCAATTCCATAGGAAAGCCAGCCAAAACAGGGGAAACAGACAGAACCTTCCTTCCTTTGCCTGGCGTAGGATATAGGATCCTGACCATGCCTGATTTGGAGCAGAGTTCAGAGTCATAAGGCAGATAGGAAAGCTGCCTAGAACCAGTGGGCTGTAGCAAACTGAAGAAATTTGGTTTGTTGCAGAGTGGTTGAACAGGAGAAGAGCGAATGGGCGTTGCTCTCTGCTGGTTTTAATAATAAATTACCAGTCACATCATCTAAGAGATTGGTGTCATATACTTGAAAATCTTGTTGAACTCACACACCTTTGCTTCTGCTACCTGGATTATATTCCCTTCTTTTCATTTTGTTTTTAGTAGAAAACAATTTTCTGTTCCCAGATGTTTTCTGATATTATGGGAAGTTTCAGCCAAGGCTTTTATGGTGCAACCGCCCTGCCTCAGTCACAGAATGCAAGGGAGGAAAGGAAGTTCTGCGTGGCATCATCTTGTACTTTCCATGTATTCCCACCACTTCGAGGGTAGGGTTCTTAGCAAAGTATCCATTTCAGCAGGAATAGGTGGAATAGCCATTTTTGTTGATGGTGCTAGGACAGTGGTTCCCAAACTTTGGTTCTCCAGATGTTTTGGACTTCAGCTCCCAGAATTCCTAGGTATTCATCAACCTGGCTAGAACTTCTGGGAGTTGAAGTCCAAAACACTTTGAGGACTAAAGTTTGGGAACCACTGCCCTAGGGGCTGACCATTTGAAAGCACCCTTAGTATCAAGTTTACAGCCTCACTTGTCCTTCCATTCTTCTCACCTGATGCTTTCTTGTCATTTTTTGCCCAAACAGCTTATTTCATATTTTTGCCTTATGCCATTGGGTGATGATGTCACATTCTCTCTGCCTTGGAAGATGGCAGTGGCAAACCTCCTTTGCCAAGAAAATCCCATGATAGGGCTGCCATAAGTCGGAATGATGTGAACGCACACAACAAAGTACTATGGAAGATTTCTTTCTGCAACCCACCATTCTGAAACTGTCTGTTGTCACTGCAGCATGAAGGATGATTATCCACAAAAATTCCACAAAACAATAACGCCTTTATTGGGCCAACCAAAATGCATATTATACATGTTGCTAGCTATGTGTGTTTTGGTTGGCCCAATAATGGTATCATTGTTTCCTGAATTTTGGATGATACTGTACTTTGCTATATGATCAACACGGCCACCCTTGGGGATATATATATATATATATATATATATATTAACAAGGCTGGAGATTAATTTCAGATGGGTCACTAGCTAAAAGGTCAGTGGAACTCAAACTGACTCTTAGTGGCTCATGGATATGTAACTGCAGTCAAAAGGCAAAGTCCCTAAAACAAACTTAATAAACCAAAAAATATTCAAAATTGCTTGAATTCAAAATAATCTAAAATCTGAAAAATATAAAATAAGGACAGTCTTTTGTCAGCTACGATGTAACTTTTATTATCTTAATGAAAATATACAAGTTATTTTACAACATGCTCTTCTACATGTTCATTCATATATACTCATAAGTGCCATGAAGCTTGATCACATGTAACTGCACAGAATGATTGCCATAATAAATAATATTAAATATAAATAAATAATATTAACTGTGACACTTGAGGAATCATTTCTGAGTTTTACATTCATTTAAATTAAATAGTGTATAATAGTATAAGTAAATTAAATTAAATAGTATAAATAAATAATATTAACTGTAACATCTGAGGAATCATTTCTGAGTTTACATTCACTTAAATTAAATAGTCTATACTTTTAGCAGAAATGACACTAGAATTCTACCAATATTCTACCAGAATATTTTACTGTTCCACTGGAATTCTACCAATATTGGGAGTTCAGCATTTCGCTTCATGCTTTCATGGAAGTTGGACCAATTCTCGATTAATAATTCAGTTGAGTTGAGATCTTCTCCATTTTCTTTTCCTTTTTCCTTCCAGATGTGTGATCTGTATGATGGACTTTGTTTACGGGGACCCTATCAGATTCCTGCCATGCATGCATATCTACCACCTGGACTGTATAGATGACTGGTTGATGAGATCTTTCACATGTCCTTCCTGCATGGAGCCAGTTGATGCAGCGTTGTTGTCATCCTACGAGACTAACTGAGCCAGAGCCTCTCTTCCGATCTGTTGAGGAAAACATCCAGCTTGATGGGTTTGATCCTTTGTCATTCTGCCCAAAGAACCAGAGATTAGGAAATAAAATCATGCACAATAAAAGTTGTTTCCTAACAACTGAAGAAAAAAAAATCCTGAATAGTTGCAGGTATTGACAGAGGGAGAGAGGAAGAAATATGTTTTAGGGAATATAGAAATAAATAGGGTGTTATTTTTTTGTAAAGCCTCGATCCAGTGCTTAAAATAGGTTTAAGAAAGGCCTGTTAGCACACTCAATCTGAGGAATCATACGATAAGTACTAGTAGATGTTAAAGACACAGTTGCGTGGACTCAAACCAACCAAGAAGTTAATTTGTTCCAAGCATCACTGAAATGAATCAGAGTGCTACCAGGAGAAAGAAGGCATAGCGATATAAAGTGCTCAGGTATGCACATTACTTTAAAGGAAGAGAAAGGGATGTTGAGGTATCCTTTCTCCTAAAGAAAGTGAAATCTTTGCCTGGTTTGCTTCACAAATTTCCTGGTATTTGGGTCAATGCTCTACTTACAAAAACAACATTTTGTAACACTGGCACAAAAATAGTTTTAAGCTTGTTTGCACAGTTCTTTTTTATCCATGAGAAATGGAATCCATTTTGCCTTAGGTCTTTTTAAATAGTGTATTCTTATGTTTGGGCTGGCTCTATGCTTGAAAACAAGTTTATTTATAACCTGTTACAAAAGTGCTATATTTTGTTTGCAGTCGGGATTATGTGGACTTCAAAAAAGATCTCCTAGTTTATAAGCAAACTTGAGATGCACTATCTCTTTTCTATGTGACATTTTAATGTGAGAATATTAAAAAAAAAATCAGAAGGCAAAACAGTGTTTAACTTTCTAGATTTCTCTTCCACCACTTCCTTAATGCCTAAATAGCTTGCAGAACTCAAATACCGAAATTGATTTTTACATTTATCAAGTTAAAATGAATTAGGGTACAGATGTAGACAAGATAAAGATGACCTATCACAGACACACAAAATTTGTTTTTAATTCCTTCCTTCAGAAAATGTTAGCTTGGCCCATATAAAAAAGGATACTGCATCTCTCATTCTTGTAGTTCCTAGTTTCTCAAGACCACACTGTATCTCAGTCTCTGTATTAAATGTATCTTTTGTATTCTGCTGGCTGGTATAACAGTCTATGAGGCAGATGTGAAAATCTATATTTTATGTTTTGTACAAAAACGTAAAGTTCGTATTTGGCACAGAACCGCATAGGAGTGAGTGATCAAGCAAGTTATCTGCAGCTGGTGAAGGCTGTTCCAAGTATTTACATTTTTGAAACTAAAAAAAAGTACTTGGTAGACAGTCATACAAAGAAAGTGTAGTTGTAAAGAAATATTTTTTTATCCATTTAGCATGTGGGTTTTTGTCCTCTTAAATGTTCTTTAATGTAACTTTTATACATTTGACTTAAAGCCAATACATTGCAAAGTCTTTTAGTTTAGCATGAGATGCAGGCTCTAGTAAACTGCAGTGTACTGTACTGAGGACTGTTTTTGGTTGATTACATGATTCTAAGAAATGCATTTAAACAAACTACTCCACTGAAGACTGTATGCTTAACGGTATAGAGCAATGACATGTCAAATAATTTCTACAAGATTACTTAGTAGAATGCAAAAACCTGCATAATGTCTTATTTATTATCCTGCAGAAAAGAGCACTGTAGATTAACATTAAAATGCCTCTGTTCATATCTCAGTATGTATGCCAGCGTATACACGCAAATCTTACGAAAACAGGCTTTCTCGTTCATTCTGATGGACAAGACAGACTGAGCGTGCTAAAAGGTATTCCTGTATACCTGGAATAAGTCACTGAATTGGGGTGAGACAGTTAACCATGAACTCCAGATCAGTTCCACGGAGGTCAGAGCTGTTACAGTCAAAAGGGTGCGTTGATTGCAGAAGAAAACAGTTTAAAGCAAGTAGTTTTAGAATTATTTACATTTACATTTCTGCAAGAAACCCTTCACAGTTCCCCAACCCTTAATTCTTTTGTTCCCAGTTGCAGGAAGTAAATTTGATTAAGAAATGAAGTTGTGCAATATTTTCATAGTAAACCATACTATCTTACCATTCCATGTGTTGTTTTCCATAAATGTTGATGTCTATCTTGTCGAGTATTGCCAGACTTTTCTTCTGTTTTACCTTGGATTGTTAAACTGGCAAATGAACAATTTTTAAACACCTTTTTCATGTTCATTGTTGTTTCTTCCAAGGCACGCAAACTGACGGGGAGGAAAGTGCTATGACAAAGTATATTGTTAATTTGTAGTGTTTTTAGGCCCTTTTTATAGGTTATCCTTTGAACTTCCTATTTTTATTAAACTATTTAATAAAATACAAAGGATTAGCCTTAGAAAAAACTTTCAGAAGAAAAAAAACTAATTGTAAATGCTCCTGAGCCGACCGATTGGTATTTCACATTGGCTGCATTATGCCTTCTGATTCTAAAATTTAAACCAAATTTAAATAAAAAGGTTTCAAAACTCACTTCATAACAAATCTACATACTCTGTTGTGGACATATTTACATATTTTCACAGCAATTATAGATTATTGGATAAAATCAGATTATCTTATTGACTAAGTATGCTGCATCTGTAGGTGGCTTCAAGTCACGTGTCAAGTTATGGTGACCTCAAATTTCATAGGGTTTTTTTGGGGCAAGGAACGTTCAGAGATGGTTTGCCATTGTGCTCATCTGAAGTATAGTAGTGCCTGGTATTCCTTTGTGGTCTCCAAGTACTGAAGTATAGTGCCTAGTATATCTTGGTGGTCTTCAAGACTTTCTGGGTATTCTGCCAAATATGGTAGGAAGCAACACGTTCTTCTGTACTTCATGCTTCATCATGCAAGTTTATTCATTTGGACTGCCCTCTTTCAGAAACAGTTTGCAATTTTCTTCAAAATTTTAATCACTGTTGGATTTTCACACTTTCCATTATCCATTATTGCTGGACAAGAGCCAAAGGTACACCCATTGCGACAGTATTGATTAGAATGTGGATCCCACCACAGAAATCCCAAATCCGTACAGGAAGGAGCCCTGCTTTTATTTGTCAACTCCCAGAGTTGTTAAAATCTGGAGTGGGTGTGAAGTGGCATCAGGGATCTGGCTCTACAAGGATGGACTTGCTTGCAGGTTGGGTGTCCCACACACGACATATGCCATAAACTGTAAGCCACCTCGATTGCTTGACATAGGGGTGGGGCATAAATATTTATTTATTTATTTATTATAAATAAAGGCAGTAGTGGCAGCTGGATGGAATAGTTGCCTTTCATTGCCTTCACTGTAAAGATATTCCTGGGGAGCTTCCTCTCCTTGCATAATGTGATGTACTATTTCAGGCCTTCAGGGCTTTGTAATTCCCCAAAGATTCAGCAGTGACATTTTCTTTTATGTTTATTGCACATTCTCGTAACATACTGGGTACTGTACGTAATGTGAATGGAACGGAATGAATTGTATTGCATAGTATGATCCTCACTGAGTTCCCACTCTGTGCTCTGGCAGTCCTTAGCCCATTCCAAGAGAACTGTAAAATTGCGTCCTCAGCCAGCAAACGCTTACAGATCGTTCCAGGTGATGTGTGTGCGATAATCCCACCTGGTCTCAGTCCACCCTTATGTTCTGAACGGCTAAGACAAGCTCCTCCCCTCCCGTCCTAGAACATCCACAAACTCAACTCTTCTTTCATTGGAAGGTGCCACAGGTAATTTAAAAATATTCTTTTATTTTTGTAGATGGAATTGTGTTGTGTTTACAAGAAAAAAACAATGAATGCTCACAACCTAAACCTCTCAGTAGCATTCTTTCCAATGCAGACATAGGGTTTTTTGTCATACATTATATATTTTTTACATACAATCTCGCAACAACAGTATGCATAAAGGACAGCTGGGGAACGACCTGAGCGTCAGTACTGGTACAACAGTAAATGCAGTGCAATAATATGTGTTCTTATAACATTATCATCGTATTACCACCAATGCGGTGACCCATTCCCATATTGTTACGTTTCCATGACTCAGTGGGAACGTCACAGGGACTGATGCGATAAACTTATTTGATTGCGCTAAAGATCCAGTCAATAAGAATGATTATTTTGAAGATATCTTAAGTTGAACCAAACTATTTAATGTTATGACCAATACACAAAGAACAAAAGGACTTATGCTTTAAGTGGCATTACATGCATAATCAGCATCTAGTCAGAATATTAATCCTCAGTGCACAATCTTCTTTCTAGCAGATCTGGCACAGCTCCCCAGTTTAGGGTGTCTACAGGCCATATTCTCTGAAGGTGAATACATTTTAAATAACCGACCTCAATTTTTGAAATAAAGGTAACAATTCTTATTCTGAGAAAGTGTTCCCTAGTTTGCAAGAACCATGAACTGTACTGGATCAGACCAAACACCTGAACAGCACTCCCAGAATGTTCCTGGTTAACCTTAGATTGGAAAGATAAATCCCATGTGGCATCTGTGTCTTCTTTCTCTAGAGACACTTGAGAAAGGTGAAACATGAAGTAGCATAGACCATTTACCATAAACAGCTGGATCAGGAGAAGACCTGCAGGTGCAACACTACTTGTGGTTGTTCATTCAGCTCTGTTTGGAATATGGTTGGGTAAATGGCACCCAGTTGATCTGAGATATCCGGATAGAGGAAAAAGGAGCAATTTCTTGCCAGAATGCTTGCAGAATACATGAAAGATTCACAATAGTTTTAGGTACTCCCCAGTCCAAAATGCCGTCATTAGTTTATACTGGCCAAACACAAGGGGCCCTTTTGTATCACAACACAGTTATAGCACTATGATTCCACTTTAACTGCCATGGCTGTGTCCTGTAGAATCCTAAGGTTTTCAGTCTGGTGAGGCACTAAAGGAGCGCTCTGGCTGGGAATTTTGGATTCCCTTCCCTAAACTGCAAGTCCCAAGAATTCACAGCATGTTGCCATAGCAATTAAAGCTGAATCATAGAACTGTTACTGTGTACTGTGGAAGAACCCCAGGATAAAAGCCAACTATATATTTCCACTCCCAAAAGCAGTTCTGTCAACAGAATCAGGAAATGGCTATACCTTCTGCATAGAAAGTCCAATGGCCCTGGGAGACTGTTTAGAGGGAAAGATGCTCCAGAGAAGATATTTGGGCAGGTCAGAGGAGAAGAACAAAAATGTCCAGGTGTTACAGAAGGGCTGTAGAATAAGGCTCTTCCTTATTCTACTGACAAAAGCCACTTTGTTTATGGAAGGATATGGTTGGATCTTGGCTTTTGCTCTTGCAAACGTTCACAATGCCCACAACATATTCTAACTCATGTGTCATTCTTGGAAAAATAAAATCAATAAAGGGTCAATAAGATGTAACAATGAAAAGATCCAGTTCTTTTCAAGCAGTTTTAACATGGGTTTTCTTCCACAAAGAGATTCAGGTTTAATTCCTTTTCGAGGTGGGGCTTGATCCATAACACAGGCCTCTGTAACAAGTCACCAGCATCATGCTGCTAAATAATTTCTCCATTATCGGTATATTGTTAGTATATTCAGGGATAGCTGTGTTGGCCATATCACAAATTACAATAACTTTCAAAATCCACAAAACAGTGATACCTTTATTTGGCCAACCAAAATGTACAGAGTACATGAAGCAATCTTTTGAAGCCCCACTGGCTTTTTCAGGCAAAGGTGTTAAAAATCATACAGGAGAATTTTACAAAACAAAACAAAACAAAACACAGGCCTGCATTTTGTCAAGATGTTGTTGGTGTGGTTCTGTGTTGAGATGGCATAGGGATATCTATGCAAGCAGGTCTCTCCTCCATGTGACACTGGGAACAAAGCATTCTAGAGTCCAAGAGACAAAATTTGAATTCAATTAGCAATACAAAAAGGTACTTTTTTGAGATCTAGGCTGTCTCACAGCTAAAATGCAGTATCTTCACGTATTGTGCATTTTAGTCCTTGCAACCTATTTGAAAGGCATGTCACTTCTCACTGAGGCTTCTGGGGAATCTGAAGGGGCCAAAGGCTACAAATACAGCCTTGCAGGATTGCATGTGGCCCCAATTTGCTCGCTCCTGATTTCAAACAATACTACACTGTGATATTTTAAAAATCATAAAGGATATAATTTGGTCCTTCATTATCAGGAAGATGAATGCCAAACTTTAAAGATTAAATAAAAAACTAAAGTCTCACCATCTTTGTAAACATACAGTTGACATGGGTATTAAAAGTTAACTATGCACTTCATGAATGGTCCATTTACTACTCTTTGCTAATTTAGGCTGGAATCCTGTGGCTACATTATACTACTATAACAGTCCATTACAGTAGTGGCTACAGAGGCTGTTAGTTAGTCACAACTAGCACCTTTTATTGAAAGGAGAGTCAACACATAGAAGACACACAGTGATTCAATGGGTCTATTCTAGCTAGGTGTAACAACAGCATTTAGACTTCTGTCTCCACACTCGGAAGGAGCAAGATAAGAAAGCTTCTGGCACTGAGCTGCCTGTTCCTCCACTGCACAGCTTGCTGGGTGAAGTCCTTGATGTCAGGATGTTCTGGGAAGATAGGCTTGACAATCACCAGTGCCATGGGACAGGCAACTGTCCAGGATATGCCCCCCCCCCCCCAGAGCACCTTGTCTCCAAGGACCTTGCCCCCAACCCTGAAGCCATGCATGGAAATAATAGTTTGGAAGACTGTTGTCTTCTCTTCCTCTTCTCAATTATTTCTCCTTCCCTCACTGCAGCTTCACTCATGATATTTAGATTCTGGATGCCACATCTACCACCTCTACCTCTGCTGGCATCAATACACCGGTGGAGGAATCCAAGAGGATCCTGGCTCAAAGAAGTATGTACAGTTCAACAAAAAAATTACAAATGAAAGTCAAATTCTGAAGTATAGCCTAAGGGAAAGAAGTAATGGTTTTTAGTGCTAATTCCTCCATATTGTAAAATTAAACATATATAGTGCTAAACATAACAAATGAAAAACATCCCAAAGTATTGCCAGTAACGTCTTCTTGTGAAAGTCTCAGTGTAAAACATGATCACTTTTAAAAGCCAACATTATAAAACCACAGTTTCTACTGAATGAACACCATTTGCTGGGGAAGATTTGGCTTGGTGCAAAGCAGCTTGAATTCTGAAATGTGTTCTTGTTTCCATGGAATAATTCTTGTAATTTTGCCTAAAACAAAACAGATAGTTTGTTAAAGACCTTTAGCTAAAGCACTTTCTCATTGCCTTTATATTGCTGTGTATAACAGAAGAAGTTTTAAACTGGAAAGGGGGGGGGGGTTCTTCCTAAATTCTTTTATTGCTTCCTCTAAAACCAAAAGGCAGTTAGTAGAACAATGCAGCTCTTTGTCTATTTGTAGTTTCAGCATTTATCAGTGAAAAAGTATTTTTAAGACTTAATCCATTAACAAACACCAAGTCCATACTAGATTTCAACAGAGCAATCTCATATCTCCTTTCAGAAAGAGATCCCCCTATTCCCAAGTCAGTGGATTTAAAGAAGTGTAGTCCAACAGTGCAATCCTAAGCATTGAGTTTGAAGACTGTGCTTTCAAGTGGCATTTATCCATAATGCCAACAAACTCTAAAACTCTAAAATGAAAGCTGTCTCATGTTCTCTCATAATGCCAGATAAGAAAATCTAGTCTAAAATATCCTCCCTCACTCCTGGGATGCAGAATTAAGCAAGAGGTTATGTGTGAGCAGAAATAAAAAATCCAGAAGTAGTTTTACTGAAACCAAGTTGTCCTAACAACATGTGAAGTTATCTTGTACTGATTAATATCCTTACTCCCTCTAGTACAGTATTGTTTATTCTGACTGGCTGCAGCTCATCAGGATCTCAGGTAAGAGTCTTCTTTTTTCGATATTAAAAGGTAAGTATGGGTGGCCTTGGGAGGGAAGATGTGCAGCTCTGGTACACTGCCATGGCATAATGAGGCTTCTTTGGTTACAGTGCAATGAAGGGTCTTCCCTGCTGTGGCCAGTATCTGGAATGCCTTCCCAGTGTTGGATCTTGTTTCTCCTGTCAAAGACTTATATCTGATTGTACTGAGACATTTTCCTGACTGGCAATAGTTACCCCTTGAACAGGGATTTTAACTGGTCCCTAAAACAAACTGGAAACCAGTGCCATCGGTGTCTTATGTGCTACAAATTAGCAGGTAATCAATTATATTTTCCCCTACCTGACATTTTTGCTTCATTCAGTGCACCTGACATTCAGGCCTAAATCTTTTTAGTAGACCCAACCAGAATAGAACCACTGAATCAATGAAATTTTAAAAACTGTTAGCTGTTAAATAACAGTTAACTTTAAGCAAATGTTAATAATGAGTCTCCATTGATTCAGTGGGTCTACTCTGAGACTAGATTTAGGCCTCAATTACAACATGAAGGCTACACATTAGCCAAGCAAAAGAAACAGTCCCATTGGTTAAAAAATTAAGGCCTGCAATTTTACTTTCAATGCACATATGGGTCAAGGGGAGTTATGGGTCAAGGGGAATTAAAAACAGTTATATCCCATGGTTGTTTTGCGTTCAAAGTATATCTGAAGTATAAATTATACTGAAGCAGAAAGTATATCTGCTCATGCATAGTGTGAATCCCAATTTTTGCTCATTCTCCTACTCAATGATATTCTATGCACTACTGAAAAGTTAAGTCCATGGAGTTGGCTGATCCTCCAGAAGAGTCTGCAGTATGGTCCAGAGGGCTTCATTAAGGACCTTATCAAACGCTGGCCATGAAGCAAAGAAAAAGCGAAGAAAAACAGAAGTAGAAATAAATTCGGTTCCGTAGCGAAATCGCCCTTTTGGCCATTTCGCAATTAATACCAAGGCTCCCTTCTCTCCCGTCACAAAAAGCCGGGAGGAAAGGCAGCCATGGGAACCGGGGAGGAGGAGGGCTGGAGGACTGGAGAAGGGAAGGCAGCCCATGGAGAGAGAGAGATCGCCTCCCTCTTCCCTCTTCCCTCTTCCTCTCCTCCTCTTCTTTCCAATCCGGTTTGCCTTTTGCCAAGGCAATCGCTTCCCCTCGCTGGGATTTTCGCCCTGCCCACCAATTCGCCTTGCCCACCAATTCGCAATGAATGCGAAGGCTCCCTAGGTACATCCTCTACAAACCGAATGTCAAAATCTCCCTGCTCCTGACGGATTAGCTCCGTATTCTGCCGAGTTCTGGGGCAGCGTCGTGTGTAGACACGGGGAACAATACGGATTAGCTCCGTGTTCTGGGGCAGCGTCGTGTGTAGACACGGGGGAACAATACGGATTAGCTCCGTGTTCTGGGGCAGCGTCATGTGTAAACACGGGGGAATAATATGTATTAGCTGTGGATGCCCTTTGGATTAGCTCTGCTTCAGACCCCATGTGATAAGGGCCTAAGAAGTGGAAGAAGCATTGGGAATCAGGAGCTCTGCCCTTAACAAGGAGAAGCTGTCTCATCTTGTACCTCAGAGTCTTCCTGGTAGTAATGTGAGGATTTAGGTCAATTACAATAGCATTTACATTTCTATACCGCTTCATAGTGAACTCAGCACTCTCTAGGCAGTTTACAACATGTAAGCCAATTGCCCCCAACAAGCTGGGTACTCATTTTACCAACCTATGAAAGGATGGAAGGCTGAGTTAACCTGGAGCCCTCTGGGATTGAACTCACAACACTGTGGTTGCAATACGGACATTTAACCACTGTACCACTTGGGCTCCATAATTACAACAAACATAGTTTCTGCACGCTCACATCCCCCACCCCACCTACCCAAGTTATGAATCCATAGTTCTTGCTATTCACCACTTGTTCTCCCCTTCGTTATTCGTTGTTGTGTATCTTCAAGTCATTTCCAACTTATGGAAACCCTAAAGCGAACCTACTACAAAGTTTTCTTGGCAAGATTTGTTCAGAGGGGGTTTGCCTTCCTCTGAGGCTGAGAGAGTATTAACTGCCCAAGGCAGGGGTAGGCAACCTAAGGCCCGGGGGCTGGATGCGGCCCCCCCAGGCCTTTGGACCGGCCCCAGGCCGGTCCTGCTACCGCCACCGCCCCCCGCCATGATGATATTGATTATTGCTGTTATTACATGTTCTTGGGGTTTTCTTGGCAAAATCTCCACAGGGGTTTTGCCATGGCTTTTCTGGGGCTGAGAGAGTGTGCATGCATATATTTTTTTAAATTTATTTTTTATTTTTTAATATTTATTTATTTATTGTGCTTCGGCCCCCCAATTGTCTGAGGAACAGCAACCTGGCCCCCGGCTCAAAAAGGTTGCCTACCCCTGGCCCAAGGTCACCCAGTGTGTTTCCATGGCCAAGCAAGGATTCAAACCTTGGTCTCCATAGTCATAGTCCAACACCCAAACCACTACCTCATGTTGGCGCTCTCTCCCCCTAGTGGCCTGAAAAAATAATCTCAAAAGATAAAACAAGCTCAGGACATGCAGCCAGGATTATTTTTCCCCATGGAAAAATAGCTTTGGAGGCAAAGAACATGTATGTGTGTATCTATGTATTAAAGTGTTACACCAGCATATAAAATCTATAGAATATTTACACTACATTAAGAACTCCCAGTTTGAACACTGTGTGTATCTGGAGTTCCAAAGCTTTGCTAAGGTCACAATACAAAACAAAATGTACATACACTAAACAAGATAATTGAACATTATAGAGTCCAATACTTTGTACTATAAATTATGGAACTCTACCCTCTGCAATAAGCTTGGGAGAATGCTTTATTTCTTCTTTACAGAAACAGAGACAAGTAGAAATTGTCTAATTATCTCATCCAAATATTTAGTGGCTTAATCAGGAAATGTCCATAAGGTGTAGCCTATGCCATACTAAAGGACGACATTCAGAAAATCCTGCCTCAGTTTAAAAATAATGTTAAGTACAGAAGTTGATACTACATGTACTTGTTTAATGAATATAATGGGTCTTGTTTCTTATTGAGTGTTTTTAGCATTGCAGCCAGGATAGCCTGTGGGACTAAGCACCAAGTAAATATACATAAGCCTACACTGAGGAACAAACAAAATACTCCTGACAAAGGAAGTTATAGCAAAGTAATAACAGAAAGATAGTATTAATTAGGCCCATGTTGTGACACCATATAAAGGCTGTTCAAATACCCTTTGACCAAGTGATATGAGCATTTGACTTGAAGTTCTGAGCGGTCAAGTTCTTACCAGCATTGTCCACTCCCCCTTGCCCAAGGGAAAACAAATCCTTACCTTGGACTGACAATCCCTTAAGCAGGAAGGCAGAGTAGGCAGGTGAGTGCCATTTTCAGCCTGAGAATTCTCTGACTGCACATGGCCTGGTCTATGCAATACGGGAGAATCCCTGTGTCTTTGCAGACTTGGTTGCCATTCAAAGCTGGAGACTGTGGGACACTGCAAACCATCATCTATCAAAACCTAGGGAACGTGTGAACTCCAATTCAAGGGCAAGACAGCTTGAAAGGGCTTGCTCCCTTTGAATTGGGGCTGCTCTTCAATTTGGGCAAAATGCTTGCATACCTTAAAACCACAATTTTACATCTATTCTACAAGAAAAAGTGGGTGCATCAACAGACTTACTTTGCTCTCTCCAAAATCTTTATGGCTTCTTCATTTTTGTCTTGGTCCAGATATAATAAAGCAAGTTCAAGCAGGGCATTTGGAATTAAGTAATGGTCATACTTGATCTTCTTTTCACTGTAGGTTAAAGAAGAAATAGTAATGCAAGTGCAATGAACAACAGCTCTAAATGTGATAAAAGAGTAAATTAGAGACTGACAAGAACAAATTCAGATAGTGTCAATGTATCCTATGCTGTTAAACAGTCTACATTCTG
The DNA here is from genome assembly GCA_026167975.1 of Phrynosoma blainvillii. Classification (NCBI taxonomy): domain Eukaryota; kingdom Metazoa; phylum Chordata; class Lepidosauria; order Squamata; family Phrynosomatidae; genus Phrynosoma; species Phrynosoma blainvillii. The sequence goes on along the minus strand of JANUYF010000004.1, from coordinate 226,375,666 downwards.
ACCCAAAAAATACGTCCTATAACACATCACTTGAGCTCCAGACTCCTTACCTGAACACAACATCCAGATCACTGACAGAACTATGTTCTAGGCCTGGGCTAGCTAGGCCTGATGGGTTTGGGTTTTTTTTGGGGGGGGAGGGGGGGAAGTCAGTGAAGAAACCTCCCATCTACTCATCCTTCTCTTATGTGTGATTATGTGCCTTCAAGTCACCTATCAACTTACAGCGACCCCATGAATTTCATAGGGTTTTCTCAGGCAAGGAATATTCAGAGGTGGTTTGTCATTTCCTTTCTCTGAAACATAGCTTACAATGCCTATTATTTTATGATGGTCTCCGATCCAAGTACTAACCAGGGCTGATCCCGCTTAGCTTCCAATATCAGACAGGATCTGGTGCCTTCATGATAGTACTTAGAAATTTAACATTTAAACTGGAGCATACCATGTTTGGCAGTAACTATGACTGCCATAGCCCTTCAATCTGGGTTGAGCAAGGCTGTAGAGTAAGGGAGATCTCACATTCAGACACTAGACAAGTACTCTGATTCAAATGTTATATTCTATAAATGGTAGATGGCATCTGCAAGGCAAATGTTAACACTGTTAACTTCTTCTTTGAAAAAAATCAGAGTATGGCCAGGCCTATTAATGGGTATTCAGAATGCAAATGGATTTGTACTTCTCTGACCTATGTTTGACATATACCGTATTTTCTGGCGTATAAGACGACCCACATATAAGACGACCCCCCCATTTTTCCAGTCAAAATATAGAGTTTTAGCACCTCTATCCTCATTATCCTTATATCCGGCATATAAGACGACCCCCCCACTTTAGCCACAGATTTTGCAGGTAAAAAGTAGTCTTATACGCAGGAAAATAAGGTAGTATTTCCTGTGTGTTGAGCAATTTTTTGCACAGGCAATACACTAATTAAAAACAACATGATGATGCTGATGGTATGTCGACAAGTCAATTAAGGAAACAAATCCTTACAGCATCCTCCATTACTGTAGTCCTATACAGGTGATGCAATAAGTCTCTGTATGAAATCCAAAGGTAAATGTTACACAGGCCATTACTGCAATCTGCAGTGTGCAGCCTCAACATATATTGTCTGTGTTGAAGTATATAATGAGTTGTAAATTTCTGGGAGAATCTGTGTATGATCATTATGTCTCTTTATGCAAGGTGATCAGCACTCATCCATAATGGGAAATACTGTGCTACACAGTATGAATTTTAGTGGTACACTCTGTCCACTTTCTTTGCACACTGAATCATCACATAGATTTAATCAACACATGGGCATGGTACTGGGATACAGTCATGTATACCCATGTCTATTAAGACAGAGACTGATGATACATCTTTGCATCTACACCCACATCTGTTTTCTATTCATAATCACCAAAATATGTTGAATTAGCCTTAATGGCATGAATACTTTTTCATGCTGTCCATTTACAGAGGAATAAATTCTGTTCCAAGGTTTCAGTAATTCAGTGCAGTTATTATTGGCTACCCCCACAAAACTCTACACTGTAGAGAGGATCCCAAGATTTTGAAGGATATGCCAGCAGAGTGCAAGTTCTGATGAGCTCTACCAAGCTGGGTAGGCTTCAAGTATGGCCCTAGTGGCAGAATACATGTCTGCTATTCAAGAAAGCAGCCTGGTTAAGTACAAAGAGGCTTCTTACCAGAAGGTTGGCTATCCTGTGAGGAATTGGTTACAGCAACTACAAACACAAGAATGTTGGATTCTTGTGATGTGCATCAGTGAGGGACCACACATAGTACAGAATTTGTTAATATGCTAATATCTTTCAGTTAGGAGCAGGCACTTACTTGAAATGAATGTAGGTGAAATGGTCCTCTGCTTCTGAAATCTTGCCAAGGTATTTCAGGCATATACCTTTTAGCAGCTTTATCACACACTCGTCATCAACAGACATATCTGTGGCTGATAAGACAAACAGCAAGAAATTTTGTATAGTGAAAAGGAGAGGGGGGAAGGTACTAAAAGACATATCCACTCTGTTCACTATTTACTTATTGTCTTAATGTAAGGCTGAATGGCCAGTGGTGCAACTGGAGCAAATCTAAGAGTCTACAGCTCAGCCCAGCTATCTTACTTTTCTGATTGTTGTGTGCCTTTAAATCATTTCCAACTTATGGCAACCATAAGGCAAACCTATCATGAGGGGTTCTTAGATTTGTTCAGGGGGTTTTTTGCCTTCCTTTCAGGCGGAGAGAATGACTTACCCAAGGTTACTCATGGCCAAATGGAGATTCAAACCCAGGTCTCCAGGGTCCTAGTCCAACACCATAACCACTGCACCATGGTGGTTCTGTGTTTCTAGTTCAGGTTTTGTTTCCCTTATCCAAAATGCTTGGGATCAGACGTATTATGGATTTTGGAATATTTGCAGACACAATGAGATATCTTGCAGATGGGTGAATAAAAGGATGTGGCCCCAATCACCAGCTGGGACAAAAGCAGGAGAGATGCTCAGAGCTGCTTCTACTAACTGGCCTGAAAGTGGCTGACTCTGGCCCCAAAGAGAATTTCTCTCTGCCTCACACTGCTATTGAGCTTAATCTGTTGCAATGTAAAACCAATGGGGCAAACTAGAACATGTGCACAAAGGGGGGCATGTTTTTAGAACAGCTCCAGCATGCAAACCACGTTAATCTGGCCTTGTATAAATATGAAACACATATTATATGGTCAAAAGTGAGCATAAATAAGGGTTTAAAGCCACTCTGAATATCTCATTATTTGAATACTGGGCTACTGTAATTTGGGAGAACATAGTGAACTACTTGAATGTGGCCATAGTAGTCTTCAAGGCATGCCTCATAGGTCAGATACAACAGATAAGATCTAGAACAACAAATGTTTGGGATAATAAAAATTGATAGAAAATAATACCCCATATTTTCCGGCGTATAAGACGACCTTTTTACCTGCAAATTCTGTGGCTAAAGTGGGGGGGGGGTCGTCTTATACGCTGGATATAAAGATAATGAGGATAGAGGTGCTAAAACTCTATATTTTGACTGGAAAAATGGGGGGTCGTCTTATACGCGGGTAGTCTTAATTCTGATAGTATTATGTTTACGACAGTATCTAAGATTGATGTCACATGCAGAATTAATGCAGTTTGACACTACTTTAACTGTCATTACTCCATCCTATGGAATCCCAAAATTTGTAGTTTGTTGTGGCACCAGAACATTCTGACAGGGAAGACTAATCATCCCATAAAACTACAAATCCCAGAATTCTATAACATTGAGCCATGGCAGTTAAAGCAATGTCAAACTGCATTAATTCTGCAGTGCAGACAAAGCTTCACACACAGACAAATCATAATCACCACTACTTTCATTTCTACTGTTTGTTACCTGCTGGGGAAAGATTTTGTTGTGTAAGAATTTTTGGTACTGAACAGAACTGACTCTTGGCAATTGAGAGAACACAAAGGGGAAAAACAAATAGACAAATGTCAGCATGCAAGAGAAAAACTAAAGCTCTAAGTTTCTTTTTAAAAGGTGGGGTGGGATGGAATAAACTGGTTGACCCAAATTGTTCCAAATAAAATCTCAAAAGTGATTCTGAGGGAGGAGAAGAGAGAAGAGAAGCAAGCATGTGAGTCATGCAAGTAAAAACAGGAAAATTGCTCACAGGTGACTCTAAAAATAGTGGCTGATAAGATAGTGGCTGTTCTTATTTTCAATGAGTATCCAGATGACTGCAACAGAGCAGCAGATTTTTACGTCTGACCTTTGCAGACTGCCAGAAATAGTGCAAATTGAGTCCACTTTAACTGCCCTGGCTCAGTGCCAGGGATTCATGGGAATTGTAGTTTATTGTGGCACCAGAGCTCTCTGACAGAGAAGGCTCAATGTCTCAGAAAAAAATACAATTCCCATGATTCCCTAGCACTGAGCCAGGCAGTTAAAGTGGACTCAATTTGCACTATTTCTAGCAGTCTGCAAAGGCCCTTAAATTGGCTCTAGGCAAGTTCTTATGCCTTGCTTGCCCACAGGCACATAGTTCTGGCTTCCTCTTTGCCTCAATTATTCATTATAGCAATGGCTGCTTCACATGGTATGGATACATCCTACACAGGCAGCCTTTTATAAGAGGTTGCAGGAAGGCAAATGCAACATAACTAGTTATATATGTTAAGAGCCTAAGGAACTAACTTACAGGATTGTAAGAAGCCTCCTGACTCCTGGGAGAGGAGAGGAGAGCATATAGAAAGATTCCCTATTTGGAGGGAGTAAGGAGCCTTTTAAATTTAATTAAACATCAGTGTGCTAGGCATAACATCCAACATTTCATAGATGAAAACTAGGGTGCATGAGGCCAAGGAACATCAGCGTGTGATTAAGATGGCAAAAGGTTTTAATCAGAAAAAACATACAAGATAGAAGAGGCTGCAGCAGTTTGCTTTTGTCTGGGGGGGGGGGCCTTTGCAGACTGCTAGAAATAGTGCAAATTGAGTCCACTTTTAGGGTTAGGGTTAGTGCTAGGGAATCATGGGAATTTTTTTTTTCTGAGACATTGAGCCTTCTCTGTCAGAGAGCTCTGGTGCCACAATAAAATACAGTTCCCATGATTCCCTAACCCTAACCCTAACCCTAAAAGTGGACTCAATTTGCACTATTTCTGGCAGTCTGCAACCCCCCTGAGTCTACTAGGAAGGGCAAGACTCCATTGCCATCTCTCTTCTCCCTTCCCAAGTTAAGTGAGTGCAAACTACTTTTGCATTTTGAATTCAGTTTGCAGCAACGAAGGTAAGCTGAGGATAAAGGAGGAAACTGAAAAGAGGAGAGAGAAACTGGGACATTATAAAAGTAGCTGAAAAAGAGAGACAGCAGAGGATTAATCAGGATAGTTCCTGACAAACTGGGACAGTTAGAAGGTGTGGTGTTAGGGCAGGGACTGGCAACCTACGGCCCGGGGGCCGGTTAAGGCCCCGGTCCCTGGACTTACTGGCCCAGGCGGAAGGTTGCCGCCGCCGCCCGCCACCCTCGGGGCGCGTTTTCAGCCGCGCTCGCTGCGGCTGCCATTTTGGAAGTCAAAATGGCGGGTGAGACGCATTTGTGCATGCGCAGTACTCTTGCGCATGCGCAAACGCGTCACAGCCGCCATTTTGATTTCCAAAATGGTGGCCGCGGCATGCGCCATGGCGGCTGCGCAAGGTATGGCAGCGGCCGTGTGCGCGGGGGGGGGGGTCGCACGCGCCGCGGGGGGTCGCACGTGCGCCGCCATTCCCCCCCACCCTTGGCCCAGCCGAGACCTGGGCTACGGGAGACCGGCCCAGGTCTCCAAAAGGTTGCCTGTCCCTGTGTTAGGGTACTGAACAGCTGCACCCAAACCCTCAGTTATGCATGAGGCCAATGAGCCCAGTCAAGTTTACAATCTCATTTAAATAAAATTACTTAAGATTTTGCACTACCATCCTGTTCACATGTCTGCCTTTTGTGTCCTGCTATTTGAGCCACTTATATCCACTGTCTTTCACTTCCCCACAATCAATCTCTCTTAGCACAAAGACTACACAATCTAGATTTGTATCAGGAAAGGCACACTATCAAGATTACACATAAATCTAACACTAAACAATTGCAAATATATTCCTAGACATGCTTAATACCTCTTCAAATTACCACAAATAATGGAGGAGAACTAGAACAAAGGAACAGTAAAATATTATTACAGTCTTTATCAAGTACTTTCTAATGTATAATCCCATGACTGTCTTAAGACAGTAAAATAGATTAATAGGTTTAACCTCCTTGGACTCCACAAAATAACCAATCTCCAATTGGCTGCACCCTCGACAATGATACACCTTCCGAAATTAGACAGAAGTTACCTGGGTGTTTTTCCAAAGCTGCTTCTGCATCTACTAAAGCATCCAAAATACCTTCAGTCAGATCAGGACACTTTCCAATCACTGCATAGCCATTCCAGATATACATCATTTCCTAGAAGTGATTAGGAAGCAGAGAACAAACATATGACAGAGAAGAAAACAGGGGCCTTAGGCCAAGAAGATTTATTAGTTAGTTAAAATATACTTTAAATTACTGAAACACATCTGTAAATACTTATATTTAAAATACAAGCCCCATCATCCACAGGAGTAGCTGTGGATGTCTGTTGCAGCAAACAAAAAGCAAAACAAAATCCACAACCCTCATATCTTGCTTTAATTGCTTTAATTGTTAGTTTTTAAATTTCTGTAAGATTCAGTTGTTTCCATTCACAGCTCCAACTCACAATTCTTATTTGGCTTCACTAGTCTCACTGTCTTGACACTCTTTTTCTGTCGCCAGCGTGTCTCTATTGGTTTCTCCTCAGAACCATTTTTTAAACATTCAACTACATTTCTTTTCCACACATTGTTCCCTCAAATAAAAACATTCTTAGCCTATTCTGTCCTCCCTTTAGCCATTAGAACTGCCAAGCTTTTTCTTCCTCTCATCATATAATACCATACCCACTAACATTTCACAGAGGAAAAAAGGAAGACGTGTGATTTATAAGGCATGTGGCTGAGCAAAATTAGAGTAGATGCAAAGGGTGTGACCAGACAACATAAGGACATTGTCAAGGGTGTAGCCCAGTACACAAATTATTAGTGAGCAAGAACATACAACTGCAGTATTTTAAGCAGAGAAAACCTGTATGTACTAGATTTATGAACTAGAATGAGGAAAGTCTGAAAAACAGGATGTAAACCCAATAAATGAATACTATGTGGGCCTTTGTGTGGGCACAGCATGGTTAAATGTAAAATTATATAATACACTGTTGTAAATTTTTAAAAGCCTTTAGGAGACCCTGCTAAAAATTACTCTGCACTGCAGAAATAATGCAGTTTGACACCACTTTAACTGCCACAACTCAATGCTATGGAATTCTGGGATTTGTGGTATTGTGCGATACTTAGCCTTCTGTCAGAGGGCTTTGGTGCCACAACAAACTACAAATCCCAGGATTCTATAGAATGAAGCCACAATAGTTAAAGTGGTGTCAAACTGGATTGTTTCTGCAGTGTGGCAGCACCCTTAGAATCCAAATCCCACTGAACTAGTATCTACTAATTGAGTAGATAAGTGTATTATTATATTAATGGAAATGGAATATTGCTCTGTAGAGGCAGACTCTCTCAGAATAAGCAATCAGTGAATTTCTCCTTAGGTAGAACAAAGTTGCCATTTCTTTTCTAGGATACTGTGGTTCCCTATGGAGGTCTACACACAAGGACACCCAATCATGCTTACGGTAATGAAATTTGCTCTCAGGAAAACATTATAGGAATTGTCTTGTCTTGTCTGTGTATGCAGTCATGAGAGAAACAGAGAAGAGGATAATCCTGGCCTGTGACTGAAATAATTTTGTTAATTCAAGGAAAAGAATACCCAAACACATGGAGGAGCCTGGAGGTTGATGAAATGGTGGGATGGCAGTGTAAGAGACCCAAACTCTATGGGGGGGGGGGGGGAGAAAAACTGAGGTTTCGTCTTCAGAGAAGAAATTTGCTCAGGGTTGATGAAGTCTGTAGGAAGTATGATCATGAGTTTACATTACAAGAATGGGAAACTATATGGAGAGACACCCAAAAATTTACAAAATGTAATACCTTGAAAGAATTTTTTTTATAAAATCTTCTTTAGGTGGTATATGACCCCTACCAGATTACCTAAAATCCAGGGGAAAACAGGAGAACGGTGCTGGAAATGTAGAGTAGAAAAGGGAACAATCTATCATTCGTGGTGGAGTTGTAAAAAGGCAAAAAGTTACTGGAAAAAGATATACCAAATGATGTGTAAGATCTTAATGATAAATATTCCATTTAAGCCTGAACTCTTTCTACTCAATATGTTAGCTAAAATTAAGAATAAATTAAGTTCAGATGACAAAAGCTTAATTTTATATATGGTCTCAACAGCACGAATAGTTTATGCACGATATTGGAGACAAAAGGCTATACCTAATATAAATGAATGGCTTATGAAATTGAGTGAAATAGCTACCATGGATATATTGTCTATGTGTGCCGCCGGGAAAACGATGCAACAATATGAAAACAAGTGGAAGAAAGTTATAAAGGATTTTTTGTGTGTGTGTATACATGCACCACAGAGAGAGAGAGAAGTGAGAATAGAAATATGCAATAACTGAATTATAAACAGTGAAGTCAAATACAGTAGGCCCTCAGCATCTATGAGGGTTTGGTTCCAGATCCAAAAAAAACCCCAAAACAACACACCAAACAAACAGATACAAAAAAACCGCGGAGGCTCAAGTCAGTTTTTAACATTTAAAATTACCTGGGTGACAAGGTCCAGACACCCGGAAAACATTCTTCCTGCACTGTTGCCCACCTTCCCATCATGAAGGCTCTGCCAGAATTTAAATCCTTTCCTGATTCTGTTTCCCACCTCCTCAACCATCCCTTCACAAAGTCTCTGCCGGATTGTAAACCCCTTTGCCACCAATCCATGTCAGGGACGGGCAACAGAAGGAGTGGGGCAAGGAGGTGTATCAGCAAGAAAGGGATTTAAATTCTGGCAAAAGCTTCCTTGTGAGAAAGTGGAAAATAAAGTGAGGCAGGATTGTAAATTCTGGCAGAGGCTTTCTTGTGAAGGGATGGGAAATGAGTGAGGCAGGGGTTTAAATTTTGGCAGCGGCTTTGTGATGTGCAGCAGTGGCATCACTAGGATGGTGTCACCCAGCGCAGCAACTCATGTGTCACCCCACATTGACCTCCTCCCATCCTACACCATACAGAATCCTTAGTAATGTTTTTTGTACTAATGTTACTCATAAATCATAATTCCCATAAATCACTGAATAGTTGTGACATAACTATCAAAAATAAAATTATTCCTTTAAATTACAATATCACATGCTCAGCCTTAATGTATTTACATATACATATTTCATGTTGTTAAATTGAAAATTTGGTAAAATGTGATGTTTGTAAAGAAATTCATAAAAATCTAAAAAATTAATTTAAAAATTAATTTTTAATTTATTTTTTTAGGGCCTCTCCTTTCTCCTCCCACTGAGCCTCACCCCACTCATCCCATTTCTCTTCAGCATTTTAAAGAGACACAGGCAAATGCCACAGCCCATTTCTGCCAAAACACAGATGTTGTCACCTGGTGCGGTCTGCACCCCTCACATCCCCTTAGTGATGCCACTGATATGAAGGGAAAAAGAGTGAGGAAGAGGTTTAAGTTCTGACTCTGGCTTTGTGATGGGATTGACTTCCATGGGTGGGGAGGGGGGCATCGGCTTGCCTGAGTCGTCTGCTGTGGCCCCAGGACCGCTTTTCAGTCTGGCCATCGCAGATTTAAAAAAATTAAATGCCCCTTTATTTCAATCTGCAGTTGCTCAAATCAGCGGATATAGAACCCATGCAAACTGAGGGCCCACTGTAGTGCTAAAATGTGAAAAGATATAGCTTATGGCAATAACAGGTATCACAGTTTTCAAAACTGCCATAAAACTCTAGTATTTTTGTTGTAACAGTGCTACCCTCTCAGAAGTCAATGCTGTTTTCTGTGCCTAAAAATAAGCTAGAGTTTAGCCCTGGGAGTACGAAAAACCATGATAACTTTTGAGCATCAGCAGAGTGCATTTCCTCAGATTTCCTTCATATCTTTGTAATCAAGAGCATATCTTCAGTAGGTAGGAGGGTGGCTTCCACATGGACATGATCCTCTAAAGCAGGGTTGAACAACTTGCAATCTTCCAGATGTTGCTGGACTACAATTGCCACCATCCCTAACCAGCATAGCTAATTGTGACAGATTATGGGAGTTGCAGTCCAAGAAATAAACCGCACTTTCTTCATTTTGCTTTTATCCTCTGCCCTTTCCCCCCTCAGTTCTGCCTTTCGTCTACCACCCCTTTTGACAGGTTTTCTTTCTTTCTTTCTTTCTTTCTTTCTTTCTTTCTTTCTTTCTTTCTTTCTTTCTTTCCAGTTTCTCACCACTACCTGAATTCTTCTTCAGCCACCGTAGTTCCATAGGACTTCTTTCCAATGGGCTTTTCTTTCTTTCCTTTTTTGTTAATTCTGCAGTCTTGTCTCTCAGTCCTGTCAAATTCTTTAAGTCTCTACTTAAGAATTCTTTTTAAAAGGAGTTTGTTTTTAGATAATATCTTTACTTGTTTTGTCTGTTTTTATGGTGTAGTGGACTGAGTGTGGACTATGACTCTGGAGGCCAGGGTTCAAATCCCTGCTCAGGCTTGGAAGCCCACTGGATGATTTTAGGGAAGTAACACTCTCTTAAGTCTCAGAGCAAGGCAAAAGAAACCATCTCTGCACAAATCTCACCAAGAAAACCTTAGGGTTGCCATAAGTCAGAAATGACCTGAAGGTACACAACAACAACAGAGATAACACCAGCCTACCTGACAGGACTGTTTTATGCATTTCAGAGCATACTTTCCCAGACAAAGGAAATGACCACATCTCAATCACACTCATCTATAAAAGGTATAAAGACCTAGAAAGCCAGTGTGGTATAGTGGTTTGAATGCTGGACTAAGACTCTGGGAGGTCAGGGTTTGAATCCCAAGGTCAATCCACTGGGTGACCTTGGACAAGTCACACATTCTCAGCCTCAGAAGTTATGGCAAACTTCCTCTGAGAAAATCCTGCCAAGTAAATCCTGTGATAGGTTCATCTTAGGATCACCATGAGTCTAAAATGACTTGAAGGCACACAGCAACAACAATAAACACTCACGCCTTGAGACAAAACTTCCAAGAATTTTTAGAATATATGTACAAGTAAAAACCAAGGCATTTTATCCTTCTCTACATCTCCCTTGCAGATGCTTTTGATTTAGGGATTCTCTTTGCTAAATCTCTGTACAGATTAATTTTCTTTCTTGTCTTGGCAGATCACAAACCCACTCAACTGTGGCAGCACAACCGTGTGTAACTTGCTGAACTGAGCAATCATGCAACTGAATAGAGAAATGCTTTTTGCAGGAATCTGAAGAGGTAAGATCAGAATGCAAACTACACTTGCATTACTTTAAATTAAAAGGGTCCAGCAGTAAGGCACTTTCTCTCCAAACTGAAATAGGCCCTATTGTAGTTACCTATTAACAGGCTGCTAAAAATACTTTAATGCCAATTTCCAATTCTTTGGACTGGAGCTTGTTATGGAGCGCCATCTGCTGCCTCTATGATGAAGCTTCAGCAGATTTCATAGAGAGTGATGTTAATCTGTTTCAGCATAAAATGAAAAGTGTCAGGGAATGAAGGAATCCTGCAGCACCTTTGAGACTAATTAGGTTTTAGCATAAGCTTTCACATAAATCAATCTATTTCATCACAGAAACTTCAATGGACTTATTCAGTGCATCCGAAGAAAACGTCCTCAGTCATACTAAAAGTATTTTAAGAGGCATAGATTGTTTCCCTGAATTTGAATACAAATTCAAACAGGGTATTTAAAATTGTTTGATGCATAAAGATATCAATAGAACAACAATCAATCCCAGACTATTGGCCAACATCCCAGACTACTGGCCAACATGGCTAAGGCTTCTGGTAGCTGAAGTCCCTCGGCCCTTAAAGGGGACAGTTTGCCTACCCCTGAAGATAGACTGATTGATTTGTTGTTGTGTGCCTTCAAGTAATTTCCGACTTATGCTGACCCTAAACTGAACCTATCATGTTTTTTTTAAGCAAGATCAATAGAAGTATAGTTTCTAGATCAAGAGAAGTAATAGTGCCACTCTATTCTGCTTTGGTCAGGCCTCACCTGGAATACTGTGTCCAGTTCTGGGCACCACAATTCAAAAAGGATGTGGAGAAACTGGAGCGTGTCCAAAGGAGGGCAACTAAAATGGTGAAGGGTCTGGAAACTAAGCCCTATGAGGAACGACTTAGGGAGCTGGGAATGTTTAGCCTAGAGAAGAGAAGGTTGAGAGGTGATATGATAGTCTTGTTTAAATATTTAAAGGGATGTCATGTTGAGAACAAGCTTGTTTTCTGCTGCTCCAGAGACTAGGACCCGAAACAATGGATGTAAGCTCCAGGAAAAGAGATTCTACCTCAACATTAGGAGGAACTTCCTAACTGTAAGAGCTGTTCGACAGTGGAACACACTCCCTCGGAGTGTAGTGGAGTCTCCTTCTTTGAAGGTCTTTAAGCAGAGGCTGGATGGCCATCTGTCACAGGGGATGCTTTAATTGGGAGTTCCTGCATGGCAGGGGGTTGGACTGGATGGCCCTTGTGGTCTCTTCCAACTCTATAATTCTATGATTCTAAGGTTGGTTCAGAGGGGGTTTGCCTTTGCTTTCCTCTGAAGGTGAAAAAGTATGACTTGCCCAAGATCAGGGGTAGGCAACCTTTCCCCTTTAAGGGCCGAGGGACTTCAGCTCCCAGAAGCCTCAGCCATGTTGGCCAATAGCTCCTGGGATTCTGGGCATTGAAGTCCCTCGGCTCTTAAAGGGGAAAGGTTGCCTACCCCTGCCCAAGATCATATGTATAAATTTGTGCCTACAAATCAGTCACAAACAGTAAAGTTCAAAAAATATTTTTCTGAAGCACGAGACTTCCTAAGGTGGCACCCTCAAGATATGTTGGACCACAACTCCTATCATCCTCAGCCACTGTATCCATTGACTGTTCTAGCTGGAAAGATTTGTAATGTGGTTCAGTACAATTGAAGGGCACTGACTGGGGAATGACTGATACTGACTTACTGTGTCAATAAATATTAGCATTACTTAACTCTCTCAGACAGTTTACCCCATTGGCATGGCTTTGCCATTTACACTGTGGAATCTTACACAATCAACACAGCAATTTGATACAGATTTTAATATGATTTGATTAGTAGACTTTATACATGTCAAGCTGATCTTGTGTTCTTCTTTACCACACATAGTGTACTGTGTAAATGGGATCATATAGTTGTACACCTTTCTGCATTTGACGCACCCTTCTTTTGTGGAAAAAAAGCTAATAGTCTACACAAGCAGAAGGGTATATATAGGACCCAAGCATTATTTTGGGTGGTGCAAGACTTTGGCTGGACATCAAGTCTTTGGCTGAGTCCATACAAGCCAGTATTCAGGTGCCGAAGCTTCCCCAATGTCCCTCTGTTACCTGGGGACCTCTGTTCCTATGCTATATGGTGTAGCCACTGCAGCAGTAACTCACCCTGAGATCAGAAAAAGGTTCCCAACATCAATCACAGGACATGCATGTGAACAGCTGCCCAGTGTTGCAACAGAGGGCTCTACATCTTCTGAGATGATCCAGAGCAATAAGCAAGTTGTTAAAAACATATTGAGAGTGGCTATATGGTGGGTTCTGTATAGCTGTTGTATACCCTTGTCCAGAATGTTTGCACCGGCATTGCACTGGGCATTAAGCCCTGAGTTGTCTGGACTCATTGCCATGGAAATGGGAGAAGGATGTTTTATTTAATAATAATAATAATAATAATAATAATAATAAAATTTATTTATATCCCGCCCAGTGGTACTCCAGTCAGGGCGGCTTACAAGTTTAAAATATACAATCTATAATAAAAACATAAAGTACAAGACAGCCCCCCACCCCCCCCTTAAAAAAGTATTAAATCAAGCTATTTAAAAACAATTCAATTAAATTAAAAACCCAATACAGACAACAACTAAAAAGCCTATTTTGTCCATGCAGAGAACCCCTTTACGTAGGATAATTTCATTTTTGTCACAAATAATGATAATAGCAAAAGCAAAAGAACCCCACATATTCTGAATGGCTGGTTTGTTATTTGGACAATTAAATTAAAGTGAAGTTGAAGGCTTTCACGGCCAGCATCCACAGTTGTGTTTTTCAGGCTATGTGGCTGTGTTCTGGAAGAATTTATTCCTAACGTTTCGCCTGCATCTGTGGCTGGCATCTTCAGAGAATGATGGCATGAAGGTGTGTGGGGTATATATACTGTGTGACCCTTAGTTGAGAGGAAGTGATTTACATGTTAATCTGTGTGTTGGTCTGTTAGTGAATGGCGAGGCCTCAGGATGGGAGGATATGCAAGGAGGATTTGTGTCTATTTCATTAGTGATCCACTGCCTGCTACTGCTGATTTTTCTGGCTGGCCCAGTCTGCAGTGTCTCTTGTGTTCCTGGGTTCATACCTGAACACTGCGTTTGGTGGTCCCTATGTAGACTTGTCCACAGCTGCACAATATGCGGTAAACTCCTGTGGCTGTGAGAGGGTCTTTCCTGTTCTTCGCTGAATGCATCATTTGCTGGATTTTCTTGGTTGGTCTGTAGATCATTTGCAAACTGGGCCAGCCAGAAAAATCAGCAGTAGCAGAACATGTTATAAACCAACCTGGGCATAAAATGCTATTTGAAAACACTGAAATTTTGAACCATGCCAACAATTATCAGGTCAGAATGCACAGGAAAGCCATTGAAATCCATAAACACCTGGACAACTTCAACAGGAAATAAGAAACCCTGAAAGTAAACAAAGTTTGGCTACCAATCCTGAAAAACACCAAAATCAATACTCAGCACATGCAAATGGACATCACCCACGATCAAGGGGTTTCCCAGCAGACAACAAATCACTAATTAAATAGATACAAATTTTCCCCCATATCCTCCCACCCCGAAGCCTTGCCATTCACCAACAGACCAATACACAGATTAACATGTAAATCACTTCCTCTCAATCAAGGGTCACCACAGTATATATACTCCATACACCTCCATGCCACCATTCTCTGAAGGTGGCAGCTACAGATGCAGGCAAGACATCAGGAATAAATTCTTCCAGAACATGGCCACATAGCCTGAAAACCCACAAAAAACCCCCTATATAATTAAATTAAATATTCTGTCCAACACAGAATATTGCAAAAGGAGACTTGTGATGGCATTGCATATATTGACTTGAACTATTCAGGAACAATATTTTAAAAATAACTTTTTAAGAAAGATCGGTGGGAAGTATATGTGAATATACTTAGATGCTTCTTTCAGTTCCCAAAGCATTAATGTCACACTTTAGGACTGAACAGAATATAAAACAAATGTCATTGGTAGTTTGAATCTGTGCTCTAACCTGCCAATGGCATTGTCCAACAATATAGTGAAACCATGAGAGAATGAGACACTTACACAATTGCCTGCAAATCCTATAGCATTCCCCCAATGCCTTATGGCCCTTTGCTTTATCCTTTCTACCAGGCATCTACTCTTCCTGTTTATACACAAGAAACTCTGATACTTGTATTTCTTGATATGACAAGGTAAAGGTAAAGGTATTCCCCGTTGACAAGGTTGTAAAGTCATGTCCGACCATAAGAGATGGTGCTCATCTCCATTACTAAGCCAAAGACCCAGAGTTGTCAGAGACTATTCTGTGATCATGTGGCCAGCATGACTGCACAGCACGCGGTTTACCTTCCCACCGAAGTGGTACCTATTTATTTACTTGCATTTGCATGCTTTCGAACTGCTAGGTTGGCAGAAGATGGGACTACTGACAGGAGCTCACCCCATCATGCAGCACCCGGGCCTCAAACTGCCAACCTGCTGATCTTGCAATCAACAGAGTCAGCATCTTAACCACTTGAGCCACTGCATCTTATTTTTATGACAGACCACATAAAATAGAGGAAAACCAATTTATCTGCCTCTCAGTTTCACCCAGTCTCAGTTCAACTGCACAAGTAGTCTCTCTATTCTGAAGAAGAGCTTCATACTGGAAGCCCAGCAGTTTATAATGTTTCATGAGATTGTTCTAACACTGCTTCTGATTGGCTCAAGCAAGTCTCCCAAGATCTGGATTACATAAACATAGACAGAATCAAATAAGCTTATGTTAATATTCTCAGATATAATCTATAGTTTATCCTCATTTTCCCCCTAATGGGAACTGCAACCTGGACTGGGCACCAATAAAGTATACCCGTCCTCTGTCCATGTACACATTGTATGTATTCCTACAGCAATGATGGGAGCATTTCAAGCCCTTCACCAGGTATTTATTTTTATAGATGTTTAATTAAAAAAAAAAAAGTACCATGAAACTTTGTACAGCAATTCTGGCATCTCTAAGCAATAGATGGGCAAGGAAAGCCTGTCTTACCAAAACAGGCACAGGAAGTGGAACAGGATCTGAGGAGCTGTATCGCCGGGATTTCCGAATTGCAAACTTTTCTGTAGGCAAGGACTTCCCTGCAATTTTCAGTTTCAACCCAGGCACAGCCCTGAGGGAAGAAGATTGAGCAAATGTAAACAGATTCCCCTATAATACTCATTATACTCCCCTTAAAATCTAAGAAGAAGAAAAAGACAAAGGCAGAATGAAAAAACAACCCATGCTTACATATTTTGTTGGTTGTTTTTTGTTTTTGTTTTTTTGCCTTCAAGCCATTTCCAACTTATGGCAATCCTAAGGTGAACCTGTCACTGGGGTTTCTTGACAAGATTTGTTCAGAGGAAGTTTGCCATTGCCTCCCCCTGAGGCTGAGAATGTGTGACTTGCTCAAGGTCACCCAGTGGGTTTCATGGCCAAGCTGAGAATCAAACCCTGGTCTCCAGAGTCCTAGGTCAATGCTCAAACCACTGTGCCAAATACATATTTTACCATTTGTATTTTCCAGGCAAAGGATGTAATTCTACAATCAACACACACACCAGAGAAGAAATCTCTGAAGAACTGCAGAGAACTAATTACCGGTACATAAATGGTGAGAATTAGACAGGAAGAGCCACATTCAATTGCCTTCATAATTATCCATTAAACTAATTGAGAAAATGGTTATAAATTGGCCTACCATACTTCACAGGGTTACTGTAAAAATAAGTTGGCTTATTTTTGCTGCTGATTAGTTTCTGGGCCCAGTACAAGGTGTTGGTTATTACTTTTAAAGCCCTACATGGCTTGGGTCCATCCTATCTTCGGGACCATCTCCTTCCGCATAATCCCATCTGCACACTCCGTTCCTCTGGGAGGAATCTGCTTTAACCTGCTAGGTTTAGACTGTCGACAACCTCCCAGAGGGCTTTTTCAGAAACCGCTCCCAGATTACGGAACAGCCTGCTGGACGAGATCCGTCAAATTACCAATTTAGACAGCTTTAAAAAGGCTGTCAAGACAGATCTCTTCTGGCAGGCCTTTCTTGATTAAATTCCCAGCCAAGCAGTAAGTAAATTCTCCCCTCACCTGCCACCACATCTTGCTATACTATTCAATGCTAGTGAGCTGCCTATTAGACTGGTTTAAGAGTCAATGTTGTAAATTATTATAATTGTTTTATTGGTTGTAATCTGTTTTAAATTTATGATGTTTAATACTATTTTAATGGGAGGGTGGGTTTGGGTGGGGGAGGGCTCATTGTGAGATTTTATTATTGTAAGCAGCCCCGATTGCTTCGGTAGAAGGGCGGGATAGCAATAATAATAATAATAATAATAATAATAATAATAATAAAGTTATGGATTTATTGTAACTCAGAAAAAGAACACCAAAAAAGTACACCAAAAAAGAAATATAAATTAAAATAAACAGAAGCCCCCAGGTATGCGACATTAAATCTTACTACATATTATGGAGCCTTGATACCAGACCTCCAAGAAAAAGTGGGTGGGGGAGGACTGGCTATTTTTCCCCTTTAAAGAAGAGAAAGAAAACTATATATTCCTGCAAGAAAAAGCTGGGGGGGGGGGGGGAACTGGCTCTTATTTTTCTTTAAATAAGAAAAAGAAGAATATACAGTCCTGTGAGGAGAATCCCAACTTCACAAGTAGAAATTAGTGCACAGCCAGCAAACACAAATGGAGGCACTCCTACTGGGATTAAATTAAGAAGCAAAAGCATTTAAATCAGGATACAGCTTGGTGGAGGATGAGGAACCTCAAGCCCTGGGGCTGAACCAGCTGTCTGGGCTTCCAGAAATCCAGCTGTTTGGCCTTCCCCATGACACCACTATGTGGTGATTCCCCAGATTCCCCCACTCCCATTCTGAAATGTTAAAATGCCTCTCCTAAAGCTTTGTTCCTGGCAGAAAGAACATTAAGATTAAATATTAAATATCTTTGGTCTCACCCCAATGCATTTGCCCTTGCTTGGCACTGGAATGCAGCTGCTAGGAAATCGATAGCACTGCCATCATTCTAGAACTATTACTAAAGTAAACGTGCTCTGTCCCCATCTTGCAACATGTCAACACTAAGGGGAGTTTAGCAACTTGGGGATATATTTAATGGCTCTCAAATGGTATTAAAAATATTTTGTGACACTGTTGGGGTCAAAGGAGGCATGGGGAACTATATAATAATCCCCTTCCTGCTTACCCATGAAAGTCACTTGGGAAATGTCTGTGTCTTAATCTACCCTATTTCATGGAGTTATTGTGAAAATAAATTATGGATTTACTCTTAACTCAATGAATCACCAAGAAAGAAATATAAATACAAAATGTGGTTCACGTGTACTTGGACTACATCCCTTATTAGTCATGCTGGACAGGGTTGACAGGATTTAGTGTTCAGCTGGATTTGAAGGGCCACATATTCCCCAACTTGGCTTAAAGTCAACAGGCAGGGCAATTCCAAGGAAGTGCTAAATGCACATTACATGAATATTTCTTAGGGCAACTGCCCTTTGGTGTTATTATCTTGCATTCTGAATGGCCAACACAAAGGAAAGTCTGGACTTCAGTAGTCTTACCTAAATAGTGCAACTTCATCATCCCCAAAAGGTTTAGAATCCTCTGGCCCAAGCATGCTGAGGTAAGCTGCTTTCATGTATATATAGGTAGCCTAAGGTAAAAATGACACATTATTAAGAATCCTTACTTTAAATACTATTGTACGTCATCTTCAATCTACAGGTCACCATGCTGAAATAGTGAAGAGACGCAACCTTGTATCTGGTTGCAGTATCCCAGCAGGGTTTCACTCTTAATGACAGTTTAAAAGGTAATTTTAAATAAACATAACAGGTTTAGTGACATAATGAAAAACACATTCTTGCAGTAGGATATTGCAACTTCCCAGGAGAAGTAAAACTAAAGCATGAGAAATGTACAGTAATATTATATAATGCAAGTTCTTCTGTCCAATAGCTACTGGCATACAGATACATAAGTTTACAGTTCAACAGAAAAAATGCATCCAAAAGGTCAACTTCATCACAATAGATTAGAAGATAGACACTGTCCCAGAACAGCTGTCTGGTGCCAGGTTTCAAGCAAATGAAGCCAGAAGCAGACATCTGACCCAAAGAGGAAAAGTGCATCCACTCTTATGACTACAGTCATTTGTACTCCTGCCAGATGTCCTTTGTTCACTCCTACTGAGAACTGCAATATTTCCTAAGTACTGAAATCAGGTAGCATAACATAATAGTAACACATTTCTTCAAGATAGTATGCAATTAAAAAGAAAAACTGAGTGTATTTAAGAAAATCAGAATTTTATGATGTTAGGAATTGTTTTGTTATCTATTTGCCAAGGTCACACTTTTGAGGAATAAAGACTTGGTTACTTTTTGTTAGATAGTTGGAAGAATGGAAATTGTGCAGGGGGCATGCTAATCTTTTCTGTATCATTCCAATTTTAGTATATGTGCTGCAGAAGCAAGCACAGAAATTGCAAAACAATGGAAATCTGACCAAGTGCTGTTGTGTACCTTCAAGTCACTTCTAACTTACAATGAAGTGAACATATCATGGGGGTCTCTTGGCAGGATTTGTTCAAAGGGGGGTTGCCAGTGCCTTCATTTGAGGCTGAGAGAACTTGACTTGTCCAAGGTGACTCAGTTTCTATAGCCAAGCAGAGATTTGAACCCTGGTCTCTCAGAGTCGTAGTCCAACACTCTCTTGGTTCTCAGGTGACCATGTTGGTTCTCAGGTGAGCAATAACCATTTTTTTTTCTATTGGAAGGTTAGCATGTGGACAGTAGCATTGATGGGAAGATGGGCTAACAAATTTTAAGAGACTTGGTTCAAATTCACCATATTTACTGACTGATTACAACAATGCTGATTGATGTCTTTGAAAAGCACCCCCCTCTATGTCAAGAAATCCTGGGATGGGTGTCTCAGTATTATTTCAATTACTTTGTAATTAATTATTGTTTTATCAATGTACCATATAATGAATTATGCTGTAGAAAAACTCTAAAAGGGCAAAAAACCCTACAATCAAGTACAAAATACCAAGTCTCCTACACTGTTTGGCCAAAGTTCTTAATAGAAGTTACAGCACACATAGTTTCAAGAAAACTATGCTCAAGCCACTTCAGAATGGAGACAACCATATGGTTTAAAACAAGAGAAAATCAGGAAGCTTATTTCATGGTCAACAAGTTCTATTTGCCTATGTATTAACACTTAGGTTTTTGTGGGATATAGTTTTATTTCTCACTGGACTGAAAGTGTATCCCAGCAAGTTTAATAAAGGAGACTTTTAGCCAGTGAGGTACAACAACCAAATAATCAATGAAGTTTAAGCACATGCAATTTTTAAACATTATACATATACAATCCTTTTTCTATGTAACTCATTATTCATTTTACCATCTGTGAGGGAGGATTCCTGCACAGGAAACTAAACATAGTACTACATTATCAGAAAAACTAAAGATGTACACATGAAGTTGACCACACTTTTCAAGAGATAGACATGATCACAAGCCCCTTTAGTTGGGTCACAGAGAAATGTAAACAGGAATACTTACTTCTAATGAAAAAGTAAAGGGATTGCACTCAGGGACAAAAACAGAAATGAGAAGAAGCAGCTTCTCTCCCCACTCTTGTCAAACTAGACAAACTGTACACTTAGCACTTTATCAGAAGATGTGCTCCCTCAGGTGGTGAAATATGTTTTTGTCATAATATGTGACTTCCCTCACCTATACATCTTGCATTTACTGTTCTTTGTTGTGTGATTGGTCACTGGAAGGTAAAGATGGTCTTAATTTGTAAGTTTGATTGCTGAGGCATGCATCTCTAATTAACTCCCAGTGGGGGAGGAAAATAAGTTAATTGCAATTAATATATATTTCCTTAGCACCTACCTTGACCTGTAATCTAGGACATAAGACTAAACTTGAAGTGCTCCTCTGACCACCCAAAGGTCCCTAGGAATTGCAAATTATTTGTCCTTGTTTACAGGGTAGGAAACTATTCTCTGGTGAAGGTTTTGAGACTCTGATTAGCATTAAACATAAACAGATCCTATATTTGTTATATATGCAGGAATGGCACTGTTTTATTTTTAATTTCCATAGATTTTCAATAGTAATTTAAAGACCATTTGAAAAGACTAACTGTAATTCTTCAATTTATTCAAATGAAATCAGGCTGTAAGATATTATTTTCTTATAAAATATGTCCATCAACACATATACTTATTTACCTTTGACCAGGTATTCTCTTTGCTGAGCAGATCTGCATAGAAGTATGCCATCATCCACTGACGTTTATATGTAAAACACCACATCAGCTCCCAATAGCACATGTGATGGAACTGCTTCCAATGTTGCTGGGCTCCACAGCATTCCTCAAACCTACTGATGGCCTGAGAAAAACCCAAAAACAGCACAAAAAACATACTTTCCAAATGGAGTGTACTTTACAAATCTATATTTTCCAAACATTTTTCAAACATATTTTCCAAATGTTAAGCAAAGATAACAGGTAGCTCCAGAAGCCATGCAAGGTGAGTCTCTTGGGTGGTCCTGAGTTTGGGCAACAAAACTTAAAATGCCTCCATCTTAGGTTACCTTACAGTCCACCTCTGAAGGCAAGGAACAAGAATGGAAGCTGCTTTCGCCCTTCCTTCACCCTCCCCCTCCAATTTCAGCCACAGCAGCAGAGTGAAAGTCAAAGTATGAGGTTCTCAAACTTGGCCCTTTGCAAAGGTTCCCAAAAAAGAAGCAGGAGAAACTGGCAGAGTTCCTCCACCACTCTTTGTTTGGCTCTGGTTTGTAGGTTCAGACATCTTAGAAAAGAGAAATTTTTGGGCAGCCAAAGCGGGAGGGGGAACACCAACCAGACCACCTCCACCCATCAAATATCCGGACCTGCCTTCTGCTCCTTCTTCCTGGATTGTGATCGAAGGGCACACTGACGCCACACAACTGCCAACATTTTGCACCTGGGAACTTGTGTAATTGGGACATCAATAAAAAGAGATGCAGGAGCTACAGAGCAGGGACAGAGCAGCTACAGGTTGGAGGCGTCATTGTGTGATAAGTATCACAAAAGCTGCTTTTCTCCTGGCATAATAGTGGTTTAAAAGCCACATGTTGTAATCTGCTACACTTCTTGCATCATGATCATAAAGTCAAAGAATGACATAGAAAGATTACTTACTCCATCAATATTGCCTTGTATTGCTTCTATTCTCCCTGCAAAAAACAGGAATATGGCTCCCTAGAATAAAAAAAAAAGCATTAGCAACAATTTTAGTACATGTTTGACAATCTTTCTACAGTGAGGTGTTATAAAATTACACATTAGGCCAATTTATCTTACTTTTGGATACCGAGTCAAGTAAGGTTTGAGAAGTTTCTCTGCTTCTTCAACATTTCCGTTACCTGTCCCTAGATTTATTGGACAAAATAATAATAATAATCATAATTAGAAAGTGCAGGCAGCCCAGGCTCTGTTTACATACTAAGTAAAACAAAATTGGATGTCCTTTTGATTTTGCATTCTGGCTTGATTAAGTGATACAAGCAAATATAAAGTGTCACTCATTTCAAGGCAAATATGAAAAAACAATATTTTGGGGATTGGTTTTTTGTTTTGTTTTGTTTTTTACTCTTGAAGTATGCCTTTTAGGAAATTTTGAAGACAGCACAGACATATTTACTGATCCAATGAAATATGATCCATTCCCTCACTTTGGACTAAATCCAAGTTTAGCTCTATTATGAATAGATCCATTGAAATGAATGGGACTTGTTAGTCAAACTTAACTTAAAGGTCATTGCAGCATAAAAAGAAGGAAGGAAAGGGGAAGAAAAAGAAATGTGGTAGCATCTTTAAAACTAACTTTTTTATTATTGCATGAGCCTTTGTGAATATAAACCCACTTCTTCGGATGCAGGAGAAAGTGATAATAAATGCTCAGGTATAAATGCTCAGATATATTTCCAGAGTTGTGGGAGTGAGATGGAATGTAACAGGAACAGGAATGTAATAGACTGTAATAGAAAGGGAGATGCCTCTCTTTCCCACTTTGCCAGCAGTGCCACCAGACCCAGAAGGAGCACTCCATCCCCACCATTGGCCACAGAGGCACTCTGGCTGACAGAGTGGGATGGTTGGGGCAGTCTTGGGATGGGTGGGAGTAAATGCCCCAGCAGGTGTTCACCTCCCTCTGATGTCACCCATTGTGGTCCACACTCCCCACACCCCTCTAGTAATGCCCCTACATCTTTTACAGACTGAAATCTTCCTGTGGGTTAGCTGATCTCAATTACCAGACAGTTTATTTATAAAATAACTTTAAAAAAAAAAAAAAGAGGAGTTTTGCCTTTTCTCAAGCATGATAATATAACTATTCAGAGAGAATTTAGAGGTAAGATATGTGGATCTGTCAAGGCTAGGAGGAGCCTAAGACTGGAAGAAGTATGTTGCACCCCTTTTGTTTAAGAACTGTCAATACAGTCTTTCCCCTCTCTCCTAGTCCCAGGAATATAAGAGAAGAAAAGTATATTTAAAATGGGGCACTATTGTTAGAAGAGAGAGTATTTGTGAAGAGTCATTTTCAAAAGGCTGTTTGGGCCAATCAAGTTGTACAGTCTGTGCACACTCAATCTAGAAATACTGAAGCAGTATCTGCCCTCAGGGCTAACAATTTGGGGGCAAAGGTAGATAAAAGCAACACATTATGACTTCACCTGTGATCACTGAAGTCACAAGAACTATTCAGTAGGTGACCATGACAGAGGTGGGCATTAATCGTAACAAAAGAAATACTGAGGGAGGGAGAGAGAGGTAGGAAGAATAACTACCAACTTTCAGACATCTTCTTTGGATTGCAAATGGACATTAAATTTCCTTGGCTTGCAAAATTTTGGCCAAAGGGCGAAGAGCCAGCCTGCAGATAGTCCTCCCCTAACATCTGAACTGAGATCAGAAAAAGAAAATTCAGGCCCAAGACTAACCTCTTCAATTTTTTCTCTCCTGTTTACCTGATGAAGAAGCCGGTGTGACTTTGAAACATGTAGTTGTGCATTTTGGTTGGCCCAATAAAGGTATTATTGTTTGGACGTTTTTGGATTTGCTGTATGGCCAACACGGCTACCCCTAGATACCAACTTTCAGCTATATTTTGGAATGCCCAATCTGTTATTTTTCCCAATTAGAGTAGACCTATTAAATCAATGGTAATTTGGTAAGGCAACACAGGTAAATGGATTTATGCCTTTGTACTAGATTATGAACAACAGAGGCATAACCTGGGGGGAAGGAATCTGTAGCTCTAGAAGAGAGGTATTGACTCCTATCTACTAATATCATAGAACAATACTCTCCTCTTGAACAGAGTCATGAGTATGCCCTCACTTTAAAGGGTGGACTACACAGTTTATATTATCTACTGCCTATTAAATGACTTGGCTTAGCCTGATTCAAACAGTGCTATCCTCTCTTAAAATTATTTGTAGCAAACTAATCAACTATAGTAATCACCTCAAAGAATCTGGTGTTTTCTGAACAAAAGAAAATCTCAAACATTAACCTCATTCTAAGAATTTAAAACTATTTTGAATAAATAATCCATGAATAGGCTTGCCAATCTTTCCCATCCTCATGTAATTCTGGATTTATGAAGAGTTACATTGAGAGAAGAAACTGAATCCTACCTAGCACAAAGGTCAGGAAGGTATGATAGCACAACAGTAGCATGGTACACAGCACAGACCTAAAGCTGCACATTGATGCTCCTTCTTCAATCTGCTGCAGACCATGTTCCTGCATCACAGTCAGATAAACCCTTATAAATTAATTACATCTTTTAGTTGTTTCATTTGTTGCACTGCAGTGGAATCAAGAGATTAATACCACAATATACATGTGCATCACATGGTCAAACTGGCTTACACAGCTAGCACAAGAACTAACAGTACCAGTGTAAATTACCAAACGGCATCAGTCATGTCTTTTTCAAAACAAAAACACTGTGGGGGGAGGATCCAAGAGAAACTACATGCATTTCCTTACCAACAGAAAGGGGTGTGTCATATTGATTACACAAATTCCCATGACTATACAGGAGGAGTGTGTAAGGAGGGGGTTTCATCTAATGAAGCTGAATAGTGGCTGATTCAGAACAGCCAAAAGGATGCATTCCAAAATGCTCAGTTAAACTACAGATTTGAAACTCCCATAACCCTCAATGACTTTAAAACATAATTAGTGACATGCATGAGGGCAATGGATACTAGTTATGATGGCCATATATAAACTTCTATAGACCTCTGAATACTAATTGTTGGAAAACAAAAGAGAGAAGGTGCTATTTTGCTCATATTCTGTAATGGGCTTTCCATAAGCATGTGATTGGCTGATGTGGAGCAGACTACATAGATATTTGTTTTGGTCCAACATGGTTCTCTTCGGGATCTAACGGTGTTTTGCAGAAACAACTGCAATTACTTCCTTATTCTCACACTCTTATATCTGCCACTCCTCCCACACATGGTAACTTCTCTATTTTTGCTCCACTCAGTGTCTTGAGGGCTGGCTGGTGTCATCTGCATATCTTAGATTGTTGATATTGTTGTATTGTATTCTGTTTTAACTGGAAATTGATTTAATAACTTTTTAAGGGGGGGAGATTTTATTTGTTCTATGTATCGTTTTATTGTTGTTAGCCGCCCCGATTGACCTCAAAGGGGCGGGATATAAATACATTTTATTATTATTGTTGTTGTTGTTGTTGTTGATATTCCTTCCTCCTATTTTCACTCCTTCCTCTTCTGTGGCCAAACCTGCTTTTCTTATAACATGTTCTGCATACAAGTTGAACAGATAGGGTGAAAGGATACAGCCTTATCTGACTCCTTTGCCAATTGGGAACCATTCTGTTTCTTCGTGTTCTATTCTGACAGTAGCCTCCAGATTCCTCATCAGGACTATCAGATGTGTTGGCACTCCCATGTCTTTAAGGGCACTCTATAGCCTTTCATGATCTATGCAGTCAAAGGCTTTGCTATAGTCTATAAAGCACATGCTGATTTTCATTTGGAATTCCCTGGTGCACTCCGTTAGCCACTGTATGTCTGCAATGTGGTCCCTAGTGCCTCTTTCTTTCCTGAACCCCGCTTGAACTTCTTGATTTCTCTCTCCATACATGGTTTGGATCTATGTTGTAGAATTTTGAGCATGATTTTGCTTGTGTGGGAGATCAG
Source organism: Phrynosoma blainvillii (assembly GCA_026167975.1). Lineage (NCBI taxonomy): Eukaryota > Metazoa > Chordata > Lepidosauria > Squamata > Phrynosomatidae > Phrynosoma > Phrynosoma blainvillii. The sequence continues at coordinate 226,349,220 of JANUYF010000004.1, read as the reverse complement.
TGCTATGGTCCTATAGTTGCTGCAGTCTATTGTGTCTCCCTTTTTCTGGATGGGGATGTATATTGATCACTTCCAATCTGTTGGCCATCATTTTGTTTTCCATATCTGTTGACATATGTTGGTTAGCACTAAAGGTGACTCTGTCAATGTGGATTGCAGCAGTTTAATTGGAGTATCATCTGTTCCTGGTGATTTGTTTTTCACTATTTCTCTTATTGCAGTTTCCACCTCACTTTCTAAAATTTGCAGTTCATCTTCATATGGCTCTTTGTACCATGTGCCCTTCATTTTGTCATCTCTTTTGTATAATTCTTCTGTGTATTGCATCCAACATCTTTTTATTTCTCCCTGGTCTTGAATTATGTTATTTTTATTGTCATAGATCATCCCAATCCTTGGTTTGAACTTTCTTTTGATTTCCCGGGTCTTGTGAAATAGATCTCTTGTTCTTCCCTTATTGTTGTTTTCTATTTCTCTGCATTGGTCATTGTTGTAATTTTCTTTATCTTTCTGCACAAGCCGAATACTGTTGCATTCATAATTCTTAGTTTGTTTCTATTTCCCTTTTGTTTTTCTTCTCTTCTTTTCTTTATTGCTTATAGTGTTTTTTCTGTCATCTATGTTTTTTTCTCTTTCTTTTCATTTATTGAAAGTGTCTGTCTGCATTCTTCTTTTATTATATCCCTGGCTTCAGACCATAGTTTCACTGGTTCTCAGTCTGTTATGCTTAGTAGTGCAGATCTGTTTCTTACGTTGTTAGTAAATTCTTTTGAAATATTGTTTAGATCATATTTTGGTATAACATTGGTTTTGTTTTCTTCTTGAGTCTTGCTCTTATTTTTGATATGAGTAATTTGTGATCTGTGCCATAGTCGGCTCCTGGTCTAGTCTTGGCCACCAGTAAAGAGTTCTTCAATCTTTTACTTCCAATTAAATAATCTATTTGATTTTTGTGTTGACCATCTGGTGATGTCCATGTGTGTAGCCTTCTTTCTGGTTGTATGAAAAATGTGTTTGCAATAAATAGGTTGTTGGCTCCAGAGAAATCTAGCAGACGCTCACCTTGTTTTTTGGGGTTTTTTGCCTAATCAAAATCTGCCTACTGTTTTTTATTCTTCTTTGCTTCCAATTTTTTCATTCCAAACTCCAATGATCAGCTTGACATCCTGTGTTGGTGTTCTGCCAGTTTCTTCTAGTACTCCTTCATAGAATCTACAGTTTCTTCCTGTTCTGCCTCTGTAGTTGGTGCATATACTTGAATTATGGTGATATTCATAGGTTTACCATGGAGCCTTACTGAAATGATTCGGTCTGATTTTGTATTGTATCCTCTGGCTGTTTTTGCCACATCTTTTCTTAGTATGAAAGCCACTCTGTTTCTTCTTGTCTTCATTCCCTGAGTAGTGCGCTGTGTGGTTGTCTGATTCAAAATGGCCCATTCCTGTCCATTTTAACTCACTCACCCCCAATACTGCTATGTTCATGCACTCCATTTCCATTTTTACTATGTCCCGCATCCCCGGGCTCATGCTCCTCACATTCCATGTCCCTATTTTATGTGTAATGCTGCTTTAGATGTCATTTGCCTTTCTAAGGGTGTCTGCTATTTGTCTTGACATCATTCTTATGCCTTTGGCTAATCTTGCAAATGTGATATCCCTTTATCTCTCCCCTTTCTGTTAATGCTCTGATCCTCCCTGTGTCTCACTTGGGGTGTCTCATTGTAGGGTCTACTAGGTGATGGGGTTACACAAGGAGGGCCACCTACACTTCCCTGTGCACACTGCCAACCAATGTTAGCTATGGTGTCACAATTCACTCCTGTCAGTGACACCCATCACCGCTGCTGCAGTCCAGGAGCTGCTTGTCTCCCTATATTATTCCTTCTGTTGTTGTTTGCTTTCCTACCCATCCCTTTATGCCTCCCTGGGTTTCCCTCCTTCCCTTCCCTTGTGTCCATCCTCCTTTAATCTGTTCTCATCCCCTCCTCCTCCTTCCTTTAGTTTCATCACTTCTTTCTCCATGGTTGGGGGAAGGCAGAGATGGCTGGTCGCCTTCTTCCTTCCTCCACTTGTCTGTGATTATTTATTAATTATTTACTTAGAGTATTTATATCCTGCTCTTCAGCTACAAAGGCTCTCAAAGCATTTTACAGATTGTTAATTTGACAGTTCCCTGCCCTCAGGTTTACAATCTAAAAAGACATGAAAGAAAAGGAAAATGGGATAGCAGTGGGGAATGGGATCAAGTCTAGCAGACACTGCCTCTCCTTCTCTCCCTCCAAGGCCAGGATGGTAGCAGTTAAGATGGAGGGAGGGCTTTCATCTTCCTCTGGGGCTAGGCATGGTGGAGCTGTGCCTGCCTCTCCTTCTCTCCTTCCAAGGCCAGGATGGTAACAGCCAAGATGAAGGGAAGGGCTACAACTTCCACAATGACTGACCATTGACAAATGATGGCTAGGGCTTTAGAGCTTCTAGTACAAAATATGTGGTGGGCACAAGTCTGAGAAATACTAAGGAATGATTTAATTACTTGCTTCACGGTACACATATAACTGGGAGTGAGAGGATTCAAATATTTGAAATGAGTAGTCTCTGTCTTTGCCAATCTGTAGCTCTCTTGTAGGTAGGAAAAGAAATCCCAGGAAATATTTTGTCTCCCATTCTTGAAGAAATTTCTTAGATTAGGAGGAGGAAACAGATACAAATGCATGGTACCCACTTTCTATCCTTAAGCCCTTCAACTCATGGCATGATAGGAAAATTGAATGATGGGAATTTGCTCTTTTTTCACCATTTCTTACATCATCACCTGAAATCTAAATACATATTAATGTACAATGTCACATTGTGTACTAAATAGCAACATTTTTAAGTAAATAAAATTAATATTACTAGTCTCTTTACATTGTTCTAATTTTCTGGATGCCAGTTATTTCACTTCCTATTGTTATGTTGTGGCACAACTCTAATGGGGATATTAATCCCTCACTTCTCCATCTTTTAACCCAAAACATATCACTTTGTATCTACTGGACAAAGGCTAAATACAGTTAAAATAATTTCTGCCCTTGTCCCAGTAGGAATAGAAACTGACATTGTAACAATTCATGTTTTAACATAGGGCAGGGATAGGCAACCTTTCCCCTTTAAGGGCTGAGGGACTTCAGCTCCCAGAATCCCAGGAGCTATTGGCCAACATGGGACTATTGACCAACATGGCTGAGGCTTCTGGGAGCTGAAGTCCCTCGGCCCTTAAAGGGGAAAGGTTGCCTACCCCTGACATAGGGCCTTAGCAGACTGCCAGAAATAGTGCAAATTGAGTCCACTTTAAGGGTTAGGGTTAGTGCTAGGGAATCATGGGAATTGGTTTTTTTCTGAGACATTGAGCCTTCTCTGTCAGAGAGCTCTGGTGCCACAATAAAATACAGTTCCCATGATTCCCTAACCCTAACCCTAACCCTTAAAGTGGACTCAATTTGCACTATTTCTGGCAGTCTGCAAAGGCCCATAGTTGCCTTATTATGAAGTTATTAGATTTTGCTTTTTAAAAAAATGTTCTGCTGGTTGCTTATATGTCTGGATATGATTATAGTATTTAAAATTTAAATTTGTAAGTAAGTCACCTTGTAAACCGTTTTGGATCAAAAAACAGGATATACATGTTCAGAGAAGTAAATAGATGAATTAATACATTTAGTTGCTAGATGGTTTCCTTAATTAAAAACTTCTGAAACACAGAGGATATAAATGCAATGGACAAAATAGAAAGAAAGGCATAGTTTGGAATTTCCAGTGCCTATTTTAGTTAACCCCACGCCACAGCCCCAATCCTCCCTTTTGCTGCCCCCAAAAGAGTGGCAAAATGCTGCTCCTTTTAGGGGTGGCAAAAGGCTGCCCTAAGAGCTGGTGCCACAGCTCTTCCATGCCCTTTTGGCGCAGCATGTCTACATGCTGTTTGGAAAGTTTGCAAAGGTTTACAAAGCCCTTAAGTTCCCATTGGATCAATTATGCAAATGAAAAGAACATAGCATAATTGATTACTGCCTTAAGTATGACACTTCAAAAGGACAAATCTTAATATAAACAAATTTTCTGCAGTAATCTGACTAGATCTTAAAAATGCCAATTTATAGCACTAAACAGCTCAGGCTTTTCAGTGGAATACAACCTCACTATGTTTATACACCATACTGCATCAATTTATAACCCAATTAACCTGTCAAGAATAAATTCCAAACTCCAGCCACCTAATTGCTATGTTTACTTATTTTATACATTGAGATGATAAATTTGATTTAGGAGGCCCTGTTCTGAGTCTGTAGAAAGAAAAGCCTAGGGTAAAAGTATACCTGGAGTAAAATTAGATGTGACAGTAACTGTGAATTGCCCTTCTTTGTCATGTCAATAGCAACCAAAGGGAAGCCTGATCACTCTCAGAATCCATGGAAGTATAATTCTTTCTTTCTCTATGAGTTGCTGTATACATACCAGTGTAGTCTAGCCCTAAGTGACTTAATAAGAACAGACGAAGAGCCATGCTGGATCAGGCCAACATTCTGTATGCATAGTGGCCAATCACTTGCCAATGGGAAGCCTGCCAGATGGACTTGAATGTAATTGCATCCTCCATCACCCATCAACTGAAAGACAGGAATATTGCCTCTGATATGTATGTGATATATAGCCATCTTGACTCAAGCTTCTAGCATTCTGAGAGGAAAGTTTCTTTCAGATATGGTGTAAACACAATGCTTTATTTTATATACCTCTATAATAGCTTCCTTTAAGCTACTTTCCCTTGCAGTCTTAATGTTTCATTTTCCTCTCTTTGAATTCCTTTAGTATATTGCAAATAACACACTATGTAATTCTAGAGAGACTCTCAAAGAGTCTGAAATTGTAGAAAAGAGTATGGGATCCAGTGGTGGCTAGTGGCTCCCATGTCAGCTGCTCCAGCTTTTCATCTGAACTTTAAAGGAGCTATCCAAATTACTGACTTATTTTGGATGCATGCTTCAGTACCCTGCGTAGCTCCTTTAAATTAGAATTAAATTCTGGAGCAGATTCACTGCCTCATTGACATCAAAGCCACCAGCCGCTACTGGTTGCACCCAAACATATCATTCTATGAAGGCATTGTAACCCAGTAGAGGAACCTGCTGGGGGAAGAAGAGTGCAAGACTATTTGTGCCAATTCTCTGTCATTCATGTAGTCCCTAGCTTCACCTGCCATATTATTCCAGATGTTTCCCCAACTTTCCAGACAGGTTTTTCACCAGGAAGTGGGAAACAGCAAAATCAAACAAACCCTCCCTATTTCTTTTAGCAGTGTTCCTAGCTTCACACATGGGAAGTCTATCCAGCCTCAACTATTTACTACTTATGCATATGTTACAAATTAACAGTTGTAACAGCAATACGTAATCGTAATAATAAATCTTCAGCATCTACATTGCATAGATAAATCAAAATACTTGCCTTATTTCCAGAAAACCCAACAAACTCTAGTAAACGGACAATCCTTATTGGTAACATGGATAATGTCTATAGAAACAGAAATCAAAGAAGCTGTATGAAATGCTTCATCTTCTAAATCTCAGAAGAGAGCTTCAGAAATAAAAGGAATGAAATCAGTAAAATTACAACTAGTCCATATTTCATTCAGCTATGTCCAGTACCCAGCACAGACTTCAATGAATGTGACAAAAATAAGTTGCATGACAGGACTAATTAATACCTTTACTCTTCTTTGAAACTCACTGTACCCTTATAAAATCTGTGTCAGATGACACTTCAATTCTTCAGAGCAGATTTAGAGGGAACACAGGTGACTAAAATGGGAAGAGAGAATCACCTAGTCCAGTGATACTATCAGTAGAATTACTTCATTAGGATTCTTTTTTATATATACTTTATTTTTTCTTCAAAGATATATGTCCAGTAATGTACATTAGAATGTGCTTAATAACATAAAACACTACTTCCTCAATGTCTCTTGCAGGGTCATCCTTTCTTCCCGACCATATCTATTTTAATTTATTGTTCTTTTGTCCTTTTATGATATATACCCATATATCTACAGTAGTCACAAAGTTTTATACTCGTGTGATGTAAGGGATTTTTCTTCCCTCTCCCAGTTCATCTTATTTCCCTGTCATCCTATTTCTCTACCTATAGTTTAATTCCATCTGTTCTTACAAAATTCATTTACTGGAAGCCATTCTTTCTCAATTACGTTCATATCCTTCTGATTCAGACGAGCCGTCAAAATATCCATTTCCATCTTTTCTGATAATTTTAGCAGCCAATCATCTAATGAGGAAGTTCATTATTTTTCCATTTTTATGCAACCAAAAGTCTTGCCGTAATTATCATATAGAGTAAAATTCTTCAGTGTTTCCTTTCTACATGAGATGGGATCTTATTTAACATACTGAGTAAATAAATTTCTGGTCTCAGTTCATAGTTTATTTTTAATATCTTTTCAATCATTATGTGAATCGAATTACTTCATTAGGTTTCACCCTTACATTCTACTTGTTGTATCTATCATGCAGAGGTAATGAGAATGGCCTCTGGATGTATCTTCACCATACCTCCTTATACAGTACTATACTCCATGCAATCCTCTCACAAAGCATAGAGAGTTTTCATACCAACCCTGCTCAGGATTCAGTGACAGCACCAGAAAGAACAGGTAAAGGGGGCTATTCAAAGAGTATTTTAAGGAGGCAAACTGCTCTATCATATGGTAGAGAAAAAAAGTTTGAGAAAGACTGTGCTAGAGTGTAAAAGTCACAATTCTGCCATATCACTAAGACTTGAAATGACACTCTGTCATGGACTTTTGCTCACCAGAATGGATCAAAAGTTGGACAGAGCAGTTTCCTGAGTGGGTATTTGGTTATGAAGAACTGTAGTGAGAAACGCTCCCACACTAAATATGAAGTGGTTCCAACCTGAAGTATGAAACACTACAAGTGAACAGAGGAAGAGTGAAGAAAACACCAACTGTCTCCCATAGCACATTGTTTCACTTCTATGATATTGTAGATTTAAATGCCTAATGTCTCTGAGAATATTAGGTAGCTGGAAAATATCTCTTACTATGATCCCGCAGAGCAATTGCACTGGGCTAATGGGTCCACAATCTAACTCAGTACAAAGCAGTGCTTTGGTCTTATTGTTCTGTGAACAACAGATTTGACAAAGAACTTCAGAGCTGAAGCTCAAATATCAAGGAAGTAACATCCTGAGGGTTCCATGATTTGTACTCCTAATCTACACATACTCTTTAATATATAAGATTTGAATGTTATAACATTTCAGTTACTAACAAGCTTCTTATGCTACAATAATCTGAGTAGTTCTAGTACAGTAAATGCAGCTCTCGGTGATCTTGCAGACGTGATCAGCTTCAGCTTCAAATATATGTTGTCTGATTTCATATTTTTATTTCCTGAGGCATTCACTGCCTTCATACTGTTAGGTGATTTCCTTAAGTACTTGCAGCTGTAAAGTTGTCATGTAACCTAAAGCTTTTGTGGGACTGGCCTTTTGAGAGATACTTTCACAAGTGAAAAAGAGGACAAACAAACAAATTATAATCAAGTCTGACAAACCTCTGTTATGCCTCTTATGATTTCTCATTTTCTTTGATGAACTGAGAGTTTTTTATATATGCATCAAAACATTTTGACTAGTCATATGTACAAGAAGCCTTGCATAAACTAATTGATTGATTGATTATATTTATATCTCACTTTACCGAAATGCTTTCAGAGTGACTTACAATTGGTAATTAGATAGTTCCCTGCCCTCAGATTTACAGTCTAAAGACATGACACACAAGGAAAGGGAATAGCAGTGAGGGAAGGGATTAAGAATCCAGCAGAAACTGCCTCCCATTCTCTCCCACCAAGGCTTGGATGTCGGACTATGTCTATACATTATAAGATGGATAAGCAGCAATTCACCATGAATCCTATTTCCTTGGGCTATGTATGTTTTGAGGTTTCTCACTATTAATATATTAAAGGTTAAGACAGTGCCCTTACGGATATTGGACTAAGGGCCTTTACAGACTGCCAGAAATAATACAGCTTGAGGCCACTTTAACTGTCCTGGTTTAGTGCTAAGGAATCATGGGAACTGTAGTTTCTTGTGGCACCAGAGCTCTCTGACAAAGAAGGCTCAATGTCCCAGAAAAAAATACAATTCCCATGATTCCCTAGCACAGAGCCAGGACAATTAAAGTGGCCTCAAGCTGCATTATTTCTGGCAGTCTGTAAAGGCCCTAAAACTTCGATTTTCTTTCACCAATGACTATACTGGCAACTGTTACTGCTGCTGGGAATTAAGTCAAACATATGGAGGACCACCATACCCCACCACTGTTTTAAAGTTCATTGACACTTTGATATTCCAAGACTTAAGTAAGTAGTTGCCTCCACCTCAAATATTCCTGGCATGGATGATCTACAGATGGAGGGAGAATCCACAAGTAAGTAGCTCATATGTTACTGTCAATGCATTGAACTACCACCATAAAGAAGCACTGAAGGAACTTCCACACTGAATTTATTGTGTAAAAAGTGATCTTAACTTCAGATCTCAACTTCAACTTCAAATAATCACATTTAAAAAGTTAAATACTGTTTCTCTAGACAAACTGTGTTACATACCAGATTAAATGCTCCAACTCCCAGCTTTACACCACCTTCAAAATGTGCATGGTTTTCTCCTTTAACATAGTTGGAAGAATGTATCAGACTGTGCAGCTCTCTACCAAAGCAAAATATCTCATCAAAAGTGAGAATATAATTCCAGGTATAAAGGTAATAATAATTTTACAAATGTTAATACATGACAAGAATTAATTACTACTGTTTTCCTGAATTGTTATGAATATACCAGGGCCAGGATACCAATCCTAATAACCTGAAGGCACGAGATCCCATCTGATCTTGGAAGCTAAATAGGGTCGAGCCTGGCTAGTACTTGAATGGGGAATACCAGGTGCTGGAGGATTTATGACAAGCCACCTCTAAGTACTCCTTGTCTAATAAAATCATCTGAAATTCAAAAAAGCGCCATAACAAGTGGCATCAACAAGCGGCTTTAAGACACATGCACCAGGGCAAAATCCTTCCAGTTGTAGTCTCACATATTTGGAAACCACCCCCCACCCCAATAATTTGTATAGATCCTTCATTTGTGCACAGTTTTAAAATACTTATTCCATTCAGCTTTTTAGTCATTATTTTATCTGGCTTCATGTTTTAGGCATTGCTGTTTTAACAGTAAATGTATAAAAAAAATTATTGTTTCAGATATTGCATTCATTAGCTGCTGTAAGCTACCTTGTGAGGGTTTACTTTGAAATTCAGAATATACTTTAAGCAAAGTAAAAATAAATAAAACAGCCCAAATTAATTTTGACCAATATGAAGTATGAGAAGTGGAGACATATAATAAGCAAAACCAATTAAGTTTGAGAGTCCAATGGAACAAAATTATTTTCCTCTTCAAGAAGGAATCCATTAAATTGCTACATACCTGTATATTCGATAACTGTTTCTGATCTTGATGCTGCCTTTGACAAAGCTAATCATATTTTCATCCTAAGGAAAATATAATTTATTAAAAATTAGTTGTCAAAGCAGGCATTATACTGAAGATGTAGTTAATGTTTTATTCCAGAGGAAGCACAGGGCCGCTGATATGAACGGGAGCCTAGCAGGAGGTATGGTGTAACTCCAACTCCCTACCATGATCCCATTCCAGATCAGGCTTACTGTTCCCAAGTTCATATTGCAAAACAGTGATCTAATAAAGTTGTCAGATGGAGGAGTGTACAGGGGAAACCAGCACTGCAAATGGGGTGAAGAGAAATATTCAGCATTTGATTTAACACAGTCAACTTACCTGACAGACATTATAGCCAAGTTGTGTAGAAGTACATAGGAGTGATTGTTTTAGAAAATGTTTTAAAAGCTGCACACTTATATGCATTGGAATTGGAGAGGAGAAAAACTAAATATCTGAGCATCCATTTTTGTTGATGCAGGTCAAGAAACAAGATAAATTTCCTGCCTGCAGTGCACACGTATACTGCACAGGTGTCTATATTTTGCAATATAGTGCATCTTCCTTTCCCACTCACAGCAAAAGGTGAAAAAATTAGGTGACGAAAACAACTCCTATTAACTAAGAGTCAGAAGGGTATTATTGAGTTATTTATTTGTTTGCAAAGTTACTAGCAGAGCAACTAGCAAAGTTACAGCTGGATAAACATAAAGACTATCATAAAACAAGTCTGAAAAATAGAAATAAAAATAGAAATAAAATTAGAAATAAATAAGAAAGAGAGAAACAGAAAGAGAAATAAAGAATGGGGCTTCTGAGTAAGACCTTCCACACTGCCCAACTGTAGCACTATGATTACATTATTAACTGCCACAACAACATCCTGGGAATACCAGGATTTGGAGGGAGGGAGGAACAGAATTCTCTATCAGAATTCTGGCTGAATTCTGAGCCAGAGGGCTAAGGTATCTCACCAAACTACAAATCCCAGGATTCTAGAGGATGTTCACAAAGGTGATAAAGTTGAATTATAACACTATAACTGGGTAGTATGAAAGTACCCTAAATGAGGCCTTGTATTATTGTACTGCAGAGGCAGAAGCTAGTAAACAGGGCTGGGATTTCATTACAAAAAAAAAAAAAGTGAACTCTGTTGAGGGAACCTACTTATGAAATGCTGGAAACTAAACTGTGGCAATCCCATGATTAATTTATGAGCAGTTGTCCATGCATGAAAAAAAAAATTCAAGGCAGCAAATTAATGGAGCAGTATGCATCACTGCTTAAGCAGAACTTCAGTGAGAATTTCAGCTCTAGCTTTCTCACACTCACAAATGCAGCACTGGATAATGTGGACTCTAAGGGCCAGACATCTTTCAATACAGTCAGTCCTCTGTATCCACGGATTCTTCATTCACAGATTCAACCATCCACAGCTTGAAAATATTTTAAAAATATACAAATTCCAAAAAGCAAGGGACACCATTTTACTATGCCATTGTATATAATGGGACTTCAGTATCCACAGATTTTGGTATTCACATGAGCAAAGCAAAGAAGCTTCATTTATATATTGCTTCACAACGCTCTATGGGGGGTCTAAGCGGTTTACAACTGTAAACTCATTGCCCCTCAACAGTTGTGTACTCATTTTAGTGACCTCAGAAGTATGCAGGCCTGAGTCTAGCCTGAGCCCTGGCTAGTATTGAACTCGCAACCTTGTGGTCTATGAGTGAGTGGCTGCAGTACAGGCATTTAACCACTGCGCCACCAGTGGTCCCGGAACCAACCCCCAGTGGATACCAAGAGCCCACTGTACTTTTATCTATTCATTACCCATATCACCTCAAAACACTAGGCTAAAAATAATAATATTAGGAATATTTTATGCAGTACAGTATAGACCAGGGGTAGGCAACCTTTCCCCTTTAAGGGCCGAGGGACTTCAGCTCCCAGAAGCCCCAGCCATGTTGGCCAATAGCTCCTGGGATTCTGGGAGCTGAAGTCCCTCGGCCCTTAAAGGGGAAAGGTTGCCTACCCCTGGTATAGACCCATGATTAGCAGCAGCAGAATAATATCACTATGAGATAAACACAGCAACTATCATTGGATCAATATATAACCAACACGATTCTGGTGCTGCTCTGTTACCATAACCTGTTACCTCTGTTACCATAGCTTTTTTAGTACATTCTTGATAGGATACCATATTCCAAGTTTCTGAATTCAGAAGGCTTAAATTGCATATTTTACAAATAGAGAATCCTAGAGTTGGAAGACACTCCAAGGGCCATCAGTCCAACCCCCTGCCACACAGGAATACACAATCAAAGCACTCCCAACAGATGGCCATCTGGCCTCTCTTTAAAAATAATAATATTAGGAATATTTTATGCAGTACAGTATAGACCAGGGGTAGGCAACCTTTCCCCTTTAAGGGATGAGGGACTTCAGCTCCCAGAATCCCAGGAGCTATTGGCCAACATGGCTGAGGCTTCTGGGAGCTGAAGTCCCTCGGCCCTTAAAGGGAAAAGGTTGCCTACCCCTGGTCTATATTGTACTGCATAAAATATTCCTAATATTATTATTTTTAGCCTAGTGTTTTGAGGTGATATGGGTAATGAGTAGATAGATTTAAAAATCTTCCAAGAAGAAGACTCCACCAGTCTCCAAGGCAACATGTTCCACTGTCAAACAGTCTTCCTAATGTTTAGGTGGAATCTCTTTTCCTGTAGTTTGAATCCATTGCTCCATGTCCTAGTCTCTAGAGCAGCAGCAAACAAGCTGGCTCCTTCTTCAATATGACATTCTTCAAATATTTAAACATGGCTATCATGTCACCTCTTAACCTTCTCTTTTCCAGGCTAAACATACCCATCTCCCTAAACCATTCCTCATAGGGCATAGTTTCCAGACCTTTCATCAGTTTGGTTATCCTCCTCTGGACACTCCCCAGTTCACATAATTCTTGAATTGTGATGCCCAGAACTGGACACAATATTCTAGGTGAGGTCTGATCAAAGCAGAATGGAGTTATACTATTACTTCCCTCGATCTAGACACTATACTGCTATTGATACAGCCTAAAATTTCATTGGCATTCTCAGTGGCCACATCACATTGCTGACTCATGTTCAGCCTGTGGTCCACTAAGACTTCTAGATCCTTTTTGCATGTACTGCCTCAAGCCAGGTGTTACCCTGCCTATATCTGTGCATTTCGTTTTTACTGCCCAAGTGTAGTATCCTATATTTCTCCCTGAAGAAATTGAATTTTAACAGGGAGAAATGCAGGACACTACACTTGGGCAGCAAATATTAAGTACACAGATATAGGATGGGTGACACCTAGTTTGACAGCAGTACATGAAAAAAGGATCTAGGAGTTGTGGTCCACAGACCGAACATGTCATTCAGCTGTGTAGTTCAAGAATTTTCAGACTTTTCAGACTTTTTTTCTCTCTCTTTCTGGCAAGTACTACAAAGTTAGGAAAAGAACCACAGCATAAGCTTAACCAACTATTTGCAAGGTTCTATGGACTTCTGTCTCTCCTCTTACACTGGATTAGATTGTAGGGTTTATCTTCTCCATTACTAGTATGGAAAGCATGATTTAGCATCAGACAATACATATTTATCACTTGTTTCCTAATGACTTAAAATCTTTATGCTTTCTTCATAGATCGGGGTGGGGAACCTACAACCCTCCAGGTTCTGATGAACTACCATTCCCATCATGCCTCACCACTAGCCAAGCTGAAAGAAGTTTTAGCCAGGCTTGTGAGAGCTTGGTTGTAGCTCCACCCCTTTTGATAATGCTACAGCTACACCGTCACCATAAAGGAAGGAGGTACAACCAAGCCCTCATCATGAGCCTGGCTAAAACTTCCTTCAGCTTGACTGGTGGTAAGGCATGACTGGAGTTGTAATTTGTCAGGACCTGGAGGGCTGTAGGTTTCCCACCCCTGCCATAGATAATCTGCCAACTCCTCTAATGAAACGAAACAAATATTTATGTTTTTGTGACTGCATTCACAGCAGTGTTCAAGAAACAATGCTTTTACCTGGAGAAATGTAAGAGCAGCTCTCTGAAGCAAGCATTCAGCATAGCAAATTTCTGCATGAATTTCCTCTAGAAAAAGAAAACAAAAAATAAAGGGATGACAAAGGGATAGTAGCACCATATAGAGCAAGTCCATCACATCACCACAGCAGTTTATTTCCTTGATGAAAACACGTTGCAGAAAGGCTTGGATTTTCACATTCCCTTCTTTTTCTCTGGTGGGACCATAAAGTGGAGAGCAACTTTAACTTCTATTTTTAATTAACCACAGGTTGCCATGTTGTCCAAGCCCTAAATTGTAGTTAATGTTTATAATGGTTTATTTAAGCAATCCAGTTCTATAATTTGTTTGAGGTCAACTTGTATCGAAGAAATCATAGCTGATAATTTGGGCAACTATAATTAATTTATGTAGTAAACGTAAACCTCTGAACTCCTCCTCATGGCTATGTCAGCAAAGGTGGGAAGGGCCCATTATGGCTTGTTCTCATCATTCTATATCAGCTTCCTAACCCAGCAAGGCACAAGGTTGGACTACCATTTCCATCTTCCCCCAGCAACTCAGGCTGGGACAATGAGAACTACATTCCAACATCTCTTGAGGATTCTAGTTGGAAAAGGCTGTCTAAACTATCATTTTCATGACATCTGGACCACATCACAAAAGCTATTTGAATAATGCTTACACAACAAGGCTATAATCCTATACCCAGTGTCCTGGGAGTAATTCCCACTGAACTAAATAAGGCTTATCTTTGTAATTCAGGAAAAATAGATGAAGTTTCCCTTCCTGACAATTTTTACTCGGCAGTCCTATTGGCCACTCCTCTTGTCTGATGCACTGTCAAACCTTGTAATTTCCTTTTCTCTAGGCATGTGCTGTCATAAACCCGGATTTTGGATTTCTCCATCAACTTCTAGTTGACTACGGGGGGTTGCAGACTGCAAGAAATAGTGCAAATTGAGTTCACTTTTAGGGTTAGGGTTAGTGGTAGGGAATCATGGGAATTGTTTTTTTTCTGAGACATTGAGCCTTCTCTGTCAGAGAGCTCTGGTGCCACAATAAAATACAGTTCCCATGATTCCCTAACTCTAACCCTAACCCTAAAAGTGGACTCAATTTGCACTATTTCTGGCAGTCTGCAACCACCCTACATTTGATTACTATGAGACACCTGACTCTTGTCACTTGCTATTAGCCACAACCCTGACTGACAATGCCACAGAATTCTTTCAAATCCTTCTCTGAAGAAAGTCATATCACCTATTTCCATGCAGGCATCCCATAACAGGCTTATAAAAATATTTACAATATTTACAATAACCCAATACTGAATTTCTCAAGTGGTCAGCTTTATATTTACTAGTCAGTAATGTGGACAGAAACAGGAGACCCCCCCTTTTTTTTTTACCTTCAGTTAACCGGTTAAGGTTGTGTCTGTGCACTAAGTTGGTGAAAGAATCTGCTACAGTGGATTTTTTCCGAAACCTAAAGAAAATTGAGAGAGGCCAACAATATTTGCAGTGCAACACAGGTCAACTAACCATTACAAAATCCAATCAATACACATCCCCCGCACCAAAATTCCGGAAAACTTTTGACTTAACAATTTACTCATCATCCCTGCTGATGTCACACTACAGCTCCCATCCTTAGTAGTTAGACATCCCATCCTTAGTAGGTAGACAATCTTATGTATGTAAACATGTAGTTACAGATATTCTTTCTACAGCACCCTTCTTTCTGTTCTTTCTTGAAACTCCTCTCCCTCATGTCCAGGTTCAGATTGTAATCACATTAAATCGGCACATGTTTTTTTAATTTGCATTCTTTCAAGTGCCATGTGTATGCATGCATGCATGCATACATACACACATATACAGGCATACACACAGTAGTTATCAGGTTTCAAAATATCAATAAGGGGCAGAATTTTATATCTTTATGAACATTCATACTTGATTTCTTTTTTTGGCATGCATCAGCTGTCCTGAATCCTTTTTAATCATATCAGAGTTATCTGTATTGGCAGTGAGCTTCAGATACTTGTTCCTGCAACTTGATCTCTTCTGTTCTCAAAATGCCTACACCCTCAAATGCTAAATTTCTGACATCCTATTAAGCCTATATGAAAAAAACATACTTTCCAGCCCTCAAGTCTCTTACAATAAGGGACACCTGCCAGTCCTAAAAAAGACAAGCTTTCCAGCCCTCAAATATGATAATGGACTTCTGGTAATGCCCCCCCCACACACATACAATAATGATAACAAAATTAATAAGAGAAAAATTTCATTGTACTTAGAAGAGCTGTAGATACAGGACACTTCTTTTAGCAGTCTTGCATACTATTTTCAACTATCTGTCTCACATTATGTTCCTATTTACTTATGTTTTCAAATATTTTACTAATGGATACATTCTAGCAAGTGACCAGAGGGTGCCCTGACGCCACACGCTATGTGGACGGGTGCGCGGCGTCAGGGTGGAGTTGGGACAACCAGCATGTGGTTGCCCCACCCCAACTCCACCACCAGGCCAGCCTAAACTGCTGGTCTGCATCAGCCTTTAGATCCAGAAGTGTACAGAGCAAAATTCAACAAACCATAGAGCATACATGGAAGCAATTTTTGGTAATTTTCCGAAAATCTGATCTAGAAGACTAAAGACCCTTCCAGAACAGTTTATAAAGTGTCACTGAAGGGAAGCAGGGAAAAGAGGAAATTAAAAAAAAAAAAAAAGGCCTACAATTCGTTGTTTACCAAATTAGCAGTCGGAGAATTAGCTTGATCCAAGTCACTCTTGCAGACAGAAGAGGTTTTTCCAGTTATATAACAGCAAGTCTGAATCAAACCACATGCCTTTATGGTCACTACATACAATATTCTCCTCTCTTGGAAACAGGAAGTTTTATCAATTTAAAAACAACAACATTGTAAGCAACTTTGATTCCCAATGTGAGAAATAATAATTATTCATCATTAACATCATTTATTTATTTATATCCCATCTTTCCCCTAGTATGGGGACAGTATGATGCTTTACAATGTGTATTTTGGCCACATGACAATGAATAAAGCTGTACATACATGCAGTGTAAGTAACAGTATACCTTTTGACAAACTAGGACAGGGGTGGAGAACATGTGGCTTTCCAGAACTTAAACTTCTACTTCAGCATCTCTCACCATTGTCTCTGGTGGCTAAAACTTTGCAGGGAATTGCAGTCCAGCAAAATCCACATACAATGGGCCCTTGGTATCTGATGGAGTTGGCTCCAGGCCCCCACAATGTTTACTAAAATCTGTGGATATTCAAGTCCCATTACATACAATGACATAAAATGGTGTCCCTTATATAAAATGGCAAAAACACGGTTTGCTTTTTGGAATTTTTATATTTTTAAAATATTTTCAAGCCGTGGATGGTTGAATACATGTATAAAGAATCCATGAATACGAAGATCTGACTGTATTCACTCCACTGATTTAGAGTTATGCATAGTGGAATCCAGCTGCTACATAACAATTGTTGTTGTTATTTCTTCTTACCCCCCTTTCTTCATGAATTGAGGTGAGGAACAACAACACACCAACAAATACACAACATCAAATAAAAACACATCAGTTAAAAACATATTAAAGGAACACACAAGACACATGAATATTAAAACAATCCACGTTTAAAATTCATCATTTAATATTTACAGTTTAAAATCATCTGGATAAGCCTGTCAGAAGAGACTGGTCTTTAATGCTGACTTCAGACAGCATATTCAGTTGTCAAATCTCCTCTGGCAGGTCATTCCCAGTCTAGGGGTTGCTGAAGAAAACATCTTCTGGCTGACAGTTGCCAACCTACTCCTGGCTGACTAGAGTAAATGTCCTCTAGAGGACCTGAATATCTGGGGCAGACTGTACTGGAGAAGGTAACCTGGACCCAAGCCATGTAGGGCTTTAAAGATAATAACCAACATTTTGTACCTTGCCTGGGAACTGGTATCTAATACTATATGATGCCAGTGTGTTTATAATTCTTACTAGTGTAAAGCTGTCATAGGTGCCTATGCTATTCCTTTCAATTACCTAAGATCGTTTTGTGCTTACTTCTGACATATAGCTTGAGCTTCTTTCATTGTGTTCCCAGCATTCTGTATGTCTTGAGAGTCAAAGGTCATCATGGCTTGCATTTCCAATATAGTAGCGTAAGTCAGTGCATGATACATACTGACTTTGGTTCTGTGGGAAACAAGTTGGAGAACACACATTTATGAAACATATAGAAGACACAAAAGAAACAAATAAAAGCAGCCTTTAATTTGGAAGAGTAATTAAATCTTGTTTGCATGTGTATTAGGAGCACCAGCATCTAGAATAAGAGGATGCTGCACGCTTCCACAATCTGAACCTTGTTGTCCTTGAACATTATCCACTTATTTTAAAACTCCTTTACTTTTCAAACTTCAGTTCTGATGATTCTATCAAGATTACACATTGGAGAGACAGAGTTATAAAAAGAAAGGCGGAAAGAATCTTACAGATGTTAATTTCAGAGGTCACAAAATGCAAATAGGAAGAGTACCTGCTCTTTGCTTCACTTAAAACCTTGCAATAGGCTTGAAAACAAAGTGCCTGTGTCTTCATACACTGTAACAAACTGAAAAGGTACTGTAGCTCCTTTGCTAAAGTCTTGGCACTAAAAGTGGAATCTCCTGTATTAACATCCACTCCAGTCATGTGTGCTTGCCTTAGAAGCACTAAGGAAACTAGACTTATTATGGTTGTGTCTCTTCAACAGGACTTCCTGGTCATATTTTTGTTGGATTTGGTCTGCAGTACTTGCAGCAACATTTGCCATCTGCTTCTTCCTATGTTTTTACACCCTATGTGGTATTTCTTTTTTTCCATGTATATTCCTATGTTTATTTTTATACCATTAACAACATGAGGATGACTAATGACATGCACCTAGATATTTGTACAATTTTGAAAACTGGGGGCGGGGGATGGACAGTGGGACAATGACAAAGCAACTGAGGAGCTGACCACACTGACCCCCCCCAAAAAAACCAGCCTCACCTGGTTCACAATGACCCTATAGTAATCAGTTAATGCCACACACCAGGGGTAGGCAACCTTTTTGAGCCGGGGGCCGGGTTGCTGTCCCTTAGACAATTGGGGGGGGCCGAAGCACCAAAAATAAATAAATAAATAAATAAATAAATAAATAAATTTTTAAAAAATTTTTTAAAAATATGCATGCACACTCTCTCAGCCCCAGAAAAGCCATGGCAAAACCCTGTGGAGATTTTGCCAAGAAAAACCCAAAGACAAGTAATAACAACAATAATCAATATCATCATGGCAGGCGATGGCGGTGGCAGGGGGCGGCCCCCGGGCCTTAGGTTGCCTACCCCTGCCACACACTAACAAAAACAGAGACGTGACATCAGGCCTAACTGGCTACACATTTCTCCCTGGTGAACTCACTTTGTTCTGCTGTTTGCCTTTCCAGCATGCAGCAACCTATCAACCAACAGCTGTTATTGTTTGCCTGTCAATCTAGACCATCTTGAACTCTGATTGGAGGCTTCCCCATTCAAACCCTTCCCCTTTCTACCTTTGCCACCCCAATGAGTGAGTGAAAGAAAAATAGAAGTTTTGTATTATATTTGTCCTCCCCATATATACATTGCAGATGCTTCCCATATATACATTGCAGATCTCCACACAAGTGAGCAAATGATAAGAGGGGGGATGCATGCAGGCCATTCACTGAAGTGAAAACAAAGACAACACAATGTTGATTATGGTGTGGAGGAGGATCAGAGTGGGGGGAAGAATAAAAAGAGTAAAAACAAATGTGGAGGAAGAAGGAGGAGGCAGCCCAGTCTAACCCCTCACCACTGATTTTATGGCTGAACATACTGTGAAGCAGAAAAATGCCTAGCAGGCCCAGTACGCAGGGTACTCAATATCATCCACCATTCCAGCCAGTCAAAGGCTTCTCTAGCCTTACTTTCACTTGATGCTTTGAAAGCCTTTGACAGGTTGGAATGGCCATTTCTTTTTGGGTTCCTTCAAGGAATGGATTTTGGAGATGGCTTCATAGGAGCATTCCGCCTTATCTATGAGAAATCAGAGGCGACCGTTGACTATTGATCAATGGCCACAACCCAACACCTTCTGCACTTTCCAGGGGCACCAGAAAAGGATGCCCATTCTCACCCCTCCTACTTGCACTGACAATAGAGCCCTTGGCTAACATGATTCGGCTGATATCACTGGCCTTTGCATCAACAACCAACTCCATATGGTTGTACTTCATGCTGATGATGTGATTTTCTTATTGCACACAGAACTATCATTTCTGCCTCTAAAAAAGGCAATTGAATCCTTTGGTAGTTACTCAGGTCTAAAAAATAACTTTAACAAATCCATATAAACTTCATACCAACAACAAAAATCTTGGCAGGACCTAATGAGCGTGCAACTTCATCCCTCAGGTTTTTCTGTTTGGAAATAATCATCACAAAAGACATCCAGCAGCTCATACCCCGAAATTATAACCCAGTAGACATATGGATGCTATGTAAATCTAAGGAATGGAAGGCTTTAAATCTTTCCATCCTTGGCAGGATTGCATTAGTCAAGATGTTCATGATCCCTTGGCTATTTTTCCTGTTTCAAACAATCCCATTGACTTCTCCCCCATCTAGATTCAAGAAATGTCAAAAATTAATTGATCAATTTATTTTCAGTAAAAAGAGACCTAGATTTTCCAAATCCACTAGACACATCACTTCCAATAATGGTGGTCTGGCAATCCCAGATATTATACTATCTTTCCAACTCAGCCAAATTATTCAATTAATTAAGGACAACAGTGCTATCCAAATGGGTAAGTCTAGAAGTTTATAATATGAAGTCCACTGAATTTACTTGGCTCTACACTAAAATGTCAAAACAGAAAATTAGTAGGTTATTGAATCCATTTTTATCTAGCTCCCTACTCATCTGGCATAAATGAAACACATACTAGCTCTAGACCTCTCTCCCATTAACCCCCCTTTTTGGGGGGCATCCTCTTTCTCATTTAGATGATCAATTCCCACTAATAAGGTTACTGAGAAGATGGGGACTCTACCACACCGCAGACCTGTTCTCTGATAGATTACCAAATCCCACCAACACCATAAAAACTTCCCTAAAACAAACTAACATTATCTGGCTTCAAGTACACCAAATTGCTTCCTTTGCATCACATCTAGCCTCATCAGGAGAATCTCCATGTCTGCGCTGCTTTTTTGAAAACTTTTCTTTGAATTTCGTTTCTCATACTAAAAGGACGGCGGCAGCTATCTACAAACATCTCCTGGAACATAAGTATGGGAAAGGCCAATATGCACTCATTTTGGCAGAGGGGCGGGCTATAAATAAAAATTTATTATTATTATTATTATTAATTGAAAACCACAATTTCAGACACTGCATGAGCTCATATTTGGTCTTCACCCCCATACAAATCCCATTCAGCATCTGTGAGGGAGAATACTTTGAAAACCATCCATAGTATCTCACACCTGTAACTCTGTCTAAAATAAACTCTCTCCGGATTGCTGGAGGGGTTGTAAATCTAGAGGCTCTTATATGCATATGTGAACTGAATGTCCTAAAGCAGTGACAGGCAACCTTTTTGAGACCTGCGCCGGTCTCCCATAGCCCACGTCTTAGCTGGGCCGAGGGGGGGAGGGAGAATGGCGGCGCGTGCGCTCATGCACGCATGCACACCCTCCTCCTCCGCGCGCGACCCCCCCACGCACGCTGCCGCCACGCGGCCGTCGCCGCCACGGCACATGTTGTGGCCACCATTTTGGAAGTCCAAATCGCGGCCGCGATGCGTTTGCGCATGCGCAAGAGTACTGCGCATGCGCAAACGCATCGTGACCGCCATTTTGACTTCCAAAATGGCAATCGCAGTGAGCGCGGCCACAGAGCAGCAAAAACGCACCCCGACGGCGGCACGTGGCGATGGTGCGCGGCGACAACCTTTGACCTGGGTCGGTAAGTCCGGGGCCCGGGGCCTTAACTGGCCCCCGGGCCGTAGGTTGCTGGTCCCTGTCCTAAAGTAAGAAAATTCTGGGATGCAGTGCTCTATCAAATTTCATGTGTCACTGATCAAAGTGTAAATTTCTATCCAATTTTGGTTTTGCTTTCTATATTTGTTAAAAGTAATTCTAACTTGAAACATAGGAAACTTATAATTTTTCTTATTACTGCTGCCAGATTAGAAGTAGCTAAATGTTGGAAGTCAGGTGATCTCAGCACTGAGAACTGGTGGTTTAGAATTTGGGATATGTGGTTGATGGAGAAACTATCTGCTACAAAGAGGTTTTTGCATTGGCCACAAAAAGACTGACACATTTCAAGAAGACTGGATGATTTTTATTGATTATGTTAATCATCACTCCCACTGGATCCAACCTCCAATAACTACTCATCAGATACATACCTTGGCGTTTGTAGTTAATTGTTGTTGTTCTTGTTCTATTGAGTTTATTGTAAAAACTCAAGAAAAACTTAATTAGAAAAAAGAAAAAGTTGTAAAGGGTGGACTGTCCAGCCTTTTCTTAAAGTCAGAGAGAGTCCAGTACTCCTCCAAGTAATTAATCTTAGTATCAAACTTCTTTTACCATCAAGATGTTTCTTCTAATGTCCAACAACAACCTACCTTAATGCAACGTAAGCCTCATGTCCTCTGAGGCAACAGAAAAACTTCTTCATCCTTCTAGTTTTGTGCGGCAGTCCTTTAGATACTACCATTTAGCCCTTTAGTCTTCTTCTGTCTGGGATAATCTACTGAGCTTGTTCATCCTTTTCATAAAGGATACATTTTCATGGCAGTAAATGTTTTTCAGTTTGTCTATGTCCTTTTTAAAGTGTAGCTCCCAGAACTGGAATACATTTACCAGATTAAATTAAATCTGACCAATGCAGAATGAAATGGGACTATTTCATGTGAAATTATATTTTTATTTAATGAAGAATAAAATTACATTTGTCTTTTTCGTAAGCAGCATCACACTGCTGAATCATGTTCAGTTTATAATAGACTTTAACTCTTGAGATCCTTTCCAAATGTGTGCCTGCCAAGCCAGGAATTCCCCAACTTCTACCTACACATTTCATTTATTCATTCATTTGTATAAACACAGAACTTTGCAAGTGGCTCTGCTGAATTTAATTTTGTTAATTTCAGCCCTTTTATTAATTCTACAAAAATCATTTTTAAAATACATACTTGTCCTCTGAGAGGTTGAACTACTCCATCCAGTTTTGTGTCATCTGGAGATTTGATAAGGATTCCTTCCACCCCTTTGTATATGTCACCAATAAAAATGTTAAAAACTACTGGGCTCAGAAAAGAACCCTGAGGAATCCCACTTCAGGCTTGTTTCCAGTGTCTTGAGGAAACACTGATGCCCAATCAATGGTAAATCCACCTGATGGTATTATAATCTAAACCATATGTTTTCTATCACAAGAGACCATGCCAAACATTTTGCTGAAATCAAGATAAATTACATCCACAGAATTCTCACAATCCACTAAACTACAAAGCCCATCAAAAAAGAAAATAAGCTCCATTTAGTAGGATTTATTCTTGATAAATCTATAGGTGTTCCTACCAATCTCTATATTATTATAAATAGCCCAATCAAATTGGTGGTCCCAACTAGAGAGAGTAAAGTTACTGAATGGATCCCACAGAAATGCTGACTTTTTCAACAAGCAGATTCAACAGATCTATTTTAGTTGGGATTAGAAACTGGATTTTGTCGGAGTTGCTTATGTACTAATTCCATAACAATCTGTTTCCAGCATCTTCTGCAGTACTGAAGTCAGACTGACTAGTCTGCAGTTTCCCAGATCATCTTCTCAATCCAAGCCTGCCTCTGTCTCCAAGTCCCATATGCACATATATTGATAATAACTAGAAAGATAAACCAGCATACTTAGCTTGCAGAGAAACAAGAGCATCCTGGAACTTGTTATTTAGAAATAAATCCACAGCTGTCATACATTCACTGAGAGCAACGTTCAAGTCCAGTGTAGTCAATCTGGAAAACATAAATGTCTTAAAGTAAGTAAGTAAGTAATAACTTTATTGTTAATAGCTAAAAGCCATCACAATTTGGTACAGATCAAGCCAATGAATACAAAAACAATATACGAAAACAGGGCACAAAATTTATAAGAATTTATAAAGGAACCATGAATAAGATACAATAATAATGATAAAAAACATATGACAAATGATATATATGATAAATGCTTTTCTAATAGGAGCCAGAATGAGATTAGTGAAATAATGCTCTAATCCAAAAGATGTTTTATATAATGGGTACCAAAAAGAGAATGGAGAGTTTGAGAGTATAAGTAAATTTAGAGACAAGATGAATTTTTCCTTTTAATCAGTTGCTTAACTCTGCCGGTGGCAAAATTTGGTAATGAGTCAACATTAATCTCATAACTTTGAATTATCGTTCTAACTGTATATGCCTAAGAACAGGGGTAGGCAACCTTTCCCCTTTAAGGGCCGAGGGACTTCAGCTCCCAGAATTCCAGGAGTTATTGGCCAACATGGGACTATTGGCCAACATGGCTGAGGCTTCTGGGAGCTGAAGTCCCTTGGCCCTTAAAGGGGAAAGGTTGCCTACCCCTGCCCAAGAACTTAGGGAGCAGGAAAGTAATTGTTCTAAAAAGCTGGTGTTTTTTTGGGGGGGGGGGTTGGTAGTCTGATATCACTCATGTTCATCAGCTTCAGACAGTATGAAGCAAGAGCAATGTGTGTATTAGCTTGAAGGGCGATTTGACCTATTTCTGCTCTCAAAAATGGAACAGGGGTACTTTTAAGAACAGCCAACAGGGATCTCAAGAAAATATTCTGAACGGTTTCCAAATAGGAAGCACTGTTCTACCTCCAGATCTCTGCACAATATAATAGTTGATAAACCTTGATGGTAAGGGCTACCAAATATCCTCCTTGAAGACTATGAAATTTTAAAAGGGAGTTTATAGAATAAATAGATTTTAACTTGGTTGCAGAGAAATGTGTTTTCCAAGACAAGTTGGATTGAAATCTTAAGCCCAAATAATTGAAATAAGATTGTTTTGCGTCTAGGCACCAGCGATGAAGTTTCTTCCTTAAACCAAAAACCACTACTTTGGTTTTGGAATGATTAACTGTTAACATTTCATTTGAACAGAATTCATTTAGCTTCTTTAAAGTCTTCTCATCCCCATTAAAGTAACTGAAATCAAAACAATATCATCTGCATACAACAAAACTGAAAGTTTAACATTCTGGATAGATGCTGGAAAGAATTTTGATCCTTTTAAATTCTGGACATCATTTATGTAAAAATTAAATAAGAAAGGGGCAAGAAGGCAGCCTTGGCACACTCCTCTGTCTGTAAGAATATTATCAGATAAAACTCCATTTGCCCCAAGGCAGACCCTAATAGAAGTATTATGATGCAACATTTGAATTAAAAGCAGCAATCTTCTATCAATGTTAGCCACAGCTAACTTTAGCCAAAGGCAATCTCGGTCTATTAGATCAAAAGCAGACGTGAAGTCTACAAAGGTGGCAAAGAGTTCTTTTCCACCTTTTTGAGAGTATTTTTGGATCACAAGGTGAAGGATAAAACATTGATCTATTGTGGATTTTCTCTTCCTAAACCAGGCTTCTTCTGCAAAGATATCATTTTCTGTAGACCATATCTCCAATCTGCCCAAAAGGTATTTTGCATGCTTAGAGATGATATTCAGCACACTAATGGGTCTAAATTTTTTAGGATCCGCCAAGGAGCCTTTTTTATGAATAGGGATTACTATACTCACAGCCCACCTCCATGGAATTTTCTCATGCTGGTTGATGTAAATAAATAAAGAGGCAAGGGGTGGTGCCCACCAATCTGGATTTGATCTAAATAATTCACCAGGAAGTATGTCTTCTCCAGGTGCTTTATTATTAGGCAAGGAGCTAATCAGAACATTAACTTCATCAATAGCTACTGGGTCCCAGGGAGGGCAACAACAGGATAAAGATGTGTCCATTCTAGAGCAGGGATTCTGTGTTGTACCAGGATAGGGCAGGTAGAAAAGGCCAGAAAAATGATCTTGCCATTGTGAGGAGGTAATTTGGTTGGTAATAACCCCTTGTGTATTTCTAGTACCTTTATTCACTAGGGACCAGAATCTGGAAGAGTTCTTCTCCACAAAGGTCTGACCTAAATCCATCCAAGCCTGACGTATGTATTCTGTTCTTTTTTTCTCTGAGAAAATTTTTATACTCCCTCAGTGGTGAATGTAAAGCCATTGTAAAGCCAGATTCTCTGGTGAATCTTCCCTTCTTAATTTCCTTATGGTTCTTGATAAAATATGCTTCTGAAGGGCACATTGCCTGTCAAACCAACCGTGATTAACTTTACTAATAGGATGTGTGTGATTTGCACTGATCAGAAGTGATCGAATTTCTTGGACTAATTTATCTAAGGATTCCAATGGATCTTGATTTGTCAGGAGAGAATCTCTTAACATAAGGATACTAGGAGACATTAGAAAGGAATTTACATTTTCATGTACCTTCCTATTCCACTTAAACCTTTTGTCTCCTTAAGAAGTCATGTTTTCAAGGGAGCCTAGGATTTTATTTCCAGCAGCAATGGATGAGCACTGAGGCAACATAAGTAAATGAATTGGCATGTGATCACTCTCAGGCCTGTCCAAAACTTTAAAATTGACAAACCATAAGGTTGCTGCTTGTGAAAAAATAGTCAATCACACTTTTGCCTCTCGGTCCTATGTATGTATACAGTTCAGACTCAAAATCTCTATCATTCCCGTTACATAGGAAAAGATAGAATTTAAAAATGATAGAGAAAAGGGATTTACCAACCTCATTAATCCACATATCCTTAGAATTTCTAATGAGTATGTGAAACAAATCTTCAGGGCTTAAAACAAGTTTCTCAGCTATTTTATAATTATTTGGACCCAATCTAGCATTCATATCACTGGCCACTAAAATTTGAGGATGGGCATATGAATCATATAAGAACGTAAGGATTAGTTCTAAGTCGGTCCACCTGAATGCATGCTCATATATTGAGTTCTGGAGAGGGCAATATATATTAATCAGAAAAAGTTTCACTCCACCAGGCCAATCAATTTGAAGAGTAAGAATATTGTCACAAGCCCCTAAGTCCATTTGAAGGACTGTTGGATTAGAATCAACAGCAATCATGGTTGCCAAACCACCATGGGGACGTCGTTTGTGCTTTGTTTTAGGAGCAGGGAGTGGTAAGCTACAAAACCAGGTAGAGAAGGAAAATCCATGGAGGAAACCCAGGTTTCTTGAATACAAATGATCTCAAAATTAGCACAAAAGTCTTTGAAATTTGTGTCAACTAACTTGGAGGACCATCCCACCACATTCCATGATAAAACATTAAATAAAGCATTAAAATTGGGATGTATATCTAACAGGCACATAGATTAGGAATGTGAGGAGGATAAGGTAATATCACTATCCTGCTCACTAAGTCAATCCAGCTCTAATTTGATTAAGCTTGCCATCTAAATCATGGTACACACACCCATGTCATGGCAAAGGATTCAAGGGTTTTCTGTTGATGTGTGTGGACTGATGATCAGGGGTAGTAGCTTGCTGTCCAAGCTTCTCTGGAGTAAGAGATCTTCTTTGTGGACACTCCACTAAGAACATAGTAGGCTTAGTTAGAGGCACAAAATTATAATCAAAGGAGGAGGAATGCACTTCATAGTTTGGGGTGGCTGCATTTGGAAAATTTTCTCCACCTTCATTTCCAGCTCGGTCACTTATACATGATACACTTCTTGCTGCCTCTGAACTGGAACTAGATTCCTCTGGGCATTGTAAAGCAGTAAGAATGTCCCATAAAGTATTCAGTCTGTCAAGAATTTCTCCTTGAGAATAAGTAGAGAGGGTTGAGAAGGAATTTATCAATCTTCTTTCCTCTTCCGTGAAGAGTATGAGATCTCTGGGAACAGAACCCCCCCTTATAAAATTGGGATCCTTTATTTGACTGTTCTCAAGACTTATCAAAACATCAGTTTTGCATTGTTGGTCTGATTGCACTGTGTTATGTTAAAGAGGCATAATAGACATGTTCTTAAAATATCTACTAACTTCAATGCCAATTTCTGCAAATTTAGCCTTATGTCTGTAAATATCACAAGTGATTGCTTTGCTCTTGAAAGCCATAACTGTGCGAGCACAGTGATAGTTATAAAAAAGGTAATCAATATTAAGGATATTGTCTATATTAATGGATGGAGATATTTCCTCCCTGACTAGCTGCACAAAATGGGCTTTACATTGGTACTGAGATAGCAAGCCTCTTGGATATGGAATTAGAAAAAAAACTGCTTTGAGTGATCCAAAACCAAATTCCAAGAAGATAAGGGTTGTTTAATATCATCATAAACAAATCTACATTGCTTGAAGTCTTGTGTGCAGCTCTGGGCATGCACAAATTGCCATGGGTCCTGGATTTCCTTTAGAGGAGATAATGACCCACTGGAAGGATTGTCAGACGGGTGAATCTCTAAGGGCCTTTACAGACTGCCAGAAATAGTGCAAATTGAGGCCACTTTAACTGTCCTGGCTCAGTTAAGGAATCATGGGAACTATAGTTTATTGTGGCACCAGAGCTCTCTGGCAGAGAAGGCTCAATGTCCCAGAAAAAAAATACAATTCCCATGACTCCCTAGCACTGAGCCAGGGCAGTTAAAGTGGACTCAATTTGCACTATTTCTGGCAGTCTGTAAAGGGCCTAAGTTACCTGAAGTTGTAAGGTGGTTAGGAGAAGGAGGTGGCGAAGGATTTTCTTTTGTACATTTACAGCATCTCTGATATGTTTTGTGATGTTTCTTGGAATGATCTGAAGGCTTCATTGTTCTATACGGCTTCTTCTGAAGCTTGTCTCTGTACCTTAATTTCTTTCTGCTTGCTTTGGAATGGGGCCCACTAAAGGTCTGGCCAGCTCCAACAGCAAACTATATACCATTAGATCAGTTTTAATTATGTTAATTTACATGAAACTATTAAATCGTCTAGAGACTATAATCCTGTGCAAGTTCCACTTGCTTTATTAGGCTTTTATAGGCTTTATTATTGAGCTAAGAAACAGCAGTATCTATATAAGGAATTGCTTTACTTTAAAAAAATAATCCATTCTTTCAAGATCCAAAAAAAATATCCTTCTACTGTTTAAGAGTTTTCATACTACAATATTAGACTTATTAGACTTAAACTACTCCATTAAATGTTCTTCCAAGTGAAGAAATATTCTCTGATAGGAAAAAATGGGATACAATATTGGATTGTGTAGCAGATACCACTTTAAGAATATACATACATTCTATTATACATGAATAACTGGGTAAGAATAGATAGTGTCAATTTGTGCCAGATACAGATGTTGAACTTTACATGAGAATAACTGTACAAGTGTAGAGATCGTCCATCTGTATACACATGTACACAGTCTGTACAAATGTTTGATATAACAAGTGAACACCCTCATAAAGTAAACATTGCCCTATTAAAATGTTCTAAAACTAGGTACAGTCGGCCCTCCATATTGGAGGCTTTGATTATTCATGGATTTGATTCATATGTTCTCTCTAGGAATCTCTAGGTCCTCCAGTGTGACTCGCTTGTCAGCTTGTGCCAAGAATCAGCTTCTGGGACTCCTAAAGAGGTGTCCTCTCACGTTAAAAAAAATAGTGTTTTTTATTTGTGGTTTTCCTACTTTCATGGGAGCCCCATGCCCCTAACCCCACTAAATGTGAAGGGTCCATTGTATTATAAATGTCTGAGGAAGGGGAGCACGCTAGCCCTACTCCCTTCCTCCCTCACTTCTGTTACAGAGGGTATCCTATCTTCCACACTACACAATTACAGTGCTATGGTTCCAGTTTAGCTGCCTCTGAGACATCCTATAGATTAGCCTAGGCTTTGCAGTTTAGGAAGATATATTTAGAATTCCCAGCCAGAGAACTCTGGGCCCCCCCTAAACTACAAATCCCAGTAACAGGATGTTCATATTACTGTTAAAAAGCATAGTGCTGTAAATGTGTAGAGTGAAAAGACCTTATAGGCAGATCCTTCTGTATCCACCAGTTTGAGATTCCATGATCTCTCCCCTTCAGTTGAAAGTTCCCCATGTGGAGAGTACAACAGAAATAATTATGGAGAGGAAAGAATTATCACCTTTCCTCTCCTTGAGCATTTACATTGCTCAATTTTTGAATGCTTAAATAGGGCTTAAATGTCCACCAATTCATATAAGCATATGTGCATTACTTCAACCATTAATCTGAATGCTTTATCTGTTAAAGATTCTTTAACTCATGTACAAATCAGGCATGCAGACATACAGACACTCACAACTATTTTAATAAGTGTAAACAAGAGTACACCTATGAAATAATGTGTTTTTTCCCCTTAACTCCTAAGCACTATGATATAATTATGAATAAATTACTAACTAACAGCTAGCAAACCTATGTGAAACCTCTTAGGAGGGATATACAAGAAGCTGTTTTGTTGTTGTTTTTAATCCTAGCAGTCTTTACTATACTCAGTTAACCTGCAGAATGTCTTTGGTACTGTGACATAGAACTCCTGTCAAGGAGCTTCAAAAGAGAACACTGTGCTTATTACCAAAAAAGGTTACCATGACAAGATTACACAGACTGTTGGCCTTGTATAAATCTTCTCTAACCTAATATTAGGATCTCTCATTATCTACTGCAACATATTCACGAAAGGTAGGAAGGAGTGGGTGGCTTTACTATGTGATCTTACAATCACAGAATCATAGAGCTGGAAGGCACTGCAAGGGCCATCTAGTCCTACCAACATATAATAATACAGAACTAAAACACTCCTAGAAGATGGCCAACTTTTGGGACGTCTGAAGATCTTCAAAGTAGAGTCCACCACTTTCTGAGGCTGTCTATTCCGTCTTGATTTAAAGCAACAGAGGACAAATTTGGTAAAACAATCAAAAAGATTATCTAGAAACTATACAAAATTAACTACAGCAATATTTAAGTATTTTGATAGGATTGGTATGGGGAGATTTGCAGTTGGTAGACAAATTTATTATTTTCTGATAGACACACTGGGTATTATTAATGTAACATGAAAGCAGTGGGCTTGAGGCTCCTTTTGTTTTTAACTCAGCAAACTTTGGCCACATGGCTCAGCAAGTGAATGGTTTAAAAACTGAGGTGGAGTGCAGACAGGTGGCTCTGGGCTGCCCTGGGAAATGGCTGATCAGGGCCGCGACTACCCCACGCTGCGGCCCTGATCCTCCCTTTTGCTGCTTCGAAAAGAGCGGCAAAATGCCACTCCTTTCACGGGCGGTAAAAGGGCACCTTAAGAGCCAGCACTCAGCTCTTCTTTGCCCTTTCTGGCGCAGCGTGTCAGAGCGCTGCGCCAGGAGGGCATCCTGATGCCGCGCGCCGTGCGTAACGGCATGCAGCGTCAGACTGGCATCAGCATGGGGTTAGGGTGGCCAGCATGCAGCTGTCCCACCCCATCTCTGCCTCTAGGCCGGCCCTTTGTACTCTTGGTACAATAACACTTGCAGGGAGAGTCTGACAAGAGACATCTTGAATACGAACAACCCGCTTCACACCTTCTGAAGCAGTAGAGAGACATAAAAAAACCTATAACATCTATCCCTCAAATGACTGAACTGGCTTTGAAAAGAGCCATCCCTACTACAAACCAGCTATACACCTGGCTGAGCTCCGTAAATATCTTGGAGTGAAAGCTAATAATAATAATAATAATAATAATAATAATAATAATAATAATAATTTATTTATACCCCGCCTTAGCCAGGGCTGTCAAGGCGGCTTACAAGTTAAAAAGAGTACACTCATACAAATCAGCAACAAATACCTCCCCTTAAAAATATATTAAATCGTTAAACAGATTAAAATCTCATTTAAACCAAATTAATAAAACATATAACATAAATAGTGGCATTGCAGACGTCTAGGAAAGAGCTATCTGATGGCAAGAGGGAGATTGTGTTATTCCGGGAATGCCTGCCGGAAGAGATCCGTCTTGATGGCTTTTTAAAGTCTCCTACACTACACTTTTGGAGGAGACACAATAAAGCAGCTTGCTGTGGACTTTGTAACAGTCCCAGCATTGCTGAGGGCCAGTAGCATCACTGGGAAAGTGCAGCCTGCACTGGTTAACACCCTAGAAGAGGAGTGACACCCCGTTGGGCCCTCCTCCTGGCTTTGCCATGGTGGCAAAGGAGAGGCAGACCTACATGAGGAGACCTTTGCCGCCATGGCGAAGGAGGGGTCTGAGTGGAGAGTACCATTCTCGGCTCTGCTGTGGAGAAGGAGATCTCTTCATGAGGAAACCTCCATTACCGTGGAGAAGGAGAAAGCCAAGCGTGCCCTTTTGGCCACTGTCACTGTTCACTCAGCAGCTCCCCCCTGAAGGCCATGAAGGAGGTCTTCTGATCTCTCTCAGATGTCCAGGGCATCTAATATATTGTTAAAGTGGAGGATGTTAAGTAAGCAACAAGACATTAGAGATTAAAAATGAGATAATTATGATTCTGCATAATCATCTGCCTATTTCCTGTTTTGTTGACATGTTATTCAACACAAGAAAAAGACAGTACACTATGGAAAAATCTTGCCTAAGACAGCAAGAAAAAAAATTGAGCCAACCATGACTCTAAGATTGTGATACTTTGATTAATGTCCTGCAAGTCAAGCCTGAAAGTTACTGTCTTTTAAAGATACAGGGGATGCAATTCTTGGAGTCAACAAGTTGTGATCTAGGATTGCTGTCTGGTGTTCTCTGGACAGCTTTTACCAGCAATCTCCATAGATTTGATGCCTGGTGGAAAGTTATAATGGGAGGCGTCCTAACAATGGACAGCTTTTCCTAATTGTCTATGTTGAATAGGAATCTACCACATATGGAATACATTGTTTGTTGTCTGATGTGTTGTTTGTGGGGTAGATTTTCTCTCAAAATTATGATTGCTATCGTGGTGGTGTTGCCAATGATTTGAGGAGCATATAGTTTGAAGCAGCTGTCGTTTAAATTTATCAATTTTTAACAGGAATGTTTCTTTCATGGTACAGATGTGTCTGATTGTTAGAATCAAGTTGTAGATAATGTTTTTTCAGCATGCATGGAGTGAGTTGAATCTCCAATCTAGGGAGATTATCCCACCGCTCAAATAACCTGGTTTACCTTTTCCGAATTCAAGTCTAATTCAGGAGGCAGCCAGATCCTGTCATAAGGATTTTGCCACTCAGCTGCAGCCCAGGTCCCCAGCACACTTCGGACGCCTTATTTTGAAATCAGGAGCTTTCCAACTTGAAAAAATGTAATAATCTAGGCTAATATAAAGAGAGATCTTCTCTGTGGCTGTGTTATTCCTTGAGATAATAGGGTGTCCCGGTGGCTGGATCTACCGGTATATATTTTAGGCAACATGTAAACACATCCAGCATTAGCATTTGGATTTATAAGGAGATTGGCTTTGTCATTTGTAAGTAAATCATTGTTAGTAAGGTTTTGCGCAGTTTTAATGAGACAATAATTGTCTTCTAAGAGTTTGTATGTTTTTCATTCTTCTGTTGCCTTTGGCCTTCTGCTGTATAATCTGCAGTGTTAAGTATGAATGCCTGACTGAGCATGCACACACACACGCATATATCACCTGCTTCCATCTGATCTGGAAAAAAACGTTTTATAGATACCGTATGAGCTCCAATAGTACTTAACCTTGTGGAAGTGGAATACATTTTACAAGAAACTCTTGAGCACTATGGTTTTCAAATGGGAAAGCTCTTAACTACACAGCTGAACAATCAACACAGATTTTGAAGAAATAATCTGCTCTTTATTCAGTCTTGTGTTATCCCAAATATCTTTCTCTTCCAAATGCCAGGCAGCCTTCTGTTGATGGGGCACAGTTTCTTCAGTGTTTTGCAAACTTTACAACAGCAGAGCAAATTTAACAATAATCTAATATGAATTGCCATCTCATGACAGGCAAAATGAAAAAGAAAATGAACAATCAGCTCCCTCAACTGTTATTTTATTTTTTGTACTGCCTCTGTCTTTTAGCCAATGTAATTATGAATAATTTAATAACGAATAAGCACATTAAAGACGTCATTAATTCTGGCATATCCTGCCCTTTATCAAGGCCTGTTTAACATTTAATAGGCCCACATCTCCTCCTGTGCTTTGTAGGAAGCTGGCACCAAGTTCAGCCTTCTCTTCCCTACCTCCACCCCCAATAGCCCAGCTACACATTAAGCAATAGGCACAATATTCTGCCGTTTTAAGTTTTTAGAAACAGGCTTTGGGGATTTGAGATGGAGGGGATATGGAAAAAGGTTCCCAATAGCTTCCCATTCCCCAGCAATGCCTGGACCAGAATATATTTGCAGTAAATATAAAGAGTGTTTTCAAAAATAGGAAGAGTGTTTCTCCTTCACCGCTTAACTACTTCCATATAGCAATTGTTCAATCAATCACTGAACACAAAATCATTAGGTAGACAAGTGTGGCCAATGAAACTGCAAAAAAAAAAAAAAAATCCTGAAGATACCACACACTCTAGTTCATCCATTATCCAACATATCAAAAATGTTAATTAAGTGCCCAAATACAAATAGTAACAAAACACAAAACTAGATCGAAGGACTTTTGCATAGACCATAAGGGTCCTGAACTGTCCTGCAACAATCAAAGAAAAATAGTTCTTCATATTTCAAGCAGAATGTTGGGTGAGTTTACCCAGTTTTATCCAGAAACAGCTTTGTGGTGTGCAAGATCTATTTCAGTAGTTTTAAAATGTATTATGAAATTGAATTGTTTTGAACTGTGGTCAAAACTTTTCAATATAGTGATCATTCTGTAAGTAACATACAGGTTTTCTATCATTTCAGAAGATTAC
This sequence comes from Phrynosoma blainvillii, assembly GCA_026167975.1. NCBI lineage: Eukaryota > Metazoa > Chordata > Lepidosauria > Squamata > Phrynosomatidae > Phrynosoma > Phrynosoma blainvillii. Next base: position 226,314,492 of record JANUYF010000004.1, on the reverse strand, counting down.
CTATAGAGCTGAGAAAGCTTATATATAATCAAAATTAGAACAAATTGATTAAGGTGTGAATCAGTAAATGCAAGTTGGATGTCAGAAGAAAAAAATGTAAACATCATAAGACAAATAAAACTTCTTTAGAAAGGTTTAGGTAGAAGCATAGAATCTGTGCAGACTTTAAAATTTTAAGTATAAAATGTAAGATGTATGAAGAATACTGTACAAATATTTTGTTTGCAGATCTGCCATTTTTTTTATTTTGAGAGGTAAACAAGCTGCACCTTCCTCTTTCCTCTCAAAGTTTGCCATGCCAATTTCTCATTCATTTATGTTTCTTTGCTTTCTTCCATTAACATCTCAGGTGAAATTTATTACATCAAAGTAAATATCTTTATGACATGCCTTGAGAATTTGGTAAATTACTGTATTCTAACTCCAAAATCTCTAGCCTTGGATCTTAATAAGCCATGTTGGAAATGAATAGCTGAAAGGAAGCAAAACATTACTAAATATGAACTGCTAAATAAAAGAGAGTCTAGCTCAGAACTTGAAACAGTAAATACAAGGGATTTTAGTATAATTTAAGACTATTAATGATACCTACAGTAACTGCAGCTGGGCCATATGTTAGACTTTTAAATTTGGCAATTATTTAAGGAATTATTTTAGAGAAACTTTATGTTTAATGATCTAACTCATACATTTACACACAGGAACATTATGCATGTTTGAAAAGCTTAGGAGCATTTTGCACATTCTAGACACTGCTCTCTCACTCAAAACACACAGCAGGGAGACTTGGAAAACCTACTTGCTTGCAACATTTGCAAGCTGGCGGGGGTTCCCAATCACCACCTGACATTAATAGAGGGCAAATAACCTTCTGTCTATAATGCAGACTGTCCTAACATATGGAAAATGAGACCTGTCCCACCTGCCTCTCCAATGGCTTTCTCAGCATTTAAAAAAACTACCTTGACAGATGTGCAAGTTGCTGTGACTGTAAGAACAACTGAAGCTTTCTCACTCTGAGTATACATGTATGTATCACAGTGGCAAGGGGTAATTTTCAGCACAGCAAAAAAGTGAGATACAGTGGTACCTCTACTTACGAAATTAATTTGTTCCAACAGCCATTTCATAAGTAGAAAATTTCGTAAGTAGAAGCAAATTTAACACTGAAATGCCCTAATCCGTTCCAGGCCCCCAGATTCAAGCTACAACTCAATACAAATGTATAATACAGGGTTATTTCGTTAAGTATCTCTAATACAATCCTGGAGATCAAAAGCCAAAAATATCACAAGCCAAAAATACAGTCCTGAATATCAGAAGCCGCAGAAGCCAAAAATACAGTCCTGGAGATCAAAAGCCAAAAATATCAGAAGCCAAAAATACAGTCCTGGAGATCAGAAGCCACAAATATCACAAGCCAAAAATACAGTTCTGGATCTCAGAAGCCACCAATTTCGCTAGCCACACTTCCTCTCCTCTTTCGCAAGCCCAAACAGTGCTGCCTAGCTGAATTTCGCTAGGCAAACACTTCCTCTTTCTCTAGCCAATACAGTGCTGCTTTGCTAGATTTCGCTAACCAATGGCATGCCACGAAATTCGGAGAGCAGCTCGTTTGCGCCAGTTTCGTAAGTTGGAACGCTTTCTTAAGTCGAAGCAAATTTTTTCGGGAGGCACGTTTCATAAGTCGAATTTTTCGGTAGAAGAAGCATTCGTAAGTAGAGGTACCACGGTACTAATATTTGTCAGAGCACCTTCTAATATGAAAGTCAAGGCACTTTTTATTCCAAACTCTTCTAACAATTGTACAGATTCAATTAAACTCTTCGGCTTCACCAGTTGCAGCTTTGGGTAATAAGAACCAAGGGATCAAAGTCTCATTAAGAAACACATGCCTCTGTGAGAACTTTTGCATTTTAAGCACTGTTGTTGTATTATTATTATTTTAGTAAAGGGGCCTTCTGTATCAGACATTTAGAAAATTCAGGTTTGTGAGATCTATTTTTTATTTTTAAATTTGGAAATGCAGTGAAATAGATGTATACTCAGAATGAAAGAATTTTAGATCAGAAACTGAATGGAATACACTTTTCACACACAAAAATCATTCCTGCTCCTAGCAGTATTATATGTGTATGATTTTATTGCTGTTATTGTTAATTAGAAATAGCAATTGTTGCCCATCTATGGCAGGTCTACCTTCTGCTCAACCTGTTCTGCATGCTTCCAGAGATGAAAAGACTTAATCAAGATCCAAGTCCCTCTGAAATATATTTATGTATTTGTTATATTTATAGTCTCCCTTTCCCTCATTGAGCTCAATGCACTCTATCTTATTTTCTTCCTCTACATTTTATACTCATAGCAGCCCTATGAAGGAGCTTAGCAGATTGGTCTACAGCAGCGGTAGGCAACCTTTTTGAGCTGGGGGCCGGGTTGCTGTCCCTCAGACAATTGAGGGGCCAAAGCACCAAAAATAAATAAATAAATAAATAAATAAAAATAATTTTTTTAAAAAAATTAAAAATATGCATGCACACTCTCTCAGCCCCAGAAAAGCCATGGCAAAACCCCTGTGGAGATTTTGCCAAGAAAACCCCAAGAACAAGTAATAACAACAATAATCAATATTATCATGGTGGGCGGCGGCGGCGGCAGCAGGACCAGCCTGGGGCCAGTCCAAAGGCCTCGGGGGGCTGCATCCGGCCCCCGGGCCTTAGGTTGCCTACCCCTGGTCTACAGAGACAGTGGTTGGTTCTAGATAAGGTTCAGTTGCTGCTGGACAGCACTTTCTTCACAAGTAGAACCCTTCTGCACTACACAGCTATATGCTGTGATTCCACTTCAATTGTTATACTTTCATGCTGGGAAGACAATTTATATTTTTCAACCTGACAGCTTCAAGGCCTCACCAGACTACAAACTCCAGAGGCCTCTTCATGCTATATAGTTATAGCACTTCAATTCTGCCATAGTCCCATCCTATGGAATCCTTGAGTTTGTAGTTTGGTAAGAGACTAGAGCTCCCTAAACTGCAAGGGATTCCACAGGATGGAACCATGGCAGTTAAAGTGGAATCATAGTGCTAAAACTGTGGAATGTGAAAGGGGCCCTGGGTTTACTTCTAAATTAGAAACCAAATAGTGACTAACTGTCATCTCTCAGCAGCCAGAACTGACTCAGAAGCCCAATGCCACCAGTGGTGGCCAGTGGTTTCCATGTCAGTGGGACAGTAAAGGTGTTCCAGATCTGAACTTTATGTAAGTTATTCAAGCTAATTAAAACTATCCCCCAAATAGATCCAGCACATCTGTTTAAACTAAAATCCAGAACAGATTCACAACCCACCGACACAGAAACCATTAGCCACCAGTGTCCTCACTATATGACTAAATAACACTTCAGGAATACTGTTTAATCTGGGGGGTTGGCAACTGTAACCATCTGGATAGTTTTGGGCTGCACCTACCATAATCATTCAGCATTTGCTCTGCTGGCTAGGACAGATATACACTGTAGGCCAAAAACACCTGGAGGGCCATAGCTGTGATAACATGATCTCCCATACACTCCTGTCATGTGTCCTGAAAATGAAAATAATGCCACATATCCTCCAGCAGCACTACTACCAGGGCCATCCCAAAACATTTTTCTGCCTGAGAGAAAATACCAGTCACCATTCCCAGTACAGAAGCCAACTGTGCTAGCAGTTGAATTTAACCTCAAGAATAGTGATGAGCCTACAGAGTTTATCACACAGGGGAAATCTGAAGTTTAAACAGTGATTAACCCATGAAAATTGTGCAATTGATATTAAGACGTGCTTAAAATGACATTAATGCAAGTGCCATTATCCCGTGAAGAACCAGGGAATAACCAGGCAAGAAACAGCAAAAAGTCATTCACAGGAAAATACCGTGAATGAGTTACTGTTGTTTCTTGCCTAGTTCTTCACGGGATAATGGCCCTTTAATCACCCTTCATCTCATGTGTGAAAACCATTTGCACAATTGCATGCAAGTGTGGGTTAATCATAGATTCTGCACAGGATAACAGCACTTTGCGTGCTGACATTGTGTGAAAACCATTCGCGCAATTGCGGGTTAATCACGGGTTAACAGTTTATACCTCCAATTTTCCCCCATGTGATAAACTCCTACATCTTCTACTACCAAACGAAGGTGAGGGTGGCATGCTAATTTAAGAGGTACAGAACAACAGAGAGAATGACCAGAGGTCTCAGAAAGAACAGCTACATGACTTTTACTGCTGGTCCCTAGCATCACTCTTCAACTTTATTGTAGAGTATTTGCAGAGGTATCCCCATCAGCAGTTTCCCAGAGGCCCCCTTTTCCCCATACACTCATCCCTCCACATTTGTGGCTCTGACTTTTGCGAAGCTGATTATTCAGATTTTATTAATATGTTCTCTCTAGGAATATCTAGGTCCTCCTGCTCAACTCTGTGGTCAACTTTATCCAAAAGTCACACTGAAAGACCTAGAGCAGGGGTAGGCAACCTTTCCCCTTTAAGGGCCAAGGGACTTCAGCTCCCAGAAGCCTCAGCCATGTTGGCCAATAGTCCCATGTTGGCCAATAGCTCCTGGGATTCTGGGAGCTGAAGTCCCTCGGCCCTTAAAGGGGAAAGGTTGCCTACCCCTGACCTAGAGATTCCTGGAGAGAACACCCCACTAGGCATCTGTAGCTCCTACAGTGCAATTCTATGGTCAATGTGTAGCAGCTGTTGACCACAGAGTTGCACTGGAGGACCTAGAGATTCCTAGAGAGGTGTACTCCCGGGTAAAAACATAGTGCTTTTGTTATTTGCACTTCCCACATTCACATGGGTCCTGTGCCCCTAACCCTAGAGAATGTGGAAGGATGAGTGTAAATCTATGGGCCTTTGCAGACTGCCAGAAATAGTGCACATTAAATTGAGGCACTGCCCTGGCTCAGTGCTAGGGAATCATGGGAACTATATTTTATTGTGGCACCAGAGTTCTCTGACAGAGAAGGCTCAATGTCTCAGAAAAAAATACAATTCCCATGACTCCCTAGCACTGAGCCAGGGCAGTGCCTCAATTTAATGTGCACTATTTCTGGCAGTCTGCAAAGGCCCTATATCTGCTCCTGTGCTGTGTGGCCAGCCAAGAAACACATCTCCAGATCTCCTGAGCACTAGCATCTTCCCACACTGTGGGAAACAGCATGGGAGAGCAAGGTAGTTACAGCTCTGAACGATTTCAGTGTAGTCACAGGTTGCTTTTGACAGGCATATGTCCAATGTTCCTATTATATAATATTCAAGGCTGCTTACAATGAGAAAGAAGTGTGTGTAAGGAAACCCCAGTAGGCACAATGAGATGCCTACAACAGGTGCATGGGGTCGATCAAGCCAGGGGATCCCAACTTGAGGTGCAAGATAGGATTTCATGGGTGCAACAAAGAGTGGCTGATGTCCCTGAATTATGAGTCACAAGTCATCACTTAGCCAGCTGGCAGTGTGCCTTGAAAAGTAGTAGTAGATGGTTGTGTTGCATAGATAGTAGTCTCTTTGTTTATTTAATTAAGAGGAGAGAATAATCAAATTCACATTAACCAAACCTATCTTAGGATGTGGAGCATAGAAAAGGTTGGGAACTACAGGGCTAGAGTGACACTCCATCAACAATTGTTGTGTGCCTTCAAGTCGTTTTTGACTTAGGACGAGCCTAAGAGCAACCTATCATAGGGTTTTCTTGGCATGTATCTTTAGAAAGAGTTCGCCTTTGCTATCCTGAGGCTGAGAGACTGTGACTTGCCCAAGGTCACCCAGTGGGTTTCCATGGCTAAGCCAGGAGTCAAACCCTGGTCTCCCAGTGTCCTATGGCAACCATAAGGCGAACCTATCTTGGGGTTTGCTTAGTACAGGGGTAGGCAACCTAAGGCCCGGGGGCCGGATGCGGCCCCATGAGGCCTTTGAACCGGCCCCAGGCCGGCCCTGCCAACACCGCCGCCCCCCGCCATGATGATATTGATTATTATGATATGATATTGATTATTACTTGTTCTTGGGGTTTCCTTGGCAAAATCTCCACAAGGGTTTTGCCATGGCTTTTCTGGGGCTGAGAGAGTGTGCATGCATATTTTTTAATTTTTAATTTTTATTTATTTATTTATTTATTTTTGGTGCTTCGGCCCCACAGTTGTCTGAGGGACAGCAACCCGGCCCCAGGTTCAAAAAGGTTGCCTACCCCGGCTTAGTATGTATCTTCAGAGCAGGTCTGCCATGGCCATCCTCTGAGGCTGAGAGAGTGTGACCTGCCAAGAGGGATTTCAATGGCTGAGTGGGGGATTCAAAGCTTGGTCTCCAGAGTCATAGTCCAACACTCAAACCAATACACCACACTGTCCCCTTCCCTCCACAATCCTCTCCACTGCCTTCCTATCTGCTGCTGTTGCTGCTGTTCAGAAGTTAAAAAAAAGAGAATGCACTAAAACAAATCACAATACTTGCCCATAGGAAAACCATACTTGACCATAGGGAATCACTGGGAAATACTTGCCCATAGGGAAACATTGGGGAATACTTGCCCATAGGGAATCACTGGGGAATACTTGCCCATAGGGAAGCATTGGGGAATATTTGCCCATAGGGAAACATTGGGGAATACTTATCCATAGGGAAACATTGGGGAATACTTGCCCATAGGGAATCACTGGGGAATACTTGCCCATAGGGAAGCATTGGGGAATATTTGCCCATAGGGAAACATTGGGGAATACTTATCCATAGGGAAACATTGGAGAATACTTGCCCATAGGGAAACATAGGGGAATACTTGCCCATAGAGAAGCATTGGAGAATACTTGCCCATAGGAAAACATTGGGGAATACTTATCCATAGGGAAACATAGGGGAATACTTGCCCATAGGGAAACATTGGGGAATACTTGCCCATAGGGAAACATAGGGGAATACTTGCCCATAGAGAAGCATTGGAGAATACTTGCCCATAGAGAAACATTGGGGAATACTTATCCATAGGGAAACATAGGGGAATACTTGCCCATAGGGAAACATTGGGGAATACTTGCCCATAGGGAATCACTGGGGAATACTTGCCCATAGGGAAACATAGGGGAATACTTGCCCATAGGGAATCATTGGGGAATACTTGCCCATAGGGAAAAATTGGGGAATACTTACCCATAGGGAAGCATTGGGGAATACTTGCCCATAGGGAAACATTGGGGAATACTTGCCCATAGAGAAGCATTGGAGAATACTTGCCCATAGAGAAACATTGGGGAATACTTATCCATAGGGAAACATAGGGGAATACTTGCCCATAGGGAAACATTGGGGAATACTTGCCCATAGGGAATCACTGGGGAATACTTGCCCATAGGGGAACATAGGGGAATACTTGCCCATAGGGAATCATTGGGGAATACTTGCCCATAGGGAAACATTGGGGAATACTTACCCATAGGGAAGCATTGGGGAATACTTGCCCATAGGGGAACATAGGGGAATACTTGCCCATAGGGAATCATTGGGGAATACTTGCCCATAGGGAAAAATTGGGGAATACTTACCCATAGGGAAGCATTGGGGAATACTTGCCCATAGGGAAACATTGGGGAATACTTGCCCATAGAGAAGCATTGGAGAATACTTGCCCATAGAGAAACATTGGGGAATACTTATCCATAGGGAAACATAGGGGAATACTTGCCCATAGGGAAACATTGGGGAATACTTGCCCATAGGGAATCACTGGGGAATACTTGCCCATAGGGGAACATAGGGGAATACTTGCCCATAGGGAATCATTGGGGAATACTTGCCCATAGGGAAACATTGGGGAATACTTACCCATAGGGAAGCATTGGGGAATACTTGCCCATAGGGGAACATAGGGGAATACTTGCCCATAGGGAATCATTGGGGAATACTTGCCCATAGGGAATCACTGGGGAATACTTGCCCATAGGGAAGCATTGGGGAATATTTGCCCATAGGGAAACATTGGGGAATACTTATCCATAGGGAAACATTGGGGAATACTTGCCCATAGGGAATCACTGGGGAATACTTGCCCATAGGGAAGCATTGGGGAATATTTGCCCATAGGGAAACATTGGGGAATACTTATCCATAGGGAAACATTGGAGAATACTTGCCCATAGGGAAACATTGGGGAATACTTATCCATAGGGAAACATAGGGGAATACTTATCCATAGGGAAACATAGGGGAATACTTGCCCATAGAGAAGCATTGGAGAATACTTGCCCATAGAGAAGCATTGGAGAATACTTGCCCATAGGGAAACATTGGGGAATACTTATCCATAGGGAAACATAGGGGAATACTTGTCCATAGGGAATCATTGGGGATGTCCCGTTAAAAAGCGGGGCGAGAGTAGCGTTCCCTCAGTGCGTCTCTCCAAGCAGGCTCCCTCCCAGCCTCCCTCACACACTCCTAGTGCCGAAGTACCTCTGGTCCTTCCTCTTGCTGCCATTTCTCCGAATACGCGGAGCTTCCATGGCGGCCAGCTCTGAGGACTCGGCTGCTCCTTTCCCGCCTGAAAGCCAGCGCTGGCGCATTCATCCTGAGAGAAGCCTCCTACTGGGATGGCCGTCGCCGCCTTCATTAAGCGCGGGCCCTCCTACAGGTTGCTGCCTCTTTTAGAGAGCCAGCTGCGCCCTGACGGCAGGAATAAACCAGTTTCATACCGCCTCAACTGCCACACGGCTCCCTGCTCAGGAATTCTGGGAATGGTCGTTTGTTGTGGTGTCATAGTGCTTTATTTCTGCAGTGTGGCAGAAGCAGCAGCAGCAGCAGCCTTTCAATTGAGAATCAGCAAGGCCCACAGTTAATAGTCCAGTACAGTTTATTCATGACAACCATATAACAGGTTATTTTAGCTATCAAATTACAAAAAAAGATTAGAAGCTTTTAAAACTTTTTGTCGCAGTTGGCTTTATAACATATAAAGCAAAATATTTACATTGAAATGACAAAAAATATTTCATACTAAACATAGCACAAACATAGTAATCCATTCGAATTACTATAATCTTATTTTTTTACAGATCCCCCACAGTTATAGGCATTTAGAAAAGCCTTAAGGACCCATTTGGTTGTTGCCTTTGAGGGATAATTTTTAATTTTTCTTGACTGCTGTTTTAACTAATTAAAACTGGCCAGCTTGTTTCCATTGTATTTCTGTTGGGGTTTTTTTGGTGAGGTTTTTTATTTTTTATTTATTTATTTATTTTTAGCTGAAAGTTGTACATTTCTTCTTTTTTAACTCTGGCTTTTGTTTAACATTTTCAAAAGCTTGCTTGAAAAAGTGGTTAACTACAAAGGTGGCATGTAAATCTTTCAGATAACATCAGGAGCTGTACATTACAAAGGAAGCTGCAAGAAATTTAAGGACAATGAGGTTGTAGATAGTGCTATATATTGCTATATTTATTGGCAGAGGGTTTGGGGGGAGCTTGTAGTGCAACAACATGGAGGAGGGTCACAAGTTCCTCACATAGCAGCAGCTTCTTTTCTCGTCTGGGTTGGCTAAGGATGGATTTGGTCTAGAACCCAAGAGTATTATGATCCAGAACCTCCCTGCCCCTGACATCCCACACTTTATCCTTGGTGTAGTCAGCTGCAGTAACAATCCTATGACACCTTAAAGATTTAGGGCCTGAACAGACTGCCAGAAATATTCCAGCTTGAGACCACTTTAACTGTCCTGGCTCAGTGCTTAGGGAATCATGGGAACTGTAGTTTTTTCTGAGACATTGAGCCTTCTCTGTCAGAGAGCTCTGGTACCACAATAAACTACAGTTCCCATGATTCCCTAAGAAATGAGCCAAGACAGTTAAAGTGGACTCAAGCTGGATTATTTCTGGCAGTCTGTTCAGGCCCTGAATCAATTTATTATGGCATGGGTGCTCTGTCGTCCACAAAAGCTTCCATCATACTAAACATCATAAGATACATAATTCAAAGATATAGCTGTGTTAGTCTGTAAAATCAGTATGTAGAGAGATCTTGTAGCACCTTTGAGACTAACTGTAATAAAGAAGTTGGCAGCATGAGCGTTCCTAGACTCGTAAATCTACTTCCTCAGATGCATTTAGTGGAGAGGGCACTATATGCATCTGAGGAAGTAGAATGAGGTCTAGGAAAGCTCATGCTATCAACCTCTTTATTTCAGTTAGTCTCAAAGGTGCTACAAGATCTCTCTACATCATAAAAGAAGCCAGTGGAGCTTGGAAAGCTTGCAACATGTATTTTGTGGGCTTTGGTTGTCCCCCGTAAAGGTATCAGTGGATTTTGGATGTCATTGTACTGTACTTTGCTACATGGCCAGGTTGACCAGATGTCCTAACCTCAAAGGAGGACATGACACTGCAAAATGGAGGACATTCAAGAAAGAAAAAATGGAGGACACGACCAAATAAAAGCTCACAACACTCACAGAAATAGAAAACCCACGCATATTAGTCATGCTCAAAATGGTGGACATTTTGGAATTCCTCCTGGACAGAAGGTATTGAAATGTACGACATGTCCTGGAAAAGGAGGACCTCTGGTCACCTTGTACATGGCCAACACTAGACTATGGCTTTAGAGACCAGGGTTCAAATCCCAGCTCAGCCATGGCAACCCACTGGGTATCCTTGGGCAAGTCACACTCTCTCAGCCTCAGAGAAAGGCAAGGGCAAACCCCCTCTGAAGAAACTTGCCAAGAAAACCCCATGATAGGGTAGCCATAAGTCGGAAATTACTTGAAGGCACACAACAACACAGCTATCCTTGGAGATATATATATATATATATATATATATATACATACCACACACATACACATACACACACATACATGCCTCGGTTGGCTCAGGGGTGACAGTTTACCTCAGGAGTGGGGTTTAAAATTCTCCACACACAAAGGCAGGCTCTGCTTTTAATTTTGGCTGCATCCTGACTGCAGAGATAATCTTCTCTGAATCTATTTTCACTGCCATGGCTCCATGCTCTGGAATTCTGGGAATGGTCATTTGTTGTGGCACCAGAGCACCACTTCCATGACTCAATGCTTTAACTTCCATGACTCAATGCCATGGAATTCTGGGATTTGTTGTGGCGCCAGAACTCTCTGATAGAGAAGACTAAATACCTCACAAAACTACAAATCCCAGAATTCCATAGCATTGAGCCATGGCAGTTAAAAGTGATGTTAAACTGATTTATTTTGTGTAGTGTGGACAAGAACAAAGTGTGCCCCACAACATGTCAGTTGGGCAGTGAATATGCTCTGAGTTTGAACACTGAAGGAGGTAACCAAGGTGCAAAAGCTATTTAGGGAATAGAGTTCAGCACCTCAGATTTATTCTGAACCCTTTAAAGTTCAAACTGAAGCCCAAAGTGAACTCACTGCCCTATTCACACAAAATTTAGGGTCTGAAGAGACTGCCAGAAATAATGCAGCTTGAGACCACTTTGACTGCCCTGGCTCAGTGCTAGGGAATCATGGGAACTGTAGTTTGTGGCACCAGAGCTCTCTGACAGAGAAGACTCAATGCCTCAGAAAAAACTACAATTCCCATTATTCCCTAGTGTTGAGCCAGGACAGTTAAAGTGGTCTCAAGCTGCATTATTTCTGGCAGTCTCTTCAGGCCCTAACTGCCAAAGTGCACAGCCATCAGTTCACTACTGAAAAAACCCTCTCCTTCATGTTCTTACTAATAGGCCCAAAAAGGGAATCAGTAGCAAAGTCCTTCCAAATATTGAAACCAAACCATATAAGGCTTAAAAGGTTGAAATAAAAATTATAAATGGAATGTACTCCCAACACTTACCTAGGAGTAAGTCCCATCGAAGTAAATAAGACTTAACTTCTGAGTAGATGTAAATCCAAGTTTCTCATTCCCACATTAAAAATTTCCCCATTCTCCTTGCCTGTGAGATCGTTTGTCATCGGTTTTTCCATTTTCAATAATGATTTTGTGTGCAAATTGTGCAACCTGCACTAATTGTGTAGCTAAACTATAATACTTGCTGCTTTCTTACATGCATTTTTTAAACAATAGAACTGCTGGAAGCATTGTCTGCATCTTTTTGATGTGTATGTAGAGAGATCTTGTAAAACCTTTGAAATAAATGCATCTGAGGAAGTAGACTGTAGTCTAGGAAAGCTCATGCTGACAACTTTCTTTCAGTTAGTCTCAAAGGTGCTGCAAAAATCTCTCTACATACTGATTCTACAGACTAACACAGCTATATCTTTGATTTCTTTCTGATGTGGTTTTAATATGGTGTGGGATTGCTTTACAAAGGGACAAAAATATTGGTTTTGTGAAGAGACATTTAGCACAAATTTTAGAAACCTTGACCAAAAAACTGCTTGTATTATTCTCACATAGGTAGTGAGAAATCTTGCATTTGTCAACAAACAGTTGAATAATTCAGTGAGATTATATTATATAGGATTACAGGCTATATAATTCCTTATCCAGAATTCTGAAATCCAAAATATTCCAAAATCCAAAATTGTCCACACGGTGGCTGAGATAGTGACACCTTTGCTTTCTGATGGTTCAGTGTACACAACTTTGTTTCATGCAAATATTATATATAAAATTACTTTCACATTATGTGCAGAAGTGGTATACGAAATGTAAATGAACGTACAGTTTAGACTTGGGTCCCATTTCCAAGATATCTCATTATGTGTATGGTATTCAAAGACACAGCCATGTTAGTCTGGAAAATCAATATAGAAAAGGATCTTGTAGCACTTTTGAAAGAAAGATGCTGGTAGCATGAGCTTTCGTAGTCTTGAGCCTACTTCCTCAAATACATGAGATCCTATAGGAAATATAGGACCTGAAATTCTTGTCCCAGCCATTTCAGATAAGAGAAAGTCAACCTGTATTATAGGAGTGGGTAACTATAAAATAGAGTTTCCAACAAGAAACCATCCAGTATCAATAGGCATTTGGCATAAAAATCAGATTAACTGAATACACTGTGAAGGCGGCAAAAGTAGGAAGCCATAAACTAAGGTGCATGATGCAGTTATGTTAAATGACAGAATAAGACTGGAAACAACAATTTAAAGGGGTGTATGTGAAGAATTAGAAAACTTAGGGCCTTTACAGACTGCCAGAAATAATGCAGCTTGAGTCCACTTTAATTGCCCTGATTCAGTGTTAGGGAATCATGGGAACTGTAGTTTATTGTGGCATCAGAACTCTCTGACAGAGAAGGCTAAATGTCTCAGGGAAAAAAAACTACAGTTCCCATGATTCCCTAGCATTTAGCCAGGGCAGTTAAAGGGGATTCAAGCTGCATTCTTTCTGGCAGTCTGTAAAGGCCCTGTGTCGATTAAAAAATCACCCAGAGATGGACTGCAAACAGAACAGAACCCAGATACTCTAGATCAGGGGTAGGCAACCTTTCCCCTTTAAGGGCCGAGGGACTTCAGCTCCCAGAAGCCTCAGCCATGTTGGCCAATAGTCCCATGTTGGCCAATAGCTCCTGGGATTCTGGGAGCTGAAGTCCCTCGGCCCTTAAAGGGGAAAGGTTGCCTACCCCTGATCTAGATGTCTTTCTGAGCTTGCACAAACCCAATGTCATTTGTTTGCACATCAGCTAGCCTCAGAGTTAACACATGTCTGCTGACACCAGACTCTTGTGTTGCTGTTAAGGCTGAATCTGTATTAGAAGGAACAAGGTCTCCATGACAAAAGTATTGCTATATTATTAAGTCTTTCTGCTCAGGGTTCCAGACATTCCATTGTGTTCCCCCTTCCCCAGACTTCCTTCTCCCTCTGCAGTCACTATGCTATTCAACATAGTCCTCATGGGGCTGTGGGGGGCAATGGACAAAGTTCTGCCCAGTCTTAACAACATTAAATATTTTTATCTCTCTGCTGATGTCTAGGAGCAGCTTGTCCAGAAACCAGGAACTTGCCTGTATATAAATGAGATGCTTCTTTCTGTCCTACTCAAGTGTTTCTGTTCTAACCACGCCATTCTATTTGCTCCTCCCAATACACATAAGCCCATTATCAATGTTTCTCCCTCTACATCTAATGCCACTAAATTATGGAGCAGGGGATGTCTCTTACCTAAGACATGTGGGTGAGAGGTATGTTTTGGTACGTGAACACAGGAAAATGTGACTCAGTATTAGTACACATTGTGAGAAATATATTCTGAAACATTTAGTTTGATGCTTCCATTTATTGATGGTACTGCTACTAGAAGTTTTCTTAATAATTGTAAATAAACGTTTGAATATTTACTGCATTGTAAAATAATTATCTCTTTAACTGTTCTTCTGTCCATCTCCAGAAATTTGTTATCTTACCTAATGCTATAAAATCTTTCTGGAAACACCTTTTCTGAAGAGTGACATGTTCCAGGAGGAACAACATAAGGGAAACAACTTAAGGATTTACAGACCATGTCAGAATATCATAAATTATCAGTCTCAGAATACTTAATCACAAATGAAAGAACATGAGAAGGAACTGAAATTTAAATGAATTAATATGCTAACTTTAAATGTGGTCTGCTTGGCTTGCATGTCAGGAGAAAGATGGGATATAAATTAAATAAATAAAATTTAAATGCAGCATTTTTAATATTTTTACTGTTTCCGTGGGCTATTTTAGGAAGAGCTTTGGTGATAGAGGTCTGCTCCTTAATTTACATGTTTAGTTAATGCCATTACTCACCTCGAACCCTTGAAAGGTGGACTACAAATCTTTAAAGCAATATTATTTTTGATCTGCTTCTCAGATATGCATTTTTGAGTGTTAGCTTAACAAAAAATAATTTCAGCCCTGAATGAAAATTACGATAATGCACATATGCATGTTTATTCAAACATTTTACTCTTTGTTGCAAATGAGGAGGGAAGAAGGAAACACAGACTAATTTTATATACTTAAACTGTTTTATTAATAATTACAGGCTATTTTTTAGAATTTTTAAACAAAGGTCTATAAATACAGGCTAATTCCACCTGAACGGTTCTTAAAAGCCATTTAAAATTTTAACTAATGCCATTGAAGCTGACACAGCAGTGGTTTATTTGGAAGCCTTCAAGTAAAGGTTCTGTAATCAGTCAGTAACATGAAATGTAACATCAAATGACTCAGAACTTTCAATCCTATACAAGAAAGCTTGAATATATATATATATATATATATATATTATATATACACAGATTTTGTATTGGTCCACCGAGTATGCCTTTAACAAAAGAGTAAGAAATTTACGTAGTCCAGTTAAACATACAATATGTACGATTAATGTTGTTACAAAGTTTGTATAGATAAATTATGGATATTAATACTTGCAAGAGGTTTCCCTAGGTTATTTTTCTGATTAGGTGTTTTCATATGCTCACTTCCCAGTACAAGAGAGAAAGCCTCTTAGAAGAAGTCTCAAAAAAAATATTCTGGAAAACTCAGAGAACAATTACTTTCTTCAAAAGACTCTTGCAGCAGCATCCACAGGTAACTGGAAGGAATTTAGTCTGACAGTGGTGACTATGCATTTCCTTGCGGCAGAAGGGGAAAAAAATAATTTAAAAACTATCTCAGGCACAAATACCACAGGGTTTTGGAAAAAGCTCACCAGTTCTGTAAAACTATAGCCAAATTGTGAGCGTACTGAAGATGGAAAAGGACTCACATTGGGGAAAAACTCTGAAGGACAGAACATTTCACACAGAATAAGGCCAGGATTGGGAACCATGCCATGCTCCTGATGTTGCTAGACTGCAACTCCCAGCATTTCTCACCACTGATGATGCTGGGTAAGCCTGCTGGGACATGAACTCCAGCAACATCTAGAAGGCCACACAATTCCCACTCCTGGAATAGGAAATAAGTTACTTTCATTAACATTAAATCTTACTTTGACTCAGTGACTAGTTTAAGGTGCAACTCTCAGTTGGCATTCAATAAATTATACATAACAGCAACCGACAACTGTTGTAAACTATGTCTTTATATGCAGTATATTTCCTACTCCATTTCCAATTCAGCTGTCAACGTGCCAGTTAGTTGCATGTTCCACAAAAGAAACTGCAATCAGCAGTGGGGCATCATAAATTCTGTCAGTAACCTTGGCCAAATATTCTAATTTCACTAATCTTTCAGGAAAAGTCCTGAATTTCTATTTTTAAAAACCTGATGGACAGGCAAACTGGCAGATAAGTTTCAGACAACACTTACTGCATATGGAACCTAAGACATTCTTATTAGTTATTGAGCCTAGCAGCAGAACCATAATTAAAAGGAAAACCATAGGCACAAAAGCACACCATATGCCCAATAACAATTGCCATAATTTCTGTAAAACATACAATAGGTTTTAATACCTATGGTAACTTGATGTGAAAATTTCAGAATCAGGATTATCACAGCAGTGCTTGGTCACCTGAATATTTCCAAGCCAGGGAAGTAAGTAAGTGTGTGTGTGCATGTGCACGTGTATATATATATGTATAACTATGGTTTGGTTGGCTATATGACCAACTTTGCTTTCTGGTGAATGTGTTCACTGTCTAAGCTATGTGAGAGAACTAAAATAATTCAGTATTATAGGAAATGGCCTATCTGAAGAAACAAATAATCAAGAGTTGAAACAAGCCTTGTAATCATTTTTAAAAGAAAGGTAACACATGACCAGCTATCTGCCTAGACCATGACTACATAATGTATTAATTACATGTAGTTACACATCCCTGCACTTTTTTCAATCTTATATATCAATGCCAAGGGATTAGACATGAGATGTTATTGCCCTTTGAGATCTTACAAGAACAGATTGCTGTGGCTCATTACTCTCAAATTTAAGGACAGAACTGTCTTTTTACATTAAAAGAAGCTACTTCGGTGTGATGTTTATAGTAAAGAATATTTCCAAGACAAACAGAAATGGAAGCATGTTATATTAAAGACTAGTCAGCTGAGATCAGTGAACATGAAAATGAAATTGCAAAAAAGTTGCTCAAAAATCACATTTGCAGGAATTTAAAGCCTTTTTTACTTCCCTGTTTGTATGTATCTTCTGATTAGCTTTACATATAGCTTAGTTATCCAGGGAAAGGGAGAAATGGTTGAGGCAATTTTCATGCTTCTGAAATCTCAGATTTACTGAGTGCAATAGCTAATTCTAAGTCTTCTTGTTCTTGTTGTTTTAACCTTGCAAGTCGCTCCTTCTCCTCTCTCTCACTTTCTCTTTTTGCCCATTCAATCATATCTTCTTCAGTAGGATACTAAAAAAGAGAAGCCAGACATTTGCTAATAAGAACAGCAGATTAGAGTTCAATTGTTTAAAACAGGATTCTGTTTTGAGCTGGTTCAAATTATTATTACCATCATTTAGACTGGAAATAAATGTTTAGTTTTTATATGTTATTTACATGGTTCATTATTTCATTATTTTAAATTAAAGAGATAAAAAATACCTTTCTTTGCCCATGGCCTCTAAGGCAGATTCAAATTGCACATCTACTTTGTGTGCATGTGCCTTCAAACCATTTGTTGACTTATGGTGACCCTTTGAATCTCATAGGATTTTCTTATGCAAGGAATACTCTGAAATGGTTTTGTCAGTTCCTTCCTCTGAAATACAGCCCACTGCACCTAATATTCATTCTAAGCAGGACTGACCCTGCTAGCTTAGCTTTCAAGATCAGACAGGATCTGGTGCCTTAGGGTATTTAGGCCTTGCACATCTAGCTTACCTTATTTTTAAAAAGAGTCCATAACAAAAGAATGGCTACTGGGTATTTGGCATGGCCACTATTTATGTTAATCCGCAAGAAAATCTGTTTAAGAACATAATAAACTCATATCCTATAGTTAAAACAGTTTGTTATTTAAAACCACCCAAGGATCATGACAAATTTTGAAATTCTTACAGATTCAACAGCAGCAGCATGGAAAAAAAAACCAGAATATTACTGTCTGTTTTGGCCCCACAACAGTGGTAAGGAACCTTTGGACATCCAGATATGTTAAGACTACAAATTCCATAATCCCTTTCTATGTGGCATGTTGGCTGCAGCTTCTAGGAGCCAGAATCCAAAAGATCTGGAGGGTGAAAGTTTCCCCACTCTATCCTAAAACTTGTATCCCATTTTAAAGAAAGTATTTGAAATGGACAGCACGCAACAAAATAGAACAGGGGTTCCCAACCTGTGCTCCAAGGAGCCCTTAGGGCTCTGCATGCACTTCCCAGGTGCTGGGCAGCTGCTCCAGGAAAATGAAAGAAACAAAAATTGAATGAAATACAAGAATAAGAATATATTCTTATCCAGGGGTCGGCAACCTATGGCCCATGGGCTGCACCCAGCCCACTGACCAGCTGCCGCCGACCGGCTGCCTCCGCCGCACACGTCACGGCCGCCATTTTGTTTACCAAAATGGTGGCCGTGACTCGCTTGTGCATGCGCAGTACTCTTGTGCATGCGTGAATGAGCCGCGGGCGCCATTTTGGCAAACAAAATGGTGGCTGCGACGCGCGCGGCAGCAGGGGTCGGCGGGGGCCATGAGCGCGCGTGCCACCATTTCCCCCCGACCAGCCCGGCAGAAGACCTGGGGACCAGCGACCGGCCCCAGGTAAAAAATCCTTGCCGACCCCTGTTCTTATATATATAGTCATCTCTTCACATTCACAGACTTGGTATTCACAAATTTGGTTATTTGTCATCAGAGGGGCCAGGAGAGCCTACGTGCGAGCACCTCCCACCTCCTTCTCCAATGCTTGGGACAGCTCTAGTCAGCTGTCCCAGGCATCAGAGGTTAGGTGGGAGGGGTTCACATATGGGTTACCCTGGTCCCTCCCATGTCTGGGACAGCTTGCCAGAGCTGTCCCAGGCATCAGAGGGGAGGTGGGAGGGGCTTGCCTTATTCGTGAATTTTCCATATTTGCAGGGGTTTTGTTCCCCTAACCCCCGTGAATGTGGAGGGCCAATTGTACTCTTAAACACCATTAACTTGTAAGACATAGGGTAGGCCTCTTAGGGCCTCCGCGAGTCATAACGATTAGAAACTCCTGGAATAGAAGTATCTCAAATTATCAATCACAAACTGCTTAAGTAACAGAGCAAGATTTAAACATGTTTCAGTTTTGTATGGGTAAATAAGTAAACTCTGTGTAAATCAGAATAGATTTCATAGTTACAGACTGTCTTCTCAGATCTCAACAAAGGGCAGGTGTGTTTTTAGGATGCTGAAATTGGTATACAAAGTGCACCAATTCTGTAAAATACCAGATCTGGCCATGGTGACCCACACCTCAGTTCCCTCTCAATGTGATTACTGTAGTATGCACCATATGTTGCAGCCTTTGGCAAGTATTTGGAAACAACAGATGATTCAGAATACTGCAACAGACTGCTGATCACAGCTGGTTATTGGCTGCGTTTGTTAGCACAATTCAAAGTGCTAGTTATTGCCTGCACTGCATGAAACCACATTATCTCAAGGACCAGATGAGCTTGGTGCTGTATTAAGATTTTCAGGGGTGGTCCGCTGAGTCGCATCTATGTGAGAGTTTTGTTTTGCAGGGATGCAAGAGACAGCCTTCATGGTATCTTTTTGTTTAGACAGGTCTTCAGACGGATTGTTTTCATCTGCTACTGGATGATGGCAGTTGGTTAGCATCAATTTCTTAGCTGCTTGCTTTATATGTCTGATAGTAAAGGTAAAAACAGCTTTATGTGTCTGATAGTAGCTTCATCCTATTTCATTATTTTGTAATTGCTCTTTTTATTACACTGGGTTGCTTAATAATGCAGACAACAGGATAAAAATAAAGTAAGTTTGTGAACACATGTAGGCATGTATGCTCATATCTTTGGGCATGCCCTCATAACTTGACTCAAAAAGCATTTACAAATTTGGGCAGAATAAAGGAGGAGGAATGGCTCAGCTTCATGCATGTCAGTTCTATTTCATATTCCTTGAAAAAAGCACATTGGCTACCTTATTTGGGTATCTGTAATAACACAAATAAGAAATTTGTACAGTGGGCCCTTCACATTTGCTGGGGTTAGGGGCACAGGACCCCTGTGAAAATGGAAAACCCACAAAGAAGAAAACACTACTTTTTTTTAAACTGAGAGACCACCTCTCCAGGAATCTCTAGGTCCTCCAGCACAACTCTATGGTCAACATCTGCCAAAAATAGACCACAGAATCATGCCGGAGGACCTAGAAATGCCTAGAGAAGTGTTTTCTCTAGTAATCTCTTGATCCTCCAGTGCAACTCTATGGTCAATTTCCAGCAGAATCTCTCTGGAGAACCTAGGGGATTCCTAGAGAGGACATATTAATCAAATCCACAAATAATCAAAACTGCAAAAGTCAAAGCTGCAAACATGGAGGACTGACAGTAGTGTATTATTGAGAAAAGAACTCTGTGCCTTGTCTTAAAGTCCACTTGGCCACTAGGTTTTAAATTTCTTGTCTTCCTTTATTATAGTTTGCAGGCAGCCTATTCACTCCTGTGTGTAGGTCCTCAAAGCAAATCTGACTCACTGCTTGACTTGTCCTACAACTAACACTCTTCACCCCCTCCATTGTTCACAGCTATAGGAATAACCAGAGATTAGAAAGTTGCTTTTTGCAAACAGCCACCAGCCATGCTAGCTGCGGGATTCTAGGAGTTGTAATCCAAGATGACATTTTCCCAACCTTTGGGAATACCCTGCCTGCAAAGCCATGCTATTGCAGAAGATGTCTAGGCCAAGTACCCTTCCCCAGATTAACCTTCCATCAGAAGATGGCTGATTGCCAAGAATGAACTTGGGGGACAAGATTTCCTTGTTACAGTATCAATTTAGATGTTTGAGTTCTGTAAGGGATTAAAGAGATGTGCTGTTTATTTTCTAATTGCTTAACTTTGGCATTAACATATGCATTGGGAATAAACTATGTACTGCACCTGATTTACACACATTAAAACCCTGAGGCATAATATGCAATTACAGCTTAATACAAAAGACCAGGAATCTTTCAGACACCCATTAGTCAAGTACAGCTAAATAAAAGATTAATGTGCAGCTAACAAAATATCTAACTGGCTTAATTTGACCTAGATGTATGTTATAATGTATTCTTTAAGAGAGGAATAACTAATATTAGGATATGCTATATCATTGCCTTGCTGTATGGAACCCATTTGACCATCTTTGAGCCTGGGAAGTTTATAGAAATATTTCCTCTTCTTTACAACATAGTCATAAATGTTAACTGGATGCCTCCCCATCCTGTTTACTTACAGCACTGAAATTAGCAAAATTGCTGGTGTCCATTTCTTTGCACACACCAGTAGGAGCAAATGGGTCGGCTTCCTGTTCTTTGGGAACATCACAGCCTGGGAAGGGCTGGAAAGGATCATTCAGTTTAAAGGAATCGGAAGACTCCAATTTGTTGATAGGTCTTTTTCCTACATCAAAATAATCACTTTAGCATGATTATGAATGTGGCAGAAATATTTAGCCAGTGTAAAACAGCATCTGAAACATGCCATCCTATTATTTAGCAAAAAACAAAACAAAACAAACCTCAAAAACCTTAACTAATTGTTATAGGTCTGACAGCGTGGTTTCTTAGAAAGATCTTTTCTTCAGGTTTTGAATTCTTTAAAAAAAATATTGGCAATATTCACACGTAACTTTAAAATCACAACTTCTCAATTTATGGCTCCAAACATCTATTTAAAAGTTAGAAGAGCGACATAAAATTCTTTAGTAGAAATTATCCCTTCAACAATTAGTTTGCAATTAACATAAAATCAGAAGTTCTTTCAAATGAAATAAAATACTCCTGTTATAGCTATAATTATATATTTTTAAAAAGCACATACACACACGTCCTCCAGTTTCTTACCAGGAGGAAGAGGACAAGGTCTGGTGGGTGTTCCAGTTTTGGGAGGCAAAGCAGGAGGAACATCTTCAATTTTGGCTGGAGGTTCCTCAAACACATTTTTGGTTATGACAACATTGTTGACAGAGACTGCTGCAGATGCACTAAAGGGATCATCATTGTTTGCCTTAAAAAACAAAACCAGGAAAAGCATTATTTTAACCCTTTTAATATATATTTAAGATTTAACATTAGATGCCTTGTAGATAGATCCCTATTGCTTCCAGCAGTGTTGTATTTTTTAAAAATCCAAATTATGCATATTTGGTAAAACTGATCAAGTCAATTTTGTGCAAAACACTTCTTGAAAGTCTCAGTGCTTCTTGCAAAATCTCGGTATTGCAATCAATCATATACATTTTCCATGCTGTATTGCACCAACACAGTTAAACAGTAGTTAAGGATAAAGGTTGGATTAATTAGTCTTGAGCATCCTCACCATCACTAGAAAATGGACCTGTGAGCATGCAATAGTATATAAAAATAATGCTAATGAAGTGGCTTCCATATCCTTGTAGCAGTTTTCCCGACAACTGCATTCATCCATACGATGCTGTTTGTTGTTGTTGTTAGCTGCCCTTGAGTCAGTTCCAACTCATGGTGACCCTGTGGATGAGACATCTCCAAGAATCCCTATCTTCCACTGCCTTGCCCAGATCCTACAAGCCTTTCCCCATAACCCCCTTGAGTCTATCCATCTGGTTTGTGGTCTTCCTCTCATTCTTCTACCTTCTACCTTTCCTAACATTATTATTTTTTTCTAGTTATTTGTGCCTTCTCATTATGTGGCCAAAGTACAATAGTCTCAACTTAATCTTCTTTGCTTCCGAGGAGAACCCTGGTCTGATCTGTTCAAGAACCCATTTGTTTGTCTTCTTGTCTGTCCACGGAATCCTAAGTACTCTTCTCCAGCACCACATTTCAAATGATTGATTTTCTTTTTGTCTGTTTCCTTCACTGTCCAACTCTCGCATCCGTACATGGTAATTGGGAATACAATGGCCTGGACAATTCTGACTTTAGTGCTCAGTTGTATGTCTTTGCTCTTCAGTATCTTTTCCAGTTCTTTCATAGCTGCCCTTCCCATTCCTAGTCATCTTCTTATTTCTTGATTGCAATCTCCATTCTGGTCAATGTTTGATCCTAGATACGGGAATTCTTTAACGGTTTCAATTTCCTTGTTGTCTCGATTGTGTATTTTTTCTGTGGTCATTATTTTTGTTTTCTTTATTCAGCATCAGACCTGCCTTTGCACTTTCATCTTTGACTTTTCTTATTAACTGTTCCAATTCCTCTTCTGCGAATATTATGGTGTCAATCGCATATCTTATGCTGTTAAAATTGCTTCCTCCCATCTTAACTCCTCCTTTTTCTGATTCTAATTCTGCTTTTCTTATGATGTTTTCAGCATATAAGTTAAATAAGTAGGATGATAGGATGCAGTCTTGCCTAATCCCTTTGCCTATTGGGAACCACTCTGTTTCTCCGAATTCTGTTCTGATGGTGGCCTCTTGTCCGTGGTACAGATTCCTCATCAAGACTATAAGCTGTAGTGGCATCCCCATGTCTTTGAGTGCATTCCATAATTTTTCGTGATTTGTACAATCAAATGCTTTGCTGTAGCCTATGAAACACATGCTGATTCTTTTTTAGAATTCTGTGGTGCACTCCATTAGCCATCGTATGTTTGTAACGTGGTCCCTAGTGCCCCTTCCTCTTCTGAATCCTGTTTGCACCTCTGGAATTTTTCTCTCCATGTATGGTTGGAGTCTGTGCTACAGACTTTTGAGCATTACTTTGCTTGCATGTGAGATTAGTGCTGTTGTCCTATAGTTGCTGCAGTCTTTTGTTATCTCCTTTCTTGTGGAATGGTATGTATATCGAGTCTTTCCAGTTTGTTGGCCACCATTTTGTTTTCCATATTTGTTGGCATATTTCAGTTAGCACTAAAGTTGCATCTGTCTGTAGGCACTGTAGCAGTTCAATTGGGATATCATCTGTTCCCGATGATTTATTTTCCCCCATTTCCTTTATTGCAGATTCCACTTCTTAGAATTTGGGGTTCATCTTCATATGGCTCCTCATTCTAAATATATTCATTCCTTCATCTCTTTTGTATAACTCTTCTGTGTACTGCCTCCAGCATCTTTTTATTTCTTCTTGTTCCTGTATTATGTTCGTTTATTCTCCATACAGCATCCCTGCCCTCGGTTTGAACTTGGCTTTAATTTATCAGATTTTTTGATAGAGGTCTCTTGTTCTTCCCTTATTGTTGTTGTCTTCTATTTCTCTGCATTGGTCATTGTAGTATAAATTTCTTATCCCTGTGTGTCAGACATTGGAAAGTTGTGTTCGTACTTCTGGCTTTGTTCCTATCTCTCTTTGCTTTTGCTTTTCTTCTTTTATTGCAGGAAGTGTTTCATCTGTCATCCATTGTTTCTTATCTTTCTTTTTGGGCACTGTTCATGTTTTCTTGCATTCGTCCTTAATTATGTCTTTGATTTCTGTCCACAGTTCTTCAGGTTCCTGGTTGATTATACTCAATAGTTCAAATCTGTTTCTTACATTGTCCTTGAATTCATCTCAAATGTTATTCAGCTCATATTTTGAATGGAAGCAAAAACCATCATTATATTTTGGTATAATGATGGTTTTTGCTTTCTTCTTCAGCTTAACTCTGATTTTTGTTATGAACAGTTCGTGGTCTGTGCCACAATCAGCTCCTGCTCTGGTTTTGGCCACAAGGATAGAGTTTCTCCATCCTCTACTTCCAATTATGTAGTATATCTGGTTTTTGTGTTTACCATCTGGTGATGTCGAGTTGTACAGTCTCCTATCTGGTTGTATGAAGCTGGTATTTGCAATGAATAGATTATTGGCCTCACAGAATTCTATCAGACGCTCTCCTGCTTTATTTCTTGTTCCTAATCCAAATCTTCCTACTGTTTTTTATTGTTCTTTGTTGCCAACTTTAGCATTCAAGTCTCCAATGATTAGTTTGAAATCTTGTGATAGTATGTTGTCAATTTCCTCCTGGACTGTATAATTGAATCTTTCAATTTCCTCTTCATCTGCATCTGTGATTGGTGCATATAACTGGATTATTGTTGTGTTTATAGGTTTACTCTGAAGCCTTGTTGATAATACACAGTCTGACTTTGAGTTGTATCCTTTGAGTGCTCTAGTTATATCTTTCCTTAGTATGAAAGCCACCACATTTCTTCTTGTTTTTTCATTTCCCGAATAGATTACTGTATAGTTGTCTGAATCAAAGTGACCCATTCCTGTCCAATAAAACTCACTCACTCCTAGTATTGCTATATTCATGCATTCCATTTCCTTTTTTACTATGTTTATTTTTCCCTGGCTCATGCTTCTCACGTTCCATGTTCCAATTACATATATAGTGTTGCTTCTAACTATGCTTGTTTTGTTGGACATGTTTTCTGTCCAGCCTCCCCCTCTCTAGTTGTTGGTTTTTGAGCTGTCTCACCTAAAGGGTTTTCTTGGTGAAATGATCTCACAAGGATACTCTCCCTCAATTCTCTTTTCCCTTTCCTTTTTACACTCCTAGATGTTTTCCCCACCCTCTCCTCCTCCTCTCTGCCTCCCACTTTGTCCCCATAGGTGGCATGAGTGGTCTTCTCATCTTCTTGTTGGGGAAGGCCCTGATGTTCCTAGCCTGCAGCGCTGAAGCCTCCCTCTTTGTCCATCGCCTTTCTGGTCTCGGGGGGGGGGGGGAGCAGAGGGGAGGCTTTGATGTACCTGGGCTCCCAAGCCCCCTTTTTTTGTACCAATGGATGGCAGTGCCCTTCTGGTCTCACAGGGGAGGGGAGGCTTTGATATACCTGTGCTCCCACGCCTGTATGGTGCTGTACCCACTTTCATTTTTCATTCACAACCCCATGGCAACAGACTATAAAATCTTACCCAACTCATGCTTGGAGGCACATTGTTCTTGTAAGAATATGAAAAATTTAAGTTTCAGAAACAAGTTAAACAGCATCCGCTCTCTAGCCATTTTTGAATGGAAGCAGAATGAAGAAGGACAGCTCACAAGACAATGCAAGTACTAGCAGACCTCTTGGGGCTGTGTGTAAAAAAATCTGGCTAAAAAACAACTGTGTTTTAGCTTTTGTAAACAATAAATTTATTTGCAAAAAAACCAAAACTACTGTATATACTTGACTATAAGTCAGCGTGATGTACAAGTCGAGGGCAGGTTTTGGAGCCAAAATTATGGATTTTGATATGACCTGTGGATAAATTAAGGGTAAAACCTAGGGGCATGTAACAAAGGATCTAAAGGATGAAGCAAAAGAAAATGAATGCCAAAGAATTATAAGAATTCCAGCAGGCATATCTGTTTGTGCTTACAGCTGGATGGATGAGAGAGTAGACGGGGGGGGGGGGGGGGGTCAGTGCTTCCAGGACAGATTACACTCTTGCCTTTCCCTAGGAAATGATTCATTTTAAAACAAAAGTTAAAGTACAGTACTCACATTGACCCGTGGATAAGCTGACTCAAGTTTTTTTGGGTCAATTTATGACTATAACTTTTAGACGTATACATGAGTGTATACAGTATTTGTCCTCTAAAGACTGAGGTGGGACCAAATTTGGCAGGGCTTCTGGTCTCTGGCCTGTTTTAAGCCCAGGATATACCATTTTGTTAACAGGGAAGTTACTTCCAGTAATTTCTTACTCAGGAAAAAGCACTTCCCCCAAGGAAAACCCCAGATGGCTGGGGAATGACAAATACATTGAGGTTTTTCCAGCCATTTTTTTAATTAACAAATTTGGATGGGTACTGGGGAAGGCGTATGCAACCACAAGCTGCACTTGGTTCATCCCTGGCTTTAGTCATAACAGTGTAGTTTTCCATTCTGCAATGCTTTCACAGCAATTCACAAAGCAAGTAATCCCTCATCTAATGAGATGTACAGTAACTCAAAATGAGGAGTCAACCAGGAAAGTAAACCTGTTAGATTTACAGTCTGAAGCACATTGCTGAAGTTCTGATTTGTACTCTAATAAAGCTGGAGACTATTAGTGCGACAATTTTATGTTTTCATTTCAGTTTACCTTTGACAATGTGCTGAAGTCAGCAAAACCACTTCCAAATGATTCATTTCCAAACAGAGAGGCAAAGGGATCTGTAGCTAAAATAAGCAGACCAACAGAAAGAAGAAATGTTAATTTCCCATTTTAGCAAAAGCAAAATGAACAAGAGACATGTCAATTTATTTACTCCATCTTTTGGATCTTATATAGATATGGCCAACTCCTGGACAGGCCTAACAGTCACCCATCTCAAAGTTGCTTAACAACATTAAGCTGGAGTTCAATCCAAAAGACAGCAAGGCAGATGACTATACCACAACCAAAGGATTGCCAGAAAGGCCAACTTCAGCAGTTAGCAGTCTGTCTAACAAAATTGTGCAGATACGTATCCAATGCAATACTGTTTTTGGTTATGATTGTCTAATTCTCTTTATGGCTTCATGCAAGTCCCTTCTACCTCACTTAATACTAGAGAAAAACTCTCTTTAAATAATGCCAACCTGTCCCTGAAACCTCTTTCCTTGTGCCTTAATACAGCAGACTTGCCATCTGCAGACTTAAGCTTCTGCGGACAGCAAGCCCTGGCTTTTTAAATGGGTGCACAGGCATACAGCCATGCACATGTGCATGCACACCCATTGAAAACAATGGGATTTGAGCATCCACGTTTTTTGTTATCGGGGGGGGGGGGGAGCTTCCAGAATGGAACCCCTGCGGATAGCAAGGAACTACTGTAGTTTTAATTTTTTAAAGTGTAAAGCTGAGTGTTTCAGTAGACCAGAATGGTAAATATTTAAGACTGCAACTACCATCTTCCTTTCCTGTTGGCTAAGGCCAGTGGAAGTTGTAGTGTACCACATACTGGAGGTTTACATACTCCTCCTCTCATTCTAGATCAGGGGTAGGCAACCTTTCCCCTTTAAGGGCCGAGGGACTTCAGCTCCCAGAATCCCAGGAGCTATTGGCCAACATGGGACTATTGGCCAACATGGCTGAGGCTTCTGGGAGCTGAAGTCCCTTGGCCCTTAAAGGGGAAAGGTTGCCTACCCCTGTTCTAGATGAAAGAGAAGCAGTAGCAGGCAGAGTATTAGAAAACAGTAATTGGAAAGTAGTTCTATTGAATTCTTACTGGAAACTGAAGCGTTCATGGAAGGGTTATGACCACAATTTCAAAAGATGACTGGAGGCATTACACGTACTGTTGATTATTCATAACTTTTTAGTGCTCCTGTTTTATGAAGCAAACCTAAAATTGTCCAATGCAACAAAGTTCTTTCACCAGCATCACTGCCGAGTGGTCTAGATTCAGTTTCAGTCTATTCATATCCCATTTACTTGACCAGTCGACCTTCAAAGTTTAATTAACAAGACACTGTTTAGCATCAGCATGCAGACAATTCCGAACCTCTTTTCACTGGCTTCATATTTTAAAAAATATTTTAAAACTATTTTAAAAAACAGTGGGTGGACCAGCTCTAGTGGGAATAAACACTCCTTGCTATCGATCAGATTTGAGAAAGCTAAATTCTAGTTCCCTCATGTTACTCTCAAACAGACAAGTAGAATGGCAAATGCTATTGAGAATCCAATTGTCGTCACACAGAAATCATCCAGTGGAATTACCAACGCTGTCGCCAAACCAGATCTCAGGACAGACTCAAAAGAAGTGAGAAAATATGATTTTATATAGGTTGTGCTACTCTATTCAACTATGGTTCAATTGAGCAATCTATTTTTTTTCATGTTTTTCTAAAGGCTGAATTCAAATATCACCCACTAACTCATATTTTATATTAACACAAATGTAGAGATCAAGCTCTTTGGACATACTGTCTGTTAAACATAGTTATTTTCAGACTAAACAGTCATTTTTAGACTGTTCAGCCTTTTCATCTGTATCCACGATACTCCCAGAGACAGACCAATGGCCATAACTATATATTGTCAATTCAGATATCATTTTAGGCTAAGAACTGGCAGTGAAAAAATATTTCACAATTAATTAATTACCTCCAAAGCAATGAAGAAATGGCAAGAATCAGGCCCTTTAATTTTTTTCATAAGCACCAGGCCTCTACCAGTCATTGCCCATATAACAGCGCCACTTTCTTAACAATATTTAAGGCAACTGAGAGCACATCAGAACATAAACTTTTACTTATTTCTTTCACTGTGTAAATTCCTCTGCCCTCAACCATGGTTACTTATTATGTCTAAGCTAATTCTAATAATAGTTAACGTTATTAATTGATCCTCTTAATCCTGTAATCAGGATTTAAAGCTAGTTTCATATCTTTGGTTAGGATATGAGGCGAACCTGTCCAATTTATAGTGTCTGGAAAAGGTCAAGGGGTTAAAATTAACTACAGCTTAGAAAAGTTACTTTTTAGATTGCAGTTCACAGAATCCCATGCTGCTTGGAGGATTCTGGGAGTTGCAGTCGAAGAAAGTAACATTTCCTAGTTTTTGTTTTAACTATAATTATCACATTTACAGAAATAAGGATTAACCATAATTTAAAAATGGACAGTATCATATCTGTATCAGCTACAATAACCTTCAAAATGCAGCTATAAACCGAGGTCATTTCCTATATTATATACCAAATACATTATGCATTGCTTACAGAAGAAAGCATAAAATATTAAACTTGAATGGTTTGCATGACTGGACTTGATGAATTTTTACAAACTTGATGAGATAATGGTACACTCATCTATTAACATGATTCGTGCAAACATAAGATTTGCAGCTAATAAATTTAATCTATATATTTATGGTTTTGAGATATCTGTAATTCCTTACCTGGATCACTTGATGTAGTAACAGCAGTTCCTCCAGGGGCAAAAGGATCATTTTGCTTCATTGTTTCAATCTTAAAAAAAAAAGTTAAGATTTCTTCCAATAGTCCATCAATATTGTCGCATTACTTAGACATGAATCAATATTTTCAGTTGAATACTCAACCTGAATTTCTCAATTTCTTCAAGGCTCATAGCTGAAGTCATCCTTAATAATAAACAATTGCCAAATAGTAAAGTTTGGTTTTACTTGCAACAATTATACTAATTTCATAAAAAAACTGTCTAATATCATTAACTGGTAAGATTTTTAAAAGATTCAGCAGCCATTAAGAGTACAATATTTAGCTGTTTTTGCACTCATATTCATTTCAGCAATTGAAATAACTTCTCAGAAAAATTTTGACAGTAGCCATGTTGACCATAAAATAAAAATTAAAAATTCCTCTTGCAGTAATACTTTTATTAAGCCAAGCAAAAGGTACTAAATACATCATGTTAGCCTTCTTCATCAGTAAATACGATAAAATAATATACAGAAGAATGGCACATCCAGTGTTTACCATGGAGGTCCATTCTTGTAGGTGGAAGGAGATGTCCTTAGTTAGCTTATCTCCCATTGCCACCCAGGCTAGGCAAGGAACATGATGCCAGAAGATTAACTCCCCCTCTCTGGCTCCACCATTAATTCCAGCTGCAGCTGAGTCAAAGCAGGATATGGAGAGCAGGAAATGAACCTCTGCCTCCTTCCACATCAACTTAGTATAAGAATTCAAAGGGAATGCAGCAGCAGGCATGGCGACACCACCATGTGCTTCTCAGGCTGCAATGGAATCTCCTGTTCACCATTAGGGGCAGGAATGGGAAGGAAGGAAGGAAGGAGACCAAGTGCTTAGCCTCCCATCTGCCCTCCTGGTAGGGTTCCGAACCTTATGCCGGGCAAATGTGTCTGCAGTGGCAATGGTGAAGGCATCCTGGCAATGATCGCCCTGAGTGAGGCTGCTAGATCTGGCAAAGGTTCCTTGCCAGCCTGGTGGGGAGCCCTAGCTGGATGAGGGGACCCTTATCCTGTGTCTCCTGGCTGGCTTGCCTCTCTATCTGCATTTCAGGCTGGGCAATGGTGATGCAGAGAAACTCTTCCCTTTGTCTTCCAGCTAGCTTGCCTCCCTGGCCCCTGGCCCTTTTTGGGCTGGGCAGAGGTGATGCAGGGAAACAGAGACATGGAGGGGATTCCCTTCACTATCTGTTCCCACAGCTTTCATGCTGCTGTAAGGCTGTTTACAGATGTCTCCTGTGCTCCCAACATGAAGTGGGGAGCAGGTTTGGAGGAGAGGGAAAGTTGTCACCGATGCCCAAGAACCTTTCCCCCATTGTGTGAGCCCTTGCCATATTAAATCTGCCTTCATGCTCCCAAGCCAGCAAGAAAAAGGGAGAGAGAATGGAGGGCGGATTAGAAATTAAAGTGCAGAACTTGGAAAAAGTTTTTTTTTAAAATAATAATTAACAAATAAGGAAAATAAGAAGGAAAAGAAAGCCTAAACCAAAGGACTGGAGTGGCTGTAGCGAAGATGAATCAGAGCAACAGTGAACAAGTCCTATTGGAGCAATAAGCAGGAAAAGACTGACCTTTGAAAGTTAACTTCTCCCATGTTGAGTCACTGTAAGGTCTCTCTCTGGGGTTGCAGACTGCCAGAAATAGTGCAAATTGAGTCCACTTTTAGGGTTAGGGTTAGGGAATCATGGGAACTGTAGTTTATTGTGGCACCAGAGCTCTCTGACAGAGAAGGCTCAATGTCTCAGGGAAAAAAAATAATTCCCATGATTCCCTAGCACTAACCCTAACCCTAAAAGTAGACTCAATCTGCACTATTTCTGGCAGACTGCAACCCTCCTCTTTCTTGCCTATGTGAGTGAGTGGGAGGAGCATAACCCAAAGTACAAGATGTGGGGCCCTTATCTACTGGGAAATGAAGAAACATAATAAGAAACAGAAATAGATATGCCACCTCCTAGGATGGGTATGGATGTCTTCTTCTGCATACAAGAATGGACCTTCATGGTAAGTACCCAATGTGCAATTCTTTGTATACAGCAATGGAGACATCCTCAGTTGTGATATACCTAAGCTGGTTGAAAGAAAAGGAAAAACAAGGAGGGGTAGTGATTAATTTTGCAGAAGGACCTGCTGCAGCACACTTCTTCCAACACAGCCTTGGCGAGGCAAACCTGTCCAATTTATAGTGTCTGGAAAAGGTCGAAGGGTTGAAACATGTGGCTGCCCTTCAAATTTCTCCAAGGACAGCATTTGTGGAAAAAGCTGCAGCTGTGGCCTCCAACCTAGTAGAGTGGATGGTGATATGTGATGAGGACCTCAGGTTCTCATCGTCTGTGAAAATGCAGACTTTGAGCCAGCAGACCAGGATGGTTTCACATTTTTCCCCAAGGAGGTGGAGAGGAAGGAGACAAACCATGCTTCATATCATCAAAAGGAACAGGTCTACTGGATGTGTATTTTAACAGCCTTTCATATGTCTAATTTGTGCCAAGTGTTTTGGGAGGCATGAGAAGGGTGGGACAAATGGTGGGAAGAGAGATGTACTGGAACCTATGAAAAACTGAACCAATTTTGGGAATGAAAAAATAGAACCAAGGTTAAGGTAATGGAATGTCTTTTGAAAATGCAGCAGGGTGGGTGGAAAGAGAAAGTCCCAAGTTCAGATACCTATCTAGCAGACATAATAGCCACAAGGAAGAGGACTGCAAGAGAAAGAAGCCTAAGAGGTATGCTGTGGAGTGATTTGAAAGGGTGGGTTTGTGAAAGCCTCAAGAACCAAAGGGAGATTCTTGGTAGGAAAACAGTATTGGACTGGGAGAGGGAAAGAGTGAGGTGCCACTGTGGAAACACTTTCTGTGAAGGATAGAAAGAAAGAGAGTGTTTAACAGATGGGCATAGGGCTGAAGAAAGGGCAGACACTTGATGCCGGAGAGTGTTAGGTTTGAGGCCCATTTTTAGGCCAGCCTGAAAGAGGTCTAATATATCTGATAATCCTAAGCAGTAAGAGCTGACACATTTTCCTTGACACCAACAAAATAAAGGCCTCATATATTCAGACAGTGGATGCCTAGTGAGAGGCCAACAAGGTAGAGTAGGAAGAATTTCTGCTCAGATTCCAGATGGCTAGGTGACAGACTGAGTCTGGATGAGAGATCGGACCTTGAGAGAGAAGTCATGGGACTTGAGGAGAAACAGCTTCTTTAGCATAGGCAACTCCAGAGGAAGCAGCCATTGCCACAGGGAGGGGGGGAAGATGCTATTGTGTGCACATCTTTGGAGCTCCTGTGGGAGGAAGCTAAGAGCACATGCATGTTCCATACTATCCAGACATAGCAAAGCAAAGCAGCTTCATTTATATACCGCTTCATACCGCGCTATGGACTGTCTAAGCTGGGGTAGGCAACCTTTCCCCTTTAAGGGCCGAGGAACTTCATTTCCCAGAATCCCAGGAGCTATTGGTCAACATGAGACTATTGGCCAACATGGCTGAGGCTTCTCGGAGCTGAAGTCCCTCAGCCCTTAAAGGGGAAAGGTTGCCTACCCCCGGTCTAAGCGGTTTACAACTGTAAGCTCATTACCCCCCAACAGCTGGGTACTCATTTTAGCAACCTCAGAAGGATGCAGGCCTGAGTCAAGCCTGAGCCCTGGCTAGTATTGAACTCGCAACCTTGTGGTTTATGAGTGAGTGGCTGCAGTACAGGCATTTAACCACTGCACCACCAGTGCTCCTTGGGCAGGAGAGATTCTAGAAGCAGAAGTACATTTAGTGAATTCAGCTTTAACTTTCCCTATCCCAAGGGCACATTTGAGAGGGAGACACAAAGGGAAAGAAAAAACAACAACAATAGAAATGGAGGGGAAACTAGCAAAGGATAAAAAAATGATTTGAGGAACCAAAAGGTAAGTGTGTTTTTCTTTTAAAAAAGAAAGTGTGGAAAAGATTGAGAAACGAGGGGAAAAAGAGACATTTAAATTGAAAATATAAAGCCACAGAAAGCAGGAGAGGCAGACATATGACTTTTCCCGGGCAAAGCATGAGGACAACTGAAGCAAGAGAAGATGAAGAGAGAGATTCATTTAAGTAACATGATACTGCCTAGTCTGGGCAGTGACAGGAATTAAGCCATTAATGGATGGCCTTTCTCTGCTGTCTGAGAACAGAGTCAACAAGTAGGATCCTAAGCCTGTCCATTGCCT
Source organism: Phrynosoma blainvillii (assembly GCA_026167975.1). Taxonomy (NCBI): domain Eukaryota; kingdom Metazoa; phylum Chordata; class Lepidosauria; order Squamata; family Phrynosomatidae; genus Phrynosoma; species Phrynosoma blainvillii. The sequence goes on along the minus strand of JANUYF010000004.1, from coordinate 226,280,419 downwards.
TAAGAGAAAGGGTACCGGTGCAGCCCTGACTATGTGTATGACTCTTCACCGGTATATAGCTTCTGGGCAAGACTGATGGCCCTCCTACCACAAAGAAGGTTCACCCATTAAGCCTGAAGGAGGTGGAAATCTGAAAGAAAAGGCATTTCTTTCAATAAGGCTTTAGCTTTAGGAATTGTTGAAGCACCTTTCAGCACTGCTGCTGAGGGTGCTGCAGAATCATAAAATCATAGAGTTGGAAGAGACCACAAGAGCCATCCAGTCCAACCCCCTGCCATGCAGGAACTCAAAATCAAAGTATCCCCAACAGATGGCCATCCAGCCTCTGTTTAAAGACCTCCAAAGAAGGAGACTCCACCACACTCCAAAGGAGTGTGTTCCACTGTCGAACAGCTCTCATTGTCAGGAAGTTCCTCCTAATATTGAGGTGGAATCTCTTTTCCTGTAGCTTGCATCCATTGTTCCAGGTCCTGTTCTCTGGAGCAGCAGAAAACAAACTAGTGCCCTCCTCAATATGACATCTCTTCAAATATTTAAACCATATCCCCTCTTAACCATCTCTTCTCAAGGCTAAACATACCCAGTTCCCTAAGTCGTTGCTCATAGGGCATGGTTTCTAGATCCTTCAACAACAACAACAGAAGAAGAGGGCTGCTTGTCAAAAGAGGCATCCTATAGGCCTAAGGCCTGGATAGCTTTGGACAAAAGTGGAACAAAGACCTTGGAGTAAAACAAGAGATTGTGAGAGCAGGTTTCCTCATCAGGAGTATCAAAACATTCACTTTCCATTCACCATATCAGAGCCCTCAAGTACCTGAGTAGAAGGAAGAGAAGAGGCATCCCCCTCCTGATCCTGCACATAAGATTGAAGTAGTAATCTGGGGTCTGGAAATACTTGATCCATGTCCTCATCAAAGAAATAAACCAAGGTTTGAGGAGCAGGGCTGGGTATTCTAGGACATGGATGAAGGCTGGGGAGGATGCTTGGCCAGAAAAGGACCAGCACCATAGAGAAGCAGCTGAATTAAGGTGAACTTCCTTGGCCACAACAGATTTAATTTTCCTCACTGAGGAATGGGGTCAAAGGAACCAGTATGAGGTGCCAGAGACAGAGATAGTAGAGAGCCTGTCTACATGGATGTATCCCGCCATCATCCACCGCGGTTTGGCAAGTCAAGAAAGGAACTGGGGGTGAAATCAGAAAAGGAGAATTAATCTTCTGGCATCTAGTATTCCTTGCCTAGCCTGAGCAGCAATGAGAGATAAGCCAACTGAAGATGTCTCCTTCACCGCATGCAGAAAAAGAAAGTGATTGTGTTGTGACCTATTAAAAAGTTAAAATTGCTATTGTGCACAATATAGGCACTAAAATCACAATGCTTTCTCAAAAAATTGTTTTCAAATCATTATTTTCAAATATCTTGTATTAAAACAAAAAGATAATAGGATAACAAAACTTCAGATACTTGCTGATTAAAAGATCTGTTGATATGCGTCCAGAGACTATTATAACACCCATAATCTGAAGAAATGATAATCTGGACTTCTGCAAAACCAAACTGCTGGATACATTAAGATACTTTACATATGCATCAATATAACTATCAAGAAAAATTCACCTTTCAAAAATAAACTGTGGCGCTATCCTTTGTTTTACTCATTTCAAATTGTCATATCATCTAATCATTGTAGAGTAAGTGAGTCAGGCTGTCTTAGGTTTAGCAATCCAGCTGACTTCAAAGTCTCATAAAAGGATGGCAATACAGCTATAGAGAACAGTGGCTAAATACTATTGCCTTTAAAATACCCAAGTTCAGGGAGGCAAGAAAATGAAAAGATTGCTGTATAATTTTTGAAGGCATTTCATATCAAAGTCCATATCATAGTCATATTTACAACACTTTTCCCAGACTTACTGTGGAATTGTTGGTCACAGTGAAGGGGTCAACACTTCCAAAAGGATCTGCAGATGACTGCTTGAAAAAGCAGTCAGCAGCAAAAGGATCTGAGCCTTTGAAAGGGTCACTGCCAAAAGGATCTTTAAGAAGAGAAAAAAAACCAATCCAAGGTTGCATTACTGAATACATATTTGGCAATAGAAATATATTTTATAGAAACTATTAAACATGCACAGCTCCCAAATAATTTTGCACATTCAAGCATGTCCCTATGAATTGCAAAATTCTGAGCATTTATTGTTTACCTACACCTATATTTAGTTATACAATACATTGGCGAGCTAATGTAAGCAAGCCTTGCCTTCCTTGAGCACACATTCACATAAGCATACCTAACAAGTAATCTGACTGTTCAGTCTGCCAGCATGGATTCTGGCCTATTGCTTCCCCTATCTTTTCCCACTAAAGTGCTTGCAAGCTATCCTATTTGTTTGACAGTATGTGTGGACCTACCAAAAAGCCAGGACTGTTTGTATACAAAATAAATAATCAGGTTTACAAGAAAACTTGTAAATGGTGGGGAATGTTCTTTTAAAAAAGGAAATTGGAAAGGGAAAGAGACTAATCAAAAGATTAGCCAAGTAATAGCATGTCATGGTCATCTGCAAGGGAGCAAATGTTTTTGGTCTCAATGCCTGATAGACACAAGCATTTTCTGATGGCAGGAACTTTGTGTGTCTGTACAACAAAACTGGTTATTTCTTGTTCTAAACTAAAGCATGACAATCTCCATTTCATGTATGAAACATCTTTTTGTTGCCTAATGTAAGTTGCACCTAGGCAATTATTATTTGGCATTATTTGCATCTCATCATATGAATCACTTCTAATCCAAGTACCATTCTCCATTCAATTCCTCATATATCTTGCTTCTGAATTATTGAAAAAAGGAAGAAAAACAAATTAGTACTCACCAATCTTTCCAAAAGGGTCATCCTTGAAAGGATCACCTATTTTAAAGAATGACATACTGCATGTAAAAATCTTTTCCCATCTCTTGTACAGAATTGTGAGAGTAAAGTTAAGGTTATATTTACATGTAGAGAAAATGCTGAGTTCTTCAGTGCTGTTCAACCATGGGGCCTGCTATGGAACTATTAATAGTTTTAACCTGGCATCAAGAAGAGGAGAAATATTCCTCAATACCTTCACTAAGAACTGCTGTAGAAGCTCCCAAGTCCATATTATGAACTTCTACACCAGAGGACTGGGAGAGGTGTGTTCCTATATACAGCCATTTTCACATCTCTTTACTAGCTGGTGTATCAGGAGATGAAAATAGATGCCTCATGAACAGAAGAAATATTGCTTGCAAATCTAGTTGTTGTTTTTTGTTTGTTTGTTTTGAGAAGTACACTGAAATTGGTATTCCCTGTGTCATATGGCATAGCTTTGGACATCAGGCTATGTGTTCCTTACTGCCTTACTGGAAAAATGGACAGTCTTCTCACCAGAGTGCTAAACTAAAGGTACAAGTAGAAATGTTTGTCCTTTCTTTCATGTGGAGGAAAGGCAGGTAAACCTATTAACCAATGCTATCTATTATCCAAGGTTCTGTGGCTGACCTACATAGCTCTGCATGATTATTTTGTAATTCCATAATGCAAACCTATATACAGTACTCCATTATAATGTTTGGAATAACACCCCATGCCCTGATTTTTAAATGTCAAGAGGCTTCAAAAGTGAAGAGAAGTAATAGTTTATGTGTGGTGTGGAGAGAAAGTATGGCATGGTTTTCTAGGGCATCTTTATGGTGCAGTTTGAATAAACACGCCTTTTTTAATGTACTGGAGTCCTTTGATATACATTGGTATGCAAAATAGGTCAGTCCCACATCAATTTGCCAAAACCATTCTTATATAGCAAGAATTGTCTTGGAAGATTGCTATTCAATGTCCATTCAGTGGTGCACATGAAACCTTTTAATCCACTCTGAAGCCTTAAAAAAACCAAAAAACCCTAATAGAGGCTAAAAGCAGTCTTTCTCAATGCAGTGTCTTGCAGAGGTATTGGACTATAAGATCCATTAAGACCAGCCAGCTTGGCTTTGGGATGATTGGAGTTGTAGCTTAAATCTGGGTGGTAACAAGTTGTGCAAAGTGGAGCTAAAACAGGAAGAACAGTTGAGAAGGCTTCTTGAACACTGAACTTTTGGTAGTAGCAGTACCCCATGCCTACAAACAGAGTGGTGATAGAATTAGATGCTTAGCTGAAGTTTTTCCACTCCTGATTTTTGTATTATTACACTATTTTACTGTAAACTGGTCAAAGAACATTGCTAAGGAAAAATGTAAAAATGAGTAAACTTTTAAATCTAAAAACTATGCCACTCGACAAGGGTTTGGGAATGGACAGGTTGCATACCTGTAACAGTATTTCTTCGAGTGGTCCTCTGCGAATTCACACAAATGGGTTTTGTCTGCACATGCGCAGCCAGCTCGGGACCTTCTGGAATCACTAGGCAGAAGTTGGATTGCAACTTTTTGGCAGTAGCTCCGCCCACCTCTATATATAGGCCGCACGTTCCCGCTTGCTCCTCAGTTCCAAGTACGCCACTAAAAAGCGACAGCAAGGTTATCAAATAGAGCAGGACACGACTGAGGGGAGGTTGGGCGGGATTTGTGTGAATTCGCAGATGACCACTCGAAGAAATACTGTTACAGGTATGCAACCTGTCCTTCTTCTTCGTGGTCTCTGCGAATCACACAAATGGGTTACTCAGACTAGCAAGCTAAAGTCAATGGAGGAGGGAGTGTCCTGACACAAGTTTTGCAGGTCCAAACAAGAACGTTTATTGGCACAAACATCAATCAAATCAAAAATAAACATCTGAAATAGTCATATTCATATATTTCAAGTGTGTCAGGAACTGAAATGTAACCCATCAGAAATGCATTTAGTGCCAAGAATGGCATGGGAATAGCAATAACTTGCAAAAATTTCCAGTATCAAACAAGAAATAAAGCACTATCCCGTGGTTATTTCAAGTAGAAACATATCAATATACCTTTGTATTATAATTCAAATAATCAAAGCATTAAGACTTGTGTAAACATAATATTAACTTACTAGTGCAAACACATTTGTACAAATAAACTCAATGCAGTCCTGATAATAATACTGCTCTCCCAAAGGCAGCATCTTGTCTGGCTAGAGTGTCCAACCTGTAGTGCTTAATAAAAGTCATTGGTTGGGACCAGACAGCTGCCTTACATACATCCTCTAAGGCAGTACTTCTCAAATAGTGGGGCGCGTCCCCAAGGGGGGGCGCGAGGCTCCGTAAAGGGGGGCTCGTTTGACCTCGGCAAATACTGTACAGATACTATTTACAGTTGCGCGGGGGGCGCAAAATGTTTTCTTCTTCCTAGGGGGGGCATGACACAAAATAATTGAGAAGCACTGCTCTAAGGGGACACCAAACAGGAAAGCAGATGATGATGCTACCGCCCTTGTGGAGTGCGCACGAACCCGGCCCGGTGGAGTCTTGCCTGCCAGTTCATAACATAAATGAATGGTGGAGGTTACCCACTTCGATAGTCTTTGAGGAGAGACAGTCCTTTCTTGTGCTCAGAGTAGCACACAAAGAGTCTTTCTGAGCGTCTCGAGCCCGAGGTACACTCCAAGTAAAAAGCCAAGGCTCTATGAAAGTCCAGTGTGTGCAGTCTTTGTTCGACCTCAGTGGTCGCGTTTGGGGTCAGGGTGAGCAGCACAATGTCTTGATTGATGTGGAAGGCAGAGACTACCTTTGGCAGAAAGGTGATGTCAGTACGGAGGACCACCTTGCCCCTGTGGAACCGGAGATAGGGCTGGTCCATCCTTAAGGCACATAGCTCACCAGCCTGGCGAGCTGAAGTCAAGGCCACGAGGAACGCCGTCTTCCACGTCAACAGTCTTACGTCAGTAGTAGCCATCGGTTCAAAGGGCTTGGTAGACAGATAGGATAACACCAAGTCCAGGCTCCAAGCCGGGGTCGGTACTGAAGACGGTGGATGCAGATTATTGAGTCCTTTGAGGAATCTCTTAACTAAGGGTTCAGAAAAAAAGGACGGTCGACCCTCGAGCTGGTAGTGGGAACAGATGGCGGAGAGGTAACACCTAATAGAAGTGAGGCAAAGTCCTGAGTTGGAGAGGGACAAAAGGAATTCAAGTATTGTTGGTACCGTGACACGGGATGGAGAGATCCCCTTGGTTGACAAAAAGTCTACAAACTTCTTCCACTTGAAAGAGTAGGATTTTCTCATGGAAGGTTTCTGGGCCGCCTTGATTATTGCTTGTAGAGGAGCAGAGAGTGAATTCAAGGTAGGATTCTCCACGCTACTATAGGTAGAGAGTCCAGATCCGGATGGCACACCCTGCCCTTGTGCATGGTGAGGAGGCCTGGGCGATAGTCCAGACGGAGGTAAGTCTCTTGGGACAGTCGTAGGAGCGGGGGGAACCAAGGTTGTCTTGGCCACCATGGAGTGATCAGAATGGCGTCCATCCTGTCCAGTCTCATCTTGGTGAGTACCCTGGTTATGAGAGGGAATGGAGGAAATGCATAGACTCTCCTCCCGTACCACGCGAACTGTAAGGCATCGCCTCGAGAGGTTGGTGCTGGAATCCTGGAACAGAACTCGGTACAGTGAGTGTTGTCCTCTGTGGCAAACAGATCGATGTCTCTGGTCCCCCAGATGGAGAACAGTTGTGTCACCACCTCGGGATGGAGACGCCACTCGTGACAGGGATTGGCTGACCGGCTGAGGCTGTCGGCCAGCTCGTTCTGTTGTCCAGGAAGATGAATGGATTGGACCAGGATGTTGTGGTCGATGACCAATCCCAAATGCGTAGAGTGATGCTGAGCAGGGTCGAGGACTTGGTCCCACCTTGCTTGTTGAAGTAGTACATGACAGTGGTGTTGCCCGTCATGAGTAGAACTACCTTGTTTGACAAGTCTATCTGGAACGCCTTGAGGGCCTTCCTTATGGCAAGCATCTCCGAAGCGCTGATGTGCAGAGTCTTTTCGTCTCGGGACCATAAGCCTCTCACAGTCAGTCCTCGGGAGTGAGCTCCCCAGCCTTCCATCGATGCATCCGTGGTTAAAGTAATGTCCGGTTGAGGAGGAAGGAACGGTGTCCCTATACAAACGTTGTCGGGATGGATCCACCATTGCAGGGACTTGGAGACCCATGTCGGAACGGTGATCCACTTCGATGGGGAGTCGCATGAGGCATTGAACAACAACAGGAACCAAGACTGTATGGGTCGTAGACGTAGTCTCGCCCATGGTGTTACGAAAGTTGCTGAGGCTAAATGTCCCATAACCGTCTGTACTAGATGAGCCTTGACTCTTCTGTGCTTGAGGCAAGCTCTGATGGAAGCTGTTAGAGATGCAAACCTGTCTTCCGGAAGGAAGGCCTTTTCCAGTTCGGAGTCCAGTATCGTGCCGATGAATTTAACTCTTTTGGATGGAATGAGGTTCGACTTTTCTTTGTTGACCCTCAGTTCGTGGGAATGTAACAGTCCAAGGGCGAACTGAATGTCATTCTGGAGCTGTTCTCGGGTTGGTACAGTGAAGAGCCAGTCATCCAGGTACGGGAAGACTTTGATCCCTTTGCGATGTAGATAGGCAGCAACCGGGGCCATGCATTTGGTGAATACCCTCAGTGCCGATGAAAGTCCAAACGGAATAGTCGGTTCCAACTGTGAAGGCCAGAAATCTGCAGTGGTCCTCTTGGATGCTGATGTGAAAATAAGCGTCTTTGAGATCCACCGTGGCAAACCAGTGATCCTTCTGTAAAAGAGGTAGAATAGAAGACAAAGTCATCATACGAAAGCGTCTGTATGTAATGAAGGCATTCAATGCTCTCAAGTCCAGAATAGGTCTGAGACCAGTCTTTTTTTGGTACAATAAAATAACGGGAAAAGAAGCAGCGTCGAGCCCGAGAAGCAGGCACGGGTTCAATGGATCCTTTGTCTTTCAAGGTGCGCACTTCGTTGAGTAAGGTGTTAGAGGGGTTCATGATGACAATAGCTCCAGTTGGTGGGAGCTTTTCGAATTCTAGGGTATAACCCCTTCTAACAATGTCTAGGACCCAAGAATCAGAAGTGATGGTGGCCCAGGTGTCAAAAAAGGGCCTAAGTCTGTCATCAAACACTAAGGTGATGGAGTGCACGGCTACACATCATTGCCTCCTCTTGTTGTCAAACGGCCTTTTACGGAAAGGCTGTCTGGGTTGATGTTGTTGCTGTCTGTGGCTAAAAGAGGAGGAGCGGGAAGGTTGTCTCCTGCGAGATTGACTTTGCGGCTGGACACTGTCCTGCGGGAACGAACACTGATTTGGGGGGTACCAAGATCTTGGTTGGTAAAATCCAAAACGACACCTTGAAGATCGAGGCGGTTGCACGGCGTGTTTGCGAGCCGCATTTTTCATTTTATATTTTAAATTCAGTTTCTCATCAGTTTCTTTATGAAAGAGGTCTGATTGGTCAAATGGAAAATCTTCTATAGTTGCTTTTGCCTGAGATGTCAAGAGTCGCATGTAACCGTGCATGTCGACGAAGAGAAATTGCATTGAGCAGAGTTTTAGAAGAACAGTCAGTCAGATTTCGGGCACAGACAATTTGTTGTGTCCCAACTGCTTGGGCTTCCTGTTGAAGGGCAATTGCATATGGCTTGTCCTCTTCAGGCAGGTGTTCTAGAATCGGAGCAAGTTTCTCCATTAGGTATTGGGAGTATGCCCCCATACACCCCACACAGTTGGCGACTTTGAGTCCTAAGACTGAGGTGGAGTAGGATTTTTTGGCCAGCAAGTCAATCTTTTTGCCCTCCTTATCTGCCGGGGAAGTGGAAGACTTGGAGGTAGAAATGTATTGAGCTCCTTCAATAATGTCCGAATTCTGGTGAGGGTGATCTATCATCCAGTTTGGTTTAGGGTCAGCGATGCGGTATAAGTTATCCATGTGTCTCGATGTCGAGGTAGAAGTTGACACCTCCCAAGATCTTTTTAAAATCTTGGCGAGAGACGGCATGTAGGGGATAGCTGGTCTATCTATGACCCTGCTTTGGGCTTGCTTCTCCAGCTGGTCAGAAGCTTCTTCCTCTTCAGGCTGGGTAATCTTCAAGTCTAAAGCACATGCCATTCGGAGGACCTGATCCACGAAGGCATGTACATCATCTGATGGAGAAGAACACTGCGTATTCAGAGGCGGTCAGGCCTGGCTAGAAGACCAGTTAAGATCCACTTCAGAATCATCTTCTGGGGCTGGCGAGAAGGATCGGTATGATGGACTGGATTCGGGAGATGAGGGGCGATGGGGATTTTTGTGCTCACCTCTTGACCGTTGGTGTCTAGTTGTAGACGAACGAGTAGGAGATGGGGAGCGATGACGCTTAGATGGAGGAGAAGGACGATGAACAGAACAATGTTTTTGAGGTGGAGAAGGCGAAGAAGATGCGTCCCTTCATTTTCGGTGAGCCTGAGATTGATGACGACCCCCAGAAGGCCCAGGTGATGGAGAGGAAGGCAAGTCGGAACGGTGCGTCGGAACCGGAGAGGAATGGGGCTGCTGAGTAGCAGGAGAGGTGTGATGTCTTTGAACCGAAGAGGGCAGGGCTGTGTAGAGCAGGAAGGAGCTGACGTCTCTGTTCTTCCATGTAGTGTAACTGATCTGGTTGAACAGGTAATAGATAACTGTTGGAGGCCTCATGGTATACAAGTTGAGGGTATTTCAGGATCCATGGATCCGAGGTCGGTTTGGTTACGGGTTGGTATTGTCTCCGTCCAGTGTCAGAATGAGGGGACGGTCTGCTGTTGGACCCAGAGCTTCTACGGGCCAGAGAAGGCGAAGTAGCAGGAAGTGGTACTGAGCGTGGTGTCGGAGCCGGAGGTTGATGCATTTTGGCCTCGGATTCGGTATCAATGCAGACCATTGGAGTGAAGGGTTTCAAACCCGCTGGGCCCGTAGGAATCGGAACAGGCGCTACAGACGGTAGAGGAGCGGAACAGGACGACAGCGGGGTTTTGGATTTTCCCCCAGATCTTGAGTGCCTCCTGGGAGGTGTGGATTGCTCCCCTTCAAGGGGACGAGCAGGGGACACAGAACGGGCCTTCTTGGATGACAGAGAAGACTCCTCAATGGTCTCCAAATGCTTGTGCTTGGAGGACCTTTTCCTAACCCTTTGCTCAGGGCTCACGCCCTCTCCGCGCCTGGATGATCTCTTAGATCTCTCCCTGGACCTTCCCCTTTGTTGAGGGGGGTCCGAGGAAGGTTTGGAAATGGCTACCGAAGCCAAGGCCGTAGCTGGTTCCTCAGCTTGCAAGGCCTTTTCCCACAAAGCCACCCTCAGCCTGACCATTCTATTCTTCAGGGCTTGAGGGGTCATTTTCCTGCACAGCTTACAGGTCTTTGGATTGTAGGTGTCTCCAAGGCAAAAGACACATTCCTCATGTTGGTCTGAAGTCGGGAATTTAGAATTGCAAGAGATGCAATGTTTGAAAGACGCCATGGTCATCGAATCCGAAACATGAAGCAGAGTCGAAGTCGTGAACAGTCCAAGTCAAATCGAATGTAGCGGTGAATAATCCAATGAACAGAATAAAGTCGCAATCCAGTAGAATAGTCAAGTCCAATAAACGTGGTCAAAACCGTTAAACGAGTAAACTGCCTAGTAGCGAGGTTCCTTGCTAGCTGCAAAAGTGGCGGACGAAAGGAACTGAGGAGCAAGCAGGAACGCGGGGCCTATATAGAGGTGGGTGGAGCTACCACCAAAAAGTTGCAATCCAACTTCTGCCTAGTGATTCCAGAAGGTTCCGAGCTGGCTGCGCATGCGCAGACAAAACCCATTTGTGTGATTCGCAGAGACCACGTAGAAGAAATGCAGTTTACAAGAATCCCAGGGCCCCTTAGTCACTGTTGGCATCACTGGTTTTGCCATAAAAACTGGCAGTAGAAAAATAAGCTCTATTCTTTTTAAAAAGCCATTTTGTTTCTGAACAAGGTATACACTCTCCAGTCAGCTTGGTTATATGTAAATCTGGCTCCAGAGGCCTAAGGTGTATGTGGGACATATTTCTTCTTTAAGCAGCAGTGGAACAGTAAAGCTTGCTAAAGGTTTCAGAAGAAGGAATGGCTCCTAAAATTATGGATGTTGCTCACCCTTGTTTTAGATTAATGCCAAAATATTTTGGAATACTGATTTGTACTATATAATATCTCATCTTGTGGCACTCCACTTCAGCATCCTTAATCTTTCTCAGCAAACTGCTGGAAGGAGAGATTACTTACTTCCAACAAAAGGGTCAGATTCAAAGAAGTCTAAATTGGATCCTGCAATCTTTTCAGAAAGCTGCTGAGAGTCTTCATCAAAAGGATCTTCCTAGGGGGAACAAAAATAATTTTTGGTTTGCAATATACATATCTTCATGCATCATGTGAAATCCATCATTGCTCCCATTTTGAATATGGAGCCCAAGATTAAAAGGACACAATTTCACAAATATTAATCAAGCCACTAGGAGCAGATAACCAGGAACAGAGACTGAGTTTCCACTCAGTTAACCTCCCATTCATGGACTTTGGGAAGGGGGCAGGATTTGCCTGTCCCCATTAATCTAAATGATTTGCCTGCCCCCATTAATCTAAAAATCTGCTCTAAAATGCTAAAGGATGTTCCAGAAAAGCATGGAAGGATACAAGGAGGCTGCAAGAGGAAATGGGGAAATTGTAAAATCTTCTTTCCATTCACAACAAAGGTTAATCCAAGCCAAGCACTACATTTCTTTGCAATGTTTCTTATTCTCTTCCCACCCCTGTAGAATTAAGACACATATTATGCCATACTATTCCATCACTTTGAGGTTCTATGTTTTAAAATAATGTTCAAACCCACTTTTTTGGTAACATCTGGTGGCAAGGCCTCTTTAATTTCTTCTTCTCCTTTTACGTATGTTGTTTCTGGACTGCTCCTGGCCTTTGGGGAAAAAATTAAAACCACATATGTGAAGATCCTTGCCAGATCATCATATACAACTTACAGACTCAAGAAATACATGCATTAAAAGAATGGTTGGAATTTATGATTGCAGTTAGGAATGCATTTTAAGACTGCAGTTAGGAGTTACATATTCCTAACTAGTTCCTATTCTAGATCCCTACATATTTGATACCATAGGGAATATCTAGGAATCGTGAACTACTCACCCCCATCCAGATTTAATAGGGGTCTGTTTTCTTGTCAACTGGAAAGCAGCAAACTGATGTTTCCACCACTTCCCATAAGTGATCATGAGTGCAAGGAGGAATTATGACAAGGATCCTCTGACTGTAGATTGATGGCAAGAGGGGAGTGGAAATGTTAGTCAGCTACATCCCAGTCAACATGAAAACTGACCCATTCCCTGCAGTGGCTGTCTCTCAGTAAACCTGGATAGGGGGCAGTTGGGCTGGGGGACATTACTTTGATGCAAAGTAAGGTAGTCATATAGCTAAGCAGCTAATTTAGAATCATAGTCAATGATTATTATTCACAGTATGGTGCATGTTCACTTTACTATATCAACAGAATTTTTTAAAAAGGTAAAGGTTTTCCCTTTGATAAGGTTGTTGCGTCCGACTGTAGGGGGCAGTGCTCATCTCCATTGCTAAGCCAAAGGACTTTATCACACAGGAGACAAAGTGTGATGTCGCGCAAAGTCATCATTATCCCAGCATTATCCCATGAATAAAGTGGCAAAATCGTGCCGCTTTTCATTCACAGGAAAATCCAATTTTGCCGCCTTATTCACAGAATAATGCTGGGATAATGGCGATGTAGTCTGAAAACAATCCCGTAGTTGTGGGATATTCACGGATTTAATCGCCATTTATTCATGGGATGCAGGTGCTTGCCTCCCATGAGATAAAGTCCAAAGAGCCAGCATTGTCAAAGACAACTCTGTGATCAGAATGCTGTTAAAATCCCACTGAAGTGGTACCTATTAATCTGCTTGCACTTTTACGTGTTTTCAAACTGCTAGGTTGGCAAAAGCTGGGACTAGTGACGAGAGCTCACTCCGTCACGCAGCATTTGGGCTTCAAACTGCTGACCTGTCAATCTTGCAATTGTCAGAGTCAGTGTCTTAACTGCTAAACCACCACGTCCCATACTCATTTAATAAACATAAAAAATAAACTTTTAAAGGAACAGCTTGTACATCTCCAGCACATGAAGCTGGAGAAATACATTGTATAAAAGGGGCTGTGATGTCTTCTATCAAACATTTAATTACAGTGAGCCTTGTTATCCGCTGGGGTTTGGTTCCAGGACCCCCATGGATATCAAAATCTGCTCAAGTCCCATTAAATACAATGGCATAGTAAAACGATGTCCTTTATATAAAATGGAAAAATCAAGGTTTGGTATTTGGAATGTATACTTTTTTTGGAATATTTTCAAGCCGTGGGTGCTTGAATGCATGGATGAGGAGTGCTGGTTAAATGCCTGTACTGCAGCCACTCACTCATAAACCACAAGGTTGCGAGTTCAATACTAGCCAGGGCTCAGGCTTGACTCAGGCCTGCATCCTTCCGAGGTTGCTAAAATGAGTACCCAACTGTTGGAGGGCAATGGGCTTACAGTTGTAAACCGCTTAGACACTGCATATACATGAAGCTGCTTTTGCTTTGCTTTGCTGATTGTATTAACAGCTTGAAGGAGCAAAACACAAAAGCAAACCTAGAGTACTCTGTGCAGAGCCAGCTTTTATTTTTCCAGCAGTAGAGAGAGTATACAATTTTTGTACAATGAGTATCAGGAGACAGACAGAATCTCTATATTTTAATTACACAGTAACGCTGTCATAAAGGCCACAGGTGCTCCCATTATTTGATATGATGTACTTCAGCACTGTGACCTGAAGTGATGAAAACTTGTGCCTACCCTCAAAAAATAATCTTGCTGTATGATCTTAGACATTTTACAAGATTTGTTAGTTTGGTTCTTAAGCCTGCAAGTATGAACGTAAAAAATTATGAACTTTGCTTCTAAGTGCCAAAGAAACATCCTCCCCCTCCACTACACACAAATAACTTAAAAGAATGGAAATTCTGAACGAATGGCGAGGGTAGTCTATAACCAAAATACTATGCTTCCTCACTTGATACTAATGAAAAAACGAGAAAAATGAGCTGACACATTCATTCCTACCTGACAACTATAAGAATCAGTTGGTTGTAGGCAGCAAATAACCAAAGGAGCATAGAATCATAGAGTTGGAAGAGACTACAAGGGCCATCCGGTCCAACCCCCTGCATTGCAGGAACTCAAAATCAAAGCATCCCCAACAGATGGCCATCCAGCCTCTGTTTAAAGACCTCCAAAGAAGGAGACTCCACCACACTCCGAGGGAGTCTGTTCCACTGTCGAACAGCTCTTACAGTTAGGAAGTTCCTCCTAGTGTTGAGGTGGAATCTCTTTTCCTGTAGCTTGCATCCATTGTTCCGGGTCCTATTCTCTGGTGCAGCATAAAACAAGCTAGCTCCCTCCTCAATGTGACATCCCTTCAAATATTTAAACAGGGCTATTATATCCCCTCTTAACCTTCGCTTATCCAGGCTAAACATACCCAGTTCCCTATGTCATTTCTCATAGGGCTTGGTTTCCAGACCCTTCACCATTTTAGTCGCCCTCCTCTAGACACACTGCAGTTTTTCAACATCCTTTTTGAATTGTGGTGCCCAGAACTGGACACAGTATTCCAGGTGGGGCATGACCAAAGCAGAATACAATGGTACTATTAGTTCCCGTGATCTAGGTACTATGCTTCTATTAATGCAACCAAAAATTGCATTGGTCTAGTTAGCTGCCACATCACACTGTTGACTCATGTTCAACTTGTGGTCTACTAGGACTCCTAGATCCCTTTCACACGTAGTCTTGTTAAGCCAGGTGTCCCCCATCTTATATCTATGCATTTCATTTTTTTTGCCCTAAGTGCAGTACCTTACATTTCTCCATGCTGAAATTCATTTTGTTAGCTTTGGCCCAGGTTACTAATCTATTAAGGTCATTTTGAATTTTCATCCTGTCCTCTGGGGTATTAGCTATTCCTCCTAATTTGGTGTCATCTGCAATGTTGAGAAGCGTGCCCCCTATTCTTTCATCCAAGTCATTGATAAAGATGTTGAATAGCACTGGGTCCAGGACAGAACCCTGTGGCACCCCACTGGTCACTTCTCTCCAGGATGAAGACATTGCTGAGCACCCTTTGGATTTGGTCAATTAACCAGTTACTAATCCACCTAACAGTTGTATTGTCTAGCCTATAATTTACTATTTTGTTTACAAGAATATTGTGGGGACCTTTTCAAAAGCCTTATGAAATCAAGAGATGCTATGTCTACCACATTCCCTTCATCTAGTAAGCTGGTCATTTTATCAAAAAAAAAAAAAAAAAAAAGAGATCAGATTGGTCTGGCATGACTTGTTTTTGAGAAACCCATGTTGAGTTTTTGTGATTATGGCATTCCCTTCTAAATGTTCACAGACTCTCTGTTTAATGAACTGTTCTAGAATCTTTCCCAGTATTGATGTCAGACTAACTGGGCGATAGTTGTTGGGATCCTCTTTTTTCCCCTTTTTGAAGATGGGGACAATGTTTGCCCTCCTGCAGTCTGCTGGGACCTCTCCTGTTCTCCAGGAGTTCTCAAAGATTATTACCAGTGGCTCTGAGATTACATTTGCCAGTTCTTTTAATAGAGACTTAAATTAATTTAGGTTAACCAGGTATTCCTGTACTTCCTCTTTACTTATTCTGTGCTGCATTTCCCCTATTGTGTCCTCTGCTCCATTTTCCTCAGGTTGAATACCCTTTTCCTTTTGTGCGAAGACTGAGGCAAAGAAAGTGTTGAGTAGTTCTGCCTTTTCTCTGTCTCCTGTTAGAATTTCTCCATCCTCTCTGCACAGTGGCCCTACCATTTCTTTCTTTCTTTTGCTACAGACATACCTAAAAAGCCCTTTTTATTGTTCTTAACCCCTTCAACAAGCCTGAACTCATTCTGCACTTTGGCTTTCCTGACTTTAGCTCTACATGTGCTATTTGTTTGAATTCCTCTTTAGTGATTTCGCACCTTTTCCATTTCTTATACATCTCCCATTTAAAATTTAGTTCAGTTAAAAGTTCTTTTGTCATCCAACCTGGTTTCTTGAGACATCTCCCATTTTTCCTTCTCACTGATGAGAAACTCCCATCCATCCTGAACTCCCTTCTCCTTTAGTATTCCTGACCACAGGATCACTCCCAGTGTTTCTCTAAGTTTGTTGAAATCAGCTCTCTTAAAGTCTAGAATGAGTGTTTGACTATGTCTAGCTTCTCCTTTCCACTGTATAAGAAACTCCAGGAGAACATGATCACTGCCACCTAAGGATTCCACCACTTGCACCCCATTTACCAAGTCATCCCTGTTGGTTAGGATCAGATCTAAAATAGCTAATCCCCTTGTAGCCTCTTCCACCTTTTGGACAAAAAAATTGTCTTCAAGGTAAGTGAGGAATTTGCTAGACCTTGATGTATTGGCTGAGTTTGACTTCCAGCAAGTATCAGGATAAGTGAAGTCACCCATCACTACTACATCTCTCCTTTCTGAGTGTGTGGTCATCTGTTCTAGAAAGGCATCATCCAATTCCTCAATCTGACTAGGGAACTGTAGTAGACTCCCACTATAACATCCCTGTTGTTTCATTCCCATTTAATTTTTATCCAGATGCTCTCCACTTGATTTCCAGGATTTAAGTCCTGGATCTCTTCCCAGGTGTAAACATCCCTGACATATAATGCTATTCCTCCTCCTTTCCCGTTTGACCTATTTCTCTTAAAAAGGTTCTATCTCTCTATTCCTACATTCCAATCATAAGACTCATCCCACCAGGTTTCAGTGATGTCTATCATATGTGCTTTGTTGTGCTAGGAGTTCGAGTTCATCTTGTTTATTTCCCATGCTCTCTGTATTAGTGTAGAGACATCTAAGATCATGGGTCCTCCCCACTTGCTGCCTGTGTGAGGTTTTTTGCCTCCCACTGTTGGGCCTTTGCATCATTTGCCTTGTTCTCTCTATAACACTTTGACTATTATCTCCAGCCCATGATGTACTTCTGCCTTCCAAGATACCTTCCATGATACTGTCTCTCTACCCAACATGACTCAGTTTAAAGCCCTCCTGATCAAATGTTTGAGACTACTGGCAAAAATGTTTCTGCCAACTGATGTCAGATACAGCTCATCTCTTGCTAGAAGTCCACCCTCATGGAACCGCAGCCCATGATCCAAGAATCCAAATCGTTCTTGGCGGCACCATCTACAAAGCCAGTTATTCACATCTGCTATCTTCCTCTCCCTTCCTGGACCATGCCCTTCAGCTGGGAGAAAAGATGAGATAACAACCTGTGCATCCAGCTCTTTCAGCTTCCTATCAAAAGCCTCATAATCCTTTCTGATATTCTGAAGGCTATGCCTTGCAGTATCATTAGTTCCCACATGGACCAAGAGGAAGAGGTAATGGTCAGTAGGCTTGACAAGTTTTGTCAGCCTGACTGTCACATCATGGATTTTTGCCCCAGGGAGACAACACACCTCCCGGGACATCTTCTCAGGCCCACAAACCACTGCTTCTGTACCCCTCAACAAGGAGTCCCCCACCACCACCATACGCCTCTTCTGAGGCTTAGCAGTGGATGTTTCCTGCGGTGGTACTCTCAGGGTCCCCTGCACTGTCCCTGAGGACTGTCCCTGCAGTAAATGCTGGCTTTATTGGAACAGAAAGCTTATGAATGGCTTTGCTATCTTTACAACATCTGAAGCTTGAATTATTCCAACTTTATAATTAAAATCGGATATGCCCATGACAACTTACAGGAGAGTCATGATCTATTTGTTCAGTGTCAGCTGAATTCTCTCTTTCAGCATTCTCGTTAAAGTTAGCAGTTTCACTGCTGCTGTTGCTGAGGCTGCAATGATCTGCATTCCCATTAAGTAGTGTGCTGTGTGGCTGAGATTCCCAATTCAACTGGCTGTTTTCTAACTCTTTGAGTTCAAAAAGCTTTGCTTGCATCTGTGAAGAAAAATAAACAGACTAACAGCACAGAAGAGAATAAAAATAGCATGCACAATATTCCAGCCTTGTCAATGTATTTAGGTTATACATGTTTATTTTCAGAATTTAGTTCTTCACTTCCACTCCAGGATGAAAAATGTGAGAGAAAACTAGACGTTTGTGCAAATCTCCCAAGTCTCTTACAAAAATCTCCACCTCAATCTGCTCCTTTTTCTTTCAAAAATCTTTTACTCTCCCAAAAATCTCGATAAACATATTCTTTATACATACAGATTGAGTCTCCCTTATCCAGAATTCCAAAATTCCACATACTCCAAAATACAAAATTGTTCTACATGAGTGGCTCAGACAGTGATACCTTTGCTTTCTGATGGTTCAGTGCACACACATTGTTTCATGTGCAAAATTATTAAATTACTAAAATTATTATTTATGTGTGATGAACCTGGAAGGAGCAAGAGAGGAGAGTAATCTGATGAGGGTTCAACTGAAGCCAGCTGTTACCTCTTGCCTAGCTCCTCAGCCTTTCCTGAGCAAAACACCTGAGCCCTGGGCGCAAACCAGTAACTGGGTTGCTCCCTGGCCAGTCATCTACTTGAAGGCAGCCCAGGGCACTCCCACTCAAGTCCCAGGACTTTACAAATGAAAGCAAAAACCCCAGATACATCTCAGTGGCAGACTTCTTTCCCACCCTGAGGTCCCAGGACCTACACAGACAGTTCTGGGGCCCTGCCTTATATAAAAAGAGTGCCAAGGTGTACACCAAAACACTTATAATCTCCCCCTGCTACCCTGCCACATGAAACCCTGTTTACACCAGCCACAGGCAATTGTCCAAGTCCCCCAGAAACAGTGGGGTGCAGGCAAAAATAAAGGTAAAAGTTAAAAGGGAGGAGAAACTTTCTAACCAGTCCCAAAACTCACTGCACTGAGTGCAGGAGGGTGGGCCATCAAGCTCAGCAAAGAAAGCTGCATATGGCAGCCTTATAACACCTCTGATTCCACCCACTAGGCATAGCAACCCAGTGCTCTGTGTGCCTGACATAGAGGACTCCATCAAAACTGGCCCCTCTCCTGCAGCATTGCCATTGAGTGTCACATAGGTCCAGGGTCCCATTTCAGGGAATTTTAATTTACAATTAAAACATTTTTAATTTAAAAAACTGATACAGTAATAATTTAGCTCCCCCACATATTCTTACTTATAGAACAACTTATTAGCTTCAAAACCAGTATGTAGAGAGATCTTGAAGCACCTCTGAGACTAAATGAAAGAAAAAAGTTGGCAGCATGAGCTTCCATAGGCTAACGTCTACTTCCTAAGATGCATTTGGAGTTTATGGAAGCTCATGCTGCCAACTACTTTCTTTCAGTTAGTCTCAAAGGTGTTACAAGATCTCATTACCTACTGATTCTACAGACTAATACAGCTAAATCTTTGAATGCTACAGCTTTAAAATGAGTTATTCTCAACACAGCAGAGGCAAGATATGGAAAGTGAAGAAATCAAAGCAATGAAAATTAAAAAAAAGTGGAAAGGACACTGAGAAAAATTGGCTATCTTTTAGAGAAGTTCTTACTGAAGTAATTTCTTGCTGTGAATCTTGAAGATCCTGCTGAAGAGGTCCAAGCTGCAATTTTCCTGCCTCCACACACTTCTCTAGTTCTGCTGTTTCCTGCTGAAGCCTGTTAAGCTCCTCTTGGGCTTTATTCAAGTCATCTTTACATGTTGAGATTTTGGATTCTTGATCAGTTATTTCTGCCTTTAATGATACAATCTGTAGAGCAAAATTTGAAGCATATGCGTACTGCACAAAAATGTTCCCCACTCCCACGTTTTAAAATAAGTACCAAAAGAAATATATAGCCAATTTCATTGCAATCATCCAAGCAGTAGTGCCACTGGAAAACTGTCTTTTACTGCAGGATATTTGCCTTTAAATAAGGATTTGTCTATAAGAGAGCCAGCATAGAGACCAGGGTTCAAATCCATGCTCGGTCATGGAAGTCTACTAGGTGACCTTAGGCAAATTACATTCTCTCAGCCTCAGAAGGGCAAAGACAAACCCTGAGCAAATCTTGCCAAGAAAACCCAGTGATAGGTCATTATGGTCCAAAACACAATGCAGAAATAATGCAGTTTGAGACTGCTTTAACTGCCCTGGCTCAATGCTAGGGAATCCTGGGAATTGTATTTATTGTGGCACATGAGTTCTCTAACAGAGAAATCTCACAAAACTACAGTTCCCAGAATTTTCTAGCATTGAGCCAGGGCAGTTAAAGCAGTCTCAAACTGGATTGTTTCTATAGTCTGTTTTGGACCTATAAGTCAGAAACTACTTGAAGGCACACAACAACAAAGGATTTTTACTTATGTGGCAAGGGGTAGGCAAGATGTGCTGGACTACAAGTCTTACAAGTCACAATCATAGTCCATGTTGGGTGTCAGGTTGCCTACTGCTGGTTTATGATTTTACTGCATGCTTAAGAAAAGGAAGGTGTATTCGAAAGACACAATCTATTCTCAACCATCTCATACTGGCCAACTGTCCCAGATACAGTGCCCCTAATTTGCAAAGCCAAAGTTTGGAAGAAGGGACTGCTCTGCACACCTTTGTTCATTTTTTCAACACGGTGACATCTTTTCATCTGTCCCTGTTGGTATAGACACTGGTTTTCCCAGCTCAGGTGTAATAACAAACCAAAGTTTGGAAGTAACAAGTTACAAGTGATATATTTACCTGTATCAAGTAATCCCCTTCCCCCAAAGGAATAATGCAGCTATATTTCAAAAATAACATGACAAGTGGCATAACAAGTAATGTTTTCTAGTCACTTATAAAGGGTATTTTAAGATGATTGGTAATTTTCAAATTTTATGTTGTTCTCTCATCAATCCTAAAGTGTTCCTCAAAAAAAAAATGAAATAAACTGAGCAATACAATGGGTTACCTTTTAATACACTGTAACAAATAATGATATTTGATAATTTTTCAGTATTATAACAAGAAATGAGAACAAACTATTTTTTTAAAGCTATATTTAAATTACATTTAAAATTACCTTGGCAGGCAATTCTGTTGATGTTCTGGCCAACCTTTGGAATGGGGAAATAGTCAGGACCATGAACACAATTGTTCCTGAACATCCCCTCTTAATGAGCAGAGCCAAACCAGCCCCCTGGTTCTCCAGGGAGTTGATGGTGATGAAGCAAGTGAGACGGAGGCTAGAGCAACACTGGCAGAAGACTCGGAGTGAATCTGACCAAACACAGGCTAGAGCCTATCCGAGGGCCTACTCTGTGGCAATGCAGGCAGCAAAGAAATTATTTTTTGCTGCTAACATTGTATCTGCATGAAGCCGTCCAGCAGAGCTGTTCTGAGTGGTCAGGGGTCTTTTACACACTCACCCTCAAGTAGAAAATGCAGACCACTTGGAGGCCTGCTGTGACGAATTTGCACGGCATTTTGCAGATAAAGTCACTCAGATCTGCTCCAACATGGATGCTGTAGTTGATACAGTGCCAGTGGATGTAACCTCGGTTCCTGTCTGTTCAGTGTTAGTGGATACTTTTCAACTTGTTTAGCCTGACGATATGGACAGGATCCTTGGAGAGGTAAAAGCCACGTGTCTTTGACCCTTGTCCTTCTTGGCTTATTAAACAGGCCAGAGAGGAAATGGCTGAATAGGTAAAGTCAATGCCTCCCTACAACAAGGCAGAGTTCCATCTTGCCTAAAAGAGGCAGTTATGAGGCCTCTGTAAAAAGAGCCATTCCTGGATCCCACAATAATGAATAATTATCGGCCAGTATCCAATCTACCACTTTTGGACAAGGTTTTGGAATATGTGGTGGCTTCCCAACTCCAGGGGTTTCTGGGTGAAATAGATTATCTAGAGCCATTTCAATCTGTTTTCAGGCATGGCTATGGAACAGAGACAGCTTGGCGGATGACTTACGCAGGGAATTAGACAGGGGGAGTGTGTCCCTGTTGGTTCTGCTGGATCTCTCAGCAGCTTTCAATACCATCAACCATGGTATCCTTCTGGATCGCCTCTCTGGGTTGGGACTTGAAGGTACTGTTTTACGGTTGAGGGGCGAACCAAGAAGGTGGTGCTAGGGAACTCCTGCTTGACCTCCTGGCCATTGGCTTGTGAGGTTCCTCAGGGTTCTGTGTTGTCCGCTATGCTATTTAACACATACATGAAGCCAGTGGGAGAGGTCGTCCGGAGTTTTGGGGTGCAGTGTCATCAATATGCCGATGACACTCAATTCTACTATTCCCTTACACTCCAATCCAAGGAGGCTGTCCTGGTCCTAAATCAGCTTCTGTCAGCAGTAATATACTGGATGAGGACAAACAAGTTGGAACTTAATTCATATAATACAGAGGTGCTCTGAGTCAGTCGGAAGGCAGATCAGGGAATAGGGATCCAGCCTGTGTTAGATGGGGTCACACTCCCCCTGAAGACGCAGGTTCGCAGTTTGGGGTACTCAGGGACTCAGCTTTAAACCTGGAGGCCCAGGTGTCTGCAGTGACCAGGAGCACTTTTGCACATTTAAAATCTGTGTGCCAACTGCTCCCATTCCTTGAGACACCGAATCTGGCCTAGATGGTACATGCCTTGGTTACATCACACTTGGACTACTGTAATCCTCTCTACATGGGGCTACCTTTGAAGAGTGTTCAGAAATTTCAGCGGGTTCAAAGAGCTGCAGCCAGGCTGGAAATAGGGGCACCCCTGTTGAAACAGCTCCACTGGTTGCCAGTTTGTTTCTGGGCACAATTCAAAATGCTGGTCTCAGGTTATTTGGCAAGACTGTATTCTCCCTATATGAGCCGGCCCAGGCTCTGAGATCCTCAGGGGAGGCCCTTCTCTCCATCCCACCACTATCACAAGAACGATTGGTGGGGACACGAGAGAGGGCCTTTTCCATGGCTGCCCCTAGACTCTGGAACTCCCTGTCCAGGGAGACCAGAATGGCCCCTTCTCTGATGGCCTCATGCCAACAGGTGAAAACCTTCCTCTTCAGACAGGAATTCAAAACAGAATGCTTTTAAAGAATGGCTATATTGCTTTAATGTATCTTAAGCATTTTTATTGTTTTATCTTTTTAAAGTAATTGATATTTTAGCACTGAATTTGTTTTAATTATTGTAGTAATTTAATCCTATTTTAATGTATTATTTTTGTATGTTTTTAACTGTATGGTGTTTTTTCAATCTTGTGAGCTGCCCTGAGTCCCAGTCCTGGGAGAAGGGCAGGAAATAAATAAATAAATAAATAATTCCACCCACTGTGGCAAACCACTGCTTGCTCACAGTATAAAATATTGTAAACATTATAGCTGAATTAATATAGTAACTTTTCAAGCCTGCAGATTATTAGATTTAAAATTACTACAGCTAACAATTTAACTACAGTAAAACATTCTCTTTTTTTGTAGATACATTTGGTTACTTAAGAAATAAAAGTTATATCTGCAATTTAAGAATCAAAAACATAAGAGCCAAGAGCCATCTAAGAATAGAGCCATTTAATCCTAAATACACTTCAGCTTCAACTAGTTTTAACAGATTATCACAATAAATACAGTGGAAAGATTTTAAAAGAGTTCCCATGAGAAGTTAACATGTATTCAGAAAATATGACAATGGAATTAATTCTGGGAATATCACAGACTAGGGGTTAGCATCATGAGGCCCCGCAGATGTTCCTGGAATGCAAATTCCAAGAGTACTAGTCACCATAGCCAATGGACAAAGAATGCTGATTCAAGAACATTTGAAGAATGGCATGGTTTCCACCCATGGCACAGAGATCCATGGACTAATATGCAAACAAAAGCAATGTTACAATTATAACAAGATTTCTTCTTTCTGCTTTGGAAAGGCTTATATTCATTCATTTCATTCCTTAAATATCTTAAAATAAATCTTGCTAATCTTCAGCAAGTAATTCTTCACACAATCTGGAAATAATTACATTTTCCTATTTTAGCAGCTTTCTTTTCCTGATAAAGAATATATGACAATGGTTCCAGGGAAGAGATGAAGAACATGAACAAGTAAAACCTACCAAATCAGCCTCTTCAGCACATTTCTGCCGGATGGTGTTAAGCTGTTCTTCCAGCTTGGCTTTTTCATCATCAAGACCATTAAGGATTTCTTCTGCTTCATGTTTCTGAGCCAACAGCTTCTGCAAATTATTGCTCTCCCGCTTTACTTCATCCTGAAGATCCTGTTTTTGTTTTTTTGTTTTAAAAAAAAGGCAAAATGCAAGCATTTTAATGAATTCCTTTCTACTGAAAAGTACATACAGAGAAAAAGTATGATGTGGGGGATTTAAATCTTGTGGTGTGAGTAGAATACTGAAAAGGCAAGAAAAAAATTGAAGAAAGTAAAAAAAAAAAAGAAGAAAGCCGAAATCCAAAAGGATGACAGCAGGTAATACGGAAAAAAGAGACTGATTAAATTTATAGGACAAGCAGAATGATCAAAATAAGAAATGGGACCTGTTCTGAACAGCTGTTGATATCCTTAGCACTTTTTAGTGGAATGTTACTGGGCACTGAATTTCTGCAAGTAGAAGGTCTAGACTGGTAAATTAGGTACAAAAGGGGAAAGTGGGATGGTGTGTAGGGAAAACATGCTTTTTACATTTGGTTCCATGTATGGACTCCAGTCAAAAGGATGACGGGGGGGTCTTATAAATTCTTATTATAAATTGCAACAGATTTCTCCAAGAGGTATCAGAGATTAGTTGAAATTTCCCTTAGGTGCAAGTTAACTTCCATCATTAGAAGAAGTCCATTTTTATTAGCAGGATCTTACACACAGGGCTGGACTTATGTTTTTGTTTTCTTTTCTCCTCTTGGGTACCTGGGACAGAAACCTGGACCTACTGCAGTTGCCCATCCCACCTAAAATAAAAGCTTAAATACCTTTTAAAGTCCAGCCCTGTAAGACCCTGTTAATCAAAGTGGACTTCTACTAATGATGGAAGTTAAGTTCCGCCTAAGGGAAATTTCAGCTAATTTCTGGTACTTCATGGGGAAATCTGTTGCAATTCATAATAAGAATTTATAAGACCCCCCGTCATGCTATGTTGAATCAAACCATGCAATCTATTTAAAAGGTGAACGGAATGGCAATTTACTCTTTCTTGCCAATAAATAAATAAATAAATAAATAAAATGGCAGCCCAGAGTCTGGACCATCAGCAGCTTCATTTATGCAAAGCAGCTTCATTTATATACCGCTTCATACCGCCCTATGGGGTGTCTAAGCGGTTTACAACTGTAAGCTCATTGCCCCCCAACAGTTGGATACTCATTTTACCGACCTCGGAGGGATGCAGGCCTGAGTCTAGCCTGAGCCCTGGCTAGTATTGAACTCACAACCTTGTGGTCTATGAGTGAGTGGCTGCAGTACAGGCATTTAACCACTGCGCCACTAGGGCTCAGGCAGTTTCCATAATCATAATTCAGATGTAATGCCAAATGATTTGGGACTAAGTCAATGAACTTTGTGTCACCTGCAGAAGGTTATTTCAGAGAGGTTCCTTGTGCAATTTATTTTTATACTAAATATTTTATTATAAAAATGACCTGCGTCATTAAAATATTAAGTGTTTATTGATACACTGCTTTTCTCTCAATACTTGAATTCAACTGCTTTTCTATTCATAGATCACAGAATCATAGAATCATGGAGCTGGAAAGGGCCTCAAGGCCACCAACCCCATGCCACGTAGGAATACAAATCAAAGCACCCCCAACAGATGGCCATCCAGGCTCTCTTTAAAAACCTCCAAAGAAAGAGTCTCCACCACTGATGGTAGCTCATTGCAAAAAAAAAAAAAAAATGCAAAGAGGAAAGATGGAGGGAAATAAATTTTGTGCCTATTATCACACAACCTAACTGAAAACACCAGACTCTCACTTGGATAAGGAATGGGGGAGCTTTATTCCCCCAAACCCCTTTATTTGCTCCAAGAACCCCACTTGTGGTCACACTGTCCTGTGGCTACTACCGTCATGGCAGGATCAAAACCCATACGGTTATATGGTGAACAGAATGCACTGGGAGTAGACACCTCATTTTCACAGCATTCCACTCCTGATAGCCCACTTGAAACACAATTCTGCTGGTAAATGGGGTATGCACACACCCCCCCTGGAATTTGGGCAGTGGCCATGGAAGCCATTGTGGAAGAAGCAGCACGGATGACCAGGATGTGTGTGGCAAAAATGGCCTGGAGGGTGCATGTGGCCAACAAGCTGCATAATGCTCACACCTGTCTTAAATCATTCTTAAAACTGGAAGAAATAAAGCAAGGAACCCAGCTTGCACATAAAGAGTAGTAGAAAAACAATTACATTATAACATTTGCCCCATTGGGTAAAATACAAAATCAATTCCACAAAAGGGTTGGTCAGTTTATATTGCCAACCTACACATGTTGAGTTCCAACAAGTTCCTGGGAATGACTGCAGCTTTAGTCTTCTAACGGAGGAACATGGAATTTAACAACATAGGACAGAGAAAAGACTTCAAGGACAGTGACTTGTGACATCAAATGTAATTCAAACCATGCCTGACATTTTATATTAATACTGAAACACGCACACCCAACCTCCACATTCTTCTTCTAAATCCTAGGATTCATTTTCTGTAGATAAAACTTCAGAAGTAAAAAGAAAATATGAAATTCCTACAACCAAGTAAATCCCTGGGTGTGTACACTACATGCTCACATTATACGGGGGAAATATTTTAGGGATGCAGTTTTAGGTCCATTTTAGATTTTATATCTAATGTAAGAAATATAAAATCCACAAATTAGATTTTACTAAAGAAAATACCTCTGATTCCCTAACATAAAGTCCTTTATTACCACATACCAGCAGACTTGCTCACTGAGTAAGCAACAGCTTTGTACAAGATACAGCTTCATTTTTCCCCAATCAAAAAACAGCAGTGTTACTAACAAAAAGGTTGACAAAAAAACAAAACAGAACAAAGAAGCTGCATCTAAAAATGAATTTCAAACAGAAAAAGTCCTAATCAGGCAGATTTATTTCCTTTTAAAGCTTCTTTTGGTCAGTATGTTAAATTTTTTATATGCTAAAAGGTTTATTCCCACTATTGTATGCATCAAACAATTCCTTAAAAGCATACAGTACAATCTTATTATCACTTATGCATAAGCAATTTCAATTAGGTCAATGGCCCTTATGTCTTAAGAAACTAGAACCAGGATTCAGCCTAATGGATATGTGAGTAAGTACAGACACTTATCTCAAACAAAAACGTTAATGTGTTATGGTGCATGGTGCTTAAATTCTAATAGCTCCCACCCTATGAGCATATAACATAAATAAAATGCTACATTTTCATACCCAAGTTTCAGTTCCTAAGGCATTATAATACTTGTATCAGATTCTGTATAAATCCTTGCAGTGTATTTACTAAAGGACACTTCACTTACTGGAATATATATATATTTAATATAACTCAGCCAAAGCCGCAAATTCAAATAACAATTACCTGGACTTCACTTGTCCTCCGTTTGATCGTATCTTCTTTCTCCTTAAGATCCTGCTCCACATTTTTCTTTTCCCTAGATGACCAGCAAACAATGCAAGAATATTTAAGAACATCCACTACACCAGGTACTGTTATCCATCCTCCTAAGCCAGTATCTCCTTTTAAATGCATAATAGAACATTAAATTTACAGGAGACCGGTTTTTGGTCTCTTTTTGTACAAAATAAATGTTTTGCATATGCCAAGTATTAAAACACAAACATGATAGGTGGAAATACCAGCTTGGGGAGGGGAGAGCGAGAATCAATGAAATACTGTATTCAGTGATCTCACTGTTGCTATGGAGCAACTGTCTGGTAAAATGGGGGAGGGATTGCATCAGCTCCCTTCTCTTTAACCCTCTTAGAACCAGAGCTGCTGTATAGATAATCTTGTAACTGCAAGCCGAGAGCCACCATATTATGTCCCCCTCCTAAAACTCTAACAGTGCTTGTATAAGCATGTTTGTATAAGCGTGAAAACCCTAAGTACAAACAACACAGCAAACATTTTCCCCAGCATTTTAGATGCATACATCTGGAATCAGTTATCTGCAGAAGGTTTCGATCCTGGGTTGGATCCACTGAGCCACAAATTAGAGCAGTACAGCTAACAAAACATCTTTGCATGGTTTTATGCAAAAGGCAGAAGAACAATTTGCAGAATGCTATTTTATAGCCTCAACAAGACTTATGAGCTATAACCAGTGTGATAAGACACTGGGATGCAGTTTCATTTCCTTCACAGATCACACTACAGCATAAGAAGACATTTTCTGCCCGTAGAAGGAATTTTTGGATTCTACAGGAGAATAACCTGTGCCCCTGCCCAAATGTGGCTGGACTGCAATTCTTAGCCTTCTTCTCCATTAGCTATGTTGGATACAGCTGACAGAAAGTGCAATCAAACAATAGCCACACTCAAGAACATTAACTGCTGACATACAAGTGCATATTTCACTTTCTTGACAGTGCACAGTGTATTTCCCATGGGTTCTGTCCAAAAACTTCCTGGGCAAAACAGCCTCAACTGTTTTAGGGAGTTTGAGGGGGTTAGGGAGCCATTTCAGGGAGTAAAGTTATTGACTTCCATGTACACAAGTCCCTTTTTGGACAATGCTTCATGATTCTCCACTTCTGGGGAGCAAAGTTATTGGCTTCCATATGCACAAAATTAACAACCCTGCTTTTATAATAAACATCTCCAAGATTTGTAGGAGAGGTTCCCACTCTTCAAGCACAACTTTAAAGGCTCTTTCCCTTCACCCCACTCCACCCCAAACCAGCCTATCATATCCTGCACTGACCACTTTCTGCCTTAGGGAGACTTCTAGGAAACCTTGCAAAACAGCCTCTCAGTCAGACAAATGGGTTATTCTGCGCCTGAGCAGAGCATATTCTGAATTTTCTAGAACTATTAGAAGCATTTTGGTGGTCTCACCCACATCCAACTGCCTTATTGGCTGTCTTCCCACCTAAACCCTCAGTTCCATGGATGCTAAAGCAGCAGCCCAGGATCGAAGGAGAGGCAGGGCACGACGAGGGGAGGATGGGCAGAATTTGTGTGAATTCACAGATGACCACTCGAAGAACTACATTTACAGGTAAGCAACCTGTCCTTCTTTGTGGTCTCTGTGAATACACAAATGGGTTGGACTGACAAGCTCTGGTCAATGGAGGAGGGAGTGTCATACCACATAAGAAAGGCATATTGTTCCCAAACATAATCACCATTTGTGAATCCAAGCCCAAGAGCACGTGGACATAAGAATGAGTAGTCCCACTCATATAATGACTCTATATGAGTCAAGCCAAAATCCAATACCAAAATGTAGTGGAAGTACCCGACAATGCAGGTAAAGAAGCATGCACAGTGGCAGCAAAACAGGCTTGCCTGCTAACCCATATGTTGCACAGACTGTTGGTAGACATTGATGACAAAGACAAGGCAACAGCCATCTCTACTATGTAGATGAGTGAGAAAGGAAATAACTCTGGAGGATAGCCCTGACAGTACCAGGACAGACAAAGGGTATAGTAAGAGCAAGAGCAGTCGCTATAGCATTTAAATTAATATACTGTGTAGCAATAAACTAAGTTCATAAATGGAATGGCAGGTGTAAAACTAAGGTCAAAGGAAACCCTCTGACCTAGACAGCAGAGGTACAGGTTTGTTGGCAATGGAAATGTACGTCGAAAGCTATCCATCAGGTAGGTGACGTGAAAGCAGAAGAAGCTGACAACTGCAAGCGGTTATAGGGATAGTAGACAAATACCAAAAACAAGAAGGTATGGTATACAAACACTATCTGATCTAAAGAGATAAATGTATGCCAACGTGAAGGGCAATAGACTTGTAACAATGTGAGACTGCACAAGTCGTGACATTGGTAATCAGGAAAAAGGGTTTACCAAGTCCTCAAAAAAAATGAAGATGTGTCAATAAAGGAATGTTCAAAGTAGGAAAAGGGGCAGTGACCTGATAAAGCCATTTGAAGCCATTATATGAAAGATTATGTCATCAACAGACAGAACAGAAGGCTAATCTGTGCTCAGCAATGAGATGGTTGGGCAAAGGTGGCAGGAAGAAAGCACCCACACTACAATGTGGGCAGTAGGACATCTGGGAAGTCCATCCTGTCCAGAGAGAGTCTAATGGCATCGAACTGGAAAAGAGCTCCAGTAACAATGTCTAGAATTATGGTGGACATCAGACAGGAGGAAATAGTATCTCATCCAGCCATAATAACACACTGATCTCAAGGAATAGTGAGAAGATTGCAAGATTCAAATGCTATGACACACAAGACACGATGCATCTAAAAGTAATGTTTTATGCTACTAGCATGAAAACGTGCAGTGCTTGGTGAAAATGTCAGAAAAAATATAACAGTGGCTGGTCTGACGTCTAGAAGACTAGTCACACCATTATAAAAGTAAAAGGATTCAACACTGTCAAGTTGAAAGAAATCCCCATGGGAACATTATTCCATCCCATGATGTCCTGCAGAATTTATATCAAGGATACCATAGCATGCCAGAAATGGCCAGAACTCCAGGCAGCGGGATGAAAGAGACATCTGTGAAACCCTACTGGGGGTGTAAAAATTCACTTTGACAGGAACAAATTGAGGAACTTGCCCAGTAAGAGGTTAGATATAATGAAGAGTATATCCAAGGAGAGGCATATGTGTGATCCGGTGGGATAATCAAGCAGTATACCAGGAGTGATATGGTGTCAATCCATTATGAATGAGTCATGGGGGGAAGAATTCTAGAACAAGGGAGCTGGAATAGACTTCAAGAGCTATGAAGTCCAGCTTCTAGCCAAGGTGGTACAAAACACTAGGCATTAGGACAGAAGCTATACAGGTTCAGCCCAAATATCCCAAAGAGATAGAGGCTCCCATACAGAGAAGGGGTGTGTTAAATTACCAAACAGGTTGTCAGAATGTTTAGGGGGAACATTTATAGCTGCAGCATTAATCCATTGCAACATGGCCAGCATGAATATAAGGGCTTTAGACACCATATAACAGCGGCATGAAAACCCCTATTATATAGATCCAGGGAGCACAAGGAAGTACACTGCGATAAGAAAGGAAAATAGTCCTGCTCCACAAGGTGGTCCCAAAGGGCAAGCTGTTCATTGAAGCCACCTATCAAGGGGAAAAAAACACTGTTCACTTCTATGGAGAGGACAGTAAAAAAATCATACACTGCTGAAGAATGGAAAGGGAGCAATTGGAATGCAAGGGGTTTACTGTAGCGGCAGCTATTGGACATCCCTGAGTAAATGTAATGTCAGGGCATAGTAAAAAGGGGGAGCACAGGCTTCCCATCTCGGAAGAATCTCCAGTGAGATTGCAGAATGCACAGAGTCTTATCAGGACTGCAGGTGGAGACCAGAAACATCTCTACCTCATCAGAATGACACCTTGAGACAAGAAGTCAAGGAGAACCAGGGTATTATGATAACAGTCGCCATGGAGAGATGGGACAGGTATCCTTGTCCCAAGATCTTGAAACGTCTGCACGCACTGTCCTCCAGCGCCATTCCCCCCCATCCTGGCCCATCAGCAAAAAAGGTTGCCGACCCCTGCCATAGACCATGAAAGGCTACAGAATGCCTTTAAAGACATGGTAGTGCCAGCACACCTGATAGTCCTGATGAGGAATCTGTACTCAGGACAAGAGGATACTGTCAGAACAGAACATGGAGAAACAGAATGGTTCCCAATGGGCAAAGGGGTCAGACAAGGCATCCTTTCACCCTATCTGTTCAACTTGTATGCAGAACATATTATAGAAAAAACAAGTTTGGACACAGAAAAAGGAGGAGTGAAAATAGGAGGAAGGAATATCAACAATCTAAGATATGCAGATGACACCATAATACTAGCAGAAAACCTCACAGACCTGGAACACCTACTAAGGAAGATCAAAGAAGAAAGTGCAAAGGCAGGCTTAATGCTGAACATAAAGAAAAAAATAATAATGACCACCGAGGACCTTCACAAGTTCAACCTAGACAATGAAGAAATAGAAATAGTAAAAGAATTCCCATACCTGGGATCAAACATTGATAGAAATGGGGACTGCAGTTAGGAAATCAGAAAAAGATTAAGAATGGGGAGGGTGGCTATGAAAGAACTAGAAAAGATTCTAAAATGCAAAGATATACAACTCAGCACAAAAACCAGAATCATTCAAACCATCGTATTCCCTATTACCATCTATGGATGTGAGAGCTGGACAGTTAAGAAAAATGATAGGAAGAAAATCAATTCATTTGAGATGTGTTGCTGGAGAAGAGTGCTGAAGATCCCATGGACAGCCAAAAGGACAAACAAGTGGGTCCTAGAGCAGATCAAGATGGAAACCTCCCTGGAAGCCAAGATGACCAAACTGAGACTGTCATACTTCAGACACATGACGAGAAGAGAGGACTCTTTGGAAAAAACAATAATGCTGGGGAAGGTGGAGGGAAATAGGAAGAGAGGAAGGCCACATGCTAGATGGATGAATGTCACAGTTATGGGGTTGCAGGGATTAAGCAGAGCAGTGGAGGACAGAGGGTCTTGGAGATGTCTCATCCCATGAGTTGAAATCGACTTGAGGGCAGTTAACAACAAAGTGTACATAAAGAACAAATCCTAAATTCTCCACAGCATCACCCAGTAACAGAATTTTGCCCTCCTCCTCTAATCTCTTAGGTTTATGAAAGCACCTATTTAGCCTTTTATTAGTATAGAATAATCTGACTCTATACTGAAAATGAGTAATACTGATTAGCATCTCAACCTCCCCTACAGATATAAATAGAGTGGGACATCCCAAAAACCCAATCTTATGTCGTCCTGCAAGAGATTGTGTATGACTACAAGATAGTTAAGTGTGAAATATAAATAACCATATTATGTGAAACAATTTATGCCACTATTTTTATTACATTATCTAGCTGATGGTTAGAAGGGACTCTGTTTTATAGCAGGCTCATTCCTGTACACAAAAAGCAACTATTTTAAAACTGCCTCAAGTGACACTATCCCTACTGAACTAACAAGAGGAAATATCCCCAAGGCTCCCACTCTATAGGTTCTAGAATCATTCTTCACCTTCCGAAACTGAGCTTCCAAACATGTGCTAATAAAAAAATGTTTTATTACTTAAAATATTGTATTACCTAAAATATTCTTCCTTCTTTATTATCTCTTCTGAATGATGTGGTCTATACCCATATCTACTATCTCTGCACCTTAGTAGCATTTTCCTCCATTCCCAGTTTGAGCAAAGAATAGTAGATATAGGAAGTAGCAAGAGATCTGTATCTGACACTGTGCTTTTTGAGTGGATATGTCAGTTGGTATCTTGAGGTGTATAAATTATATGGTACTACACAACAGTTTTCCAGCATAAATAGGAGAATTCTTTTGTCCGCAACTTGTCCCAAATAATCCAAGTACATTTAAAAACAGGACAGTCAACCATTAGAGATCAGGAAGAGGAATCTGTGCAGAGCAGCCTGTGGTACACTTCAGAATCCTGATCCTGTGCTGTTGAACTGCCATATTCAACAGAGCGAGAACTACTACAAAGGAGTCTTACATAAGTGGAGCCTCTACATTCAAAAGATACTGATGGGTAGTAACTGTGCACCCAACTCTTTACAGAATCAGGAACTCAGTGGCAGTGGGAAATAGCAGTGTGCCTCTAAGTTACTTCTTGCTATCATCCAATTTCTATAAATGATTTTCTGCCAGTACTTCCTATTTTTATGTTTATGTTACAATCAGATATAAATTCTGGTTGCACTCCAAACAGTAGCACATTTTAATGATGTCCAAAGTTGGAAATTCTTTTAATTTCAACTATGGACAACAGAAAGCATAATTTAAACAAAAGAGAATGGAAATGATATGAGTCATTTGGTCCAGCTCATAACAACAAACTCATTTATTTCTTCCCATCTGTGTTCCTAGCTTCATTTTCCAGTTTTCTACAAATGAAAATAAGCAAGCTACACAGCATCTTGACTAGAGCTTTGAGATAACTGATTCAACTTAACAAGCAAATGAACTTATTAACTGATTCTGTTTTTCTGTTAGTAACTGTTGACTGAAGGATTAAGATATTCTTTAATGAATTACTTTAAATTTTAAAATGTCAGAATTTTTAGAATAGATAGTTCATCCTCTGGCAGACTTAATAAGAGTAGAAAGCCTGAGGAGAAGGATCAGGATTAGGATGGGAGGAAACACATATTATGGCTCTCTCTAGGCAGTAGAACCCAACAGAAGAATAGCTTGAAAGCAGTTGAAGAGATGGGACTGGGCAGCAATTGAAGAAGCAGCTTTCTTTACATATACTTTTCCCCTTTAAACTGTGAGTTTCAGGAATAATAAATTTACTTGCAATTAAATGGAAACATTGAGAAAAATTTTTTTAAAGCTCTCTTACCTCTGTAGGTCAACTATTTCATTGCTCAAAGTATCTAGCTCTTTGATTGCAGAAAAATCTGCTACAGGACTTGGTCCCAGCGTATTCTGCAAGATAAACAAGAAAATATGATTTGTCCCTGATCCTTACCAGAACTGGCAACCCAAAATGTAGTGAGGCAAACAGCTGACCTGGCATCCTGTCCCTAGCAAAGGGCAAGGGTTACATGATTTGCTCACAAGCGCCTTTGCTGTAACTACATGTAAAGATTTAACAATTGCATGTGCTTCCTTTGATCCTACCAGCTTTTCTGATCTGGTACTAAATAGGGCTTACAGTAGCTAGTTCTCTTTATGCTCCTTGTGAATATTGCTGAGGGATGGAACCAGCAGCTATTGCCCAAATAACATACTCCATAATCTGCATATTGATTCATTATGTGGTAATGAGCTTTTGTTGATAATTATTGTATTGCATTTATGTCAGTTAGAATTTTGCAAATGGTTCTGAGTTCTGTAGTCATATTCCATAGTTGCATTCATAACATACAGCTCATGACACAGCAGATACAAGGAGGGAAGCTTGTAGAAAATGAAATTGTCAAAGTACAACTTAGAATATTTTTAAACAATATTAAAGTTTTATAACTATAGTTCTACTCTATCAGAATATATGGCACTGCTTAACTTGCCAATATATTTTACATTTTATTCCTTATAAAGTTTGGAATATTTCCTCCCTTAACTATCAGCAGTATAACTCTGGTCTACTTTACTAATATACTATCAGTTAATTAGTGCTGAATGCATTCCATTTATGAACTGCATTACTCTACAGCAGCCATAGGAATCATGTAATCCTCTAGATGCTGCTAAACTGCAAGCCCCAGCATTCTTCACCACTGGCAATGATATTTAGGCCTGATGGAAGCTGCTGTCCAACATCATCTTGAGGGCCACATGATTCCTATCCCTGTTCTACAGTGTTAACGCTTCATAATTCATAGACTGTATGACGTCAAAAGTGTAATTCTGAGGCATGAACGCATCTTACATCATGGCATATTCAATCCCTACTCACAGATATAGAACAAAGAGAGATTTAAAGAAATACAGTATTTATAAATGAAACAATTCTAGTACTGTTTCCTTTATACAAGTATCAAGGTCAAACACCCAACATACCATTTTGTATAATTTTCAGATGGAGAAGAGACCTTTGAATGAGAACAGCTATATGAAAAATAGCACTACCTTGAAAATTAAGCAGCAGGCTACTGTTTCAAAGAAAACATGACATGAGTAAGATGCTCATTATTAAACAGTCAATATTGGAAAAGTGAAGAATCTCTAACCTTGAGATGGCAGATTTAAGAAACTGACAGTATAATAAAGATGTAAAGCAGAATGGTGCAGAATGGAAAATATAGTCCAAACTAGGAAAGACATAGGAGGAAAGCAAACATACGAAAAATATTAGTAAAGCAAGATATAAAAGCAGGCTTCCCCCCTCCAAAAATAATGCAAAAAATAAAATTGATATTACTGAATTCAAACAGAAAGTAGAACCCTTTAAGTGCTATTTCTGGGCAAAAAGTTCATTTGTTCTGGAGATAATGTAGCTTAGCACAACCAAGAAGAAACCTTCTAGTGTCAACAAAACTAGATAATAAAAACAAGTCTGATTTAATGTGGGTTTTTTTCACCTTGTATTTATTGTTTAAAAATAAGCGACACAACCATCAAATGTAAGACTCAATGATGAATCAAATTGAAATTATTATAGTATATTGTTAAAACAAAGATGTTAGGAATCATGCAACTCCTTAACATGAAGATATTGCAATGATGCCAAAAAGTACAAAAATCTCTCTCTCTCTCTCTCTCTCTCTCTATATATATATATAGACAGGATATAGACAGGACCTCCTGACCAGATGTTTCTATGCATATGCAGGAGGCTCCAGCATGCAAGAGACCTTTTCCCTTAACTATAACATTGGGGACAGTTCTGCCCACATGTTTCCACAGTCTAGAGGGAATTCCCCTCAACATTTTACTAAGTCTCATTCATCCCAGCTATGAGCACACAGTAGTGTCAGATTAAGTTGAGCATGTCTGTACTTGTAAAGGACAAACAGGTCTCTTTTCTCAACAAATTCCTTCAGGCTTTGCTTCATGCATATAAACCATGTGTCTGCTTGGTTGGCCAATGTGATGAAGGAGGAATTACCAATAAAGTGAGCAAATGGCACTGAACTCATTCATGTATTTGTTAAGCAGCACAGTGCTACATCACCCATACACTCTAACGTTGCACAGCCACAAGATATTTTAAAACCTGCTCTGTATTTATGTCCATGTATTTCTGAACTCCCCCCCCCCATGCTCAAAGTGTCACCTTTTGTAGAATGGCTCGCTCTGATGGAGGGATCATCTCTGCAGTCAGCACTTGGGGAGGATCAATGCCTTTTGTCAGCTTCCGATTAATGAAATGGAAGGCCAAAGCAAACTGCTCCTTGGAAAGTTTGCCACAGTCTTTTGTGTCACAGAGAGCCCTGTAAAAGCCAGAGAGAAGATGACTTTAAAACACACATATACACAGAGGGATCATTTTCACTTGTTATATTGAAAGTTACATAATTTCACCACTTCAGATAATTAATGACATTATAGCTTATATTGTTATGTTAAACAGTTTCACAGATACATCACAGTTATCTCAGGATTGCAAAGAGAAACAACAGAAGATGCCATGGACATTCAAATATCAACAGTCAATCCCCTTTCAGCTCTGGGAGATCTGGGAAATACCTGGCTAGTCATGTTTGGAAAAAGCATCCTAAATTTAGGCAGACCTTGCTCTAATGAAACAAGGAGATTCTTACAATATAATTTCCTTCTTTATTTTTTATGTTGGGCACAGATATAGAAACCAGTGTTTTCTGCTGCAACAACTTAAAACAGACTGTGTCTTCCTTAACAAGTTCTGATGAATCTTGTGCCACCAATGTGTGAACTTTCTCCTGTCTCAACAGCTGTGGCCACCAGTTGTGGGAACCTCCTAAACATCCTGATGATTCCTGTGTGAGATTATGTTAATTTTAAATTCACACAGGACACCACCACTCTGGATCATCTGCTGCACAAAAGACACCAACTAATTCCTAATCTTGACAGATCAAACAATCAGTCCCTGACCAACTGTCATGCACCAGCCTTTTAAAAATCTTCTTGGACATTCCACCAATCATCACTCATTCCCAACACTCCATTCTCTTACTCCTTCCTACAGAACTTTACCTTATACCATCTATACACTGTATACATAACTGTTGTTGCTGTGTGCCTTCAAGTCATTTCCGACTTACGGAGATGCTAAGGCAAACCTATCATGGGGTTTTCTGGGACTGAGAGTGTATGACTCATCTAAGGTTACCCAGTGAATTTTCATGGCTGAGCGGGGAATCTAACCCTGATCTCCAAGTCATAGTCCAACACTCAAACCATTACACCATGCTGGCTCTCATACATAACTATACTTTACCTTAATATATGTAATAACTGCAACTTTCTACATAAATCCAGAACATCAAAATTACCAATTATTCTTCATCAATACTAAGAAAATGGAAGTTTTCAATCTTCCACAAATGACAATGAAAAGAAAACTTACCAAATATGTGCAAGTATGGCAGATGGTAGACCCGTCTTCAGGAATAATTCTCTAGCCTCTACACCAGAGACAAAGCCATCCATGTCTTTGTCAGTTTTCATAAAGATTTCATTGTATTTTATCATGTCTGTAGGTGATACAACCCACTATAGAAAAAAGCAATAGTGAGTTTATACTTCCATCACATTTCATAAATATAGTAGAATAAAATGCTGCCAATTGCTAAGTGTACTTGTGCTAATAGTACCTTGGATGGCAAGAGGCCTATTGGTGGTATAGACTGATGAGAGTCTTTACTGGATGTTGAAGATGGCACCAACTGTACTGCACCTGGGATACTGACACCTTTTCTTTTAGAAGGTGGCACCAATGCTGGAGGCAAGGACATTGGCACAGGTTCTTTCTCAAGAGCACAGTACACCAAGAACATGGCCTGAACAAAGGTTTTTGAAAAGAAACAAAAGGAGGACAAATTATTAATTTATTATTATGCAAGTTCAGTTACCAAGTCTAGTGCAACAACATGTGAAGCTAGAAACTCAAATCCCTCACAAATCCAGATTCTTTGTGTGTAAAATATTCATCCCTAGCTGATCTCTTTAAGCTTCATACAGTAAAAAACATTACAATTCAGAGAGGCTATACATGTTACAAAATAATACATGTGAAAAATATTCTCTGTGATCACAAGAAATAGTAATTTTACTGGTTAAAATTAAACAATAGGTAAAAGTTTAATTATTGTGTTTTATCTCTTCTAAATTACATGCATTAATTGAGGGAGCCTGTAAGAACACATATCTTCAGTGACAAGGAAACTAAGCTCTTATTGGTTGATTTCATTATCTTATGAGTTAGAGAGAGGAAGAAAGGGGTAGGATTGGATTTAAAGAAGTTAAAAAACTCCTTCAGAAAAGTTTGTCAAATTTCTGTCAGGAAATATCAGAGAATGTTTCTCAAATAAAGTTGAAGATCTAATACTGTGAAGATCTGATACTATGAAATGGGGCTACATACCATTCTGCTCATCTTGTGTTAATGGGAAAGATTTATTTTACACTGTATAACTGATTGATTAATTAATTAATTAATTAAACATTAATTAATTAATTGCAGTGGTTCAAGTGGTTAAGGTGCTGACTCTGTTGACTGCAAGATCAGCAGGTTGGCAGTTTGAGGCCCAGGTGCTGCATGATGGGATGAGCTGCTGTCACTAGTCCCAGCTTCTGCCAACCTAGCAGTTCGAAAGCATTCATGCAAGTAGATAAAAAGGTACCACTTCGGTGAGAAGGTAAACAGCATTCTGTGCAATCATGCTGGCCAAATGACCACAGAGTAGTCTCTGACAACACTGGCTCTTTGGCTTAGTAACGGAGATAAGCACCGACTACTCCCTACGGTCGGACACGACTTGACAACCTTGTCAACGGGAAATACCTTTACCTATCTAAATACACTTGCCTATTGCTACAATAATTTTGAATTAAAATGTACTTTACTTTTATGCATTTGATGTTTGTGTCACAGCGGTATAAATTCCCTTTACCTATGAGTCAAGAAAAAAATCCAGTCTCCAACTTTATACTAAAAATAATAATTATTTCTTTTTTTTTTAAAAAAAAAAATACAAATTAACAAAAGAAGCCTAATCTCTCCCACCAATCTCTCCAAATGCTGATGGGGAAAAGGGAT
This sequence comes from Phrynosoma blainvillii, assembly GCA_026167975.1. NCBI lineage: Eukaryota > Metazoa > Chordata > Lepidosauria > Squamata > Phrynosomatidae > Phrynosoma > Phrynosoma blainvillii. The sequence continues at coordinate 226,240,497 of JANUYF010000004.1, read as the reverse complement.
TAACAAATACAGTTGTATTAATTTGCACAGGTACACCAGCAGCCCTGTAGCAAAAACAAGAGAGGTGTAACACATGCATGTACTCCTGTGTGCATGCTCTCAAAACCCTGATTGGCCCAGGAAACCCTAACACCACATATATATAGGTGCCCAGGATGTGATGAATGATATATCTGGTTGTACCCAAATCAAACAAAATAGCCAAGTAAAGTTTGAAGCATCTCTCTGAAAAGTGAGTTTATTCTGAGGTACAACATTAAGAGAGCATATCACCTGTTTTGAGATTAAAGCTGCAATCTTGGTTAGAATACATTAAACATACATACAATTGGTTAGAATACATTAAACATTTCAACTAACAAGTATCATAGGAAAATTTTCCCAATAGATATGAAATGACTTAGACAAACTAAGTGTTGAATTCTGTGAAATCATTTCAGAAAGCTTACAAACCATTTGTCTTTTATTAGTTCCACCAACCAAATAATTTTAAACAGGTTTAAAATGCAGCCTGAGAGTTTCACAAGCAATTTGACAAGAAGAAAAAATGCTTTTGGTATGCATACTTTACTCTCCCTCTTAACGAGAATAGTACTATGAATATGTTGATACATATATACCTCTGGATTGCATATTAAAATTATATAGCTAAGAGATGAGCACATTTTTATACTGTTAGTTCCTGTAGTCTGTGATAGTGGTTACACTATCTAAAGTATAAGAAAAAGGGAAGTTGGAGTGATAGGACATAGAATATGGACTGATGGAAAAATGCAGCATCAATATATCAACAAAAGGAGGGGTCCCTCTTCACCCAACCTATTCTGATTTCTCTTTTTACACCAACCTCTGCAGATGCTGACAGCCACAATGAAACCACTTCTACTTCCTATCTTCCCAGAGCAGAACCCTAATAATGAAAAAGATTCTGGGGTTGTGACTTGAGCGTGGAATAAATTAAGCAAGTAAACAGGGACTGGGAATAATATGGCAAGGCATATAGGAATCATATTGAAGAGGCAACAAGGGGATCAACTATTTTAGATCTGATCCTAACCAATAGGGATGACCTAGTAAATGGGGTGCAAGTGGTGGAATCCTTAGGTGGGAGTGATCATGTTCTCCTGGAGTTTCTTATATAGTGGAAAGGAGAAGCTAGGCATAGTCAAACACTCATTCTAGACTTTAGGAGAGCTGATTTCAACAAGCTTAGAGAAACACTGGGAGTGATCCCGTGGTCAGGAATACTAAAGGAGGAGGGAGTTCAGGATGGATGGGAGTTTCTCAAAAGGGAGATACTGAAGGCACAATCTCAAACTGTTCCAATGAGAAGGAAAAATGGGAGATGTCTCAAGCAACCAGGTTGGATGACAAAAGAACTTTCAACTGAACTAAGTTTTAAAAAGAAGATGTATAAGAAAATGGAAAAGGGGCAAAATCACTAAAGAGGAATTCAAACAAATAGCTCGCACATGTAGGGCTAAAGTCAGGAAAGCCAAAGCATAGAATGAGCACAGGTTTGCTAGAGGGGTTAAGAGCAATAAAAAGTGCTTTTTTTGGCTATGTCCATACCAAAAGAAAGAAGAAGGAAATGGTAGGGCCACTGAGCAAAGAAGCTGGAAAAATTCTAATAGGAGACAGGAAAAGGCAGAACTACTCAACACCTTCTTTGCTTCAGTCTTCTCACAAAAGGAAAAGGGTGCTCAACCTGAGGAAAATGGAGCAGAGGACACAATAGGGGAAATGCAGCACAGAATAAGTAAAGAGGAAGTACAGGAATACCTGGTTAACCTAAATGAATTTAAGTTTCCAGGACCAGATGAACTACATCCAAGAATATTAAAACAACTGGCAAATGTAATCTCAGACCCACTTGCAATAATCTTTGAGAACTCCTGGAGAACAGGAGAAGTCCCAGCAGACTGGAGGAAGGCAAACATTATCCTCATCTTCAAAAGGGGAAAAAAAGAAGATCCTAACAACTATCTCCCAGTTAGTTTAACATCAATACCAGGAAAGATTCTAGAACAGTTCATTAAACAGAGAGTCTGTAAACATTTAGAAGGGAATGCCACAATCACTAAAGGTCAACATGGGTTTCTCAAAAACAAGTCATGCCAGACCAATCTGATCTCTTTTTTTGATAAAATGACCAGCTTACTAGATGAAGGGAATGTGGTAGACATAGCATCTCTTGATTTCATAAGGCTTTTGACAAGGTTCCCCATGATATTCTTGCAAACAAGATAGTAAAATGTGGGCTAGACAATACAACTGTCAGGCTCCTCTTCATCCAGGACAGAAGTGACCAGTGGGGTGCCACAGGGTTCTGTCCTGGGCCCAGTGCTATTCAACATCTTTATCAATGACTTGGATGAAAGAATAGGGACCATACTTATCAAATTTGCAGATGACACCAAATCAGGAGGAACCCAGAGGACAGGATGAAAATTCAAAATGACCTTAATAGATTAGTAAGCTGGGCCAAAAGTAACAAAATGAATTTCAACATGGAGAAATGTAAGGTACAGCGCTTAATGCAAAAAAAATAATAAAAAATAAAAAAAATGAAATGCATAGATATAAGATGGGGGACATCTGGCTTACTAAGACTACGTGTGAAAGGGATCTAGGAGTCCTAGTAGAACACAAGTTGAAGATGAGTCAACAGTGTGATGTGGCAGCTAAAAAGGCCAATGCAATTTTTGGCTGCATTAATAGAAGTATAGTATCTAGATCAAAGGAACTAATAGTGCCATTGTATTTTGCTTTGGTCAGGCCTCACCTGGAATACTGTGTCCAGTTCTGGGCACCACAATTCAAAAAGGATGTTGAAAAACTGCAGCATGTCCAGAGGAGGGCGACTAAAATAGTGACGGGTCTGGAAACCATGCCCTATGAGGAACGACATAGGGAACTGGGTATGTTTAGCCTGGAGAAGAGAAGGTTAAGAGGGGATATGATAGCCCTGTTTAAATATTTGAAGGGATGTCATATTGAGGAGGGAAATAGCTTGTTTTATGCTGCACCAGAGAATAGGACCCGGAACAACGGGTGCAAGCTACAGGAAAAGAGATTCCACCTCAACACTAGGAGGAACTTCCTAACTGTAAGAGCTGTTCGACAGTGGAACAGACTCCCTCAGAGTGTGGTGGAGTCTCCTTCTTTGGAGGTCTTTAAACAGAGGCTGGATGCCCATCTGTCGGGGATGCTTTGATTTTGAGTTCCTGCATGGCAGAGGGTTGGACCGGATGGCCCTTGTGGCCTTTTCCAACTCTATAATTCTATGATATTGTAAGACATATGGAGATGAACCTGGCTTCTGTACTCTTCCAATCACCTGGATGTAAGTTATCAGTTTTTTAAGCCTGAATTTCCAGATTTACGCTACCTTGCAAAATATATTGCACATAGTGACATAGTCTAGCTATCCTCCCTTAACCTCTGTAAACACAGTTAACACTTTGTAAGTGACAAAAAATATATGGATACTTACAACTGCAAATTCATCCCGATCCAACATTCCATCATGATCAATGTCACTTAGCTCCCAAACCTAACCAAAACACACACATATTCAGCAGAAATAGAATATTCCACCCTTCTTCCATCACAATAAAAAATAGCAACAGCAGTAGGTCCTTTTATAAATCTGATTTTACTTTGGATGTACTAGGGGGTAAAACAAACGGGCAAAATAAAGCAGCTGGAAGCTCCTTTGGCAGCAGGGCGTTTATATGATGCACAACTCTAAAGTGGGTGGAAACCTAAATGAAGCTGTGCTGTAGGGGTAAAAACCAGAGCAAAAAGAAGCTGGGATACTCCAGCTTGGCTGGGAAAATGTGCATCTTTACACTTGCATATAAACGCACTGACACAAGTGCAGGGCTGCAGCAATGCAAAGAAATGAAAGTGCGACAACTGCAATGGATGTAATTACAGCATACACAAACCACACAGTCCAATGGAGGGCAAAGGGTGAAGGGGGCATGCATGGGGGGCCTCCATGATTGTGCTTTGCCCATTTATCACTTGCACACTGATGCACCAATGCCCTGTAATGGCGGAGCATCACATGTGTGACTGTGTGGCCAATCAAAGGGTTGGCCATGCAATGGGATGGCATCTGGGTAGATGTGAAAGGTACTTGGAGGTCACAGGCAGTGTGTTTGTGTGGCAGTGCACATGTATGATGGGAAGGCAAAAAAAAAATCACACAGTGGCACGCCTTGGCACCACGCTATGCAGTCAGGCAGTGCATGTTTGGCTTGTCTTGGGAGCAGGCCATGCAGGCAGTGGGGTTTTGTCCCGTTTTTAGAAAAAGCAGGATCGAGCTGCTTTTTCCTGCCCATGTGCTCTGGCCCTGTGTATACTACCCTGCCATTCAAATGTTGCCCTTGGCTAACAACAACAAATTATCAACTAATCTTTAAGAAAAAAGTCAGTGTGTTTACATATCTTTATTTTTATGCTTTTTTCTCAACCACTACTGCTACTAGTGCTGTTGTTGTTGTGTGCTTTCAATTCTGACTTATGGGGACCCTAAGGCAATCCTATCATGGGACTACATGGGTTTGAGAATGTATGACTCACCCAAGGTCACCCAGTGAGTTTCAATGCCCAAGCTGGGATTTGAACCACTCAAACTGCATCACCACAGTCTTGCCAATCACATTGTTAGGCATGTCCTACTCATTTTAAGACATGTTTTTTCTAAATTTAATGCATGTAATTGAGGCTGACATCAGAAGCAGAACAAAAGCAGCTGGGGAACAAGTACTGAACCTTCTCCCCTCCTCAAAATCCCTCCTTCCAGCTTCTTTTTTTCCTTTGCATAATATTTTAAGTAGGAAAATGGCAGACTTCATCATCCTTTCTCCACCTGTCCCACCTCTATTACGTACTGCAGTTTCACACAGTTGCTCCTCACACAAAAAGGGTTGAGGGGAAAAGCATACATATCTTTGTAACATGTCACCTGAGAGACACCTTCTCCCCTATAGAGAATGGTCTGGTCTTCTCACTGTGTCAATTTAGAAAAAAGGCTGCTTACTGAGGTTTGTTTGATTGTGATATAGAATCTGTAGGCATCTGGCATAATCTCCATACTGAGGTCAAGCAGGCTCCCAGTGCAAGACATTTCTGCAACTGGTTGAAAATTAATTTGCCCAGGCATCTTCTTAACCACTAGCCTAGTTAGTTACCTTTTAGTGATTTTAATGGAATATGTTATTGCTTCTTTTATTGGTTTTGTGGTTGATGTTTTATTTTTTGATTTTACTGAAATCAGTGAATTTCAACACTGAAATATTGTAAACTGTTTTGTGATTTATGCAATATAATGTGATATATAAATACCCTAATAAATATAATATTCTCAGCATAAACAAGAGGTTTCAGCTGGGGGGAAAGCATTCCTTCTGGAGATTTCAGTTCTTTAGACTGAAACCTCCAGAAACTTGCTAAAGAGCAAGATCCTCAGAGGCTTAGAGCACACCTTTGGCAGAGCCTCCACCAATTAGGAGACATCTACAGAATCACACAGTGTGTGTGTGTGCGTGTGTGTGTGTGTGTGAATATATGTACATGATCACTCAAACTGGATCATCACAGTCCTGCCAATGACATTAGAGATGCGCTACCCATTTTAAGACCTTTTTTTCCCCCAAAAAAATTAAATATAGTCACCCCTCCATTTTCAAGGACGTCAAGTCCATGTCTCTCACCCTTTTGCGGGTGGCAAACGGAGGGAGACAAAATGGGGCACGTGCCCGCCTTCATTCAAGCCAGTGGGGCTTGAATAGCCATGATTTTCCATTTCTGCAGGAGGGTCCAGAACGAGAACGGAGGGACAACTGTATATTAAGTTGAAATATATATTTAAATTTCACAATATATACTTCTGCATTCTGCAAAGCCTGCCATTCTTACCCTTCCCAAGACATCAACTGGCAGTTTGGAGTTTAGCAGAACAGGTTTCACTTTATCACCTGACAACAATCCATTCACTGGGATCAGACTGTCAAAGATAGCATCATACTTGGCCTTGTCTTCTACCTGGTTGCAGAAATAATATTAAGGCAAAGTATTTAATTAAGAACACTGGTAAAAGCAAAAAATTAAACTTCTCAAACAAATGCACATCCATCACAGTGCCATGTAAGAGCAGAGACATAAGATGGCATGACCATGAGTGGAATTTAATACTCAGGGAAAGGGATTTCTGCTAGATCTTGGAGTAGATATGAAGCCAGTGCATGACTTTAAGGAGGAGCATTACATGGCCTGAATGACAAATGAAGGAAATTATTTTGGCAGCAGAGCACTGATGAAAGGCATAGGAGAAAAATATAACAACAGAAAGCAAGACAATAAAAGGCTGAAGTTAAAAAGTTGAGGGAGGAGAACAGCATGACTAAAAACTGTTGCAGATAAGAGCAGGGTTTTTTTCCAATTTTGTTCAGCAGTGACTGATACCATCTATGCTTCACAGACTACTAGCACGTTTTCCCACATACTCCAAAGCAATAAAAAACAAAAACAAAAAAATGATATACAAATATCTAACAAATACAAGAAGCAAGAAAGCCACATCCAATCTTCAAAAACATACCAAATATCTAAAGTATGAGAAACAGACGTGCATTCTGTGCCCATCAACAATCACTCAACCAAGCCAAATCAAGACCAAGAAGGAGAACTGGCTATTCTTCTTAAAATGGGCAACACAAAGAGAGGTCTCAGTGGGTCATCCCCAATACAAAGCAGTTTAGAAGAGATGTGCTGAGATCCATCCTAGGAAACATTCACTTCAGCTAAAGTTTCAATTCACATACCTTAACAGCCCATGGGATATCAGCTGGCACTCCCCCAGATAGTAAAGGACTAGTGGAATCATTCTGGCAGAAAGGAGAATTTAAAAGAAAATCTACTGAATTTTGTTTTTAACTTTCCTTATTTTATTTGTTAATTGTCATCCAGTTCTGGTTATGTTCAAATTCATCATTCATTCCTACCACATGTAATTAAAAACAGAGTGCCCAAATGGTATCATCATCCTTTCTTTAAACATCATGTGCTTGCTGTAAACTAAGACTTCTTAACTTACCTCTGAAATCATCCTACAAAATCATATGATTAATACTTTGTAATTCCATGCAAAATGTAAGCTAATAGCACATACCCATTCAGGAGAAAAGAAGGATATAAATCAAATCATGTTGATTTTGAAAGAACAAAAAGATATTAATGGAGAGGAGAGAAGAGCAAAACTGCTTGAATGCCTCTCTTGTCCCTTCCTTTCTGAGGGAAAGAAGGGTTTGTCTGAAGCCAGATGGAACCGCTTTACAGCAAACTAAATATAGCCCACATGACACCACAGCCTATTCACATTGCAGAATTATAGCAGTATTATTCCACTTTAAATTTCATGCTTTTGTCCTATGGAAACCTAGGAGAGGCATTCAGAATCTAGCTAGAGTTCTCCAGTGCCTCATCAGACTACAAACTCTAGGATTCCATAGGATGGTACCATGGCAGCTAAAGTGGTATAAAAGCACCATAATTGTGTAGTGTGAAAGGGCCCTGGTTCCTCTGTCCTACTACATAAATGAAAGGGCTCCCATTGAACTCAATGGGCTCCCTTTGGCAAGAAACAGAATTGCACCAAAACTTACATAAAAATATAATTCCGCCCACATCCTAAGCTCAAGAAACTTTATAAAAGAAACCAGTTAGAGAAAAAAATGAGGAAAGTTATGTATCCCTATGTAGAAAAATCATTCATGAAAAGAATAGAAGCAGTGTTGTCCTCAAGAGACTGTTAATTTTTCTTCTTTATATGTTTAGTTTTAATTCAGAAAGCTATTACTGTCATACGATCAAATCAAGGAACACCAACATTCAACAAATGACTATTATGACACCTATGTCCATTCCATCTTTGGTTAATAATAAGTAATTAAGGATGTCAAGTTAAGACAGAAATATTGCCGGGAAGGATTTATTATCTAAACTCTGCTTGTATCAGGACCTTTCTAAGCAGTATTACTTATTGACCCATATATAAGTCAATCCAGTATTTTAGGTTCAATTTTTGGGCATACATTTTTCATCTTATGGCATATGTTTTTACTAGTGGCCTGCCTAGCTTCCCCATCTGTATAGAAAAGAGAATTATAATTACAGGTTGAGCATCCTAATACAGAAATCCAAAATCCTCCAAAAACAAACTTTTTGCTGCCAGCTGCCTGCTTCTGCCTTTGAGGCAGCAGCTGAGGAGCTCCTGCTTGTTCATCTTTCAGATTCTCAGTTTCTCTCTAGCCTCATATCTCATAGACAACAAAAGTAGCAAGTGAGCAAGACACGAGGCTGGAGAGAGAAAAATGGGCAGAGAGGCATAGCCGTCACCTCAAAAATGGATGCAGATGACTGGCAGCAAAGATGCAAGGTTGGAGAGAGACTGAGGATTTGTGAAATGGCAGGAATTCAAGTGTAGTGCTCTGAGCAAATCCACATCTCCCGCCATTTCACATTCCTTGCATCTCTCTCCAGTCTTGTAAATACAGTACAGGTACACACTACACTACTTGTATATTCCAAAATCAGAAAAAATCCCAACTCCTAAATGCTTCTGGTTCCAAGCATTTAAGATAAGGGATAATCAACCTGTAATGCACTTTTGGTAGTTGACTTAGCTTCACTCAATAAGAAGGGTCAAATTAATGTTAGAGAAATGGTCAGGTTAAATACTAATTTGGTAAAAAGTTAGCAGGCTTGCACTTGAGGGGAAAACAAAAATAACAAAACTTGATGTACAATTAGTTTAAAGGATGGGATATGCATACCCTAGGATCTAATGTTTATGATGCTAGATACCTAGAACATGTAATTCAAATTAAGCACTAGAAGTTAGCTTGGAACTTGTTAACAGTAGGGGGAAAATCTTATTGCATGTAAATTATCAAATATCTAGGCACCTTACTGAAAGTATGATGCACATAATAATAATAATAATAATAATAATAATAATAATAATAATATATCCCGCCCCTCTGCAGAGCAATCGGGGCGGCTTACAACATTAAAATTTCCATACAGATATATATTAATACACATACCACCATGTATGCGCAAAAGAAAAAGGTGTGAGAAGGGCGGAAACAAATGTGAACTTTCTACAGGACCTATTTACCAGTATTTTTTAAAAGGAAGGATAAGTACAGGGTGATTCAAAAAGAATGGTGAAAAATCAAATAACTACTTTTGCACCATTCTTCTTTTATCATCCAGTATAACTTAGTACACAGCAGCCCCTCCCAATTCGTGGGGATCCATTCCACATCCACCCCACCTCCCATGAAAATGGCAGCTCACAAATATTTGACCCCACTGAAAATAATGGTGTGCGTGCCCATGGCACACTTGTGGGGCCACACGCAGGCGCGCACCCCATTTTGTCCTTCTCCATTTGCTTCTCAGTCCCTCAGAGATGCAATGTTCTAATTTTAGTCTTACCCACTTAGTCAAGTTGGGCAAGTTGAAAAATCTGGAAAGTTTAGAAATAAACTTACACGTTTGGAATAGCAAAACTACCATTTTGGGTTCGGGAATATTTAGCCATCTGTGAAAAATGAGGCATTTTGTTGTCAAAAACAAAATTATTCATCATGGCTTTTAATTTTTAAAGGTAGAGGGGTTAATGAAACCGCTTTGAGGGAAAATAAAATTTTGGGACAAGGTACGTTCTCACTAATGCAATTTTACCCAACAAAGAGAGGATAAAAGTTTTCCAGTGATTAATTTTAATCTTAATTCATATAAGGCCTTTACAGACTGACAGAAATAATGCAGTTTGAGTCCACTTTAACTACCCTGGCTCAATGCTAGGGAATCATGGGAACTGTAGTTTATTGTGGCACCAGAACTCTCTGACAGAGAAGGCTCAATGTCTCAGAAAAATGTACAGTTCCCGTGATTCCCTAGCTTTGAGCCAGGACAGTTAAAGTGGACTCAAGCTGCATTATTTCTGGCAGTCTGTAAAGGCCCTTAGTTAGTAGCTTGTAATTTCTGTATAGCATTTGGAATCATTATTTCAACAACAAATACTCAAGTACTGAAAATCAGATGGGCTCAATTGTAAATTCCTGCCATTTGTCTTGAACAATTAGATGAGTATTAAAAGAGAGCATCTTAAAATTTATTAAAATTTATCTTAAAGTCTGATAGTTGGACAAAAGATTCAAGGATGTTAGAAAGGACAGGGAGGGAAGAGCCTGGATTTACATGTAAAAGCAGAATGTCATCAACATATAGTCTATTTCATGCTCTTGATGGTAGACAATGGAGCCTCTTATTTCAACATGGCATCTAATGGTTTTATGGCTACTGCAAAAAGGATAAGGGATAGAGGGCATCCTTGCTTTCTGTCATGTAATGATATGCAATCAGAGCCTTTGTTAATATTAATAAAAGCTTTTGAGTTTCATATATATGTTTAACATCAAAAAAGGTGTCCGTAAAGTTCCTTTCTTCTAGCACTTTAAAAAGGAACTGCCAGGGTGTGTGACAGAGTGGAGTGGTGTCTAATATTAAAGTAAATCAAACAGCATCAACAAGCTACAACCAGGCATAAAGCCTATTTGATCAGTGTTTCTGTATTCAGTAATACTGATTTTTCTTCCTATTATTTTTGAATATTTATAAGCCACTTAAATATCAAACTTGTGTACACAAATAAATTAGTATATAAAATGAGTATATTTTAATTACAGTATTTTCTGGCGTATAAGACTACTTTTTAATCCAGGAAAATCTTCTCCAGAGTCAGGGGTCGTCTTATACGCCGGGTGGCAGAGGAGGAGGAAGAAGAAGGTGTGGTGCGGCGGGAGGCGGAAGGAGGAGGAAGAGAGGAAGTCCAAGTTAGAGGAGGAGGAGAAGGGGGAAGGAAGGGGTGGCGTAGTGTGGCGTGAGGCAGGAGGAGGAAGCAGCAGCGGATACGAGGTGAACCCCTATCCTGGAGTTTTCTTGGCAAGACTGGTTCAGAGGAGGTTTGCCATTGCCTTCCTCTGAGGCTGAGAGTGTGTGACTTGTCCAAGTTCATCATGGCAGAGTGGGGAATCAAACCCGGGTCTCCAGAGTGGTAGTCCAACACTCAAACCACTACACCATGCTGGCTCCTATTCCCATGTATTACCTATGAAATAATTGCAGACTTTTTTTTTTGTTCTTGTGTGTCTTCAAGTCCCTTCCGACTTATGGCAACCCTAAGGCAATCTTATCATAGGATTTTCTTGGCATGTTTCTTCAAATGGGGGTTGTCATTACCATCCTCTGAGACTGAGAGTGTGTGACATGCCCAGGGTCACTTACTTGGCCACAAATTGTACATACCCCAGAATGCATCACCTAGTATATTAGCAGTCCTTCCCCCCAACACTTTCTCATTTTCTCCCACTGGAAGAGGGGTTGTCTTATACGGCGAGTATATCCCAAACTCTATATTTTAACTGGAAGAGTTGGGGGTCGTCTTATATGCCCAGTCATCTTATACGCCGGAAAATATGGGTACATATTCATAGGAACAAACTACATAGAAGGCTAGGCTATCATAAGAAATCTTGCCTACACAGACACATCTTCAAAATACGCATAAAAGAAAGCATTGTTGGCACATGTCTAATACCAAGGTGTTACTGGTTTTTTTGTTATATTTGTCCTGGTCTTGTTAACAGGTTTGCATAAGGATGCTAGTTTGTTAATATTTCTTAATAACACTAATGGTGTATATATAAAAACACTATATTGAGTTAATAACTTCCACATTTGAATAGCATATTCCTAATACTATTAATATCATTGCCAACTGAAGTTTAGTAAATAGCAATGTCTTTCTTTCACTCTATACATACATATAGAAGAAAAAAAATGAATAAAATTTCAAAATCTTAAAACTTAAAAATCTTCATCTCATCACTGTACAATAATTTAGTCATAGTAAAACAGATGAATGAAAACTGATGCATGAGACAACTTTTATATGATTTATTCAGCAAGCATGCTACAAAGTTGTCATAGACAACTTTTTGTAGTACTTAAACTAAAAAGTTTAAAATATGTCTTACAAATCTAGGTGGAGGAACAGGCAAATTAAGACTACTCAATGAAACATCCAATCCATTCTGCGCACAGGCTACAAGTCGTAAAGCCACAAAAAATTCCTGTGGAGGAGAAAAAAATGAGAACCATTTTAATCCCAGAAAAATGACTTGTTTTTAGCCAAAAGCACAATGCATCCAATAAATATCCACATTTCAATCCAGTATATTCCTTACACACTGTATATATCTGATGCAAACTCTTGACATGTACTATATATTGAAGAAATATTTTTTTAAAGAAAATCACGTACCACAAAGCAACTTGACATGGTTCTCTAAACAGTCTTTAAAATGTGTAATTGTTCAGCAGCATAGGAGGGAACACACATAAAGCTAACAAAAGGACATTATGTCTTGGTTATATATTCTCTTGCATTAGAAATATTGCACATTTTCCAAAAGGTTAAGTTGGGAGGGATACAAAAATGTGTGGTGCAACTTTCTATGACTGCAACGTCTCTTTTATTTTGAAAACATTACACTACATATATCAGGTTGCTTACCCTGCAGCTTAAGTATTCAGAGCTGTCCAACACACTAAATGTAGTCTTGCCCAACCCAGTGCTCACTAAATTTCTAAGTGATTTATCTTCCATTAGCAGTTAAGTGTAGTTAGTGTAGTTTCTATAGAGTTTATCACACAGAGACAACTGGAAGTTTAAACAAATCAAAATTACGCAACCTCTGGCATGTGGCCTTCATCTCTTCCTACTTCCCTCCACCTTTCCAGGCATTATTGTCTTTTCCAAAGAGTACTTCCTTCTCATGATGTGTTCAAAGTACGACAGTCTCAGTTTGCTCATCTTGGCATCTAGGGAGGTTTCTGTCTTGATCTGCTCTAGGACCCACTTGTTTCTCTAGGACCCACTTTTGGCTGTCCATGGGATCCTCAGCAGTCTTCTCCAGCACCACATCTCAAATGAATTTATTTTCTTCCTATCATCTTCCTTAACTGTCCAGTTCTTGCATCCATACATGCTAATAGGGAATACGACGGCCTGAATGATTCTAATTTTTGTGCTGAGTTGTATATTTCTGCATTTTAGAATCTTCTAGTTCTTTCATAGCCACCCTCCCCATTCTTAATCTTCTCCTGGTTTTCTGACCGTGGTCCCCATTTCTATTAATGTTTGATCCCAGGTATGGGAATTCTTTTACTATGTCTATTTATTCATTGTCTAGGTCAGGGGTAGGCAACTTTTACCTACCTCAGGCCGGTCCGCTGGTCTGGAGCTCTTCCGCGGGCCGAGGGGGGGGGGAATGTCGCCGCACACGCATGCTCAGTATGCCGGAAGTACTGCGCATGCACATGCACACATGTGCAGTACTTCCGGCGTACTGCGCATGTGCGAGCGAGTCGCGGCCATTTTGTTTTCCAAAATGGTGGCCACGACTTGTTTGCGCATGCGCAGTACTCCAGCGCATGCACGAACGAGTAGCAGCCACCATTTTGGAAAACAAAATGGCGGCTGCGACTCGTGTGGGTGGCGGCGGCGGCAGGACCAGGCTGGGGCCGGTCCAAAGGCCTCGCAGGGCCAGGTCCAGCCCGCAGGCCGTTGGTTGCCAAGCCCTGGTCTAGGTTGAAGTTGTAAAGGTCCTTGGTGGTCATTATTATTTTTTTCTTTATGTTCAGCATTAAGCCTGCCTTTGCACTTTCTTCTTTGATCTTCCTTAGTAGGTGTTCTAGGTCTGTGAGGTTTTCTTCTAGTACTATGGTGTCATCTGCGTATCTTAGACTGTTGATATTCCTTCCTCCTTCTTCTGTGTCCAAGCCTGCTTTTCTTATAGTATGTTCTGCATACAAGTTGAACAGATAGGGTGAAAGAATACAGCCTTGTCTGACTCCTTTGCCAACTGGGAACCATTCTGTTTTTCCATGTTTTGTTCCGAGTACAGATTTCTCATCAGGACTATTAGATGTGTTGGCACTCCCATGTCTTTAAGAGCATTCCATAGCCTTTCATGATCTATGCAGTCCAAGGCTTTCTATGGTCTATAAAGCATGCTAATTTTCTTTTGGAATTCCCTGGTGCACTCCATTAGCTATTGTATGTTTGCAATGTGGTCCCTGGTGCCTCTTTTTTTCCTGAACCCTACTTGAACCTCTGGGATTTCTCTCTCCATGTATGGTTTGAGTCTATGGTGCAGAATTTTGAGCATGATTTTGCTTGTGTGGGAGATCAGTGCTATGGTCCTGTAGTTGCTGCAGTCTCTTGTGTCTACCTTTTTGAGGATGTATATTGATCGCTTCCACTCTGTTGGCCATCATTTTGTTTTCCATATCTGTTGACATATGTTGGTTAGCTCTAGAGTTGACTCTGTCAATGGGGATTGCAGAAGTTCATATCAGGAATAACATCTGTTTCCTGGTGATTTGTTTCTCTTATTGCAGTTTCCACTTCAGCTACTCAGCTAGTTATATTATGTTATAACTATTCTATAATGTTTATATATTAAGGATTGTAAATCCAGATCCTCATATAGTTGAATGTAAGAGAACAGTGTAGGCGATTAGTTTGGGATATCTGTTGTTTTGTAACAGTTCCACAAGGGATTTGAATGCACTGAATATGCATGTAAGAAACTTTATGTGGAAAGACACTAAGACCTATAAAATGAATAATAGGTGAACTTGAAAATTTTGAAAGGAAATAGAAGGGGGGGCTCCTTTTGAATAAATGCAGCATTCTGTATCAGATGAAAATGTTTTGAAGAAAAAAAAAAGAGATGGACTAGATTCTAAAATTGGGTTGTGATTTTTATCACATTTTTATGGTAATCTTAATGTTGTACACCGCCCCGATTGCTCTGTAGAGGGGCGGGATATAAATTATTATTATTGAACTCTTTGATTCCATTGGATCTGAATGAGGATCTGGATCTGAAGAAGACCTGCTTCTGTATAGGCCAAAACATATAGGGCTTTTTAAAGAATAAACAGTTGACCATCCAGCAACACTTGGAGCTTGTCTCCTTTCTATTTTCTGCTATACACACACACACACGTGTGTGCTTTTTAGTACTCTTTCGACTTCTGGATATATATACTGTCAGGGATGATGGGAGTTGTAGCTCTTCACCTCTGGCTCTAACTCTCCACCTTGTTATGCAGCAGAGCTGACCAGCTTTGATCAGTGGTTGATGCTTCTTTCTCAAGCAGCAGAGTTTCAGAGAATAGGCTGAAGACCCTGACAAACTCTCCAAGCCTTCTCACTCTTCTTCCTGAGATGTCTCCAAACTTCTCCAGGATTCTTCTGGCTCTTGTATCTTCCCTCAAGACACCAGACAACTCAGTAGTCTTATATAAAAGATCTACTTTATTCTACTATATATAAATACTATATGCCCTACAAATCACAATCTCTACACTTCACAATATCTCCAACACTACTCCACAATACACCAAACTACTCCACAATGTACATTAGCAAACATTGCAATTTATAGCCATTGTCAGACACCACCCACCAGTCAGTTTCCACCCAGTGGGTGTGTACATACATCTTGATTGGTCCACATAGATCATCCCATACCTAAGACCAACCCAAGTGTTTCATCACTTTACCTAGACCACTTAATGAGTCTCAGGTGTTTGCAATCTATCACAGGTGTTCTCAATATACCTTCTATAACTTTGTCCTTGGCTCTCAAGGCTTCTTAATTATATTATCTTTTTCACCTGTGTATCTTCCTGATTGCTCCTGCTTAGTCACTTTGACATTCACATACATATTTTTATTTCTATTACTGTATATCCCATGTTGCTTTTTCCTTAACATGGGAATGTTGCTTCCTTCCTTAATTATTATTGAACTCTTTGATTCCATTGGGTCTGAATGAGGATCTGGATCTGAAGAAGACCTGCTTCTGTATAGGCCAAAACATATAGGGCTTTTTAAAGAATAAACAGTTGACCATCCAGCAACACTTGGAGCTTGTCTCCTTTCTATTTTCTGCTATACACACACACACACGTGTGTGCTTTTTAGTACTCTTTCGACTTCTGGATATATATACATGCCACACTGTTTCAAGAATTACTGAATGGAAAAATGGTAGATGGAAAGCAGCAAACATGCATCTCTGTGTAGATCTTATCAGGCCATTAACACAAAATTCAAAGGCTCAATGCTACTGAGTTGTAAACTGCCCAGATTGGTCCTCCACCAGGCGGTATATAAATAAATTTATTATTATTATTATTATTATTATTATTATTATTATTATTATTATTATTGACAAGACTGAGATGTATCCATATTCAATCATCATATATTGTAAAAAATGCCCTCTTATACCCTTGAGATTCCTTGACCATATTAAAGAATTCACATTTTTACCTGTTTGTTTAAGACACCTTTGCCATCTGTGTCAGCAAGGTCCCAAACCTAAACACAATTTGATGGAGAAAGCAAGTGAAGCAACATCAGTCTTCATTTTCACTAAAGAGAAAGGAATTTAGTTACAGCCCTTGTCACAGCTCAGTCCTAACCAAGTACAAAACACACTGTAATAGAGCTGAGGGACTCAAGGTCCTGCAGATGCTATTCTACTGCCCCTCACTGCTGGCCTGGCTGGCTGGGAGCAATAGGAACTGGTGTTCAACAACATCAAGAGGGCCAGAGGTTCTGCAATCATGCCATATAAAATATGTATATGTACATGTACATGAATATTCAGGCAAAGCTCTCCATTAGCATACCACCACAATCTAACCCATGCATTTCCATCTTGGATTGATGGGAAATTCCAAAGTGTCAGGTGTTTGAAGACAAACTGGACACCTACATTAAGGAGCTCCAATTGGTTGAAGCTCCTGGTCAGTTCACACAGATACTAAACATACTGGCCATCATCCATCAGTGAGCTAAGCATACTGAAAGCTGTTTCTCTCAACTCTTTGAAATTTCTTTAACTCTTCATTGGATTGTGGCAATTCTGAATAATGATTTCGTCCAGCACTAAAATCAGCATTCATATTTGTCAAGGAAGGCTATTTTCATGCATATTAACTCCCTTAACAACTGGAAGGTTTAAGAACTACAGGAGAAATGCAGTGTATGAAAGCACTGCAAGAAGTGAATGGCAGGAGTGTGCACAATGTGTACAATGGCAGGAGTGTGATGAATGTGTTCTGGGTTCATTCCAGACTACAAAGAGGTTATCCAAGGTGCTAAACCTATTTTAAGGATAGGCTTCAGCATCTTAGCTAACTCTCCAAAAGTTTGGAAATC
The DNA here is from genome assembly GCA_026167975.1 of Phrynosoma blainvillii. Classification (NCBI taxonomy): domain Eukaryota; kingdom Metazoa; phylum Chordata; class Lepidosauria; order Squamata; family Phrynosomatidae; genus Phrynosoma; species Phrynosoma blainvillii. Next base: position 226,223,105 of record JANUYF010000004.1, on the reverse strand, counting down.
CGCCTGATACCACTTATGGCAAGTAACACCATTTTAATTCTTAACAAGTACAACACATGACAATTTGCCCTCTTACTTGACACAAAGCAATACCTTCCCAAGTATCAAATCTGTCAGTCCTGATTTCTTCAGAAAGACAGCTGCATCAGAAGCCAAAACCCTTCCAGAGTTACCAGGATCAACCTGTCAAAGGAAGAGATAATATTGATGATCTATTAAATACCAAGTCTTCAAGAGCTGCAAAATAACTTTAAAGGGCTGTTACAGCTTAGGCTATTTTCAACAGGTTTTTGTTTTAATTTATTAACAGAGGTGTAAATAATGCATATTGCATGGTCAACAGCACTGTACAATGCATCCAGAATTGTGAGCTGGTTCAGACATAATTACAAAATGGTACAATGGCCAGTGGTATAGTTATCTCAATACCATAAAGAGTGGGATACTGATGTATGACCCTAGACAAGTAAGGTCAACAGGGACAATTCTTCAACCTGCTTTGCTACTTTATTTTTTTAATATATGACATCAATACTAGGAAAGATTCTAGAGCATATAATTAAACAAACAACTGTAAGCACTTAGAAAGGAATGCCGTGATCACTAAAAGATTTCTCAAAAATAAGTCATATGCTCTGATTTTTTTAAAATAGAATTACAAACTTTGTAGATGAAGGGAATGCTGTGGCTGTAGTGCATCTTGCCTTTGACTAGGTTCCCCATTATATTCTTTCAAACAAGCTAGTAAAATGTGGGCTAGACAATGTCACTGTTTGGTAGAATTGTAATTGGTTGACTGGGCAAATCCAAAGGGTATACATCAATGGCTCCTCTTCATCCTGGAGAGCAGTGATTAGTGGGGTGGCACAGGGTTCTGTCCTGGGCCTAGTGGTGTTCATCATCTTTATTTGGATGGAATAGAAGATATGCTTATCAAATTTGCAGACGACACTAAATTAGGAGCGGTAGCTAATATCCAAAAGACAGGATCAGAATTTAAAATGACCTTAACAGATTAGAGAGCTAGACCATAATTAACAAAATTAACGTTAACAGGGAGAAATGTAAGTTATTACACTTAGGCAGGAAAAAATGAAAAGCACAGATACAAGGTGGGTGACACTTGGCTTGACAACAGTACATGTGAAAGGGATTGAGGAATCTTAGCAGACCACAAGCTGAGCATGAGTCAACAGTCAACAGTGTGATGGGGCAATTTAAAAAGCCAATGTGATTCTAGGCTGCATCAATAGGAGTATAATGTCTAGATCGAGAGAAGTAATAGTGACATTCTACTCTGCTTTGGTCAGACTTCACCTGGAATACTGTGTCCAGCTGTGAGCATGACAATTCAATAAGAATATTGACAAGCTGGAATGTGTCCAGAGGAAGGCAACCAAAATAGTAAAAGGTTCAGAAATCATGGCCAATAAAGTGTGGCTTAGGGAGTTGGGTATGTTTAGCCTGGAGAAGAGAAAGTTAAGAAGTGACATGATAGCCATGTTTAAATATTTGTAAAGATGTCATATTGAAGATGGAACAATATGTTTTCTGCTGTTTTCTGCTGTTGCAGAGACATGGACCTGGAATAATAGATTAAAATTACAGGAAAAGAGAGTCCACTCTTCCTGATGGTAACAGCTGTTTGACAGTGGAATATGCTGCCTCTGTAATGCATCTCCTTCTTTGGAGGCTTTTAAACAGAGGCTGGATGGTCATCTGTTGGGAGTGCTTTGAATGTGTCTTTGTGCATGGCAGGGGGTTGAACTGGATGGTCCTTGTGGTCCCTTCCAATTCTATGATTCTATATACATCCCACCATTAAACAAAATCATTTCCAGGATAGCAAACAAATCAACAAACAGCACACATGAAGCATGAACCTTCATTCCTTGTGGGATCTCATTTATAGCATTTACAGCATAATAATCAGCTAGCTTTGGAGACAGTGCAAAGCTGCAACTCACACAGGCTATTCTAGACCATCTTGGAACAGGAATTTTTCAGCTTGCTATTTACTCCCAATCCAAATTCAAGTGCTAGGATTGAGCTGTACAGCCTTATAATGGTTTTAGGATGTCTCCTCCCCATGTGTATTTTGCCATGCCATAGTCACATGGAGATATGCTGTTCCATATCCTATCTTCTACACAAGTAATTGGCTTCTTTACTGAGCAGCAGGAGCAGCTTGGGGAATTGTCTGTGGTGCTAAATGGATACATAGGGCCGATGCAGACGGCCCGTTTGGGGCGGCAGAGAGGAAGGGTGTCCTGCGTATGGCCACGCAGTGTCAGGACGGCGTCAGGGTGGGGTTGGGACAGCCGGTGTGCAGCTGCCCCTCCCCAACTCCACCCCCAGGCCGGCCCTTTGGGCCAGTCTACAACGGCCCTTAGATAGCATTTTTATCATCATCTAGAAGATATTGCTTTTTGAATATGCTTAATGCATCTGGTACATGTGCATGGCTTGCTGTTAATACTTTGAAAGTTAACTGCATGCCATATCAAGGTAATCTAGTAAGAGTGCAATGCAAGTCCATACTTAAAACTGAAGCATACAGTCTGGTTCTCCTTTCTGAGAGGAAAGAATGGCCATGTGGTATTTCTTTTATTTACTTAATACATTTTAATATTGCCTTTCTGCCACAACGCTGAAGAAATTCACAGTTTTTAATGGCTTACTATCTAGTAATATAGAGATATGGTGGCATATCTTTTAAAGTCTTAAGCAAACAAACTTTGGATTTGAATGCCACTCAGAAAGAATGCAGCATTAATTTAACCTTCCCCCAAGTTATAAATAGCTAGAGGCTTTGGCTACCTCATCACTGTAACAGAAAAGCTTTAGAATCACAAGAGCAGTCTACAGATACAGTTTTCTTAACAGATCAATCCACTCCATGGACAGCAATGCAGAAAACAATGACTAGTAAATAGTCTCACTGTGTAAGCAGCAAGAGGTTTCATAGGGTGCATCTGCATTGTAGAAATAATGCAATTTAGCACCACTAAGTGCCATAGCTCCATCCTACGGAATCCTGGGATTTATAGTTTTACAAGGATTTTAGCAATTGCTGCCACAGAGTGCTGATGCTTCAAAAACTACAAATCTCAGGATTTTATAGGATGAAGTCATGGCAGTTAAAGTGGTGTCAAACTGCATCACTTCTACAGTGTAAATGCACCTATGGTTGCAATGACCAGGGCTGATATCCCCCAAAAATACCATGAATTACAGACATGTGATAGTTTGATTGTAAGCTGTAATTTTGAATGAAACCTTAAGTCATGTTCAAATCTTTTTTCCAAATGTTACTTTGGGTATCCCTAAAGAGAATCTAAAAATGGAGAGAAAAACAACAACCTCAACATAAAATCATCCAGGCTGTGCTAGAAGGAAGTCATCAATTATCATAATATTCCTCAATCATATATTGCTCTCTATATCCTCTGCAAGTGAACTTCTCATTAACTATTACTAGTCTCCAGTATTTCTAGCATCAATTAATTAATATTTGATAATTAATACATACTTGACAAGGACAGAAATCAAGTATCTTTTCACTGCAGAGAAGACATTGTAATGTTTAAGAAAGCACAGGAGTCCCATTTAGCTTCATAGCTAAGTGAAAGGGCACTTCCATTCTACCGAAGCAACAATGACAATGACTGCCAAAAGTAAAAAGTGACCTAGATTCAGTGCTAGTCCTGTAGCTATACAGGCTATAGAAACTTCTGTACACTGCACTGAAAATAACTCAGAACAGTCTTCTGCTCTTTATTATAATCCTGGTGCCCACCATAGTATCCAAGGGAAATAAACTTGTCATTCTAATAAATATTCATGTTATGATGACTATTTCAAATTTGGGAAACTTTCCATGCCAGCAGGCATAAAGCAGGGTCAGGCATAAAGTATGCATTCAAACAACGTCTTAAGCTATTGATAGAACGTTTATTCAATCCACTTCAACAAGGAGTCATTATAATGCAACACAGCATATTCTTCTTATAATGGAATAAATACATTATTGTTCAGGGTGAAAGGTGGATTAAATGGAAGAGTTAGCTTTTGCTATAGCTATCTGAAGTCAAAAGCTATGGGTTTGCATTGGTATAAGTAATTATTTGTATTAAAAATAATGTCATCAACTTAAATGATGGGTAAAAGTATATCCCCAAAAATAACTTTGCATCTTAACTATTTACTTCACTCTACAGCCTAACAACATGAAAGGACCCTTTTTGCTCTCCAAACAAAGACTATCCATGAACAAACAAAGGAGGCAATATTTCACACAAATGTAAATGCACAGGAAATCAGCCACACTTACCTGACGATAGTACTTCTCATACACAGGATTTGCACTTGATAGCTGTAAAAGCAAAAAGATTTGAAATTAGTAAGATATTTCATTAAAAAGGGAACAGATAAATTAGGTTTTTGTGGATTTTTCAGGCTGTGTGGCCATGTTCTAGAAGAGTTTCTTTCTGACGTTTGGCCAGCATCTGTGGCTGGCATCTTCAGAAAATACTGTAATAGAAGAGAGTGGGTCTATATATACTGTGAGACCCTGGGTGGGGTCCAGTCTCCAGGTGTCTTGGAACAGTTTCTCCCCATAGAGATTTCCAATGTGAAGTCATAGGCTTTCATGGCCGGCATCCGTCAGAACATCCGTCTGACGTTCTGAAACGTCAGAAAGAAACTCTTCTAGAACATGGCCACACAGCCCGAAAAAAACCACAAAAACCTATGGATGCCGGCCATGAAAGCCTACGACTTCACATTGGAAATCTCTACGGGGAGAAACTGTTCCAAGACACCCAGAGACTGGACCCCACCCAGGGTCTCACAGTATATATAGACCCACTCTCTTCTATTACAGTATTCTCTGAAGATGCCAGCCACAGATGCTGGTGAAACGTCAGAAAGAAACTCTTCTAGAACATGGCCACACAGCCCGAAAACCCCACAAAAACCTATGGATGCCGGCCATGAAAGCCTACAACTTCACAGATAAATTAGCTTTTTAAAGTTCTGTTGTCAAAAATTAGAAGTGTCAAAATGGAATTATATTGATATTCTGGAACTGACAATATGCATTACTGACTAAAATACATGGAATTATATTTGAAAGATTAAGTGACAAGAGCTTTCAATTGAAAGGAAGCTACCAGAGTTACGATGAAACATCAGCATTGTTATTATATTGTCATTTGTATCCTGCCTTTTCCCCAGAATTGGAATTCCAGGAGGATTACAAAAATTTGCACAAATAATTACAGTACAAATAACTGACAATGAAATAGGCAAAATGTATAAATAGTTATTGTTAAACTGCTATTAAATTATCCATAGGATTTACTAACTGCAAAGAGACTCACAAATGTATTTGTATATAAGCTTTTATAGATTCTTATCCATGACAGTTTAATTCAAGTTATACGTATGAATCTAAAATGCCACTGGACTTTTTCTGCTAGAAAAGCCTTCTGTGGAATTTGCATATAAGGTTCAGCTGTTTATATTAAAGCATGTGATTATCGTGGTGGTGCTGAACTCATTCCTTAGATTAGAATTGTCAATGCTCTGGTATAAATTTAAGTGAAACAGAGTTGTCATTCATTAAGACAGACGTAGATTAAGCTTATTTTTCCTACTCCATTTCATTGGTGCTTAGATAGGAGAATTCTCTGGTAGAGTGAGACACTAGTTGTGGCTTTTGTCACACAGTTACTGTATATACTCATGTGTAAATCTAGAAATTTTAGTAAAAATATTGACCCCCCCCCCAAAAAACCCCTGAGTTGGCTTATCCACAGGTCAATTTAAGTACTGTAAGTATTATATTTTAACTCATATATATATATATATATATATAAAAGGAACCATCATCCTTGACCACTGGTCATGTTAACTGGACCTGATGGAAGCTGGAGGCCAACAACTTCTGAAAGGTCACAGGTTTCCTACTCCTTACTATGCAAAAACAAATTAATTACTTATTACCAGACTCACACACACACACACACACACACACAGTGATTTATGCTGATATGCCATTCCTGAAAACTCCTGTCATTGATGATTACAATATTTTAAAATCTTGTAGCAAGATAGCAATAGCCCCTCAATATACGGTATACACACAAAATTAGGAAACACTGTTAGTAACAACTTGAAGCTGCTGCTCTAAACGTGGACTCAAGTTATCCAGTGCTGCCAAGATTATTAAGACTGCCAAGACTATTGTATTATGTTATTATAAGATTGCCACGATTAACTATTGCCACCAACAATTTAAATAGTCAAGAATATCAGAAATGGGGAGCAATTTTGTTAAACCATTGCTGCTATTCTGAACCATTTTATCTATGTTCTCAACTTAATCTTTACTCCAAAAGAGGAATTAATAACCTCATATATTGATTCAACTACAGCAATATCATTTTGTTAAAGTATTACTAAGCCAAACTAGTGCTTGGGGCTATAACCTCCAGAATTCCTTTTGGCTACGGAATATTAGGAATTATCATTCAAAGTATTTCTTTCAAGCTATGCACTAAATCTGCAGTTACTTTTGAACAGAAACATATTTTAGTTCACATCCTGTACCAACACAACTTGAAAATTCCAAAGCAGCCTCCCCATATGCAAGATGAGTAGCATTTTCATTTCGACTTGAACATCTGAACAACAAATGCAAGTCACATTTTCCATGCAATGGAAAAGCCTGGAAGAACTGGTAACATCTGTTTTCTCTGGCAAGTGACCCATTTTATTGTAAAAATCACAATGGGCAACTGGACAATGAGTAAATTTCTCCTGTGCTCTCTTGTTGTAACAGAACAGCTGAAGTCTGCAGTATAAGTTTAGTAAAAGTTATAGATAAGGAAATATTTTAAATCTCAAACAAAAAAGGGTCAGATCAGTTACTACTTTTTAAAAGGGAAAAGCAACCGAAAATACATTCTAAAAGAGTCAGTAGGCAGCCATGAAGACTTCTGGCCTCAATCACTGTTTTCATAGACTCCTGTGCAGTTCTAACAGCTCCATCGTTCAAACTGTAAGGCCATGTAAGACAGTCTTACCACTACACAACCACCTAAAAACTGTACTTGGAGGCCTTATTAGAGCCCCTGAACCCGCTGCACATGAATGTTTATCTGGATACCACACAACCCATTCACAGCAGTTCACATACCAAGGCCCCTTCTCCCACTAACTGTTCACCTCTTACTGAGATGAGCACTTCCAGAGACATGATCATTTCACCATCTTATCACAATACCTACATTATTATTATGTTGTGTGTCTTCAAATCATTTCTGACTTATGACAATCTTAATGTCTCTGTCACTCTGTGTGTGTGTGTGGGCAGAAAGAAGCTGCTTCCGGCCGCTTTGGAAGCATGCTGATTAGACAACACACACCTCCAAAGCAGCTGGAAACTGCCACGGCTGCACTCTGGTCCAAAAGGAGCCAGGATAATCCGGCTCCTAGAACTGCCACTCATCCCCAGCAAACATGGTTTGACTTGGGAGCAGACGGTGCGGTGGGGTTCAGACCCGCTTCTGGCCAAGCAGACTCAGGCCACTCTTTCCCAGCCATCTGCTCCAGCTCTGGGTTTTCTTGGCAAGAGTTTGCCTTTGCCTTCCTCTCAGGAAAACATAGGTGGAAAGCCAAATTCACTCACTTCTGAGCCTCAAGTACTTGACAACCACTAACTTGCCTTTAACACAAGTCCTGTCCAAGCATCACTTCAAATTTTTAAATAGAGCAAGACACCAACTTGAAATCTTTCATAACTGGATACCATATTTTCATTTTGCAACTAGAAAATCATACCAATTTATTTTTACCAAATAGGGTTAGCTCTGCATTTTCTACTATCCCTTCTACTGTTCTACTATCCCTTCCCAATTTTGTGTATCGGCTATTTCAATGCAAAATTAAGGTCACTTTGTTGAACAACCAAAGACTGGAACTGCCCCATTTTGGAATTTTCTATATCTGTGTATTTTCCACAGTCCTTGCTACACTAATAGTTTTGTAGTTTTATTACTGTATTTTCAATCATCAATTCCAAGTATGAATAGATGCACTATTAAGATGCAATGCAGAAATATCTTGCACTATAATGCTTCCCAAACCATGTATAGCTGTGTGAACACTGAAGAAAGATTTAAAATGGCTCCTTCATTTTACTTCACTAAAGGAACATCAACAGTAATAGCTTCTGATCAAGTTGGCAATTCCTTTGCCATTCTTGCCCAGGATAGATTCCTGGACCTGCTAGGCTTGTCCTTTAATAAACTTTCTGGTTTATTAAACCTCATCCTGTTTGCTATCACTGTGCTGGGGACTTCTGCGCCCCCCCTCCAGTTTTTAAACTAATTATGACTTTGTAGTACCAATAAATTACATTTCCATTTCCAGGTACTACATGACAGGGGCCTAAATACCCTAAAGGCAACAGATGCCATCTGATCTTGCTAGGCAGGATCAGTACTGGTTAATACTTGGATGGGAAACCATCAATAAATACAGATGATGTAGGCTATATTTCAAAGGCAAAACCATCTCTGAGTGTTCCTTGCCTAAGAAAACCCTATTAAATTCATGGGGTCACCATAAGTCAACAGGCAACCTGAAGGTGTTACATGTACAAACACACAGACATCATGATTAAGTTGAACAGAAGTTTCAATGACCTGAGACAAGGAATAGCAAACATGTTTCTGCTTTTAGCCACAGTTTTATACAGATCTGCAGCCATTTACATGATAGTTAGTAAACAGTGAAGTATTACATAGATTCAGCAATAGCTTCAAAATATTAGGTTCATCTATTATTTACGTCAACAATGCTTCAGAATATATATTTTTCCATACACTGTGTCCACTTTCACCAGAACTACATTTACAGATATTTCCTTCATGGAGGTTTGCCCAGGATCTTCTTCCAAAACAATAAAACCTTTGAAAAATATAGTTTAAGAAAATTTAAACAGACATGGCAAAAAATATTAAAAGCTATAAAACAAATAACTTAAGGAATCAGGGATAAAGATTACCTGTAAATTACTAACCAGGAGCCAGTAATTATTGCTTCCTAGTTACCTGTATGAAATTAGTTAGTTAGTTTGGGAGGAGGGTTTAAAAAAAAATTACACTTCAACAAGATCAGTGTCCCAGTGTGAATAAGTGTACCATAGAAGAAATGTTTACCTTCCATAAGGAAGTGCTTCACTAGTTCAAACTGTCTGTTTAAGCCTGCTCTTTCAATCCAAAAACCTAATACCAAATTTACAGCTGTTATATCACCAGCCCCTGTCACTACAAGTGATCAAAAATTTAATGTTTTATGAAGAAATCTGAGGTGGTCTACTATAAGGCTTATTAATAATGAGGAAGTTACTCTGTAGTAGTCAACCTATAATAGAAAAGTTTAGCAAGCCAGTATTAAATGAATAACAAGGGCATATTAAGGGTGGGTAAGGGAGATTTTAGACTAACTTGGTATCACCCTCCCTGCAAATAAGATTATCATGATCAACCAATACAAAGTATCTCCCCTCATACAATGTACTAGCTCACATTTGCTTTTAAATCCCAAAAGCAAAATTGAGTTCTCTCAGTCCTGATTTTGTTAACATGTTTCTAAAGTTAATTGAAAAAGTGTTCAGAGAGCCTATTCTGTTTGCAAGGTTTTCTCTATGATAGCTTTCCCATGCCCTTCACAACAGATTTACAACACAACTTATGTTTTCAGTTATAGAGCATGCCAGCCACTCCACATTCAAAATTAAACTACATTCTGTTAGTTTACTGCACAAGGGCTTTACAGAAGAGTAGTTAACTTTCACTGCTATTAATGTCAAAGTCAGCTGACTTTCCCAGAAGTTGTAGTGCAGGTTAAGTCTCCCTTATCCAAAATGCTTAGGACCAGAAGTGCTTTGGATTGTAGAGTTTTTCCGATTTTGGAAAGTTCACATCTACATAAGGTGATATCTTGGAGATGAGACCCAAGTCTAAACATGAAATTTATTTTATGTTTCATATACACCTTATACACATAGCCTGAAGGTAATTTTATACACAATATTTTAAATAAATTTTGTGCATGAAACAAAATTTGTGTACACTGAATCATCAGAAAGTAAAGGTGTCACTATCTCAATTACCCATGAAAAATTTTTTAGATTTTGGAGTATTTCGGATTTTGGAATTTCAGATAAGGGCAAATGAACCTGTAGACAACTTAAGAAACACCAAACCTCCTTATTAAGCTAGAATGTGAACAGATCTAACACAAAGAAAAACTGCTTATATTTTTTAAATAGATTGTATTAACTTTAATACTTATTCCTTCAAGAGCATGAAGATGTGACTGTTGGCATTGCTAATCATCACTCTTCTTGGGAACACAAATGTTTATTTTATCAGACTTATTTCAATACATTGCTTTCCTACAAAACATTAACATCAGAAAAACAAACCATTTGGCTAATACAGTACAGATTACCAATACCAAGACAATGATTTCACAGCATACTACATATATTAATACAAGAGTCCTTGCTGCTGCACATGTAACAAAAGGAATCTTCCAAAAGAGTTTTGAACCCAGGGAAGCTGACTTTTGGTAAGTAGATTTGTTTTCACACATCAGTACTAACTTTACAGTAACACTATAAAGATCTGAAAGACTTGTATCACCTCACCTGATCTTTTGAAAACTTAGGACAAGGGACATGGTTTGCATCCTTCTGGATCATATTAGATTCTATTCCACTCCAGCAACTATATAAACATACTTTATACCTAAGGCCTTACGATCACTCTGTACTGAATCTGAAGAAGTGGGTTTATTTTCTCAAAAGCTCATGCTTTTAAAAAAGTTAATCTTAAATGTGATGCCACACTCCTTTCTTCTCCCCCTCTCTTCTTCCAGTATTTTTGATTCTGTGTGGCATATATAATCAGGGTGGCTATGAGTTTCAGGTGACATCTCACTGCAACATTCTTTTCTGGATGCTTCAGGAAAGCCTGATGATACACTACTTGATTTCTAAATATGGAACGCATGATGCCACTGGATGCTATGTTTAAAAATATAGTGATCAACAATATATGGTTCAGAAGAAGAAGAAGGGAACTGTTCAAACTTTCCAGATTCATTCTAACTTTCAAGTATTTTTGTTGTGCGGACATACAATTAATAATTCATTTTATGTTGCTTGTTGTTGTTAATTTGTTCTTTAAAATATTATTCATATTCCAGCTTTACACTGCTTTCAGTGAACCTAGGTATAAAAAACAGGATAACAATGAAGCCCAGATTTTTTGCATGCTTGTCAAACTAGAAGAAAATTAACATTTCAGCCCACAGTATTACTAGATCATTATACAATCACATTTTACTACAGCTTTGTTGTGAAAAAATAAAAGCACATCTCAAAAAATGTGGATTTATTAGTTCTGGTACGGCTATAGACCCTTCAATGAAGACAGCACCATATGAAATGCATCTATCTCATTTATTTCAAGGTGAAAAATCAATCCTTATCATTTCACAACATCATACCCCCCCCCCCGCAAAAAAATGAGAAAACTGCAGTTCAAATGGAGCTTTGAGCATGTAAGATTCAATGAAACTTCTCTAAGTTCAAATGAAACAGGAACCACTAGCTATCTTTCCCTGCCAAGTCCTAACAACTCGCATGGTTCAACATTTGTATTATTCATCCCACCCCTATTTTCTAAGTAACCTGTTAGCTGTAAATGCTGTGTTTGCTGTAACACTGTGAAAGAAGTTAGGCTGGGAGATGGTGACAGATTCAATACTCACATATAGCTGAACACAGTGAAATCTATTTCAGCACGTTTCATGTGAAAACAAATGGTTTTGGAATTCAACAGACAGACCATCACATGTAAAAATGTAGCACAAGCAATTTGAATGCACATTGGGTATTTTTGGAGGCACCTGTTTTTAGGGCAATGGCTGTACATTCAAACTATTTTCATCATAGTTGGGTATCTATCTGTTTCCACCTTGCTGAGCTTCAAAAATCAACCAAGATCTTAAACTGGTATTTCTACATCTACACTGTGAAGTACATTAGACTTACAGTCATAGGCTGAAGGCATTCACTCTAGCTGCTGCACTACACTGCTCCCTTATTGCAAGCTATCAAATTACTCTGATGGAACTCCATCCATTTTTAAACTGAGGTCATAGTTCAAATATCACAGCCACACTATTCTAATTACAGAGAACATGGTTGTTGCTTATGTGCTCTCTCATCTCTTTGTGCACTACCTAGTCCACAGTAACTAGAGGTTGTAAAGACATCAAAGAGAGGCAACCTGTGCTTAGTTCACAGCATTTTTCTTCTCCAAACCAGAAATGGAAGCCACAGTTTAGAGTGGACTTCAATTCCACTTAACTGAGACAAGAGCACAAAGTTTTTCTAAACTCCTCACTTGTATTAATTCATATCAGAAAATCTTGTGGAGCCTGAAATACTAACATTTTTTTTATAATTTTCAGAGTCGGTATGTAACTGTGTTACAGCAAAACCATAGAATCCCACAGTGCCATAAAGACTAACAAGTTTATTACAGCACATGCTTTTATGAATTATACCTCACTTCATCAGATGCATTAAGTATAATCCAAAAGTTCAGGTATATATACAGTGCATATGATAGCAAACATACAGAGTGAAATCAGAGGGAAATTCAATATAAAAATATTAGTAGTAGTAGTAGTATCCTGCCCTTTCCCCAAAACTGGGACTCAGAGCAGTTTACAAGATTAAGAACAGTACAAACAGTAAAAGTAGCTCTAGTTATACTGATAGTGACCATTCATAAGACTACTGCAGATAACTTCTTGGTTCATATAATAATTTAATTAAGTAATATTACAACAAGTTTTTGAATTGCAATTTATTATGTATTGCTACATATGTTACCAGTATATAAACCAAGGATGGAATGTAGACTGAAAAGTCAACAGGAACTGAAATGCAAATACATATACTCAGAATTCAGTTTCTCTTCAATAATAACCATGTGTAAGATAGCAGCTTTAAGTTTCACATTGTCAATTTATTGTTTACTACTGCTAGGTATGTAGCAATGTCTCAGCTGAGTAGAAGTACACCTCAGTTAATGAAGTCAATGTGCTCCCTTGCATTACTACTTCAACAGAAACAACAAATTTGTTGACCTTTTTTTAAAAAAGAAATCTGCTGCAGTATCTGGTAAGATTTCTTTATTTCTCCTTTCTGTATGTTTTGCTGTTTATGCATGCTCAGTAAGTGATTCTGGGAGCAGCAGCTGTTTGCCTTGCCTGTTATACACAGGCGCACACACAGCTACAGTTGGATCAACTAGAGCAGAACCCTATTCTTTCCCAGCTCAACCCCTATGGCATTGTTTGCTGCACCTGAGGCAACCCAACACTGAAAGGCTATTTCTCCAGCAATCCTTCACCATCTTCCCAATCTTGATGCTGCTAAAACAAACCTCGACAGACAAGGATGGGGGGTGGGAGAGGATATGTACAAAGGTTTTGTAGAAAAGTGCTTCTTTGTCAGAGGATCTCTTAATTGAGGTATGCCTTAACTAACCATCCTTCATTAAAACAGTGAAGAAACAACACAAAATATCTTTTTCTGTTCATTTGTTGTTGTTGTTAGACCTCAACTCATAGTGACCCTGTGTATGAGACAACTCCCAGCCCCCCTACCCTCTGCTGTTCTGCTTAGGTCTTGTAGATTCAGGCCTGTGACCTCCTTGATGAGTCTATCCATCTGGAAAGCAGTCTTCCTCTCTTTGTACTGCCTTCTACCTTCCCCAGAATATTGCCTTTTCTAGTGATCTGTGCCTTTTCATGATGTGGCCAAAGTAAAACAGTCTCAGTTTGATCATCTTGGCTTTCGGGGTGAGTTCAGGCATGATTTATTCTAGCAACCAAGTGTTTGTCTTTTTGGCCATCTATTGTATCCATACACTGATACAAAGCACTCTGAGCTACATGTAGACTAATGAAAGCCTAAATAAACAGCACTTATTTACGGTAATTCATGATGACTGCATTTCCTGTTTTTACCTACAAGATCAATTAAAATGAAAGCAAGCAACCCTGCCTTTGCAATTTCATGTTGTTGTTGTTAAGTGCCTTCCAAACTTATGGCGACCCTAAGGTGAACATTTCACAGGGTTTTCTGAGACTGAGAGTGTGTGACTTGCCCAAGGTTACCCAATGGCTTTTCATGGCTGAGCCAAAATTCAAACCCTGGTCTCCAAGTCACAGTCCAACATTCAAACTATTATGGCATACTGGCTTCTTGCATCTTCACATCCTACCCCAAATGCTTTCCTAGCCAAGAATAATTTCTACACATGCCTTTGAACCAGGAGCTCTAAAGTGGGGCTCTTGCCTCACCAGAATGTCTGTATCAGGGGCCAGCAACCTTTTTTGCTGGGGGGGGATGGTGGGGGGCCGAGTGGGCGCGCGTGGGCGCGCTCCCATGTGCGTGCATGCGCACGACACCTGCCATTATGAGCATGCGTGCATGAGTGCGTGGGGAGCGCCATTTTGGAACGCCCCCCCGCATGTGCGCTGTGCGAATTCACCCAGCACACAGACGGCACACGGGCTGGCGCGTTGGGCATTCCAAAATGGCGCCCGTCACCAGGCGCATGCAGGCACAAGTGCGGGTGCCATTTTGGACGCAAAAATGGCACCTACGCTCATGCGTGGCAGGGTAGTGGCAGAGGGACCAGCCACAGGCTGGTCCCAAGGCCTCCGCAGGCTGCACCCAGCCCGCAGGCCATAGGTTGCCGACCCCTGGTCTACATTATCATTAAGACTTAAGCTGAAGTTGTTTGTTGCTTGCTAGCATGCTCCAAAGAACTGGAGAAGTAAACTATTCAAGAGTTACAAACACAAACCTAAGTTTCACCTTTGGTTTTCTCAGTTCTCTGTTTAACACACCTAGTTTGTTCTGAGACCTGGGAAGGAAAATGTACTTGCAAAAAGAGGGAGAAGAGCAAAAATCATAGAACAAAGTTACATAGGACTAGTCACCCTAGTCGAGGATAAAACTTAGGGGCATGTAACAAAGGATCTAAAGGAGTAAAGAAAGGAAAACAATACAAAAAACTTAAAATATTCCAGCAGGCATAACTATTTCTGCTCACACTAAAGGCTGGGTAGATGAGAAAGTAGAGGGGGTCAATGCTTCCAGGACAGATTACACTTTTGCCTTTCACTAAGGAATGATTACTTTTTTATAAGAGTTAAAGTATAATACTTACATTGACTCAGGTTTTTGGGGGTCACTTTTTGACTAAACTTTCTAGACTTATACATGAGTATGCACAGTATATCTCTTTGAAAACATGCATGTAAAAGCAAGTCACAGGTTGGAAGGCAGGACCACAGAACAGGAATGTAGATATGTGCTGAGCACACGAAAAGGAGAGTTAGGGCCCGAAGAGACTGCCAGAAATAATCCAGTTTGAGACCACTTTAACTGCCCTGGCTCAGTGCTAGGGAATCATGGGAACTGTAGTTTATTGTGGCACCAGAGCTCTCTGACAGAGAAGGTTCAATGTCACAGAAAAGCATACAGTTCCTATGATTCCCTAGCATTGCGCCAGGACAGTTAAAGTGGTCTCAAGCTGGATTATTTCTGGCAGTCTGCTCAGGCCCTTACTTCAGTACAAGAGCAGGAAACCCACAATGACAAGAGGGGCAACACCACAGAGGTGGGAATTTCAGGAAGGCTCAAGAAGGGTAGAAGGAGCCCTAATAGTCTTACACACATATGTAAACAGGATTGAGATGAAAAAGAGTGTGGAAGGAATGTAGAGACCCCTTCTGTGGCATCTCAGAAAGACATTTGCTGAAGTGTATGACCCATATAAACCCACTGGCTGACCCTGAGCAAGTCACACTCTCTCATCCTTGAGGATGGCCATGACAAACAACCTCTGAAGAAACTTTGCCAAGAAAAGGAGGAAGAGGTCTTTAAACAGAGGCTGGATGGTCATCTGTAAGTAAGGGCGGTTCGACAGTGGAACACTCCCTCGGAGAGTAGTTGAGTCTCCTTCCTTGGAGGTCTTTAAGCAGAGGCTGGATGGCCATCTGTCAGGGATGCTTTGATTGGGAGTTCCTGCATGGCAGGGGGTTGGACTGGATGGCCCTTGTGGTGTCTTCCAACTCTATGATTCTATGATCTGTTGGGGATGCTTTGATTTTGAGTTCCTGCATAGCAGGGGGTTGGACTGGATGACCCTTGTGGTTCTCTTCCAATTCTATGATTCTATGAAAACCCCATGATAGGTTCACCTTGGGGTTGCCATATGTTGTAAGCAACCTAAAGGCACACAAAAACAACTCCTAAAGCAACTGGATGACCTTGAGCAACTTTACAAACTGCCAGAAATAATGTAGCTTGAGTCCACTTTAACTGCCCTGGCTCAGTGTTAGGGAATCATAGGAACTGTAGTTTTTTCTGAGACATTTAGCCTTCTCTGTCAGGGAGCTCTGGTGCTACAATAAACTACAGTTCCCATGATTCCCTAGCACTGAACCAGGGCAGTTAAAGTGGACTCAAGCTGCATTATTTCTGGCAATCTGTAAAGGCCCTCTCTCAGCCTCACAGGGGGATGCCAACGGTAAACCCCCTTTGAAGAAACTTTGCCATAAGACAGAAACGACTTGAAGGCACACACCAAGATAACAAACTACTTCAGCAAAAAGAGAGGTGAAAAGACCTGGAAGAAGGCAAGGCACTCTTGCACACACACACACACACACACTGCATGCACAAAGAGCAGGTCTCTGTGGAAAGGGCAAGAAAGTAAAAAAAGGGTGCTTTGGAGAAAAAAAGAGAGAAGACTGCACAGGAGGAGACTGTGGCTGAATCCGTACTGGGAACTGTAGTTTGTTGTGGCACTAGAAGGGAGCTGCAGTGTGAAGTTTGATAGTACAGCATTCCCAATTAAAAAGAATGGCTACCCACAGTCATGGCACATTCAATTTCTTGACATTTCTAAAAATAATAATAATATCAGAGTGTCCACACAATTGTTACAAAACAGAGTTGCACTCCCTTTTGCACCACTCAAGGCGGCATCCTCACTGTATAAAACAATAATAATCCAGTTTGACACCACCATGGCTCAATGCTATGGAAGTCTGGGATTTGTTGTGTGGTGAGACATTTAAAGTGATGTGTGCTTTAACAAGTGTTTTAAGTGATGTTTGTTCATTGTTGTTTCCTCCAGCCTTGATTCATAGTTAAGAAATAAACATTGTTATTGTTGTTGTTTTCCCCTGCTTCAATTCATCGTAAGATATAAATATTATTATTATTATAATTGTTGTTTTCCCCTGCTTCAATTCATGGCAAGAAATAAATATTATTAGTAGTATTAGTATTAGTATTATTTCTTAGCATGAATAGAGGCAGGGGAAAACAGCAATTATTATTATTATTATTAGCTTTCTCTATCAAAAAGCTCTGGTGCCACAACAAACCCCCATCCCCAGTATCCCACAGCATGGAACCAGGGCACTTAAAGCGGTGCCAAACCGGATTATTTCTGCAGTGCGGATGCCGCCAGATATAAATGGAAGATATTGGTCTGAAACACATTGCATGGAAATAACCCAGTTTGAGACCACTTTAACTGCCCTTGGTTCAGTGCAGGGGAATTCTGGGAATGGTAATTTTTGTGAGACATTTCGCCTTCTCTGTCAGAAAGAGCTCTGGTGCCACAACAAACTACAATTCTCAGGACTGAGGGCCTTTGCAGACTGCCAGAAATAGTGCAAACTGAGTCCACTTTAAGGGTTAGGGTTAGTGCTGGGGAATCATGGGAATTGTTTTTTTTCTGAGACGTTGAGCCTTCTCTGTCAGAGAGCTCTGGTGCCACAATAAAATACAGTTCCCATGATTCCCTAACCCTTAAAGTGGACTCAATTTGCACTATTTCTAGCAGTCTGCAAAGGCCCTGAGCCAGGCCAGTTGAAGCTGGATTATTTCTGCAGTGTGTTTTGGACCATGGAGGACTTTGGAGGACTTTGGAGGCAGGGGAGAGAGGAGGAGAAGGGTCTAAGGAAGAGGAGGAGGAAGGGGGGAGATTAGGGTTAGGGTCTGGCTGCATCTGGAAAAATAACCTGGTTTGGCACTGTTTTAAGTGCCCTGGCTCAAGGCTATGGAATTCTGGGAATTGGAGTTTGTTGTGGGGCCCAGAGCGGAGCTCCGCTCTGGGCCCCACAACAAACTCCAATTCCCAGAATTCCATAGCCTTGAGCTAGGGCATTTAAAGAGGTCTCAAAGTGGATTGTTTCTCCAGTGTGGATGCAGCAGGGAAGGTGAGTGAGGGTGTGGAGAGGCGAAAAGAAGAAAAACCTCCCAGAAAGAGGCAATAAACCACGGCCAAGGCAGCCTCCCTCAGTCTCGGCGGCCCCTTCCCCTCCCAAACGGCCGTTACCTGCGTCAAGGAGAAATGAGTGGCCATGCTGCTTCCATCCTGTCCCAGCCTCACAGAAAAAGCGGGGAGGGAGGCGCCCAGGAAGGCCCCGTCGGCAGTGGATGATGGCCCCTTCCTTCCTTCCTTCCCTCACTCTCTCTGCCCAACTTCAGCAACTTCCCCGGCCAGGCCCCGCCTCAGACGCCGCAAAACCCGGCTCTGGATCGCCTCCCCGGACCGGAGCCTCCTCCGCTCAACCGCTCCACTCTCTCGGCCTCCTCAGCTACTCCTTAAAATCTCCAAAACACACTGTAGAAACGATCCAGTTTGAGACCGCTTTGACTACCCCTGGGAATTCTAGGAGCTGTAGTTTATGTGAGGCATTGAGCCTTCTCTGACAGAAAGAGCTCTGGGGCCACAATAAACTACAGTTCCCAAGATTCCTTAGCACTGAGCCGAGGCAGTTAAAACGGTCTCAAACTGGATTGTTTCTGCAGTGTTGTTTTGGTCCATTGAGGCATATTTACCTTATCCTTTTAATATGTAACCTGTTTTAATATTGGAATAATGTCATTCTACTTTAAGTTACCATTTTTGTATGCTTTTAGTTGTACTGTTGTTGTTTTTAATGTTGTGAGCCCCCCTGAGTCCCTGTTTTGGGAAAAGGGCAGGATGTAAATAAATATAATAATCGTCGTCATTATCTGACAGTTTCCAACTGTTAGGCCTCAGGCTGGTTGTGACCAAAACCTACTGAAACCAGTCAGTCATGACTAAGGTCTGAAACACACTGCAGAAATAATCCAGCTTGAGACCACTTTAACTGCCCTGGCTCAGTGCTAGGGAATCATGGGAACTGTAGTTTATTGTGGCACCAGAGCTCTCTGACAGAGAAGGCTCAATGCCTCAGAAAAAACTACAGTTCCCATGATTCCCTAGCATTGAGCCAAGACAATTAAAGTGGTCCCAAGCTGGAATATTTCTGGCAGTCTGTTCAGGCCCTTTAACTGCCCCAGCTCAATGCTAGGGAATTCTGGGAACTATAGTTTTTGTGAGGCATTGAGCCTGTCAGGAGAGCTCTGGTGCCACAACAAACCAGTTCCCAGGATTTGCTAGCACTGAGCCAGGGCAGCCAAATAAATGCTGAAAACACTCTCATAATGTTTTCTTCTTCTTCTTCTCAAAATGGAGGACGTTTTGGAATTCCTCCTGAGCAGAAGGTAATGAAATGTTGGACATGTCCTGGAAAAGGAGGGCCCCTGGTCTCAAACTGGATTGTTTCTGCAGTGTGTTTTGGACCATTGAGGCATATTTATGTGGCAATATCCAACTGTTAGTCCTCAGGTTGGTTGTGACCAAGACCTACTGAAACCATGACTAAGGTCCAAAACACACTGCAGAAATAATCCAGTTTGAGAACTTTTTAACTGCCCTGGCTCAATGCTAGGGAATTCTGGGAATTGTAGTTTTGTGAGACATTTAGCCATCTCTGTCAGATGCCACAACTCTGATGCCACAATAAACTACAAATCCCAGGAGTCTCTAGCACTGAGCCAGGACAGTTAAAGCAGTCTCAAACTGGATTGTTTCTGCAGTGTGTTTTGGACCGAAGAGCTGGCTCCCCATTGCTTGGGAGAAACATGGCAAACATGGCCAAATAAAAGCGCAAAAAACTCATAGAAATGTAAACTCATGCTTCTTAGTCATGCTCAAAATGGAGGACATTTTGGAATTCCTCCTGGACAGAAAGAAGGTAAATGTTGGATATGTCCTGGAGAAGGAGGATGTCTGCTCACCCTGCACTCTCTCAGCCTCAGGGGAAGGCCATGGCAAGCCTCCTTTGAGCAAATCTTGCCAAGAAAACCCCATAATAGGTTTGTTTTAAGGTCACCATAAGTCAGAAACTACTTGAAGGCACACCACAACAAAAAGCCCACAGTGTTTAGTGACTTACTCCAAAATAAACATGCATGGGACCTTAGTGGCCTTGGTTCACTAACCGTTTGATTCCTGACTTGTTTCATCTTGACAATATGAATAATAAGCCTAAAATAGGCAGCAAGCTACAAGCCTTTTTCTTTTTTCAGTTACACCTCAAAGTTCAGAACCATGCCTCCACTTTTTCTGTTGTGTAGGGTGTGTCCCTCAGACTTATTTGCACTTAACCACCTGTTTCCTAGAGGTACTGTTAAATCCTGCTGAATTCAGTGGGACTTACTCCCAGGCAAGCCAATATGGGTTTGTAGTCTCAGGAGCCACAACAAACTCCAATTCCCAGAATTCCATAGCAGGGAGCCAGGGCAGTTAAAGCAGTGTCAAACCGGATTATCTCTTCAGTGTTGCATGCAGCCTTACTATTTTTACTTCGCAATTAAAAATTTGCTTCAGTACTGTGTAAACAGTGTTTTACGTCTCAGAAAAACCAAGGGCAAATCTGATACATCTACCCAAGTTTGGTGACTAATTCTTATGCTTTAGCTTTTTCAGCCTTAGCAATGTGAGCTACCCACATCAGCCCCAGGACATTACCATCCCAATGACTATGAATCTCATCCTATCTCTTGTTAAATTTCCTGGACTTTGAGAATTCTTGGCCAGAAGAAAGAGGTGCTATCCTGCAAGAAATACCCCTCCATACTATCTGAACTAAGAACAAAAACAGCAAAATGCAGGCCTATGACTAATATCTTCCCTTTCCCCCTCCTGTATGGTTTTTAACACCTCACCTGATGAAGAAGCCAGTGGAGCTTAGAAAGCTTGCAACATTTATATTGTGCATTTCGGTTGATTCGATAAATGTATCACTGTTTGGTGGATTTTTTATGTTACTGGATTTGCTATATGGCCAACACGGCTACTCTTTAATGCAGGGGTAGGCAACCTTTTTGAGCCGGGGGCCGGGTTGCTGTCCCTCAGACAATTGGGGGGCCGAAGCACCAAAAATAAATGAATAAATAAATAAAAATAAATAAAAATATATTTTTTTAAAAAATAAAAAAAATATGCATGTACACTCTCTCAGCCCCAGAAAAGCCATGGCAAAACCCCTGTGGAGATTTTGCCAAGAAAAACCCAAGAACAAGTAATAACAACAATAATCAATATCATCATGGCGGGCGGCGGGGGGTGGCGGCAGCGGCGGCAAGACTGGCCTGGGGCCGGTCCAAAGGCCTCGGGGGGGTGCATCCGGCCCCTGGGCCTTAGGTTGCCTACCCCTGCTTTAATGTATCTCTTGTTGTAATGGACAGCTTCCACCAGCTTGGCCAGGGCTTCCTTGCCCTCTGGATTAAGGCCACACAAGTGCAAGACTTCTGATGGACTTCCCTTTGATGACACAACAGACACACTTTCGGCACAAGGAAGACAACCAACTCAATGGGATCAACATAATGGGCAATTGCCACCAGTAGGGCTTTCTTGTTTTCCACCAGGATTGTAACCCCTGCTCTTAGCACAGGAGGCCTCTTGCTCTTCCCAAGCAGTATAGACATTGTATAGACAGTGTTTATAAAACAACTTTTATATACCTTATTTAATTTATTGTAACTGCATCACATAAAAACTGCAAAGTAATTTGGGAATTAAGTCTCAGTGAATTCTGTGAGGCTTTTGTTTTTAACTGGCATCAAGTCGACCTCAATTTATGGCGACCCCCATGAATGAAAGTAGTCCAAATCTCCCTTCTTTAATTTAGGACTTTATCGCACCGCTTTTTAAATCGACTTACCTCTCCCGATTTAAATTTTAATTTAGGAAGCATCCTGATGTTATCAGAAGGATTTTGCTGCTGAATCTGCCACGTGAATACAGCCCGGGTCCATCCCTGCTCACAGAGGCGCTCCATCAGCCATTTTCTTGGTCCAGGAGTTTTCCAGCTTTGAAAAGTGGCACGCTGAGTGCCCTTGTGAGCAGGGATGGACCCAGGCTGTATTTGGGGAGCAGATTCAAAGTCAAAATCCTTCTGATCACAACAGGATGCCACCCAAATTAAAATTTAAATCGGGAGAAGTAAGTCACTTTAAAAAGCGGTATGATAAAGTCCTTAGTCTATCCATTAGGAATGCAGTCTTCCTCTTCCTGCTGCCTTCTACCTTTTGTTCTTGCTAACTGCCCTCCAGCAAACTTCGACTCATGGCAACTCTGAGCCTTTACAGACTGCCAGAAATAATGCAGCTTGAGACCACTTTCACTGTCCTGGCTCAGTGCTAAGGAATCATGGGAATTGTATTTTTTCTGAGACATTGAGCCTTCTCTGTCAGAGAGCTCTTGTTCCACAATAAACTACAGTTCCCATGATTCCTTAGTGCTGGGGGCTCTGCAGACGGTGCAAGCCAGGGAAGGGGAAGGGCAGACGGACGCCAGATGCCCCAACCCCTTCCTGAGGATGTCATCGGAGCACCCGCCATTGCACACAGCGAGCGCTCCGATGACGTCCCAGCTCAGCACCCTGACACGCTGGGCAGGAAGGGACGCAGAAGAGACATGCAGCATCTCTTCGGGCGCCCCTTCTGCCTGCTCTGCTCACATTTTTTAGCGCTCCTTCTAGGGCCGCCCAAAGCGTGGATTGGGCCCGAGGCGTGGGGCAGCTTCGGCCCCAATCCTCCGCTTCTCAGGGCGGCCCATGGTCACCCATTTGCAAAGCCCCTGAGCCAGGACAGTTAAAGTAGCCTCAAGCTGCATTATTTCTGGCAGTCTGTAAAGGCCCTCTGTGGATGAGACACCTCTAAGGACGTTATCACACGGGGAGTCACGGGGAGAAAGTGGAAATAAACGGGCACAAGCGGAAGTCTTTAATTTACGGGATTTGTCCCGTTCCGCCTCGTCTGATAGCTAAATTCGAATTTAAAAGGGGGTTAATTCGAACGCAAACCTGATCTTTTCATTTTCAGGATTTTTGAGGATTTGAAAAGATCAGGTTTTTGTTCGAATTAACCCCCTTTTAAATTCGAATTTAGTTATCAGACGAGGCGGAATGGGACAAATCCCGTAAATTAAAGTCTTCCGCTCATCCGGTTTATTTCCACTTTCTCCCTGCAACTCCCCGTGTGATAACGTCCCATGACTCCCTGTCTTCCACTGCTCTGTTTAGGTTTTGCAGACTCATTCCCATGACCTCTCTCTAGCCATCGAGCATATGGTCTTCCTCTCTTTCTGCTACCCTCAACCTTTCCCAACATTATTGTCTTTTCTAATGAGTTCTGCCTTCTCATGATGTGGTCAAAGTACAACAGCCTCAATTTGATAATATTGGCTTTTGGGGATATTTCAGGCTTGATCTGTTAAAGGCCTCTTTTTTTTTTTTTTTTTTTTTTTTTTTGGTCTTTTTGGCTGTCTATATTATCCTCAGCACTCTTCTCCAGCACCACATCTCAAATGAACTCATTTTCTTTTTATCCGCTTTTTCACTATCCAGCTGTCACTTCCATTCAAAGTGATGGGGAATACCATGGCTTGGATGATTCTAAGTTATATATTTTTGGCCTTTTCTAGCTCTTTCATGGCTGCCCTTCCCATTTGTAGTCTTCTTATTTCTTGACTGCAGTCTCCACTCTGATCAATGTTTGATCCAAGGTATGATAAATTTCTATTTTGATTTCCTCCTTGTCTAGTTTGAATTTATGTAGGTCCTCCATGACCATTGCTAAACATTTATTGGCTCTTCTAGTGAGTCATGTCTTTCCATTATGAGACCAGAGTATGACTGCCTCTGTTTAGTCAACATAGAGGTGAAGCAGACAGCTGATAAAGAGCAGCTTCCGGCTGCTTTAACCGTGTTTGGGTTGGGACCGCAGTAACTGCATAGTCCACTTCCAAAGAGGTCCCAAGCCGTGCCAGCCAGAAGTCACTTTTAATTGACTCCTTTGGATTGGATAATTGCCACAGCTTTCAGCCGCTTTGGAGACATGTGTCATGTAAACATCATGCCCCCAAAGCAGTCAGAAGCTGCTTTATTTGGCCCTTGTGTTTTGGGCCATGGCTTCTTGGAAGAGTTCAGGCTTGATTTGCTCTAGGACCCATTTACTTGTTTTTTTAGCTGTCAACGGTACCTGCAGAACTCTTCTCCAGCACCACGTCTCAAATTAGTTGATTCTCTTCCTATCCACTTCTTCTTTGGCCAGCTTTCACAACCATACATAAAAATGGGAAATGCAACGGCATGTACAATTCTAACTGTAGTATTCAATAACATTTCAGGACCTCATCTAGTTCCTTCATAGCTGCCCTTCCAAGTCCTAGTCTTCTGATTTCTTGACTGCAATCTCCATTCTGATTAATGATTAGGGCTTAGTTTTCATTATATTGGTGCACAGCTTCATACTGCTTCAGCACAGATGAGAGGTTGATCTTTTAAAACAATCCTAATTTGCAGCTCCAGTTCGCTGTTTGATTAGACTGAATTAATATGTTCCACTTATATGTCTGTGTAGTTGTTGGGTTACCCCAAATCATATGTTCCTTTAATGAGCTCTGGTATGTTGTGAAACCAGTTTCTGCTTAATATGCCCTCAAAGACAGCACCTATATCCTTTGCATTGGATGTAAAATATAATTAAGTTCATAATCTCTGCATTCTTTAAGTTTTGCCCTAGTTTTTTTTTCTTTAACTATGTAAATATTACATAACAAATAGTCACAGTTGGAAATGCATAAGAATTTGTGGCTGATAAGAGATTTTAACCAATGGTTTGTTTTCTCACATTCTTAACCATAGAGCTTTGGCATATTTTGAGTTTATTAATTTTTCATTATATACAGTCCAAAAATGTGAAATTCCTTTAATCACTACAAGTTATCCTAACAAGATAGCTCTAAATTTTAGTAATTACTAAGGCCACGTTAGTTACATTGGCTTTAATAATTTGTTTGCTACCTTAAAGACAACAACAACACCCTACAGTTTAGTATTCACTACTTGCATATAATGTTCTCTGCTTCAGAGACACAAGAATTGTATATGAAATGTTTGTCCTACTTTAGTGGCTTTAAAGAAATTCCTTAATATCAGGGTTTAATTCAGGCTGATATCTGGTCTAAGCATAATAAGAAACCCCTGGGCACCTTTTAATGAACATAACTTGTTTTCTTGTACATAGAATTACAGAACTGGAAGGGACTAGAAAAGTTGTCTCACCCAATCCCTGCCATGCTACTATGGATACATTCCCACAAGTATCTTTCAATAAACACTGCATTTGCATTAGTTGTTACATTTTAAGATTAGACATTAGGAATGGCAAGACAGTTTCTGTTGCAATTTTTTCAAAAAAATAAATAAAATTATTCTCTCTTTCTCTCCCCCCTCCCCCATTTTAATGGTTTTAAAATGACCAGAATTTTTACTCTGTAGTGAATCACATAATCCCTGTACACCATCCCAGATTGTTGTCTACTTGATGAGTAACAATATAATATTCCTCTGGGAGAAAGACGGCATAAAAGTTGACTAATTAATTAATTAATATAGTATGCACTTGTGCCACTTTCACAGATAGTAAGAAATTGCTGGGTCATGATTAATTATTGCTAAATCATTTTTGGCTTTTACATTTAGATACTGTACACTGATCCTAAAATATATCAACATGGCTAAAGCTCCCTTTTGCAGTTTGGTGCCCCATACATCTAGAGAGTACCACATTTGGAAAAGATAGATAAAATAATCTAGTCCTCTTCGGGTCATTCATACTCATGGTTTGTACCAAGGAGATTCGGGGACATTTGATGATGCGGTACCGAATCAAAGTTCCCACCATGTTTACCATGATTTAATCTCTCTGTAGCATTTTAATCCTATTGGTGTTCACATTACCATAGTATTGATTTAAAATGGAGCCTCCATTTCAAATCCATTCTGTTGTTCTAGTTTTTTTAAAATGTCAGTCAAATGATGTGCATGTTTGTCATACCACTTACATCAATATTTAAAGGTACTTTCATACTGATCAAGAACGACAGCCATGCAAAAGCAACAGTGTGCATAAACTGTCAAATTTTATTTTTTTAAAAAGTCCACCATCTCATCATGTTCCCAAGTGAACCCCCTCCCCAGCTTTTGTGAGCTCTGGGAATCAGACATCAATGCAGATTAGGGGACTAATTCACCGGCAGAAGAGAAAAAAAGCTGGGTGGTGCTTTAAAGGGACCACTTTCCGAAGTGCAGGAAGTTTGAATCCACTACATTTACAGAGAAAGTTTCTTCACCCAGCAACCGAGTGCCAAGAGGGAAAAACAATGGTGCTTTGCTGGTGGGACAAGACCAGTGGGATGCGTATGTTTCGTCCCGCTGCACATAATCACTCCCTTCCTGAATGCTCCAAATGAAATCGACAGTGCGTTCTCATTTGCGGCTCTTAAAAAAATATCAGTTCTTTCTAAAAGATACGGTAAAAGTCCTGGATTCAAAAGTACTGGGTTAAGTGGGTTTTTTTACCAGTCCCCCCCCCCTGAAAATTGCACCAAGTGCACTCACTGTGAATATGAATGGCCTGGAAATGACCAGGTTATTTCATAGTATGGATGCGCCCTTAGTCTAAATTTGACACCAGATCTAAAACTCTGATTCCAGATGTAGAAATACACCAATAGTCAAAGAGCTGTATGGTGAGAATTTGAAATGGCAAATCTTTAGTGGAATGAGAGATCTGAGACTCAGGATTTTGTATGCTATGTTGAATTTGCTCTGAATCTCTTTTAATACTAGCATTAACTTTGGATATTTTAAAGCAAATAGTTTAATTTAATAATTTTAAATAATTTAATACTGATAAATAATTCATTTAAGTATTTAATTAATGGATGTATGAGTGGATTAATTTAACTAGTGGATGTATATTGAAATTTCTGGATGATAGATCAAAGTAGTTGATTCAAGTGGTAGAAATACAGAACTGAGAAACAATTACTGTACTCGAAATACAGAAATGAGAAACAAATACAGTACTACTCATGACACATATTTTGACAGGATCTTTCTCTGGAAAAATACAATGAACAAGGCCTTTCTATAGACATTTAATTCTAAACTATACTTGTGGATTTAAAAGTTCAGACATATTCTAAGATGTCCCAGTTTCTCACTTTTCAGTAAAATATGTTTTCCCAGATATGACAAACTCACAGATCACAACATGGCTAGGAAACCTATGACATTCCTAATACTGAGCTCCATTTCTTATCAGCCTTAGCTAGCCTGGTCAATTATCAAGTATGATGTGACTATCAACATCTGAAGGGTCAAACGTTTATTTTTGATTAGAATTTTACAGAGAACCTTCTGACACCTGAGATTAATTAAGCTCAGGAGACAGGAGTATTCTTGCAAAAGCTTCTTAATCATCAGTGCTTTACTGTTATTGTTATTTTTGTAATGTAAGTATTATATATTATGCTGACCACCCCTCCACCACTTTTGCAAAAAACATTACAATTTGGGAAGATGACAAAGGCTAGGGAATAGGTCAGGAAGCACTGGAACTCCTTTGCTCTCTTCCTAGTTCTGAGATGTCAAACAGTTTGCTCATATGGTTTTAAATGCATGGTAATAAGCACCAAGAAATGTGCTTTTTATAGCAAAAATTAAACCTGAGATTCCCCCCCCCCCCGAGAGTCATATTCTGTGCTAGCTACATTCTTCTGTTTGTATGTATCTGTTCATATCATTCCTATTCTCCAGCTGACCTACTTATCAAGGACAGGCTTTACTTTCTGGCATCTGTCCTTGATTGATAAAACAACCCTTTTGCCTTTGGGATTTTTTTCTTTTACAGTAATTTTGAAAGTTGGTTATTGTGGTATTGCTTCAAAGTGTGCAAACTTTGCTCCTCTCATAAATAATTCAATACTTCCAGCATTTATCTGAGTTGTAGTTATTTTCTTCTAAACAGCAAAGACCTGTTCCAATGTAGTCTTGACTGTTCTGTCAAATATTCCTTAGCTTCAAATCATAAAAACACAACAAAACAAAAACACAACAAACACACTCATACAACAAAACACACTCTTAAGGCAACCTCACTAACTATGACATTTGTGCTCTCTGGCAGAGATTCCTTCCCAAACTACAAATCTCAATATTCTGTAGGATGGAGCTACTGCAGTTAAAATGGTATAAAATTCAAAAGCTATAGCTGTTCAGTATACAAATATAATGGTAGATGAGGCTGTGGTGTTCCTGATAACTGCACGCCTTCAAACTGATGAAGAAGTAGGTCAAAGCCCCAACATCTTCCTGAGAGAGGATCCAGGATTTGTCCCCTCAAATATACCAGAGTGGGGCTGGTATGTTAAATTTCAAACCCACTTAATCCATTGGTTACAGTGGAGAGAAACAATAAATATAGTTGGCCCTCTGTATCCACAGGTTCTGCATCCATGGATTCAACCAATCACACTTAAAAAAAAATTCATACACAAAAATTCCAAAAAGCAAACCTTGATTTTGCCATTTTATAAAAGGAACACAATTTCACTATGCCATTATATAATATATAATGGAACCTGAAACCTAATGGTGGGTAGGTTTCAAACCAAAACCCAGCAAATATCAGGAGCCCACTGTATTGGCCAAATTAGACAGGAAAGTCTGGTAAAGCCATCACTATACCCCCAGGCTTTGGAAGTGAGGAGCATCTACCACTTTGCTCCCCTGACTAGAACTGCTGATTTTACGATATGGCTATGCCAGTTAAAAGCCTGCTAATGTCAGAGTACATTAATGCAGCCTTCAGCATTCAGAGCAGAGCCTTTGCTGTATGCCATACTGGAGGTGGGGGAAGGGTTCTCAGGAAGATATCATGAGGAAGGGTGTTACATGTCCTCAAACATGTCCCTATTTTTATCTGAGAAATGCTGGATAATATGATCCATCTGAATCTAGGCCAGGGATTTATCTACAATTTGTTCACTTCTGCTGGACTAAGCACAGTGAAACAAATTAGAAGTTCTTTGCAGCAGAGGTTAACATATTCAGCTCAAGGTTGCCCTCTGAAGTTGCTCTCTACAAACATGAATGAATTCCACAAGTCAACAAATGTGTAAGTCAGAAGTTAAACTGCTGCTTACACACTCCACGATAAAGTGCTCTGACAAAAATAGAGCACTGAAATGCTGTCACTTCAGGAAAAGCAAGGGCTAATATTTTTTCTTCAACAATTATGGGGAGTTGGAGACAAATGCGTTTGAGCTCTGGTGCTACAATAAACTACAGTTCCCATGATTCCCTAGCACTGAGTCAGGGCAGTTAAAGTTGACTCAATTTGCGCTATTTCTGGCAGTCTGCAAAGGCCCACAGATTTCTATTGTATACTTTAAGCATGGCTAAGGTTGGAGGAGCCAATGGAAGCTTAGCAACATACACACAAAACTTCAATACAGGGGACTTCTTATTTAAATGTGTCCCCAATTACTTACACATACTCTAGATTAAAATTAGATAGCATACACACAAAGGCACAGCAGAACTCCCTCTCTTAAGAACATCCTACCTTCAAAGTCAATAATCATTTACAGCAAAACACAGGAATTATCATGCTGTCCTTGTGCAGTTTTGAAGAAAACAGTGTTACATGGAAGATAAGGTTGGAGGTTCACATGGTTTTGGTTTCAGTCTTAAGCAGTTCTAAACTGTTTTCTGATTTTTTATCAGAGGAGGTGTACCTAGAGTGGAATGTAACTTAGTGTTTTACACAACCTTTCTGGTTGTGGGACTGAGATAACTTTGGTTACTTTGCCCTATGTAGGTAACTGGATGGGGGAGTGTGTCCTTGTTGATTCTACTGGATCTCTCAGCAGCTTTCAGTATGACCAAGGCTGTCCCTCTGGGATTAGATTTGGAGTCATTGGTTACAGTGGTTCCAGTTCTTGCAGGGATGTACACAGAAGTTAGTCCAGGGGGATTTCTGTTCGACACCCTGGCCTGTAGCCTATGGTGTTCCTCAGGGTTCGGTTCTGTCTTCTATACTGTTTAATATCCACATGAAACCTCTGGGAGAGGTCATCTGGAATTTTGGGGTTCAGTGTCATCAGTATCCTGATGGTACCCAACTCTGTCTCTCCTTTTTATCTGATTCCAAGGAAGCTGTACTAAACTATTGTCTGCTGTCAGTAATGGACTGGATGACGGTGAATAAATTGAAACTTACCACATTATCGCACTACACTCTTATAGTGCTGCTATTCCACTATTACTGTTATGGCTGCCTCTTGTTGCATTCTGGGGTTTGTAGTTCAGTGAGACCTAAAGCTCTCTGGCTGAGAATTCTAAATGCCTCTCCTTAAACTGCAAATCCCAGAATGCAACAAGAGGTAGCCAGAGCAGTCAAAGTGAAATAGTAGCGCTATAAGAATGTAGTGGTAATCTAGTACATCCAAACAAGACAGGGGTGTTCCTGGTCAATTGGAAGACAGATCAGAAAATAAGGATTCAACCTGTGCTGGATGGGGTTATACTACCCCTGAAATCTCAAGTTCACACCTTGAGTGTACTCCTGGATTGGGATCTGAGCCTGGATGCCCAGGTTTGGTTGTGGCCAGGAGCACATTTACACAGTTAAAAGTAGTGCAATAGCTGCTCCTGTTCCTTGAGAGGTCAGATCAGGCTACGGTAATATGTGCCTTTATTACATCCTGCTTGGATGACTATAATGTAATTCTTTGTGGGACTGCCTTTGGAAACTTGAAACTTCAGCATAGTGGCGTACCCGCCTAGGGTGTCACCTGGTGTGGGGGAGGCAGGGCTTCTGGGGGGCAGGACTTCTGGGAGTGAGGTCATGTGGCATGGGCCAGGAGAAACAGCCATGCTGCCAGCCTTGGAAGCCTGTTAGAACCCAATGCCGACTGGAAAAAAGGTGGTGCGGGTGTGGGGAAACCCTCTGTCATGGCCCGCCAGGCTGAGGACAAGGAGGACGAGGAGGATGAGGAGGCTGAGTCAGGCTCTAGCTTTGCTCTGCCAGCTCCAGCAGAGCTGGCTGAGCCAGAACCTAGGTCTGCTATGCCAGCTGCAGCAGAGCCCATGACTCAGCAGCCTAGCCTCCCCTCAGTAGAGGTTCCAGGCCTGGGAGACATAGAGGAGCAGGACGAGGAGGTACCTACCTTCAATCAGAGGAGGACAGAAAAGCCGTGCCTCTAGCGATCCCGGAGGTTATATGAGAAACGCTCAGCAATCACCAAACAGCTGTGATTAGGAGCTGGGCCAATATAAACAGTTGTGGGACGCCAAGCTTCTTTGTCAGAGTCTATCTGCGTTCCCTGGCGAAAGCATCTTACTCTGACTCCTTTGTTGCCTGAAACCTTGCCTTCTAGACCTTGGATTGACCTGGAACTCTTGACCTTGGACTGGACTCATTGACCTGCTCTCTGGAACTCTTGACCCTGGACTGGACTCTCTGACTTGCTCTCTGGACTCCTGGACCTATGGCTTGCCCCCTGGTTTTGCTATTGGACAATTGGACTGTTACTGTGCTTCAGAACTATTTTCATGCTGCTGCAAAGCCTTGCATTTGTGTGTTTCATTCTAATTAGCCATTCTGGTGGCTGCTTTCCCGGACACCCTCGCCGGACAGAAAAACGATGGCGTGGGCCTGAGGAGCCCCATACTGGCAGGAAAAATGGCAGTGCAGGCACCCCCCGAGTCCTGGAACGGCCCCAAGAGACACCCACGTGGGCCCAAGAAGTGCCTGTGGGTGGCAGGGCCAATTGGGTGTCATCCCCCTCATCTGTGGTGTCACCCTCCCTTCTGGGGTGTCACCCGGTGTGGCCTGCACCCCTCCAGGAACACTACTGCTTCAGCAGATTCGAAAAGCTGCAACCAGGCTGTTTATAGGCGCTGGTTCCCTACTGAACCTGCTGTGCTAGCTACCAGTCAATTTCCAGGCAGAATTCAAAGTTCTGTTTTTTTTTAAAGTCCTAAACAGCGTGGGTCCAGACTGTATCTCCTTATACAAGATTGGCAGGGGAGGGCTTTCTGTCAGTCCCACCACCTTCACAGGCAGATTTGGTGAAGACTCAGGAGAGAGCCTTCTCTGTGGCTGCACCCAGACTGTTCTTATTAGACATGCTTTTGGTGTTTGAATTTTACTTAGGCAGTATGCATGTGTAATTGTTGCACTGTTTTTAATGCTTGAATGTTTTTAATATAAAAAAAATTGATTTAACCATGCTGTCTTTTTTACTGTTATGTTTTAATATTAGTATTAGTTAATTCTTTAAACTTTTGTAATCAATATTTTAGTTGTATCCTTTTTAAATTATTGTAGGCTGCCTTGAATTCCATTTTGGGAGAAAGGCGGGATATAAATCCAATAAATAAATAAATAAATAGGCGGGGCTTCCCATTTACTCCTGGCATGTCACAATGGCATCACACATTCTGTCACTACTCAGTAAGGTCCAAAACACACTGAAGAATTACTCTAGTTTGAGACTACTTTAACTTCCCTGGCTCAGTGCTAGGGAATTCTGGGAACTGTAGTTTTGTGAGACATTTTACCTTCTCTGTCAGAGACTTCTGGTGCCACAATAAACTACAGTTCCCAAGATTCTCTTAATTGTTCTTTAAAAAATTATTCTTCCTTTCTCTCCATGACTACTTAACGTACAATATCAAAATCAAAATCTCTCTTTTCCTCTCTCTATATGTCTCATCCCCAGTCCTCTTTCTGACATTTTCTTTCCTTCTCTCCCGTTTAAACAATCTTATCTGTTGTCCTGTCCCCTGTCCTCCTTCCAATGTGATCTTTCTTGTCTGGATTTTCCAATTATTTTAATTTTATATGAGTAATTAAAAAATTTCCTGGATTTCCTCGCTTTTTAGATCATTCTAACTCCCTTTTCTCTTCTAACTTCTTACCACATGTTTTCATCAACTTACTGCTTAGTGTCATCCACATTTACACTGCCATTTTCCAGCTTTGTGCTGTACCAGTCTAACATTCACTTTTCTTTCACTTTCTTCTTTCCTAGCTTACATTAAATTTTCCTTTTCACTCATACTTAGATAATTTTCTCTAACTTTACCCTCTTAATTTCCCTTCTATTTTCTGTCTTGAGCTCCTCTTTTATTTATTCTTTATGATTCAGCTTCCTTGGTCATGTTATTGACCCCCTTCCTGTCCAGGAAGGGTAGCCATCAGCAACTAAGAAGCAATAGAAAGGAAAGCCACAAAAGCTACTAAAGTTTATGTAGCTCTTACTTTCACTCTTAGGCAAACTGAATTCAGTCCAAATAAATTAATATGGAAAGGGCATTATGCTGAAGTTCTAACTCTATGATCTACTCTAATTCTATCAATAAAACTAAAAAATTTAACAGCCTTGGGCTCAGTGCCAAATAATGGCAGCCTGAGACAGACCCGGCTGCTCTTCAGTCTTGGCTCCTCGGACCTGGAAATCAATGTCATGAAGTCCTACCCAACAGAAGTCAAGGTCCTCCTTCAAGCCCTGCTCCCTGATCTCTTCTCTGTGTTTGGATGGATAGGGATATCGATCCCTATAAGTCTGTCCTGGTGATCACTAAGATGAGCTTTGTCTTTAGCGACCTCTTGCCCTGCCATCACCCCTGGAAGTTCCTGTTCTTTTATTAGTGTTGTACACTGCACAGGTTTTTTAAGAAAAACAAATTAAGATTATGTAGCTTTGAGGGGGAAAATAAGGGCTGGAGGAATATGCTGTATTTCACTCATGTGAATGGCTCAACAAACCTGAGGTTAGAGAATTCATTGAAGTACATAACTTCAAGTTGGATGCTCTTACGTTATCTGTTTGATTCTGTTTGATTATGGTTTGTATTATCTCTAAGCAGATCAAGAGAAGAATACACATCAGAAGATAGGGAAGGAAGCATGCTTATGTTCGATATCTTTGTAAATAAGCCCAGGAGATTTCAGCTAGATAACTTTCTACATTCTGTGTATACAAGCAGAAGTGAACTTTAAAGTTATACTAACTTAACGGCAGAAGGTAAGGTAATCCTGTAAAAGGACAGTCAGGGGTCTAGCACAATTAAAAGTAATCATCTTGATATTTTTAATACTGTGTTAATTGGAGGAAAACTAAGTAAAATATGGATTACAAAACATCTTTAGAGCCCCCCCTTTCAGCTTTGGCACCTTGGAGTCCTTGGAAATACTGGTTGTCTTGACACAGAGGTGTATATTTGTGGTTGAACAGATCTTATATCATGGTATATTTTGTTAATGACCTAAACAGAGAAAAGATGTCATACTGTGCTCAATATTGCCAGAACAATATTAATTAATGAATTAATTGCTGTATACCAACTTGTAAGCCGCTCTGAAAGCATTTCTGAAGAGTGGGTTATAGATACAATAAATAATAATATACTCTATAAAGCATATACTGGTTTTCTTTGGAATTCCTTGATTCACTCCATTAGCCATCACATGTTTGTGATGTGGTCCTTGGTACCTCTTCCTCTCCTGAATCCCAGTCCACTTGTGGGATTTCTCTTTCCATGTATGATTGGATATGCTGCAGTATTTTGAGTCTCCCTTTTTGTGGATTGGTATAGATAGATAGATAGATAGATAGATAGATAATTTCCAGTCTGTTGGCCACCATTTTGTTTTCCATATTTGTTTATATTGATTAACACCAGGGTTGTTTCTGTCAGTGAACATATGGCAATTTAAATTGTTAGTATTATTTCCTGTTTTTAATTTGTTATTGTGATTTTAATTGATATATAGTTTAATAACTTTTTAAGGGGGAGGGAAATATATTGTTTATGTTGTATGTTTTTAATGTTGTAAACCGCCCGGATTGGTTCGCCAAAGGGCAGTATAAAAATAAAATTTATTATTATTATTATTCAATTGGAATATCATCTGTTCCTGGTGATTTATTTTTCCCAGTTTCTCTTATTGTAGCTTCCACCTCACTTTTTAGAATTTGAGGTTAATCTTTGTTCATCTTTCTCTGAAATTACATTAGTCTAATTCATTGGTGATTGTGGCCAGATCTGTCCTCCCTAGGAATTAGGGAGGTTCCTTTTCTTACTGACCAATATTTCAGTGTTGTCTGGATTAAGTCTCAATCTGTCCACATCTA
Source organism: Phrynosoma blainvillii (assembly GCA_026167975.1). Lineage (NCBI taxonomy): Eukaryota > Metazoa > Chordata > Lepidosauria > Squamata > Phrynosomatidae > Phrynosoma > Phrynosoma blainvillii. The sequence goes on along the minus strand of JANUYF010000004.1, from coordinate 226,187,535 downwards.
ATACTTCACTGACGCTGGACAATTCAGGACTTCCACAGCCTCCTTGGCATTAGTTATAAAAGAGACATAGAGTGGGGTGTGATCAGCATACTGATCACACCCAGTTTCAGACCTCTGGATGATTTCCTCCAACAGCTTCATCTGGATGTTAGAATCAATATGGGACAACATGCAGTCTTGTGGAACTTCACAGGTTAATGGTCAGGAGGCTGAACAACATTCCCCCCAGTCTCATCCGCTAGGAATGCTCAGCAAAAAACCTGGAATCACAGCAGTACAAGGCCTCCAAGTCCTGTATCAGCCAAACAACAAATAACTTTAGATCTTAATCAAGCTTCTTCAATCATTTCTAGACTACCAATTTGGATTTGGAGGTGAGCTCCATCCTAGGCAGTAGTTCCCAAATTTGGATCATCAGATGTTATTGAATATCACCTCTCAGAAACCTGTCAGTAAAACCAATTGTAAGGAATTTTTGGGGTTGCAGTCCAATATTTGGAGACCCAAGTCTGGGAATAACTGCAGTTAAAAATGCACTATTGGACAGTAAGGCACATTTAGGCAACTGACAAATCATAGACTTTGGCCTTAGAAACTTAACACCAGATACATCATTTAGAAAGTTATTTTTATTGTCTATTAATGCTTGCTTGTAATTTGTGATAAGGACTGATTAGCCTGTGAAAGAAATAAGGACTCATACCCGTGTGTAATTAAGAATCTTTGGCCTCCCATGAAGTACACATGGCACTCAATAAAGGGGGATACAGACAGCCTAAAAGGGCCAGGACAGACAGATGCACAGGCCCAATCCAGCCATCTTCTGCCCTTAAAAGGAGCAGATAAGATCTGCTCCTTTTTGGGGTGGAAAAAAGCCCCTTCTCCTGAAGAGCCAGCTCTGGTGAAAGTGGCGTCTAAGCACCACACTCCCAAAACGGGAGAGAAGCCAGCCACCGTGTACACACCATTCCGGCTTCTCTCCTGCTTGGGAGCGAGGAACATCTAAATGCCACACCCCCAAGCCATCCCCAAGCAGGCTCAAATGGGCCATCTAATTCAGCCCAAAGTGTAATTGCACAATAGTGTGGAATGGTTGTCATCTAAAGCCATGAATTGAGCAGCTATGCTGTGGGTGGAAGTTGCCCACAAGGTGTGTTTCTTCATGACACAAACAGATATTCCTATGCAGACTATATATTTTGCCATTTGTACAGTCGTTAGGACTGAATAAATGGCTTTGCATGTTTGCAGAATTTTGTTTAACTCTTTATATGTCATATAACCATAATGTGAACTTCTTGCAAGCTTCCATTGCTGTCAGCTCAACCAGGGAGAATATTAGACAGCAGGGTGGTTGTTACATTAACCAAATTCCAATCCCATCTCAAGTTCCCACCATGAGATATTCACATTCAAGTGTTCCTGTATCACTTTTTAAAACACACAAGGATGGGAGTGTGTTAGTGCCCCCATCACTGCTTTGTTTGTATGAAAGCAATGTATAGTAAGAGGAAAGCACTGTTATAAAGGCTCTTTGTATGAGCAAGAAATCACTTATTGCTAACATAAAGAGCCCCTGGAATAGAAGAATCTCTCCTCTACTGACATGCTTTTATACGAGCAAAACATCAACAGGAGTCACAGCTATCTGTCTCTGCCTCATCTACTTGAACAACATGATGGAAATAAGATGCCTGTTCTCATTACTCAATCTAAATTAATCCACAACACTGTCATACTAGTTGTGATTGCAGAAGTGCTGAAGTTGGGGACTGAAACAGAAGGGGAAAGACTGCACGTATTCTCAATAGTCTTCCAGTCATTCAGTGTTGATGTCACCCATAACCAGATACTTTGCCCTCTATATTTATGATACTCCTCTATGTAATATGCCTCAGTCAGGCTCACAATCCAAAAATCAAAATATTTTTTTAAAATGAAACCAATGTAAGACGACAGATCTCTGTTGTACCCTATTAACAGCTTTGCAACTACCAGCACCATATCCAGCCACAATCCCCAAAGGTACATCTATTTGTCCTCATGACTTATCTGAGAGCCCCCCCCCCATATTTATATTTGTGCCCTGTGATCATGATCCAAAGGGACAACCCCTTTTGGTTTCTTTTTTTGGTGGTTTAATAAACCCCTAAATCAGAATGGGGAAAATGAGAGCTGAGAGTCACATGAAACCTTCAAGTCTTTCAGCCCCCTAACACCCCAAAAATATTTGGAAAAGGTTTTGGGTTTTCCCCCTCAGACATCCCCAAAAATATATGGAGCACAATTTAATTGTACTGTTCTTTTAATCTGTAAGCTGCTTTGTGTCCCAATTTTGGGAGAAAAGCAGGATGATGATGATGATGATGATGATGATGATATTATACATTCCATGTGTGAATCCTTCCTGAATAGTAGAACAGAAGAAATAAAGTAGATGCTCAAAACCAGAAATATCCCAGAAAGCAGCAGTATACTAAGCGACAACTAAGAAAGCAACAACATCATTGTCATGTTTTTGGCCTCCTGGGCTATTTTAAGCCTAGGTGGAGCCTTTTTTTAATAATTAAACTAAGTGGAAGCTGATTTCCAGGTCGCTTCCTTTTTTCTTTTTTTCTTTTTTAAAGTCCTTCTTGGGTCTATAAGTGACATTGTTCCCATGTCCTGTAGCATGTGCTGAGGGGTTTTTGTCCCAAAATTAATTTGGAACATTTTAACAGGGGTGGAGGGGTTCAGTGGGTAGGTGTAGTCCGCCAAGGTCTCATGGGGATTAATGCAGCCCCCCAACCCATGGCAATTGCCTGCCCCTACCCTAAACCCAGATATTTCTATTGATTTCATCCTGCACTCTGGCAGGCTATTCTGATGATTCTGTGCTGCTGGTAATCTCAGATGGATTCTATGTTTAGAAATGAGTGCTAGCTTTTGAGAAATTAAAATAAAAATTCAGTAAGTATATCTCCCACTACTATAGCAATCTGTCCCCCAAATTTGAGATAGTCTTGGCTCCTTGTAATGCTATGCTCGATTTGCAATCTGCAAATGGGGTTGTAAACTAAAGCCACTACTTCAATCAACCTCAAATAATTATATATACTGTATACTGTGAAATGTGAGTTCCAAACTGAGTTAATGGTTCTGTTATTCTCTACATCTGTGGACTGAACACATTGCCTCCATCTACATTAGGGTCTGCAGCTTGTGGAGATAAGAGGACTGCATTCCTCCCCTCACTACTACAGGGGGCCACACCTTGCTGCTGCCACCAGAACATCATTTGAAAACTCGGGGAGTACATACATTATATTAAAGCAGAATTTTATTTCAGGGAATCTTTTGGGGTTAGGGTTGAATTTCCATAAAATTAGGGGAGTATCACCACCAAACTACCCAAAATTCAGTAGGTTATGGAAAGCAAAAACTGTAAAAATATTGGGCCTATGTAGTCTATGTCATATCTATGTTGAACCTATGTGGTCTGTCAGTCTATAGAAGAGGCTAATGAGCCTCCTCAATAAAACACAACAGGCCCATTAAACTTAAGCCCCTTTAAAATCAGGAGGATTTACTTCTGATGACACCATGAAAGACCCATATTTTCCTTTTGTCATCAGTATTCACCTACTGACATAAAAAGTGTTCATCAGGACTTTTTTTGCCAATGCAGATCAGAACCCCAGTAACAAGGTATAGAAAATAAGTAGGATATTTAGAAATTGAACTAATTCTAGCTCAAATCAAAGACAAGTCATTAATATACTGAGTGTTATGCAACAGTTTTGGTTGATTAGAGTTCATCTTTAACATTGAGATCTTTTCCCTTCTTTTCTTTCTTGGCATCTTTTCCCTTTGGTTCCTGTTTTTCATTAATTTTGTTATACACAACATCTTGTCTGTCTCTTCTCTTCCATTCTCTCTCCTGTTTATTAGAACAAATTATATGAAATTAATAGATTCAAACTTGTAACAATTACTAATGCTTAAATTCTATCAGTTCATACAGACTTTGTCTCCTTTTAACAATCCATTATTTTCAGTGTGCACATTTTAGCTAAAAACTGAACTCTTATCTTCATTGCATTTCATAACAATACAGAGGTTACAGAATAACTGGCATGATATATTTATCAGCTATGGCAACACATTTAACGAAGTACAGCTGGACCTTCTATCTGTGTGGGATCTGTTCTGGACACACACACCCTGCAGATATGGAAAAATTGTCTCTAGTGGTGGCATGATGTGCCCATGGCTGACAACACAGCCGCAGATACACACGACAATTGAGGACAATGGGGCTTGCCATCCACAGATGACAAGCCCACAGATAGTGAGGCCCTACTGTACTACAAGTAAATATATACACTTTATTCCTATTCTTTGTGACTTTGTAAGAAAGAATATAACATATCCTTTATGCATGATGGTAACTTTTGTAGCTATTCAAATCCAAACAATCAAATTTAAATCAAAGTTTACAGTATCTTATCTAGCTCTTTCTAGTAACAGTTAATAAATTATTTAATGCTGTTTTTATTAAAAGATGATACTAGTGGACACCTTTGAGGACCAATAAATTGAATGTAATGATTAGATGCTGACTTAATAATTATGTAATTCTGTTTTTGTAAAATGCAATGTAGTTACTTACATATGTGGCACCCCACATTTCATTCCCGGCATCTTCAGCATATTGTTCATCATTTGTGATAAGAAAATTATCAAAAATTGTACCAGACCTTCCCTGTTGGAATTAGAATTTAAGGAAAGCAAGTTACTTAATGCAGTCCATCTATATTCTTAGACTGTAACATAATCTGACATCATCAAAGATATTCCAGTTTGTCAGTTATTTAAGACAGTTCACAACTGAAGTCTAGTAAAATACAGTATGTCTTTACAAAGCTGATGCAATCAATCAACATAGCTGCAATAAAATGCTGCAGTTTTGGTGGGATACATTTTTTCCAAATGTACACTTCTAGTCAGCTGCATTCTTTGTTCTCAAACTTGCTTTGAATGGTTGTTAGAGCCTAAATACCCTAAAGACACTAATCTGATCTTGGAAGCTAAGCAAGATCAGCCCTAGTTAGTACTTGCATGGGAGACTACCAATGAATACCAGGTGCTGTAAATTATATTTCAGAACAAAGAGCTGGCAACACCACCTCTGAAATAGTTTGCCTAAGAAAACCCTATGAAATTAATGGGGACACCATAAGTTGAGAGGCGATTTAAAGGCACATACACATACATTTAGAATGGCACTGTACATGCACAATGTTCCATTGTCTCAATTTTGAGGGAAGTCTTTATTCACTTAGGGCCTTTGTAGACTGCCAGAAATAGTGCAAACTGAGTCCACTTTAACTGCCCTGACTCAGTGCTAGGGAATCATGGGAACTGTATTTTTTTCTGAGACACTGAGCCTTCTCTGTCAGAGAGCTCTGGTGCTACAATAAACTATAGTTCCCATGATTCCCTAGCACTGAGTCAGGGCAGTTAAAGTGGACTCAATTTGCACTATTTCTGGCAGTCTGCAAAGGCCCTAATTTCTGCAACAAAAGATTATGAATGGAAAAAAAAAATATATGCATATTGTAGGCAGCCATTCCATTGTTGGCTGAAACAAGTGAAAAATGTCAGTTTAGGTCATCTTTTCAAAATGAATGCTCTGCTTGACATTTGTGTTCTCCTACATAACGGAAAGGTGGGAAATTAGAAACTGGATTGGTTTATTCCATCAATGCAATGCCAGAACGAGTGAGTTCTTTGAACTGTGTAATATACATACCTGTAAAATCTCTAAGCCAATGACACTGATGTTAAAATATTTGTAAAGATCAGGATCTGGTGTATATTCTGGGTTGTCAACTTCTGGTTGGACCCATATGCCATTGTAATTGGGGTTTTTAATAATACGAGGTTTCCAAATGCCCTAAAAAATAATGTTTGAGATGAATTTGAATAGTGCTTTTTGAAACCAGTATAATTAAGGTACTACTTGACATAAAACTTGAGTTAAAAAACTGGTAAAAATGGAATATGCTACTATCATTTGATTATGATGTAATGAGTAATTTACAGTTACATGCAGGACCTTCCTAATGACAGTATCAGGAGAGACTACAATAAAAAGACTACAATAAAAATCCTAATAACAATCCTAAACCACTGAATTACACTTAAATTATTTCAAGTAGGACAAAATTAGTTCAGTGTGTTATAGATCATACTGATTTTTACCCATGGTTATCAAGCCTGAAATAAGAGGAAACAGCGGAAATAGAATTGTGCATACAGGTAGATCTGCAGGAAAATAAAGCACGCGAGGTTTCATGTCTCCCACATTTTAACCATTCTTTGAATACAGAATCACAAGGTGAAATATTTTGGACTAGTCTTTGTATTTATTGTGTAAACTAGGGCTGGGCAGCTGTGGTGGGAACTAATTTTCATGTCTGCAGAAGGTTGCACAGCTACATTTTTGACCCAAAATCATCCAGAAATATGACAACTACTGACTGGAAGTCTACTTCAGGTTTCTACTTTCTGGGTTGGGGTAATTTTTGGTGGTTTTGGGAACCTAGGGAGGGTATAGTCAGCCCTTTATATCCCTGGATTCTGCATCTCTGAATTAAATCACCCATGGCTTGAAAATATTTTTACAAAATCAAAAAAGCAAATCTTGATTTTGCTATTTTATATCGGGGACACAATTTTACTTCTACCATTGTATATAAATGGACTTCAGCATTCATGGTCTTTGGTATCCATAAGGGAGGTTTGTCCTGAAACCAAACTCCAGTGGAAACCAAGGGTCCACTACATTATATTTATTTTTATCCTGCCTCTCTGCATAACGCAACTGGGGTAACTTACAACATTAAAAATACACTACATATCTCACAATCCCACCCACCCCTTAAAATACCATTAAACAATGAACAATTTAAAACACACTTAAAATAAAATACAAATAAACAAATAACAATAACTGCAGCAGAGTCAGGGGAGCAGGTTGGGCTATCTCTTGACGGCTGGGATATCTATTCAGGAAAGGCCTGCTGGAAGAGATCTGTCTTAACAGCCTTTTTAAAGCTGTTCAAGGTGGTAATATGATGGATACCATAATATTGGGAGTATATACCCTAGGAAAAGATAGCATCTACTGTGTAGATTTAGGTAATATTTTGAAGTATTTAGGTGTAAGCTTTTGTCCATTTTTTTTAAAATTGAGGGGTCTGTGAGCTTTGCAAGCTCAATGAATACTTGGAGGGCCACAAAAAACAAACAAACAAAACCAAAACAACAGTTGAGGCCTCTAAGCTGCACTTTCTAAACCTGATATAAACATATACCACACTTACTTTGTACTCAGGGTTTGGAATCAATGGTGGTGACCATTCCCCGTCCATCTCTTCATCCCAGTCATCTGGTTTCTGCACATCTGGATCATGAATTCTTTCTGGCTGATCCCAGTCCTGATACAATATTTATCAAGATGACCAATTAAGATGATTAAGTCTAACGTATACTTTGGCAGATGAGACAATTAGACTAATGATATTTTTAGATGACCATTTTATAATATTGTTGGTTAATTAGTACCTTTATCATAATTGTTCTCCTGCTGGCAACTTTCAAGAGTGCTAAAATATTTTTCAATAGATACTTGATTACTTCCAGCCTTTCTGATCGTCCCCAATTGTGAAGTACTGTAACTACTACCACAAATCTTTCCTGTATGCTTTATTTGAAACTGAAATGTGATTCTTTATTTTATACCCTCCCTTTTTCTCTGGGTGGGATCCAAGGTGGCTCCCATCTTAGATTAATTAACAAATGAAGTCTGAATGATCTCAAAACACAGGGACAAGGCCTGTTTTTGCCTCTCTTTTTACAGTGATTTAGTTCTAGCACTTTCAGAGAGAAGCAAACTTTCATGCTATTACTAGATATGAAGGAGAAAAGTTATGGAATTGCTCTAATGCACTGAGAAAACTACAGGTAGCAAAAACTACAAGTACTAGCACGGGCTATGTATACCAATTGTGAACAGAATTCTCATTTGGGATTATTAAAGGTTTAAGCACTCCACTGGCCCCTGTAAATACATTTGGACCTTCATATCTACAGGGGATCTGTTCCAGACCCCCCTCCCACGGATATGAAAAAAAATGTGAGACCTCAAGTCCTGTTATCCCTAATGGTGATGCCACATCCACATGCCACCATTTGGGACAATGGGGCTTACTATCCACGCATGCTGAAATCCATGGATGGCAAGAGCCCAGTGTATGCACTTTTTAGAACCACTGGCAGCACCATTATTATGGGAAAAGTGAGTGTGGGTGTGAATGGGTGGGTTTGTTTGTGTGTGTGAAATCTTTCAAAAAAGTAACTAAGAATATAATTTTCAAGAAGCTCAATTCCAGAAGAATCTTGTAAAACTGAAGGTGATTTAACAAAATGTAATAACATTATTGAAAACAGGTCTTCATAAAAAGCAAAACATGCTTGGATTCTAAAACCTTCTGTGATGTCTATTGGGAGAGATCAACAGTATCCAATGACAGAGTATTCTCAGAGTCTAAAGATGGAACTCAGAGACTGTGCTGGAAACAAGAGTAGAATTGTCTTCTAAACTAAGGCCATATGGCATCATGTTGTCAGGTATGTAGATCCAAACATTTTCCCTCTTCTCAGTTACAGTGGATCACTGGGTTTCTCTGTTGGAAATACAGTTTTTGGAAAAGCGGTGCCTCTCAAAATTAAAACGTTTAGCAACAGTTGTCCAACACTTTGATGGTGATTGCTGATTAATAGTTCCTGGGTCTTATACACAGATCAATAGTTTCCCCCCACATAGCTGTATGTGATATATGGAATGTTGGCATTCAGTCACCATATATGACACTGGTGGAATTGCAAGTCTCACCAGCAGCTTTTTTAGAGTACGTAGTTGATGGAAAGCAACAATAGGATGCTTATTAATAGCTTTATCAAAACATAGCGAGTTAGCTATCAAGGATAGTTTTCTTTGAACTATCAAGTGGTAATTGAGAGATAATGTGTAAAATCAACCATAAAAGGCACACAGTTGTCCTCATTTTTTACTACCTCCTTTTTGTAGGGAGAAATTCTCTTGCTGAATGCCATGCTCGGTTATAAACTATGTCTAGCCTCTTCAGTATAGGTTGTATCTTAGTCCTGGATTCTTTGATGATAATGTCATTGTTGCATATACAGGTAGGCTTAATCCTGAGTGTCAAACTATATATGATGTTGTTTTATATGTTTGGGGTGGCAGAAATTCCAGTTCAAATATAGAGGTGCATCAAATGCTTCACAAAACAGATCTCTAATAATTGTGTTATAGATTATTTCCTGATGAAGATCCAGGAAAGAAATTTATTGTTTTATGCTATATATATCCACGCCCTCTCTGTACAAGTGTATAGCACAGCAGACCATAGCATCACATAGCATAATGGAGATAACAACAATAAATTTTAATTGTTGTCATTGAGATAAATGTTTCTGAATCAATTTAAGTAGACACTCCCTCCTTCCTTTACTCCAATGAATACAAGGATGCTACAGTCGTCTCTCTGAATTTGCTAACTTCCCATTCGCAGTTTTGAATTTCTGCGGATGGGAAGCCAAGAGGGACAAAATGGTGTATTAAAAACAATGGGGCTCCAATATTTGCAGTTTTTCCGATTCACTGGGGAGGGGTCCAGAATGGATCCCCTGCTAATCAGAAGGGATGATTGTACATATAATTCTAGAGCATACAGGTGCAATATGCACTAGCTTCAGTATAGGTAACAAGAGCATATTGGTGCACAAGCTATGACTGGTAGGACATCCAATTTTGACATATACAGTGTGAAACCATGATATTCAAACTGAAACTTTACATCTGGTTTCTTGTCCATGGGGTCCTCAATGGTTTCCCTTTCATCCCAGTAATCAGGTTTTGGCATATCAGGATCTACTATCTTCCTTGGAGGCAGAAAATCCCAGTCATCTTCTAAGTTGCCAGATTCAGCCACATAATTATCAATCTTCACTTCGTATGTTAAATCTGGACGTACTATTAGAGTGTAGAGATGGGTAAAGTCATCGGTCTCAAAAAGGAAAAAGAATAAAGATTATTGCATGTCAATACAGAATTATTTCCAGGTATTCCAAATGGTGAGCTTTACCTGCCACATTTATGTAAACTAAAGAGAAAAGTGAGCTATTTAATGGTTTGATTCTACTTTATTAATGAACACTATGGAGGCCCAGAAAGTTGACAATATATTTATTTTAGAAGAGAACAGCCATGTTTCTTGCTGCTTAGGTAGTGTGTTTTAATAGATGAGCTCTGAATTCATTCAGAGCCTACCATTCAACCAAAGCCCAAATCAGGGCTAGGAAACCTTCAGCCCTTCAAGTGTTGCTAAACTTCAGTTCTAATCAGCCTTAGCCATGGTGATATAGGTTGGAGCAATAGCTCATCAATACTCAAAAGGGCAGAGGTTCCCCATTCTTGGCCTAAACAGAGATTGTAAGATAATTCTTTTCTCATGATAAAGGCTGAATACAACCCTAAGTATGTTTACTTATATTAAATTTCATTGAATTCAATGGAATTATTGTCCGGTGTTACTCAAAAAGGTGGAGGACAGTGACAACAGTGACAGTGTGTCCTTGATATTTGGGGGAATTTATTAGCCCAACAGGAGTCTTGTGAGAGGTTGGGTAACCTTAAGGGATCTTTTACACCTATGTATACCAATCCTAACTACAGAGAGACTCCAGTGTTGATGAATAAAAGGGTTTGTGCAAAGGTGCACACAAAACCAATGCAACTTTAAGAACCATACAGAGCTAACAGAAAGAAAGGTGTGAAAGTTTGGATAGTGAGAAATCAAGAGTCAGAGGGGGTGATAATTACCAGTCCTCCTCTGAGTATTCCTTGCCTAAGAAAACCCTATGAAATCCATGGGGTTGACAGATGATTTGGAGGCACATACACACAGATAGAGATTACTATGTTTGTAAAATGAAGATTGCTGAGAACAACATATACATGTATATATACATACATTCTGTTTTCTGTATTGCTTGCAAATGTAGCATTGGAAGTAGGCTGTAATTTGTTAAATTAATTTAAATTAAGTTTAAAAGTCATTGTTTGATTCAGACTTTTATATAACAGACCTTTCACTCATGCTTTTGTGGAAAACATAATTACAGCACGGCCATGCCATATGTGGGCTCGCTATACGAGGACTCAAAATCACGTGGACAGAGAGACCTGGACATTTTAATGGTGCATGTGCTCATGGTGTGTGCACAGTGCAGTGCACAGGAGCACCACTGAAATCAATGGGGCTTGCAGTCCTGTGGTACTTCCCTTACGCGGGGGGTGGGTGGGGTCGGAATGGACCCCTGCATAAAACAAGGGCCCACTGTACAAGTTAAGAACTGCAATAAATAAATTTAGACACTAATAAGTTTATCAGAAAGCAAGAGTAAAATTGTTATACCTCACATGAGATGTTTTTTTTAATGAAGTAGTAGTCATCCTTATAGTTGAATATAACCTGCACAATCTTTTTGTCTTCTCCACATATATCTGGACCTGCAAGAAAGCAATAATATTTTTAAAATTCAAATAATGTTACACCAAATGTTGCACCCATCCAGTTTCATGACAATTTGAATACAGTCTCCTGATAGTATTTCTTTTTCAAACTTTTCAATCACCTGCAATCCACATTTTGTTTTTAAAGCTTATATCCCACTTTCTCCCACAAGTGCACTTTCAAAGTGGCCCAAAAAATAAAATAAAAAATTCAGAAGCTAGATCAGCGACAGGCAACCTTTTTCTTACCTGGGCCGGTCTGCTGTCGCCCAGGTCGCGGCTGGGCCAAGGGGGGAGAAAATGGCGGCGCGCGCGCTTGCGTGCACGCGCGCACCCGCCGCCGCCGCACGCAACCCCCCCGGGCCGTAGGTTGCCGGTCCCTGAGCTAGATAATATATTTTGGAGTACCTTAATGATTAGGAAGACACATAAAACAGACATATAAAAATAGATTAACATCCAGTATAAGAAACGTCTGTAAGGGAATATCATTGAACACATATCAACTAAAACATACAGTCAAAGCCCTTTAAAAACAGATATGTTATAGTTAGTTGAAGAACTAATGTTGGAGCATATGAGATTCTATTTCGCAATCCACAAGATGGATATCAGCACTGTAGCAGCTCTGTTCCCAGCAGCCATCCACTTAGCCATTAATAGTGAAGGAATCTGAGAGGATGGCTAGAGTCTGCTGGGACTGAATACAGAACAATGCAGTTCTTAGGGTATGCAGGGCCAAAAGTATTTCAAATTTTGTAGCATGTTGAAGCATACTGTCACCTATGTTCAAAGTCAAGAATCTGGCTGCAAATGGAAGTTTCTGGATTTTTTTCCAAGAGAGTGTTACAATAGTCTAATCTGGATGTCATGAGAATGTGAATGACTGTGGCAAGATGCATCTTCATCAGCAAGAGTCATTGTTGTTTACCAGCCAAAGTTGAAAAAAAGCAAGACCCCTCACCAACAATACTACTTATGCGTCTAGCAGGACATAAGTAGCAAAACATAAGGCAGGAGGGTATAATTGCACATGGAAATGAGGTTTAGCAGAAGACTTAATAAATTAAAAACAATACTGTATACTAAATGTTAATATTAGCATTATTTTAATGCAGATTACATGATTTATTTGTTAATTTATTTTTTATTTACAACACAGTTAGCTATTAACAGAGTATACCTTTCTGGTCATTTCCCTTTCAAAGATTTCACAGACTGGGAAAAGATACAGAAAAGAATGACCAAAATTATACTGTATGGAGCAGTACCTACATAAAAAAGCCTATGGCTTTGTGGTGGTCTTATGATGAAGAAAGAGATGTGATAAAAAGATTTTAAAATGATAGCTAATATGGAAAGAGTTGCATTGTGTTATCTTCTTACAATACAAGAACTCAAGTCTCCAGTTCTTACAAGAACTCAAGTCAGCTAATTAAATTTATTTGTAAATTCAGAATGGAAAAAAGGAACTACTTCTCCACATAACACACAGTAAACATAATGAACTGATTGGTATAAAATGGGTGAATGAGGACTATCTTTGACGGCTTTGAATCTGTTTATTGATAACTATTTTTATAATAGCTAAAGAGAATCTCCACATTCACAGCCAGCATGCTTAGGCTGGCCAGTGTTAGAAATAACATGAAAGGAGATCTCTTCTTACATGTTTTGCACATAGACAGCACACAGTTATTATTACTGGTAAATATACTGTATCATAAGCAATATGGAAGATATTTTTTTTTCAGAGTACTAATCCCAATTCTCTCCGTTTGTACAACATAATTGCATGAAATGGATATTGTTTCAACATTGACCACAAGACACTAAAGAGAACTTACCAAACATAATATAGTATGGAGAATCTTCATTCATAACTTCTTGATTCAAGTCTTCAGAAAAAAGTTTAATATAGGCACCACCACAATCAACATGTTGGTCATATTTTACCGTATATTGTAGCACTAAGGTCTGACCTTCATTATTGAAAGGCCGGAACCTTGCTGACACTGCATAATACTTAGTGTCCTGAGTTGCCTGCAGACCTATAAAGAGAAATTGTAGTAAAACAACCAAATTAAGGCACCGTTTAAAAGTTTTATTGCACTTTTATACAAATGCACACAATTTTTCTTTGTGTGATTTCACCAATTTAATTGTGAGGACAATTAATAATAATAATAATAATAATAATAAAATTTATTTATATACTGCCCTTTGGCAAACCAATCAGGGCAGTTAACACATTAAAACATTATACAAAGTAAAACAGTATACTCCCCTCCCCCCTTAAAAAGTTATTAAATCAAATTACAAAATTAAAACAACAGTTAAAGTACTAATAAAACACATACATATATGGCAATCACGGGGCTCACCTGAGGAGGGGGAATTCCTGAGGCGGAGTTCCTGAGGCTGGATAATCTATTCTGGAAATGCCTGCTGGAAGAGATCCATCTTGACAGCTTTTTTAAAGCTGTCCAAGGATGTCAGTTGACGGATCTTGTCCGGCAGGTCGTTCCATAGTCTGGGGGCGACAACAGAAAAAGCCCTCCAGGAGGTAGCCAAAAGCCTCAACTTTTGAGGCTGTAGCAGATTCCTCCCAGAGGACCGGAGTGCGCGGGAAGGATTATAGGGGAGGAGGCGGTCCTTGAGATGGCTTGGACCCAAGCCATTTAGGGCTTTAAAGGAAATAACCAACACCTTGTACTAGGCTCAGAAACCAATAGGCAGCCAGTGGAGGGATCTCAAAACCGGAGTGATCTGATCCCTCCTAGATGTTCCTGAGACAAGCCTGGCCGCCATATTTTGTACTAACTGTAGTTTCTGAACTAAGCACAAGGGTAGCCCCATGTAGAGCGTGTTACAGAAGTCTAAGCGTGAGGTTACCAGCACATGAACAACAGTCTCGAGATCCCTTACTTCCAGAAAAGGGCGCAGCTGGCATATCAGGCAAAGCTGATAACAGGCACTCCTGTCGCATTTACCTGATTTGTCATCAGGAGTGACGAGTCAAGGAGCACCCCCAGACTGTGAACACAGTCACTGGAGGAGAGTGTGACCCCATCCAGGACTGGAGGTTGCAACCCAATTCTTGGTTTCGGGGCCGCTACCGTGAGCACCTCCATCTTGTCTGGATTCAGTTTCAATCTGTTTTCCTCATCCAGCCCATTACCGCCCGAAGACATTCATTGAGAGAAGAGACGCCATTGGAATTCGAGGCTGATGAATGAGATACGGAGAAATAGATCTGAGTGTCATCAGCGTACTGATAACACCCAGCTCCATAACTCTGGTTTATCTCACCCAGCGGCTTCATATAGATGTTGAATAACACTGGGGACAAAATAGCTCCCTGAGGGACCCCACAAGTGAGCTCCCTCTTATTGGAGCTACAGTCCTCGAGCAGCACCCTCTGAGACCTATCTGAGAGGAAGGACCGGAACCACTGCAGAGCAGTGCCCCCGATACCTAACCCCCTCAGGCGGTCCAAGAGGATCTATGCTATCAAAAGCCGCTGAGAGATCTAGGAGCACCAACAGGGTCACACTACCCCTGTCGATGCTCAGACACAGATCGTCGGTCAAGGCAACCATGGCAGTCTTGACCCCAAAGCCTGTCCTAAATTAAGTACGGTAATATGTAAAGGTAAAGGTAGTCCCTTGACATGAATGTCTAGTCATAACTGACTGTAGGGGGTGGCACTCATCTCCATTACTAAGCTGAAGAGCCAGTGATGTCCGAAGATGACTCCGGTGGTCAGATGCTGGCACAACTGCACTGAACGCTGTTACCTTCCCACCAAAGTGGTACCGATCTACCTACTTGCATTTGCTGGGATTAGTGACAGGAACTCACCCCATCATGCAGCACTTAGGCCTCAAATTGCCAACCTTCCGATTTTCTGATTGTCAGAACTGGCGACTTAATCACTAAGCCACTGAATCCCTAAGTAAGTATCCCTAAGTAAGTATGTAGGTGATAGATATTATAAGCAATTTCTTACCAACTATTTTGCTAATGAAAGCTGGATCACTAATATACAAAATGGTAATTATTAGGCAAATTTATTAGGGAAATTGTTATTTGAGAATTCTTGAAATCTTTTTCAGCACCATGAGAACTTCTGGCTTAAAGGTAAAACAAATTATTACTAATTGTTAATTATCTAAATAATAACTAAAAGGCATTTTAGCTGAAATATCTGATGAGGAAGAACATTCAGTGAAATACATTTACAATCCAATACATCTGTACTTAGAAATAAGACTCAGCGAGTTCAATTCTGCATACTTCCAGCTAAGTGTGTAAAGGATTTTCGCTTCAATGTGGTACTATTTATTTACTCAGAACCTTTCCATTCTGGGTTCAAACACAGGAATATATTGCTGTGCAGAAAGAGTACAACTTTTTTTCTCTGATTAATCATTTAATGGCTTTAAATACATTCAGTTGTGGTATCCTTCCTGGGTTGCCTCTTTGTGTGGAACCAGGAGGTATACAGTTCTAGTCTTTTCTACAGGGAGTGTCTTTGTCCACTTGTGTACCTCAGAGTTCCAGATTATCTCCAAAGCTATCCTGTATCCTACATCTGTGGTCCAAAACACTGCAGAAATAATCCAGTTTGAGACCTCTTTAACTGCCCTGACTCAGTGCTAGGGAATCCTGGCAACTGCAGTTTATTGTGGCACTAAAGCTTTCTGATAAAGAAAGCTTAATGTCTCACAAAACTACAGTTCCAGAATTCTCTAGCATTGAGCTGCCTGGACTGGAGGATATAAATTGGGGCAAGCCTGCTGGTGATGGGATCACTGCCAAAGAATCAAAATGGAAAGGGAGGGCATTTCTTTCTTTAAAACAGGGGTAGGCAACCTTTTTGAGCCGGGGGCTGGGTTGCTGTCCCTCAGACAATTGGGGGGCCAAAGCACCAAAAATTAATTAATTAATTAATTAAAGAATTTTTAAAAATATGCATGCACACTCTCTCAGCCCCAGAAAAGCCATGGTAAAACCCCTGTGGAGATTTTGCCACGAGAACCCCAAGAACAAGTAATAACAACAATAATCAATATCATCATGGCGGGCGGCGGCAGTGGGGGGGCAGCGGGGGCAGGACCGGCCTGGGGGCCGGTCCAAAGGCCTCGGAGGGCCGCATCCGCCCCCCCCCCGAGGCCTTAGGTTGCCTACCCCTGCTTTAAAAAATAGTTTAACAATTAAAACAATTTTAGTACTTATTTTTAATTATTATTATAAGTACACAAGTATGTACAAAGCATGATACAACAATAAAGCAAAATAAAATAATTCATCTCACAACAGGGAGGACATTCTTTTAAGCACAGCACGAGGGCAAGGACCTGTCCTGTTTTTTTAGAGGGGAAATTTTTCTTGAAATTTTCCTGTTGGGATTGGGGTGGTCTTGAGGATTGTATTGGAGTCTGCTGAGTTTGTTGTGCTGGGGACACTGTTCATCTTATTGTGCTTTCAACATCTAAGTCTAGACTGCTCTGGAAGGAGCAGCTCAAGGCTTCATGGCTGCTATGACAACCATGAGTCTATCCCAAGTGGTATCGGGCTCCACTCATGCTGCTGGGCTCACTCTGGACTTTGTTTACTATGCTGGCTGAGATCGTGGTGATATGCTAGGTGTGGATGAACTGTCTATAGTTTCATTGTCACAGATAACACCATTACCTGTTGGAGCGTGGACTCATTGGTACTTGAAGCTTCTGCATGGGAGTGGATTGATTAAGGGCCTTTACAGACTGCCAGAAATAATGCAGCTTGAGGCCACTTTAACTGTCCTGGCTCAGTGCTGAGGAATCATGGGAACTGTAGTTTATTGTGGCATCAGAGCTCTCTGACAGAGAAGGCTCAATGTCCCAGAAAGAAATACAATTCCCATGATTCCCTAGCGCTGAGTCAGGACAGTTAAAGTGGCCTCAAGCTGCATTATTTCTGGCAGTCTGTAAAGGCCCTAAGATAGTCTGCCCCAGGAAGTTGATAGCTATAGATGATTTCCTAATGGCTCTTGGAAATTTTCCTGTTACTTTTAGAAAACAATTCTGATGAAACTCTAATTAATAAACAGAATGGGGAAACAGCCAGGGCAGAGGACACTACAACTCCTGAGGGTCCCTTTTTCAAGGAGTGGAGCTGAACCAGCCCCCAAGTTTTCCTGAGAGCTGGTGGAGATGAGGTGAGTGAAACAGTGAGGGTGGAAGCAGACCAGCAAAAAGAGCTTGCTTCCCGGCGGCGTGGGAGCATGGCATTCAGACAGCAGCATGCCCCCACACTGCTGTGAAGCTGCATGGCTGACTGCACATGTGGCAGATTCACAGTGTTTCTGCAGCGCTGTGCCCACGCTGTGCCACAGAAACACAGAAAAACTGCCATGGCAGCGGCAAAGGAGCCTTTTCCCTGGTGCAAAAAGGAGTGGCTTTCTGCCACTTCTTTTTGCGCCAGGGAAATGCCAAGTTGGGGATGTGGTGTGTGGTTGCAGCAGCCCCAACCTGGTCAGCAAAGGGGTGTCGTCGATCTGCTCCTTTGGAGCAGTCTGTCTCACCCCTAACTAGAGTAAGGGCCTTTGCAGACTGCCAGAAATAGTGCAAATTGAGTCTACTTTAAAATGAGGCACTGCCCTGGCTCAGTGCTAGGGAATTATGGGAACTGTAATTTATTGTGGCACCAGAGCTGTCTGACAGAGAAGGCTCAATGTCTTAGAAAAAAATACAATTCCCATGATTCCCTAGCACTGAGCCAGGGCAGTGCCTCAATTTAAAGTGGACTCAATTTGCACTATTTCTGGCAGTCTGCAAAGGCCCTAAGTTGATGGAAGGTTTTGAACAGATCTGACTGAACATGTGCTAGAGCTTACTTGAAGGCTTAGGCTGTAGCTGTATGGGCAGCAAAAATAAGATTTTTCTCTGCCTGAACTACCTCTCCAAAAAACCATCCAGTAGAGCTGTTCTGAGTGTGAAGAGATCCTTTACAACAGGGGTAGGCAACCTTTCCCTTTTAAGGGTTGAGGGACTTCAGCTCCCAGAAGCCTCGGCCATGTTGGCCAATAGTCCCATGTTGGCCAATAGCTCCTGGGATTCTGGGAGCTGAAGTCCCTTGGCCCTTAAAGGGGAAAGGTTGCCTACCCCTGCTTTACAACCTGGTCCACAAGGGAATTTAGATTACTCAAGAGCCTGCTGTGAAGAATTTGCTAGCCATTTTCCAGATAAAATTGCTTGGATTCATTCTGACCGGGAGGCTACAGATGATGCAAATCTGCTGGATATAACTCAGGCACCTGCTTGTCTGGTGATAATGAATACTTTTCAGTTCATGCAGCCTGTGGATGTGTGCAGAATCTTTGGAGGGGTGAAAGTCACCACATGTGTGCTATGATCCTTGCCCCTCTTGGCTAATTATACAGATCAGAGGTTGACTGGTACAGTGGGTAAAGGAAGTGGGCAATGCCTCCTCACAGTGACACAAGGTCCCAACATGACTGAAGGAAGCAGTTGTAAGACTTCTACTGAAAAAGCTTTCCCTGGATCTTGCCATATTGGATAATTATCATCCAGTCTCCAATATTTCATTTTTGGGCAAGCTATCTCAGTGTATGGTGGCTTCCTAGGTCCAGGAGTTCCTGGATGAGACAAATTATCTCGAGACATTTCAATCTGACTTCAGGCATTATTTTGAATGAAGACAGCTTTGGTCACTTTGGTAATTGATCTACAACAGGAACAGGACAGGGGAGTATGTCCTGTTGGTTCAGCTGGAATTCCTGGCAGCTTTTAGCATCATAGGTATCCGTCTGGATTATCTCTTCAGGATAGGAGTTGGAGGTCCTGATTTGCACTGGCTCTGGTCCTTCTTGGAGGGGTATGCTCAGAAGGTGATGCTGGAAGTTCCTATTCAACTTCTTGGGCTTTGGCCTGTGGAGTTTCTCAAGATCTCCATGGTCTTATCTGCAATGTTATTTTACATATATATGAAACCGATAGGAAAGGTTGCCTGGAGTTTTGGAATCAGTATGCTGATGTCATTAAATTCTAGTTCTCTTTTCAACCTTAGCATTAGCTAAGGAAACTATTTCCATTCTAAACTTCTGACTGTCATAATTAATGGACTGGGTATGAGTGAAGCAACTGAAGCTTAATGAAGATAAGGCAGATGGGCTCCTGGTCAGATGAAAGGCAGATCCCAGAATAGGGACTGCTGGATCTTGTTAGACTATCCCTGAAGATGCAGGTTCATAATTTTGGTGCACTCCTCAGTTTATCTCTGGGTCCAGGTTTCTGTGGTGGCCAAGAGTGCATTTGCATAGTTAAGATCGCTGTGCCAACCTGTTCCTGGAAATGTCTCATTTAGCCATAGTGGTAAATAATAATAATAATAATAATAATAATAATAATAATAATAATAATAATTTGTATCCCACCGCTCTGTAAAATACAACCAGGGCAGCTTACACGATAAAATTAACAATCCCATCCCCCAACAGCCCATCTCCCCTAAAATATAATTAAATAATCAAGTTTAAAACATGCTTAAAAATAACAAACTACAAATAACTACTACAGTTCCTAGAATTCGCTAGTGTTGAGCCAGGGCAGTTCAAGCGGGGGTCTCGGACTTATTTATTTCTGCAGTGTGTTTTGGACCCAACTCAAGTCACTTTCGACTTACAGCGAACTTCACATGGAGTTTTCTTGCAAGTTTCTTCAGAGGGTTTTTTTGTCCTTTGCGGCTAAAAAACAGGTTTTTCGCAGCCTCAACACATGTTAAAGTCTTAATTTATTTTGAAAGGCGCCCGCTGGCTTGGATCCAGAGAAGCGCCTGCCTCTCCTCCTATACCTGGTGTCTCTGCTGCGCCCTCCAGCCCTGGGACAGAGTGACCAGGCATCCTCTTTTCCCAGGGCCTGTCCTACATTTTCACCTTCCATCCAGGAGGAATTCCAAAATGTCCTCCATTTGGAGCCTGACTAAGCAGCATGAATTTACATTTATATGGGTCTTTTCAGCTCTTCAATGGTAATGTCCTCCATGTCTTACTTACATTCCATTTGAATTACTGCAACATACTCTATGTAGGGCTGCCTTTGAAAAATGCTCAGAAACAGTTTGTTCAAAGGGTTGCAACTATACTATTGATCAAGGTAAATTACAGGAAATATGTGACTCCCTTATTACAACAGCTTCACTGATTATCTGCCTGTTTCCAGGCATGATTCAAAGTGCTGGTGATAACTTTTAATTATATGGCTCTTGTCCAGGCTATGGACCGATGGACTGTCTGCTTACATGAACCTGCTCATGAACTATGATTTTCAGGGAGGCCCTTCTCTTGGTCCCATCACCTTCACAAGCACATCTGGTAGAAACATTGGAAAAGATCTTCAAAGCGACTATCCCAGACTGTGGAACTCCATTCCTAGGGAGGTTAGGATGCTTCTGTCTTTGTTGTCTTTTTGTTGTTAAGTGAAAACTATTCTATGCAGAGAGGTTTTAAGGAACTGACTGCAAGGACTTTTTTATTAGTTTGGAATTTTAATGAATTCTGTCTTTTATGCACTTATTTTAAATGGTTTTATTTATATGGAATGTATAATTGTGTTTTAATTATTGTTTTGCATGTCTTTATTTATATCTTTGTAAGTGCTTTTAACAATATTTAATTTTTATATGACACCTTGTGTCCCTGTTTGGGAAAACGATAGGGTACAGATTAATTGTAACAACAACAACATCTCTACCCATTAAAAATACTGAGGATCCAACTCTTTGTTTACAAGTACAGAAATAACTGTAATATGAGTTTAAATCAAACAGATGTAAAGATTCATAGTTCAAAAGATGTACATGAAAGATACTGTGCTAAGGACAAAAATGCTATTTTGACATTTTTGACTTATTTTTGAAAGTTGACCCAGCATCACATCATAAACAACTTTTGAAATTCCTCCAGTTTCAGAAGTCATATGGGTTGTGTCATAAGTTGTGTCTTTTTGAAACCATGAGCCTCTTAGTTGCACAGAGATTTTCACCCTAAGCAGTGCTTTTGAGATAGGCTTCTAATAATATTGCACAGCAAGACATTACACTTAGAGAATATCCCAAATAAATCCTTCTCACAATTTCTTGAGAATAAACATGCATTATTTTACCTTTATCCTTTTCTCTATCTCCATAAAATCTTCCTGTTCCTATGCGAAATTTACCATAATCAGATCTATGTTTAGACTGAACCCATCTTTTCTGCCATTCATCTGAAAAAGGGAAAGTAGCAATAGATTTTTAATTAAAAGATAGTAAAAATTAATTAAAATTCAATTAAAATATAGTTAAAATAGTAAAACAATTATTATTTCACACTATGTAAAATATGACTAATGTTATAATATTAAGATTATGGCTGCAATATGTATGAATACCCTTAGTGATACCATTTGACAGCTACATGAGAAACAGGGATTTGATAGTTATTATTTCTTATTTAATTCTTATTTAATTCACTGACAAATCCATAATTATACTAGAGCATCCATACACCACTATCTACATCTTTCTTATTCACATTGTTTGAAGATTTTTGATGCAGTATAAAGCTATTAAAGCAAATCTTTAAAGGTATTCTTGCTAAAGCTTGAATTAAATTTGATTTAAAACAACTTTACTGATTAAAAACAACCCCTTTATTTTACTCAGAAATTATTAGGTATCACAAAAGCTTATATTTAATTCCATTTAGATAGTGAGACAATTGCTCATGGTCCCAAGAGGCCACCAGTGCATGTTCAATCATGTTGATTAATCACTTGGTGTATGTCCTGTTTAAGCTGGTGAATGCAGGACTGAACATTTAAAGAAATGCAAGCAAAAAGTCTGATTCAATTAAGCCTCCACTCACTGATTTTATAAGTAACCCTCAGTGTGAGCAAGGGTAACTCAGGATGGAGACAATTTAGTAAAAATAAGCTTTTAAAAAGGGGGATATCTGAATAAAGGGTGGGGATAGTTTCAATAGTCTGCCTTCCCATGGGATATAAGGAAGAAACTGGAAGAAGGGAGGAAAGACATATTATATTCCCTCTCTTATTTCTGTCTCTCTGTTCCTAGGAAACAAATCTTCAAGATTAATAAAGCAATGGAAAAAACAAATTAAAGCCTCTTATTATGTTACTTATGTGTTTGGCTTTATCTCCATATATTATAACATGATATATAAAACTGCAGTGAACATGGGAATGGTTAACAGCCAACATTAAAGAGGAGGAAGCTAGGATAGTTAAAACAAATGCCTTTTTATAACATACATAACACACAAACAACTTTGTATCAAAATGTTTTGGCATGTTTAGGACAGATACTGGAAACTTTTTATTCTATTCTGCTTTGTAACCTAATATTGGCTACCTGTTCTATACAGTTGAACAGAAGAGAATATCAAACCTAGATACACCACACCCACAGTTCCTAGATATATTACTTGCTGATTCCTTTTATTCACCAATTTTCCCTCTCAAGCATTACTCAGAAAGTATGTAACCAAGCTGACTCTGAATTTTTGTTCTCCTACTCTCAAAAATCTTCCTAAAATCTAGTCTCTCACGTTTCTGTTCCTTATGATTCTCCACATGTAAATCAGAAGGAAACCATACAATACTGTATAGGAGATATTTTGTAACTGCTTATCAATTCACTTTATTTTTAATTATACATACTAGAAAATAAAACAAGAAAATAATTCTGAATGAGGGAGACTATACAAATGGGATAAGACTGAGAAGTCAACACTTCTTTTCCAGGAAAGAAATTAAACAAAATATCACTTACCCTCATCATCAAATTCTTCCCTAAAATACTCTTTTATTACAGAATGTTGCTGCTTCTCTTTCCCAGTGGAAGAGCTATCAGCATTTTGAGCTAGTTGTCCAGATATAAGCCCTATCAAAAAAGTCTCTATGCAAATCAACTTAATTATTGATATCATAGTAATATTCAGGAGACTTTTAAAAACTGCTCTATGAATACTTCAATAGCATCAGTAACTTATGAAATCTCTTAGTAGTTCTCCAGACTCAATATCACTATAGCCACCACAATGATACTGATGCGGTGCAGATGGATCCTTCCCATTGGCTAGCATCCTTGAATAATTATACTTCAGGGACCAACCAAAAGGGAACACGCAATTGAACTAGCACAGAATTTATCAGTAATGTTTAAAAGGAAATTGATTTTGGAAACAATCATACTTTGATCTCATTCAGATAAATTTATACTCATCAAATGTGTTGGCTTCCGACCACATACAGATCTTTGGAAATCTAGTTAGTATTCTGCAGCCAGAAATACTTGTGAAGAAAAGAGTGCAATTGGACTGTTAAAAAATAGGGAGGGTGGATTGTGGGATGAGGGTATGTTTCAACTTTTTATGTTTTTAAATGCTGTAACCCGCCCCGATTGCCGCGCAGAGGGGTGAGCTATAAATAAAAATGTATTATTATTATTATTATTATTAGTAGTAGTAGTAAAAATGTCCTAGTTTTTTAAAATAAAAATGTATTGTTTAATCTATAAACATTCTGTAGTATGCCTTAAAAGAGAACAACAACAACAAAAAGCCACTCCGCCACTCCATTATCTCTTTATTTACAGCTCTTCAACTTCCAAGTGTGGTGCATCCTCTATCTCTTTTCCTATGTGGGCCTGTAGTTTTTATGCAGTAAATCTGTAGGACTATAGTGAATAGCATCCAATAATGAGTTTCTAATAACAGAACAGCAGGATCTGGCATAACCAGGCAATTCTCCCCTCTGCACTACAGCACCTGAGGGAACTCCAGAAGTTGCTCTGCATATGCGCTGCAGAAATAATGCAGTTTGACACCACTTTAACAGACATTGCTCAATGCTATGGCATTCTGGGATTTGTAGTTTTGTAATATATTTAGCCTTCTCTCTTAGAGCATGCTGGTGCCACAACAAACTACAAATCTCAGGATTCTAAAACATGGAGCCATGGCAGTTAAAAGCATTGTCAAACTACACTATAGCTGCAGTGTGGATTTTTGTTGTTGTTAACTGCCTTCGCATCAATCTCAACTCTCCAGTCCCCCCTGTCCTCTACTGCTCTGCCAAGCTCCTGCAAACTCATATTCGTGGTTTCTTTACTGTAATAAAGTCCATCCATCGAGCATGTGGCTTTCCTCTCTTTCCACTTCCCTCCACCTTTTCTTACATTATTGTCTTTTCCAACAATTCATGCCTTCTTGTGATGTGTCCAAAGTACAACAGTCTAAGTCCTGTCATCTTGGCTTCTAGGGATATCTCTGGCTTGATCTGCTCTAGGACCCACGTGTTTGTCCTTTTGGCTGTCCATGGGATCCTCAGCACTCTTCTTCAGCACCACATCTCAAATGCATTGATTTTCCTTCTATCTTCTTTCTTGACTGTCCAGCTCTCACATCCATACATGGTAATAGGGAATACAATGGCTTGTATGATTCTGACTTTTGTGCTGAGTTGTATGTCTTTTCATTTTAGGATCTTTTCTAGTTCTTTCATAGCTGCCCTCCCGATTCTTAATCTTCTTCTAATTTCCTGGCTGCAGTCCCCGCTCCGATCAATGTTTGATCCCAGACATGAGAACTCTTTTACTATTTCTATTTCCTCATTGTCTAGTCTGAATATGTGTAAGTTCTCTGTGGTCATTATTTTTGTTTTCTTTATGTTCAACAGTAAGCCTGCCTTTGCACTTTCTTCTTTGATCTTCCTTAGTAGTTGTCCCAAGTCTGTGAGATTACGATGTCATCAGAATATCTCAGATTGTTGCCATTTCTTCCTCTTATTTTCACTCCTCCTTCTTCCACATCCAAGCCTGCTTTCCTTACAATATGTTCTGCATATAGGCTGAATAGGCAGGATCTAGCCTTGTCTGACTCCTTTGCCAATTGGGAACCATTCTGCAGTGTGGATTTTGGTGGTCATGGAGGGCTGAGGGAAGGAAGAGGAAACCTTTCTACTCTAAGAGTTAAGAGAATTAATCCATTTAAAAATTAAAAGTCAATGGATTAATTCTCTTAGCTGTCAAAGTGTAGCTGTGGTACAGTACATAGACATTTAGTTCATTTCTGAAGATAAGATAATGATATACAGTACAAGTGCATTTTAAAAAGTTACTTATGTTGATCAGCAAGTTACTGAATGTAATTCCAATAAGAATCAGAATCATAAAATGTAGCTGGGAGAGTTGTGTGAAAATAAGGTCATAATTTATTCAGTTAAATTCAGCTAATAAAAATAACTGTGTGGCTAGGAGACCTGAAAATGTAAAACAGCTCATAAAGTTGATAAAAAGGAGGTAAAAACATAACTGTATCTTTGAGTGGAGAAATCTAATTCAGTAGCCAGCACAAGAAATGATTTCTGTTACTGGGATCATGTTATAAAGGAGAACAATGTTTATTTTCACCTTCCTTTTTCCAAAGGCTCAGGACAGTTTCAAAAAAGGCAAAAAATATCATGGTAAATATTCCTTAATACTTGTTGGCTACAGTACCACTGATGTTTAGGAGGAGTTATTTCCATCTAACCTCCAGAGCATACATGGCCTGTATGATCTACTATTCCCATGTAGTTTTCAATTCTCATTATTAAATCCCAATGAAAAGAGTTAGGGAGCCATGATTTATCTGAAAGCAAATAAGGCTGTTATTTTGAGGGTGCTGCCAGAACTAGAGACATGCCATTTTCATTGTTAAAAGTGATTGTGTAATGAGATAATACCTTGGAACTCTTTATGAAGGGTACTTTTTGTTTAGGTGGCTTCAGGAGAAGTGGAAGTTATTTATTTTGTTTGACAACTGGCTTTAACTGTCATTTGGGAGCCCCACTGATTCTAAACAGTGAATGACTGCTCTTTGGATTCTGCATTTAATACTTTGCCCTCTCAGTGAGATTTGGGCTATCATCTGGGCAAACTCTGAATCATCTTGAATGAAAACAAGATGCAACTAAGGTATTGGCTACATGTACAAGCCAGTATGGTGTCTTAAAGTTTGACATGCTATGGTAATTGATGTAATTCTTAGTTACCTTGTTGTTGTTGTGTACCTTCATGTTGTTTCTGACTTATGGTGACCCTAATATCACAGGGTTTTCTTGGCAAGGTTTGTTCAGAGAGGGCTCTGGACTCATCTTCAACCAGAAATATATGGGTTACCTTGTCAGCTTGTCCTTGGGTCTGGTATTGTTTCTGAATGTCAGTTAGTAATAAAATCTGTCTTTCTATAAAGTGAAAGTGGATGACACCAGGTATGCCTGTATTATTGAGGCCTAGCTGGAGTAGCTGTGTCTGTCTGTGTATTCAGGTGACCATCAGAATAGGCTGAATAGAAATGGGAGATTTGATACCAGTCTATAGTTGTTTAAGTCCAGGGGGTCCAGGGAGGGATTTTTAAGAAGTGGTGGTACGACAGCTTCTTTTGAGCAAGATGGAAAACTTCCCTCCCTGAAAGATGCAGTAATGATATTTTGTATTTGAAGCCTAACTGTATCTCCTCCCTGGGCAACCAGCCAAAAAGGACAGGGGGTCAAGACAACAAGCTCTCTTCCTTACTTGCCCCAGCAGCTTGCTCACATTGGCGGTACTCACCAATTGAAACTGATCCAGTTTTTGTAACTGTACTCGCTGTATCGCTGCACATCTCACTGTCAACCTCCACTACAATGACAGCATCAAGGGCCTTTGCAGACTGCTAGAAATAGTGCAAATTGAGTCCACTTTAACTGCCCTGGCTCAGTGCTAGGGAATCATGGGAATTGTAGTTTTTTCAGAGACATTGAGCCTTCTCTGTCAGAGAGCCGATGCCACAATAAACGACAGTTCCCATGATTCTCTAGCACTGAGTCAGGGCAGTTAAAGTGGACTCAATTTGCACTATTTCTGGCAGTCTATTTATGGCAAAGGCCCTAAGTCAACTCTTATCTGAGAGATTTTATCTGTGAAGTGAACATTAAAAGCATCACAGCAAAATGCTGAAGGTTCTAGAATTGGGTTTGGGTGGAGGGTGCTTGAGTTAAACCTCTCACCACCCTAAACAGTTCATCTGGATGTGAATTCACAGATGCAATACATGCAGAGTAAAAAGCTTTATTCGCTGCATTAATTGCCACCTTATAGGAACAAAGATGTTCTCTATAGCGTGTCTTGTTGGATAGAGGTTGTGTTTTCCACCAACTGCACCCCAGTCATTGTCCTTCCCATATCAGATCCTTGAGATCCCCAGTACATTATGAGGCCTGATTAGTAATGGGTCAGAGAGGACGATAGTGTCAACAGTCGTAGTCAGGTCTTGATTCCATCTATTGACCAGGACTTCAAGAGGTCTTCAAAGTACCCTAGGTATCACTGCAATCTGTCATTCTATATCAGCAGTAAGACCTACACACTACCATTGCCAGTCAGCAAACCTGAATGACTAGAAAAAAAATAACTGTTCAACAACTAGCGTAGACAGAACAGCAGAGGTATCTTTGGTAGATTGATGAATTATTAAACCACCAAAGTCAGATATATTTAGCATTACAATGAAGTTCCTTCTTAAAGAGGAAAGAGCAGGTGCAGAATGGTGATAGTAACTGGAGAAGTGGTTGAATTCAGTGGTGTTTAACATTTTCATCATTCCCTCTTTACTCACTTTGAACCACAACCCTCCCAATGTTTCCTCTGGTGGAACTTCAAATGCAATCAAATTCACTAGAATTCAGTCAATTTAAATAACTCACCTTGTTTCTGGAGATAAATACACTGTGTTCATTTCAGCCATACAGTTTTAGTCCAAACTGAAATGCTACCTTTTCCTAGTTGGATACCATTTTAAGTTTGAAATAAGTAGTTGGCAGCAGTCTGCTAAAAAATTAAAAGACAACATTATACACCATGCATTGACTGCATTTTAATCTTATTTTTCCTCCAATGTGTGCATAAATCCAACTGACGTAAGGGGCAGAAAAGTAGAAGCCCTCCCATGAATAATCCACAGAAGCAAAACCTTGGTTAGAAACTGAAAGAATGAGAGCAAACAGAATTTTAAATTGCCATAAACAATCACCATCTATATAGCCGTGTTAGTCTGTAGAACCAGTATGTAGAGAGATCTTGGAAGTAGACTGAAGTCTATGAAAGCTCATGCTGCAACTTCTTTCATTCAGTTAGGGCCTTTGCAGACTGCTAGAAATAGTGCAAATCGAGTCCACTTTAAGGGTTAGTTAGGGTTAGGGAATCATGGGAACTGTATTTTATTGTGGCACCAGAGCTCTCTGAAGAGAAGGCTCAATGTCTCAGAAAAAAAAACAAAAAACAATTCCCATGATTCCCTAGCACTAACCCTAACCCTTAAAGTGGACTCAATTTGCACTATTTCTGGCAGTCTGCAAAGGCCCTTAGTCTCAAAGGTGCTGCAAGATCTCTCTACATACTGTATACAGTAGTGTACAAATTGTAACTAAATAATTTTTGAGATGTCTAATTGTTTACTGTATATCTAACATTTATAAATCCAAATTCCAGTCCTCCTTAAGATGTAGAACCCAAACATACATGTTTACTCAGAAGAAAGTTGCGTAATTTTGACAAGGGAAACAAGCTGTCCAATGAAGCAACAGCTGCAGGGACCTAGTGATCCCCACCCACTCTGCCAGGAAAAACACTATGGTACCACAGCTAGTTGCCTCAGGACTGCAAAGTTGAAGGGAGACACATTCCAGCCTTTCCAACTGGCCAACAGACAAAGGACCCATGGGAAACCACACCCTTATAAGTGGTTTCCAGGAAGAAGCAACCAAACCCCTATCCATTGGCTAGGGAAGGAACAGCTGCTTGAAAGTTTCTCCTCTTTCCATTCCTTTCTCCTTTTGCATTGTGCGTATTTTCATTATGTGCATTAAATTCTTATGAGTTGACAATTTAGGAGTTGTTATAAATTGACAGGCAACTTGAAGGCACATACAAACAAAGCACTTAGAAAATGTTATATGCCTTCTAAGTGTTAAATAATCATTTCAGTGAGACTTTCTAGGTACTGTGCTTAACAGAAGGCAAACTCATGTACAGTTTCTGGCTGTTTGATTCATGTAAACATAATGTTGGTTAATTTGTGGATTAACTTGTGGATTTCCAAATGAACATCCTAATAATATGTATCTGTCTTGCACAGATATGAGGAAATGTGAATTCTGATCCCATGCATGTTTGCTCAGAATAAAATTTAGCTGAGTTCATTGTGACTTAGGGCCTTTGCAGACTGCTAGAAATAGTGCAAATTAAGTCCACTTTAACTGTCCTGGTTCAGTGCTAGGGAATCATGGGAATTGTATTTTTTTCTGAGACATTGAGCCTTCTCTGTCAGAGAGCTCTGGTGCCACAATAAACTACAGTTACCATGATTCTTAGCACTCAGTCAGGGCAGTTAAAGTGGACTCAATTTGTACTATTTCTGGCAGTCTGCAAAGTTCATTACTTCCATATAGATGCACTCAGGAATGCCACCAAAAATCTACAAGAAGCAATGGATTACATTAAAAAATATTCTTGCAAAAACTGCAGGTCAAATAATGGGCAGCTGCTCCCAGGCAAAAACACACTACAGTATATTCTCTAGCTATTTTGAAACTATAAGCAGAAAAAGTATATTGAAACAACAAGGCTAATATAGGGACTGTTGCATTTCTGGCCAACAAAAAAGACTGAAAAATAACTCAAATGGACAAAATTCTGCATGTCAGAGAAACCACCCCAGCCCAGCTTTGGACTTAGCAATATAATGTGCTAATTTAGTTCAAATTCCATTTTGCTTCTTGACCTCACTTCCTTCTTTAACTCTTACTGTAGAACACATATATTAAAGTCAAAATGAAACAGCAGTCAGGGTTTGTAAAGATGGAAGACATAACGATTTTCTACTCTCACATCAACAGCTTTGTGAAAAGCACAACCCTCATCTGACCTCCATCCCTTTCATTGGATGCTGTTCATTCCCCCTTCCCAATAGTTACCTTTTTTTTGTTACAGGCGTGCAATGGCAAGTCCCTTCCGAGGAAACCTGCCAAGAAAACTCTGTGATAGATTCACTTTGGGGTTGCTATAAGTCAGAAATGACTTCAGGGCATACAACAACAATATGCAAAAAACCTGGGCCTAAATCTAATGGTTTGTCTCAACTGGAGTAGAGTGAATTAATGGATTAATTAGAGTGAATTAATGCATTGACACTGAATTAATGGACCTTACATGACAGTTGACTTTAGATAGTTCCCACTTCTTCAGTGGGTCTACTTCACTTCAGATCAACAGTTAGATTGAGGGCCTTTGCAGATTGTCAGAAATAGTGCAAATTGAGTCCACTTTAACTGCCCTGGCTCAGTGCTAGGGAATCATGGGAACTGAATTTTTTTTCTGAGACATTGAGCCTTCTCTGTCAGAGAGCTCTGGTGCAACAACAATAATAATAAAATTTATTTATATCCTGCCCCTTTGAGGTCAATTACCAGGATTCTCTAGCACTGAGTCAGGACAGTTAAAGTAGTCTGCCAGAAATAGTGCACATTAAATTGAGGCACTGCCCTGGCTCAGTGCTAGGGAATCATGGGAACTGTAATTTATTGTGGCACCAGAGCTCTCTGACAGAGAAGGCTCAATGTCCCAGAAAAAAATACAATTCCCATGACTCCCTAGCACTGAGCCAGGACAGTGCCTCAATTTAATGTGCACTATTTCTGGCAGTCTGCAAAGGCCCTCAAACTGGATTGTTTCTGCAGTGTGTTTTGGACCTAAATCCTCGTGTTTAAGACTCTTCAGGACTACTGGGTGGTCCGAGCATACACTACACTGCCATACCCTCCAACATTTCACAGATGAAAACTAGGGCACTCTTGACCAAGCAACATCAGAGTGTGGTCACAATATCAAAAGTTATTAAGGAGGAAGAACACACAAACTAGGAGAGGCGGTTGCAGTTTGCTTCTGCCAGTGCCTACAGGGAAGGTCAATATTCTAGTCCCGCCTATCCCTTCCATCTGCTGATTTGAGTTTTTGCACTTTGACCTCAGTGTTCAGGCATTGATTTCCAAGTGAACATTGTTAAGGACAAAGGAGGGAGGAGTAGAAACTGGGACATTTGAAAAGCAGCTGAAAAAGTGGGACAGGAGAACTGGCACAGCTGGAGAGGATACACATTCTAATATATTCAGCAAAAGAGTTTTGTGATACCTTAAAGACTATCCAGCTTCATTTGCTGTAGGCTTTCTGGGCCACAGCCCATTTAGTCAGTTGTTTCTGAGGAACTGGGCTGTAGTCCATAAAGGTTACATCTAATAAAACATGACAGACTTTAAGGTATCACACATAATATTCACTTCTTTTTCCGTTGCAGTGGACTGACCGCAATGGTCCAAAACACACTGCAGAAATAATCCAGTTTGAAACCGTTTTAACTGTCCTGGCTCAGTGCTATGGAAATCTGGGAACTGCAGTTTTGTGAGACATTTACCCTTCTCTGACAGAGAGCTCTGGTACCAGAATAAACTATAATTCCCAGGATTCTCTAACACTGAATCAGGGCAGTTAAAGGGGTTTCAAACTGGATTATTTCTGCAGTGTGTTTTGACCTCAGTTACCTTGAGTGTCCTAGAAGTGAACCAGAAATGCCAGACAGTGCTCTCTACCTAACAAAGAAACTTGTAGCTTCACAAAGTACTGAGGCAACTAAGGCAGTGTCCGCACTGCAGAATAATCCGGGTTGACTAACTACCATGGCTCAATGGTAGTTTTGTGAGACATTTAGACTTCTCCATCAGAGAGCTCTGGTGCCACATCAAACTACAGTTCCCAGAATTCCCTAGCACTGAACCATGGCAGTTAAAGTGGTGTCAAGCTGCATTATTTCTGCAGTGTGGATGCAGTCTTGGATCTCAAGAGAAGCATCTCTTTTTTTCTTGCAAATGGAACTTAAATTTTATTTCCTGGAGTACCTACATGGCCTGTTTGAATGTCCCCTCCAGCAACGCCTGAACTGAGAACAGCAACATCTTGATAGAATGCAGGCTTCTAACATTTTCCTCCTGTTTGATTTTTAACATCTTTGCCTGATGAAGAAAGTGATGGAGCTTTGAAAGCTTGCAACCTGTATTTTGTGCATTTTCGTTGGCCAATAAAGGTATCTGTTTACTGTTTTGTGGATTTTGGATGGTATTGTACTTTTCTTCCATCAAGATTGCAATGGAGAAAATGGCGTTTTGCTCTCGTCGAATTCAACAAGGTTTTTTCCCCCCTGAATTGATGAACATAAGTAGAATCCCAGCTTTTAACCTTTTGGGCCAACCATGGACAGGGTGACCAGATGTCCTAACCTCAAAGGAGGACAAGGCACCACAGAATATAGGACCTTCAGGAAGAATGTAGGACATGACCAAATAAAAGCACAAAACACATATAAATGTAAGTTCATCCTTTTTAGGTCCAAAACACACTGCAGAAATAAACTGCTTTAACTGCCCTGGCTCAATGCTAGGGAATTCTGGTAACTGTAGTTTGTGAGACACTGAGCCTTCTCTGTCAGAGAGCTCTGGTGCCACAATAAACTCCATTTCCCAGGATTTCCTAGCCCTTAGCCTGGTCAGTTAAAGCGGTCTCGAACTGGATTATTTTTGGTGTGTTTTGGACCTTAGTCATGCTCAAAATGGAGGGTATTTTAGAATTCCTCCCGGACAGAAGGTTGGCAATGGAGGACATGTCCTGGAAAAGGAGGACCTCTGATTTAACCTGGGAGATAGTGCTTTGAGTGTTGTTAGACTGTGACTCTGGGGACCAAGGTTCCATTCCCAGCTTGGCCATGGAAAAACACTGGGTGACCTTGGGCAAGAGTCACACTCTCTCAGCCTGATGGCAACGGGAAACCCTCTTGAATAAAACAAAGCCGAGAATGCCCCATAATAGGGTCGCTATAAGCGAGAAAACGACTTGAAGGGTCACAGCAACTGCTGCTTATCCCGAGCATGAAGCCAGCCTTAAAAACGCTTCGCTCCTCTTTCGAGGCATTTCCCAACGTCTTTCTTAACCCCACCCCTAAGGGACCGGCGCTCGCGCGCTCCAACGGTTTCTCTCGGCCACACCCCTCCCCGCGCGCTCAGGCCACGCCCCCTCTCCCCTCTCAGATAAATTGTTTTTCCTCCTCCTGTTCTGACTCCTGACAGCCACGTAGCTCCTCCCCCGTCTCGCGCTGCTTCACTCAGGCATCGCCTATTGACGGCTCTCGCTCGCGCATGCGCCTTTCCTTCTCTCTCATATATCTCATATACAACTCCGCGGCCCCTCCCTTCCTTCCCAACCCCAGCGTCAACCGCGGGCTGTTTGGCATCCTTACCGGCTCCCAAGATGGCGTCCATCATGGAAGGCCCGCTGAGTAAATGGACCAACGTGATGAAAGGCTGGCAGTACCGCTGGTTCGTCCTCGACTACAACGCGGGGCTGCTCTCCTATTACACGGTGCGTGTCACCGAAGGGAGGGGCGGCGTTGGGGGCAAAGGGAAAGCGGAGTCGCGGCGGTTGAGGGGAGCGGGAGCGGTGGGGGGGGGGGAAAGGGAGCGGTCTGCTAGGCTGCCTCCCAGCTGAGGGGGGGGAGGGTTCTGAGAGGGGGAGTGTCATGGTCTCGGAGAAGCCAATAGGGACGGGGGAGGTTCCGCCACTAGCCAATAGGAGGAGAGCCTGGGAAGATTTATGTGGAGGAGGGGGGCTTGGGGGAGAGTAAGGTTCAACTTGCTGCGACTCAAGTAAGGGGCAGTGAGGAGCCTGGTCCTTTGGGTGTTTTGGTCAATGGAGGTCTCTTCACGAAAAGGGGGGGCGGTGAGGGCAGCTGTGAAAGGGCTAGGAAAGACCCTAAAGAGCATAGGCGATGTACAACTGAGCACAGTAGTCTTTAAGGTATCACAGGACACCTTCACTTAATGTAGTAGAATGTGTATCCTCTCCAGCTGTGCAAACTTGGCAAGGGCAGCCCCCATTAATTCTCCTGTCCCACTTTTTCAGCTGCTTCTCAAATGTCCCAGTTTCTACTCCTCCCTCCTTTGTCCTTAACAATGTTCACTTGGAAATCAATGCCTGAACACTGAGGTCAAAGTGCAAAAACAGTTTGCACTCAAATCAGCAGATGGAAGGGATATGCAGGACTAGAATATGACCTTCCCTCTAGGCACTGGCAGAAGCAAACTGCAACCGCCTCTCCTAGTTTGTGTGTTCTTCCTCCTTAATAACTTTTGATATTGTGACCACACTCTGATGTTGCTTGGTCAAGAGTGCCCTAGTTTTCATCTGCGAAATGTTGGAAGGTATGGCAGTGTAGTGTATGCTCGGACCACCCAGTTGTCCTGAAGAGTCTTAAAACAAGAGGATTTAGGTCCAAAACACACTGCAGAAACAATCTAGTTTGAGTCCGCTTTAATTGCCGTGACTCAGTTCTAGAGAACATCTGAGGAAAGTACACTGAAGTCTACAAAAGCTCATGCTGCCAACTTCTTTCTCTTAATTAGTCTCAAAAGTGCTACAAGATCTCTCTATGTGTGGGAATTGTAGTTTATTGTGGCACCAGAGCTCTCTGACAGAGAAAGCTAAATGTCTCACAAAACCACAGTTCCCAGAATTCCCTAATGTTCATCCAGGGCAGTTAAAGTGGTCTCAAACTGGATTATTTTTGCAATGTATTTTGGACCTTAGAGTACTATGCAGAAAATACCATATGCAGAGCAGGTTTAGACACAGAGGAAGGAGTATCGACAATCTAAAATGTGTGGATGACACTCTGCTGCTAGCAGAAAACATCATGGACTTGGAACAACTGCTCAGGAAGGCCAGGGAAGAAAGTGCAAAAGCAGGCATGTTGCTGAACAAGAAACAAAAATAACGACCGCAAGGGTTCATAAATTGAACCTAGGAAATAGAAATAATAAGAGTTCCCATACCTTGGATCAATCATTAATCAGAATCGGGACTGCAGTCAAGAAACGAGAAGGCTGAGAAAGGGGAGCTCAGCTACGAAAGAACTATAAAAGATTCTAAAGAGCAAAGATACACAACTCAGCACAAAAATCAGAATCATACAAGTCATTGTATTTCCTGTTACAATGTATGGAAGTGAGTGGTGGACAGTGAAGAAAGAAGATAGGAAGAAAGCCAGTTCCTTTGAGATGTGGTGCTGGAGCAGAGTGCTGAGGATCCCGTGGATATCCAAAGGGACAAACAAATGAGTCCTAGAACAGATCAAGCCAGAAATCTCCCTGGAAGCCAAGATAACCAAACTGAGACTGTCCTACTTTGGCTACATTATGAGAAGGAAGGATTCACTGGAAAAAAACAATAATGCTAGGAAAGGTGGAGGGAAGCAGAAAGAGAGGAAGGCTGCATACTAGATGGATTGACTCTATTAAGGAGATCATGGGTATGAGTTCGCAGGAACAAAGCAGAACAGTGGAAATTAGGGAGTCTTGGAGATGTCTTATCCACAAGGTTGTCATGAATTAAGATTGACTTAAGGGCAGCTAACAGCAACAAAGAGTTGGTTTAACAAAGAGAAGACTTTTGGAGAGGGGGACGTGGAGAGTGAAAGCTGGAGGTGGGATTGGCAGAAGAGATGGAGCCTTCATTTTACAAGGGTTGCCAGAAGAAGACTGACTTAGGGTCATTTGGGGAGCTACATTCCTTTCCTAGTTTTTTTTAAGGGTGTAGGAATGGGTAATAAAAAGGACATGGTGGCAAGTTAAGAAAGCACCTTCCTTCTTGTTTTAAACTGTAGGGCCTTCCAGTGAAAGTCAACTTGAAAGGAAGTGCGGTTGAACTCTGTGGGGTATGCCTTTGAATGAACAGACATAGGGCTGGTCTGTGATGGGCTGTTGGGTCCTTTACAGTGTCTCCTACAGTGTCTTCATCTGGACAATTGATGAGACTTTTTTTGGTGGAAAGAGGTGCAAAATCCAGCAGAGCAACGAGTTTTATCATAGTGTCTTGACAATGAATTTATTATGGCATAAGGCCCTCTAAAGCATATGCCATAATAAATCAAACAGTCTTTTAAGTACCATAAAACTCCTTCCTTTGTTGTTGTTGTTATTCCTTTTCTGGAAAATGCTTCCATTAGCATCAGACTCAGACCATGGCAATGGCCAGCAAAATCTCACCTTCAAGCAGAGTATGGCAGAAACAGCCATCTTCTATTATTTGGGCCAAATGTCTAGTATGAAGTATTCTATACTAGACTTGTTTTAATCTGTCTTTGATTGTTTAATAGTAAATTATCAAAACAGTTCCATTATGTTTCCTGGGTTTCTTTCGTAATAACTAAGATTTTAAAACAAAAATTTTAATGCATCTAATTAAATTAATCAAAATTCAGTTAAATTGATTGCTGTTACTTGTTATATTGAGACATGCTGGTTAGCAGTGCTGTATGTAAGAAGGATCTCATTACCATTTAGCTTGGTTAATCCAAGCTTATTCTGTGTTTTCTAGTTCAGTGTTACAGAAGGGTGGGTAGTTTGCAGTCATACACATACTTCCTTTAATGGAGAAGACCCATTAAGCTTTCGTAGATTTGGTTTTCCTCAGATGCAGCGTACATGTGAGGAAGTAGACTAAGAGCCTTTGCAGACTGCCAGAAATAGTGCACATTAAATTGAGGCACTGCCCTGGCTCAGTGCTAGGGAGTCATGGGAATTGTATTTTTTTCTGAGACATTGAGCCTTCTCTGTCAGAGAGCTCTGGTGCCACAATAAATTACAGTTCC
This sequence comes from Phrynosoma blainvillii, assembly GCA_026167975.1. Taxonomy (NCBI): domain Eukaryota; kingdom Metazoa; phylum Chordata; class Lepidosauria; order Squamata; family Phrynosomatidae; genus Phrynosoma; species Phrynosoma blainvillii. Next base: position 226,150,057 of record JANUYF010000004.1, on the reverse strand, counting down.
CATGATTCCCTAGCACTGAGCCAGGGCAGTGCCTCAATTTAATGTGCACTATTTCTGGCAGTCTGCAAAGGCCCAAAGTCTATGAAAGTTTATCCTACAACTTTCACACAGTATTTTTTGTTCACATACTATATTTGTAGACTGTCTCTTAACCAGTGGCTACCAAGGTGATTTGGAATATTTCCCAAAAAGTAAATTCTAAAAATCCCTCTAAAAACCAATAAGCAAAATGATTAGTCAGACAGAAGCAAAAATAGGATAATCAAAACAGCTATACAGATAATTTAATCTAATTGCTGAATGCACAGTGGGGAAAAAGTTTGAATGCCCATTTTTCAGCAGAGAAGGTCAGAACATCCTCTAGAATGGGTTACTCTTCCCATTTGCTCCTGTAAATTTCAGTGGTGGTGGTGGTGGGGGAGAGACAATCACATTTATTTATTTATTTATTTATTGAATGTATACTTCACCTTTCTGGGATGGGATTCAAGGTAGCTTGTAGACATAAACAAGATTACATTTAAAAATTATATTCTATAGAAGTTATAAAGGAATTAAATACCAGTGATATTTAAAAAAGGTAAAAGTATTTCCCATTATTAAAACCATCAGTAAAATGGTTAAACTTATTAAGACATAAATTACTAATAAAGCACCATCAGGCCTAGTGTAAGAAGAAGAGCCCTCCCTCCATTCCATCCAGTGTCAACTGGGGGAGAGGACACTAGGCCCAGCACCATCGGGCCTAGAATAAGAAGGAGGGATGGGATTCGAATTTGATTTATCTGCTTTGTTGTTTGGAAATGCTGTACGCCGCCCCGATTGCCTAGCAGAGGGGCGGGATATAAATTAAAAATATTATTATTATTATTATTATTATTATAAAATAAAATAAAGCAGGCCACACACAACGCTGCTAACACAATTCACATCTCAAAGGCCTGCTTGAACAAAAAAGATCTTAACTGCTGGTGGGAAGAGGGGAGAGAGAGGGCCAACCAGACCTCCCATGGAAGGATATTCTACAGGCTGGGAGCAGTCGTGAAGAAGACCATCTTCCATGTCCTCACCAAATGTGCCAGTGAAAGTAGTGGGACTGAAAAGGCCCAAGTCCTTATTGTATCCTGCCTAGTATTTGCACTGAATGGAAAGTCAAGTTGATGAGCAATATTTAAGGGTGTGACATTGTCAGTATTATTATTTGAATGTGATATGTGGAGCAATTATGTCAGTCCTAACAATTAGTGGTTGGAATGTGTCTCTTTGTTAGAACAAGTCATTACAATAGTCTTTTGACATCAGTCAAGAACTAGGGAGTTCAGTGATGGATGGGGTAAGGTGAAATAGGTGGAATGAGTTGCTACTGAGGTCTCATTCACAGAGCTGCCAAAAGTTGAAATTAACTTTTAAGCAACTTTAAGAGTAATTAATTTGTTCTGGAATCTTGTTGGTGCATTATGCTAGTCCTTTCATCTTTTTTAAGGCTAAGTGGAAGACACAATCTGCCAGTACAAAGCCTATTTCTCTGGCCCCTTACTTCCTTCACTACAACTGTGGTTACCCCCCCCCCCCACTGCCATCCACACAAGCATATGTGTGCTGATGTAGTACATTGATAGGATTTTGTCCTATGATAGGTGGTAGTTCTTGAGGTAGAATTTTAATGTCATGGGAATGGCCTTGTCCTTGAGGCTATATTGGGAACTTATGGTTTTGTTGTTCTTTATGTTGCAAGGAGGAAATAGGTTAGTGTCATATAACAAAAAGGTGAAGGCAGCAGTCCTGTTAAGGCAACATAGTAGATGTGTGTGGTTGCTGTTGTGGTTTTTCAGTAGAGATGCAGGGATGGTGAGTGTTTGTGCTAGCAAAAATACACAAGGATCCAGATCCTTACCCCTATTTGTTTGGATCTGTGTACCCAGAAAGGAAGCATAACCACATTACCTGCATCCTTTTCGATAGGGGTGCAGAGACCATAGGTATTGCTTATTTTTTATCCAGGTATATGATTTTAATACTAGTAGTTTTGACTTCAGCCTAATGGCTCTTTGCAACATGTTTGGGCTGCTGTATATTTCCTGGTTCATTGAACTTTGATTATATGTTACCAAGTGCATAATAATATAGGAGGTTGTTAATATAAGTGCAAGGAGGGTATGCATAATAAATGAAGATATACTGGTAGATGCCTGACTGATTTGCTGTAGATAGCCAATGATTTCTGACTTTCAGTATTTTTAATGATAGCAAGTAGAATTGTGTGTGTGTGTGTGTGTGTGGGAATCTCAGCCATGACTTTCTGGGTACTGTATATACTCGTGTATAAGTCAGCCTCATGTATAAGTAAAGGGAAGGTTTTAGGGTCAAAATCATGGATTTTGATATGACCCATGGATAAGTTGAGGGTAAAACTTAGGGCTATGTAACAGAGGATGTAAAGGGGGAAACTCCACTTCCTTCCCTCCTCCTCCTCCTCCTCAGGACCTCTCCTAACCATCTAATACCACTTCCATGGTGCTGGAGGAGGAGGTTTTAACATCAAATTGAGAAGAGAAGGCACTGAAGGGAAATGGGGTATTTGGTGGGCAGGAGGACTCCAGAGAGGGAGGAGGAGGAGAAGGTTTTAACATTGGATTGAGAAGGGAATTGCCTCTTTCACATGCACACACACACGCACACACTCCCTGCCTGGGCAGCTCTTTCAGAGATCACTGCTGCAGGGTGGTGCTTCTTTTAGGATCTTTCTGAGCTGTATTACTGTATTGACCCGTATATAAGTTGACCTAGGATTTTAGAATCAGTTTTTGGGCATAAGTTTTATACTTACAGTTGAATATATACATTATATATCTCAAAGACATTATGGGTAGTGAATCTTAGTATGTTTTTGTTGGTACAGATCTTCAGGTATAAGTCAGTTGGCAGCAATTGGCAACTGTGATCCACTCCCATTTTTTCACTTGCAACTTACTTAAGGCTGTTGCAGACTGGCCCAAAGGGCCGCTCTGGGGGTAGACTTGGGGCAGGGCATCCGCACGCTGGCCGTCCCAACCCCATCCTGATGCTGTCCTGATGCCGTGTGCCCTTACACACGGCGCGCGGCATCAGGACACCTTCCCGGTGCAGCATTTAAACATGCTGCACCAAAAGGATGTGTAAGAGCTCTTGGGGCAGCCTTTTGCCACTCTTTTCGCAGTGGCAAAAGGGAAGATTGGGGCCATGGCGTGCGGTTGCTGCAGCCCCGAACCACCGCTACTTGGGGCAGCAAAAGGCCCTTACTCACTTAAGTTTGTGAAGCTAATTTGGAGAATGCCATATGGCTGTCAAAGATCTAGAATCCAGAGTGATACATTCTAATTAGATCTTTATCCCAAACCTCTGTCTACTTTTCAGTTTGCTTTTTAAAATTCTTCAAGAGGCTCTTTGAATCCCTTTTCTTTGTCCCGCTTAACTGTTTTCTTTCTTCAGAATTGCCAATTTCTGCAACAAACTTTTCATCAACAAAGTCACACACAAGTGTAGCAATTTGCATAAGTTTGACATGCATAATTTTAACTGCAAAGACAGAAGTAAAAATGTCTTTTAGAACTTCACACTATATGTTTGGAAATATACCTCATCACATCTGTGACATCCTAGTGTATAGGTCACAGTGGGTGAAGAGAAGACAACTCTAATAAGTGGAAAAAGTGAACAAAACTAATGCCTGAACTGGCAATTCCACCCTGCCAGTGATTTCTAGAGATAGTTTTTGTATTGTTCTTTTATGCAGGAACTAAATTTAGAAAATAGTACATATAATGTAATTATATAAAAGGTCAATCATCAAGAACATTCTTGGCATAAAGTAGAAATAAGGCAGAGGGGGAATCCACTTCCCCCCTCCGGAACAATTTTTCTAATGGGGAAAATAATTGGAAACTTTGTAGTACCGAGGAAAAGTTCTGAAATATTTTATCTTTTGAAAGGATTAAAATGCTTTTTAAGGATTTGGTTAATGAAAAAGTCAGGAACTGTTTAGCAGAAACATTTGTCTGTGAAACAGTCTACAGAATTTGTGTGTTCATATTGTAGGCATGCACGTCACTCAGATCCAAAAACCGTTTCTAAACTTAATAGGTGTTGACATCCTCATGAGAGGAGCATATGGGGAGGTGATTTATTGGTTGTGAAGATATACAGTCGGCCTTCTGTTTTCACAGGGGATCCATTATGGATTCCTCTGGGAAAACAGACTCACCAATATTCAAGCCACATAGACTTGAATGGGGTGCACCCCTTTGGGCATATGCAGACGCACGTCCCATTGATTTCAAAGGAGGTCGCCCTTCCATGAATATGCAAAACTGTGGACCTCAAATCTGCGAGAACGGAGGGCCGACTGTACTGTGGGAGAGTTCAGCATTTTCACTGCTGAGTTAATCTTTATATCTAAATTTGCTGCTGATTTAGTCCTTAAGATTGTGATTGCTTCTCTCCAAATAATTTAATTTTGTTTATTGTGAATTATGTGCTTTCTGTTTTTATTTTTAACCTACTTCTGAGATGGCAAAGCTAAGCTTAGGTAGTGCTTAGGTAGTGGTTTGAGTGTTGGACTAGGACTCTGGGGACCAGTGTTCAGATCTCTGTTGGAGCATAAGAACCCACTGAGTGACCTTGGGCAAGTCACACACTCTCAGCCTCAGAGGGTGGCAGTGGCAAACCTCCTCTGAAGAAACTTGCCAAGAAAACCCTGTGATAGGTTTGCCTTAGGGTTGGCATAAATAAAAAATGACTTGGAGGCACACAACAACAAAAGGTAGCATGTATCAGTTTGAAAGTTGTTGTTTAGTATAGGGTATATTTATATTTGCTTGTATAAAGACCTCTGTGTTTTTAGATTTCATAAATGTGCCAAGTAGTGCAGTTGTATGTACTTAGTTATGAACACATTGCTAAAGTGGTAGAATACGTTTGATGTCATTTCTAGGGTTATCCTGTATATGTCAGTGTAGAACAGTAGCATAACAGGCTAAACATTTTACCACTGCAAGGTGCTGTTGCTCCTTTTCCATATTTAGGGGACCAAACATGTCACAAGGCTGATTTTAGTGATGTTGACATCTGTCAGATTGGAGATTGACAAGAGCTGGAGATCAATATATAACCTCTGGATAAGAACCTGGCTTAACAGGGTATGATATATTGCCATATTTGAAAAGTTGACATTAAAATTGAGATCAGTACAACTACTTTGTTTCAGTATGGCATACGTTTATTGTGTTTGCTTATGAAAAATAATTTCCTTGGAATCCACAACAAAATCAGCTGAGGTTTTGGAGAACCCCATTTTAATGGATATACAATTGTCAATAGTGGTCCAAAATACGCTGCAGAAATAATCCAGTTTGAGACCACTTTAACTGCCCTGGCTCAATGGTAGGGAATTCTGGGGACTGTAGTCTTGTGAGACATTTGTCTGTCAGAGAGCTCTAGTGCCACAATAAACTACAATTCCCAGGATTCCCTAGCACTGAACCAGGGCAGTTAAAGAAGTCTCAGACTGGTTTATTTCTGCAGTGTGTTTGGACCAATGTTGACTTTGGAGCCATTATATCAAAATGTCAGTTCTGCAGCAAAGAAAAAAGATTTAAAAGGCTGGGGGTGTGAGAAAGAAAGGGAAGAAAAGAGACACTAAAATGTATTAAAGCCCATTATTGGTCACAATTTTTTGTATAAGAACTTAATAAGTCTTGATGCATAGTCTTTTTGTATTGTTATTAAAAGTTTTTTAAAGTAGCTTTTAAAATGTATTAGAAAAAAGTTATAATTGAAATAGCTATGGCAAAGAGCTGTGCTGTTGAAGTTAAATTTACTGTTAAAAGTAGAATGACACAGGGAAAAATAACAAGGTAGCCATTAAGGGCCTGTTTTCCAAGGCATAAGCATGGAAACTCCTATAGAAGCCTCTTTTTATTGTCATGCTACACACATTCAGAATTGTAGCAATATGTTGCTTTGTTACAAAGGAAAATAAATATTCTTACATAAACCTCCTGAATGAGGCCACATAGCATTCCATTCTCATCTGATATGTTGGACTCTCCCTGCTTCCAGTAACTTGATATTCTACATGTTAAAATCCTTAGCTTGTTTTATAAACAGAGAAAATAACAAATGGCTGGAGACCACTTGTAGATATTTCTACATGTGAATTATTTTTGTACTTGATTACTGCTTTTAGTCTTCAGAGTGATAGATAGGAGAGATTGCATCATGTGGGAGGAGAAACAATTGAGAAGTCTCTCCCATAGCACAATAGCATTACAATACTGAATTGTGGGTATAGGTAAGTGGCTGCTTATTTAGTTCACACTGAAGTTTAGTAATCTAAATGTCATGTTGTGTTGCAGTACAGAGCTAGGTGAAAATAATAATAATAATAATAATAATAATAATAATAATAATAATAATAATAAATTTTATTTATAGCCCGCCCCTCTGCTCAGCAGTCGGGGCGGGTTACAGCATTTTAAAACATACAAAGTTAAAAACATTCCCTCGTCCCAAAATCTCCCACCCTATCCCATCAAAACAAGATTAAACTACAAAGAAATTAAAATGCCGTAATAAAACAAGCCAACAAACAATAAGGCAACCATAGTGCAAGGAACACTAATAACCATCTCCCCTGGAGCCAAAAGATTATTCTGGGAAGGCCTGCCGGAAGAGATCCGTCTTTACTGCTTTTTTAAAAGCAGCAAGTGTAGTAATAAGACGAATCTAATCCGGCCGGCCATTCCAAAGTCTGGGAGCGGTCGCAGTTTTTTATTGGCTGTAGCAGATTCCTCCCAGAGGACCGGAGGGCACGGGGGGGATCATACGGGGAGAGGCGGTCCCTAAGATAAGATGGACCCAAGCCATGTAGGGCTTTAAAGGTTAAAACCAACACCTTGTACTCTGCCCGGAAACCAATCGGTAGCCAGTGGAGGGATTTGAGCACCAGTGTTATGTGCTCCCTCCTAGATGTTCCTGTGATTAACCTGGCTGCCATAATTTGAACCAGTTGTAGTTTCCGAGTTAGGCACAAGGGTAGCCCCATGTAGAGCGCGTTACAGTAATCCAGACGTGAGGTTACCAGGGCATGTACCACAGCTTCCAGATCCCTCATGTCCAGATAAGGGCGCAGTTGGCGTATCAGCCAAAGCTGATAACAGGCACTCCTGACCGCCGCATTCACCTGACTCTTCATGTGAAGCGACGAATCAAGGAGTACCCCCAGACTGCGAACACAATTCTTAGAGGAGAGTGTGACTCCATCCAGGACTGGAGACTGTATTCCCAAATCTGGTTTTGGGCCTGTGACTGTCAGTACCTCCGTTTTGTCTGGATTCAACTTCAATCTGTTTTTCCTCATCCAATCCATTACCGCTCTGAGACAGTCATTAAGAGGAGAGACGCCATCTGAAGTCTGAGACGATGATCTGGTCATGGAGAAGTATATCTGGGTGTCATCAGCACACTGAAGACACCGTGCCCCATGCCTCCGAATGATCTCACCCAGCAGCTTCATGTAGATGTTAAATAACATCGGGGACAGGATGGCGCCCTGAGGGACGCCACAATTAAACTCAATTTTGGATGAGCAACTGTCCCCAAGCCTCACCCTCTGAGATCTGCCCGAGAGGAAGGAACGGAACCACTGCAGAGCAGGTTCCATATCTAGCTCTGAACGTGATTACAATGTCCAAGTGTCACTGGATATTTCTGTGAGGGAAATTATAGTTAAGGAAAGTGTACTTACAAACCTTAATTTATTTTTTCTTTCATTATGCTTCATTACAGGGCTCTACATTAGGCTCTACAACCAAGGGTTCTTGGAGGAATGATAACTAGGATGAAGTATGCATTCATTAGTCTTGATGAATCTATATCCTTGAGCACACACATCAGAATTCCTTTAGCTTCAAAGCAGTCAGAGCCCTTAAATTTGTCATATTCTGGACTTACCAGTGGAATTTTGTAAAATGAAGTATATATCCTAATCTCTCCTTCAAAATGACACAGCCTTGTTTTTGCCCTCCTCCCTGCACTTCCAGTAGACTTCCTCAACATCCCATGTCCCTTAGAGGGCTAAGAGTATGACCATGCTTCTCTAATTTGTTCCCCCCTCCTCACAAATGTAGAACCAGATATATTCTCCAAATATCTGAGAAGAATGCTTTTTTTTCCCCATACCAATTTGCCTGTATGTTAAGATCTACTGCCATGCCCCCTTTTCAGTTGTTTTTATTACATGTGCAGCAAGTAACAACAAAGGAATGGATTCTTTTGGCAGTTGTTAAGGTCTTTATCTGTATTTATGTTGTAGCAATTGATTGTATGCTGCTCTGGATTTGTAACAGAATGAAGGGTGCCTAAAAATGTCTTTGGGACCTTTTGCGGTTACTGCTGTTTTCTGAAGGCTAGAAAATTGTGTTCTTGTTATGTTTTATTGAACAGTTTTAGATATAACTAGTCAATGGCCACATTTTATTATGTATTTGAGTGTTTTGTTTAAAATGTCCACACAGTTTTATGGATGGATTGCAAACTGTATTTCAGAGATCTTCAGTTCTTCCCTTCTCAACCAATTTCACTATTCTAGCACCTATAGGATGGGAGGTAGTTCTGGTTCTACCAGTTATTTAGCTTGTAGTACTGACTGTGATGATAGGCCTTAGCATGCAAATCTGGGAGATTTTTCTTTAATTTCTTTATGCTTCCATTGCTTATTTTGAACAGAGACAGGAGATCCACACTTTGTTCCTCAAATTGCTGCTCTGATTGTGATAGATTGAAGACTGACAGTGGTAGGAACATTCATATTGGTTATTGTGAAGGGTTATGTTATGTTGCAGAAGACTTGAAGATTATAGAGATACCTCTAGATGGTGCTGTTATTTTATGCTGAACCTTTCTTTTGATTTAAAGAAGTATGTGTATCATTCTGCATATAGAAGTACATTGTATCCCTTTCTTTGTAAATTAGGATGGAATTTCTAGTATTTGTTTAATTTGAGCAGATGGATGCTGAGAATCTATTGCATATTACACAGGAGATCTATGGCTGGGTCTTCTGCTACATATTTATTTAGGTAAGTAACACTCATTCCGGTTGTAACTGCAATCAACGTGTGTTCAGCCCTCCCCTGCCTGTGCCATTCGCATTCATAATGTTCTGGTGCAGCATTCATGAGTTGGTGGAACAAGTTCTGGAGAGTCAAGTCTGGGAACAATTATTCTATAGTGTACTAGACTGCTGGGAACATGTATATGTATCTGCAATTTGAAAATAACAGTATAACCTTTGTGCTATACCTTGAGAAACTATATGATAGTTCTAATAATACTGAGGATAGCCTAAGAGTGCAATAGGACCAAAACATGTCATACTTGAATACCTGCCTATAGCAGTTGCTTGCCTGAGATAATCTTTTAGCTTAGAGAAGATGCTTAAGAGTTCAAATTCTATGTGCACATGCACTAAACCAGCTGTCTGTTCTCCCTTCCTTCTTTAGGGTTCTACCAAAAAAGATAATGCCTCTGGCAATTCTTGTTTTCTTGGTTGTAACTTAGTGTACTGCTACTTTCTGGGATATTTCCTGGTTTTGAGCATCTATTTTGTTTCTTCTGTTCTACCTATTCAGGAGGGATTCACCCATGAAATGTATATCATCATCATCCTGCTTTTCCCCCAAAATTGGGATACAAAGTGTCTTACAAATTACTTACTCTTTGGCCTCAGCATAATTAAATCAATCATGAAGAGATGATTGTAGTGGGCTCAACATCTGTCTCAATCACAATTCACTATCAGTTAAATAATGCTTTTCTACTACACTTCCCATCTCTGTGATCATGATATCCTTCTGAGACATCTGATTGCTGTGGGACTTGTGGGTACTTTTTCATTGTGGTTCTAATCCCAATTTGATGAATGCTCTCAGAAGATCCACCAGTTTAGGGTTGGGTTCAGCATTGTGCTTGTAATGCCTAGCTCCATCTCTGTTTATCAACTGATGTCCATAATTACTGTTTGGATTTGGGTGAATAAATTGGGATTCAGTCCTGGCAAGATAGAAGTTCTGTTGGTTGGCAGAAAAGCCAACTGATATTGGAAGTAATAACATGTTCTAGATGGGGGTTGTACACCTTCCAAACGACCAAGTTTGGAAACTGGAAGTGTTCTTAGGCACAGTGTTGCTGCAGGAAAGCTAAGTGGCTGCTTAAAGGATTAGCTTTGCTCAGGATCAACGTTAAACTGATAAGCTGTGATGGGGAATATAAATGCATAATTTACAAATAATTGGTCAGGAATGGTTTTGTGAAATGGAACAAATAAATCATGACAGTAAACCAAAAGATGTCCCAGCAACCTGTCAAAGAGATACAGAATCCCGTGAAAGTGTTTGAACATCATGTCATGTCCAGTTCTTTGGGTTGATACAATGAATTAATATATCTGCAGTTTTCAGTAATTATCCCCCCCCCTTAAATTTAAACAGTGTTATGGAAATGAAGGCATAGCTCAGTTAACAAAGCAACTGAGAAAAGAAACTCCTTTTTGCAAAGTCTTTTTACAGGAGCCTAGTCCAGCCCTGCCCTTCCTTCATTTCTTATCTTCTGTCAAGCTGGAAAGTGGGGGGCCAATTAAGATGGTCTGCCCCAGGAGACTTATGGATCCAGATGGATTCCTGACGGCTCTTGGGGAGTTTCCTGTTGCCTTGGCAGGTGATCTTGTCAAAGCCCTCAAAAGGCCTGGGCAGTGGACACGATTGTTCTTAAGCGTCATCTCCCACAAAATGGAGCCAGACGAGCACCCTGGTTTACCAGGAAGCTGATGGTGATGAAACAAGTGGGACAGAGACTAGAGTGACAATGGCAGAAGACTCGGAGTGAGTCTGACCGATTATAGCAGGGGTAGGCAAACTGTCCCCTTTAAGGGCCGAAGGACTTCAGCTCCCAGAAGCCTCAGCCATATTGGCCAATAGTCTGGGATTCTGGGAGCTGAAGTCCTTCGGCCCTTAAAGGGGACAGTTTGCCTACCCCTGGATTATGGGCTAGAGTTTATTGGAAAGTCTATGCTGTGGCGGTGGTGGCAGCAAAGAAATCATGCTTGTCTGCTACCGTTGTGTCTGCACAGTGCTGTCCAGCAGAGCTGTTCCGAGTGGTCAGGGGCCTCTTAAATTCTGGCCCCCAAGAAGAAAACAAAGACCACTCAACAGCTCGCTGTGAAGAATTTGCAAGACACTTTGCAGACAAAATTGCTCAGATTTGCTCTGACTTGGATGCTGTAGTTGATACAGGTCCAATGGATGTAATCTTGGTGCCTGCTTGTCCTATGTTGTTGGATAAGCTTCAATTTGTGCAGCTTGAGGATGTAGACAGGATCTTTGGAGAGGTGATGGCCACTACATGCATACTGGATCCTTGCCCTTCCTGGCTTCTAAAAGCAGTTAGAGGGGGACTGGCTGAGTGGTTAAGGGAAGTAGTGAATGCCTCACTACTGCAAGGCAGATTTACATCCTGCCTAAAGGAGCCTGTGGTGAGGCCGTTACTGAAAAAGACCTCCCTGGATCCCATCATTCTGGACAACTGTCAGCCAGTCTCTAATATTCAATATTGGGCAAGGTTCTGGAGCAAGTGGTGGCCTCCCAGCTCCAGAGGTTTCTGGATAAAATGGATTATCTAGATCCATTTCAGTCTAGCTTCAGACCTGGCTATGGCATGGAGACAGCTTTGGTCACTTTGGTGAATGACCTACGCAGGAAACTGGACAGGGGGAGTGTGTCCCTGTTGGTCCTGCTAGACCTCTCAGCAGCTTTCAATACCGTCGACCATGTAATTCTTCTGAGCTGCCTTTCTGGGATGGGACTTGGGGGTACTGTTATGTGTTCCGGTCTTTCTTGGAGGGGCAACCCAGAAGGTGGTGTTGGGGGACTCCTGTTGGACCCCTGGCCATTGGTCTGTGGGGTTCCTCAGGGTTCTGCTCTGTCTCCCATATTATTTAACATTGTATGAAACCACTAGGAGAGGTCATCCAGAGTTTTGGGGTGCAGTGTCACCAGTATGCAGATGACACCCAACTCTATCTTTCTATTCCATCTGATTCCAATAAAGCTGTCTCTGTGCTGAACCAGTGTTTGATGTCAGTAATGGACTGAATGAGGATGCACACATTAAAACTTAACCCAGACAAGACAGAGGTGCTCCTAGTCAGTTGTAAGGCAGATCAGGGACTAGGAATTCAGCCTGTGATGGATGGAGTTACACTCCCCCTGAAGTCTCAGTTTCACATCTTGGGTGTGCTCCTGAATTGGATCTGAGCCTGGATGCCCAGGTTTCAGCTGTGGCCAGGAGTGCATTTGCACAGTTAAAACTAGTGTGCCAGCTACACACATTCCTTGAGAAGTCGGATCTGGCTACTGTGACATATGCCTTGATTACATCCCATCTGGACTATTGTAATGTACTCTATGTGGGGCTGCCCTTGGAAATTGTTCAGAAACTGCAGCAGGTGCAAAATCCTGTTTCCGGTCTGTTTCCGGGCAGAATTCAAGGTACTGTTTTTGACCTTTAAAGCCCTAATCGGCTTGGGTCCATACTATCTGAAGGACCGTATCTCTCTATACTAGCCAGCTCAAGCACTAAGATTGATAGGAGAGGGCTTTATCTCAGTCCCACCACCTTTGCACGTGCAGTTAGTGAGGGCTTAGGAGAGAGCCTTCTCTGTGGCTGCTCCCAGACCATGGAACTCCCTGCCACAGGAGGTCAGGTCGGCCCCCTCCCTGTTCTCTTTCCGCCAGCCGCTGAAGACATTTTTATTTCAGCAGGTGTTTGATGGCTGAATTTTACTTGTGCTTGTTTTAACTATGTTTTAACTTATGTTTCAATATTAACAATATTTAATAATTTTTTAACTTTTGTAAATTAGCATTTTTTACTTCCGCCTTTTTAAATTATTTTATCTTTTTAAATTATTATAATCTGCCTTGAATGCCATGGTGGGAGAAAAGTGGGATATAAATCCTTGAAATAAATAAATAAAGCTTTTTGTTGTTTGCTTTTTGCTTGGGCTTTGGGAGGATGTTGAAAGAGGGTTAGAGAAACACAGACTTTCAGGGTTGGGCTGCAGCAGTGTGTCTTAGCAGACTATTGCATTGTCTGCAGTAAACAATGCAATAAAACTTGAGCTGAGAAAGAATGAGATTCTACCCTAGGTGATCCTACTGTAGCTGTGCTTATAACAGGCAAACTAAACAGCTGCCTCCAGAATTGCTTACTGAGCATGTGTGAAGACCAAAACAGAAAGAAAGAGGAAAGCTGATTAGGCAGCCTCACCAATTACCCGCAATGCCATGGCCATATAAATTTGGCCATCAAAATGGAAATCATAAGAAAAGTGGAGGCTGGGGAAAGTTAAAAAAAAATCATCCCTGAATGCATTTTGGCAGAAGTCTTCAAATGGTCTGCAGAAGGTTCAAAATGTTTTTCGCTTATGCAATGTTTATGTTAGTTTTGAATAAATAGTTAGCTGAACCATGCTGAGCAGCTCTTTTTTTTTTTTTTTTTGTGGTATAGGGACCTATTCTATATTATTTTTTGTTCGTTCTGCCTTTGGTATCAATATCTGCTTTAATGGAAGTATGCCAGTACACACTGTTAAGTTTTAAAATTTTACAATAATTACAGTAAGATATTCTACAGAATATAGTATGATGTATTTCCCCAATCAAATATTTTAGGTCTAGTGCTTATCGTGTACCAGGGCAGATTTTTTAAAATGTGGAGTCACTTTGTTTGTTAAATACAGGTAAAATAAACATGCTAAATTGGATCTCTTTGGGGGTTAGTCATCAAGTGGTCAGGAACACTGAGAACTATAGTCCAAAATATGAGGATGTCAGGCTGGAAAAGCTTGCAAGGTGGGGCAGCTTCCAAAGCACACTAGGAGTTCTATCCCATTGCTTTTTCTGACAAATCAGTCATAGCAACAGCAGAATCAGTACTTTCCCTACATCAACAAAGTGGAAGTTGTGTGCCTTGTTTTTAAAGTGAATTTTTCGCCCACAAGTGTCCAGAATGCATGACTTTCCATAAAGCCATGAAAGTTCCACATTTATATTTTTAAAAGCTGTGGTACTGGAAAAAACCACTGGCTTTCTTCAAGGGTGCACAGGGCACAAATCTAGTTTTTAAGAAACACTGTATTTTCCAAAGACTTCTAGGAGCATGATCTACTTTGGAAATCAGGTGGATGTTGACTACACCTGCTCAAGAGCAACAGAAAAATGTCCAGTGGAAACTGAAAAACTCACATTACTCTAGATTAGAACAGTGGTTCCACTTCTGTACCCATTGGCAGCCCATTTCCATAATTGTACCCTTCATGCTAGCAAAATGTTTGTAATTAATGTAGTTGCTGTTATTTCAGATGTATATGTTGTAACTGTAACTAAACAACCCATTGAGATTAAAAAGCAATTGAACAATAAGGTGAACAGACAGTGCATAAAAACATACACAGCAAATGTTCAATACACAACAAATGTTTGTTGTGATCCTTGAGCTTGTTTTGAGGCACATAGTTTTTTGAAATTAGGCTCAACTGCTGTAAGATGTAGTCTTAAATCTGGAACTGTATTCAGTTTACTATGGCATTTATTTATTTTTTATAAAGTAATCCCCTCCACTCTTTCACTAAATATATGTGGGGGAAAATTTAGCTTGTCTGACAGTGGACTGCACCATGATTGGCATTAGGCTCCAGTACCTAGTGTGTGAAATGGCAGACTTATTGTGAGGAGAAATAAGGAGGGGGATACTTTGGTGGTGGGAAAATACTTTAGAGGAGATGTGGGGGATACCATGGGGAGAAATGAGGATTTTGTCCCACGATGGTGGGGTGAGGCTTACAGGGTGCTCAGAACTATTGTGCAGCTCAGAGCTAGACAGAATATTCTAGGTGAGGTCTGCCCAAAGCAGAATAGAGTGACTTCTCTTTCCTTTGATCAGGACACCGTAGTCCACTGTAGCTTGTGGTCTTGCAGCAACTTTGGAAGTGGGATCCTTCTTGCTGTCTGTTCCTGAAGCTCGAAGTTTTTGTGTTAGTGGGCATACAAGGGTCTCCAGCTTCAGAAGTGGGGAGTATGATCTTTCCTACTCCCCATTTCTGAAGCTGGAGGCTTTTGTGTCAATAGCCATGCAAGAGACTCCAGTTGTCCTCCTCTACCCTCCTTTTGCTTCCCTCTCTTCCTTCCATCCCTCACTCTGCCATATAGTACCATCATCCCCACTCCAGCAATGAGGGGGAAAGGGGTGGCAAGATTGTGATTGTGTGTGGAGGAAGAAGTGGAAAGAGAAACTTGGAAGAGGTGGCTGCCCAATTAATGGCACTGTATTGAGTTGTCACTCCATCTATTCTTTCCCTGTTCTGTTGTCAGCTCTTGTCTCTTCACTTTCTCACACACGCCCACTAGAAACAGCAGCTCCTACTTCTCAACCTCCATAATTGATTATTCTACCATTACTAAAAAAATGTCCATGCACCCCTTAATGCATTGCTGCATACACCTGGGGTATGTGTACCCCAGGTTGGCAACAACTGCTTTAGAAAGTCTACATCACTTGTTTTGGTGAATGACAGTGGGCTTTATCACTCTTATCTGTTGAATACAGATATTTCCTTCACTGTGAAGGAATTTGTAAAACTATAGTGAAAATGGTATGTGGCTTGAATTCCGGTAGTTTTTCAGTCCTCAGTGGGTGTTTTTGTTTGTGTTTGTTAACTAAGCATCTTTATTTGTCCAGATATAAATAAGAAGTAAATTGTTATCAGTTGATCCTGGATTAATAAACAATGAAAAACTTCATTAGATATGCTTTGATATGTTAAGTTCCCATAGATTTAGCCTTGGTATGAGAAAGACATTGATTCAAATATATTAGACTTTTGCTCTCCATTAAGCTCTCTCTTGCCTTGATGTCATTATCCCAGTACACTCTTGTTAACATCTTTTATGTTTCCAGATGTGACTAGTTTTCTTAAATTTGGGAGGGGAGTGAGAAGAACAAAATAATTTTAGTTGTCCTTGTGGTGACTGAGGTATAAACAGGAAAGTTCCAGATTTTTATGAAGTATTTGTTTCCACTTCAAGTGGGATTGTTGAAAGGGAAGGAGGGGTCTGAGGCTATGATTTCCTTATTGTTGGGGATCTAGATACCTATAAAATGAGGAGAGGCATGCTTGGAAAGAGGGAAATGACACTTGATCCTTAGTATGCTGGAGCTGGATGTGGGTATCATGGATGTGGTTGGATTTTTTAATCTTTAGTTGTGATAATGTTCAGTACAGTCTTAAAGTGTTTATTCAGAAATAAGACCCAGTGAGTTCAGTGGGGGTTACTCCCAGATAATCAAGTAAGTCCTTGTGGAGATTACACCTCTACTGAGTTTAGATGCACTAATGTTTTTGAAAGATATGTAGTTACTCTTCATTGATGTAGTCTGCATTTATATTTTACAGCATCATCAGGAAGGGGTTTAGTGTTCGCAGTTGAATTACTGTCCTTGCCTTGAGCAGTCACACGAGGGAGCCAAAACATGGGAGTTCCTATGCTGTATTTGGGCTTGGGACTTTGAAACATAATGTTCTGTTTTTGTATTTTTCCCTTATCTTAGATCAGCAGAGTACACTTATTCCTCAACTTGTGCTGGGGTTACAGGCACAGGACCCTCATGAATGTGGAAAAACCGCAAATAACAAAATCACTATGTTTTTACTTGAGAGAACACCTCTCTAGGAATCTCTAGGTCCTTCAGTGCAACTTTTGGTTAAAGCTGACCATAGGGTTACACTGGAGGACCAAGATATTCCTAGAGAGAACATATTACACCTGGTACACCGAGGAGCTTAGGAGAATGAAGCGAGCTGGACAACGACTGGAGTGCGAATGGCGAAAGACTCGTCTCTTATCCGACAGAACTTGCCTTAAGAAGCATCTTGATTCCTATAGGGAGGCTCTGCGTGCAGCACGGAAATCTTTCTGTTCTGCACGCATTGCGTCTGCAGAGTCTTGCCCGGCAGAGCTGTTTAGGGTGGTAGGGGAGTTGACGAAGGTTCCCCCTGCGCCGAACCCCCTACTTAACCCGACAACAGCCTGCTGTGAGGCCTTTAACATCCACTTTGCAGATAAAATCTCTCGGATAAGAGCCGACTTAGATGCCATCATTTTGGCAGAATCTGTAGACGAGGCATCCAGGAACTCCGTTGATGGCACTTTACTGGATCAATTACAATCTGTGAGTACCGATGACGTGGACAAGCTGCTTGGAAGTGTGAGAAAGACGACTTGCCCCCTCGATCCTTGTCCATCCTGGCTGGTCGTCCAAGGGGGGGACGCGTTGAAGGAGTTCCTTCGGGACACAATCAACGCGTCATTCAGGGAAGGCAATGTACCATCTTGCTTAAAGGAGGCGGCAGCCTTCCCTGGACCCCCTGGACAGAAAGAACTATAGACCAGTCTCCTTGCTCCCTTTTTTGAGCAAGGTGATCGAGAGGGCAGTTGCTTCCCAACTTCAGGCAGTCTTGGATGAAACCGATTATCTTGACCCATTTCAAACCGGCTTCAGGACAGGATATGGAGTGGAGACTGCCATGGTTGCTCTGACTGATGACCTCCGCTTGAGTATCGACAGGGGTAGTGTGACCTTGTTGGTGCTCTTGGATCTCTCAGCGGCTTTTGACACTATAGATCATGCCATCCTCTTAGATCGCCTGAGAGAGTTAGGAATTGGAGGCACTGCTTTGCAGTGGTTCCGTTCCTTCCTCTTGGACAGATCTCAGAGGGTGAGGCTCGGGGACAGTTGCTCATCTAAAATTGAGCTTAATTGTGGCATCCCACAGGGCGCCATCCTGTCCCCGATGTTGTCCAATATTTATATGAAGCCGCTGGGAGAGATCATCCGGAGGCATGGAGCTCGGTGTCTTCAGTACGCTGATGACACCCAGATATACCTCTCCATGACCAGATCATCGTCTCAGACTTCAGATGGTGTCTCTCCTCTTAATGACTGTCTCAGAGCGGTAATGGGTTGGATGAGGAAAAACAGATTGAAGTTGAATCCTGACAAAACGGAGGTACTAACAGTGACGGGCCCGAAACCAGATTTGGGAATACAGTCTCTAGTCCTGGATGGAGTCACACTCTCCTCTAAGAACTGTGTTCGCAGTCTGGGGGTGCTCCTTGATTCGTCGCTTCACATGACTAGTCAGGTGAATGCGGCGGTCAGGAGAGCCTGTTATCAGCTTTGGCTGATACGCCAACTGCGCCCTTTTCTGGACATGAGGGATCTGGAAACTGTGGTACACGCCCTGGTAACCTCACATCTGGATTACTGTAACACACTCTACATGGGGCTACCCTTGTGCCTAACCCGGAAACTACAATTAGTGCAGAATATGGCAGCCAGGGTAATTACGGGAACATCTCGGAGGGAGCACATATTACCGGTGCTTAAATCCCTCCACTGGCTGCCAATTAGTTTCCGGGCGCAGTACAAGGTGTTGGTTTTGACCTTTAAAGCCCTACATGGCTTGGGCCCATCTTATCTTAGGGACCGCCTCTCCCCATATGATCCCCCCTGCGCCCTACGGTCCTCTGGGAGGAATCTGTTACAGCCAATAAGAACTGGGCTGTCCCAGACCTCCCAGAGGGCCTTTTCCGCAACCGCCCCCAGACTTTGGAATGGCCTGCCGGATGAGATCCGTCTTATCACTACTCTTGCTGCCTTCAAGAAAGCAGTAAAGACGGATCTCTTCCGGCAGGCCTTCCCGGAATAACTTCAGCTGGGAGATATGTTTTAATCTGTTGCCCTGATTTCATCCTTTGCTCTTATCTATTTTTAATTAATGTGGCATTTTTAAATTTGATTGTGTTTAATTCTTTTTTAAGGGGGTGGGAGGGTGGGGGATTATGGGATGAGGGATTGATTTTAACTTTAATAATAATAATAATAATAATAATAATTTTTATTTAATACCCCGCCCTCTGAGAGCAATCGGGGCGGCTTACATCATAAAAATCATCACATGACAATTTAAGAACAATTCCCCCCTCCCCCCCTTAAAAAGTTATTAAACCAATTCCAATTAAAACAAATTATAAAGGAGGTACATTCCTCCATAAAAACACAAACAAAAGCATAACAAGAAAGGTACAGGCAGGAGTAAGTGTGTATGGCTCATAAAAGACCTAGTCATAGAGGTCATAGAAGGCCATAGAAGGGGGGAGGATCAACAAAAGGGACTGGAGCCATAAGCTGGTGGTTATTCCGGGAAGGCCTGCCGGAAGAGATCCGTCTTAACAGCCTTTGTTTGTTTTAAATTTGTTGTTCCCCACCCCGATTGCCACGCAGAGGGGCGGGTTATAAATAAAAATCATTATTATTATTATTATTAATAATAAAATCTGTGAATAATCAAATCCACAAAAGTCAATGTTATAAATGTGGAGGGACGAGTGTAATTCAAAACAATGAATTAGGCTGCCAAACTACTTGCATGTTACAGTTTCTATTGAGGTGGTTACATTCATGTAGTTACTAGTATTTACTATGCAGTTGTTAAGATACTGAAAATACCGTACTTCTAGAAATGCTAGAAAAGTATTTCTAGCAAGCCGCAATTACTCTGATCTGAAACACACTGCAGGAATAATCCTGTTTAACACCACTTTAACTTCCCTGGCTCAGTCCTAGAGAATTCTGGAAACTGAAGTTTTGTGAGACATTTAGTCTTCTTTATCAGAGAACTTTGGTGCCACAATAAACTACAATTTCCAGGATTTTGTAGCACTGAGCCAGTGCAGTTAAAGCAGTCTCAAACTGGTTTATTTTATTTAATTTACTTTAATTTAGTCTCCTGATATCTCTCTTTCTCAACTTTCTTTACTTATTGCTTAAGTTTCATATCGGTCAAAGATCCACAATTCTCTGGTCTTAGTATTAAACTAAAAAAAAAAAAAAAAAGGTGTTTGCCAGAACCCCTTTCCTCTATTGACCTACCTCTTGATGTACCTCTGCCATGAGATCAGGAATAGATTTCCTATCCTCTTCCTCAGTTCAAAGATCAGAATTGCAAAGGATGAGGGGATTGTCAATATGGCTTTGGCTTGGTACAGACCTACAATGACCCTTTTTAAACAATGAAACAGGCAAGCAAGGTCAGCCTTCTTCCCAGCCTCTCAGCTGGGAAATGGGCATTGCACTTTTAAGCTCTAGATCAATGGTTTTCAAACTGAGAGGTGGGGCCCACAGAGGAGATGCAAGAGTTGGTGAGGGCATGAGACTTGGAGACCCTAATCCCCCACCTCCTTTCAAACTTTGTTTTGGAGGGGAAGAGAAAGGAAAGGAGAGTACAAGGAGGAGGAGGAGGAGGAAAATATGCACACTACAACAAATATTTTTATTCATATACTATGTCAAGTGTTGGGGAGGCACATCCACATGTAGATTTAAAGAGGGTCACAAGGGTAAAAAGTCTGAGAACTACTGCTGTAGAGGAAGGCTAGAGATGTGAAGTCCAGAGAAAAAGTGGAAATATTCAGGAGAAAACTGTTTCCCCCCTTTTCCCCCATAGCCCTTTCCCCAGAAAAATGAGGAAAATAGATTGTGGAATATTTTGTTTTAGAATAATGACTAACATATTTAAGACAAGATGTTCCTATATTTACCCTCCCCCCCCCAATTATTTTCAAAAACTATATCGCAGGTAGAGTTTTATGCAAGACTATGTGCAGTATCTCATACCATTGTGGTTCCTGGCCTTGGTTTCCTTTTCTCAGTTGTTTGTATAGAAGTTAGTGTTTTCTGTCTGGAGGATTAAATGTGATAAAATAATTTTCTTTGCTTTACTAATGCTTATGGAGCCCTAGTGGCACAGTGGTTAAATGCTGATACTGCAGGCGCAAGATTGTGAGTTTGATCTCAGGTGCTCCAAGGTCCACTCAGTCTTGCATCCTTTTGTAGGTCAGTAAAATGAGTACCCTGTTTGTTGGGGGTAGGTGGCTTACAGATTAATTGTTAACCACTTAGGGGGTGCTAAGTGTACTGATACATGATATAGAAATGTGTATACTATTACTATTACTGTTATGATTTTTTTTATTGCTTGGTGTTTTTTTTTGTTTTTTTTTTGTTTTTGTTTTTGCCTGCTTCTCATAAACTGTCAAAACCAAAGTTCCACAGGGAGGTATGTATTATTCGATTACTGGATTTAAAACAAAACAATTGAAGACGCCATCATATCACTTCAGATTGCTGTTCATGGCTATTTTGATGGAATGTTAATTCACATAAAGGATTCTTACATAGCAAGGTAGAGGGAAGGCTACATTATAACACTTGTACCTGACATTGAGTTTTCTGTGTTCACAGGATTGGGCAATTATATGAAGACTAGCATGAATTCCCCACCTGCAGTCTGAAACACATGTTTACTACACCATCTGTTGTTTGGGAGAACTAGGCCTAGGTCCTCTGGGCATAGATTAACTTGTTGTGAATACTACATAGTACACTGGGTATAAATAAAATGTTGAGTGTCATGTTATTACTCCCAAGCTTCCTTGTATTCATTTTTAATAAAGGTATGTGTTTCAGAACCTGATTTCATAGTGTTTATTCTGAGTGACATCCAGTGCTGGGCCAGTGGAATTCTATGGGTGATCTTATTCCTCCAACCCCCAACTGTGCAGCTTTCAAAGCTACCTGAAAATATGCTCCAGAGAGTTTTCCAGTCCACAAAAGTGTATTTTACGAGTACATGGAAGACGGAAGGGGAATTGGCCTCTTTGTCCTGCTGGTAGACATTTTTTCCCCTTCTGTTTTCAATCAATAGAAGAGCAGTAGCATCTATGCCCCTAACTATGAATATTAAGCTTTGAACATACGTTGATCTGTAGGCTTAATAGGAAGCAAAATCGTCTGACACAATTTCAATAAAGAAAAACATGTTTGGAATTGAGTTTTGTATCTTGTTTTTCCTGCTTCTGTTGGTTTTTGTTTGTTTGTTCATATACTTATGACCTTGGAACCAAATAACATGCTTTGCCATTTTAATGACTAATGGGAAGAAGCCATCTACTTGGTTATTCACTGTTATAGAGTTTACTGTGTTCTGTAAAATGGAATTTATTGTCATATACCAGGGGCAGGCAACCTTTTTGAGACCTGGGCCGGTCTCCCGTAGCCCAGGTCTCAGCTGGGCCAAGGTGGGGGGGATGGCGGCGCGCGCGCGCGCACCCTCCACAGCTGTGCGCGACCCCCCCCCGCGGCCTTTGTTGCTGGGGGGCCGGGGGAGGGGGGGGGAAAAGGTGTGGGGGCCGGATTCCCTCGATGGCTACGGGCCTCCTGGAAGCCCGTAGCCACCGAGGGAGGCCTCCCAAGGGGGATCCTCGGTGGCGACGGGCCTCCTGGAAGCCTGTCGCCACCGAGGGTCGCCCCGAGGAGGCTTCCCTCGGTGGCTACGGGCCTCCTGGAAGCCCGCAGCCACCGAGGGAGGCCTCCCAAGGGGGATCCTCGGTGGCGACGGGCTTCCAGGAGGCCCGTAGCCACCGAGGGGGGCCTCCCAAGGGGGATCCTCGGTGGCGACGGGCCTCCTGGAAGCCCGTCGCCACCGAGGGAGGCCTCCCAAGGGGGATCCTCGGTGGCGACGGGCCTCCTGGAAGCCCGTAGCCACCGAGGGGGGCCTCCCAAGGGGGATCCTCGGTGGCGACGGGCCTCCTGGAAGCCCGTAGCCACCGAGGGAGGCCTCCCAAGGGGGATCCTCGGTGGCGACGGGCCTCCTGGAAGCCCGTAGCCACCGAGGGGGGCCTCCCAAGGGGGATCCTCGGTGGCGACGGGCCTCCTGGAAGCCCGTAGCCACCGAGGGGGGCCTCCCAAGGGGGATCCTCGGTGGCGACGGGCCTCCTGGAAGCCCGTAGCCACCGAGGGAGGCCTCCCAAGGGGGATCCTCGGTGGCGACGGGCCTCCTGGAAGCCCGTCGCCACCGAGGGTCGCCCCGAGGAGGCTTCCCTCGGTGGCTACGGGCCTCCTGGAAGCCCGTCGCCACCGAGGGGGGCCTCCCAAGGGGGATCCTCGGTGGCGACGGGCCTCCTGGAAGCCCGTCGCCACCAAGGGTCGCCGCGAGGAGGCTTCCCTCGGTGGCTACGGGCCTCCTGGAAGCCCGTCGCCACCAAGGGTCGCCCCGAGAAGGCTTCCCTCGGTGGCTACGGGCCTCCTGGAAGCCCGTCGCCACCGAGGGTCGCCCCGAGGAGACTTCCCTCGGTGGCTACGGGCCTCCTGGAAGCCCGTAGCCACCGAGGGAGGCCTCCCAAGGGTGATCCTCAGTGGCTACGGGCCTCCTGGAAGCCCGTCGCCACTGAGGGCCCCCCTTGGGAGTATTCCCTCGGCAGGGACAGGCCTCCTCAGGGCACCGCGCGCGCTCCCGGTGCCGCGACCGCCATTTTGGATCCCAAAATGGCGGCTGCAAACGCGTTTGCGCATGCGCAGTAATCCTGCGCATGCGCAAACACATTATGGCCGCCATTTTGGGGTCCAAAATGGCGGTCGCGTTGCGCGCGGCCGGGCGGCGGCCGAACCGGGCGGCGGCGGCGGCGACGGCGGCAGGGTTCCGCCTGGGCCGGTAAGTCCGCCGACCTGGGCCGGAAACGGCCCGCGGGCCGTAGGTTGCCGACCCCTGTCATATACAATTTGTTTGCTTAGTTACACCCTAGTTGCTTCTTAATGGCTGAGCACCCTGATCGCACAAATCTAATTTTTACAGCTAGCAAGTAGTTTCCAATGTACAGTGGGATCTCAGTATCCATGGGCTTGCCATCTGTGGATTTAAGCATCCGCGAACAGCAAGTTGCCGTTGACCCCAACAACGGCACGTGCATGTGGCCGTGCCACCATTGAGGACAATGGGACATGAGCATCCATGGATTTTGGTATCCAAAGTGGGGTCCAGAATGGATTTCCTGCAGATATCGAGGTCCCATTGTATCTTCCTTCCTAATGTTTTTTGCCTGAAGTACATTCAAGTCTCCAGTGTCTAGAAGCAGGAGCGTGCAACCTGGTACTATCTAGATGTTAGGAACTGCAGCTTGTATGATCCCTGACAGTTATCCATGCTGGCTGGATGTGTTACGTACACTGTATTGCAAAACATCGAGGTCACTGAGATGACCAAACATAAGACAAACTAGTTTTAGGAGGTTCTAGAATCATTAAGGAACAAAAATAACCAGTGTCTTACAGAAATTTCTAGTGTTGTGAATAAACAGGAACAAAGACCCTTTGGAAGTCAGGAAAGTAGAGTTTATTCATCGATAAGCTCTCAGACAGGTCTGTTCTGTGACTGGGGAGAGCCCCTCCCCTGCTATTCAACATCCTTATATGCTATCATACACAGCTAGCTTATAATTATATTAACACATGCATAGTTCAGCATTTTCATTGGTTACAAGATATAACTCCAAATCCCCTCCTTTCCCGATTATGTTACACTTCTCTTGCCATGCATGAACAAATCTGGCTTTCTTTCTTAGTCTGTAAAACTGTCTGCCTAATCTTCAAGGTAAAATAAACAACATTCCTTTGTTATCATAAACAGTGAAACAGAGCTGAAAAGCCTTTTACAAACTGCTCTGCAAATGCAGTTTTAAACAGAGAAAATGAGACCCCATGGGTCATCCAGTCCAGCCCTGAATTAGCTATGAGCTTTGTAGTTTTTTTAAACATTATTTTCATCTCGTACACTAGTGGTTGTACTGTTGGGGTGGGGAGCATAGCTTAACATCTGCCCTATTAAAGTCACATGTAAATAGGACTAGAATGGGTTTTTATTCCTTCTGTGCTGTCCACTTTGTACTGAAGGCAAGGAGTTTGGAAGCTCTCATATGTTTTCCTTGGTTTCTCTTTCTTTATTCCATGGATCTTATTCCTTCAGACTTTCAGCAACTGTTGAACCTTTTCAAGTTGCAGTCTTAATTAGAAGTAAGGGAGGAGTACTGTGGAGCAGGATTTTCTACAAAGAAGTAAGAGAGGAATGTTACGGAGTTTCTTCATATAGCAAAATTTAGTGTGTACGTAATGTTGTGTATCCCACTGTTTTTTACCATGTGTACATGTTAATAATAACAAACCTGTTGATAGTGTAATTATAAGAATGATAAAACCATTCTGCAATTTATAGTGGTGTGCTGTTACTAAGTGATTATTTTCCTTTTTCAGTCAAAGGACAAAATGATGCGGGGATCACGCCGAGGCTGTGTTAGACTGAGAGTAAGTATTTCTTCTTATATTATCTTGTACTTGTGTGACACAACATTTAGGATCATACAGTGGGTCTTTATTATCCACTAGGATTTGGTTCCAGGAACCCCCGTGGATAACAAAATCCATGGACGTTCAAGTCCCATTAAATACAATGGCACAGTAAAATGGCGTCCTATATATAAAATGGAAAATCAAGGTTTGCTATTTGGAATGTATACATTTTTGAACATTTTCAAGCCGTGAATGCTTGAATTTGTGGATAAAAAAATCTGGATAAGGAGGGCCAACTGTACTGAGATGGCTATTGTGCTGTTCTATCAGTGATCTTTTGAAGGCCAGAAACAAATTTTACACAGATATACTTCATAATTAGTACATAGCAAAGTTTGTGGGGTTTGTAGATGCAATTTAGCATCAAAATAAGTATTGGGACTAATTCCTGCCCCATGTAATTACAGTTCTGTTTGTCAGTAGTTCCTGTAAACAGCTAAAAACCTCTGTCTTGTACTGGTGACAATATGTTCTTAAAATCTCTGTGGTCTCAAGTAATATTTGCCTTTGATATCATTGCACAATTGTCCTTTGGAGTTCTTGACTATTTTTTCAGCTTTCATTTTTTGCTGATAGAGATTCATAACATGTTGGAAGGGCAGATAAAATAATAAAATCAGTGGCTTGAGATAATGTACAAACACATATCTTGTGGAATGCCTGTTTATCTCTGCATACTGCTGGCTGTGAACAAGGGTCTGCTGTATTGATCAGTTTAAGCTGTTTACATTTCCTGAGCACTCCATATGACATATATTTTCCCTCTCATAATTACTTCAGGAAAAGTAAGAGTTTTTAGAATGTCATAAATTAATAAAGGGACAATTGGGGAGGTAATCTGGGAGACAAAAAAACAGCCCTTGAGTGGCTGCACAGAGCCTGCAATTTATGCAGCCCATGATTTAGTTATGAGAGCAAGTCTGATAGAATCATAGAATCATAGCATTGGAAGAGACCACAAGGGCCATCCAGTCCAATCCCCTGCCATGCAGGAACTCAAAATCAAAGCATCCCCAACAGATGGCTATCCAGCCTCTGTTTAAAGACCTCCAAAGAAGGAGACTCCACCATACTCTGAGGGAGTATGTTCCACTGTCGAACAGCTCTCACTGTCAGGAAGTTCCTCCTAATGTTGAGGTGGAATCTCTTTTCCTGTAGCTTGCATCCGTTGTTCCAAGTTCTGTTCTCTAGAGCAGCAGAAAACAAGCTATCTCCCTCCTCAATATGACATCCCTTCAAATATTTAAAGAGGGCTATCGTATCCACTCTTAACTGTCTCTTGTCCAGGCTAAACATCTCCAGCTCCCTAAGTCGTTCCTCATAGGGCATGGTTTCCAGACCCTTCACCATTTTAGTCGCCCTCCACTGGACACGCTCCAGTTTTTAAATGTTGGGCTGTAAGGGGGAAATTCTTGTTGGTGTGTGGATGATGAGTGTTGTAGTGATGCACTTTGGCACCCAGCAGAGTCTGCAGGACAAGCTGGCTGCTGTGATCCACAGCCACTGTGTAGATTTGCCATCAACTGGCTCAGCTTCTCTTCTCCAGGCAATCCTGTCTTCCTCAGTCAAGAAGACACATTGTAAAGTCCAAAAGCATAGCTTTATTAATGCATATAAAAAGTAAAAATAAGATAACTAAGTAAAATCCATTGTGATGAACTTGTCCAGTTCAGCCATACAAGATTACATCTTTAACAATCCCAAAAGCATTAGGATCCAACTTCTTGCAGTTAAAACCACTGCATCCACACACACATGCTCACATCATGAACAATAAACAATTCTTAGACAAAGGATTTTCTAAGCCCATCCCATACTCCACCTTCTAGGTGTTAACTTTATGTTAATTGGATAATGACAGTATGATGTATGTTAACCCAGCCTCTTGTTGTCCATCATCCACCACGTGAGTAACTTTCCCAAGCCTAACAATGTTTACGTATTTGATATCTCTTTGTTATCCATAACAAAGTCTGGTTCCATTAGTTTTACCTCTGGGAAAGTACATTGTTGATGTCTCTATTACCACCTGGCGTTGATTTACCCTGTTTCTCTAAATATTGTTTGTGCCTTGTCCAGAAACTGTTCTCAAGTGGAAAATTACAGACACACACACATCTTTACATTTCACCTTTGACTATATATCCCATTCATATCCTAACAATTCTGTTAGGAACAGTTGGAAGTGAGATAGAGTTTGAATTCCAGAGAGTGAGGGTTTGGTGGTGAAGTTTCCAGAGTGGAAGAGGGTTAAGGTCCAGAAGAGAGGGGTCTCATATCCATATTAAGCTCCAAGTGAGGGAGTTAATAAAGAGAATATCCTTAGGGGTATTGATAGCCTTAGAGGATGGTTAGGAAATAGTGGTAAAGGTACCCAAAGAAGGGCTAAGAATGAAAGTGTTCCAAGAAAAGGAGTGTTTTAGAGCAGGAGTAGGCAACCAAAGGCCTGCGGGGGCCCGGATGCGGCCCTCCAGGCCTTTGGACCGGCCCCAGGCCTGTCCTGCCACCCACCCACCCTGCTGCCGCCGCTGCTGCCACCCGCCATATTGATATTGATTTTTATTGTTATTACTTGTTCTTGGGGGTTTCTTGGCAAAATCTCCACAGGGGTTTTGCCATGGCTTTTCTGGGGCTGAGGGAGTGTGCATGCATATTTTTATATTTTTTTATTTTATTTTTTAAAATTTATTTATTTATTTATTTATTTATTTTTGGTGCTTCGGCCTCCACAATTGTCTGAGGGATAGCAACCCGGCCCCCGGCTCAAAAAGGTTGCCTTCCCCTGTTTTAGAGTATTATTATTTGTAACTGTAACCAATTATAACAAGTGCAGCAAGACCAAGTGAAACATTATTACTTGTACTGTAAATAAAGTTTTGTTGTTACTTTATGAAACACTTGTCTATAGTGTGAATGAATATCCATGCTACTAAACCTTATACAAGCTAGGTTATACCAAAGAGTTTTAGAAGAGAAGATTAGTGAAAGAGTGGCTCTTTGCATAGCTTGGTGGCAGCTGTGGGACAAAAAGGGTCCATAGTGTGGCCACAAATGAAAGGAAAGGAAAAGTGCACGTGACAACCAGGAGTGCTTTTGCACAGTTAAAGCTGGTATGCCAGTTGAGCCTGTTCCTGGAGAGCTGAATCTGGCCATGGTAGTATTTGCCTTGGTTACATCCTGTTTGAATTACTGTAATGTGCTCTACACGAGACTGCCTTTGAAAAGTGCCCAGAAACTTCAGTTGGCCCAAAGAGCTGCAGCCAGGTTGTTAACTGGATCTGGCTACAGTTGAAACTCTCTTGTCGCAACAGCTCCATTGGCTGGCTACCAGTCCGTTTCTGGGCACAATTCAAAGAGCTGGTTTTGACCTGTAAAGTCCTTTATGGCTTGTCTCCAGGTTATTTGAAGGACTGTATCCCCCTTTATGAGCCCATTAGAGTGGGAAGATTGTTCAGAGCAGGGACCGGCAACCTACGGCCCGAGGGCTGGTTAAGGCCCAGGTCCCTGGACTTACCGGCCCAGACGGAAGGTTGCCCCCGCATGTTTTTGCTGCCTTGCGGCCGCGCGCACCACAACTGCCATTTTGGAAATCAAAATGGCGGTTGCGACACTTTTGCGCATGCGCAGTACTCCTGCACATGCGCAAACAAGTCGCGACCACCATTTTGGAAATCAAAATGGCGGCTGCAACTCATTTGTGCATGCGCAGGAGTACTGCGCACGTGCAAATGCATCACGACCGCCATTTTGATTTCCAAAATGGCGGAGGTGGCACACGCGGAGGCGGCTGTGCAGAGGCGGTGGCGGCAGTGTGCGCGTGCCGCCATTCCCCCCCTCAGCCCAGCGGCGGGAGGGACTTCGCGGGACCGGTCCCAAGCGCAAAAAGGTTGCCTACCCCTGGTCCAGAGAGTCCCTTCTCTCTGTCCCACCGCTCTCTCAGGCTCATTTGGTGGGAACAAGGGAGAGGGCCTTCCCAGTGCTGCTACCAGACTCTGGAACTCTAGAGAAGCCAGGATAGCTCCATCCCTGCTCTCCTTTTGGCAGCAGGAAAAAAAACAAAAACATTTGTATGCCGCAGGCTTTTTCACAATGACAAGGAATGGGTTTTTAAATGCTGTGCAATTCAGCTGTTAAGGTTTGTATATAGCTTTTAATACTTTCATATATTTTAAACCTGCAATGTTTTTAACTTTATAAATTGCTTAATTGTTTTAAAAACTTTATATTTATACTTTGAATGTTTTTGCTTTGTTTTTAATTTATACTGCTTAAATTTGTTAGACACCTTGACTTGGGATATTGAGAGGGGGGCGCGCGCGCAGGAAATAAATAAATAAATAAATAAACGACAAATCATGCAATGAACAAATGAATTCTTTGTTTGATTTGTTTGTGTAGAAACCTATAGCTTATTTAAAGGACATGAAGCAAAAGTTTATAGTTGGTTGACAAGTACAGTATATAGGAATGATCTTGTTGTTGAAAGGGGATGGGAAGCAGATCTCAGGATTAAAATCTTAGATAGTGACTGGTTTTGCATCTGATTCCCTCCTCCCCTCACTTTTAGATCTAGATCTGTTGTTATTAAGGGAAATGTCCTTAAATTTAATTATAAATGGTCAGGTGTTTCCCTCCCCTAAGGTTAGCCAAATGGTTCAAAATGTTCTGCCAACATATTGGTGTGGTTGCAATTAATTGAGGACCTATTTACATATGTAGTTAGTATGTCTGACTATTCATAATTTCTGGTCTCAAGTATTGGCTCAAATCACAGTTATTGTGAAGCAAAATGGGAGCTATTGTAGGGGTCTTTGACTACTCTCTCTGTTTATTGACAATAACAAATCTTTAAAGTACAAAGATGTTATCACAGTCTGGTTGCCCATAGGATAATAGCTAAAAATGGGAAGGGAAGTAATTTATCTATAGTTGATTGGTAGGCAAAAATCTGAGACTCATTCCTCATGCAGAAATTGTAACATAATATAACAACAGCTAAAGGACTTGTTCCCAGCAATTTTTTTTTAAATTCAGGACTGGTTTCCCTTCATGGACTAAGATCTATTCTGCACTGTAGAAATAGTGCAGTTTGATACTACATCAACTCTTATGGCTTAATGGTGTGGAATCCCAGCATTTGTAGTTGGTTGTGGTACCATTGCTCTCTCACAGAGAAGGGAAATATTTCACAAAACTATAAATTCCAGAATTTCATAGCATTGATCCATGCAGTGGCATTCCTAGTGTTGGTGCCATCTGGTGTAGGTGTTGGGGGGGGGGCAGTGGCAAAGGTGGCTTGCCCTGCCCCAAAAACCAGCCATAAGCCAAACAATCATTGAGGGGCAGGTGCGCTTATACTCACTCCTCCTTCCCCCATGCCTTGGTTTGCTTGGATGAGCTAGCTAGCCAAGGTATTGGGGAAGGTGGGAAGGGCAGGTGCATGCACTGTCAGCCCTTCTTCTCTGCTGCCTTGTCTCCCTCGGATGAGAGAGCCAGGGCAGCAGAGAAGGGGCAGGCGCCCAGAGCAGCACTGCATCTCCTCATAGTCGGAGGAAGACCAAACTGGGTGTCACCCAATGTGGTCTCCACTCCCCACAATTAATAGTGATGCCACTGGATCCATGGCAGTTAGTGGTGTCAAAATGCATCATTTCTGCAGTACAGGTTAGACCTGTTAGACCTATATCTTTTGCAGACCCACACCCTTATCATTTTGGAAGGACTTGCTTTCTACCTAATACTGGACTATGAAGTATGACAAAGTTATTATTTGTTCAGCCTTTTATTGACAAACTATTACATGTGATTGCATCCCATTTGTTATGTTGCTTGTTTGTTTAATTTTATTATTATCTGTTGTTAATGAATTTGCAAATTCAAAAACTAAAATAAAATGTCCAAACCCTCAATCTTAATTATAATACCTAGAATGGAAACAAGCCAACAATATAAGCCAGGGGTTGGCAACCTACGGTCCGTGGACCCCCGCTTACCGGCCCCTGCTGACCCCTGCCGCCGCTGCTGCCGTGCGTGTCGCGACCGCCATTTTGTTCTCCAAAATGGTGGCCATGACTCGTTTGCACATGCGCAGGAGTACTGCGCATGCACAAGCGCGCCGCGGCCACCATTTTGGAGAACAGAATAGCGGCCGCAACATGTGCGGAGGTGGTGGCGGCAGCGGCGGTGCGCGCATGCGCGCACATGCCACCATTCCCCCCCCGCCACACCGGAAGGGACAACTTCGAGGGACCGGCCCCCAGCTCAAAAAGGTTGCCTACCTCTGATATAAGCCATGATTTGGAATTGACATTTACCTTATTAAGCCTATTTAAGATTACCCATAGCCTACCCAGGCTCAGATGTCACAGCAGGTTGCAATTGAAAGGAAGGAAGGTTTCAAATTCCTCCATAAATTTTTGCCACAAGTGAAACATGTGAACCCGGGGGAGGCTAGCCTCTGTGTTGTAATATTAGACTATGATTTAGCCATGCATTTGCACCACCCATTAACAAGAAGCAGGTACTTGCTGTCTTTAACCATGTGTTGAAATGCTAAGATCAATTATAGTTTGCCACAGAATGTTTCCACTGTGTAAGCATGGCTGTATGGTGTTTTAGCTGCTTTTGCCTATTATAAGGTAGAAATGAATAGAAGTCAAATGGACAGTATACCTGGTTCTATTGTACTCTTAAAGTGATAATTTTTGACATCTTCTGCAAGAAATTTAATTCAGATAGCACAGTTTAAATGCTTAAAACACTTTGCTATGTATCTGAGATTAAAATTGCCTTTTCTGAGGCAGATAAAAGCTTTTAAAAACCAAGAACTTGTTTAACTACAATAGTTGTATTTGCAAGCAGCATTAAACTCTTACAATAAATTCAGACAGTAACCCCAGCAGCTTTGAAACTGAAGAAAGGCCATTTGTGTATATCAGTATTCATTATTCTGTATTGTACTGCTCCATTTTAGAACTGTTATGCATACTAAAAAAATAGGTTTTTTTGTAGATTATGAAAACCATGCTCATATTACAGTATTTTCTATTGCTGTTTTGTTGCAGATTATGTAGTTGTTACTTGGTTCGTACTTTGTTATATTTACCAGAGATGATACTGGAGCTGAAATTTTCTCTACCATACTAATCAGTTCTTCCATATAGGACAGTATTTCAGAGTCGGTAGAATTAATCATGAATTCTAGGCAAAGGAATGAGCTAGTAGTTTAACATGATTCACATACAAACAAAAGACTTAGTTTTTTAAATATTATGCAGCTCAACTGTATTCACATTTGCTTGGACCTTTTCCAAATTAAGTAGGTGAGTTAATTTCCAAAGAAGTGTGTCAAAAATTATTGTAAGATGCAGTCTTACATACTGTACACTTGACAGCAAAACTGTTTTTTTTTCTGAATAAACATGTAAGATTGATTTGTAAACAAATTTATAACTTGGAGGTAAATGACTAGACACAAATGTCCGCTGTTGCTATGTACCTATGAGATTTTTTTTTTCATTGGGAAAGAACTTTTAGAATATATTGATGAATCATTATTGACTTGCAGCATCAAAATTATCTATTTGCTTTTGGCTTGTAGAAAGTAGTAGAAAGTGTAGAGATGCTTGAGTATTTAAGAACCAGACAAGCAGTATTTAACAGCTGAACAATACACTTTTAATAGAGGTTTCATTTACTAAAGCTCATAGTCCATATAATTTATGAACTGTTTATAAGCATCTAGCAGGGGTAGGCAACCTTTCCCCTTTAAGAGCCGAGGGACTTCAGCTCCCAGAAGTCTCAGCCATGTTGGCCAATAGTCCCATGTTGGCCAGTAGCTCCTGGGATTCTGGAAGCTGAAGTCCCTCGGCCCTTAAAGGGGAAAGGTTGCCTACCCCTGAATAGAGAACGCTGTGAAATTCTTGAAGTTGCCGTAAGTTGACGGGTGACTGAAAGCACATACCCACACATTCTCAGGTAGGCTGAAGGAACAATCCACTACTCATAGGCTGTTCCCACGTGGCTCTTCTTTAAGCTGTATCATGTTCTTCCCATGTGCATGTTGCCATGATCCTTGTAATGTGGCAGTGTGGCAGCTTTTCTAGTTCACCCCAGGTACAGATCAACCACTGGACAGCCTTACTACTGAGAAGGTATTGCCCACTTCCCTTTCCACCTGTCACCCTACATTTGCTATCCTCTTGCCACTTCTGCTGCTTTTGGACAAAGGGAAATCTTATTTCAGGGAGACGGTACCCATGATTCATCCTCTCCTGAAGCAAATACCTTGTCGTCAGTTCTTTTGAGCACAGGACCAATAGCACAGTTGTCATTCTGCTACAGCAGGGGTAGGCAACCTTTTTGAGCTGGGGACTGGGTTGCTGTCCCTCAGACAATTGGGGGGCCGAAGCACCAAAAATAAATAAATAAATAAATAGATAGATAAATAAATAAAAATAATTTTAAAAAATTAAAAAAACTATGTATGCACACTCTCTCAGCCCCAGAAAAGCCATGGCAAAACCTCTGGAGATTTTGCCAAGAAAACCCGAAGAACAAGTAATAACAACAATCAATATCATCATGGCGGGTGGCGGTGGCAGGACCAGCCTGGGACTGTATTATTTCTTGAAGTAAACTTTTCATTATTTACACAATGGCAAACACATGCAATGCAGAAAAGTTTACTTCAAGAAATAATACAGTCACCCATCCACATTCACTGGGGTTAAGGGCGCACAAAAGTGAAAAAAACACAATATGATAGTAATTTAACAACTGCTTGCATGCTTGATTCACAGAGAAAAAAAAGGTGGTAAGTTAATTGTGCATAGAGACTTTGGTAAAGGAATTATTGAAAGCTGTTGGTTAAAGGGTATCAATGGTATAAACAAGTACCTAGGTAAGAGAGAGTTCATCATTTAATGTAGTTGCAGGGTTGCTTTATTAGAGTGGAAGATTGTAGGTCTGTAACAGAAGTGCATACTTACCAAGCATTCTTTATAACATCTACTGTTTCGTTCTGATATGGAGTGTATGTGTTTTTAATTCTAATATTTTTAAATATATATTTTATACAATATCCCTCCTACATTGAAAGCAGAAATGTAGTTGTGTGGCTTGCTGACCACAGTGTATCCTCAGATGAATCTGATAAAAGAACTATCTTCAACAAGGCTTTCTAAATACAGTTGGCCCTCTACATTTGCGACTTTGATTTTTGCGGCATTGATTATTCAAGGATTTGATTAATATGATTGCTCTAGGAATCTCTAGGTCCTCCAGCGCAGCTTTGCCAGAAGTTGATCATAGAGTCACACTGCAGCACCAAGAGATTCCTAGAGAAAACACTTCTCTAGGCATTAGTAAGTCCTCCAGTGCATCTTCTGACAGATGTTTGCCATAGCGGTTCCTGGAGAGGTGTTCTCTTAATTTAAAACCATAGTTTTTAATTTGCGTTTCCCCCCACTTTCACAGGGGTTCTGTGCCCCTAACTCCACTGAATGTGGAGGGCTCACTGTACTCCACTGTAATTTCTTCACTTGTTTCCATAAACTTCGGGGGGGGGGGGAAATAAGACAGTATTAGTCGTCCTTGAATCTGTTTGCATGTAAATTAGAGAAACCTGAAGATGCTAGTTGCTCTGGATATCAATAAATATGTCTATATATATATATAGCTGTGTGTAGAATTCTGTAAGATATCCTGAGTTTATTAATGAAAGTTGTTATGCATTACCCAATACAGTTGTCCCTCCCGATTCGTGGAGGATCTGTTCTGGACTTTCCCCCCACAAATCGGAAAAATCACAGATATTCAAAGCTACTGGTTAAAATGGGCACATGCTCCCAGGTGCATGCACCATTTTGTCCCTCCCCTCTTGCCGTCCACGAGGGGAGGGACAAATGTAAATTCATTTTTCTTAAACCAGCTTCCTAGTGGTTTCCTAGCTGAAAAACTCTCTGCAGCAAGAACAGGTTAATAACATGAATTCTACTATGATAGCTTTTCAGAACTGATTTTGTTTTAAAGACTAAGAGCAAATATTTTAGCAGTTTTGATTTGTACTTTGGTTTTCTTTATATACAAAAAATTATTGTATGTTATTTTCTTACACATTTCAAAAATTTAAAAAGCATTTGTCTGGGTTTTAGTTCAAGAAACATAGTAAAGTCACAGAAAGAAAAAAATTCAATACATGATCTGCTTGAGGAGTATACCCTATTCTGTAAATAGCTAGTTTAATTCTCATTTAGTGATTCTGGAAGCCTTACAAAAATTGTCAATGAATTTTGCATTCTAGTCGAGTAGTGAAAG
This sequence comes from Phrynosoma blainvillii, assembly GCA_026167975.1. Taxonomy (NCBI): domain Eukaryota; kingdom Metazoa; phylum Chordata; class Lepidosauria; order Squamata; family Phrynosomatidae; genus Phrynosoma; species Phrynosoma blainvillii. The sequence continues at coordinate 226,114,348 of JANUYF010000004.1, read as the reverse complement.
CCTGCATGCTGCTGATGTCACTGCTTTGCCTTATCAGGATTTTTGCTCTTTGTTTCACAGGGAGCTGTGATTGGTATAGATGATGAGGACGACAGCACCTTCACTATAACAGTTGATCAGAAAACCTTCCATTTCCAGGGTGAGCTGAAAGAATGGTTTCTTTCTTATTTTAGATCCGATTGCAGAAAATTCTCAATTTTGAGTTTAATCAGCTAATTTTAAGCTTTTTAGAAATTGGACTATATGAACTGATATACAGGGAACGTTCTGGAGTCAGGAGCACTGTGGGATGGGGAGGGATTTATATCTGCAGTGTATACATATGTGCTAGAAAGGACTGTGGCTTTGGCAGGATCTGGAGATTAAAAATTTAAAGGATATATCTATCAGTCAAGGAGAAGAGAATAATGGGCTTTCGCTGATGGGTTTGCTTGCAAAAACAAAAAAATGCCTGATCTTTGTTATCAAGATGTACTCTTGTGCTTTTCTGTATGAAGAAGGCTACAAGATTGTGTGAGGTTGCAGTGTTTGTTGATACAGAACTCAAAAGGCTTGAATGTATGAGGAAACCAAAAGGAATATTTGATTTAAAGGTGGACTTTTGCTTCAGGATCTACATTTCATTTCATCTGTATTTCTTAGTTTTTATCTGCCAGTCACCATTTTCCTGCTATCTTGTTATTCATATTTGTTAACTCCAATGCCATCTGTTACTGCTATGTTTCGTCATTGCATGCTATGGTTCACCAGTAGAAAGGGTAAGGTACTGTACTCTTCATTTGTACTTTTATGTATCCATGAAATACCCTTTTGTTTATGAAACTGGTTGACAGTGCCACTTTTATAAAGTGCTTCCATATTCATGGCTGTCATCTTTATTTACATCATAAATTTTGCCTGTTTGATATTTTTCTGTCCTTTTCCTTTGCATATAAACTGCAAGTAAATGCTTTGCTTGGGTCAGTAAGCATTTAGTTGTAGAAATTAGATTCATGCTGTAATTTTTGTAATACTTCAACATGTGTAATATTGCATTTCCCCCTTCCATTAAGCACTGAACATTCTAATGTTTGACAATATTTTGAATATTTATAATACTAAATTTTAGGGTCTGTATTGTGGTCATGCATATTATCTTTTATGGTGTCTTTATCAATGACTTGATGAATGATAAATACTGCATTACAAGTTTTGCAGTATTTCAAAAAATGTAACATGAATCGGTTTTCTAATTTTGTGTAAAACCATGCTGGCAAATCACACATTTTAAATTTATTATTGAAAACAAAGGAAATAATTGTTAATGCTGATAAACAAGCACTCATCAAAAAGTAGCAGATGTATTATATACCTTGATGCAGATAAAGGATGAAACCTGCAGTTTTCTACTGCAGCTGTTAAGGGAATAGCTCCTGCAGTTCTCCTTCTGCAGCAGCTCTATAGTTTTGTTTTGCCTGCTTGCAAAAAGAAAACCTTCAGGGGAGATGAACACTTCATAGCAGAAGAATGTGTTTAAGACTTACTAACATTTTTTGCCTTCAGATAACTTATCTTACACCATATTGCAAAGGTGCCTTGTTTTAATTAAATGAAATGTGGCTTTATGATATTTATGATTTATTATGATTTATTACGATTATCCTTTCTACTAGTTTGTGTATATACTGATGATACATTTGGTTTTATAATAGGGGATTGAATTATATTTAAGATGTCAACCCATAGTTAAACCAGTGGTAGCTGCTAATTTATCAGTGGTAGCTGCTAATTTACTAATTTATAATTGGTGCATTATCAGTATAAAATAATGCAAAAACGAGTTGTTCATGTGTGGTTCAACATTTATCCTTTCGATGACATAAGAAGTGTAATTGCAAGTGGAGATAAGTGATAACAGTATAACATTTCTTTCATTATTTGTCCAATGCTGATAATTTCTATTGTGTGTCCTTGCAAACAGAGCCTTTCTTTGTATGTCTTACATGTATACATACTAGTATGGTGGTCTCCCTTTCACTGGGACAAATGGGCAAGACTTTGATGTTGAGAAGCTCATTGTGCACATCATCACTGTTCCCACACCTGGAAGTTCTGGATCAAGGTTCTGATTAAGCTGATGTGGTTTTCCTACATGTTTTCATGGAAGGGCATTTGGTTTTTCTAGTTCTTTCTTTATCTTATTAAAATAATAAAATAAAGTGTCCATTGCTCAAAGGATTTTCAGCACTAGGTCAGAGAGTAACATCATTTGTGAGTGTTAGAAGAGATGCTGAAAATTTTGGAGGTTTACATTGTGCTTTATGTTGAAGAAATGTAGAACTTGATGTCCTAGTTAGTACATTGGGCTTCTTACTCTGAATTTCCTAGTACGTTGAGCTCTGCCATGCTTCTTGGAAATAGTGGCCTGACTCATAGGGATAAATGATATTACCACGCCAAATTCAGTTTTGGCATGTGAAAATTTATTTTTATTTGAATGTGCATTTCACTGCACATTTCATAGTGTGCTAGAGCATCCAGATTTCTTCATTACCGTTATTGATTACTTGAATTTGATGGACATGGATAGATTGGAAAAACATCAAGATTCTCTTCTTCCCCACATGCTATTGTCTGTCTATCTACACTAACCCCCCTCCCTTCTTGCCACAGCTGGACTCAAAGAAGGGGGCAAGCCTGCTTTGCAAAATCTAGCCCTGCTTCTAATTGCCTAACTGAACACTACTTTCAGATCCTGAAGAAAATGCTTCAGCTTCTCTTTTTGCTGAGTAATTTTTTGTTATAAAATCTTGTATAACTATTATATAGTTGTTGTGTTGTAGCCACTGAGATCTGTTGTGATGTCCTTAAGGAGTATGTACATCTTATGTTGTCTAGGGCCTTCAGATATGTTGCCTGTAAATTTTAGCATAAGAGCACCACTTTGAGGGGCATCTTTAAAACTATCTCTTTCTCTCTGAAGATTTGTTAGAGCTAGTTTTTTCTTTTTCTTTAGATGGTCATAGTTTGGTGTTAAGATCATGCTATACAGCTTGGGAGTGAGGTCAATGTTCATCTGATTTCTGTTTTTGTTGGATGTAGCACATTTTGGAGAGATAAATTTAAGAAGAGAATACTTGAATATGTCATCGATGACACAGAACTATTTATTTAGATACCATTCTAAATACTGTTCAGTTTTCAGAATTAACATTTATTTGTTATTTATATCCTACCGTGACTTCTGCCATCTTTTCTAATGCTTTTCTAAGGCATTCTATACATCAAGTTATACAAGAATCCTCTTTAGTAATACCTGTTAGTATTATTTGACTTTATTCTGCCTGAAAAGCCACACCCTCATCTTTTGAGTTTGCTTTATATCATAGGGGATCTTCTTCCTCTGGTGATAGATTCCTTCCGAGAATGGCTGAACATGGTATTTTCCAAAGCAATTAAAAAAAATAGTCATTCATGTGAAAGGGGGGGGGGGGAAATCCATGAGTGAGCAATGCTTTTATTAGGACTGTCCTAAATGGTACAAATGTGTATGAGCTTTTCAGTTCTTTGTAACTGGTGGTTGTGTTTCCTTCTTCTTCTCTTCTATCCAAATTTATTTTAAACAAGGAAAAAGACAGAATTTTGAGTTCCATCTGGGCATTTCTGTTTTCAGAAATTGAGACCAGCAATTTGTCCCACATATCATTGATTGATTGTTTACAATCTCCATCTTGAGACAGTAACTTCAAATCTCATACCCATAGCATCTGGTCTACTTTTTAGATTTCTGTGTTCCCTCATCCCTACTTTTTGTATTACCTAGACAGATTAAAAGTTTTGGAGAATTCAAAAGCTTATACACATTTATGTCATAGAATAATAGAGTTGTAAGACACCACAAGAGCCATCTAGTGCAATCCCCTACTATGCAAAAATACACATTCAAAGCATTCCCAACAGATGGCCATCTAGCCTCTGTTTAAAAACCTCCAAAGAATGAGACTCCACCACAATCCAAGTTGGCATATTCTACTGTCTAAAAGTGCAGGAAATTCTTACTAATGCTAAAGTAGAATCTCTTTTCCTGTGCCTTGAATCCATTGCTCCATGTCCTGGTCTGTGGAGCAGCAGAAAATAAGCTTGTTCCATCCTTAATATGACATCTTTTCACATATTTAAACATACCTATTGTGTCACTTCTTAATCTTCTCTTCCCCAGGTTAAACATACCTAGCTCCCTAAACCACACCTCATAGTTTCCAGGACTTTTACCACTTTGGTCTCCCTCCTCTGGATACATTCCAATTTGACAATATCCTCCTTGAATTGTGATGCCCCAAACTGGACACAGTATTCCAGGTGAGGTCTGATCAAAGCAGAATAGAGTTGTACTGTTACTTCCCTCAATCTAGACAGTTGGCTCATGTTCAGCTTGTGGTCTACTAAGATTTCTAGGTCCCTTTGAGATAAGTCATCCTTCCTATATCTGTGCATTTCATTTTTTCCTGTCTAGTTGTAGTGCCTTATATTTTTTCCTGTTTAAATTCATTTTGTTAGTTTTGACCCAATTCCCTAATATGTCAAAGTCATTTTGAATTCTGATCCTGTCCCCTAGGGTATTAGCTATGCCTCCTAGTTTGGTGTCATCTGCATATTTGATAAGCATGCCCTCTATTCCATCATCCATATCATTGGTAAAGATGTTGAATGGGCCCAGGACAGAACCCTATGGCACCCCACTAGTCACTCCCTTCCAGGATGAAGAACTGTTGGTCAGCACCCTTTGGGGTCAGCCAGTCAACCAATTATAAATCCACCTAGCCCAACTTTTACTAGCTTTTTTGCAAGAATATCACAGGGTTATTATTATTATTATAACCTTGTCAAAGGCCTTACTGAAATCAGGATGCACTACACTCACAACATTCCCTTTATCTAACAAGCTTGTAACTCTCTCTCTCTCTCTCAGAGCTAAGATTAGTCTGGCACGACTTGTTTTTGACAAACCCATGTTGACTTTTAGTGATCATGGCATTCCTTTCTAAATGCTTACAGACTCTGTTTAATTAACTGCTCTAGGTTCTTTCCTAGTATTGATGTCAAGCTGAGTTGGCGATAATTGGGTCCTCTCCAGTGTGGTGGGACTTCTCCTGTTCTCTAAGAATTCTCAAAGATTATTGCCAGTGGTTCTGAAATTACATTTGCTAGTTCTTTTAATGCCCTTGGTTGTAGTTCATCTGGCTCAGGAGAACTGAATTCATTTAGAATAGCCAGGTATTCATGTACCTCTTTACCTAGACTGTGCTGGGTTTTCTGTACTGCATCATCTGCTCCGTTTTCCCTAGAGTGAGCACTGTTTTCATTTTGAGAGAAGACTGAGCTAAAGAAGTTGTTGAGTAGTTTTGCCTTTTCTATGTCCCAATAGCATTTTGCAATCTTTATTTTTGTTTTGTTTTGTTTTGTTATCATTTTATTTACTTATATTCTCACCCTCCCAATATAGGGACTCAAGGTGGCACACAGCAAATTTAAAACAATACAAAAGCTTTAAAATATGTAAATATAAAATTTAAAAAACAATTAAACAATTTCAAAAGTTAAAGCAGTGATACATTAAATGTATTAAAACTCTGTGTGAACCTTCTTAATGCAAAGGTTTTACCATTTTCCTATTCTTCTTTTTGCTTGGGATATAACAAAAAAAGCTGTCTTTATTGTTTTCATCCTTTCTAGCAAGCCTGTGTTTGCTCTGCATGTTAATATTTCTGACTTTTCTGGCTGTTCATTTGAATTCCCTTTTTTCCCTTTTTTTGCACATGTCCCTTTTAATTCTTATCTCAGTTGAAAGTTATTTAGACATCCATCTTGGTTTCTTAAGGCACCTCCCATTTTTCATCCTCATTGGAACTATTTGAAATTGTGCCTTCAATATCTCCCTTTTAAGAAATTCCCATACATCATGAAATCCTTCCTTTGTTGGTATCCCTGACCATGGGAGCACACTAAGTTCACTAAAGTTTACTGCAATGTTTCTCACATGTTTTATTCCTGTGACCCCCTTTACATCTACATGTGGACATTGTGCATCCTCCATTCAATGCAGTAACTGAATAAAATATATATTGTTTGCTTAATGTGTATATTTTCATTCACATATTTATGCATATTGATATTTTAACATATTTATAAGGAAATAAGATCATTCAAATTAAAACAGTTTATTTAAATAAATTCAGTATCTAACTCAAAACAAAATAATACTGTATTGTTTTTTTTGTGGGTTTTTCGGGCTGTGTGGCCATGTTCTATAAGAGTTTCTTTCTGACGTTTCGTCAGCATCTGTGGCTGGCATCTTCAGAGAATACTGGAATGGAATAGAGTGGGTCTATATATACTGTGAGACCCTGGGTGGGAGGAGTGATTCCCATGTAAACTGTGTATTGTTCTGTGTTGAATAGGTATTGTTCTGTTGTTAATGGCATGGCTTCAGGGTGGGAGGATATGCAATCAAGGATAACGTCGAAGAAACTCTTCTAGAACATGGCCACACAGCCTGAAAAACCCACAAAAAACTATGGATGCCGGCCATGAAAGCCTACGACTAATACTGTGTTTCTTGTCACTAAGGGCCTTTGCAGACTGCCAGAAATAGTGCAAATTGAGTCCACTTTAAGGGTTAGGGTTAGTGCTAGGGAATCATGGGGATTGTTTTTCTCCCAAGACATTGAGCCTTCTCTGTCAGAGAGCTCTGGTGCCACAATAAAATACAGTTCCCATGATTCCCTAACCCTAACCCTTAAAGTGGACTCAATTTGCACTACTTCTAGCAGTCTGCAAAGGCCCTAACTTGTTGAATAAGCAGTGGAATGAAAAAGTGGGGGGAAAGTTACCACTATAAGTGCACTGTTCCAAAGAGATGACACCATGGGAAGGGGAAGAGCACCTCATTCTTGGTGTGCATGTACACACAAATGTGTTTAGTAGGAGGAGGTGCTGCTGTGGGAATATGGGAATGCACCAGAAAGAGGTGCTGAGTGGGAGAGGGGATTCTCAGGGAACAGCAAACAATTTTTTTAGAATTTCCCTAAATTAAGCATGGTGCATAGAGGAGCATAGTGAAAGTGAAAGGAAGAGATGACCACCTGAGTCAGGGTTGAGTGAATGAGGGGAGAAAATGAGCACCTAGATGGCTGGAAGAGAGAGAGCATGATGGTTTTGGAGGGAGTAAGCAGTTTCTAATCCAAGTGAAACTGTCTACTCCTGCTTGTTGTAGACAATGGTCCCCAAACTGTGCCCTTTAAAAGATTTTGGATTTCAGCTCCCAGAAGCCTCAGCCATGTTGGCCTATAGCCTGGGAGCTGAAGTTCAAAATCCCTTAAAGAGCACAGTTTGGGGGCCACTATTGTAGAATAAAAAGACATACACCCGTCTTCAATTTCTGTGCTGATATGAGAAATAAGTGCACATAGAAAAACTGTAGCCCCTTCATTTTCACGAAAACGGAAATTTGCAAATAGTCAAGCCTCATTGGCTTGAATGGCTGCATGTGCCATTTAATTTATTGGAACTCGCCCCTTTGTGAATGATCAAAACCACAGACTTCAAGTCCGCGAAAATGGAGGGGCGACTGTATTATGAACAAGATGAAATAAGATACTGACTCATCTACCATGTCAGCCAATCTTCCTCTTCTATGCTAAATTTTTAAATTGGTTATTAATTTCCCTCAGCCTGTGCTTTAGCTATCATATGTAAGAGCTTAAATGCATTGTTTTCCACAGGAGAAAGTATAAATGTTTTCCACAGGAGAGAAAGATACATCTAACGCTGGGCTGAAAAACCTGTGGCTTATCAAATGTTGTTGATCTCTAATTCCTGTTGTCCCTATCCAGAGATAATGGGAGCTGAATATTATGGAAGTTGTGATCCAACAATATTTGGCAGACAACAGCTTTCTCAGCTTGGTCTAAAGTTTTCAGTATTTCTGCTTTAATCATTGTTAATGTCCAGGAATGGAAATAAAAAGCAGGAATTTCTTACCCTTGTTGAGGTATGTTTTAGTATTTTACTTAGAATGATGTCAGCTGTGTCTCTGATATAATGAGATAAGTCTAGAGATACCATTGTTAGAAATGCTAACTGGCCTTTCAGTTCAACATGCCATTCTATCTAAATGTGTGAAGCTTATGTGAGTACCACTATTTCTGGCTGACATCCACTATTTGGGAATCAGGCCAGACGAGGAAAAAGTATGCCTTTGGAGTATGCCTTTTAATTTAATAGGACTTTCTTCTAGCAAACATTTAAAAGATTGTGCTGTTAATATAACTGCTATAGTGTTGCCTTCTGAATAATCACAGTGGTCCAGGAGTTCTCAGTCAGGCTTCCCTGGTACCATAGGCTCCTGCATGAGGTTGCTAGGGGTTCTGCGAGAGATCACGATTGGGGAAAAATATTTTGAGCTGTAGAGGAATGTACTAGTCTTCCAGGTAGAAATACTCAAATAATTAATGTCCATTATGAGCTGACCTGTTCGACATCTTTCTCAGCAATGTGGGCATCAGAACTTGGCTGTTCTTTGGATTCCACACAATTCATGTTAATACAACATTGTCCAAATGTTGCCTTTAAAACTAGTCCTTACTTGTTAATATCCATTCCAAGTTACTAGAAAATCAAGCTTTTGTTCTGAAGCCCCTGAAGAAAACCATGCAAGTATTTCTTGGCTGAAACATATTCTGCTAGTCTGAGGAATAAAAGTGCTTCTATACATCCTGAGATTTACTATCTCATTTACATCTGATTCATTGGGTGCTTCTAGTTCTTTCTGCTTTTACTGATGCCACATTTGTGTACAAAATGGGACTGCAAACTCTTTTAGGAGTGTCAGAAGCCATGTTAAACAGTCAGATTGGATATTTTAAGATTTCATGTGATAAGTATCCAATGGTAGCATTTTAATCCATGTTTTTATAATGTCAATAATGATCCTCATTGCCATTTTGCAGATTCAGAATGAGGTGAGTCCTACCATGGCCAATCAGATTGGACTGTGTATAATGATATAGTGTTCCCCAACAAATACAAATAGCTTCACCCATGTACTTATGATATAACTCTCTAGTTGGCTGCCCACCCGTTCCCCAAGAATTTGTCCTAAGATGGGCAATTCTATAGATGCCACATCTTGTATTTGTAATTATTTTGATATAGGTTTTTGTATTTTTGTACACAGGGATGTGAACAAGTAGGAATATACCAGGCTCTTTTTCTGGTCCACCTGAAGCACAGGTGTGGTCACCCCAGGCTATTAATTAACCCTTTCCTTTTTGGGGAGCCAACGGTTCACTATTTTCTTGAGCAGAGGGAGATGACTTTCAAATGTTGTGAGTTGGCCACATGGGTTTTTAATGTGGAAAAGGCACTTTTGACCAACAGGACATCTGGACGAGCAGGCCGCAGGAAATGCAGCTCCAGCCCAGAAAGATGACTGAGAGTCCTGGGTGGTATCTTTCTGCACAAAATGACTGCTTGTCTGGACACCACAGTCCCACTTGTCATTGGTCAGGAAGGACTTGATGTGACTGGAATCTGCATTTCTGAATTTGCCACGATGCTAATGCTGGCAAGCATTGGTATTGTCTATGTCTTAGCAACATATCGGTCTACCTCAGCTGTGAAATAGACAAACCAGGAATCTTTCAGCTAAAATGGCTATACTGTATTCGTAGCAAATTTTGCATCTTCTGTGACCTCTCTAGGATCCTTTTCTTAGGGACTTTGGGCACTCCATGAGCTGGAGGCCCAAAGTGTTTAAATCTTCTATTAAATTCTAAAAACTCTGTCAGTGAACACTGAAAAAAGAGTAGCATAATTTATAATCCCAAAGGGAGTGAAGTGCCCATAGTTCAGGACACCCAGTAGCAAAATCACAAGTCACTCCCACTTGCCATTGTGCCCTGCTTAGTTTACTTCAAGGCATGGCCTCATTGCTTAATCTGCATAACAGCCTAGGATTCCATGTTTTTCTTGCACTGGAGCTGTGATGCATGGAACCCAGAATTTTGCTTTTTAGGATTTTCTATGTACACTTAATGAAAGTAAAATCATTGAAACTACCATATGAGTATGTTGTGTAAAACTAGCTCTGTTATTTAAAATCTGTAATGTAGTGAAGATTTGAAGTGTAACAAACTTTAGAGGGATTGGGATATGGCAATAGTGTAGCTCTCTTGTCAGTTCATCCCCTTTTTCACATGTTTGTTTGCTTTTCTAAGATTGCTTTAAGCCAGGGGTAGGCAACCTTTTTGAGCCGGGGGCCGGTCCCCTGAAGTCGTATCTTCCGCCAGGCCGGGGGGGGGGGGATGGTGGCGCGCGTGCTAATGCACGCATGCACCCCGCCACCGTGCACGACCCCCCCCCAAACACGCTGCCACCCCTGCCACGCGCACTACTGCATCCGCATCCGCGCACGGCGGCTGCCATTTTGTTTTCCAAAATGGCGGCCACCACTTGCGGCCACCGTTTTGTTTTCCAAAATGGCGGCCAGAGTGCGCACGGCCGCACAAAACACGTGGTGGTGGCGGCGGCGGCGGCAGAGGTCTGCCTGGGCCTGTAAGTGCGGGACCTGGGCCAGAACCGGCCCGCGGGCCGTAGGTTGCTGGCCCCGCTTTAAGCACATGATCTCTATTGTTTGGCTAGTAAGTAATTGAATTCTAGCAGTATGATGGAGCATTGGTCAATATAAAATTGCATTATACACGTTCATAAATGTGACTAGTCCAGATTTCCTCCTCAATAACTTCAAACTTTCTCAGTAGACATAAAATTACTTTCCTCATGCCAACTGACTCATTTAATTATTACCTTGTTTATTTAATAACAAATATAGCTGTCCTTCTGAGAGCAGTTTAATTTTTCCAGTTGTTGTGTTAAGACCATTTCAGTATATTTTTAATATCTTTTTAGCTCGGGATGCTGACGAAAGGGAGAAATGGATCCATGCTTTAGAGGAAACCATCCTACGTCATACTCTTCAACTTCAGGTGAGTTTATTAGAATCTCTGTGAGAATGCCTGTTTAAAATGGGGTGAAGTTGAAAGTGATGCATACATTCTAAATGTAATACAGAATAAATCAGTTTATCAAATATAATTCATATCATTTTCTACCACATACCAATTATTTTCCAAGTTCATGAGTGCACCGTATTTCTTACACTGAATCTAAAACAAAGTCATTTTACATATCCATCAAGAAAGTAATACACTTGAATAGATGTTTTGCATTGGTGCTGTGTTGCCAGTTTGCGTATGAAACTTTGTAGTGGAAAACTAGGGCTATTGATACGAAAAGACATCTCGAGGGATGTCTTATCTGGGGTCTGTTTAGTGATACATTTCTGGGTGTTGTTTTTTTTTTTTTAATGCTTTATGCATTGTTTTATTGAGAGAGCTCTTTCTCTTTCATATATATATGTGCCCAAGAGATAGATGGAAATATGTAAATTAAGGAATCTGGACCAGGATTCCTAACTTCTTGCTAGGGAACTGCTTCATACATACGTTGATAGGCTAATTAAAGGATTAATTCTAGTGAAAAATGCTATTTCATGAAAATGGCATTGGTTTTTACATGGCTTGACATCTTGTAAATGGGGCATGGATGTGCCCAAGAGATAGATAGACTGATACTTTAAAATTCAAGTCATATAATTAATTCTTCATATTATTAAAGAGAGGGCTAATAATAATAATAATAATAATAATAATAATAATAATAATAAATTTTATTTATAGCCCGCCCCTCTGCGGAGCAATCGGGGCGGGTTACATCAATTAAAAAACAAAAGATACAGAAATTAAAAACAATCACATACCCATCCAACCCTCCCACCCCTTAAAACAATATTAAACTAATTATTAGTTAAAACAACATGCTCCAAAGACAACAAAATAAATAACAATACAACAAATACAACATGAGCAGCAGGGGGAAGGGCAATATAGCTGTCTCCTGGAGCCGGAAGTTATTCCGGGAAGGCCTGCCGAAAGAGATCCGTCTTTAATGCTTTCTTGAAAGCCGCAAGAGTGGTGATATGACGGATCTCCTCCGGCAGGCCATTCCAGAGTCTGGGAGCGGTCACAGAGAAAGTCCTCTGGGAGGTCTGAGACAGCCTAGTTTTTACTGGCTGCAACAGATTCCTCCCAGAGGACCGAAGGGCGCGGGGAGGATCATACGGGAAGAGGCGGTCCCTGAGATAAGATGGACCCAAGCCATGTAGGGCTTTAAAGGTTAAAACCAACACCTTGTACTGTGCCCGGAAACTAATTGGCAGCCAGTGGAGGGATTTAAGCACTGGTGTTATGTGCTCCCTCCTTGATATACCAGTAATTAACCTGGCTGCCATGTTTTGCACTAATTGTAGTTTCCGAGTTAGGCACAAGGGTAGCCCCATGTAGTGCATTGCAGTAATCTAATCGTGAGGTTACCAGGGCGTGTACTACAGTTTCCAGATCCCTCAGGTCCAGATAAGGGCGCAGTTGGCGTATCAGCCGAAGCTGATAACAGGCACTCCTGACCACCGCATTCACCTGACTAGTCATGTGAAGCGATGAGTCAAGGAGCACCCCCAAACTGCGAACACAGTCCTTTACGGAGAGTGTGACCCCGTCCAGGAGTGGAGACTGTATTCCCAAACCTGGTTTCGGGCCTGTGACTGTACCTCCGTTTTGTCAGGATTTAGCTTCAATCTATTTTTCCTCATCCAATCCATTACCGCTCTAAGACATTCATTAAGAGGAGAGACGCCATCTGAAGTCTGAGACGATGATCTGGTCATGGAGAGATATATCTGGGTGTCATCAGCGTACTGAAGACACCGTGCTCCATGCCTCCGAATTATCTCACCCAGCGGCTTCATGTAGATGTTAAATAACATCGGGGACAGGATGGCGCCCTGAGGGACGCCACAATTAAGCTCTATTTTAGACGAGCAACTATCCCCAAGCCTCACCCTCTGAGATCTGCCCGAGAGGAAGGAACGGAACCACTGCAAAGCAGTGCCTCCAATTCCCAACTCTCTCAGGCGATCCAAGAGGATGGCATGATCTATGGTGTCAAAAGCTGCAGAGAGATCCAAGAGCACTAACAGGGTCACACTACCCCTGTCGATACTCAGGCGGAGGTCATCGGTCAGAGCAACCATGGCAGTCTCCACTCCAAATCCTGTCCTGAAGCTAGCTTGCTGCAGTTAACACTGCTGTTTCTTCTTCACACCATTTGAGTTTTGCTTTGCAGAATGAGACATCTTCTGTACCAGGATCTCTATTCTGTTTATACTGTAAATATTTTCCTATTATCTGTGTTGCTTTTATACTACCATAAATTTTATAGTTTTGTACAAATAATAGTAATATGTCAAAACACACCTGGATCTTCCAATATGCCTAATTAGAAATTACTGGTATTTGCGCTGCTGTTAGAAAATCAAATCAAAACATGGTATCGCTTTGAAACCTCAAGAGTATTCCTCCCAAGAGTAGTAGCCAACCTAAGGTGCAAATAACAAAAAGGGCTTTGCTTTCTAGATACTGGTATTAATTCAGAATAAGGATGTTTTCTACTCGTTGTTGCCTTCAAGATGTTTCTCACTTAGGGCTAGCCTAAGGAGTTTTCTTGGTAACATTTGTTCAGCAGAGGTTTGCCTTTACCAACCGCTGAGGCTGAGAGAATATAGGGGGCCCTTGGTATCTGCTGGGGTTTGATTCCAAGACCCTGTGGATATCCAAATCACTGGATGTTGTCAAGATCTAATCAATACAATGGATAGTAAACTGGTATCCCTTATATAAAATGGCAAAATCAAGGTTTGCTTTTTAGAATGTATATATTTTTGAATATTTTTGAGCCATGGATGTTTGAATCGGTGGATAAAGAATCAGTGGATGTGGAGGACTGACTATATGGCTAAGTGAGGATTGTAGGTCCAGCCTTCAAAGCACTATATGCTGCTGGCTGGCTTTTGTTTTTAACTTAACATTCTACTTAACTGAACTATAATTAAGGAGACCAGAATGTTTTTTTCCCCCTTTAATTATTAATGCGCATGGATTATAGTAATGTTTTTGGTGATAAATCTCTGGTGAATCGACTGAAGCAAAATCTGTAGCGTTCTTTTCATGGCTGGTGCCCCACAAGACTGTGGGCATCCTTTGAGAGTGGTTCCTTTCCACTGCAGCTCCTTCCCAGGGCAGGGTGACCAAATGTCCTCACCACAAAGGAGGACACCACAAGGCACTGCAAAATGTAGGGCCTTCAAGAAATAATGGAGGACATTACCAATGAAGAGCTGAAAATAATAATAATAATAATAATAATAATAATAATAATAATAATAATTTATATCCCAGCCCTCTGCAGAGCAATTGGGGTGGCTTATTTCCATACAGATAGATTAAACAGAATATAAAATCCCAAATCCCACCTGTCCTTTAAGTAAGGATTCTTCTTATTCTAGGCTCGATGGTGCTGGGCCTAGTGTCTCTCCCCCAGATGACATCGGATGGTAATGGAGGGAGGGCTCTTCTTCTTATTCTAGGCCCTTATACTCCAAATGGAGGACATTTTGGAATTCCTCCTGGACGGAAGGTGAAAATGTAGGACAGGCCCTGGGAAAGGAGGGCGCCTGGTCACTCTGTCCCAGGGCTGGAGGGCGCAGCAGAGGCACCAGGTGTAGGAGGAGAGGCAGGTGCTTCTCTGGATCCAAGCCAGCGGGCGCCTTTCAAAATAAATTAGGACATTAAAATGTGTTGAGGCTGTGATAGACCAGTTTTTTAGCCACAAAGGGCAAAAGGAAAACTCTCTGAAGAAACTTGCAAGAAAACTCCACGCGAAGTTCCCGTGAATCAAAAGTGACTTGGGTTGGTTCCAGAACACACTGCAGAAATAAATCAGAGACCCCCACTTGAACTGCCTTGGCTCAACGCTAGGGAATTCTGGGAACTGTAGTAGTTATTGTAATTTGTTTTAAGCATGTTTTTAAACTTGTTTAATTGTATTTGGGGGGGGATGGGCTGT
Organism: Phrynosoma blainvillii; assembly: GCA_026167975.1. Taxonomy (NCBI): domain Eukaryota; kingdom Metazoa; phylum Chordata; class Lepidosauria; order Squamata; family Phrynosomatidae; genus Phrynosoma; species Phrynosoma blainvillii. Next base: position 226,099,291 of record JANUYF010000004.1, on the reverse strand, counting down.
TGGGGGATGGGATTGTTTGTTTTATCATGTAAGCCGCCCTGGTTGTATTTTACAGAGAGGCGGGATACAACTTATTATTATTATTATTATTATTATACCACCTGTAGTTTCGTGAGACATAATATTCCGCCTCCTTCTGTGTGTGTGTGTGTGTGTGTGAGTGTGAGAAAGAGCTCTCTGGCGCCACAACAAGCTGCAGTTCCCAGGATTCCCTAGCAGTGAGCTCAGGGCTGTTCAAGCGCTCTCGAACCGGGTTGTTTCTGGAGTGCGTTCTGGATTTCTGGAGCCGCCTAATACCATCGCCGCCGCCGCCGCCGCCGCCGCCTTCTAAGCCTTGAGGGCAGGAACGTGGAGATGCGGGGGCTGAGGAGAGCCGCCTGAGGCGGGAAAAGGAGCGCTGGGAGGGCGCCACTGGAGGCGCTTTAGTGGCGGAGCCTAACTTGAGGAGGGCATGGCAGAGGCTGCCGAGCGGCGGCGCCGGCGCCTTAGGGCTTTTGCCTCAGGCGGGACGTGAAGCGGCTTGGCGGCGGCTGGTTCCAGAGTCTGGGCAGAGGAGGAGGAGGAGGAGGAGGGAGCCGGGCGAAGGCAAGGGCCGGCGCGGAGGGCTGGTGGTTGGTGAGGGCCTTCCTCCTTTCTTCCTTCCCTCCCTCCCTCTCTCCCATCCATCGTGGTGAGGGAGGCACCTGACCCCCGGCCAATCGGGAGGCGCCTAGGGGTCGAGGCGAGGGCCGGGAGGGGGAGCGGCGGCCGGCTGGCGACGCGGCGTCCCTGCGGGGAGAGCAGGAAGAGGGGACCTATGGCCTGCGTGAGTAGGGAGGGCTGCACTCGGGGGAGGCGTCGCCTCGGAACGGGCAGGCCTTGGAAACCCTGCCTGCCTGCCTGCCTGACCCCGCTGGGCCCAGCCTGGCCCTGGGTGACCTCTTGTCTCTAGCGCCTTTGGAGGGAGCGTCGAGGCGAGAAAGAGCGGGGAGACGGCCAGACGGCCCCAGGAAACCATTGCGGCGACGACGACGACGACGTCGCAGCACCTGGATCCGAGATTAGGCCGGGACCTTTCAGTTATCTGGCTTCTCCCGAAGGCTAGGGACTTCCACAGCGCTAGAAAGAAAGAAAGAAAGAAAGAAGGCTGTTTGTATGAAGGTTGGAGGGGTGGGTTGGGGTGAGGTGGGGGTTTCCGGAGTCTTCCCGCTGCCGCCTGAGGTGGCCCTCCCTGGTGTTATGGTGGCAGTACCGGTTATTTATTTAAAGGATCCCTTTGCTTGGTCAGTGTATGGAACCGGATCGTGTGTGTGTGTGTTTTAAAGTTAAAATTCAGCCGATTGTTAGCGCTGTTTGTATTTAGGGTGATGGCGAGGAAGTGAGGATAGAGGATTCTTTTCAAATGTGAGGAGTACTTCTTATTATGATGGCTTTGGGGATTATATATATATATATATATATATATATATCGAATTGAGATGCAGTGATTGCCTCTGGGTGGCTGGAAGAATTGGGTCATACATTGTGATCCAGCACAAAGATTGCCACTTCACTGAATGGGAATGAGAACTGAGTTCCTGCGGTAAATGCTGGTTCACAGAGGATCTAATGGTCTTTCAGTTCAGTGACTGACTCATAAACTTAACACTGAACTCAGTTTACTGTACACTGGTCCTTGAGTAACCCAAAAGTACTATCTTCAGTCTTCAGTGAGATACCAGAAGTAAGGGGAATGGAAACTATTGTACTGAAAGAAAATTTGGCTGGTTACCACGTTAGAGATCCCATTTGTGTGGAATTCTCATGTGATCAATATGTTTCCATGGCTGTTTGCACTATTTCTGTAGGTTTGGGAATGTGGTGGATGGGAAACGCTAAGGAACCAATGTGGCCACCAGGAGACTAGGTTTTTTCCAAAAGATTATAGTGTTTGACAGATGCGCTAATATGTTGCTTGTAATGGTCTAAAGATTGTACCACTGAATACCAAAGTCAGGATTGTCAGTGCCATTGTATTACCAATTTCTAGGTATGGTTGTGAAAGCTGGACAGTGAAGAAGGTGGACAGAAAAAGAATTGACTTATTTTAAATGTGGTGTTGGAGGAGAGTTCTGCAGATACAGTGCACTGCCAAAAAGACAAATGAACGGGTAGTAGAGCAAATCAGGTTTGAACACTCTTTAGAGGCCAAGATAACTATACAGAAGCCATCATACTTTGGATATACAGCATTCATTAGAAAAGATAACAATGCTTGGTAAGATGGAAGGCAACAGAAAAAGAGGGAGACCACATTACAAATGGATAGACTCAGTAGAGGAAGCTACAGTGCTTAGTTTGTAAGATGTTTAGATGATAGGGTGACTTGGATGTGTCTCATTCATAGGGTTGCAGTAAATCAAAGTTGACTTGATGGCATTTGACAATAGCAGCAAAGGTTATGATGTAGTTGGATAACACTTGTTGGTCATTCATGAAATAAAAATATAAATCCACTTGTCAAGTAACCATACCTTACTCCCTGTAGAATCTTGACATCATTGAACTAAAAGATATCTTCCTTAACAAGTGTGTATTCATAGATTTATTTAAAGAGACAGTGTAGTAGTTGAATCACATGGGCAGTTTTATGTAGGCTGTGTTCTGTGGCAGTTTTGAGTATCACGTGCATTTCTTTGCTACTTGGAAGGAATCATGCATTCTGTGTCATTTGTCCTAATATGTCCTAGCAGCTGAATCTCATTCTGATTAGTGACTTTGTAAGGTTCTTCTGTAGAACCTGGTTAGTTAGGAATGTTTTCTAATGAAACGTGAAGTTGTCAAATTGCCCCAATGTATTTGGTTTGAAAAGCCAAACAAACAAACAAAAAACTTGTGTAGTGCTGTTAACAGTTACATTTTAAAAACCCTGCCCACAGTTTAGTAAAACATGCAGTTTAACACCTTTAATCTCAGAAATGGAAGGAACATTTCACTGAAATTAGTGGAATGGAAATGTTAACAAAATTATGTACATTATTTTTTTATAAAGGAAATACTTTCATTTAAAAATTAACATTTAAAACCTTTATGTGATAGTGTCTACTGAATATCTTACATAATTAAGACATAAAATTTCGTGCAGATAATCACTGGCCATTATAGAAGCAAGGTGCCTAGCAGAAGTAAGAGAGTGAGAAGACTGACAGAATGGACAAGGGTCTCATATTTAGATGTTCCTCTTTCTGTTCTTTCAGTCTTGTGCCTTAAAGTGCTTTTATTTTAAAATACTTAAAATGTAAATATTGAGATGATGTTTAAAATGTCTAAATGGAAACTTAACAATTGCTTATGAAAATGTAATGAATTTGCCTCTGTCTGCTTACTGTGTAAAATCATGAGGCCTAGACTACTTAAATCTCCTATTTTTCTATCTATTCCTGATGTAAGGGATCTGTTCTCTAGCAAATTACAGGTCTGTTTATAGGGCTACATACGTTATGTTATACAGTATTCCATACGTTATGTTGTATTCCACTTGTTTAACCTTGCATCTGTATTAGAAGGTGGCTTAATACTTGAGAGAAACTGTTTTGGAGCAAACACATATAAGGCTGTGCTTATACGCCTGTACTAGAATATTGTTTCTGTTTAATGCAGCTTGAAAATTTATGAGTCAGACTCTGTTTTGTAAGGAAACTTGTAGAGAAGAGTGTCTTTATATGATTGTTTTAATTATAAACTACCATCAAGTCAGCTTCGACTTGTGGCGACCCAATGAATAAGAGACTTCCAAGTTCACCTTATCATCAACAGCCGTGCTGTGCTCAGGTCTTGCAGACTCAGGGCTAACAAGGTATTCCCTGTTGACAAGGTTGTCAAGTTGTGTCTGACAGTAGGGAGTGGTGCTCATCTCCGTTACTAAGCCAAAGAGCCAACGTTGCCAGAGACTGCTCTGGTGGTCATGTAGCCAGCATGATTGCACAGAACGCTGTTTACTTTCCCTTGCTTTTGCATGCTTTTGAACTGCTAGGTTGGCAGAACCATGACTAGTGACAGGAGCTCACCCCATCATTCAGCACCCTGGCCTCGAACTGCCAACCTGCTGATCTTGCAATCAACAGAGTCAGTGTCTTAACCACTTGAGCCGCTATGGCTCTCCTCATTGAATTTAGCCATCTAGAATGCCACCTTCCTCTTTTCCTATTACCTTCACCCTTACCAAGCATTATTGTCTTTTCTAGTGACTCATGTCTTCGCATGATATATGCTGACAGTCTCAGTTTAGTCATCTTGGCTTCTTGGGAGAGTTCAGGCTTGATTTACTCTAGGACACATTTATTTGTCTTTTTAGAAGCCCATGGTAGTCATAGAATTCTTCCAGCACTACATCTTCAATGAGTTGATTTTCTTCTTATCAGCTTCATATGATACATGCCTATAAACCATATGACAAAATAGTTAACTTTTCCAGAATATAGTTCCAAAGTTACAGAATGGTACTAGAGGGACTCCTTTCTATGCAGTATGCTTTAATAATTCTACTGTTTTCATTTATGTCTACACGAAATTATAATGATTTACTCTTCATATTGTTAAATGTTTTCTATGCAGCATACTTATTTTCTGGCTGTCAGTTGAATGGTTGAGGAGTGAGCAAATACTGTTCTATGTGTTCTTTCAATAAAACACATGTAAAGATTATATGTTTGATTCTGTTTTCTGTTTATGCAGGGTGTGGATCCTGGAATTGTTCCAAGTGTCCAGGATTTTGATAAAAAACTTACAGAAGCTGATGCCTATCTGCAAATTTTGATAGACCAGTTAAAGGTATGTTAAATGTTGTGCCAATTATACCATGGATGTAATTGGTTTAGTAGTAAATGTGCACTTGGATCCCCCCAACCAATAAAAATAGTATGAAATGCTACCAATACTGAAATTCCTGAAGCCACTTCATCCTTTTTCTAGTTGTTAAATGGATTTTAGACATTTCATAGGACCTCCATACTTCATATATTTGTTGTTGATGCATCAGTTTTTGTCACCCAAAACAAATAGAAGTATGTACAACAGATGTACCGGTAGTAACCTAAACTCCTTTATACGTGTCAAGTGGCATCATGGCCAAGAGCTTTGTGTACAGTTGTTTAAAGGCATGCTGTATAATCTGTGTTTTTGCTACAGGAAACACTGTAGCTGCAGTGTATATGTCTATTACATGTGAGACAGAGATGTTCTCAGGCTCGTAGCATAAATCATGTCCATTATTTGCTTCAGTGAAGTCGTGATGCTATAGTATATGTTTACTTGACACCATGGAGTATACATTATTTTATGGGATTTTTAAATAGAATGTAAGAATAGGTGTTTGAGAAGTAAATAGGTGAGATACTTTTTCATACTGTGAAGGCTTAAAGTATTTTACCTTAAACAGAGTAACGGGGGGAAGCAACAATCATTAAGAGGACGGGTAATCTGAAAATTCTATCATTGGGCACTACAAGATTAATAATATTTGAACAACAAATTCTAAAGCACATCTTAAAAAGAATTTTAATGTCCTGTTTCTATTTTGAAAGCTTTATCAGCAGTGTTTGTTACTGTCTTTTTTCTTTCTTTAGCTCTTTGATGAAAAACTTCAGAACTGCAAAGATGATGAACAGAGAAAAGCAAGTATAATTTTTGTATAGTTGCTGATTCCCCCTGTCCACCAAACTCACAATTCAGTTTTACACTGCTTGATGCAGCCAAGGCAGTTGTTTCATATGTATCTGATAAGTTAAATTTAGTGTACCTTATAGATGTTGATTGTGCTGGAATGGAAAACCCTTATAATAACAACTGAAAACTGTTTTTCACCTGCTCCATTGCACTAGAGTATAATTAAAAGCAGCCATCAAAACAAACCTGGAGAGCACTGCAGAAACTTTGAAAGGTTCTTGTCCTTTTATTTAAACAAATATGTAATTGAGAATGACTTAACACTCAATCCATTTTAACTAGTAGTGCATTTCTATTCCAATGTTAGCACAATTTATCAAATTTTATTAAATCAGCCCCCTTTCTTGCTTTACATATTCTGTAGCCAGTTTTCCCACCTAACTGGAAATGTCTTTGAGTGTACCTGCAGGCAGGGATGGGGATCATGTGGATCTCCAGATACTGTGAAACTGAAACTCCCCATCAGTCCTGACCAACATAGTCAGTTATACAGTACAATGGGAGTAGTACTCAAACAATATCTGGAAGTACCAGGCTGACAACACATGAGGATAGTGGGAGTAGTTAATAATACATTATTCCCACTCCTCATCTAGTAAGTTTGATGGGGATGTTACAGATAAAGCAAGTCAAGAATAAGTACTGACATTTAGTTGTCAGATACTATTGGCCAAAGTTATGCCAAATAGAAATAAATTAAAAAGAAACAAAAACAAATTTGGATTCAGGAACACATTGGCTTGGGTCACTTGCACAGGGACCAACAATGCAGTTCTCTGTTTACCTATTCATAACTAAGTTTCATTGAGATCATCAAGAGAATGTCAGTCCCTCCACCATTGCAAGCACAGCTGGTGAGGACATTAGAGAGGATCTTCTCTGTGACTGTCTCTAGACTCTGGAATTCCCTTCCCAGAGAGGCCAGAATGGCTACCTCCTTGTCCTTTCTGCAGCAGGCTAAAACCTAATTATTCACACAGGCATTTAAAACAGAAAGTTTTTAAAGAACGGGCTAGGTAGTGCTGTATTATTTTAACTCAACTGTTTTAAAGAGCATTTTAAATCTTTTAAATTATATTTTCTTTTATTGAAGTGGAACTGGTTTTAATACTGCAAAATTTTTTATTCTGTTTTAATAATCTCTTTTCACAAGTTTTAAATTGTATTGTTCTTCTTTTAAATTACGAGATGCTTTGAGCCCCGGTTCTTGGGGGGGGGGGCAGGATAGAAATAAATATATACTGAAGATAGCTTCCAGATAAGTGGGTGCAAGATTGCAAATACGATATTAAAATAGCTTGTCACGTAGCTGACATCTGAAGATGTTAATACTGGTCTAAAAAAGCAGTTCTTGGTGATTACACTTGACATAACTAGTACTGTCTGATCATTATAGATGCTTGTAAGGTGTGTGACCTTGTACTTGTTTGCCCTCTAATACTAATTTGTTGTAATGGCAGATTAGTGTTATAAGGGATGAGCTGTTTTCTACTTGTCTTGTTGTACTACTCAATATTTTAAAAGCTGCTTGTACTCAGACAGAAGGAGTCAGATTACCATTGCCCTGAAGTATTTCTTTAAATCTCCGTGATTTAACTACATTAGTAATACCATGAATTTCCTGTTTAAGCATAAGATAGTTTTTATTTTCATTTTTTAATTTTCATTTCAACAGACCCACTGACCCAACATAATTAGGAAGACCTACTTCTTGGAGAAATTATTAAAATATTGCTGAAATCCATAGTGTTATTTCTGCTTTCCTGTTGATATGAAAACTTTTAATAGAAACGGATACATTGTCATACCCTTAGGAAAAACAAAACATAATAGTGCCCATCGGAAGAGTCCACTACCATAGAAATGCTGCAATGCTGTATCAGAAACAAAGCTGCACAAAACCCACAGCATGATTTTTAGAAGACTATAAAAATTGGTCTGTGGCAGTGTTTAGCATCATCATCATCATCATCATCATCATCATCATCATCATATATTTATTTATTTATTTATTTGTATGTAGTTCACAGGTGGCATGTGGCTTACAAGCCAGTTTATGTGGCCTCCAGCCCCCCCCCCCCAAAATCTGGGTGGCAAATTGGGAGTAGCTATTTAAAATTACAATTTTCCTCTTATTTTAAAGTTACTTCTCCAGGTTTGCTGCTGAAATTCAACAGTAGAGAATATAGGGCCTACAGTAGGCTCCAGGAACATTGTGAATTGGTCCCCAGACCTATTGTAGTTGCCCAGCCGTGATCTATAGATTAGATCAGGGGTAGGCAACCTTTCCCCTTTAAGGGCCGAGGGACTTCAGCTCCCAGAATCCCAGGAGCTATTGGCCAACATGGGACTATTGGCCAACATGGCTGAGGCTTCTGGGAGCTGAAGTCCCTCGGCCCTTAAAGAGGAAAGGTTGCCTACCCCTGCCTTGGGGAAATACATTAAACAAGGCTTTTTCAGTACATTATTCATAGTTCACGAAAGAATCCTCTCTGTTCCCCCCCAGTGGATTTATGTCCCACCTTTCAGTGCAAATTAAAATTTTCAGATTACTTAGAATTACAATTAACAGTGACAATTAAAATTAAAAATTACAATTAAAAGTGGAAGACTTAAAAGCGGAAGACGGAGGTACTTGCAGTAATGGCCCCGAAACTAGGCATTGGGATACAACCTCCAGTCCTGGATGGGGTCACGCTCTCCGCTAAGGACTGTGTTCGCAGTCTGGGGGTGTTCCTGGATCCGTCATTCCAGATGACTAATCAGGTAAATGCGACGGTCAGGAGCGCCTGTTATCAGCTTTGGCTGATACGTCAGCTGCGCCCTTTCCTGGAAGTAAGGGACCTTGAAACTGTGGTGCATGCGCTGGTAACCCCTCATCTTGATTTCTGTAATGCGCTCTACATGGGGCTACCCTCGTGCTTGGTCCGGAAACTTAATTAGTACAGAACATGGCAGCCAGACTGGTCTCGGGTACATCAAGAGAGACCATATAACACCTGTATTAAAGTCGCTCCACTGGCTACCTATTAGTTTCCGGGCTCAGTACAAGGTGTTGGTTATTACCTTTAAAGCCCTAAATGGCTTGGGTCCATCCTATCTTTGGGACCGCCTCCTTCCATATAATCTACCCTGCACACTCCGGTCCTCTGGGAGGAACTTGCTACAGTCTATAAAAATGAGGCTGTCCATAACCTCCTAGAGGGCCTTCACAGCAGCCACTCCCAAATTATGGAACGACCTGCCAGACGAGATCCATCATATTACTACCTTGAGCAGCTTCAAGAAAGCTGTCAAGACGAATCTCTTCCAGCAGGCCTTTCCTGACTAGATTTCCTGACCTTAAAAGTCAGTCCTTCCTTCTCTTTCCCTACTCCCTGTTACAGCCAGGGCTACTGTCTTTATTGATGTCTTTATTAATGAATTTTATATTAGTATGTTTAAATTTATATTATTGTTTAATATCTTTTTAAGGGTGGATGGGTTTCAGGATTTTCTGGAGTGGGACTGGGATTGTATTTTATGGTAATTTTAATGTTGTAAGCCACCCCGATTGCTCTGCAGAGGGGTGGGATATAAATAATTTATTATTATTATTATTATTATTATTACTTATGTTCTTTGTACATAATTTCAGACCCAATAATTACATGTACAGTTGGCCCTCGGTATCCACAGGGGACCCATTCCGGGGACCCCGATGGATACCAAAATCTATGGATGCTCAAGTTCTCTTGTCCCCAATGGTGGTGCGTGCATGCAGCCACACAGCCATTAGAGACAGCCCCTGTTGGCAATGCATGGATGCAGCCGTGCCACCATTGAGGACAATGGAACTTGATGGTGGCATGGCTGTGTACACATGCCACCAAGGGACAATGGGGGCTGTCTCTAATGATGGCGTGGCTTGTCGTTCACGGATGCTTGAATCTGCAGATGGCAAGTCCATGGATACCAAGGGCCAACTGTATAAGAATATATGGGAGGGAATTAGATTTGCCCCTCTGTAAATTGAAGGGTTTCTTCCAATCATGGAAGGAACTAGAATCTAGGAAAGGGTCCCTATTAGAGGAATAAGGCAGGGCAGAAGCTTTAACTAATTCCTTCTTCCCCCTGCAGTCCACAGCAGCTAGCTCACATTGTTCTGGAGTGTCTCCAAAAGTCTGTGTGGCTTTTTTTGAGAGGAGCACAGAGAACTATAGAGGGAAGGAGGATTTGGTGTGTGTCACTGTTACATCCACAGTAAACAGAACCTAGTTGGGTGCAAATCTTGTTTCAGCCTAATGTCTCAGTTGACTCAAGTGAAAAGAAAATAGTTTCAATAGGAATCAGTATGAAATGAAGAATGATAATTTTCAGGCATATGTTCTAATTTAGCCATCTAATGTAGCTAAAAGTGAGTCCATTCAGATTTATTTACCTGCAGAATTGGATTGAGAAAGTTACCCAAAATGGAATCAGCTTTGACCCTTGAGGAAGACATGGTTTCCTCATGCTGTATTCTAGCGGGGGGAAATGGCACCCTGAGGGCCTTTACAGACTGCCAGAAATAATGCAGCTTGAGTCCACTTTAACTGCCCTGGCTCAATGCTAGGGAATCATGAGAATTGTAGTTTTTTTCTGAGACATTGAGCCTTCTCTGTCAGAGAGCTCTGGTGCCACAATAAACTACAGTTCCCATGATTCCCTAGCACTGAGCCAGGGCAGTTAAAGAGGTCTCAAACTGGATTAATTCTGGCAGTCTGTAAAGGCCCTAGGTTTTCAGAATACACACTTTGGTAATAGTCAGCTTCTAGTATTCTTGGACAATTGGTTTTCCCAGTGATTTGTATCCTAGATAATGTCTTAATGGGTAGACGTAGCTATCAGGAACAGTATACAATGGTAGACTTTATCTGCAACATGCTTTGGCTACACAAGGTGGCTACACCAAGGTGGTAGGGATTGAAGACTCCTCTGGCCAGGTTCAGGAGTTGTTGACAGTGAGAACACATAGTCTATCTGACTCTGTAGTCTTTCTGACTTTGTGTGGTTAAGTTTCAAACATTTATTTTTAATGTATTAGCGATAAAATATGTGTAACAAATGTACTTCAAGATTAATAACTATGTTGCTAAATAAATGTCTTGTTTTTGCAGAAAATTGAAAACCTCAAAGAAACAACCAGTGTGAGTATTGCTTAACCAGTATGTAGTGATTAAAGTCTTGTGTGTTATGTGCCAGTAAATGAGGCTGGATCTGGTGCTGATTGGGACGATGGCCAGATTCACTATCACTTTCAAAGCACACCAGTTCTTTGCTAGTAAGTGAGGGCAATGGCTGTTTTCTACTCCCAAATTGGAAACTACGGTTGACCCTCAGTTTTCGTGGGGGATCCGTTCCAGAGCACCCCCCCATGAAAATGGAGACTCACTGATATTCAAGCCTCAGAGGCTTCAAGGGGGTGTGTGCCTGTGGGGGCGCGCCCCATTGATCTTAACGGAGGTCACCCCTCCGTGAATATTCAAAATCATGGATTTTAAGTCCTCGAGAATGGAGGGGTGACTGTACAGCCAGATGTTGCCCAGGTACCTCCTATTCTCCCCCATCTGGAAAGTGGCTATGAGGATGCACTTTGAAGTTTGTGGCTATGAAGATGCGCTCTGAAGTCACTCATTTGACTATAGCAGTTTGGTGATCAGTGTTTTCAGGAATCAGTATATCTAGGTATTGAATTGATAGTGAATGTAATCTATCTACTTCTATCTAATATTTTATTATAAACATTACATCTTTCTGAAATGCTACAATATTTGTTTTTATCCCCTTAGAGCATGGTTGAATCAATAAAACACTGCATTGTGTTGCTGCAGATTGCTAAAGTAAGTATCTTTGGTGAAATATAGCAATTTATTTATTTAGAATATTTATACCCTGATCTTCAGCCACAAAGGCAAAAAGGTGTTTTTATTATTGTTGTATACTATTATATTTTGGAGGAGCTGTATAATTCAAATTCTTTGTGATCTCTGTGCCTCACATAAATTGGTTTTGTGCCTGCACAGTGATCCCATTTGGAAACTTCTAGAGCACAGCAGCTTGGCGGGAAACCCTCCCTCTCCATTGTACCATTCATGTCCCAGTCTGCCAAGCTACCGTCACCACAGTTTCTCTCCATCTGCCAGCATTGTGACATTGCTGTTACTTCTTTTTGCCTCAGCAGCTTTCCTCACTTCATTTTCCTCTTTTTCCTTATTTTTATTGTTATTTCTCTTTTACTTCTTTCATAATAAAAAATGCTATATTTCACTCTTCTTATCCCCCTCCCCCAATTTCCTTCTATCTCCATCTTCCCCAATTCTTTAAACATTGTTTCTTATGTGAATGAAAGGTTTCACTCTCTGATAGTCATTCCCTCTGTTTATTTTGCTTTGTAGAGGATCATATTATAGAAGGGTGCGATATACACTCGTCCTCCACATATGTGGCTTCGACTTTTGCGGATTTGATTATTCATGCATTTTATTAATATGTTCCCTCTAGGAATCTCTAGGTCCTCCAGCACAATTCTGTGGTCAACTTTAACCAAAAGTCTCACTGGAAGACCTAGAGATTCCTAGAGAAGTGTTCTCTCAGGTAAAAACATAGCGTTTTTATTATTAGCAGTTTTTCCACATTCACAGGGGTCCTGTGCCCCCAACCCCAGTGAATGTGGAGGGGCGAGTGTATAGAGAGGGTTTATAATTCAAGCCCCTAAAAATAGAGCTGCTCATCTGAGAGAGCCGACTGTTGGGAAAGATCCCCGTAAGTTTCTAAAGAGGCTGCCTCTAATGTGTCTTTGGATGCTGCTTCAGCTTCACTCTTAAAGCTGTGAAAACCAAGGACTGATGGATTCTGTTTCATCCACTCATATAAGCTCTTCCAAAGCAGCTAAGATAGGAATAGTGGCTGGAACAGGTGCCAGAGATTCCACCAGGTTGAAACTTAAGTGGTGGAGGAGTGTAACAAGCCAAGCCAATGGATTTAGCCATCCTTCTTGTTCAAAACCTGTGGCATTTCAACTTGCATCTCACAGATGGGAGCACCTATATAAGACTCAACAAGAAAGTTTGTCCTATTTATAACCCATCCAGCACCCAACTGATAGTGGTAGAGGCTTCACAGTTCAAGGGTGGTACGAAGGTACATTCCTCCCCAGCCAACACGGAAGGTAAAAGACTTGTATATGTTTGATAGACACTTTTATTCTTCCTCTGCTTTAACTATTCATGTTGGGAATATGCAGGCCCACATGGCTAGTTAACAGAGATTCTTATGGGACAAAATGCTTTTATCCCTCACTTACCTGCATGATGCAGCCTTAGTTTTCCAACAAGAGGCCCATGCTCTTGCTTCTCAGCAAATTCAGTCTGCACATCACTCCATTGATTGCTCAGCTAGGATTGTGTGTGGGACAGTAGTTCTTAGGCATTATGCTTGGATGTGTTCTGTGGATCTTACGAATGACATGAGATGGTGCATGGAAGACCTCCCCTTTGATGGTGAAAGGCTTTTGGTGAGTTCTTAATACAGTTTTTAACTGTATTGTTTTTTAATATGTAAGTTGCTTTGTATCCCAATTTTGGGGAAAAAGTGGATATAAATAATTGCAACACAAATTTTAATGAGAAAACAAGTCTTTAGATCACATGGGGAAGGCTCTCATGACAGCAAGCAGAAGGGTTTGGAACACAGCAACAACACCACAATCCTTTGTTCTGGTTGTAATCCCCCATTGTCTTTCTCGCAGTCCAAGTCCCCTTCAAGGGCTTCTTGCACATCTTCACAATATTCTTCCTCTTCATGGCAGAGGTAATCCTACAAACAACAGAAGTATCAGCAGCCGCCTTCTAAAAAGTCATCAAGCTCTTCCAAATCACATTTTTTACTTCCACAACAGGGTGACACCAGTGATTTTCCACTTGTCAGGCCCTTATCTTTTTCTGGCCCCAAAATTACACCATTGTTGTGCCAACTGGAGGAACATCACCACAGACTTGGGTACTGGACTATGACATAGACTTCTCAAAATTTCTGCCCATTGGCTTATTTCATCAAACTCGCCCATCTGCAACATTGTTGGAAGAGATAATGGCACTACCCCTGAAATATGCCATCAAAAAGATTGTGGATCATTTGAGGCAAGATGGGTTCTTCTTGCACATTTCACAGTTCTAGAGAGAGATGGGGTCTCCAACTAAGTTGGATTTGTGTGGCTTCACCAAATACATTGAACAGAGGAAGTTCAAAATGATACACCATTTCACTCTATTCTGACACTCTTTCACAGGAGAGATTGGTTTATATCCATGGACTTACATGATGCCTATTTCCATATTCATATAAGGCCTCACCATCAGAAATTCCTCAGGTTGACCACAGGCAAAGATCTGTACAAGTACAAAGTCCTGCCCTTCAGTCTATTGACAGCACCGGGGTCTTCACGAAATGTATGGCACAGTTGAACACAGTGTGTCCAATTAATTCTATAAGTTGATGATTGGCTTCTGGTGTTGTCTTTTCAAGAGTCTCTTGTTCAGTATACAGTGTGCCCTTGGTATCTGCCCTGGTTTGGCTCCACAACCCCCATGGATACCAAAATCTGTGGAAGCTTAAGTCCCATTATATATAATTGTGTAGTAAAATGGCATCCATAATTTAAAATATCAAAATCAAGATTTGCTTTTGGGGAAAAAATGGGAGGAATATTTTCAAGGCATGATTGGTGGAATCCTTGGATGAACAATCTGTGGATATGGAGGGTTGACTGTATGCTGGACTTTGAGGCTTCTGCAGGACTAGGGGTTCAGCATCAACCCCTAGAAAGAATGATAGGTTTCATCAGAGTGATGTTGGACTCTTGCATGGGGCAAACCCTCTTGCCAGACCAAGGGTACTAGTTGACAGAATCCAAAGGATGCTTCTCCATCCTTGATGCTTTTCACGCTTTTCAGCATTTTCTCAGACTTATGGCCCCCACTACTTCAGCAACTTACTTGTCTCACCTCCAGTTCCAGCTTTTCCAACACTGATTTCTTTAGACTTTCGACCCTCTTGAGATTCTCAATATATACTGTTGACTGTACCAGATCATATCCTGTCATCTTTGCTCTGGTGGACCAGGTAATCACTGTTCCATTTTTTCAGATCCATCTTGTATAGTGACCACAGATGGTTCCATGACAGGAGGGGTACCCTGTTGTGGAGACATCATGGTTCAGGGTCAAAAATTCAGTCAGGAGTCGGGAGAGATCACAAGGGCTATTCAGTCCAACCTCCTGCTGTGCAGCTTCTGTTTAAAAACTTCCAAAGAAGGAGACCACCATTATCTGAGGCAGCATGTTCCAATGTCAAACAGCTCTTAACATCATGAAACAGCTCTTACCATCAAGTTCCTGGGGATCTACATGTGAGGAGCCCTTTGCAAAACTACATATTATGTAGAGCTCATGGTTTCTGCTCATGCTGACTGGTTCTGCAGTAGTCGACATTCCTTTTCAGTTTTCTTCAGTTAAACTCCTGCGCTCCTGTCTGTCCTTGGCTTCAACTCCGCCATAAGCATCTGAAGAAGTAGACTAAAGTCTACGAAAACAAATGCTACAAACTTCTGTTTTTCAGTTGGTCTCAAAGGTGCTGCAAAATCCCTCTGTATATTCTACAGACTAACACAGCTATATCTTTAATTTTACCATCAGGAAGTTCATCCTAATGTTTAGGTGGAATCTCTTCTTCTGTAGCTTGAATTCTTTGCTCTGTGTCCTAGACTCTGGAGCAGCAGAAAACAAGCTTGCTCCATCCTCAATATGACATCCCTTCAAATACCTCAACATAGCTATCATGTCATCCCTTAACTTTCTCTTCTCCAGGCTAAGCATACCCAGCTCCCTAAGTTGCTTTCTTAGCTCGCACATCACATTACTGACTTACGTTTAGCCTGTGGCCCACTAAGATCCCTTTGACATTTACTCATATGGAATTTTACTTATAAGGAATATACTTATATGTAATTTATATGGAATTTATATGGAATTTTACTTAAAGGCTATAAAGAATCAAGCCACACAATACCTATATCTGTGTATTTCATTTTTACTGCCCAATCCAGTAATTAAACGGTTCCTCAAGGGCTTAGCTCAGGGGTAGGCAACCTTTCCCCTTTAAGGGCCGAGGGACTTCAGCTCCCAGAATCCCAGGAGCTATTGGCCAACATGGGACTATTGGCCAACATGGCTGAGGCTTCTGGGAGCTGAAGTCCCTTGGCCCTTAAAGGGGAAAGGTTGCCTACCCCTGGCTTAGCTCGTATATATCCACCATTGCCCCCACCCACTCCTATGCAGTCACTGTTCTTAGTCCTTTTTTCCAACCTATATGTAAGCCCTTTGAGCCACTATGAACCATCATTGAGCATATACTAACTCTCAAAAGTTTCCTTTCTTTTAGTGATTACGTCAGCAAGACGGGCAAATGAATTCATAGCTTTTTGTTCTGATGAGACATTTTTATTTTCCATGAAGGCAAGATAGTTTTACGACCTGACATTTCTTTTCTCCTAGAAGGAGAATTCCATCTTAATGAGGATATCGTCCTTCTGATCTTCTGTTCACACCCTGCGTCTGATTTAGAAAGGTTGCTTTGTTGTCTTGATGTACTCAGAGCACTTGTCTTTTGTATTAATCATACTATCATACTGCTGCTTTCCATCAGACTAATAGACTTTTTAATCTGTTGTGGTGGACCTTGCAAAGGACGTCATATCTTTTCATAAAGGTTTAAATGGGTTGTTCAGACTATTAGGCTGTCATATGAACTGGTCAAAGGACCTGTACTAGATGATTTGAAGGCTCATACTACCACAGCTGCCATGTCTTCAGCTGTTTTACTGCATGGATGTCAATTCTTGACTTATTCAGAACTGCAGCATGGTCACAACCATCCACATTCATCAGACATTATCGACTGGATTGCAGAGCCTGGGAAAATGCCTGTTTTGGACACACTGTCCTGTCTTCTGTTCTTCAGTGACCTGGCCCACCATCCTGTGGTAAGCCTTTCAGCCACCTATTTGTGTGAGGCACAGAGACCACAAAGACAAAGAACATGTTTACCTGTAACTGTGTTTCTTCATGTGGTCATCTGTGCCATCACACAAACCTTCCCTACCTCTCCTCTTTTCAGATCTCTGTCATATTTTTTGGCAGGAACTGTGAGGATGGTAGCTTGGCAGGCTGGGACATGTGTGATGAATGGGAAGTGGTTTCCATCAAGCTGCTCAGCTCTAAAAAACCTATTTGTGTGCAGGCACAGATGACCACTTGGAAAAAGCACAGTTGCAGGTAAGCAACCTCTACTTCTTAAGAACTGGAAAGAGCATATATATGGAGACACTACATAATTTCCCTTTGGTGACTGCCTCCAGGTAGATTAATTAAATGCTAATTTCATTTTTAGATATTTTTTCATGGATTATGCAAGTAGAATCCCACATTTTCTAAAAAAGTTTTATCATGTATAGCCTTCATATACATCATACTAGGATGTTGTGCTCTTCAGCTTAAACTGGTGGTGAATATGCTTATCCTTCAATTGGGGCTAAGTGTTTCTGGCTATCACAGATTTGTGATTGTTTTCTGTTATGCTTGGTTTGAGAATGTAGATAAACAGATTCTTTATTTCCATGATTGTGTACTTAAATCAATTTAGGGATTCACGTGCAACTTCTTCTGGTCATTTTTGTGGAAACAAACATCTACATTTTTTTTAACTCAGCAGAGTTGGATATAGCTTGGATAAACCAAGTAGAATACAATAAAAAGAGCAAACTTGATCATGTTCATGCCTGCAGGGACTCATTTTGAATAGTGCTGTCCTTGTATTTGATTATTGTGTTAAAGTATGTTCTTCCTTTAATAGTTTGCCTTGGGTGCAGAACTTATAAAATGGGACATTTTTAACATAATAATTATTTAAATTTTAAAATATACATCTTGAGCCCTGTAAAACATACACAGGGCAGGGGGAAGGAAAACAAAAAAGAGAGAGGGAAAAAAAGAAAAAAACATTAACATATATAGACCTACAAACCTACATAGACATGCAACCAAATCTAACAAATCCTTTATACCCCCTCCCTCCCATTAAAATGATGTAAGACCATAACAAATAAACAACAAAAGACTTCCCTCTTCCCACAAGTTGTACCTTCACTACCTATATTAAAATCCCTTTTGAAATCAATAATCATAGCAATAACTTTAAATAAATTCTTCAATATTATCTTCATTAAACTAGTTCTTTCTGCAATAAACATTCAGAAACGCACTCTTGTAAAAACAAGTGAATTTAGATCCCTTGATCTACTTATCCTCCCATTGACACATTTGTATATTCTGCCATAAAATGGGACATTTATTGGCATGAGAAGAAATTGCATATGCATTCCTAAAGTTCTTAACCCTTAGTCTGCAAAATGGAGCTGCATGTACTAATATACTCTATAAAGTTTCAACTTTTCTATCATTATTAGATCTATTAAGTTCTGGTAACTTCCCATGATTCCCTAGCACTGAGCCAGGGCAGTTAAAGTGGACTCAAGCTGCATTATTTCTGGCAGTCTGTAAAGGCCCTAAATTTTCTTCAGTTTTGTTTTCTTTTTAAGTGGAGAAAGCTAACTTTTAGGATTGTGTGTATTCAGTATATGCCTAGGCAAACTTGGAATTTTTGCCAAGGAAAACTGAAGGACAGGGTTTGGAAGTCAGTGATAGAGTACTCCATATTTTAAGATTCTACATTCAATTCCTGGCATTTGCTCCTGGAGGAACTTGTACCAGGATGTGTGGGAAAGATCTCTTTCACATAGAAGTCAGTGCTGTGCAAGGCAACAGTATTGATGTAAAGTGTGAAGAGTGAATCATTTATCATAATGTACATCATACATTGCCTATTAAATTGTCTTTTTTTCTTTCCAGTTTACATATGTTTTATTAAAATTGTAACAAAAAAGAGAGAAAGATTAAATATGATTTAATAACCCACAAGACACCAAATGTGCTGCTCTTTCTTTCTTAATTTATTTGTTAAAATACTTAGTTCTATTTTATTACAGCTCTGCACTTGAAAACATAGCCATTCAGAACGGTGATTTAGGGCCTTTGCAGACTGCCAGAAATAGTGCAAATTGAGTCCACTTTAACAACCCTGACTCAGTGCTAGGGAATCATGGGAACTGTAGTTTATTGTGGCACCAGAGCTCTCTAACAGAAGGCTCAATGTCTCAAAAAACAAAAAAACAAAAAAACAAACAAACAAAAAAACAAACAAACCACCTACAACTCCCATGATTCCCTAGTACTGAGCCAGGGCAGTTAAAATGGACTCAATTTGCACTATCTCTGGCAGTCTGCAAAGGCCCATAGACTGTATGTAGTCTGTAACTTTAATCTGAAGAATTAAGATAAAGGAGCAGGTTGCTCTAGAGCACAGCATGCATCTCCACATTGTCCTGTGTGCTGGCTGTAACCAAGCATTACCAGACCTTGCATATTAAGCAGGCATCTAAATTATATATGCAGCATTAAGTCAGAGTTGTCTAGTGCTACCTCAGTTGAACTTGAGATGAGCTTATCCTAAATATGAATTTGGTGGGATAAAGTATAATTCCAAGGTTTGTAATGAGGTTATGATTATGTAGGGTTATGTATTCTCACTGAACATGGACTGTTCAGAATTTCATGTTTACCTTTTCAAATATCACTATTTCAGTCCACTGACTGTATTTCAAATTGCCTGTGTTGCATATTGCAGTTGGTTCCTAATTACAAATATTCTAGTATGGCAGAGCAAAAGTCTTCACCTGGCAGAACCAGGAATTAGTACCTCAAAACCAAGTAACATGTTCAATGAAAAAGGGTTTGTAAGAAATTCAGACAACTGCATTTGAAGAAAAACTACTTGAAGTAAATAAAAATCTATGTTTGTTTATTGGCAGCTTTTTAGCATGTATAAATATTTTCCTACTCTTAGTCTTTGAAAAAGAAAGCATACACCTGGATATGCGTTTCTTCAAAGATCCAATAAAGTATCCTCTGTGTGTGTAGTGAATAAAATGTGATTAATACCTTGTCTCATAGGTATATGTGTGTGTGTATGTGTGTGTGTGTGTATATATATATATATATATATATATATATATATATATACATATACATACACACACACACACACACACACACAAATTGAGTATCCCTTATTCAAAATGCTTGGGACCAAAAGTGTTTTGGATTAGTGAATATACGTACATAATGAGATATTTTGGAGATAGGACCCAAGTCTAAACACACAATTCATTTATGTTTCATATATATCTTATACACATAGCCTGAATGTAATCTTTTGCAATATGTTTAATAATTGTGTGCATAAAACAAAGTTTGTGTACATTGAACTATCAGAAAGCAAAGGCGTCACTATCTGAACCATCCATGAGAAAAGTTTTGGTTTTAGAATATTTTGGAATTCTGGGTAAAGGAGACTCAACATAAATATAAATAATAATTGCTATGCAATGCATCAGTTATTTTGTTAATATTTTTGACATTAGGATCCCAGTAGTCTACTGTTTTCTGTAGTTGCTCATATCAATCTCCTTTGATATGCTTGTAATTAAACTAGCATAGTGTAGTGCAGGGGTAGGCAACCTAAGGCCTGGGGGGGGGGCAGGGGCGGATGCGGCCCCCCCGAGGGCTTTGGACTGGCCCCAGGCTGTCCTGCCGCCACCGCCGCCGCCATGATGATATTGATTATTGTTGTTATTACTTGTTCTTGGGGTTTTCTTGGCAAAATCTCCACAGGGGTTTTGCCATGGCTTTTCTGGGGCTGAGAGAGTGTGCATGCATATTTTTTAATTTTTTTAATTTTTAAAATTATTTTTATTTATTTATTTATTTATTTTTGGTGCTTCAGCCCCCCAATTGTCTGAGGGACAGCAACCCAGCCCCCGACTCAAAAAGGTTGCCTACCCCTGGTGTAGTGGTTTGAGTGCTGGACTAGGATAGTGGGAAACCAGGCCTTGAATCTGTGCTTGACCATGGAAACCCACTGGTTTCTTCTCAGCCTCAGAGGAAGCAAAGGCAAAATCTCTCTGAACATATTCTGCCAAGAAAACCCCATGCTAGGTTTGCCTTAGGGTCAACATAAGTCAGAAATGACTTGAAAACACCCAGCAACAGACTACTTAAACTTAAACCATTCAGTGCTACTGTTTATTGTAACCATTATTCAGAAGCTATTTCTGAATGTTAGAATGCTGAAAGATTCTGTAGGTTTGTCCTGTGAGAAGTGAATAGTCAGGGATAATTGGAATTGTACTTCAAAATAAGAGAGTAGCAGTTTGGAGAAGGCTGATCTATTGTAATTATTCCCAGAGTGAAAAAGATTTACCTTTTCACATCTGAAAAGCTATGTTTACAAGTTGAAATAAGGGTTGTTATTTCCCAAATTCATTTGAATTTTGGGTAAGCAAGTATCCTTGTACACAGTAGTCTGTGTTTTAAACCAGAGAACTTATTTTGTGATCCATAATTACAATTGCCTATCTGTTTTCAGCTCCACTATGCAGCAATAACTTCCAAAGTTACTTTCAGTGTGGTATTTGCCATGTGGCACTTGTAACTGTAAGATACAGTGATTTTTCAGTTCAGAGCTATCCCTCCCAATGATGAAATGCACTGTGTAACACTCAATGTGTTGTCGTGTGTTCTCAGACTAGATGTTCTGAGATTAATTTATCTCAGATTGTACTGTGAGGCCTAGAATGAGTTGGAGGAGAGGATATTGTACAATATCCTAAATCCCATGAAGGAAAAGGAATGTTAAATGATGACTAAATTGAGACTGTCATACTTTGGATATATCATGAGATGAAGTGACTCACTCGAAAAGATGATAACGCTTGGTAAAGTGGAAGGCAGCATGAAAAGAGGGAGACTGCACTATAGGTAGATTGTGTCAATTCAGGAAGCCATGGCTCTGGGTTTACAAGATATAAGCAGGACAATTGATGTTTCTTGGAGGTCTCTCATTCATAGGGTTGCCTGTGGGGTTTTCAAGCCATTATCCCACCATGCTACCACCAGATGTGGGGGTTCCTCTTAGAAGATTCCACCACTGTGGCCAAATTTGGGGTTTCTTCTCCTTAACGCATCAAATGCAAAGACTTCCATGATGTTCACTGCAGTCACCAAGAGTGAGCCTGTTTCTTGCTTTGCCACCATTTTAAGGATTTCCTCCTGTTTGCCTTATGTGGCATCAACTCTGGGGACCATCTAAATACCCTCAAGGATCCTATGAATATTGATAGAACTCTGTCCCCACTGGATACCATCCCTCTGTATTCGATGCTGCCACCATAGAAACATTTTCTGAAACCAAGCTTTCAATTAGATAGTATTCTTGGGATCCAAAAATACATAAAATGTATTAAGTGTATAAAAACAAATGCAATTGTTTATTTACACAAAGCAGAACAATTATTTATTACAGTTAAAACACCACACACACTCTCACACTCCTCTCTATCTAACTCAGACCCTTAAAACCCACTCATTTATTTCCAGACCTGATTGATTCTTAAATCTTCCTCATTTTTCCACTCAGACCAGCCATGCCCACTGCCTAATCTCCACTTCATGCCTAAACCAAAAACCAACTGCCTGCCTTTCACCGTCATTCACTAACGCAGATCCCCTCAAACATTCCACCTATCACCATTCACTCCAACATTCCTTCCTTTCCCCACTCCCAACAACTCATAATCTTATAGTTGAGTATACAACCAATACATTGAACAGTGTTTCCTAACACAAGTCCATGACATCACATTGCCTTATATCAAAATTGAAGGCAAACAATACCAATAACAACAGTAATACACCTTTTCAAGTTGCCTGCTGATTTGTGCTGTCCTCATGAATTTAATAAGGTTTTCTTTGGCAAAGAATACAGTCAGGCCTTCATATACATGAGGGATCCATTCCAGACCCACCCACCCCTGCAGATATGAAAAAGTGCGGGACCTCAAGTCCCGTTGTCCCTAATGGGACATGTATGTGGCTGCTAGCAAGGTCATTTGTATACACCACCATTGGGGATGATGGGGCTTGCCATCTGTGGAGGCTTAAATCTACAGATGGCAAACCTGTGGATAGCGAGGTCCCACTGTACTCTACTTCTGAAATAACATCCTTATTCCTGTGGTGGGGGGAAACAATCCTTCATGCTGGGTCTGTTTCCTTCCTTGTGCTCCAGAGGCAGGGTTTCAATCTATCAGTCAACCTTAACCTTCTAAAAACATTGTTCAGAATCTTATTCCTCTCCGGAGGGGAGGGGGAAGTGGGGAAGTGTGTGCCTTTAGTGTCTTGCCCCCCGCATAAAGTGAAGAGGAAAACAAACATATTTCTTCTATCATTTCTGTTGTGGATGTGAACTGCTTCTCTTGAGACAGCTGATATGGAGGATGGCAAGTTATCCCTGAAGGAGGGTGAGTGAATATATTTCTCCCAGGTTATTTGAGTCTCAGCAATTTCTCTCCTGTAGTTAGTGGAGAAAGCTTTGGGGTTCAATCTAAGGACGCTGGTGCTGTTGTGGCAGGAGTACCAGAAATCAGGGCTAAGGCTAAACAGAATCATTCTGCAGTGCCTTTCTCTGAGGTTTTTTCTATGTTATGGGAGGATAATTATCTCATCCTGGGGTGTCAAGGACAGCTCAAGCATTTGTGAAGCAATTGTATATTCATTGTCTCCTGAGGTGATGGAGAAATTACAATTGCCCTTTATTGATACCCCTTTTGCTGACATTTTCTGTTTCCCCAAAATGGAGATGACACTCTCAAGAATCCAGAGGATTTTTGGGTAAATTTTTACACAGGTTTCGTGAGGCGTCACCTCTAGTCATTCAAGCTGGTTCTTTGACATCATTATTTGCTAAAGCAGCAGTCCATTGGTCAAAGGGTTTACGTCCTCTTGTTCCCAAGAAGGAGACCACCATACATACTTGACTTTAAGTTGATTTCAAGGGCAGGTTTGGGGGGGGGGTCAAAATTAAGGATTTTGATATGATCCTTGTGATTTATTCTGGAAGGGGTACAAGAGGGAGACATATATTGGTGTCTCTTGACCTCCAGGAGGCATACTTGCACATGCCAATACACCCAGTGGGCAGAAAGTACATCAGGTTCGCTTACCTGGACAACCATGTCCAGTATAGGGTCTTTTCATTCAATCTGTCAGCTTCTCTGTAGGTGTTCACAAAGGTGTTGGTGGCTCACCTGAGAATGAGAGAGGTGCATGTGTACTCATACATGGATGACTTCTTGGTCTAGTAATCTCTGCAGAAAGGCAAGGAGAATTTTCAGATTACAGTGTATTGTCTTGAGTTTCATAGGTTTGTTAATAACAAGGAAAAGAGCCATCTGGAACCGGTCCAGTGTCTCTTTTCTGTATTTGGGAACCATTATAAATATGTCCCTATACAGGATCTTTCTCCAAATTACAGAAGAGAGAAGTTACAGGCCCTAGTTAGGGGAGTGTTGAGTCAGTCCATATCGTATCTGATGGTGCTAGTCAGATTATTGGTCTTCATGTTGGTTTGGTTACGCTCTGTTCCTTGGCCAAGGTTCCATCTGAGGTAACTTCAGTGGTTTCTTTTGGCATACCAGGATGAGGTTATTCAGAATCATCAGCTGAAACAAATCTTTCCCACACTGTGAGATTTTCTTTGCATAGGTGGTGTTGGAGAGAGGGATGCCCACTCGGGACACAATAAGAGTAATTGTCATGAGAGTTGCCAGTTTGTAGGGTTGTGGGGCACACTGCAGTTGGCAGTTGGTGCAGGGCATGTGGTCATCTAGCAAGAGGATACACAATGTCATCTGTCTGAAGCTATGGCCAGTTCATCTGGTGACCCTCATTTTGTGGTTGAAGTTCAAGGCAAGCACATGTCGATCCAGATGGACAACATGACCACCATAGCCCAGATAAACAGGCAAGGTGAGGTGCAGTCATGGTCCCTGATGTGTGAGGTGACACATTGGAGAGAGGTTCATCTTCAGTTTCTCAGAGGGGAGTATCTGAAGGATCAGCTGAATTGTCAGGCCAACTGACTGAGCAGAGAGAGCGAACCAGAGAAAGTGGGCACTAAACTTCTTGCTATTTCAAAGGATAGTACAGCTGCCCAGATTCCAGAGCACTACAAGAGAGTGAGTGGCACAGGTGAGATGTAAGCAGGGCTTTTAAGTTCTACTTAAAATTGCAATGGGCTCACCTCATTTGCTAGATTTAGGGGTGCAGGACCCCCATGAAGGAAGAAATATTGCAGATTTAAAAAACACTTTTTTAAACTGAGATAACACCTCTCTAGGAATATTTAGGTCCTCCAGAACAAAACTATGACCAACTTTCAGCAGAAGTTAACCATAGACATTCCTAGAAAGAACATATTAGTCAAAATTGTGAATAATCAAATCCACAAACGTAAAAGCCACAAATGTGGATGCCCAACAGTAAAGAATTTCACAAACTGGACTATCTAATTGTCTCTTCAAGAGGAGACTAAAGGTTGATGAGTATCTTCTTCTACCTTGTTTTTTTGGCTGAAGCTATGCATTGAATTGGCTTATAGTGAGTAATAGTTCTTTACCAGTTCCAGGAGGGATTCAGGCACACTCCATTTATAGTGATGCCATTTCGGCAGGCTTAAGAACTCTAGCTCATCTGTCCGAGAAAGGCAGCCACTTGGTCTTTCCTATCATCTTTTGTCAGACACTGTTGCATAGCAAAGGTTTCTTCTGCAGATGTGTCTTTTGGAAGGTGTGTTCTGCAGCAGGTTGTGTCATTATAATTTGGAAGTTGCCTGCCCAGATGGTGAAGTGACTGCTTACGTAGGTCCCAGCATGAAGTGTTGCCTCCCCACACTGCAGGAAAATGGAACATTGGTACTTACCATGAAGGTTCTTTTTCTGCAGTTGTGTGCGTGTGTAGGAATCCTTCACCTGGTTGGTGGAGGTCTTGTTTCTTTTCAACCATCGATGGTATTTTGTTGCTATTGTTGTCTAGAGCTTTGTCATACCATCACTGGAAAGGTTAAACTGGCCCTTCCTCTTAGGGTTGTAAAGTTAATTGACAGCCCTACATGTGAAACTGGAGAGAGGAGCTAGACCTAGCATGAAGGATTCCTTCCCCACACCTGCAGAAAAGGAACATTAACAGTGAGTACTTGGTATTCCTTGGTGCTTCCCCAACCAAGTACTAACCAGACCTGAATCTGCTTAGCTTCAAAGATCAGATGAAATCTGATGCCTTCAGTGTACAGAGGCAATAATGGTGTATGTCTTCTGTTTAGTGGACTGTTTGTGGGAAGCATTATAAAATGGAAATAGCATGTCTGTTAAATGTCAGTGAATATGGGGATTTACTGTTAATTATGTTTGACACCTGACTTGAGTATAACAGAAATGAATATTTTAAATTAAATGAAACCATGAAATCATACTACAATTTCTGAAACGAAAAATAGATATTATTCTGTTTCACCCTACATTTTCACTGTGGTCCACATTTCAAGGTGTATTTTGTAAATTATTTTTTACCCTTCTGTAAAATGTAGCTACCATACTCTTAAAAGCATTCTGTACTTTTTATGAAATATCACTAAATTGACATGTAATGGAATCTTCTGGAAGGTTGGATGACTAAGGGATATTTGATCAAATTTTTGCTGCGTATGGCAAGTCACTCATAGCTGTGGTCTTTAAGCAAGTTTGCTTGAGTAGCAAATTTTTTTTGCTGTGAAATAAGATATTGTGTAACTGAAGCATGTACTAATTGCAAAAGAAACACTTTAACATAGTGATGTTTAAACTAGCATATCATAGTAAATAGATGTTTTCAAGGTGATAAATAGTTTTTTTTAACAAAGGGTGTGTCAGAATCGTATTGAAGGAGCTTAGATATTGCTATCTATTCCTAATAATATGCCTGTCTATTCCTAAGATTTAGCAATAGACCTAACTAGTAGATATATTATAGTATGTCTAGACTTTCATTGCTGTATCTATTATCCAGAAAGGCTCTTTTTATATTTATTTATAATGTTTTATTAATACTCCACTAGAAGTATGGCTGATTTGTGGCAGTGATGTACAAAAAAATATTCCATTTTTTCCTCTCCTGAGTCTATCTCATATCTCAGAGATTGTAACAAACGTTTCTTAAGAACAAAGTGTCATTCTTATGTAAAGGCATAAATGACATTGATAACACATTGATATGTTAATGTTTGTAACATTTTTCCTTAAGGACCAAAGTAATGAGGAGAAGCACGCAGATGGACTTATAGTAAGTTTAAATCTAATCTTTTATTTTCCTTTATTTCTGCAGAATATTAGAGCTACAGTCATGTGAACACAGAGACTTGAGCTTCTCCTCATTTTTGACGTTTCTTTCTTTCCTGGTCATGCCTTCTACTGTCTCTTTCAGTATGCTGTCACTTTCTTTGAGCTTCTGAAATTGATTTTACTGCCACAATCAAACATATTGAATTCTATTTCCCCCCCCCTTTTTTTTTTTTGTACTGTTTCTTATTATAGAAATAGGTTTAAAAGCCATCAGTATGAATACAAGAAAAGTTGATTCAGGGCCAGATACTGACCAAGGGCCTTATTGCATTATAAAAAAGAAAGACAAGAGGCATTGAGATAGAAGTGGCTTTCTGCTTATCTTTCTACATGCCCATGAAGCACTTCCTCTCTACTGCCAAGGGAGACTTATCATAAAACTGTGCCTTTTGTCCTGGTGGGAAAATGTGTTTGGCAAAAGCTGTGCTTTTATGACCAGCTCCCTCTGGAGGGAGAATGGAAATACTATGACGTCATGCAGGCAGGTAAGCAAAAAGCCACTTCTTTCTCACTGCCGCTGGTCTTTCTTTTGTAATGCAATAAGGCCCCAAATTATTGCACTATTTTTCCCCAGGACACACTTTCTGATTGCCATTTGAATGTATTTTTCTGCCTTACATCCAATAGAAACCTATATTAGCATTTTAGCTAAAACAGGAGACAATTTTTTTTTGGTATTAAACTTGCCTTCTAACTCAATCTAATTGATGTTAGTAAGTCATGGGGCCTTTTCTTCAGCTGTTTTTTGCTCACTTCAGTAACTTGGAAAAAGAATTTAAAACTTCTCAACCATGTGAGAGAATTTATCTGGACCTCATCATAGCCTAGTACAAATGAAGTGTGTTAGGAAGAGTACAAATCTACTTCAGTGAGTTCTCTCGTCAAAGTAGTTTCTTCATGTATAACAATGCCTGGGAAACACTAGGTGGTACGCAGGAAAATTCATATCTGTTTCCCCTATAAATAAAGAGGTATTGGACAGCTAAGAACTTTTTAGAGTTGAAGGTATTTTTAATTATTATGTGAAAGGGAAGATTACACGTTCTTGTCTTTGAGCAGAAATTCACTGCAATTGTTGCTTTTCCCTAAAGAAAGAAAAGAGTAGTGGATACATAGTGTTAAATCCATTGCCATAAATATTTTGAAATATTGGGGCCTCATTGCATTTTGGGAACAATGAAGATTCACAGTTTGTGAAGGAATCGTATTTGCTTTGAAGCAGTGAATCTTCAGTGAAGAAATTTAACTGCTAGAATATACTGTGGCTAGCATAGTTGAGGGATATGAGCAGTACTGAACTTCTTCCAGCTCCCAAACACATCTGTCTATAATTCCAGATACGCTCTGTGAAAGAAGTGGGGATTGTTATGGCCTTCAGATGTTGCTGGACTGCACCTCTTATCAGTGCTAGCTAGAATAGCCAATGGTGAGGACCAGTGGGAGTTATAAATAAACAACATCTGAAGGGCCACATGTTCCCACCCTTGCTCTATGATGTTAATTTGCTTGGATTTGCCTTGGTGCAGAATGTGCACATTCAAGTGGTGTTTAATTTATGCTTCTTGCAGATCAACAAGAGTCAGGATGTTTTTTTCCATCATATCCATCTATTAGCATGAAAGATTTAAAATCTGGAAGTTGGTATCGTTTAGGGCTTTCCTTTATAATCCCTCACTGCTATTGCTGAAATGAGTCTTTATAGCAGTAGTGTTCTATAAACAGGCTTCCCATTTAATACATGTTTGGGCTTGTCTTTTGCAGCTGAGGTCACCTGTTGTTTCTACAGTAGTGCGTACACTTACAAGATTATGCAGTTCACTTGTGAACACTAGATGGAAGTGAGCTGTCAGATGTTCTTGTAGTAAAAGAAACAATTCATATATTAAAAAATAATCCTGCTTTAGTGTTAATTACACGAGCAGCTATAAACCACTACAATCTCTTCCTTTATGTATCAGATGAGCAAATGTGAACCATCTGCCTTTGACTTGCAACTTGCTGTTGTGTTTGAAAGTGATAAACTGTAGTTTTCCAGGTTGATGTCTGCTTCTGCATACAGCATTAAGGCGTGGTTTGCAGTATGTTTTAAATGCCACCTTTATTACTGTACAGCAGTAATAGGAATATTTATGGTATTGTTGCTACAGTAGCTTTGGGGAAGTCCAATAAAGACTTATTAAAATGGTAATAAAGAAAAGCCTTTTGAAGAAACGTTTCATTTTATAGATTTATTTATGATAGTGTATATTGAACTGAGTGTGGAAACAAGCTGGTAACCAGTGAGGATTAGTGTAATATGATTTAAACAGGCATCTTATAATAGAACCTTTCCTGCTTCACTCTGGAGCAGTTTAATTTTTTTTTTTAACAATTTTTTGTTCACCAGATATTTTCATCACAGTGATATAACAAAATATTTTCAGTTTCATTAAAGCAATAAAAAAACGCCATAATGTTCAGTCACTTTGTATCTTAGAACATTATTTCTTCTTATATTTAAACATATTTTTTACAAAGTTCTGACTAACCCTGCTTCCTTCTTACCATCTATTGTTGACTATTTTAATGTAAACTCAAAGACTGGTCATTATTTTCATCTCTTGTTACAGAAGATAACCTTTGTATATTTTACCTGTATAAACACCTGTTTTAAATCAAAAAAGAATTTTGCAGACCTTTATATTGTTTAACAAATCAGTTAGGCTATCCTGGTACAGACTCTTTCTCTTAAATCACTAAATTATAGTAGCCAAAAGTTTACTGATATAAACTTTTACAATATATTACACTATGGTTGCATCTTCACTGCAGAAATAATCTGGTTTGACACCATTTTAACGGCCATGACTCAGTGCTATGGAATCCTGGGAATTGTAGTTTGTTGTGGCACTCTAGTGCTACAACAAACTACAATTCCCAGAATTCCATAACAGTGAGCCATGGCCATTAAAGTGGTGTCAAACCAGATTATTTCTACAGTGTGGCTGCGGCCTCTGTTGTTCAATCCTGCCCATTTCTCTTTCCATTGATTTATTACCGAGTACCAAACTTTGTCCATTTTTTTCAAAGATTTATTAATTAAATAAGTAAGTTTGTTCAGCTCTATCATATCTGCTAGTTTTATCATCCAGTCATTTATTGCCAGTATTTTCTTTTATTTTTATTTCTTAGCATAAAGTGTGCAGGCTGATGTAATCATATATAGCACTATCCTCCAGTGTTGACCTTCATCATTTCTGCTTAACATAAGCATCATATTTGGATGTTAAAATACAGCCCTCATCGGGAAGTTGATTCCTACTATCTGATTAATTGCTATGTGTATTTTTCCCCCCTTATGTGGTGGGGTCTAGGACAACTCCACCGCATATGGAAAAACCCCCTGTGTTTTTGTTACAGCATTTGTTTTTCTACTGTGTAATAAGTTTTTTGGGAATTAAATACCATCTGTTAAACATCTTCATATAGTTTTCTATTAGATCCTGGCATAGTGTAAATTTCTGTACCCCATCCCCCAAATTATCCCATTATTCTTTATTTAGTGCATATCCAACGTTTTGTGCCCATTTAATCATAGAATCACTCACTATTTCGTTTTCCAAGTCTAATAGTAAAATAATGTTATATAGCTTTGCTGTTTCATATTTAGGTTTCCCTATAAAAACTTTGTCAGTCTTTTTCTCTTCAGTATCAAAATCTTATAACCTCAAATCCATTTTTAATCTTTCAGCTATCTGTTTATTAAAAAAAACCCTACTGTATATGCTCAACTATAAGTTGACCTCATATATAAGTCAAAGGAGGTTTTGGGGCCAAAATTATGAATTTTGATATGACCCATGGATGTTGAGGGTAAAAAAACCTAAGTGCGTGTAATGAAGGCTGTAAAGTTGAAGCAAAGGAAAACAGTGCCTAAGAACTTACAAAATTCCAGCAGGCATAACTATTTGTGCTTATACTAAAGGCTAGATGGATGAGAGAGTAGAAGAGGGTCAGTGCTTCCTGAGCAGATTAAATTTGCCTTTCACCAGCGGATGGTTTTAAATGTGTGTTTGTGTGTGTGTGTCTGCGTGTGAGTTAAACTACAGTACTTGCATATACTTCCATGCATGAGTCAATTCCATTTTTTGGGATCAATTTTTCAAATTTCTAGATTTATGCATGGGTATATATAGTAGTTACAGTTAATTTCTTCATTATACAACTCTTCTCTGGAATTCAACTTCCATTTCTTATAGTTAGTTAATATAAGAAGCTTTTTGTATCTTATCCAGTCTTTACCAGGGTCTTTCCACTGCCCAAAAACACTTTCCTCTGGCGATATCCACAGGGGATTTTCCTATATAATCTTCTTATATTTCCCCCAGATCTTTAATAGTGCTTTCTAAATAACATGCTCTTCAAATTATTTATTGGCTTTCACCTTTCCATACCATATATAGGCATGCCTATATTAAATCTATTAAATCTTTCTAGTTTTAGTAACCTCTCATTATCCAGAGCTAATGAATCCAAAAGCCAAGTCTATCCATTTGTACTATAGTATACCATATTTTCCGGCGTATAAGACGACCCACGTATAAGACGACCCCCCATTTTTCCAGTGAAAATATAGAGTTTTAGCACCTCTATCCTCATTATCCTTATATCCAGTGTATAAGATGACCCCCCCCCCACTTTAGCCACAGATTTTGCAGGTAAAAAAGTAGTCTTATACGCAGGAAAATAAGGTAATTGTAAATCAGAAAGCCGAGCTTCTCCTGTGTGTCTCTGGTCTAATAATGCTTTCCATTTCATTCTTGGTTTCTTTCCATACCAAATAAATTGAATTAGATTCTTTTGCCATAATTATTGGCAAATTTTGAAATAAAATAATTTGTGGTAGAATATTCATCTTGACAGCCTGGATCAATATAATGATAGTTGGAGTTTGAATTGCCTTATCATATCCTTTTAAAACAAACAAACATTTTTTTAAAAAAATAATTGTTATTGAATAAATCCATATCTCTCTTTGAAATCCAAATTCCTAATTATTTAACTTTTTTCCAGTTTTAATCCTGATTTCTGAAAAAGTTTCATATTTTCAATATATATACACACACACACACACACACACACACACAATGCTTGTCATTTTGCCTTTATCTGTCCTAAATCCAGAATTTTTTCTAAATTCTTAAAAGTTTGTAAGAGAGATTTTATAACTGTGATGGTGAACCTATGGCACATGTGCCAGAGATGGCATATGAAGCCATTTTCCCCAGCACGCAGAGGGCAGGGAAAAGGAGGAAGAAGTGCGTGCACCAGCTCCTCCTCCTTCCCAAATCTCCCTGGTCTTCACCCGCCTTGCCTTTTCTTTCCCCCTCCCCCCCCCCGGGCCTTCAGCTGTCTATGGAGAGGCAGCTGAAGGCTCGGGAGGGTGGGGGGAAGAAGTCCCACCCCAGAGGTCCAGTACCTAGAGGGCAGAAGTCCCACCCCCGCTCCTGGGTAACACCTGGTGCCAGATGGCCTTTTAGTTTGGGCACTTGGCCCCTAAAAGGTTCGCCATCATTGTATACCATTAATCAGATCTTCAACAAAACAGAAGTCATCTGCATAGGTCTTTAACTTGTAAGATTCTCCTTTACATTTCACACCAGTAATACTAGTTTTAATTCTAATGGCTCTATTCAGAACTTCCATCACAGTAATAAACAGGAGGGGGAAATTGGGCAAATGTGTCCCTTTTTTATGTTATACAAATCCCCCCCCCCATTTACTATAATTTGGGCCATCTGCATTTCAGTTCCTTAAATAAAGTTAATCCCCATCTCCATCCTTCTCAGTACTTCCATCATAAAGGTCCAATTTACTGTATTGAAAACCTTCTCAACATAAAGAAGATCATTGCTACTCCCCCCCCCCCCCAATGTTTCTCACAATATTCCATTGTGATGTTATCTTTAATCAGTTCCTGGCAAGAATCCATATTGGTCCTCGTGGATTATAGATTGTAAAAAAAAATTCAGTCTCTCTGCCAAGATACTTGCAAAAATTTTGTAGTCCATATTTAATAATGAAATCAGTCAGTAGTTATGTGGCTCTTTTCTGTCTGTAGAGATAATACATACATGTTGTCTGTGTGCATCACACAGATGGATCAGCACCTGAGTAGAGTCACATTCCAAAACCTTCTGCACTACAGCTAGAAATTTTTGTGGTAGCCTCCCTCCCTTTCCTTTCTGGACACACTCATGAGCCATTTCCATTAGTTCTTCTTCAGTTGCCAAAACAGTCGCCTATGTAAAATTATCTCTTGGATAATGATTATCAAATATTCTTAGTAGTTTTACTTATTCTTCTATTTTTTTACTTTTAATTGTTTTGGTCTTGAAAATAAAGAATTCTAGGTGTTCCTAACTTTTCTTGGCATAGTTATGGATAGTTTTGTTTTTGTTTTGTTATCTCAGTGGACACTAGGACTGTCTTCAAATGCTGTATGCAGCGTGGATGTTAAATTCCCCTCAGTGACAGATATGATAGATATTTACTATTTGATAAGAGCACATTAGTGATTACTCTCAGATTTGTCACAGCTTTACTTGTCAAAAATGGAAAAAATCAAGGGAGCTGTTTGAAATTGCAAAGTGTTGAGAGAGGCTTCTATTTCAAAGGTGATACCTCATGTGGTACACAAGCAAACTTAGCAAAGCACAAAGCAGTTTATGTCTCCAAGTCTTTTGTTGAGACTTTCAGTCTGTGTAGACATACATGATTGAAGTCTATATTACTGAGTTAGGATGCTTGCTCAGCAATGGAAGATATACCTGTTGATAGGCCTATTCACTAGGAAGATGCATAAAAATAAGACAGTGATAATATAGCATACATGAAAAGGTTAGGGGTTACTAGCCAAAAGCTATCACATATATCTCATTCTTGGAATGCTCATATCACACTGCACAAGGGACCAAGTATGTGTTACAGACTTAACCATGCTAACAATTGAGTAAGAATTTTTCTATATTGCTAACTCTTCTGTTTGTCCAGTCACTCCATGTACTCCACTAGGCAGAAATCAGTGTATTACTGTGTCCTAGTCAATAATTGGATTGAAAGATTCCTTGGGCTATATGTTGGAAATAGTTTTAATTCTGTATTACAATGTTTCAGAAACTGTCTCAACCATTAATTGGGTTTTCTCAGTTGTGTAGGATGTTTACCTGATAGAATGTGATGATCTTTTCAGAATATAGATGGGCTATGCAGTCAAAGGTGAAATGTAGAGATGTGTGTGTCTGTAATTTTCCACTTGAGAACAGCTTCTTGGCAAGTACAAACAACTCAGTCCAGATGGCCAGAGAGAGACAAAACAATAGAGAAGCCTAGGTGGGAAATCATCCTTGTTTACATAAGAAAACAATAATAAAGGCTGGTATGGGAAAGTAGATCACATGGTGGAGGATGAATAACAAGAGGCTGGGTTAGCATACATCACATACAGATCATCCAATCAACCTGAAGGTTAACACCCAAAAATTGGAAAGGGGCTGGACTGAGAAACCCTGTGCTTGGCATTGATATTATTATTATTATTTGCTTCCTTTGGATCGCACTTTTTCTTCTCTCATACTTTTCATACTTACCTGGCAGGGGAGATACCATAATCATGGATCTGTAGTTTTGTTCTTGTTTAGCCACATCAGCAAGATGTGATCCTATAGTGGACTGTATTTTACTTTGCATGTTGTTATTCTTTTTTTCAACAACAATAATAAAACTCAACTTTTAGAAGCTTGGATTTTTGCTCCCTGGTTCTGCTGGATTTACAAGCACACTACTCCACTAAAACCGAACAGATCTGTAATCTGATTGGATTTTCAGATTAGTCCCCTCATGTTTTGCAATCTCTTGAAGAAGAGATTTTGAAGCTAAGAGAGGACAGAATAAGTAGTTTGTATTCAGTTAATTTAGGAAAATAATGTTTTGATTTGAGAAGTGTCAACAAATTAATTGTGAAGAGATGGTTTTAAATGGTCAAGCTGGTCACTAGCTTTCAATTGTTAAGGAAAATATGTTGGTTTGCTATTACAGTCAGTCCTCTATATCCATGGATTTTTTTATCCATTGATTCAAGCATTCATCGCTTGAACATATTTTAAAAATATATAAATTCTAAAAAACAAATCTTGATTTTGCCATTTTATATAAGGGATACCATTTTACTATGTCATTTTTTTAATGGGACTTGAGCATCCACGGATTTTGATATTGACAGCGGGGTCCTGGAACCAAACCCCAGCTTATACCAAAGGCCTTCTGTATACATTTAAAATACATATATTTCTGTTTACAGAGATTTGGAGTAGCAGTATATTGTGTTTAAGAATGGTAGTGCTTATAGATTATTAGCTAGAGACAGCACCTATGCAAAATAATTTTTGCACATTCAGACACAACTCTGTTTTTGATGAGTCTTGGGCTCTCCCTAAATATAGCTTACTTGAGCTTTTTTATTGTCATCATTTTTATTGTGGCTCACCTAACATAGCCTTAAGGGCGTTTTCACACGGGGCAAAAGGAGGACGCTAGCCGGCCTCCCGCCGGCCTCACTCCGGCTCCATTTCCCGTGTGTTCAGACACGCGCGGCGGCAAACCCCGCCCCTTCCGGTGTCATCCCTGCGTCCGGCCGGCTTTTCGCTCCTTGTGTTCAAACACACGGAGCCCTAAGTCCGGCCTCACTCCGGCAGCGGCAAGCTAATTCCTGGCTAACTCCGGCTTCAGGTAATTCCAGGTGGCAAAAGGAATTAGCCTGCCGCCGCCGGAGTCATTCCGGTGTCAGCGGCATGGGGTCCAGCCGGCTTAGGGGAAGGGCTCCAGCCGGCTTTAGGGAGCCCCGTGTGAAAACGTCCTTAAGCAACAAGGCCATTAACATCATGAACTTGACACTGCAAGTATTCACCAAAGACTTTCACTACACTTTGATCTGCTTATTCTGCCTTAATAGCATTGGTTACAGGTGTCATGCCATTGAAAAAAAAGAAAACCCTGGTTCTAGTTTTTTTTTTTTTTTTTACCACACTCATGTCAGAATATATGACTTGTACTTCCATCATTGGTCCACTTGAATCTTGGATGGATGTCTCTACCTCAGCTGACAAAGGGGCTTCCATTTGAACCTGTTTGATTTCAGCTATGCATAAAATATAAATAATTGAATAAATAAAATACCTTCAACGGATGTTGATGAAGACACTGCATGGGCACCAAACATCAGTATACTATAATTGCTAATGATTGCTATGGCGTGGCAAGGGTTTCTCACTTCAGATAGATGGAAAGAGTGCCAATGGTACTTGACAATTTGATACTTCAATCTGAACTTGGTTGTGAATTTTATCAGTTATTACTCTGACTCTTTGGCATCAGTCATCAGTGTCAAATGTGTCAGATTCTTCTAATTGCAATACATGTGAATAGCTGGTGATGACAATACTCTAATACAGTGGTTCCCAAACTTTGGTTTTATAGATGTTTTGGACCTCACGTCCTAGAATTCCTGACTGCTGGCCAAGCTGACTAAGGCTTCTGGGAGCCAAAGTCCAAAATACATGGAGGACCAAAATTTGGGAACCATTGCTCTAACAGATGGTTGAGCCAAAAAAATCCACAAGTGAATATTGAATAAAGTTGTTCAGGATCAGCTTTTCTTAATGTGAAGAAGACTGAATACCAATACATTTACATTGCATCAGATAAGATATTTTTATAAAAACAGGGGAAGGCAATTTGAGGAAGATGTTCATTTATTTATATGGAGAGTTCAGATGTTGTACATGTTCTCTCCATTTCTGCTGTTGACAGAGACTAAAAATTCACTTGGACAAATTAGATGTATCTTATGGTGGCTTAGACAGTTTTCCTCATCTGCTTTGTCTATCATTGTTTTCCCAAACTATCTCACAAGACTGAAATTGCCCATTCATACTTTTAAGTATACAGTGATACATGTTCTTTCCTTTCTTTAATCCTGATTGAGCAAAGATTGGTTTTCTTTCCCCTAAAGGTGTATTTAGCTAATTTATTTCTATCTCAGACTAACTTTTTATTCTAATTTGTTTGTGGTGCGAAAGGTGAAAAGACTTATTTGAGGATGTCAGCATGAGTATCCTATGGTAGTCTTGCTACAGCTTGCTTGCAATTTGTCTGTAGCGCTACCACCAAAATCTCTAGATGTAGAAAATTCCAAAATACTGCTCTGCACAGGCATAGACCTGTGTGTGAATGCATATGTGACCTTTTGAAGAACCACAGTTACAGGCAAGCATCTACTGCAGGTAAAAATTGTTCTGTAATTATTGTACAGATAATACTTCAGTTGTACAGATACACCTCTGACGTGGAAGCTTATTTTTACAAAGCCTTTTTATGCTCTTCAGGCCCACCTGTCCTCAGACTACCTAGAAGTTTTTTTAGCTTTATCAGTACTGGGAGGATGGTGAAAGAAGGCTGGATGAGCACAGACTTCTGGTGTTTTAGGATTGTTGCAGCCTGTCTGGCATAAACAATGCAATAAGCTCGAGGTGAGAATGAAAGAGATTCTGCTCTAGTTGATCCTACTATGTGTACCTACCTACAACAGGGAAGTAAACATCAGTTACCTCCAGAATCCCTTATTGAGTGTAAATGAACAGGCAAACAGATAAAAGGTGAGAGTAGGTAAGTCTGCCTCATCAGCTACCTCCAGCATATTAATGAAGCATATATAGACATTTGGCCATCAAAACAGAAATCATAAGAAAAGTGGAGGCTGGTGAAAGTTAAAAAATAACAATTTATAGATGTATTTTGGAATAAGTTTTCAAATGGTCTCTAGAAGGTTCAAACTCTTCCTGTTTACTTGTGCAAAGCTTACCTAACCTGTTGTTTCATTCCCCCTTGCATATTATTTTGAATAAAAAGTTTGCTGAAATGTGTTGAACTACTCTTTTTTTGTGTGTGCAGGAACCTACCACCCTTCTATCCATATAATTTTTGTCTTGGGTACCAGATTTTCTGTTAAAGAAATAATGTCTAGAGACACATCTAATACCTTTTTGGTTGGCTGAGACACCAATTCTGTTAACTGGCATAATTTTGTGGTCTGAGAATCATGGAATACATACATTTTATTATCTCTTTATTGCAGTAAAGCATTATACTTCAGTTTGTGTACATCTAAGAAAAAATGGACAAATCGTACAAAAATTAGTGCTACTTTCTTGGAAGTTAGAGATACAAAATAAAGATCAGTTCTTAATGCATTCTGCACATTGGATAGAAATTAACTTTTTTCCCTGTGGCCTGCACCAGTAAAGCAGAAATCAGTTCTGTTCACCATTTTGGGCCAGTTTTCAGCTTCAACCAGGTAATGGGAGGTTGGGCAGGTAGTACAGTTAAGATGACATATTTGCATGCATATTTTATTCATTTTGGGCCTTTCCTAAAATATGGGAGGGGGTCACGGGGCTTAGCGAAGTGGGTTACGGAGCCTGCATATAGTCTGTGGGCTGCAGTTTCTCCACCCCTGTTCTAAGCAATATCAGAATATTTCTGATTTGTTTTGGGC
Organism: Phrynosoma blainvillii; assembly: GCA_026167975.1. Lineage (NCBI taxonomy): Eukaryota > Metazoa > Chordata > Lepidosauria > Squamata > Phrynosomatidae > Phrynosoma > Phrynosoma blainvillii. The sequence continues at coordinate 226,060,556 of JANUYF010000004.1, read as the reverse complement.
ACTATTCCTTTAGAATAGAAACAAAAACACATTCTAATTAATTTTCTTCACTGACAATGAACTGTTATCAGTTTGGTCTTGCCCAGATTGTACATCATAATCATCTGAATTTATTTATCACATAGATTAGTGCTGTTTAATGTTCAGTGTCCTCTCCAAATGAGTATATATATGTTATAGCCATCCTTACTCTCTTATTTGTAAGTGAAGCGAGACTGGACAATTTTCAGTGTATTTACTGCCACGTTTATATGTTCTTATCTCTCATGCTTTTCACCTCTGTTCTTTCATCAGTTATTTTTAAATGTGCTTAAAAAACCAAGTGTTCTTGCTAATGTTTTGTCTAGAAATAAACACGCTCCCTTTTTCTTCACATATTTGTCTTAATTTTGTTGCTGTCTTGCTACTAGCATGTCTGTGTCTAATTTTCTATTTTTCTAGTTTAATTCTTTCCTTAATATGTGATTTTGTACAATAACTGTATTTAAATGTCTTATTTTGGATTGTGTCCATTTTGTACAATAACTGTATTTGAATGTCTTATTTTGGATTGTGTCCATTTTGTAAAGTGCTTAGATTACCAAGTGCCTGTCTTTACCTTATCTTGATTTACTTCTTTGACAGCATGTACTGCAAATAGCAGTGGTTTGTTTATATTTGATTTTCAGAATCTATGCAATATTTCATTAGTATGGAACCTGGAATCAATATATTTAAAACTATGCTCACAAGAATCTTAAGTAATTTTTTAAAAGAGCTAATTCTTACAGGGACAAACCTAGCAGTTCACCGCATGTGATAGGGGTGTGTTCATGCCATTGCATGTAACATACATGACACATAGTATTTCATATGCATAATATAACCAATTCCAATAGTTTTTCAATTATTTTGAGGCCATAGGAACCAGTCATTGTGTGTGGTGGAAAAATCATATGTACATCTTCCATCTGTTCCAATTATAAGAAGTTGCAAATTTCACCAGTGATTTAAATTAGTGCAAAGTATTGTTAACTTTTTATTCTTTAGAGCAGCAAAAGGTAGATGTCCCAGCAGCAAAATGTAGCTGTTAATCAGGTATACAACCTGATTTAAAGAAGATTTGGTCCTGGGTTAGGATTTGGCAAATATAATGTCTTGTGGAGAGGTTTTAAGGAGTCTGATAAGATTCCTTTGCTTGACTAACAAGTTCCTCCGGTAAAAGATATCACTGTACCTCAAAAGAGAATAAATTAATATGAAACAAAATCCAATAAAAGTTGCACTCATCCAATCTGCAAATGATCAAATGACCAGATTAAAATACCTTATGTCTATTGGAGTACATTAACATATTCTTTTCCTCAAGGCTCTTGGTAAATTCTTTAATAAGTGTTAAATGATATTTCAGGCATTGTTAGATATTGATTATTTTTTTTAAAAAGAATATGAAACAGTCCTCTCCGCTGTTTTCTTGTAGTGTTGCTAACACATCAGTGGGGTTAAAAGTTAGGAATCTAGGACTTTATAGATGGGCATTTATGCTTATGTTAAATAAAATTAAAACATTAAGTTCAGTTTTAATATGTGTATAACTGCTATTCCGTCTGGATGACTAATGCTTAGAAAACATAACATTTTACTTTTGTCAATTTGCATTTCAATCAGGACTTAGAAATTTTCATTAAGAAAATTTCTGTATAAAGCACAATTCTTAAATAGGGTTTAATTTGTTTTTGTCTTTTTGTCACAGAGCACTATTAATCCTGTTGATGCAATATATCAACCTAGTCTGTTGGAATCTTCAGTGATCAGCACAATGCCTACTCAAACTGTCTTACCTTCAGGTATAGTATATGGAAACTACTGGTACAGAAATATTCTGAAACTTTATAGACTACTTAATATTCAGTACTAATAATAGAATTTTCTACTTTAGATGAATGTCTGACTTGTTAAAAAGATAGCATTCCTCCACTCACATATTTAGAAGATTCGTTCTTTGTGGTTTCTGTGACTCACATGTATAGGACTCTCTGCCCCAGCACAGTCCATCTTTGCAAATGTCTAGAGCCAGATCACTTTGGTTGAGAGCACATGCTCAGTATGGATCCCGCTCAAACCTCTTCAATTCTCTTTCATCCGCCATCAGAGCAGCATCATAGCAAACCTCTTGCATTACCTACTCTTACTTGATTTTTTTTTTCTTGACTTACCTCTGGTTTATGGCATTACAGCCTACTTTAAAAGGTCTGTCTCCTAGACATTCTATGTTCCTCTTTTGCTTGAGTGTGGATGAGTGCTCCCATTGTAGAATCTTTCCCACTAGGACCATTAGAACAGGGCATCACATCTGAAAGCCCTTCTCTGTGAGTCAGCTATTAACATGGCTGATTTCACTGCTTGAAACAGGCCTCTTTTCACAACTTCTGTGGGCATTGCTTCATGTGGTTTGGTACCATCAATTTCACCATATACTGTACTGATGGATTGCACTAGTACCAACAAAACATCCCTCACTCATCAGGGAACTTTAGTGCAGTCAACTTCAGATTCAGCAAGGCCAAGTCATCAGTGAATCCATATTTAAGGCTCTGTGTGAAATCTCTACTGCTCCCCTAAAAAGGAAGAAACCTTCTGTTGATTCTTTGGTTTGTAAGAAGAAATCCAAGTCTGATTTTTTTTCATACAGTCTATTATCCCACCAGAAAAGAGCCAAGTGTGTCCATATATATTTGGCTTATCCAAAGAAGTCGGATGCACTAATGGTGCCTGATACTGTTGATCTGATGGTACCATCTGTTCCCATTCTTCCAGTGGTTGTTGGTAACGCTTTCTGCAATTCTCCCTCTTATTGCGCCATGGAGATTGGTTTGCAATTATTGATCTCCAGGATGCATATTTTCATATTTGGGTTCATTTTTGCTTCCTCTGCTTTGATATTTAAAACCATTGCTTCCATTTTCACGTCCTGCCTTTCAACAATGTCACATGTTTTTAACAAGTGCATGGTGGCAGTGAGGGCCTTCCTCCATCTTCAGGAAGTCTCCATCTTCCCCCTACATAGATGACTGGCTTCTGAACTTTAGTTCCCAAATCAAGTTCTGTCATAGCCTCCATGTTACTATGTCTCTGCTCCATGATCTTGTCCTCCTTATGAACTCCAGGAAGTCACAGGTGTATCTGATCCAGTGAATCCAATACATCAGTGACATTCTGGACTCTCAATCGGGAAGAGCCTACCTGCCTCTTGACAGAGTGCACCAGATTGCAGAGGCTGCTGTCTGCATACATCACACTCAGACAGTGCGAGCAAAGGATATGCAGGTCCTCCTAGGTTGATGGTTTGACCGTGGAAACAGCCCCCTTCTCTGGGCTTTGCATGTGGCCTCTCCAGACCTTGTTTCTCTGTGTTTGTCCTGGAATTGGATGATCCTCTGATGAGTCTCTGGTTCCCCGACATCAGTTTTCAAAACCCATGAGAATAGTGACAACAGATTTGTCTACCCATGGTTGGGAGCTCACATTGGAACTCTAGTCATCAAAGGTGCTTGGTCTCCTCAAGAGAAGATGAACCCTATCAGCTTTCTCAAACTACTTGCTCTGGTTAAGGCTTTCAGAACCTTAGAAACTCTCCTTGCCAAAGGTTCTGTTCAGGTCACGATAGACAACATGATGATTGTTATTTACATGAACAAGCAAGGAGACACCCACTACTGGATTCTTCCCTATCTCAGCATTGAATTCTAGGATTAGTGCATTGTGAAGGACATCACTCCTATTGCAGTTTACTTTCAAGGACGGACAAAGTTCTGGCCGACACTCTCAGCAGATTGCAAACCTGGTCTCATGAATCAAAGCTGATTCACCGAGTACTCCTCGAGGTATTTGGTCATTGTTGCTATGCAGAGGTGGACTTGTTAGCCAGGGCAGACAGCCGTCAGTGCTCTGACTACTGCATCCAGGGGCCTCCTTTTCTGGGGGCATTAAGAGACATGTTTCTTTTTAATTGGAGCAGTCCTCCGTTTTGACTCATCACCAGTGGCGTGGTGAAGATAGGTATGATGACATGGATTGCATTCTATAGACACCGTGGTGGCCTCAACAGCTGTGATTCACCATGCTTCTGCACCTGTTTCCTTGTTGCTTTCGCAGACTCTCATTCTGTCACAATCACACCCAAGCTGACTGTCAGATGCAGCACGCAGATTTTCACACCCTTCATCTCACAGCTCAGAGAATATTCCCCTGGAGGCATTAGCCATCCTTTGCTCTGCACATAAACAATCAACCAGGAAGTCATACAGCTATAAGTAGAGGTGCATCCTCACTTTTCTCAATGATATTCATGTGGACTGACATTGAATGTCCATTAACCATATTCTTCAGTTCCTATCTTCCTTTGCATTGCAGGGCCTCTCCATCTCTTTAACAAGACCTTACATAACTGCTTTCTCAGGGCTTTATCTGACCTTGAGACTTCTCTTCTTGGTTTGTGCACTCTGATTAAGCTTTTCTTCACAGCTTTCATTAACACTTTTCTTTCATGATCTCCCATCGCTCATGCCTGGGACTTATGGGTGTCTGTTTTCCAGCTAATGAGATGTTCTTTCAAACACCTTGCCTTGTGTTACGAAGCTCCCACGAAATACTGTGTTCCTTGTAGCCATCAGCTCTGCCAGGAGGGCACGTGAGCTGGATGCTTTGCTGACCCTGCCACTCCTCTAATTTCACAAGAAGATTGTCCTATTTCCAGATGTCACTTTTTTTCTTCTGAAAGCGGCTTCCTCCTTTCATTTGTCTCAGCAGCTTTCACTTTTAACATTCTTCCTGAACCAATCCACAGATGACTAACAGTATTGCTACACGTTAGAAGTCAGATATGTCCTCCCACCTTCTATGTTGATTGGACATAACATTTCAGAAATTTCTCTAGACTTTTTGTCTGCTTTGGAATGCATAGGCAAGGTTGTCAAGCTTCCTTCCAGTGCATTTCCAAATGGGTGGTTCATCAGCTTACCACACTGCCAGAAAGCCAAAGCCGCCTCCTCTTTATTCTCATTCCACAAGGGCTATCTTCATCTCTGTTCCTGGCTGATGTGTCCATTAAAACTATCTGCCAAGCAGCTACTTAGGTTGTTCAGCCACTTAATTTTGGAAAGCATTATAGACTTGATTTTCAGGTCAGAAATTCTGCTTCCTTTGGCCTGTCTCACCCTCCCTCTAGGTGTTCATAGCTTGCTAATTTCTCATATGTGTGAGTCAGTGGCCATGAAGAAGATAAGTGGTTCTGTGAGTGGGCACCTGTGAACTCACACAACTCAACCACCTCCCCTCTATTGCTATGCTGAACTTGCTATGTTGCTGGCTGTTCTGGTAGACATAGAACTAAGGAGGTTTGAGTGGGAATCACACTGAGCATGTGCATAGTCTGCGCATGTGCAGAAATTCCCATATGTGTGAGTTTACAGGTGACCTCTCGAAGAACCACAGTTGCAGGTAAGCAGCCTGCTTGTCTCAAGCTTTTGGATGTGGGGAACCAGCATTTTTTTTTCATTTGCAGGACACCAGTACATGTGCCATATTTGTGTCCATTAGCTACAGTTGTTCTTTTCATGGAAACTTGCCACAGACTAGCTGTCAGTGGCTCAAGGACAGGCACTGGTGCATGGACCACCACTTTGAGTAGCACTGATGAAGAGTACATACCGTATTTTTCGGCATATAGGATGCACTTTTTCTTCCCCAAAATGGGGGTGGGGAAGCTGGTGCGTCCTATATGTCGAATGTACGCTCCCTCCGAGGCCGCGGCTAACGCGGGTGGAAGGAGCATCGCTTTGCCTGGGACCATGCTGCGGTCAGAGGACTCCTCTGACCCAGCATCACCCCAAGGAAAGCAATGTTGCTTTCCTTGGGACGATGATGGGGTCGGAGGATGCCTCCGACCCCAGCATTGCCCCATGGAAAGCAACGTTTTTTTCCTTGGGGCAGTGCTGGGGTCGGAGGATGCCTCCGACCCCAGCATTGCCCCATGGAAAGCAATGTTTTTTTCCTTGGGGCAGTGCTGGGGTCGGAGGATGCCTCCGACCCCAGCTTTGCCCCATGGAAAGCAATGTTTTTTTCCTTGGGGCGATGATGGAGTCGGAGGACGCCTCTGGCCCCAGCTTTGCCCCATGGAAAGCAACTTTTTTTCCTTGGGACAGTGCTGGGGTCGGAGGATGCCTCCGACCCCAGCATTGCCCCATGGAAAGCAACGTTTTTTTCCTTGGGGCAGTGCTGGGGTCGGAGGATGCCTCCGACCCCAGCTTTGCCCCATGGAAAGCAACGTTTTTTCCTTGGGACAGTGCTGGGGTCAGAGGATGCCTCCTACCCCAGCATTGCCCTATGGAAAGCAATGTTTTTTTCCTTGGGGCGATGATGGGGTCGGAGGATGCCTCAGACCCCAGCTTTGCCCCATAGAAAGCAATGTTTTTTTCCTTGGGACAGTGCTGGGGTCGGAGGATGCCTCCTACCCCAGCATTGCCCCATGGAAAGCAACTTTTTTTCCTTGGGGCAGTGCTGGGGTCGGAGGATGCCTCCTACCCCAGCATTGCCCCATGGAAAGCAACGTTTTTTTCCTTGGGACAGTGCTGGGGTCGGAGGATGCCTCCTACTCCAGCATTGCCCCATGGAAAGCAACTTTTTTTTCCTTGGGGCAGTGCTGGGGTCGGAGGATGCCTCCTACCCCAGCATTGCCCCATGGAAAGCAACGTTTTTTTCCTTGGGACAGTGCTGGGGTCGGAGGATGCCTCCTACCCCAGCATTGCCCCATGGAAAGCAACTTTTTTTTCCCTTTGGGCAGTGCTAGGGTTGGAGGATGCCTCCTACCCCAGCATTGCCCCATGGAAAGCAACGTTTTTTTCCTTGGGGCGATGATGGGGTCGGAGGATGCCTCAGACCCCAGCTTTGCCCCATGGAAAGCAACGTTTTTTTCCTTGGGACAGTGCTGGGGTCGGAGGATGCCTCCTACCCCAGCATTGCCCCATGGAAAGCAACTTTTTTTTCCTTGGGGCAGTGCTGGGGTCGGAGGATGCCTCCTACCCCAGCATTGCCCCATGGAAAGCAACGTTTTTTTCCTTGGGACAGTGCTGGGGTCGGAGGATGCCTCCTACCCCAGCATTGCCCCATGGAAAGCAACTTTTTTTTCCCTTTGGGCAGTGCTGGGGTTGGAGGATGCCTCCGACCCCAGCATTGCCCCATGGAAAGCAACTTTTTTTTCCTTGGGGCAGTGCTGGGGTTGGAGGATGCCTCCGACCCCAGCATTGCCCCATGGAAAGCAACTTTTTTTTCCTTGGGGCAGTGCTGGGGTTGGAGGATGCCTCCGACCCCAGCATTGCCCCATGGAAAGCAACTTTTTTTTCCTTGGAGCGATGATGGGGTCGGAGGACGCCTCTGGCCCCAGCATTGCCCCATAGAAAGCAACTTTTTTTCCTTGGGGCAATGCTGGGGTCGGAGGACGGCTCCGACCCCAACATCGGCCCAAGGAAAGCGTCCTGGAAAGCGTTGCCTTCTATGGGCCAACCCTGGAGTGGGAGGCGTCCTCCGACCCCAGGATCGCTCTAAGGAAAGCCTCATTGCTTTCCTTGGGCGGATGCCTGGGTCGGAGGTGTCCTCCAACTGTATTTGGTTAAGAATCTTTTTTTTCCTAGATTTTCCTCCGTTAAAATTGGGTGCGTCTTATATGCCGGAGTGTCTTATATGCCGAAAAATACGGTATATTCTAGCAATGTAGAGTTACAGAAACAGCCTGGCTCTTAATGACCTGACAATTTTTTTTTTCTATGTGCTAAAGTTTATATTGGATCCTTTCCTCTTGTTTTCAAATGGATTAAATGTTTTACAAGATGTGCTTGGTTTCTAGCTAGATCTGGAAAACTTTCTTAAATTCTTTCTGTTTGTATTCCTGATCATGATTGTGATGAAGGTGATGTCATGCAAAACCTGGACACTTGCTTCTCCTATTTCATTTGTTACTTTAATGTCTTGTAGAACCAGCTCAGCTTTGCAAATCAGAACAGCGACCTTCATCCTTGGCTGTTGGACCTGCTATAACATTACTTGGAAATCACCAGACTCCAACACCAAATAGTACAGGTATAGCATGATTGTCTTGTTTTAAAATCTGAAATTGAATTTGGTAGTTTGGTGTTTGTGAAGAGTTTAGTAACATAGATGGTACTATGTATTTTACTTAAACAGTCTTGCTGGTGAAATGCATGAACAACTTTGATGGATCCGGCACAGCTGCATTGCAAAACAAAATTGCTTGGGGGTGGGTGGGTTGATTTTTCAAAATCAGAAGTGACTTGTTCAAAAATAAATTTGTTTATTCAAAATGAGGACAGAGCTCTGTTTCATTTTTTAAAAGCCCCTCACTTTGTTTTAGAACAGAATTAGCGCTCTCATAGAGGCTTCATGTAGTGTGATTGTCCTTGTTTTTGAGTGCCCACAGTGTAATTGGGTCTAGGTGTGTGGTTGTTTCCAGGGATCACAAAAATGAGAAGGGCTGCTTCTGGCCTATCCTGCTATACTGATATTGGAGAGAACAGAATTAATGCAGTATATTTATCTAGTCAGCTGGATATCCATCATCCTCTTTTCTCCAAGGAGCTTCCAATTGCATATAAATGTGAAAGACCCCCCACTAACACCACTGAATGTTGTATTGGATAGTGAAAATGAAGATGGGGGGTGGTCTTCTTTTGTAGCATGTGAATTGGTTCACTTGTTTAATGAATCTTCTTTATTTTTGTACTAGTGTGACTGGCACTCTTTGGTGTTTTAAAAATTATTTTTATTGATTTCCAAGTCTTTATAAGATATTCAAACATTACAGTGCAACATAATAACAAATATTACAATAACCATAGGATGTGATGTTACTCAGTGATCATTAGTTTGTGTGATTCTGTGAGTGGGATTTGCCTGGAATCAGTTCAGTCTTTGCGTTGAGTTGTAAAGTGTCCTTCCAGAAGTTGCTGTGAGAGGCCGGAGGTTGGAGGTGGTGTGAATGTTCATTTACAGATTCAATAAAGAGCCCCCAAGCCTCATAAAAAGTGTCCTGTTTTGAATGTCTGTTACAAAGTCTCATTGTAGTGGAAAGTTTTTCCATTAACCATAGGTTCCTTACCCTTTCCCACCAACATTTAGTCACCTCAAGTCTCGCAGCTGTGATGAAAAAATTGATCAGTTTCTATATTTAAGCATGACATTTCTAGCAATAAACACCAAGAGTAAAACCAGGGCCTGGCAAAATACAGGGTTTGGAGTGTAATACATGAGATCTGGTATAGAAATATGTGCCAAAACTCCTGTACCTTGGGGAATTTAACCCACATGTGAATATAGGAGCAAGGGTCCTTGCATCCTCTCCAGCATTTCATTGAGAGACTCCGTACCATTTTTGATAGCAGAATGGGAGTAAGATGCCACCTATGTATAGTTTTGAGAAAGTTTACTCTTGTGGGTGCTGACCTAGACTTAAATGGGGGTGAGGATCATATACGTGTCCAGGTAGATTTCGGTATTGATAGCTTTAATTCTGATTGCCAGACTGGACAGACTGGCCCTTCACATGTGTATTCCAGCAAATGCCTGTGTGTATATGCCATGATTCCTTTAGTCTGGGCTGTAGTTTTTTACAAAAAGTCTCATATTGGGTGAATGGCCGTGAGAGTACCCTGACAGTGCCTGTTCTTGACATGAAGGGGACTGGCACTCTTTGTTTATGATACCTGAAGTTTTGTGATTGTGGGCAGATTTGCATCTAAGTGCCTATTATGTGTTTCTTCCATCTCTCTTAATTCTTATAAATATTTTATAAGTAGCTAATAATCTTGAATTTGATGAACTAGCATGTATTGAGGCACACCAAAAACAGGTTGTATAAAGATTAAATTTTTTGTAACTTACTGTAAATTATTTACAATAATCAATACAGGAAGTGGACAATCGGCACCTAGCAGCAGCTTAACTTCTCCGAGCCATGTCAATCTTTCTCCAAATACTGTTCCAGACTTCTCCTATTCCAGCAGTGAAGATGAATTTTATGATGCTGATGAATTCTATCAGAGTAGTTCATCCCCAAAGAGATGTTTGGAGTAAGTGATAGAAAGCCTACACAGAGTATTTTCTTTTGAGAATTGATGGAAGTTGTGTTATATGTGGATCTGAATCCGGATATTCCAATCATTTAATGCAGAAGTGCTTAAGGCAGCACTTTCATGAAGCTATCCCAGCTTTCCAAAATACAATTTTACGATAATTTTTTACACCAAAAGTATTACTTTCACAGCATCCATATTGTGAGGTAACTATAGCAATTAACTCTTCAGAGATGTTGCATTTGGAAACTCTGCACTAACTCCTATAGATGCTATTGGAGACTAATTTTTTTTATCCATTAATTTCTGTGAGTTCATGCAGCAGAGCCAGGCCGTCCCCAGATTAAAAAAATCCACTTCAGCCATAACTTTCATGCAGCTGCATGTCCTCCTAGAATAAGATTTATATGTGGTCAAAAGCTTGACTAGCATAAAGTGATATTCTAAACATTTCTGAAAGGAACTTTGGGTTGATTCCAAAAGTTAAGTAAGGGAAATGCTGTTCATACAGTGGAGCTTTTATTCCCTCTGTTATCCACTGCAGCCCCCTGTGCTCCTCAAAAGGCCCCAGGAAAAACTCATTGAATCAATGGAACTTAATGTTGACTTGTTAGGTCTATGATGATTGGGACTAATGGATGGATTTAGGCTTGTGTAAGGAGAGAACTAACACATCGTATAGACAGCCTGCAGAAAACACTTCCTGTTGTTGAGGCTTCTTCCATCTGACTTAACGGCAGTTCCCTCCTTGTGTTGGCATCTGCCTCTTCCACATATCATATCAAGACTTTACTGTGGTTTCCTGAACCCCTTCCATGAAGCTTTTAAGGGATTCAAGTGGCTGCAGGATATAGAAAGAGGTGGGAAAGCCCCACTTTGTCAGCATCCTTTCTGCTTAATGTATATATTTATATTTAAAGTTCATTTTATATATGGACGTTTATAGAATGCAAGTTTGCTTTGGTCATTGTGTCATTCTTTTAAAGGTGTAATTATTTTAGCTGTTTGTTTTAAATGTGTGTATCCATTTTCTCAATTAAACTTTTGTGAGAATTCTTTAGAGTTTTGTGTTTAGAATTGTCAAAAATGTATTCAACTATAAGAGCTTTGTTTCCTTCCATAGTCCTTCAGGGACCGGGGCAATCCTAACACGTAGCAGCACAGGAAGTAGTATGAAACGACCAGACACAGCAGAATCTCTCAATTCTTCCATGTCTAATGGAACAAATGATGCTGGTAAGAGAAGTTCACAAATTTTACATGAGCAAAATAATCTCAATAGAATTTGTGTTATGTTGATTAAAATATAGATACCAAAAATGGGGAAAAGAAGGCATATGCTCTCTTTATAATAGGCATGGTTTGCGATACTGAGAATTTTTTATTTTACCTTTTTTGAGCTATTTTTGCAGTAGACAATTTAAAATATTCATTTTTACAGATCTGTTTGATCCTATCGATGATAGAGATGATGATGCTGAAGGAGAGTCAGTGGAAGAACACAAAAGTGTTATCATGCATCTCTTATCACAAGTTAGGTTAGGAATGGATCTAACAAAGGTAAGACTGAAAAACAGCTTCATGAAAAATGAAAGTTAAATCAGTGTTAGTGGCTTTAGTTAGTTCAAAGGTGAAAATGGTTCAGTCATTGAATAAATACAATATTTGTGTGTTAGTGCAGGGCCATTTTGTTAATCAAATCAAAACTATGTATCTCCTGTATCCCAAACGGATACAGATGTGTAATGAGCTAAAACTACTGATGAGTTAAAATCTGCACATGCTGATCTTGACCTGTTTTTAAGTAACATACAGAGTACTGTGTATCTTCATATTCAACACAGAAAGACAGTAGCTTCCAACTATTATGAATATGCAAGGATGCTTACACACAGTGAAATTCCCTCTGCTGCTTCCCATGTACAAGCCCATGACCCTTCAGAAAGTTTCTTCTTGAGGGTTTCTCACCTTCAGGAGAGACTTCAAAGATGGTGACTTGGGCCTACAGTGAGGAGAAGGAGAGAGGGAATTGCCATTCCACAAGTATAGTTGTTGGATGATTCCATGTTTCTAAGAGTCTTAGTGCTTTATCACTGAAAGATTAAAAAATTTACAATTGGAAAATCCAGTGGTGAGGAAGTAGTTGTATTGTCTTAAAAATTGATTCTTGACCAGTTTTAGGATGTATTTCATCTTAAAGCAGAGAACAAAAAAATAATAATAGAAAATTATATTTCTGTCGTCTTTGAACAAGAATAAAAAATTAACAACATTAAAATAAAACCAGCATATAAAATATTTCTTACAGATAATGACCATAAGATTACCTGAATGTTTTAAAAATCTTTAGATTTTTTTTGAAGGCCAATATGCTGATCTTAAGGCTCAGGCAGATCTTTAGGCCAGAGTTAAAAGAACCTGTGGCCTTCCATATGTTAAGAATCTACTCTCCATCTACCCTAGCCAAATGGCCAGAGATGGTGTGGGACTCCAGCATCTTTAAAAACCACAATTAAATACCCTGATCCCAAACAATGTAAAGTTGAGCGCCAGCATCTTTAATTTGGTTTGAAAGTGAAGCGCCAACGGCTGCAGAATACATGCAGTGTGATAAGAGTGCCTGGTTGAAACAGGTGTTCTTGCATTCTGTACCAGTTGAGGCTCCCAGATTGTTTAGGAATCCTTACAAAGAGTGTAACACAATATCTAGCTTAGTTGTAATCAACACTACATCACTGAGGTAAGAGCTGCTTTTTCCAGATAAGATTTCAGCTGGAAAACAAAGTCACAGTGTTAAAAAGCACTCCTTGCCATGGATATTATGTTGTCCTTCAGCAAACATACTTAGAGAGCATTCTCAAACTCTACGTGACCTCTTAGGAAGTTGCAGCCCCGTCCAGGACAAATTGTAATTTAAAATTACTGAAATATCAGTGGGACATTTAAAAAAAATTAAAAGCTAAGAATGATAGCATCAGTTTAACCTTCCTAAGAAGGAGTTGCATCATCAGTGTGCTGCCACAGAAAAGGCCCTGTCCTCACATTATCACCAGCCTATGTTTTCTAGATGTTAGGGCCAAAATGTTCTTACTAAAAAGTAACTTCTATTAGCAAAGGGGAAATTCACAAGCGTTACTTATTACTCTGCAAAGGGATCTTGTAGCACATTTGAGACTAATGGAAAGAAAGAAGCTGGTAGCATGAGTTTTTGTAGACTTGAGTCTATTTCCTCAGATTGCTCAGCCATGCCATACAGTAAACACAAGTCTGTGAAAGTTCATGCTACCAGTTTGTTCCTTTCTTTCAGTTAGTCTCAAAGATGCTACAAGATCCTTTTGCATACTGATTTTCCAGACTGACACAGCTATGTCTTTGAATTACTTAATTACCATGATTATTTCACATATTAAATGTGCGTTACTTTCGTAATAGTTTTTAAGCCTTAAATAGCTAAAATGGTCCCAAATTCCCCTCCCCGCACATTATCTGGAAATACTCCTCAAGGTAAACATTACCTGTTAAAAGAAGCCTATTACCAAATAAGTAGCACACTGAAGTAATGATAGCTGGAATTCACTAAGGCAGTTACAAATGTATCACCTAGGGTTACATATTTGTGATTGGTTTACAGTCCCCTACATAATCTCTAGCTACGTAGTCCCATATCATGCTCCCCCAATCCCCATTTACCAGGCAGCAGCCACTGCAATTGATGGGAGTCTGTTCCTCTGTCAGGAAGTAGCTGACTGATGTTTCCCCCTCTCTTCATCTGAGTGATGTCTGGTGTAAGAGGGGATTGCAGGGGCAGGCTGGGAAACACTAAGAAGCTACATAACTGTGGTGGCTACATAGCTGTAAGCTGGTAGAAATAATGGCCAGATTTTTTAATGTGGTAGTTCCAGGTTCCAAGCAGTGCCTTGTAAACAAATCTCAGTTACAGGCTGGCTCTTTGAAGAGGAAAAAAATTCTGCAGATATTCTGGCTCTGAACTATTTACGGCTTTATAGATAATCATGAAGATCATAATTTTTGCGTGAAAACACACTGTAAGCTGATGCAGTTTTGCTGTGTGCCTTCAAGTTGTTTTTGACTTATGGCGACCCTGGAGCCAGCATAGTGTTGTGGTTTGAGTGTTGGATTAGGACTCTGGAGACCTGGGTTCGAATGCAGGCTCAGCCATGAAACCTACTGGGTTACCTTGGGCAAGTCACTCTCTCTCAGCCTCAGAGGAAGGCAATAGCAAACCTCATCTGAACTAATCTTGCCAAGAAAACCCCATGATAGGTTCACTTTAGGGTCACCATAAGTTTGAAATGACTTGAATGTACACAGCAGCAATAACAAGGCAAACCTATCACAGGGTCTTCTTGGCAAATTTCTTCAGAGTGGGTTTGTCATGGACATCCTCAAAGGCTGAGAGAGCGTGACTTGCCCAAGGTCACCCAGATTAATAACATTAAGTAGGCCCTTAGTATCTGCTGGGTTTTGGTTCCAGGACCCCCCCCCCCCCCATGGATACCAAAATCCATGGATGTTCAAGTCCCATTAAATACAATGCATAACAAAATAATGAACCTTATATAAAATGGGAGAAGCAAGGTTTGCTTTTTGGAATTTATATATTTTTTAAAATTTTCAAGCTGTGGATGCTTGAATCCGTGGATAGAGTAAGATGAAATCTGTTGACCAGGTGACAGACTAGAAGAATAGTCAGAGTATATCTCTTAAAATTTGCAAGATCAAACCTCGTTACTGCTGAAATGGCAGCACTCACCTGTGCCACAAAACACAAATGGGCTAACCACAACAAGAAAAACATAGATATGTTGACATCTTGCTTAAATGAACAGCTCTTAGTCCTTGAAGAAGGTTATCAGCCAACCAATTTTTACCAATCACATGTTCACAGTGATGAGACTTGAGCTATGAGTTGAGCAACCAACGCTACCATAGTTTTTTGTGGTTTTTCGGGCTGTGTGGCCATGTTCTAGAAGAGTTTCTTGACGTTTCGCCAGCATGAAGATGCCAGCCACAGATGCTGGCGAAACGTCAAGAAACTCTTCTAGAACATGGCCACACAGCCCGAAAAACCCACAAAAAAACTATGGATGCCGGCCATGAAAGCCTACGACTTCACAACCAACGCTACCCTTTCTCACTCAGCCTAAGGCAAACATTACCTTCTTTCTTTGTGTTAAGAAGCTGACAACTTGTCCACTTCATCAAGGCTTTGATCTAATGGGGAATGACTTCCCCCCCACCCTGATGTGCAGAAGCAACAAAATAGTTCAAAGTGTTGACCCAAACCCACTTGCTAGCTGCAGCTAGAATGAACCTCTTGAATCAGTGGGAAGTTGATAAGTCAGCAGCTAGGTTAGTTCTGTGATCAGTGGGTCTGTTCTCTTTGGGGCTAGCAGTTTGATTTAGGCCATGTGTGAGTTATATGATGTAATTCTCATAATTGAGTTCCAAGAATATTAAGTATCAGAGTGGAATTTTAATAAGAAATATAGGTTTCTTCTGCTGAAGATGCTGAATGTAGATTTGTAACATTATTTTGTCTGTCCAGTTTTTATGCAAAAGGAAGAAAAACCCTCTGGTAATGGGAAAGTTTAGGGTATGTGTACATAGAAAGTGACTGTATTTATGTAAAGCAGATGCACCACATTTTTAGTACCTCTCCCTCTAAAATGTCAAATCTTGCTAAGACAATTTCACTGCTTTAAGACTTCTTTATTCCAGTATCGCAAAACAAAACAAAAAAAACCCAAAAAAACCAAACCCATACCAAACAACAACAACAGCTAAAGTTCTGTGTTTTTCTTGCCTCAGGTGGTCCTTCCAACTTTTATTTTGGAAAGAAGATCACTTTTAGAAATGTATGCTGACTTCTTTGCACACCCAGACCTATTTGTAAGGTATACAGGATTTTCATTATACACTGACTTTTTGTCTGTGATTGCAAACGTGATACTTTGTTGCATGAATCTAAACAAAAGCATGTCTATGTAGTTTCTACTTCAGTATATGGTTTGGTTTCAGTATAAGAATACTTATTAATTACCTGTGTTTTCTCTAGTATTAGTGACCAAAAAGATCCAAAGGACCGAATGGTTCAAGTGGTAAAGTGGTACCTCTCAGCTTTCCATGCAGGAAGGAAAGGGTCTGTTGCTAAAAAGCCTTACAATCCCATCTTGGGAGAGATCTTCCGATGTCACTGGGTGTTACCAGACATTGATCAAGAAGATAACATGGTTAGTAAAATCACTAAGTGAATTCACATTACTTGTAAATCATTTTGCTAATAGGTCATATTCTCCTTCAGATTTCCTCTACTGTGAAGGACAAAACATAAACAAAAGATGAAGATCAGGAGAATCATAGTATCATAAAGCTGAAAGGGTCTGTAAGGGTCATCTATGTAAGAATACACAATTAAAACATTCCTGAAGCATGGCCATCCATCCACTGTTTCAAGACCTCCAAAGAGAGTCCACCATCCTGTGAGACAATCTGTTCTACTGTCAAACAGTTCTTACACTCGAGACGTTCTTCCTAATGTATACATGATATTTCTTTTTCTGCAATTTCAGTCCATTGGTTTGTGTTCCAGTCTGTAGAGCAGTAGAAAACAAGCTTTTACATTACAGCTACCATGTTTTCCCCAAAATAAGATACTGTCTTATATTTATTTGGCCTCAAGAAGACGCACTATGGCTTATTTTCAGGGGATGTCTTATTTATCCTGACTCCGCCCTGATGCCGTGTGCCTGTCCACACACTGTGCAGCGTCAGGGCGCCCTCTTGACGCAGCGTGCATGCATGCTGTGCCAAAAGGGCGCAAAAGAGCCGAGGTGGCAGCTCAAAAGGCCAGCTCTTTGTTGCCCCTGAAAGGGGGGCTCAAAGGGCTGCTCCTTTCGGGGGTGGCAAAGACGAGGATCGTGGCCGGAACCCTTTGACCTGCAGCCATGGCTCTTTTCTGGGCTGCCCCTGGGAGTGGTGGATCCACTGCTCCCAGGGGCAGCCCAGAAAAGAGCCGTGGCTACGGCTCATAGGCCGTTTCTTTGCTGCCCCAAAAAAGAGCGGCCCTTTGAGCCGTTCTTTTCGGGGGTGGCAAAGACAAGGATCGTGACTGCAATCCTTTGAGCTGCAGCTGCAGCTCTTTTCTGGGCTGCCCCTGGGAGCAGTGGATCCACCACTCCCAGGGGCAGCCCAGAAAAGAGCTAAGGCTGCAGGTCAAAGGGTTCCGGCCATGATCCTCATCTTTGAGCCGCTCTTTTGGGGTGGCAAAGAGGAGGCCCGGGGCCATGGCCCTTTGAGCCCCCACCCACCGCTCCCAGGGGCAGCCCAGAAAAGCCGCCCCGTCTACATCGGCCCTATGTCTTATTTTCGGGGTATGGCTTATATTGCACAAATGCTTAGAAATCCTGCTACGGCTTATTTTATGGGTATGTCTTATTTTTGGGGAAACACGGTATTTAGATATTTGAGCATCAGATCTATCAAATCACCTTTCAGTCTTCTCTGAATTAAACATATCCAGCTCCCTAAGCCATTCCCCAAAGGCCTTGGTTTCCAGACTTTTTAGCATCTTGTTTGCTCTTCTCTCAACATATTCCAAGTTGTTAATATTCTTCTTGATCTACAAGTTCAAGACGTGTTGTCTTATTGTCTGCTACTGTAATAGTACCACAAAGTAACGGTATTGTGCTGTACTGCTTTTGTCAGACCTCACCTGGAATATTGTTTACAGTGCTGAGTACCAAAGTTTAAGTAGGATATTTATGTGCTGCAATGTGTCCAGAAGAGGGAGACTGAGATGGTTAAAAGTCTGAAAATAAAATCCTATGAGGAATTGTTCAAGGAGCTAGTATGCTTAGCCTGGAGAAAAGAAGATTGAGATTTGATAAAATAGCCATCTTCAAGTATATGAAGGACTGTCATGTAGAAGATGACAGGTTTGCTGCTGCTCCAGAGGGTAGGATCTGAATTCATGGATTCATATTACAAGGAGATTCTAGCTAAACGTTATGAAGAACTTCCAGATGGTAAGAGCTGTTCAACCTTGGAAAAGAATAACTCAGAACATGGTGGATTCTCCTTCAGTGGATATTTTAAAACAAACATTAGATCGCCACCTCTTGTGTGTATTTCAGCAGTGGATTCCTGCATTGACTAGAAGGCCTTTGGAGTTCCTTCCTGTTCTGTAATTCTTGGATGAAAACAATGAAAGTTACAAAGATGAAAAGGAAATAAACAGAGCACCTTAGAACTTATAGTCAGAATAAATGATGGATGACTATCACTTCACATTCAAGAAGCAGTATCATTTGAATTAAAAAAAAATTGGACCTTTCAGCACACATTATCTGAAAACTTTTAAGCATTTCTCTGCAACCATGAAAAAACACATTTTCAGGAGCCATACTATGTTCAGATTTCATATATTTACTTTAGTGTTTGGCATAAAATATCCCATATGGCATAGAACACTGAACTGTAATTTAGTAGGTTTCATACTTACTATATTCCTACATGAAATCTTACTAACTCAAACCCTGATTCTTAACTGCTGAAGCAGGTATTAGAAACCATGTGCAGACTTTGGAAATTAGTTTAAGTAATGGATCCTATTAAAATTGGGCAGTATACCCATGTGAAATTCATCTTTTGTTCTCACCCATAAAGCTTTAGATAGAAGTATACACAGTAAAGCCATCGGTCTTGTAAAATTGGAAAAAAATTTCTTTCAGGAAACAGTTGCAGATGGACCACTTCCATGGGTTGCCCAAGATAATGTATCTTTTGTAGCAGAGCAAGTTTCCCATCATCCTCCAAGTAAGTTGAATACGTTTGCATTATTAATTTTTTTTAAAAAAACTCTTCAGCATTAATTTCTATCAGCGATCGTTGGCCACCAATATATTTTGAAAGTGCAGCCAATCTTCCTCTGCAGACCATTTACTAGAGACGCAAATAACCATTTACATATCACAAGTGCTTTTTGCTGAAATTAGCGCTTTATAGTTTTAACAATCTTATGTCTTTCCTTCAAGTTTCAGCATTTTATGCAGAGTGCCCTAATAAGAAAATACAATTCAATGCCCACATCTGGACCAAGTCAAAATTCCTGGGAATGTCTATTGGTGTTCATAATATAGGCCAAGGTATGTCTATCACAATTCTGTAATTCCTCTGCTATGCAGTTTCCATCCTGTCAGCATATTTGTGATAAATTATTTGTTGAACTCTTTTAATGGCAAGAGAAGATGGTTCTGTTTGAAGGCTGGTAGTGATCTTGGGCAATTGCCCCAAATCGATTACAACCATTTGGTTCTTAGTTTTCATTTTAAAATTTTGTCCCTGTATTGCTTGCATGGAGCATTATTAACAGGCTCCAGGGTGGGACATCTGTAGATTATACGGCTGTATATTGCCACTATTATGGTTTAGTTATTTTCCTTGTTTATAATTGACCATTATTTCTTGCCAAATACCCACCAAGTTAAAACTAAAAGTGCTCTGTGCTGTCTATTCTGAAAGTCATCATAAATGGTCTTGCCTTTGACCTTCCCTTCTTCCCTCTACATGCTGAGTAAGACCAGAATGCCTAGGGTTGGAGTTGGATGTTACAGCTATCTCTGATTTCTTCTCTGCTTTTTGGCTTTAAGTTAATTGCCAGTTAAGGCAGAAGAACTAAAATCAACATGTAACTGATGTTAACGAACAATGTGCTACATCAGGGGTAGGCAACCTTTCCCCTTTAAGGGCCGAGGGACTTCAGCTCCCAGAATCCCAGGAGCTACTGGCCAACATGGGACTATTGGCCAACATGGCTGAGGCTTCTGGGAGCTGAAGTCCCTCAGCCCTTAATGGGGAAAGGTTGCCTACCCCTGTGCTACATAGTTCACCATACGCAGTGACAGTGGAAGAGAGAGATAATGTGTGTACAGTGGGCCCTCTGGATCCACTGGGGCTTGGTTCCACGAGTCCCCCATGGATACCAAAATCTGTGGATGTTGTAGTCCCATTATATATCGTGGTGTAGTAAAATGGTATCCTTTACATAATAAAATGGCAAAATCAAGGTTTGCTTTTCAGATTTTTTTTTTTAAAAAAAAACCTATTTCCAACAATTTTTGGTTGAATCTAAGGACACAGAATTTTTGGGGACAGAGGGCCAACTTCAGCTCCTGTCTGAGGTATAATGGGAGTTACAGATCAGCATCTGAGGGACCACCATCCATGTTATAGAACAGGGGTAGGCAACCTTTCCTCTTTAAGGGCCGAGGGACTTCAGTTCCCAGAAGCCTCAGCCATGTTGGCCAATAGTCCCATGTTGGCCAATAGCTTCTGGGATTCTGGGAGCTGAAGTCCCTCGGCCCTTAAAGGGGAAAGGTTGCCTACCCCTGTTATAGAAGATCTCAGATATTTCCAGTTTAAGAGAAGGAAAAACATTCAGCTAACGGAGCTCAGTAAAACATATGCCAGAACCTTCAGTGTGCAGCTTCCAACTGAATCCCATCATATTTATTGAATGGTCTGATTTTGGAACCTTTTTGTTACCATGGAGTATTGCTGAAACATGAGACAGTTATCACAACATGCATAATTTTAGTTGGCACAGTAAGTCTTAGTGGGGGGGGGCACTTTGTAGTCCTGCCTAAATCACTTGAAGTGGTAAGATAATAAATTCTGCCTTTGGGATTTTCTTGCAACTTGGATCTCTGAGTTGCAGTTTCCCATATTCATCTTTTTAGCCTGTCATGTTTTCCTGTATAAAAAAGATTGTTTCTTTGATTCTCATAACATCTATTCTTTACTGCAGGGTGTGTGTCCTGCCTAGATTATGATGAGCACTATATTCTGACTTTCCCCAATGGTTATGGGAGGCAAGTGCTACTTTATAATTTTTGCTTATTTTCTAAACAGTTGTAATATTCCCTTTTCTACTTCTTGAGTGGTCTCTTCTGTTATCTTCACAGATCTATTCTCACAGTGCCATGGATAGAACTTGGAGGAGAATGTAGCATTAATTGCTCCAAGACAGGCTATAATGCTAGTATAATCTTCCACACGAAGCCTTTCTATGGAGGGAAAAAGCACAGAGTTACAGCAGAAATTTTGTAAGTATATACAGTAGTCCCTCCACATTTATGAGTTAAACATTTGCAAGTTTCATTATTTGTGGATTACTGTATTTGCTGCTACCTCCACTGCTGGCATACAACACTTCTAACAGGGACTTTGAAACACCAGTTTTGCTGACAGGAAATTGGAACTAGCAAGGTGGCTGGGCCGTCACTTCCGCAGATGTGCGGAGGGGGGATGGGATGGGACAGATGCCTCATTTCTCCTCCCACCCTCCTGAAGGAGTGAAAGCGCATTGGACCAGTCTCAGCATACCCACCAGTTTAGGTACTTTTTTGGCAAGCTAAATATGGTGTGGGGAGGGATAAAGATATTTGTAATGTTTCCACCATCACAGGGATCTAGTGCCCCTTACCACCACAAAAGTCAAGGGCTGGCTGTACATGAGTTTTGATTGTGGTATAAAGTGTGTTACTGTAGTAATAGATGTCATAAAACTATGTTGTTTTGAAGGTACTGTAATAGTATTTGCAAGCATCAAGAAAGAATGGCATCTTTTCTTTGTTTTAGTTCTCCTAATGACAAGAAATCCTTCTGCTCAATTGAAGGAGAATGGAATGGTGTCATGTATGCAAAATATGCAACAGGGGTAAATACACTTTTTCTTATGTTGTGTAATTTAGAGCATGTTGTTGCATTTCCCTCCTGTAAAAGCAAATATTGATTATCCAAACAATATTGTGTAAGTTTCTCTTCCTTTATTATGAAATTAAGGCTTTTGAGATCCGGAGAGCATGCTTTAGGATTAATATCAAAGGCTGGATCATGGCTGTTAGTGGCATCTCTGCTATGAAACTTCTTTCAGTTAGGGACAGTTGTAACTGGACAGTATTGTGTTTGACTTGGCGGGCAGAAATACAGCAGATATGAATAGCACAAGGATATATAATCAAAATCTAGGTGAAGAGCAAATTTTAGCTAAAAATATAACCAGTAATAGAAGTTTTTTTATTTATTTAGGAGAATGTTGTCTTTATAGATACCAAGAAAATGCCTACTATTAAGAAGAAAGTCAGAAAACTAGAAGATCAAGAAGAGTATGAATCCCGCTGGTAAGAACTTACTAGTTTCTTTTTGAACCTTCAGGAAAATAAGCAGAAATCAACGTGTCTTCACTGGCTTGAATAAAAAATAATTCAGATTGACAGAAAATATGGGGTGTAGGTGGATCAGTAAGATTTAGGAGCATATTTGGCCATCTCAGTCTTATTCTTCTGTTACTTGATAGCAGATTTCTGTTTATTCATTCATAAAAGATAATCAGAATACTTTTCTTTGACCCATACTGTGGCCACTTTTTGTAGTTTGTAAATCATGTACAATTTAAGTATTTTTACTATTTAACATGTTTTCCTAGCCTATGGAAAGATGTCACATACAATTTGAAGATAAGAGACATTGATGCAGCTACTGATGCTAAACACAGGCTTGAAGAAAGGCAAAGAGCTGAAGCCAGAGCCAGAAAAGAGAAAGAGATTCCATGGGAGACACGGGTAAGATTTATTCAACCAGTTGTTCCTCTGCAAATCTCACTGTTCCTGCAATGGGGCTTCTAAAGTGCATGTTCTTCTCTTACAGCTGTTCCATGAAGATGGAGAATGCTGGGTTTACGATGAGCCACTACTCAAGCGACTTGCTGCCAATAAATAAGTGGGCCATGCCTTGGCTTAGTGGCACTAATTGTAACTTCCAAGTCCTCTTCTTTTGGAGAGCCTGCCTCCTCCAGTTACAGTTCCTTATCTCAGGGATACTGGACTTTCTGATGCAGCGAACAATTAAAGCAGGAAGAGCCTTGACTGTGTAGCAGCAATTTATATTGGCCTTTCCTGTATGACCTCCCCATGCTTCTAGGTGAATTAATAAAACCTGGGCCCATCGTGTACATCCTCTTCACCTCCGTTAAGGGTGTAGTGGGGCATTTGATGCCAGTTACATATGATTCTAGCATTCTACATAATATATACACATGGCTTAACTTCATTCAAGCCACTTAATTTCTGTGTAAATACAAGGATTTATTTGGCCAGTTTAAAAAAATGCAAGAATATAATCTACCAATGAGCGCATTTTAAAAAAAATCAAGCCTTTTGGCATTTCATTGTTTCGTATTTTTAGAAACTAAAATGTAATTATAGATTACCATTTGGTTCTTGCTGGTGCATATATAATGCTTCATAAAATAGATTTTCAAATGTATGCTTTGTTTTATTTCAAAGTAAATCTTTCTCAAAGCACTAATGCTTTGAAATGGCATTATATTCAGTTTACAAACATTGCTGAGAGTGGGCTGATGATCAGTAAAGAGAAAGTAATGTGATTGCTCAGATCTTTGTGAAATAGAGCAGCCTAAGCAACTTCAGTGCATCACTGTGACATGATCTAGAATAGGATCTAGGTTACGTTTCTCCCCAGAAGTGTACAAAGCTGTGATGTGAATTCTTTTTCAGATTGTGATGCTACCTTTAAATTTACTGAGAGTTTATTTTTACTGATCTACTTTCTACCACCTTCCAGTAACTCAGTTTGACTTTAAAAATGTATAGGGTGGGGGGGAAACTGTATCTTTCATTACATATTGTGGTTTAGTAGTGAGGGGGTTTTTCTTCAGCATTCTGCTGTTGCAAAAATTAAGACAGCTCTACTATAGTGTGTGCATATGCCACAAGCTTAATCACCTAGTGAAGTATGTATTCTATAGCAGATTTTTAGGTGTGAAAGATGTGAGAAACAATTTAGTTGTTCTTGAAGTCTGTTGAAACTTAGATTCCATTTTAATATTTCATTTTCTTGCTCAAATGGAGCATTTGTGAAAAGGCTACTGCTATAACAATAAAAAAGAGTAGTAAGGGCTAATATATTTGCCCTGATCCCACTTTCCCTATGTGTTTAAACATGGTATAAAAGTCAGTAGCTGTGCATATGCATCTAAATGGCTTTCCTTATGACCAGCCAGAATAGGCAGTCTCTCCCTTGAAATTGTATTTAGATGAAAGACTAAGGGCCTGAATAGACTGCCAGAAATAATCCAGCTTGAGACCATTTTAAGTGTCCTGGCTCAATGCTAGGGAGTCATGGGAACTGTAGTTTTTTCTGAGACTTTGAGCCTTCTCTGTCAGAGAGCTCTTGTGCCACAATAAACTACAGTTCCCATGAGCCAGGGCAGTTAAAGTGGTCTCAAACTGGATTATTTCTGGCAGTCTGTTCAGGCCCTAACTTGGG
This sequence comes from Phrynosoma blainvillii, assembly GCA_026167975.1. NCBI lineage: Eukaryota > Metazoa > Chordata > Lepidosauria > Squamata > Phrynosomatidae > Phrynosoma > Phrynosoma blainvillii. The sequence goes on along the minus strand of JANUYF010000004.1, from coordinate 226,036,065 downwards.
ACAAATTAAGTGTTAATGTATGTGGATCAGGAATATTTGCTGTAGTAGAACAACCTACACAAAATCCCTTAGTATCTCAGTAATTAATTTATTGCACATAGTAGTATCTTAGAGCACTCATCCTGAACTACCTCATTCATGTGATCCTTCGTTGTACTGTCAATTGTGTTTTTCCATGAGGCTAGCTGCATTCTTGCTCTGAATCGTTGTACAGAATCATAATATTGATGTAGTCTAATAACACTCTGGACAGAAGCTGATTATTACTTTTGTCCCCTAAAATAGCACACAGTGAGTTGAGGGCTCTAAAGTCCAGTTGCATCCTTGTCAATTATCCTCCTCACTCTCTATAGGTGAAGTAGCACCCCAAGCAGAAAGACCCACTACATTTCACAAGTTTTCAGTTTGCTCACACTTTCCCTGTCTTCTATACTGCATACATTTTATGAAGAACATATCTCTGTATATAGACCTTGCCTTTGAAAACACATGCTTATAGCAAAGTTGAACATGGAGGGTATTCAAATACATATTTTCCAGAAAGTGTAAGTAGGTTGGATTCTTTGTAATGAAGCAGACCTCCCCAGTATTCAGTAGTTAAGCTGTACTACACATTATGGCAGTCTGAGAGGAGTTATTTTAATATCTTATGGTATGGGAGAACATTCAGAGATGATGTATACACTTTGATGTCTTTGATGCAAGTTACATCAGTCAAAGTAGCAGCATCCAGGAACACTAGCTGAGGTATTTCGTTGCATGAGGGACTGTGCATATTTGAGAGTGATGTTTCTGGATCACCTTCATGTATTCCAAATCCAACCACCTACAATTTCAAGTGAAAAAAGTTATCAGCTTCTCATAGTATTTGCCAGCAGGTTAGTGTCCTCGACTGTCCTGCTAGACTATATATCTGAATATTCTACCTTGTTTTTACTAGGTCTTCAGTCTTCCATTACATAGAGATAAGTGACTTCAAGGAATTCACTATTTTCAGCCACAACCAAGATGGACAGAATTCTAGGGGGCCCTGGCCAAGTTTCCAAAGCCACCTGCAAATGAGCAGTTTAGCTTTCTAGAACAATGATTTGTCTCTTCTGCAGCATTCCAGTAGCTTGAGGGGAATGAAAGAAAAGGGATAGACTTGAAATTATTGGCTTCAGCTTAGTCCGTATCTGGCATGTATCCCTAATGGGAATGTGACTTTAAGGGCATTTCTCCCCTTCTGTCTTCTAGATAAAAAATATGGACTTCCAAAACTCCTCTTTTAAAGATGAACATCCTTTAAAATTGTCTTTGTCATGAATACTCACATGTACACTAAGCACTTTACTCTCTTTGCCCCGGTGTGCTTGAAACCAGTCAACTAATTCTGATTGAGAAAGGGATTTTAGAGCATCAATCTTGAAAAGATAAAGGGAGGGGGGGGGGACACCAAAGTTTAGTTTAAAATGAAAACAACAAAACAATGCTTACACATAAATTAGTAATGTTGGAATTAGCCCAAAGCCTGAGCCATTTCGATTTGACTGTAAAGGGTGGTTGGTGTCCAATATGAGCTCTTGTTATATTTTCATATGTGAGATATAGCATTCAGTACCGGAGGGAGAGGGAACATGTGGCTCATTGGCCTTTGCCAGCAATGACAGAAACTACAGCCCAGAAGTAGCTGGAATTTCCACAGAAATCCCCCTCTTTTGACTCAGGGAAGTGGAAAGACTCCATGCACCAACTAATTTGAATAAATCAGTGATAGTATTCAGTCACAGGAGCATAGTGAGGCTATGCCATCTACACCAATAGTTTCTGGCCTACACATGTATAATGTGTAGCATCAACAATAAAATGTTGCTGTGAACTCTTGCAACTGTAACATCAATGCTCCTAATAGGGGTCATGCCTGCCTTCAGGATGCTATAATTCACACTCCTTTCTATCCAGCTTTCCCTTTTTCAAATGAAACTCATTATTCTGTGAATTCCATACTCTGGGATTGTTTTTAATTTTTACTTTTGTCCGTTTGCCTTATGTTCACATCTCTTCCTCAGAATTCTGTTTTGGCTTCAATCTTACTGAATACACATTTCTTTATCATGATTGGGGATTCACTAAGGAGTTCTGGTGTTAAACTTTACAAGACCCTCTTACCTCTCGGACTAGTCTGTCAAACAGATATTGTTGAGTCACCACTTCTGTCCAATTCCTATCCACCTCTTCACCAAGATGGGAATCTTCACATTCTTTTAATTTAATGAGAGCAGTGACCTGGAGTAGAGAAGGCATATATTCATTACGGAACAAGATGCTGCTTCTAGGAAAAGGTTAAAGTTATCCCATCATGCTAATTTTGTTTTCCTCTTATTTTGACAGCACAGTGGTTTCTTGCTGAGTCTAGACTTCAACATTTTAAAAAACTACATATAAATATTCTAAATTTATTTCATGTATGTTGCCTTTCTTCCAAAGGCAGCTTTCAGAAATAGTAAATTTAAAGCATTTACAGTAAAACTGAAAAACAATTAAAATCGCCTCAATAAACATTAAAATAATTTTAAAAACAATCTAAAGTTTAAAAGATAAATACAGCATTCCCAATGAAAGTCCTCCTACTTATACATAAAAAGCCTGCTCAAACAGAAATGTCTTTGCCTACCACCTGTGCGGTACACTAAGACTCACCTATCCCACTGTATATGTAAATTTATTATGATAACCCTAAATGCAGGCAAACATTGAAAACTTGATACATTGGGCTCAAGTGTTTAGTACACTAGCTAAACATAAGCCTTATTTAATTATTTTATAATGGGTTGGGCAATTATGCTGAGGCCATTCAGTGGGATCCTTGAGGGTCTCATTTGTTTTTTGTTTCCTTTGTGTGTTATTGTTTTTTTTACATGCTTTAAAAAATATCAGTATTTAAGCAAAGGTGCAGTTTGATAAATCAATAATATAGTGGTAAAATTATCAGGCCACAGAACACACACAACTACTGCTAGTTAGATTGTCATTTGGAAAATGTGTTAATTACTAGAAGCTTTGCATTTACAAGGAGCTTTGCATTTCCTTTTTAGTCATAGTTCAACAACACCAACTAAACAGCTATGACAAAAGCTGAATAATGCAAAGTAGTTCCATCTTTTCTGTGCCATCCCATTTTTTATTAACATTTCTGAAAATCAAAACTGAAGTTCTGCGTCTCAGAATTAGCACAATGAGCCTGAAGCTACTGCTGAATGGAGAAACAGAAAAGCAGACAACCTGACAAAGCCTACCTTTACTGCAAATAGGTTTCTAGGAAATCAACAGTTTTTATTACCTGTGTACTGAATGCCTCTGCAGTCATATTCTTCATTTTCTCTTCAAAACATGAAAGAAACTCTTCTATCTTCCTGTCTACAAGTTCAGAACTGAAAGAAATAAGACATACATTTGCCCTAAATGGCAATGAGCAGAACAGAATGTGAATTTAATCAAAAGTATAATCCTGTCTTTTAGAAAGCTCTTAAAACTTCCTTTTGAAAAAATATATACAGTGGGACCTTGGTATCTGTGGGGGATCCGTTCTGGATCTGCCCCCCTTGGATGGATACCAGAATCCATGGATGCTCAAGTCCCATTTCTATATAATGGCACAGTAAAATGGTGTCTCTTATGTAAAATGGCAAAATCCGTAGATACAGTTGGTTGACTATATATTGTAGAACCCTCTGAATTTTACTTAAAAGCTTTATTTATTTATTTACTTATTCATTTATTACTCTCCTGGTATTCAAATATATCCTGTACCCAAAGCACCACTGCTTTAGTGAACATGGAGACTGATGTTGAACTTCTAATTACTAAAGCAGCAGCTTCACAGGCTTTCTTTAATGCTGCTTCTGCCTTTCATTCTTCTACTTCTACAGATTTTAATTAGAACTAGAGCAGATCCTGACTCTGCAGCTATTGGTGTGCCATCTCTTCCTGGTGGTTTATTAAAACTACAGTAAAATACAAGGAAATCCAAAGGAATTTTAAAATAAAATTTTAGTGAACAGAAGAAGGTGCAATGGAAATGAGTTAGGCAAACAGTTTATAGAAAGGAGAAAAAGCCAAATTACTGCAGTAATTAGAGACTGATGCAATGCACAAACTGGAAAAAATGCTACTTACTTATATTTGGTTGCTTGTGTTGCTACAGTAACAGAGAAGCCAAGGATTCCAGATGTATTCCTACAAGTTGGGTACACATGATAGCTAAAACAAGGGAAAAAAGATGGGAGACAAAGGGGAATGAGAGATCACTCCAAGAACACCTTTAAAATATTAGTATCAAGCTATTTTCATGTAGGTATTATTATGATCAGGAGCTAAGAACACTTACTTAACCCAGATCCTCAGTGTTCCAGCAGTACATATGCTTAACTGGATATTCTACCTATGACAATGGCTACCAAAAGGTCTCAGATGCTTAACAGTATAGTGGTTAAAGAATTTGTATTTTTTACTTCAGGACAAAAATGTAGATGTTCTAGCAGTTTTCTAGATTAACCCAAACTAAAATAAATGCTGAGATTTTGAACTGGAATTGAATTGAACTGGATAGCAGTTCAGATGTAGGAGGTATACTGTACATGGGTCCTTAAAAATGCTTCCAGTAGATCAACCCATGAAAAGAACATTGTTAAATCAATGGGCAACTGAATCACAACTTACCCAAGGGTTTGCTTAGTTCGCAGGAAATCAAAACAAGGTTCCTCCATGTACATCTGTAATGGAATAGTTTCCAACAAGTTAGGCTCTTTGCTTTACCCATTCATTTCCAATAAGAAAGCAATTTTTAGTTTGCTGTACCCTAAAAGGTCAGAGTAACAAGTATGCATTAAAAAAACCTGCTGAAGGAATGTTATCATTTATACCTAATAAAGTCAGGCAATATCTAAACTGTAAATAGAAGGCCAGGGCTTCTCCATAAAATATAGTAGTGGATAGGTTAAAAAAAAGCTGTATGTGCTTCTGATACTGATGCTTGCAAGATAACTCGTCAACTGTTTTTTGATTTTCTAAGAATCACACGTCTTTTTCTCCCTGGAGAAAACCACTACATTTCATCCTGTAGGTTTTGTCTGGTTATTTCAAAGAAGGCACAACCAAAACCTCAGCTACCTTAAGGACTTTCCTACATTTAATTGCACACTAGCTCTTGCATGAAAATTAGTCACATGTCTCTTCAGTTTCAGTTAATTATGTTAGTTGGGAAGTGGAGATTAATTAGCTTTTCTACAGAAAACTTATGTTACAGTCACCACTGTTCCAATAGCTGCATTTCTCCCAAATGTTTCTAGAAAGTGTAACACCTTGATAGGTAGTGAAAGCTCAGCTTGTAGACTGTTCCAACAAATATCCTTTCTAAAAACCAACAGGTGTGATTTAGGTGCCTTGCATAGTCACCACTGCCTGTAGCAATCACTCTTCTGCCTTACCACACCCCTCTTCCCAGATTTCCATTTACTGTGTCAGTAAAATTTCAGTACAAACCAACAGAATACGGTCTTTCCACTGAGATCTTTGCAGACACTATATTAGTGCTAATTGCAGTGGTGTTTGTACAACCAGATAATGTCAACCTAATTCTGTTTATATGAAACAATCCAAACTTACCACCAGCAATTCCATGAGAGAATATTCTCTTAAACTCCTAGCTCCTGACTAAAAGGGGAAAAGAGACAGATTTAATTCATCACAAAATTCATGACTTCAGTTCTGCCAACTTAAGAGGAAACAGACTAACAGTAATCAAGTACATCAAGTACATAGTCCATAATGGAAAATCACACTGGACTCCAAACTGGCCTAAAACCTGTGTTAAAACATGCACAAGGAAAAAATTCAATACATGGAAGCTTCCACCACATGAAGATGACTTTTGGAAGTATCTAGCAGCATTCGTTTCTAGTTTCCTGAAATGGCTTTTAAATCTGGCAAAAGAAGAGAGATTAAGGTGTACCATATGGCCAGAGTGTTATCAATGTCCTCCAACTTCCTCAGTTTTCTGGGCAATTTTAGTATGACGGTAAATGCTCCTTGCTGCATAACCAGAGACTACAGACTTCCTCTTTATCTAAGGCAGCCATATGGCATGCTTTTAAAATGTGGGGGAGGAGGCAGCGTAGCCACAGCAAGAGGAAAGGTACAAATCTAGCCTTTTCCACATGTGAGGAACAACCATCTTGTGCCAGATGACTACTGTATTCGTAAGGTCAACGCATGCTGTGAAGGTCCATTCTTGCCAAGAAAGAGACATCCAGGAACGGTTAACCTCTTCTGCCACCAAGGCAATGAACCACTTGATTAAAATTAATACAGTTCCATACAAAAGCTATTATGCAAAGGAATCTTGCAGCACCTTTGAGACTAACTGAAAGACAGAAGTTGATAGCATGAGCTTCTGTAGATGTGAGTCTACTTCCTCAAATGCACCTGAGAAAGTAGGCTCAAGACTATGAAAGCTCATTGTCTGCTATCAGTATGTGCTGCCAAGTGTAACTTAACAGCTGCCCACCTACCGTTTAGGGCCAGGCTGTCACTAGAGGGTGTGTGGGAGGTTGAGACAGCACCAGGTGACACCTGTCCGTCCCAAGCCCCCCCCTCCCTGCTCGACTCACTCCACCAGCCAGAGCACTTCTCTATCCGTTGGCTGCAGCTGCTGGTGGGGATGGGGTGCCTGGCAACTCCTGAGTCTGGCAGCACTGCTGGCCAAGTGAGGAAAAAGCTGCCAGGCAGCAACAGCAGCCAGGTGACACCTCAGAGAGGTTGCCAGGTGGCGGCAGCAACCCACCCCCACCAGCAGTCACTCTGGGGAAGGGACTGCCTTCCAGGTCTGCTGGAAGGGAGGAAAAGTGAGTTGTGTCCCTTTCCCACTTGGCCAACAGTCCTGCCCGCCCCAGAAAATGCAGAGGTGGCCTGGCTGTGAAAGGGGTGGCTGGAGGTGTGCCAGGCAGCTGGGAGGTAACAGCATGAGTTACCTCATTGGGATGACTGATGCCACTACCAGTCATTCATTTATCCTGAAATCTCCACTTTGGGACTAAAGTGAAAACCTCAGATTCCTCAGAAAAGCTTGTGTATGTATGTGACTTACAGCAACTCCATGAATTTGTTTTCTTAAGCAAAGACTACTCAGAGGTGATTTGGCTAGTTTCTTTCTCTGAAATATAGCCTACAGCACCTGGTATTTGTTGGCAGTCTCATTTAAGTGCTAACTAAGGCTAACCCTGCTTGGCTTCCAAGATCAGATGGGGTCTGGTGCCTTTAGGATATTTTGACCCTAGGGTGGGGCTCATCAAAGTCCCCCATGCCCGCTTATTGGTAAGCAGCTGCTAGGATTGATTGGGGTCCATTTCCCTGTTAACTGAGTAGTGACTGCCTGATGTTCCCTCCCACCCTTTGTGCAAGCAGTCTCCAAACCCTGCTTTATTAGATGTTTTTTGGTTGGTGATTTTGAGGCTGGACACTGGATGAAACAATTACTGGCTGGAAGAACAAACTCTTGTGAAGTATTCCCTGTTCAATGGTCTTCAACACTCATTGGTCTGAAGTAGATTGTTGGCAGGTGTGAAAAAACTTAGGCAAACTCCCCACAACTGGTTGAAATTGTGAGTCACAGGTTGGATTTTGGTGCTCTAGCAGGTTGATTTCCTGCAGGAGGTTGATATGGATAACTCCTGATTGTGGAAAATGGGATCTGCTCAATGCAAGCCAGAAGGGCTGAAAAGATTGTCCAGAAAGTTTCAGTAGTCATTTTCTCTCCTTTCTGTGAATAGAAATCTCAGCATTCTTTTTGTCTTTGGTTTCCATAAGAATATCGTTTAAGGCATTCTCCTGAACAAGAAGAGAAGCCTCAAGGGAACTGTAGCTACATTTTTTCTAGACTGCAGATGAGCATTTCTAGTGCTTAAGCCAGATGGATCTCTTTGCTACTGTTAAGGGTACAATGCCACAGGCTGAAAACATGGGTAGAATCTCTTGTGGCATAAGCTACAGAGCCAAAGGACTAGGGGCCTTTGCAGACTGCCAGAAATAGTGCAAATTGAGTCCACTTTTAAGGGTTAGGGTTAGTGCTAGGGAATCATGGGAATTGGTTTTTTTTCTGAGACATTGAGCCTTCTCTGTCAGAGAGCTCTGGTGCCACAATAAACTACAGTTCCCATGATTCCCTAACTCTAACCCTAACCCTTAAAGTGGACTCAATTTGCACTATTTCTTAGCAGTCTGCAAAGGCCCTTAGATAACTTTAGAAGAGCCCTTTTCAAGGGCTTTGCATCTGGATTAGGATTCTGAAAAAGAGTCTGAATCCACAGCATAGCACCCCTAGACATTTAAGAGTCTGTGGAAGAAGTACAAATAGACAAGGCTACTGATTAATGAAACCTCTTGAGGACCATATCAGCAATTTTCTCATTGGACAAAGGAGTCCCTCTCCTTTGGTGCTAGTGTCCCCGTAAAGAGATGAGCTCTGATATAACCTGTTCTGGGCGAAGGCAAGGTGAGAGAATTGTATGGAGGAGCTAGGAATCCAGTGAGAAAAACTTAATTTTTATCATGTGACCCCTTGTGGCAGAAGAGGTTACCCATTAGGATGGCTCATTTTCCAATAGCAGAAAATGAATCTTTCCATATTATGAAGGATGGCTGCCAAAGGCAATATTAACAAACTGATACACCCATACTTTATATCACATCACCTGGTAATAGACTGTCACTTCAGAGTTTGCATCTCCTTTGTTGAGCGTTTTCACTTTGCACAGCAGATGCCCACTTGGCAAGTCGGTCACACGGAACTGTACAGCACATGGATGTAGTAATGGAAGGAACTGCAGTTTTCTGAAAAGAGTCCAAACATCGCAGTCAACTATGAACTTGCTCCTTATCTCACTGCATCAGAATCATCTAGACCAGAGGTAGGCAGAAAGGGCATCTGAACTTAATGGTGGCTCTATCAATAATCTGCAATATGTCAGCAAGTATATGTAATTCTGAATTGACAATAGCAGCCACCTAATTCTGTAACCCCTGTCTTAAATTATAGTGTTGACTTTAAAATTATGCGAGGTAATCAGGTGTTAAAGGACTGCAAGCTTTGGTCAGTTCTGGTAATCACATTCCTGCTTTCAGAATTCTGTGCCTATTGCAAAATAATAATAATAATAATAACAACAACAACAACAACAACAATAATAATTTTTTTATACCCCACCTTTAGCCAAGGCTGTCAAGGCAGCTTACAGTTAAAAATACACCCATACAGTCAACAACAAATACCCCCCTTAAAAATATATTAAATCATCATACAAATTAAAATCTCGTAAGCAATAAAACATTAACGTCTACATAAATGAACAGCGGTGCTGTAGCCATCTCAAGAGGAGCTGTCTAAAGAAGCCAGCTTGGGGATCTAAGGACTGTAATAATAGTAATAACCTCTGGTTCATTTCCTGATTAACCAAAAGCCTCTCCTCTGCCTAGAACAGCCCAGGGAAAAGAGAAAAAAATGGCAAAAACATTTTTTGGGGGAGTGGAAATGTTTAAAAATTTCTGAGTAGGGGTACAGTGAGCAGGCCTACCGTCTGAAGTCCTAAAAGGGTCCAATGCTCCCCCCCTCCACTGACTGGCAGTTGTTACAGACAAAAAGAACTGATGTCACCTGCTGTAATATCAGTTTTTCATCCAAAACTCAAGAGCTTACTTCTGTTTTCTGAAATACTGAAGACCAATATTTGACCATTTGTATTTAAACTGAAAGTTTAATCAATCAACTAGACCTCTAGTGATTCAACCATTCAAAGTGGGATTCTACGCCAGTTTTAACAGTATCTTCACCTTCCTCATGTGCTATTATTTATAGCTCACACAATATTTCCTAGATAAAGGATAAATACTTACTCTACAACATAATCCAGAAATTCTTTTGATTCCTAAAATGAAATTGGTAGACATTTTATATATGCTTGTAAAATAAACTAGAATGACATAGAAAAACAACAGTATTTTTAAAAGCCCTAACCAGGTGCTCTACTCAGGATCAGTGGCGCCCCTGGGGTTGGTGTCACCCGTGTGTGTGTGTGTGTGTGTGTGTGTGTAGACTGCTGTGGCTTCCAGAGGGCCATTTGGGGAATGGCGTGGCTGCAGCCATGCCCAAGCCCAAATGGAAGGCACTGCCCTCCCCAGCAGCCTCTGAAGGGCCATTTGGGGTCCAGTGTGCACAACACCGTTTTTCACTCGCCCAGCAGTTATGCCAGTCCCACACGGTGTATTACCCCACTGGATGTACCCCCACCCCGGGTGTCACCCAGTACAGTCTGCACCCCTAGTGACACCACTGCTCAAGATATAGTATGGGCAGAGAAAACATGTAGCACATAAATCTTCATGTGCTGAAATAACTGCAGGAGCTTGCCAACCCAACACATTCACTGCCAGTCTACAATTATTAACCCTCTCCATATTACTCTGCATTGTCCAGATAAGAGATTATTAACGATACACTAAGGATAGAGCCCCCCCTCTAATATTAAACTGGGATTCTTGCCTCAGAAGCCTGAAATCAAGTGCTAAACCAATGATCAGTTTTTATTAAGAATGCTAATTTTTCTTTCAATTTTAATTTAACTTTTTTTTCTGTAAACAAAGATGGGTTCTAATCCTTCACCAAATTATGCCCTGAAGTACAAAGAAGAAATCAGAGAAAAGGATGAGAAGGGGGAAGACTAGCAGGGATGAACCTGTAACAGCTACCAGCCTGTGGTAACATTGAAAAATCATCTCTCATGTGCAAAACACTCCCCCATATGTTTCTTTTATATGTAAACATGCAGTAACAGGTTCTTGTTTAAACACCTAATAGGCACTAAATCAGCTATGAATAGATAAAATCAACACAGAAATCAGAATCAGCGCTAGCACTAGCTGCAATGCTATGGTACTATCCCTACAGGGCTAATAACAGATTTTATTACCAAAAGACAAGACAATAAAGAGAAGCAGAGCAAGCAGATGGAATTTATACTCACATGACTTGTGAAGTTTCCTTGGACAAGGCCCTCTGCAAAGAGCTGAGATTTGAAAGCCTTCACAAACAACAGAAGAGAATCTATGGAGAGGCCATTCATGAGTGTCTCATATTTTTCAGTCATAGACCATCTGCCATGTTCTAGTATTAAGAGACGGATATCTCTATAATGAAAGAGAAACAGATGAATATGTGTTAAATGAAAATGGCGTGAATTTGAAACTCATCCTGTAAACCAGGGGTAGGCAACCTTTCCCTTTAAGGGCCGAGGGACTTCAGCTCCCAGAAGCCTCAGCCATATTGGCCAATAGTCCCATGTTGGCCAATAGCTCCTGGGATTCTGGGAGCTGAAGTCCCTCGGCCCTTAAAGGGGAAAGGTTGCCTACCCCTGCTGTAAACTATACCTAGGTCCAAAAGGAAACCACACATGTGTCAGTAGATTTATTTAAGTCTTGCCTCATGTTCATGTCCTCCTTTTTATGAAACCAGATCTTCTCACAATAAAAGCCTGTCATGCATTTAACTCCACAGAATTTGTAATTAACAGTGAGAATTGCTTTTGACTGACAACCATCAACTCTTGTGTGAGACAACTGAGAGGAACCCTTTCTACAACAGTATCTATGAGGGTGAAGGAGGCCAATGTGCAGACAGCCTCTTTACCCCAAGATCTTTTTCCCTGTCTTGACATCCTGTCCTCCCCAGAAACAGGTAAGAGAGCCCTACCATTCTTTCCTAGTTCTTTTCCAAATATACTGAAATAACCTCTTCCCCTCCAAAACCACTGACATTTGATGAAAAGTAAAGGGAAACAAGTTTGCCCATATTTTCACAAATTTGAGATATAAACTGTGATTTCTATAGACTTCCTTACTATCCCACTTGGGAGACTCATTCCATTTTCATACATTCTAGGCACTTACTTGGCCAATGTCTCTGGCTTGATGAGAATGTTGAAGTAAGTCTTTTTCAGCTGCTCAGTTATCATCTCAAAAACTTCAGGAGTAAAACTGAAGTCAGCTAAATGGTCGATGAGGAGTTGAAATAGCAGCTATAATAGAAAATTAAAGTATGATTCCCTAAAGCAAAGATGTGGAAGTTCTTCCTATTACCATGGGGGGAGGGTATCCCCTCCCCAGATCCTCTTTGCTCAGTATGTGTGTCTCTCTCTCTCGCCATGGAGAAAGTACCTGATTGGAAGGGACAATTCAGGACAACAGTGCCCCAGGAATTATCCCAGGTGACAACTCACTCTTGGAGAAAATACAATTCACTATTCTGCCCAAGAGTTTTTACTGTATATACTCATGTATAAGTCTACAAATTTTAGTCAAAAATAGACCCCAAAAAACCCCTGAATTGACTTATCCACGGGTCAATGTGAGTACTGTACTTCAACTCTTATTTAAAAATGAGTCATCCCCTGGTAAAGGGCAGGAGCATAATTTGTCCTGGGAGCACTAACCCCTCTCTAATATCTCATCCATCCAGTCTTTAGGCTGAGCAGAAACAGCTATGCCTGCTGGAATTTTATACGTTCTTTGGCACTGTTTACCTTTGCTTCATCTTTAAGATCCTTTGTTACATGCCCTTAAGTTTTACGCTCAACTTATCCTTGGGTCATATCAAAATCCCCAATTTTTGCCCCAAATCCTGACCTTGACTTATACATGAGGTCGACTTATAGTCAACTATATACGGTAAATCCAATATGGCATTTTTTCCAAAATGCCCCCTTTCCCCAAAGTCCAAAGACTATCAGCACTTACAGGCAGTTTGTGATTGAATCCTTTGCCATGAATGATTAATCCATGCTCTCCAGCTACCAGTTTGTACTCCAGCTGAGCAACAAATGCTTCATAGGCAGGTTCAGCCAGATTGTGCGCAAGGATGTTCACAAATGTATCAAAAAGTACCACGCTGTAAACAACCATGCAAGAGTTGAATGCTAGCCTTTCATAATAAAACTTTTCGGAATTATACCATTTATTCAGTTTGTCAAAGCATTCCATAAAGATGACATATTACACACACAGAACATATAATACCAGGACCTTTTAGACTATAAGCTGCATAGTCAACACCTCCAGTAAATGCAATGCAATCTAAAACATAGTACTTATTACTACTTACTACCCCCACCCATTAGCTCCATTTATTTATTTATAATGCAAGATATAGTGTGACACAGAATTAAGTGTAACACTAAACATAGTCATATAATTTGAGCTAATTTAAAATGCCTTTTCCAGCACAAAAATAAAGGCAGCTCAAAGGACAGAGAAAAAGATGGTAGCCCTTACTTTTCAGCAGACTGCTGGATCAATGGTGAGATTAGATGGAAACGGATATAAGCTGAAAAAGAGATTATAATGAGTGGCAAACAATGGAGAGCAGTAAAGTTTCTTTAGAGCTGCCAGACCCATATTTCCCAATCTTTTTTAGAACCCAGGAGAACTTGGCCACATTTAGCTAGAGCACTCTTGGTTAGACTTAACTGTGCAAACACGATTTAATTCTGTAGGGCAGGAGTGAGAAACCATGGCCTCCAGATGTCTGTTGGACTGCTTGTCTCAAGTTCTATCCAGCACAGCTAATGGTGAGGGGTTTTAATCCTTCCTGATTAAGGATGAGGTATAAATAAAACAATATCTACAATGGGAATTGCAGTAAAACAACAGAAAAAGGGCCACACATTTCCCGCCACTCCTTGCTGTACAGCATGCTAATGTACGGTGGAGAGAGTCTACTGGATTCTTGATGTTCTCACTTAATGGTGAGGATGGATGGGGTTCTGCATATTGCTGGGAAAAAGAAAGGGACACAGCTGTGCAACCAAGCTAGATAGGAAAAATTCAGCTAATACTTCTGCCACTGGCTACTTGGTAGAAGCCTACAAAACAGTGCCATTCTACAAAACAATGACTGAAATACTGCTTGACACTCTACCATCAACATCAAGGAAATAGTAGATGCTGTTAAAAAGTATTCCAAGCCAAAGCTTATTTAGAGGACAAATGAACTGTTCCAAGTCTTCCCTTTCTAAAACTAAGACACCAACACAGTTAAGTGTGTATGACAAAGAACATGGAACCAACTTGGTACTTCATGCTGCCAATACATTGCTTGGTTTAGTCAGGCTTAGAAACCTACTTCTATTTGGGGGCATCAAAAAAGATAATTTTAGGACATGGTTCTTTATGATGCATATTCTAAAATCCACAGCTGACTGGGTGGACCTATGATTCAACTGGGATAACAGTGGTACAACAGATTGATAGATACACACACATACTTTAAACATAAGAACCAGTGTACAGATGACAATCTATTAAAAAAAAGTCATTTCAAGAAAAGTCATACAAAACTTCCTGAAGAGAAACAGCATTATCCAAAATGTTCCTTATTTTATACAAGGAAAGATTACTTGAAAGTTTAATGAAAACACATGCATAAAAGTATTACCTTTAGGGATTTTGAATTTATCATCTTTCTTGTACCACAAACAACCTTGCTCACTGCTTGAAATACTGACTGGATATTCTGTCTGGGGACAGTCAGGGGCCTTCAGAGCAAAGTCAGTTGCTAAAATGGCAATATATCAAGTTAAATCAATCAATATACTTTTAATAATACCACAAAGATAGAGAAGAATGACAGGCAGTCACAGATCAGTTACCCAAACATGCATGTTACTGAACTGACCAAGCAGTTCAAGTATCCTACCACCAGTTAATGAGCTGTTGCATAAATGGATCTGTTGGTCTTATGCAGCATCCTGATTTCCAGAATCTCCTGTATAATCCTCCCTAGTTAGGGAGGATACACCATAACAGAAATCCATTTAAATCAGTTATTCCCATCACTCAGAATTTTAAAAGCTGGCTTGCCCTTTCTTCATTTTAAAATTGGAACGTCTTTAACTACATGCATACAAAGTGGTTTATTCACAGTAAATGCTCACTCACCAATATATCTGTTTTCTTCAGGGAGGTGTAAGTCTGGATTTAACAGAAAGTCACTGGCCCATATATCACTCCAGTACGGATCAATATCTGTAATAAATATTGAGTAGATGGTCTTAGTAGAAGTACACCTGATGAGGCAACATTTTTATAGAGTAATTTGTGAGAGGGGATTCTAGAAAGCATGTCTGCCCTTTTGTTTCAGTTCTGTTTCTTTCATCAATGTAGTCAATCCTTTTTATTTTTTGCTTCCATTCTGCCTACAGAGATTCTCCTAATAGTTAGCCCTCTGTTCCCCTTTGTCTGGGAAGGAAGCATCCATGAAGCCCCTGCCTCCAGATGAATGCTAGCCGACATCCACACATGAGGGCCAACCTTAGGTGCTCTTCTACTGGTCCCATGCCTAGAGGTTCCTTACCTCCTAAAAGTAGACACTCATATGATCCATCTCTATTACAGTCCCATTCCAATATAAGATACAGCAGTGACTCCTGACCTCTCTTTGCCATAATTTTTTCCCCAGGAAGACTCAATGATGTTGTACCTTCAACACTGTACTGTGTACCAAACCACTTCTCCTTCAGATGACACTGGCCTTCATGGGAAGCAGATAACAGAATAAGGTTGGCTCGCTGGGGAGTCAGCTGGTGAAGAGCTTCAGAAATGATCTGCAAAAATAAAGGATGCAAAGACAGCACATCTCTATTTATATAAGACTTGCTTTCTGAATCAAAATCAGTTTGAAGATCAATCAAGGAAATATTCAAAACCTCTATAAGGCCAGGTTTCTTTCACATAAATAAGACCAAAAGTTGGGAGTAGGAGGACAGTTTGCGGGCTGCATGTGACCCTGAAATCATGCCTGGATACCTGTGGTGCCCCCATGGGGGGAAAATGGTGAAAATGCAATATTCCCAGGCACAGGACCCCATATCCCTCAACTCATCCCCACATCTGATGAAAAAAATTCTTGTTGTTTTTTAAACATTTTATGTCTGGGGAAGATGGGTTTGGGCAGCCTTTGGTGAGTCCAAGGAGAGAATTGTTCCCATGAGTATGTGAAGTTGCCCTGCCCTAAAGATAGTTGATTTACCTCTGGCTTGTATTCAAAAAGAAGCTGGTCTCCTGTCAGGATGTCTTCCTTTGGAAACAGTTGCATGTTTTCACACAGATCTTCTACATATTCAACTGGATCAGTCTAAAAACCAAACAGCTTTGTTTCACTATGTAACCATTTGAACAATTTCACCTTCAACCTTACCATATTTCTAGCTGCGCTCAAATGTGTGAACTCAGACCACCTGTTTTTCCACACAATGTGCACTAACTTTTTCCAGCTACTAAAATAATCAGTTGCACCTAATTAAGAGGTTGTAATCAAGCAGTCCATATCTGCTGCAACCCACTCATCTGATATCCCTAAAGGTATGGCACCTCCAGAAGTGAATGTATGCTTGAAGAGGTAGGTAATATGTCCACCCAAACCCCTTAGAAGCTTGGAATCAAACTCCCTACCACCCAACCTTCACTGATATTTATAAAAGTGGTTCATCTGAATACTTCATAAGCAGGACTCCAAAATCAAATTCTTTTCTATGGAGATTTAAGGCACACTTCTGAGAAAACAAAAAAGGTTGCTGTTGTTGTTGTTTGTATTCCACCCTTTTCCCAGAACTGAGACTCACAGTAGTTTCACAATATTAAAAAGACAATACAATTAAAAACACAAAAAAGAGGTGCATTAAAAAGGAATTAAATTATTACAATGTTAAAAGAGATAGCTATTATTATTCTTTTTATTACAAGAATAAAATTCATTTTTAAAAGATAAAACTGTTTGAAACACTTTAAAATGAAACAACATCCCAAGCCAGTACTTACAAACATTCCATTTTAAAAGCCCATCTAAACAGGTAGGTCTTAGCCTGCCAGTGGAAGGCCAACAAGGAGGGAACCATTCTGGTCTTTCTGGGAAGGGACTTCCAGAGTCTAGGAGCAGCCACTGAGAAGGCCTTCTCTTGCATCCCCACAAACCATGCCTGTGATGGTAGTGGGACAGAGAGAAGGGCCTCGCCAGAGGATCTCAAGAGACTGGGCTGGTTCATACAAGGAGACACGGTCTGCCAAATAGTGTGGACCTGAGCCATATAGCACTTAATAGGTCATAACCAGCACCTTGAATTGTGCCCGGAAACAAACTGGCAGTCAATGGAGCTGTCTGAACAGGAACGTTATGTGGTCTCTCTAACCTGCCCATTAGCAGCCTGGCTGCAGCTCTTTGGACCAGCTGAAGCTTCCAAACACTCTTCAAAGACAGCCCCAAGTACAGCGCATTACAGTAGAACAAATGGATGTAACCAAGGCACGTACCACCGAGGCTAGATACGGCGTCTCAAGGAATGGGCGTAGCCGGCGCACAAGCTTCAAATGTGCAAAAGCACTCCTGGTCACTGCAGAGACCTGGGCCTCCAGGTTCAAAGCTGAGTCCAAGAGTACCCTCAAACTGCGAACCTGTGTCTTCAAGGCGAGTGTAACCCCATCTAACACAGGCTGGATCCCTATTCCCTGATCTGCCTTCCAACTGACCAGGAGCACATCTGTCCTATATGGATTAAGTTTCAACTTGTTTGCCCTCATCCAGTCCAGTACTGATGACACACACTCGTTTAGGACCAGGACAGCCTCCTTGGATTGAGGTGGAAAGGAGTAGTAGAGTTGACTATCATCTGCATATTGATGACACCGCACCCCAAAATTCTAGACAACTTCTCCCAGCAGTTTCATGTATATGTTAAATAGCATAGGGGACAACACAGAACCCTGAGGAACCCCACAGGCCAATAGCCAGGGGGTCGAGCAGGAGTCCCTCAGCACCACCTTCTGGGTTCATCCCTCCAGGAAGGAACAGAGCCACTGTAAATCAGTACCTCCAAGTCCCATCCCAAAGAGGTGCCCCAGAAGGATACCATGTTCAATGGTATCAAAAGCTGCTGAGAGGTCCAGTATAACCAACAGGGACACTCTCCCCCTGTCCGGTTCCCTGCGTAGGTCATCCACCAAGGCAACCAAGGCTGTCTCTGTTCCATAGCCAGGCCTGAGACTAGATTGAAATGGATCTAGATAATCCATTTGATCCAGAAATCTCTGGAGTTGGGAAGCCACCACACGTTCCAGTACCTTGCCCAAAAATGGTAGATTGGACACTGGTTGATAATTATGCATTACAGTGGGATTCAGGGATGGGTTTTTTAACAAAGGTCTCACAATTGCCTCTTTTAGGCATGTTGGGACTTTGCCTTGTTGCAGGGAGGCAATGACTATCTCCTTCACCCACTCAGCCAGTCTCCCTCTGGCCTGTTTAATCAGCCAAGAAAGACAAGGATCTAAGACACATGTGATGGCTTTCACCTCTCCAAGGATCCTGTCCACATCATCAGGCTGGCACTGTATCAACTACAGCATCCAAGTAGAAGCAGATCTGCAAAGTGCTGTGTAAATTCTTCACAGCATGCTGTCGAGTGGTCTACATTTTCTACTTGAGGGTAAGTGTGTAAAAGACCCCTGACCACTCAGAACAGCTCTGCTGGATGGCTCTGTGCAGATGCAATGCTGGCAGCAAAAAATAATTTTTTTGCTGCCCTCATTACCACACAGTAGGCCTTCAAAATAGGCTCTAGCCCATGTTCGGTCAGATTCACTTTGAGTCTTCCGCCAATGTCTGTCTCACTAGCTTCATCACCATCAACTCCCTGGAGAACCAGGGGGCTGGTTTGGCTCCACTCCGTAAGTGGGGACGCTCAGGAGTGGCTGTGTCCACTACCCTGGCCTTTTCCTCATTTCAAAGCTTGGCTAGAGCTTCAACAGAATCATCTGCCAAGATGACAGGAAACTCCCCAAGAGCCCTTAGGAATAAATCTGGATCCACCAGCCTCCTGAAGTGGACCATCCTAATCAGTCCCTCACCTCTGCAAGAATCTCAGTGAGTCTAAACCTGACCAGATAATGATCTGTCCCCGACAATGGAACTGTAGAAAGCTCCATCACACCAAGATCATCATCACCCCACCCAGCACAGAAAACAAGGTCCAGAGTGTGCCTAGCAGCATGAGTAGGGCCAGATACCACTTGGGACAGACCCATGGTTGTCATGGAGACCATTACGTCCTGAGCAACTCCTGAAAGGGCAGTCTCAGCATGGATGTTGAAGTCCTCCAAAACTAATAAATGAGGAGACTCCAACCCCAACCCCAAGGACACCCCGCTAGCTCAGGAAGAGAGACTGCTGTGCTGAAAGTGCAGCAGATTTAGCTTCTGTGATACTTAGAGCAACACAATTCTGCTTTCTTGACCTCCACACAACAGGACTATCAGCAAAACTGATGATTAAACCAGAAACTGACTTCTTGTCTGCTGCCTCTAATGCAAAGGAGCTGTTTGCATAACACTCTAGCTGAGACATGCCTCCAGTCATCGCCAGACTTCTGTCCTTTGTTCCTTTGAGATACTATACAACATGTTTCAAAATCTCAGGTGTCATGGGACTTCTGACTACCTTGGCATTGCTTAAACTACATTTCTCTACAATTCTATCAATTTTCTTTTTCTGACACAGCAAAAACTTCCCATCCTGGGTTCTCTCCACTCCAATCCCTAAATAAGCTTTCAAATCACCCAAATCCTTCAGCTTGAACTTCCTCACTAACTTCTCCTGCATTTGCTTTACTTCATCCAAACTACTTGCAGCTACACACAGATCATCCACATAAATCGCTACTATGATGATACCTTTTGTGTATATGCACACGTCTGCCATGCTACATTGATATCCAGGTTTAATTAACACATCGTCTATGCATCTGTTCCAGCACCTGGCACTCTGCTTCAACCTATACAGGGCTTTCTTCTATCTGTATATATATTGTTGCTACTAGCACATACCCAGGAGCTTGTTCCATGAACACAGTCTCCTCCAAACATCTATGCAGGTATGCTGTTTCAAAGTCAAAGTGCCTTACCACAAGTTTTCTCTTTGCTTCTAAAGCCAACACCATTCTCAAACTTTCAGGCTTAGCAGTAGGAGAAAAGGTTTTGTCCTAAGTTCCAAATCTTTTTTGAGAAAAACCATTTGCCACAAGCCTGGCTTTGTACTTCTGAGTACCATCTGGCCTTTCCTTTTTCCTATTCACCCACCTGCAGCCAATTACCTTGTGATCTGCTGGTCTTTCTACAACTTCAAACAGTTCCCTTTCTACCAATGATTCGAACTCAGAATCCATGGCCTGGTTCCACTTTTCTTGTTCCTCCTTAGGATATTTTAACATGTCTTGAAAATTATCAGGTTCCTCAGCTACTACAGTGCAAACTCTTGCCTCCTGGCTCTGAGTTCTTCTAAGAATGATGACCTTCATCCTACCTGATTCATCCTCACTCTCACTATTAGTCTGCAATCCTGTTTCTACAGACTCTTGCTTGTGCTCAAATGTGTGTTGAGATGTTGTGCCCAGGTGTTTGTGCCTGTGGCATGGCTGTAGTGTCTTGTGATGTGCTTGGCTTTTGCAGGGGTTCACTCTAAGCTCTGGGCAGACTTTTTCCAATTGAGATAGACTTGTAAAGCTAGCATGTCCCATCAACTTGTGTAAATAGTGGGCACAATCTGAAGGCAGTGGGACATTGGATACATTTGCACATTCTGCTTTTGCTATCATGTGGTACAGCTTATTCTTTTTTACCCCTTTTGCACGAACAGATCCATTTGATGAAATTGTGCAACCATCCCCTTGTTCCACTTTTTCCAATGACACTTGATACCCATTAGATGTTAGGGATGACATGCCCCCCCCTCCCCCCACAAAAATGAAAACTCGCAGATATTCAAGCCCCATTGGCTTGAATGGCCGCATGCCATGGAGGTACATGCCATTTTAGCCAATGGGGCTTGCTGGTCCATGAATGACGAAGTCCGTGAAAACGGAGGGGCAACTGTACTGTTTCAGTGTTATGAGGGAGGGGACTAATGGAAGGAGTAGAAGAGAAGAGTTGGGGATGAAACAGTTTTTAAAAACACCAAAAAAAAAAACAATTTTGGGAATTTAAACCAGGTTTGTTTGTTTTTTGCAGTAATGCTTTAATGAAAAAAAACTTGAATCGTGCTTATTATAGTAATACAGTGAATCATCATTTTATGTACTAGAAAGCCCAATCAACCTTTAAAAAATGTTTTCTAACATTAACAATCTAAAATTATTAGTCTTCGATATGATTTACATCTTTAATTAAAACTTTGGAAATTATATTGACATGTTGGTAATCTCTATAGGAGTACAGGATTACACCAATATATGACTAAATCAGAAAATTAAGTAGGAAAATGCAGTTCAGATGTTATGGCCACTACCTTGGATAATAATTGTTCTTTAAAAAATGCTCTTTTAAAGCAAATTATTTTGGCTGAACTTATGTTAATTGAAGGATTTTTTTTATGAACAGCATTTCTTGCACTATAAAAAAAACAATTAAAAAGAAACAACATTTGACACTGCCAATAAACTGTTAAGTTCAAATGTTTTTAAACAGCCAATGTTGTTTTAGTAAGAAGGCTGGGAAGTAGGAATAATAGTCAGACTATTACTGGATAACCAATTTTAAAAACAGGAGTGTTTTTCTAAAGTCATTTAAAAAACAAAAAACAAACAGCCAATCTTGTTTAAACCAGATAATCCTGTAGAAGAGAGTATCTTTTGGCATGTGCTACTTCTGCTTCACAAATTTCAGGAAGAACATTACAAGGAAAAACTATCAAAATATTTAAAATATTGTGTCATAGAAGTCTGATAACTAAATACCTGCTCCTGGTAATGAAATTCATTGGCTTCAATCTTCTGGATCTCTTCCCATATTCTGTGGGTAGAAAATGTGTTTCTGTGATAAATGAGCCACATAGTTTTTCCAGAAACAGTTTCAGAACAAAAGTCAAGGCAATTTCTCAGAGGTTAGAGGCCAACCACCAGACGCTTGATCTGGGGATTGGAGGCCCAGCTGGATTAAAGAGGGAAGTAAATGTATCACTTCAGATGTGTTTTGTTCCTCCAAAGCTTATCCCAGAAGTGCATTCCTGCTTCAATTTGTTAACTTCTAACAAATCCTTCAAGATGGCCAAAAGGAAGTCTCAATCCTCTGACTGTACAAGAACACACTAAGGAAAGCCTTCAAAGAGTTCCTGTTTTGGACTACAACCCCCAGAATCCCCGTTGTCATGGCCACTGGATTCTGGAAGTTGTAGTTCAAAAGAATAACATTTTCAAGTTACATGAAGGGCAACTCCCTCTGGCCTGCTTGGACAGTGTTTTACTGGTTAACAAGGATAGGAAAAGATAGAAGTGATGTCTTAAAAAAATAGATGGGGTGAACAAAGAAGGAAGTTGATAGGTAGGCAGAGCTTCACCAACATCCTGCTTATTTACCATGGTGGTGGAATTCAAAGACATAGTTGTGTTAATCTGGAAAATCAGTATGCAAAGGGAATCTGTAGCCTCTTTGAGACTCTGGTCCATAAAACACTGCAGAAACAATCCAGTTTGAGACCACTTCAACTGCCCTGGCTCAATGCTAAGGAATTCTGGGAATTGTAGTTTTGTGAGATATTAACTTCTCTGTCAGAAAGCTCTGGTGCCAAAATAAACTACAGTTCTCAAGATTCCTTAGCACTGAGCCAAATGGATTATTTCTGCAGTGTATTTTGGACCTAAGGGGAAAAAAAAGAAGTTGGTAGTATGAGCTTTCATAGCTTTGAGGCCTCAAGCAGACAGGGCAAAACGAGCGGCCAGAGGCTGCTCCCAGCCTGATCACTGCGGGACCGCAATGACCACACACACCCGGACCTGAACTGGGCCATCGAAAAGGAACAGTCTTCCTCCACTCCTTTTTAGCCCGGCTCTTCCAGGTTGGGGTGGGCTTGGGGCAGCTTCCGACAGCATTCGGGGCAAGCATTATGTAAATGCCACACAATCCAACGGCAGCCTTTCTGGCCCATCTGAGACCTGAGTCTACTTCCTCAGATACACGCTTCCTCCATGTATCTTTGGAAGCAGACTCAAGCCAACAAAAGCTCATGCTACCAGCTTCTTTCTTTCCATTAATCTCAAAGGTGCAACAAGATCCTTTTGCACCCTGCTTCCTTAGTCTAGAGTTAAGTATGTCTGGAACTGGATGGGGTTTATTCCCAAAAACAACATACCCAAAACTATTTATTAGAACTGGAAGAAGCAACTCATATAAGTCTACAGTCCTCCATTGTAGTCGGGGGAAAGGGCTAGGAAGACCTGGTTTTCACTAGAATGAAGATTAAAAGCTTTCATTACCTTTGGTCAGGTCCTGTCTGCTGCAACATTTTTAAATACTGGAATACTACGTGAGCAACCTGAAAAGGAAAATGCAAACACTTTCAGGTTTTGTCACCTACAATAAGCAAAAATAATGACTCTAAATTCCAATTAAAATTTACCTCATAGAAATGCTTGTAACCTTCATCCGTCAGGGTCACACAAATACTGAAGACCGAGTATGTGGAATTTTGCTCAAATCCTGTTTCACCATTTCCACCATATAATGCAAGTGCCCAGAATCTGTCAAAAAATTATATAGTGTTTCTCGCAAGAATTAAGAACAGCTGAACTTATTTGCTATACATGAAATATTGCCATACATTTCCAGCATTCTTGTTGACTCACTGTAAGAGGAAAACTTACTACTTCTGCTTTAGAATGAACAAGTGAACATGCCAGCAAATAAACCTATGGCCGGAGCAAGCAGCTTTGCTCAATGTTGATTAATCTAATTTGTTCAGGAAATGGGCTGTTTCCATCTTCTAGCATTTAAATCAGTTAGTAAGCCCTGATTTGATAAGACCCCATTTTCTCATACAATGCCTAGGGTAAGGACCATGGAGAGCCTTTCCAAAGGACTGGCTATCAAGCTCTCATGACAATTAAGCCATCTGGCAACCAGACTGTCCTCACATTGCCTTTAAAATTCAAACTGTTGAGATCTGTGTGAGTATGAGCACATTGCAACACTTGGTTTGCCTTATCACACTACTCTCAATTATCTATATGCACTGTTCAATATATGAGCTTAAAATCTCTAAAGCCGTGCCAGGCAAGGTGCAACCTGGGTCATATGTAGCTACCTCAACAATATTTTTACAGCCCTTGACCCATCTAAACTCCCTGTACCACCTTTCTTCCAAAAAAAAAAAAACAAAAAACCCAACAACCCTTGCCTCTCTTGGAAGTCTTTTGGAAGAGCAACCCGCCTTTTAAAAAGGTTTAAAAGGATCTAACAATGTTTGAGATTTTAAAAATATTATCATTTTAAAGAACAAATGGGCTTCCAGCCATTTCACTTTTTTTCGTTTTGGGATGCATCCAGGGCAGTCCATCTAGTCACCAGACATAGTGAATTGGCTCCCAAACCTACAACAGTTGCTGAATTCGATCTAAGTTATGCTGATCAAGAAATCAGTGTTTCTCTATACAGTTTGTACAATACTATGCTGTCCCTTCTAGTTTATTTTTTCCAGTTGGCCACTAAGTAAATTGACGTTTCACAACAATCCACATCAAAGAAAGAAGGTGCAAGTGGACAGATTTTCAATGCAAGATTTAAAACTAGAAAACATTTTAACATTTTTTTCATCCTTTGCCACTGCAAACATCAATAAGTTTCATGGTCCGAATACATACTTTTTTCTAAGAAATGAAAGAATGCTGCCTTTGCCTTCATGTCCAACAAGCCAAGCAATGTAATGAAGTGGCTTCACCCTGGGGGGCGGGGGGGCAGAATAAGAGAGACATAAAATATTGCTTGGAAATCCTAGTTTCAACCCATCATAGAAATCAGCAAGTAGAACACACATCTCTAAAACACTCATATTTGGAAATCATCCCACTAGAAACATCATCTACTACAATTCCTATAAGGAGTAGCTTCAAATATGGAGGGAGAGGGACGGGGAAAGAGAGGGAGAGAGATCAACTGAAAATCCAGGTCATTTAAGTATGTAAGTGAAAATGGCATTCCAAATAAATATGACATCATTGAAAGTATCAGTCTATTGTATACCAAAAATTTAATATACTGAATTAATTAAGTTTCATGGTATCCACATGAGGATTTTTGTCATTAAAGTCTTGATTTACCTGTAATGCTGTTCTTGTGGTGGAAGAGCCCAAGTGATGTTTAAAGAGTGGGTTTTTCTGATTGGAACAACTAAAAGTAACAGAAACATACCAACTGTAGATATAAAAGCATGATTTTTCTGACCATAATCAACATTCTCAAAATAATTTCTCTCTCAAAGAAAAAACAAGAGCAGAAAGCAGGTGGCTTTATATTAACAAGGATTAAAATGTAGCATGTGTTCATAACAGTTATCCATTGTAATTACTCACCTCTGTACAACTTGTGAAAATCAGGTGTTTCAAAAGGTTCAGTCAGGTGGCTAAATACTGGTCTAGGTAAATTACTTTAAAAGAAAAAGGAAAGATGAGTTAGATGCCATCATTTCAATTCAGGAAAGATCATGTACTACACAATATAATGGGAGTTTTTCTGCAAGAACATCTTTCTTGACACTTTGATTCTGAGTTCCTGCATGGCAGGGGGGTTGGACTGGATGACCTTTGTGGTCTCTTCAAACTCTATGATTCTATGAGTGCCTGGAGAAGAGGTGATGGGAGAAGGGAAAGAGGATTATCAATCATTGCATGATGATATCTGGGCTTCCTGTCTGCCCTACAAGAGCCTAGAGAGTTGTGGAAGCACACTTGGAAGCATGATAATATGTAGATATTTCCTAGTCACTTTTTAGTTACTTTTTAATTTGAAAGACTAAGTAATGTTCCTTTCACACGTGGTCTCTGCCATACACAACTGCCTGTGGGAAACACTATATTACAGGCATAAGCATCCCCCTCCCTCCATCACAACAGGTGATATGTACTGTCATAAGTCTTGTATAAAAAAACATTCCTGACAGATGGCCATCCAGCCTCTGCTTAAAGACCTCCAAGGAAGGAGACTCCACTACTCTCCGAGGGAGTGTGTTCCACTGTCGAACCGCCCTCACTGTCAGGAAGTTCCTCCTAATGTTGAGGTGGAATCTCTTTTCTTGCAGCTTGCATCCATTGTTTCGGGTCCTAGCCTCTGGAGCAGCAGGGAACTTTGCTGCTGCTCCAGAGGCTAGGACCCGAAACAATGGATGCAAGCTGCAAGAAAAGAGATTCCACCTCAACATTAGGAGGAACTTCCTGACAGTGAGGGCGGTTCGACAGTGGAACACACTCCTTTGGAGAGTAGTGGAGTCTCCTTCCTTGGAGGTCTTTAAGCAGAGGCTGGATGGCCATCTGTCAGGGATGCTTTGATTGGGAGTCCCTGCATAGCAGGGGGTTGGACTGGATGGCCCTTGTGGTCTCTTCCAACTCTATGATTCTATGATTATATATAGCCATATGGACACAGCACACTACTATGGACAAGGATTTTTGGAAAGGAGATACCCAAACTTAAATTGTAATGACAATCAATTATACCATGTCAGGTCCAGGTTTTCCACACAATAGTATATTTCAAACTGAAACATTACTTAGTCTTTCAAATTAAAAAGTAACTAAAAAGTGATTAGGAAATATCTACATATTATCATGCTTCCAAGTGTGCGTCCACAACTCTCTGGGCTCTTGTAGGGCAGACAGGAAGCCCAGATATCATCATGCAATGATTGATAATCCTCTTTCCCATCACCTCTTCCCCAGGCACTCATAGAATCATAGAGTTGGAAGAGACTACAAGGGTCATCCAGTCCAACCCCCTGCCATGCAGGAACTCAAAATCAAAGCATCCCCGACAGATGGCCATCCAGCCTCTGTTTAAAGACCTCTAAAGAAGGAGACTCCACCACACTCCAACGGAGGGTGTTCCATTGTCAAACAGCTCTCACTGTCAGGAAGTGCCTCCTAATGTTGAGGTAGAATCAATCTCTTTTCCTGTAGCTTGCATCCATTGTTCCGAGTCCTATTCCATGGAGCAGCAGAAAACAAGTTAGCTCCCTCCTCAATATGACATCCCTTCAAATATTTAAAGAGGGCTATCATATCCCCTCTTAACCATCTGTTCTCCAGGCTAAATATATCCAGTTCCCTAAGTCGTTTCTCATAGGGCATGGTTTCCAGACCCTTCACCATTTTAGTCGCCCTCCTCTGGACACCGTACAGTTTTCAACATTCGTTTTGAATTGTGTTGTCCAGAACTGGACATAGTATTCCAGGTGGGGCCTGACCAAAGCAGAATACAGTGGCACTATTACTTCCCTTGATCTAGATACTATACTTCTATTAATGCAGCCTAAAATTGCATTGGCCTTTTTAGCTGCGGCATCACACTGTTGACTCATGTTCAACTTGTGGTCTACTAGGACTCCTAGATCCCTTTCGCACGTAGTCTCGTTAAGCCAGGTATCCCCCATCTTATATCTATGCATTTCATTATTATTTTTTTTTGCCCTACACTATGGGAAAAGTGACAGTAAACAAGCAATGGTGGGTGAAAGGGTGAAAAATAAAAGCCCATAGATTAAAAAAAAACAGAGACAGAAGTCAAGCATGTGATCTTATTTGTATGACAAGCATGCAAAATAGCGCATATAATTTACACATCTTACAAAATGTGTAGGGGTTGATGTGCAAGACCCCCACGAATGTGAAAAATCATGAATAACTCCCCCCCCCACCCCCACATGGAAGCCAATTAAAGGTAGGGGTGGACAGGGGAAGAGGAGCAGTGTCTTGCCCAGGCACCCATCAACCCGGGAAAAGGGCTGGGGAGGGAGGGTTCCATCCTTCCCAGCCCATTTCCCAGGGGGATAGCAGCCATCCCCCTGGGAAAGGGGCTGGGAGGGATGGATCCCTTTCCCTTCCCAGCCCTTTTTTCCCAGGCAGACTGCTGAGAAAGGAGCTGGGAGGGACAGATCCTTCCCTGCCAGCCCTTTTCATGGGAGGATCGGTGCCTGGGGAAGACAGCAATCTGGCCTGGAAAGGGGCGGGACTGGTGCGCCCACCTTTCCCAGCTTCTCCCTCCTGGGCTTCCCCCTCCCTGAAGGGAAAAGCCTGGGAGGAAGGAGGAGAAGGAATGTGCGTTCAGAGCAGCCTTCACCTAATGAATAATCAAAACCGTGAATGTGGAGGGCCGAATGCGCTGCATATAATTTACACATCTTATAAAAACTGTATTAAAAAGTTCCTTACTTGTTTGGGATCTCTGAGAAGATTTCTGTCACCCATTTTTCGAGAGTATCCAAGGTTTCTAGGAAGGGGGAAGAAAGAACCTGAACACCTAACTATGGAAGGGAAGCAGCATTTTTTAGGAACAAAGGAATAGGTAAGAGAACCTGTATAGGATTTACAGCTTCTACAGTCCTGCACCTTTGGCCATGCTGAATTTGGGCAGGGACACAAGGAACAGGTAAGAGAACCTGTTCACTGTCTAGTTATTTTCAGGATGAAGACAATCAATTGACTAACCAGTTAGAGTGTAAACATTAGAAAGACTGTAGGTTCAATTCCCCTAGTATACAGGAATTACTCTCAGGTTACATATTTGTTACAATCTGTGACTACATCCAGTATAATATCTGCATGCTACAACAAGCACTCTAATACCAGTTGGCAGCCAGGTGCATTAAAGATCTTCATTGTCTGTTTCCCAAGCATATTATAGCAATTAAACAAAAAACAAAAACTCTGGGATGGTCTATATCACAAGTAGAAACCCTATGGTCCTCCATATGTTTTGGCCTACCATTTCCAATTGCTCAAATTAAGCATGGCCAAAGGTGCAGGACTGTAGAAGCTGTAAATCCTATACGTCTGGAAGGTCAAATGTCTTCTTCCTCCACTTTATAGAGGTCCATCTGAAAGCCATTTGAAACAGCCTCTACATAGCAGGTGTTTACCACAACTGCGGTTTCCTTTCCTGAAGGTATTTTCTTGGCAAATGCTGGTGGCAACAGGAAAATATTACACGTAATGGCAGCAACAGCTACTAGCTTTTTCAGGCAGCTTCCAAAGAGCTGTAGAATTATGGCCTGGTTCTTAGGACAAGTTTGGAGGGAGATGGGTTACTTTTTTTTCCTAAGAAAGTGGCATTACTATAATGTATTAATGGCAAACAAATTTCTAAGATTCACATATTAAGTGTGTACCCTAAATGAAAATTCACATACTAAGATCATAGCCCAAATGAGCTCATATCCTAGAAACTTAGAAAAGCATTGTATTTGGTTTCAAAAGAATATACATGTTTACAAAGAAATTACCAAGTATACAATTCCCCCAATAATGGAAACTAGTTAGGATCAAAACATCAAACAAATCAGTGCATATCTTGCCTGTATGTGTCACACACATAATGCTGTCACTTTTCAAACATGATTGGATGTGTAACCACAGGGAAAATCTCTGCTTTGAGCTTAAATAAACTATAATCAACACCTACTTTACCAATACTAAAAACTTACATATAGGAGGGGGGTGCTGAAAAATTCTTGGCCCAATCCACTTCCCAAAATCTGAGTGAAATTTTGTCACTATAGCTTGAGTGTTCTTTTGTAAAGAAAATTCCCAATTCACAAGATTTTAGCAGCACTCAGGTTTTCCATGACCAAAGAAATTCAAGATTCAAATGTTAGCAGCCAGAGTTTTGTGGGATAAAGAATGTATTTTGGTGACTGACTATCTTCAGCAGGCCACACAGCTAATGCAAAATACCAATCTAACTTGCTGTGCCAATTAAACGAGGCACTGAAGGAAAAATAGTGCAAGAAGCTTTGGAAAGGTTTTCTCTTTTTGCAGGACAATGCACCTGCTCACGGGGCTGGCAAGTTGATGGAAGTTTTGAAGAATTTGGAGTTTGAGTGCATAGACCATCCACCCTACTCACCAGATCTTGCTCCAACTGATTATTTCCTGTTTCCAAACCTTAAAAAGAGTTTGAAATGAAGGAATTTTTTTAATGATTCTGAGTTGATAGCATCAGCAGAGCAGTATTTCAATGTCCAGACATCAGAATTTGTTGGGGGGGGGGAGTTAAAGAACTTTGAGAAACAATGTACGAAGTATGCCGATCTTTGAGGTGAATATGTGGAATACCATGTACGTTTCAAGGCTCTAGGTTGTTCCTTTCTTGGACGAGCAGAGAACTTTTCAGCACTCCCTTGTAGAAGTGAAAAACATATCCAAATATATACGATTTATTTATAAAACAGTCCTGTGAACATTTAAAAAGTCAGTCCTGTGTTGATTGGGATTTACTTGTACATAAAAATATACAGCATTACAGCCTATAAAATACACAACTCCACTTGTTTACTTCTCTGAACAAATGTTACCTTTAGACTGCACAACTAAAGTCATATAATGTGCTGAATAGTAACGCTGCCAGAATTCTCTCAACCTGGTGTAGGTATCAATGTTATTTTGCTTCGGCTCATGTTTCAGTGTGTCTGCATTACCTGTAAAAATGATGACAATAAAAGTTGCAAATTTCAGTAATTTTGCTTTAATGTGAAGTCGTAAGCTTTCATGGCCAGCATCCATAGTTTTTTGTGGTTTTTCGGGCTGTGTGGCCATGTTCTAGAAGACTTTCTTTCTGACGTTTCGCCAGCATCTGTGGCTGGCATCTTCAGAAACATAAGAAAGAAACTCTTCTAGAACATGGCCACACAGCCCGAAAAACCCACAAAAAAATATAATTTTGCTTTAAATTTGTACATTTCTTATTCTTAGGTGAAAAACTTCTCTCTTTTGCAGACATCTACAACATAGAAACAACCATGGAAGCTACAGGAACCCCCTCCAGTTTTCACTCTGGCCCATTTTTGTCTAGTTTGAGGACTATTGGCAGCCTCTTAATGAAACTTAATCATATCCTTTCCATATGTCACCACAACTGCCAACCTGTTTCTCTCCTCCACTACCAAAGTAAGAAATTTGAGCAGCTGGGAGAAAGTGGTTTATCCCTTATCTCATTATCTCTTGCTTTCCTGCCTCCATGCCCAGTTGCCTGGAACAAACTTTGCAGAACCCCAAAACATAAAAGATTTATAAAGGAGTCTTCAAGAAGACTGGTATGGGAGAGGACATATAAGACACAAGATCATCTGTGTGTTAACCACTTGTGGCAAGCAAATTATGCTATCTTCTCATGGTACCACACTAGCTTAGCCAGAGGTTTCTGTGTTCTCTATCAACTACATACCAACCTAATTCAATTCTTTATAAGGTTGAACCTCCCTTACCCGGAAAGCCAAAAACCTTCAAAAACTGCAACTTTTTGCTGCTAGCCACCCACTTCTACCAAATCAGCTTGGACTTGCCCATACCTTCCCAGAGTAGAATAGTCTCTACCTAATTGATGTCTCTCCCTCTTTTGTATTTCTTAGATTTTCTTTAACTGGTGCTTGAACATCAGTTTTAGCAAGACATCTGATTTCTTTTTTAAGGGGGGGGGGTAACTTGTTTTTATTATGTTTTATTGTCTATGTGGGGTTCTTTTAATGTAAGCTGCCTTGATTGCCCTGGCAAAAGGCAGGGTATAAAAATAAAGTTTATTATTATTATTATTATTATTATTATTATTATTATTTAAAACAGTGGAAAGTCTGCTAACAGCTGGGGAAGCATCTAGAACGTCTGGTTTTTACAGGGGCCTTGTTAAACAGAGCTGCAGTAACCAGAGTCCTCTCCCTATTTCTCCTCTTCTCTTTCTCTCTTGTCAGATTTCTGATAGTGGTGGAGCAAGAGCTCGCTCCTTGAGGAAAAACTCAGCAGGTGCTTGATGTGTTACTAAACCCCTTTCCCCATTCTGCATTCCCCATGTACAGTGTATGTATATGCAAATGTAAGTATTCCAAAATATGAAACCCTTCAGGTCTCAAGTATTTCAGATAAGTGAGGCTCAACCTTTATTCCATTTTCTCTTTCCTTAGATTGGATTCCTTAGCTCAATAAAGGCTGTAGCTCAATTAAAGAAATTTTATTAACTAAAGATTTTACATTCCTTGATTGATTTATCAATTAAAACTGCTTATACATGAAGCTCTTTCTATATATATTTTAAATAAAATATTATTTTATACTCTCCTAGTATTACATCTTCCAAAGGAACACTTCATGCTTCTATTATTATTGTTTTCTTCCTAGTACTTGATAGAAACATGTATACTGCCTTGGTAAGCAAATGTTCTAATCGTTTAATAATTGACCTGTCACACCACAATAAATGAAAGGCTATAGGATGCTGTTCTCAACCCTGGTCAACCTAATTACCTGGCTGGGGGGGAAAAAAAGATTGAGGGTTCATAGCTCCAGATGCCTTATATCACCTCCGGGACATCAACAGTTTGAAAACCACTCCACTGTTTTAGAACTATTGTTCTTGAAAACCACTATTCTTGAAAAGCATGCAAGTATATACAGAGACACAAATTGTTTGTGGAAATTTATCTGCGCAGCTACACTGTGGTGAAATGTGAGAGCTCCTTTGAGCATGTGCAGGAAAATGTTGTTACAATCACCAACCACAGCTTCTGAGAGCCCCCAGAGTGGAACATATATTCTGGGTTCTGTCTGGGGAGAAAGACAGTATATAAATAAAATAAACAAACCATTCCCCCAAGCTGTATGTACTACAGCAATGACACTCAAAACTTTTTACTCTTGGTACCTCCCTTTACATCTACATGTGGATGTTATGTCCCCCCCCCTTGACAGAGTATATGAATAAAGATATTTTGTTTATTTAGTGTGCGCATTTTCTTTTGCACATTCATGTACAAAAATATTTGTTTATTTAGTGTGCTCATTTTCTTTTGCACATGCATGTACAATCATATTTTAACATTTTTTAAGAATATAACAAGGTTAAATTAGAACAGTTTTATTTAAGTAAGTTTAATATCTTTGTGTAACCCTCCACCTAGAAAACACTATGAGGAGACATCAAAAGTGTCACACAGGCAGGACAAGAGCACTAACAAGGAGATAGATAGAAACTAAAGGAAAACACACTTGAAAGAGCAGCTAAGAGCAATAAAAAATGGCGAAGCAAGCAGGAAACACTCTTAGAAAGACAAACCCCACCAGAAGCAACACCACACATATAATAGGAACAGGGAATGTGTTAAGCATGAGCCAAGGAAAGCTAGACATAGCGAAAATGAAAATGCAACACATGAACATAGCAGTACTAGGGGTGAGTGAGTTAAAATAGACAGGTATGGACCACTTTGAATCTGACAACTATACAGTGTTCTACTCAGGGAATGAAAAGACAAGAAGAAATGGGATGGCTTTCATACTAAGAAAAGATGTTGCAAAAGCAGTCAGAGGATACAACGCAAAATCAGACTTAATCATCTCAATAAGGCTGCATGGGAAACCTATGAATATCATCATAATTCAAATATATGCACCAACCACTGAGGCAGAACAAGAAGAAATAGATTTTACGAAGGAGTACAGGAAGAAATTGGCAACACATCAACACAGGATGTCAACCTGATCATTGGAGATTGGAATGCAAAGGTTGGAAGTAAAGAAGAATAAAAAACGGTAGGCAGATTTGGACTAGGCAAAAGGAATGAAGCACGTGAGCATCTGATATATTTTTGTGAGGCCAACAACTATTCATTGCAAACACATTTTTCATACAACCAGAGAAAAGGTTATACACATGGACATCGCCAGATGATCAACACACAAACCAAACAGATTACATAATTGGAAATAAAAGATGGCGAAGCTCCATACTGGCCAGGTGCTGATTGTGGCACAGATCACAAACTACTCATTTCAAAAATAAAAGTAAAACTCAAGAAGAGAACAAAACCAAATACAATTTAAACATTTCCACAGAATTCACTGACAATATAAGGAACAGATTTGCAGCACTAAGTAGAATAGATCGTGAACCGGAAGAGCTTTGGTCTGAAGCCAGGGGCATAATAAAAGAAGAATGCATAAAGACACTTCAGACAAAAGGAAAGTGAAGAAACCATGGATGACAGATTAAAACGCTACAAGCAATAACGGAAAGAAGAGAAACAAAACAAAAAGGAGATAGGAATAAACTAAGAACCATGAACGCAACAGTATAATGGCTAGTGCACAAAGATAAGGAAAATTATTACAACAACAAATGTAGAGAAATAGAAGACAACAACAAAAAGGGAAGAACGAGATACCTATTTCACAAGATTTAAGAAATTAAGGGAAAGTTCAAATCAAGGACTGGGACACTCTACGACAATAAAAAATAACATAATTCAAGACCAGGAAGGAATAAAAAGACGTTGGAAGCAATACACAGAAGAACTATACAAAAGAGATGACAAAATGAAGGACACATGGAGCGAAGAGCCATGAAGATGAATCCCAAATTCTAAAAGCTGAGCTGGAAGCTGTAATAAAAGAAATGGCAAAAAACAAGACTCCAGCAACAGATGATATACCAATAGAACTGTTGCAATCCACACTGACAGAGTCAACACTAGTGCTAAGCAACATATGTCAACAGATATGGAAAACAAAACGATGGCCAACAGATTGGAAGCAATCAATATACATCTCCAGCCACAAAAAAGGAGACACAAGAGACTGCAACAACTATAGGACCACAGCACTAATCTCCCATGCAAGCAAAATTATGCTCAAAATACTGCAACATAGCCTCCAACCACACATGGAGAGAGAAATCCCAGAGGTCCAAGCAGGGTTCAGGAAAGGAAGAGGCACCAGGGATCACACTGCAAATATACGATGGCTAATGGAGCATAGCAGGGAGTTCCAAAAGAAAATCAGCATGTGCTTTATAGACTATAGCAAAGCCTTTGACTACATAGATCATGAAAGGCTATGGAACACTCTTAAAGACATGGGAGTGCCAACACATCTGATAGTCCTAATGAGGGATCTGTACTCAGGACAAGAGGCTACTGTCAGAATAGAACACTAAGAAACAGAACGGTTCCCAATTGGCAAAGGAGTCAGACAAGGTTGCATCCTATCACTCTACCTATTCAACTTATATGCAGAACATATTGTAAAGGAAAGCAGGCTTGGACATGGAAGAGGGAGGAGTGAAAATAGGAGGAAGAAATATCAACAATCTGAGATATGTTGACAGCAATATTAGCAGAAAACCTCACAGACCTGGAACACCTACTAAAGAAGATCAAAGAAGAAAGTGCAAAGGCAGGCTTACTGTTGAACATAAAGAAAACAAAAATAATGATCACAGAGAACTTACACACATTCAAACTAGACAATGAGAAAATAGAAATAGTAAAAGAGTTCTCATATCTGGGGTCAAACATTGATTGGAACAGGGACTGCAGCCAGGAAATCAGGAGAAGATTAAGAATGAGGACAGTGGCTATGAAAGAACTAGAAAAGATCCTAAAATGCAAAGAATACAGCTCAGCACAAAAATCAGAATCATACAAGCCATCCTATTCCCTATTACCATGTATGGATGTGAGAGCTGGACAGTCAAGAAAGATGGTAGGAAGAAAATCAATGCATTTGAGATGTGGTGCTGGAGAAGAGTGCTGAGGATTCCATGGACAACCAAAAGGACAAACAAATGAAATGGGTCCTAGAAGAGATCAAGCCAAAGATATCCCTAGAAGCCAAGATGACAAGACTTAGACTGTCGTACTTTGGACACATCATCCTGGGAAGGTGGGGAGAAGCTGAGGAAACTCCCACATAGAGAAAAGAAAGGAACAGAAGAGACAGGTATGTCTGCACAATGTAGCTGACTGAGGGGAGGAACATAAACAAATTAAATACAATCAAAGCACAAAATAACAGAGACAGACAGAAAACTCCAAAGCACAAAATAACAGATACAGACAGAAAACTCCCCTAAGCAAACACCATTTGTGAGGGAAAGGTACGTACGTACACACACACTACTCTTGTTGCAACCTTAAATATATGTTTTATAGTAAGGATATCCTACAGAACTCAAGTTTACTTCCAAATAAAGGGGTTGGTGCCACAGTCTTTGCCCAAGAAAAAGTTTTTATCCCCAACTTTAACGGTCTTCTTTCTACACATCCCCTACTCCTACTAAAAAGATGAAAAACCTCTTTGTGTGTCAATGCAATTCTTCTGGCACACAATCCATGCCTGCCTGGGCAGTAGCAGCAGTTAATGCAGGGGTAGGGAACCTTTCCCCTTTAAGGGCCGAGGGACTTCAGCTCCCAGAAGCCTCAGCCATGTTGGCCAATAGTCCCATGTTGGCCAATAGCTCCTGGGATTCTGGGAGCTGAAGTCCCTCGGACCTTAAAGGGGACAGGTTGCCTACCCCCGAGTTAATGTCTGCACGGATGTCTCCCTCATCATATAGGGAGAATAATCTGAAAGGCCACTTCTTCCTAAATAAACCTGCACAGAAGTTGAAGTCGTCAGTGAAGACCCTATTGCATGTTTTACCACTTCAGGACACTATGCTGGTGGAATTGGGATTGTGGTAGGGATTGTGGAACTCCCTCACAATGCAAAACAAGCGGGGTGGGGAACAGCCAAAACTTTACTTTTTCATATGGCCTTTCATTTTTAAAACCAGTTTTTAACATTGTTTTTCACCAGTTTTAACAATGTTTTTACATTATTTTATTGTACTTTGCTTTGGGATCCCTGGTGGTAGCAAAAAAATAATAATAAATAATTTTAACTTTACATGCTAAAGGAAACCCAAATTCATGGAAACTGTTCCTTAACTTCACTATTGTCTTTTTGTCCAAAATGCAATTATCAAGAATAACTCTGTCTTTAAGATCAGTGAATGATTATCTGTTAAGGAACATTAGATCACTGTTCACCACACTAATCAAGAGAAAAGTTGGAGCATAACTCAAGGAGTGTGTGTGTTTCTTTTATACTATTCTTTATTTAAAAAATAATGAAACAGTGATTTTATAATGTTAAGACCCATAAGAAAACAGTAAAATAAAGCAGCAATATGATATAACAGAAACAGAATTGTAAAATATTTCAGTAAAATCTCTTGCTTATCTAGAGGTTATTGCCTAGGTTTTTAGTCAGGAAAATGCCTATGAAAACAAACAAATCTGCAACTTTCAGTAGAAATGCCTTATGTTAGGAACCTCTCTGACCTCAGTGGGGAGACTATTCCACCTGCTGGGTACAAAATGGGAAAGGCTCTTCTCCACACTTGCCATCATATACATTTCACTAGATCATGATATGGGAAGCAGAATTTAGGTTCCAGGGTGATACTCTGATCCTTTAAAAAAATCAAAGTCTTTAAATAGCTCTAAAGTTTCTGATACTACCATGAATTCAAGATATTACAATTTGAATCCTTCATATAGATTCTAATCAGGCTTCTTTATCTGTATAGGTATCCCATTAATTCAAAAGAAAGCTGAGTTCAACTAACAGAAAGCCAGTGTGGTGTAGTGGTTTGAGCACTGGACTAGGACTCAGGAGACTCTGGAGATTCAAATCCTTCCCTAGTCATGGAAGCCCATGGGGTGACTTTGAAGAAGTCACACTCTCTCACCCTCAAAGGAAGGCAAAGGCAAACTCCCTCTGAACAAATCTTGCCAAAATAAAACAAACATGGAGTTATAACGGATACCTAAGGGTCACCATTAGCTAAAAACAACTTAAAGGCAAACAACATTAACAAAACTTAGGTTACAATCCCATAACCACTTGGAATTAAGTCTCACTGAATAAAAATGATAGAATCTAAAAATATAGCCATGTCAGTCTGTAGAATTTATATATATATATATACACACACACACACACACACACACACACACACACCGTATTTTCCGGCGTATAAGATGACTTTGGGGTTAAAGTCGGGTGTTGTCTTATACACCAGGTATAAGGAGGAGGACGAGGAGGAGAAGAAGGACAGAGGTGGGGGCGGGAAGAAGCCTTGGGAGAAGAGGAGGATGAGAGGAACCCTAAGTCGATCCTCTCCTGGGGTTTTCTTGGCAAGACTGGTTCAGAGAAAGTTTGCCATTGCCTTCCCCTGAGGCTGAAAGTGTGTGACTTGTCCAAGTTCACCCAGTGGGTTTCATGGCAGAGTGGGGAATCAAACCCAGGTCTCCAGAGTGGTAGTTCAACACTCAAACCACTACATCATGCTGGCTCCTATTCCCATGTACTACCTATGAAACAATTGCAGACTTTTTTGTTGTTCTTGTGTGTCTTCAAGTCCTTTCCGACTTATGGCGACCCTAAGGCAACCTTATCATGGGGGTTTCTTGGCATGTTTCTTCAAATGGGGGTTGCCATTACCATCCTCTGAGACTGAGAGTGTGTGGCATGCCCAGGGTCACTTACTTGGCCGCAAATTGTACATACCCCAGAATGCATCACCTAGTATATTGGCAGTCCTTCCCCCCAACACTTTCTCATTTCCCCCCCCCCCCCAACCATCTCATAGCTGGGAGATAGAAATAATGTTTAAAGCAGCATTTAAATCTCGACTGTTTTTTAAAAAATAAGATCCAAAACACACTGCAAAAATAAATGCTAGGGAATATGGGAGTTGTAGTTTGTTGTGTTTATAAGTGACAGTTTTCCTGCTAAGTACCTGCATGTCATAAGTATTTGAACTAAAAACTAAGTACCTGCATGTCATAAGTATTTGAACTGAAATCAAATCTGATGGTTTTTTTAAATTTTTATTTGGTGCACGCTGGAAGAGGGGTAGTCTTATACAGCGAGTATATCCCAGACTCTATATTTCAACTGGAAAAGTTGGGGGTTGTCTTATACGCCCAGTCATCTTATATGCTGGAAAATACAGTAGATATTTTGTAGCACCTTTGAGATTAATTGGGGGGAAAAAGTAGTTTGTAGCATTAGCTTTTGTAGACTTTAGTCTACTTCTTCAGATGCTACTCTTCAGATGCTACTCATGCTGACTGGATCTACAGTTGTCAACATTCCTTTTCAGTTTTTTTCAGTTAAACTCCTGCACTCCTGTCTGTCCCTGGCTTCCACTCCACCATAAGTATCTGAAGAAGTAAACTAAAGTCTACAAAAGCTAATGCTACAAACTTCTTTTTTTTATTTAGTCTCAAAGGTGCTACAAAATCTATCTATCTATCTATCTATGAATAAAAATAAGACCTACTTACGTCTGACATGTATAAAATTGCAGTTAAGTGTGGATCCAGCCTTACATATTTGCAAGGTTATAGAGTTAGCCCTCAAAGCTGCAGAGATTCCGTTCTGGACCCACCCACCCCTGGCAGATGATTCCGCAGGACCTTAAGTCCAATTTTCCTCAATGCTAGTGCGATATGCATGTGACTGCATCAGCATGGCTGCATGCATGCAGATGGCAACCCTGTGGATAGGAAGAGCTGACTGTATTATGACATACTTACCCCAAAAAAACTTCTTCATTGGATGTCCAGTCCTGGCAAGACTTCCAAAAAACATCTCTCTTCGATTTGCATCAGAAGGCCTTGCAAGCTGATATTCTATTGTTGTTTAGAAAATAAATGATCAGATTCCAAAGCAATATTGTCTTTCAACACCTGTCTTCAATGCAGGAATGTGACTCTATCATATATATCAAAACATTCATTTGCTTAAAAACAGGAAGAATAACAAGAAATAATACTGAAACTATTTAACCAAGCTGACTTATATGTAAGGCTTGTACATTTCCTATAACCTGGACAGAGCTTTAAAAATGTTACTCTTTTGGACGACGAAAGCACATGCTGGTTGAAAGACTTTGAGATTTCTAGTTCCAAATGTAATATTTCTAAGATTTGCTTCTGGAAAAGGAATCCAAAACATAAAGTAATGGCCCTTAACAAAGTTGATGGCAATTTACTAGAGGGAAAAAGGGTGTGGTAATTAGCATAGATAACACTAGCCACTTGCTAAAAATTAAATACATAGACCAGCATCACAGTACATGTTTCTCTGCTTCTCTAACCTAGTTGCCTGACGCAAGCACCTTTCTGAATGTACAACAGCCAGTACAGAAGATCTATAAGCAGAAATCAGCTTCTACACAGACTGTCTGTCCTGGCTTGATATGAATGGCTTTGCAACATTTGCTTCTAGTCAATGTCTAATAAATTGATGGGATAAAGAATTTTTCCTTACTACATTCAAAAGCTGAAAATACCACATCAACTCATCTCCCTTTTGGCCAGTATGATTCCGTTTTACTTCATGACTATTTTCATGACTTGACCTCCTCAAACTGTAAGGTGCTATGCTTACTGTATATACTCATGGATACATCTAGAAATTTAGGTCAAAAAATTGACCCAAAAAACATAAGTCAACTTATCCATGGGTCAATGTAAGTACTGTACTTTAACTCTTATTAAAAAAGAAAGAAAAAAGAAAGAACCCTCTCCTGGTGAAAGGCAGGAATATAATCTGCACTGGAAGCACTGATCCCTCTCTATTCTTTCATCCCTTCAGCCTTTAGTGTGATCACAAAGTTATACCTGCTTGAATTTCTAAGTTTTTTGACATCCTTTTCCTTTGCTTTAGCCTTTACATCCTTTGCTACATAACATGCCCCTAAGTTTTACCCTCGACTTATCCACGGGTCATATCAAAATCCGTAATTTTGGTACTCAAACCTGCCCTCGACTTATACATGAGGTCGACTTATAGTTGAGTATATACAGTAATTAAAAGTATAAAATTCTCTACATTCTTGAAAACTTTAGATGTGTCTGTTTCACAAAAGGATGCTACCAATACATTTTTGCCAAGATAAGTTTTTAAAAACTAAAAGATAAAATTAGAGAAAAACTCATGATTCTTACCACTATCCACAGCCTCAACTTCTCGATCAATTGCATCTCGAATCATTAAAGGATGAATGAAAAACTGTGCCCATCTGAAGCAGAAAAAGTATGTAAACTATCACTTTACCAATCCAAAATTATAACATGCAGATATAAAAAAGCTGCCAGGCTGGGAAAATGGAAGAAACTTTTCAAATATGTAAGTGTTGGAATTACTTTTCACATATGTAACTGTTGAAATTACAGTAGAGTCAGCCCCCTGTTAGGGATGCAGTGGCTCAAGTGGTTAAGACGCTGACTGTTGATTGCAAGATCAGCAGGTTGGCAGTTCGAGGCCTGGGTGCTGCATCCTGTCACTAATCCCAGCTTCTGCCAACCTAGCAATTCAAAACCATGCAAATGCAAGTAGATAAATAGGTACCACTTTAGTGGGAAGGTAAACAGCATTCTGTGCAATCATGCTGGCCACATGATCACAGAGTAGTCTCTGACAATGCTGGCTCTTCAGCTTAGTAACGGAGATGAGCACCGCCCCCTACGGCTGGACGCAACTTGATAGCCTTGTCAACAGGGAATATTTTTGCCTTTACCTTACAGCTCCCTGTATCCATGGATTCTGCATCCATGGATTTAATCATCCACAGCTTGAAAATATTTTTAAAAATAATAATTCCAAAGGCCAAACATTGATTTTCCCATTTGATATAAGGGACACCATTTTACTATGCCATTGTATATAATGGGACATGAGCATCAACGGATTTTGTTAGCCACGGGTTGTCCTTTAATCAAACCATAACAAATATCAAGGGCCTAGTGTTATAGTACAGGTTGATTATCCCTTATCTGAATATCCAAAATAGTTCACAATCCAAAATTGTCCACATAGGTGGCTGAGATAGTGACACCTTTACTTTCTGATGGATCCTGTACACTTTGTTTTATGCATAAAATTACTAAAAATATTGTGTATAAAATTACTTCAGGCTATGTGTATAAGATGTATACAAAACATAAATGAATTTCATGTTTAGACTTGGGGCTCATGATCAAGA
Source organism: Phrynosoma blainvillii (assembly GCA_026167975.1). Taxonomy (NCBI): domain Eukaryota; kingdom Metazoa; phylum Chordata; class Lepidosauria; order Squamata; family Phrynosomatidae; genus Phrynosoma; species Phrynosoma blainvillii. The sequence goes on along the minus strand of JANUYF010000004.1, from coordinate 225,994,098 downwards.
TATCTCATGTATATGCAAATATTCCAAAATCCAAAACATTTTTGGTCCCAAGCATTTTGGATAAGGGATACTCAACCTGTATTATTTATGTTCAAGTTAATTACAGCAATGTAAAAGTAAGAATGTCCATATGTCCTGCCTTCCGGTAAAGTTTCTTCTAAGTTCAAGACAAGCGCTTTATACATGTTATATTTTCATGACGAACATAAATTACTGGTATATTAAGTCTTGACAATTTTCAATAATAAATTACTTCTTAATAAGTAAGAAGAACTAGGATACTTGTATAAATGTTTTTTGAATTGTACTCCTTAATGTTGAAATTGAATAATCTTCCCTGCCAAAGAATCTCTGAAGATAAATGATCAACAAAAGCCGCAATCCTCAGTATAGACATCCCCCTACAGAACTCTTTACTGTAAAGAGCCCCTCCACAAAAATTATCCTCATTAAATTATGTAGGTTTACTAGCATTTGATTTAAGTCCAACAACCTTTATTACAAAGTCACATATTCTAAAAATACTGTAATCATTAGATTTATACCACCATTTTCTTAGAGGTTTTACTTGAAGCTGAATAATCACAAAATAAATCAACATCAGCTGAAGCATTAAAGAAGTATAATTCCCAATACAACTCCACCTTTTGACATGGAATAACTGTGGTACCTATCAAGAGCTTTCTTGAAATATTTCCTCTGTACGTCAAACTGGAAAACTGTCCGTTCGCAGTCTGTTGAGGCATTGTCACTGCCCCCATGTTTCTTCAGAAAAGCATCAAATCCATTCTCATCTGGGTATTTTGAACTACCCATAAACACCACTAAGACAAAAATCAAAGGGGACAGTAGTTAATTTTGATTACAAAAAAGGTGTGTTATACTATAAGAATAAGCAGTAATACACACAGACAGACACATCTTGTTTTTACCCACTCTCCACTATGTGAAGAAATATTTCCTTTTGTCTAATGCCCAAGTTTCACCTTGTTCAATCCCTTGCTATGAACAAAATACTGTGAGAGCTGAAGACAAAAACTTTCTGAGACCAGAAAGGAGATACGTTGAAGGGACAAAGTACATCCAGTGTCAGAATGTGTACAGTATGGCAGAAAGCCAATGTTTTTCTTCAACCTACTGTTGATGGATTAGATATATGGTCGCCCCTCCATTTTCATGGACCTCAAGTCCGTGTCCCTTGTCCATTTGCAGGCAGTGAATGCAGTGGGACAAAATGGGATGCGTGCTTGTGGTGCACCCCCATGGACACGTGCCTCCATTCAAGCCAATGGGGCTTGAATATCCACAATTTTCCATTTTTGTGGGGGGTCCAGAACGGATCCCACACGAGAACAGAGGGGCAACTGTACTGTATTATAATTCAGCTGTTTCGCTTTCCAATCTTCCTTTGTAGTTTTTTTGTTAAAGGATTACTGTCCTGAGGTCATCCTCTGTCAACAATGCCCTTCAGCTCTCTACATTAGAAAAACAGGCCACTCTCTACACCAAAAGATAAATGGACACAAATCAGATATTAGAAATGGGAATACACAAAAGCCTGTTGCAGAACACTTCAATCTTCCTAGGTATTCCATCTCTGGCCTCAAGACAACAGTTCTTAAACAAAAAACTACAAAGGAAAATTGGAAAAAAGAAACAGATTAATTAGAATATATTCGCAAACTCCAGTCTATCAACAATGAACTGAACAAAGACAATGTCTTCCTACGTATATTATACACTGGACTCACTTAGACAGTTTAACATATCTCCTTTCTGGTCCCCAGCTGCACACAGTACATTCCAAAATTCCCTGCAACATTCATATCAACATCCACCCACCCTGACCTTAGGCAATATCTTCCTTCCTGCCTTTGTCCTCAATGATCATAGTTAAAACTAAATTCATCACCTCACCACCATATCCACAAGTTTTCTATTTCCACGACTATTCATATAATCTAATTATAAAGGTCCTTTGTGGGCATCAGTTCACTCCATGCATCTGAGGAAGTAGACCAAGTTTACAAAAACCTATGCTACATTATTTTTTGCACAGGAAGGGGCTCTGCAGACGGTGCAAAGCGATGTCTTAGAGCCAGGGAAGGGGAAGGGCAGTCGCACGCCGGGTGCCCCAACCCCTTCCCAAGGACATCATCAAAGCGTGCGCTGTTGCACATGGTGAGTGCTATGATGACATCCTCCCGGCACAGCGTCCGGACACGCTGCGCCGGAACACGCACAAAAAAGCTGCATGGCGGCTCTTCGGGCACCCTTTTCGCTGCCTGGGAAAGGAGCACTATTTTAGCGCTCCTTTCCCAGTCGCCAAAAGGGTGGATTGGGGCCGAGGCGTGGGGCAGTCTCGGCCCCAATTCTCCGCTTCCCAAGGTGGCCCACGGTCGCCCGTCTGCATCCCCCCTTAGTCTCAAAGGTACTACAAGATACCTTTGCATACTGATATTCCAGATTAACATAGCCATGTCTCTGAATTCTACACTCTTGTTCAACCTAAAGGGCACATTTTCAGAAATGTAGTCTATGCAATGAAAATTTATTTGGCCAAAGATGAGGGAAAACCATCACCTAGAAGAGCTAGCAAAAACACACAGTATAGTCCAATATGCTTACTAACACAACTATTTAGGTATCTCCAGCTATATACTGATTATAGCTTTAGATATCTAGATGGAGAGGCATGTCTACACCTTATATTTTAAACCTCCGTAAGTTCAAAAAACATCTTCAATAAAAATCTTTTTAAAAAAACTATGCCATTATATTTAATGTGACTTGACTATCCAGATTTTGGTATCCACAGGGGTCCTGGAACTAAATCCAATGGATATCAAGAGCCACTGTATATGAATCACAAATATGAAAACACTATAATTCTCACAATACTTATTCTTAAGTATTCTTAAGTATTGCTATAACCCTCCACAGATATTACACTGTATAGCACTGACTTTTTCCAAAAACACAGAAAGATGACATTTAAACAAAAACATACTATGTTCCAGAAAATGTGCCAACCCAGGTAGATCTTCCGGATCTGAGAAACTGCCAACACCAACACAAAGTGCAGCTGCAGACTGGAAGACGAAAAAGAAAAATAGCATGAATTTTGAGAAACACGTTACCATATTACATGTTAAGTTATCAAATGCCCCATTAACAGATTCCCTGCTTGAATATATATAAGATCGAAAGGAACTTAAAGGTCAGAATGTCTGAAAACTCCCTGAGTACCAGATTGCCTAGAGAAGGCAAACACCTCTGTTTAGCAGAGATGCAAAAATCTCTCTGCTGCAATAATGAAGCAGGTCTGGCTGGAGAAGGTATTCCCCCATTCCATTCTCTTGTATCCTATCCTACACATACCTGTTTTTCTGTGCAATTCCTCTTTCTTGTCACCTCCTTATCTGCTAGCTCTTCCGATTCACTGTCAGAGTCAAGATCTTCCTCATATTCATCACATTCATCATCATTTTCTTCTTCGTCATCCTCAATTTCTGCTCCAGAATCGTCATCTTCATCAGTGTCTTCTTCAGAGTCATCTTCTCCTTCTGGAGATATTGCACAAGGGCTACCATCTGGGTTATTCAAGTCCGAAACCAACAACGCACATAACCCATTTGGGAGTTTGATGTACCTAGAAAGTACATGTATATCAGCACCAAGACACTGGCAGCCTGTACAGAACGGCCAAAAGGGCCGGCCTGGGGGTGGAGTCAGGGCATGGCGACCACACGGCAGCTGCTCCAACACCGCCGTCACGTTGCGTGTCCCACCGTGCAGCACACGGCATCAGGGCATTCCCTTGGTGCAGCATACAGACATGATGCGCCAAAGGACTGCAGAAAAGCCACGGTGGCGGCGGCAAGAGCAGCTTTTTGCCATTCCAAAAAGGAGTGGCAAAGTGCTAGATTGGGGGCAGCGGCATGTGGCTGCTGCAGCCCCGATCCGGCGCTCCCAGGGGCGGCAAGAGCCACCCCTTAGGGGCCATCTGTAGAGCCCCTAAGTCTTTCTAATGGCGTCCTGCCACCACACCACCAATAAAATAAAATAAATGTAGTAGTCTTGCATTTACCACAACTACTCTGTACCCACATAATTAAACATTCAATCAAATCTTAACATCAGCCAAACATCAATATCCCTCCTTTAAAACAACAACAACAGATGCTTAAAATTAGTAGGTTAGCCACATTGGTCATTCTGGCAGGGCTCCTTTCATGCACAGAAGGCATGGAATAAAACAGAAGCCTTCCCTGGAGCAAAAGATCAGGAAGCCATCTTTGCCAACTGACCCCTCCCTCAGGCCCTGCATTCTTTCATGTTGCTCTGGACTAGGATCCCCACATTCCAAAATAGCTTTTCAAGAGGAATAGGAAGCCTTAGGGAGAAGAAAGAAATCCAGTGGTCACCTCCCTGCTCCTTTCCTCCTGCACATTCTGAACATTATATTTGGAATTACAGAATCTTAAGAGTTGGAAGGGACCACTTCGGCCATATAGTACAGCAACCGGCCATGCTACCTGGGATGCAATCCACAAAGCATATTTTAAAAAACAATGAACGTGCATCAGTTGTTACATTTTAAAACATAAGGAATGGTCAGACTGTCTCTAGTGCAAATTTCCCCAAAAATTTCAAACCCCGCCCCAGTTTCTACCCCCCTCCATAGGTTTAAAATTTCCAGAAATTTTACTCTGTGGTGAGTCAATCCCTGCAATCAGTCCCTGTCATAATCCCTGCAATCTGTCCCAGTCAGGAGTCTGACTGCAACATGCTGGACCACTTGAATTCTCTCAACACTCTTCAGATGTAGTCCTTTGTAGAATGCATCACAGCAATTGCTACCATAACGGCCAGATGAGACATCCTGAAGAACAAGAACCTTGTTAACATGACTCATTCAACTCTCAGATCACTTTCTAGAAGAGACATTCCCCAAAAATAAGGTCTAATATCTACCTTACACAGGAAGGAAGAGAAAAGATGCTGCTGCTCCCCACCTTCAAAAAGGGGGTGACAGAGATGTGAACTCCTCAAAGACACAGGTCCATCTGCAAGGAAGAGGCAGGAACTAAGCAGTTCCAGTGCACTACTGAGAGATCCATCAGGTATGATCAGATAGGTGAGAGATCCACCAGGTATGATCAGATACCACAATAAACAAAGGTTCAAGAGGAACCCTACCTTACCATGGATGAGCCAGCATGTTGGCTCTCACTTTTGAGTTAGTGCCACCTGAAGCAAGAGCATACATATCATGAACTTTGGTCCATGATTTTTTTCACAAGACACCCTGAATATAGCAATAGTTAATTCTCTTGGCCTTCTCCAAGACGGCAGAAAAACTCATCTTAAAACAAGCCCCCACACTCTTTCTCGGGCTTGCAGGAAGAGAAAGAATGAAAAACAAATCACAGACCTAAAATCCATCATTAAAAAAACAAATCTGCTTCAGCTTCAATAAGGATGATCAAAAAACAGGGTTCAGTTCACTGACTAATCCCAAATAAGCTAGAATTCTACTGTCAAAAACTGAAAATCTAGCTCCTTTGTCAATTCCACTTTGGTAACACATCTGGCTAAATTATCATGGCAGAGCCTAAAGACTGGATGCTTGAAAAAGGGATGGTCAATGTACAAAATTGATCCTCCATGGGTATTTGGAGGCTGAGCAAATGGATCACAACATGGTGGTAGCATACGAGGTCACAGCAGATCATCTCAAAGAAAACTTAATAAGCAGCAAAACTTCACATATGAAAGTGTCTTCCAAGCACATATGATACTATCTTCCGACTAAGCATCATTGATGTTTTAGTTTGGGGATAAGGGCTACTTCCCATTTGGTATAACTTGTGTGACACCACGTAACCTGTGTGGTCAATAGGATATATCAACCAGAACCAGGATTGGCTTAGCTCCAAAGATTCTCATAAAGTTTTTCCCCCCAGTGTTTATGCAGTGTAGTTGGCAATTCTGCAATCTGTGAAGAACCCCTCAGATCAAAAGGAAGCAAAAAACTAAGGAGTCAGATCTTCCCCTCTTTCTTTTCACTTCATACACAGCATTTGAAGAACCTCTCAGCAAAGAGAACACTCACCAAAGCCTTTTGCATCACTGAAGCACATGGCCTTGGGATGCCCCAGACCAGGGGTAGGCAACGTTTTTGAGCTAGGGGCCGGGTTGCTGTCCCTCAGACAATTGGGGGGCCGAAGCACCAAAAATAAATAAATAAATAAATAAAATTTCTTTAAAAATTTTTTTGAAAATTAAAAAAAAATATGCATGCACATTCTCTCAGCCCCAGAAAAGCCATGGCAAAACCCTTGTGGAGATTTTGCCAAGAAAACCCAAGAACAAGTAATAACAACAATAATATCATCATGGGAGGCGGGGGCAGCGGCGGCGGCGGCGGCGGCAGGACCGGCCTGGGGCCGGTCCAAAGGCCTCAGGGGCCTGCATCCGGCCCCCCGGGCCTTAGGTTGCCTACCCCTGCCCCAGACAGACTCACTAACACAACCTCTGTAAGGGGAACTTGTGAACAAGCCTTAGGTCAGAGCTGGCTAATCTGCTGCCCTAAGACAAATTTAGGGGGGAAGCAGACAACTGCTTCCGGGACGCAGCCGGACGGAGCGCCGGCGGAGCGGAGCCTCTGCACCACAGCGCTCCTGCGGCGTCCCTAAAAGGAGCTCCAAACTGGCGCTCCTTTTAGATGTCAGGGAAAGTGCGCCCTAAAAGCGGCGGGCGCACTTTCCCTGACTCTTCCACCGCAGCGCGTCCGGTCGCTGCGGCGGGAGGTTGCCCCGGAAGCACCGGCCATGCGGAGGGCCGGCAGCTCCCAGGGTGACCTCAGGAAGAGGAAGGAGCGCCGCTCGTGCGGTGGCTCCTCCTCTTCCGGGCCTCCAAGACGGCTCAATAAGCCGTCTGCCGAGGCCCTTAAAAAGCCCTTTCCAAGTTATCTGTCCAGACCTCTGGCAAAAACAATTAGTCCCTCACCTTTCCAACTACCTGATCTATGGATGAGGAAGAGAAAGAAGAAAAACAGGTAACCCCATCCCCTTTTGGATCTAGCCTCTCCCATCACTGGCATGATTACTTCCAAACAAACTCTCTGACAAAAAAGGTTCTCAACACTGTTGTGGATGCAAATATTTTGGTATACAGGTTACAATCCTATGCATACTATCTGGGAATAAACCCCTCATCAGCACAGTCCACTTACTTCCAAGACAACATTAACCAGATCAGACTAGAAGGTGATTATTTGCATTCCTATCTTTCTCTAGAAAGCCAATGGCTGCACTGATGTTGGCTAACAATGATGGAAGCTGTAGAGTATTAACTCTAGAGCAGTGATTCCCAATCTTTTGTCCTTCATGTGTTTTGAACTTCAGCTTCCAGAAGCTCCAGCCAGCTTGGCCATCAGTCAGTAATTCCAGGAGCTGAAGTCCAAAACATCTGGAGAATCAATGTTTGGGAATCACTGCTCTAGAGAGGATACCAGGCTGGAGATGTCTACCCATTAGCAATGAAGATATGGCAGAGGCCCTTGTTGTTAGCTGCCTTTGAGTTGCCTTTGATTCATGATGACCCTGTTAATGACACATCTCCATGACTCTCTATTCTCAACCTCTCTGCTTAGATCTTGCAGGTTCAAGCCTGTGACTTCCCTGACTGGGGACGTTTTCACACGGGGCAAAAAAGGGAGTCATTCCTACCTCCATCCGGCCCCACTCCGGCTCTGTGCAGGAAAAGTTCACACGACGTCGCAGCAAGCCCCTCCTCATCCTTCGCCATCCCTGCGCCATCCCTACCTCACTCCGGGGTCTTGCTCGTCGTGTTCAAACTACGTCGCAGCAAGCCCCGCCCCATCTTGCGCAATCCCTGCGCCATCCCTGCCGCTAGCCGGCTTTAGCCCCATCTTTTTAATTCCTTTTTTAAAAAGGAATTACAGGCGCTTCTGCCGGAGGCAATCAGGAGTCATTCCGGCGGCTGCTGTTTTCGCCGCTGGAATGACTCCTGATGGCTTCCAGGGGGCTTCCAGGCGGCTTTAGAGCCGCCTGTGTGAAAACGTCCTGAGTCTATCCAGCTGGCATGTGGTCTTCCTCTCTACCTTCTGCCCCTCTATCTTCCCTAGCATCATTGTCTTTTCCAAGGATTCATGCCTTCTCATGATGTGGCCAAAGTACAACAGCCTCATTTTTTAAGTCATCTTGGCTTCCAGAGAGAGCTTAGGTTTAATCTCGCCAAGGACCCATTTGTTTGTCTTTTTGGCTATCCAGGGCTTCCTCAGCAGTCTTCTCCAGCATCACATCTCCAATGAGTTGATTTTCTTCCTATCCACTTTCTTCACTGTCTAGCTCACAACCCTTACATGGTGATGGGGAAATACCCATGGCTTGGACAGTTCTGACTTTAGTCCTCAGTTGTGTATCTTCGATCTTTAGCATTCTGTCTAGTTCTTTCAGACCTGCCCTTCCCATTCCTGATCTTACTTCTCCCTAAAGAAAGGAAGCAGTCAAATTCACTTTCTTTCTCTATTCAGGAGCAAGCCATACTTCTTTCCCAAGCAGGGAAAGGAAAGGGCCTATACAGACTGCCAGAAATAATCCAGCGTGAGACCACTTTAACTGACTCAGTGCTAGGGAATCATGGGAATTGTAGTTTTTTCTGAGACATTGAGCTTCTCTGTCAGAGAGCTCTGGTGCCACTATAAACTACAGTTCCCATGATTCCCTAGCACTGAGCCAGGGCAGTTAAAGTGGTCTCAAACTGGATTATTTCTGGCAGTCTGCATAGGCCCAAAGTGTGTGGTCCTCCATATACTGTTGGAGTGCAACTTCCATCAGCCCTAACCATCACAGCCAATGGTATGGGGATGATGGAGGCTAAATTCCATCACCAGCTGGACAGCCACATTGCCTATTCCTAAAGTCTTTTTTAAAAATTTAGTCCTCAAATGTTAAGATTAGAAATTGTATTCTATTTTAAACAATAGATCTGTTTTTTAATATTGTTATACTTTTGATTCCATTTTAACGGTCACCTTTGTAAGTTTTAATTGTACTGCGTTTTTACATTGTAAGCCGCTTTGAGTCCCAGTTTTGGGGTAACAGTGGGCACAAATTAATAATAATAATAATAATAATAATGCAAACTCCCAGAAGTCCCAAGTAGCATGGCACAAGCTGCAACCACAGTGTAGAAATAACCCAGTTTGACTCCAGTTTGACTGCCATGGCTCAATGATATGGAATTCTGAGAACTGTAGTTTTCTGAGACATCTGTCAGAGAACTCTGGTGCCACAATAAACTACAATTCCCAGAATTCCATAGCATTGAGCCACGGCACTTAAAGTGGTGTCAAACTGGATTATTTCTGCAGCACGGAGGCAGCCATGGCCAGTGGTTCTGGGAGCAGTAGTCCAGACTACCTGAAAATCCCTATACTGCTGCAGGGATGCTAGGAGCAGCAGTCCAACAGCACTGAGTCTCTGAAACCTCCTGCAAGGATGCTGGGAGTGGCAGTCCAACAGCACCCACCAACCCCTGCAAGGATGCTGGGAGTTGCAGTCTAACAGCACTCATGACTACTAATACTGCTGCAGGGATGCTGGGAGCTACAGTCCGGCAGTCCAACAGCGCCGACGACTAAAAGCCGGCCCTCCTTCCCTCTCCCGGCTCACCGGTACTGCTTGGGGTCGCTGGGGGACTTGACGATCTCCGGGTCCCCGACACTGGGGCTGGCCTCGGCCTCGGCGGCTCCTTCGGCCTCGGGCTCTTCCTGGAGGGCTCCGGCCTTGGCCCCGCGGATGCCCTCCAGGTTCTCGGGCTGCTCTGCCCCGCAGACGGGCGCGGCCTTGGCTCTGCCGGGCATGGCTGCCACCGGAACTGCGGAGGAGGCGAAGAGGCGGTGAAGCGGCCCGGCGGCGAGGCTCCGTGGAGGTCTGGCGAGGCGGTGGCCGGCGCGAAGGCGGCCTGGGAGCTGTCTGAGGACGGAGGTGGCTCTCGCGACGCGACCGCGGCCGCGACTCTCAGCATCCACCGCGGGCCAAACTGGGGCCCTTCAGCTGCCTCAGGCCGGTACGGAGAGCAGGACCCCTGCCACGGACCAATCAGGGTCTGGCTCCGCGGCCACGTGACGCCCTCCAGCGAATCCTGAGGCCCCGTCCACACAGCACGGTTCTCATAGGGCGCGAGAGAGGTTGAGGAGGTGAGAGTGGGGCGAACCATTAGGAAGGGGGGAGATAACGTTCATTTGAGGAAGAAAATAGGCTATTGAGACACGAAGGGTGTCATTTTTTCCTTCACAGATGTAAGGTTTGTCTCACACTGGGAACCAAACTGTGTGATATGCCTTTAATTACATTGTTTTTGTTTTTAAAAACTGAGCTCTTCCTATGATGTGTCAGTCATAGGAAAGCAGACCAATCAGCGGCAAGGATGCCTACGCGGGGGCGGGACGGGGGTTCCAGTTCTTAAACTATTGTAGATAACAAGTGGAAGGGTTTGTGGTTGTTGCTTTTGTGTGACTTCAAGTCGTTTCTGACTTATGGCGACCCTAGGGGCACCTATCATGGGATTTTCTTGGCATGATTTGTTCAATGGTCTTCAATGGTTCAATGCCATGGTCTTCCCATGAGGCTGAGAGAGTGTGACTTGCTCAAGGTCACCCAGTGGGTTTACATGGCTGAGTGGGGAGTTGAATCCTGGTCTCCAGAGTTGTACAGAGCCAGTGTGGCTTTAGTGGTTTGAGTGTTAGACTACAACTCTGGAGACCAGGGTTCAAATTCTGGCTTTGCCATGTAAACCCACTGGGTGCCCTTGGGCAAGTCACACTCTCTCAGCCTCAGGGGATGGCAATGGCAAACCCCCTCTGGAGAAATCTTGCCAAGAAAACCCCATGATAGGTTTGTGTTAGGGTTGCCATAAGTCAGAAACAACTTGAAGGCACACAGCAACAACCCCAGAGTTGTAGTCCAACACTCAAACTACTAGGCCACACTGGCACATGAGGCAGCCAGGCAAAGGGGATATAATAGTGTGCACACCTTTGTAATTTTGGAGTCCTAGCTTTGTGGAGACCTATGAGTGAGGTCAAATCCACAAAACAGTGACCCTTTTATTGGAACAACCAACATGGACAAAATACATGTTGTAAGCTTTCGAAGCTCTGCGGCTTCTTCATCGGGTAAAGGTGTTAAAATGGAGGGTGAGCATATGTCCTTACCACAAAGGACAAGGCACCACAAAGTGTAGGACATGACCAAATAAAAGCTAAAAACACTCATATACATTCATTTCATATGGTTTATTTAAAGCTATATTACACTGTATTTTATTGCGTACTCAACCATATTTTTCTGATGAATTTTAAAATGCCTTGTTGGTTTGGGATATTCTTACAGAACTCTGACCACGACAAATTGTTAAAGTTATACTTTACTAACAACAAAACTATGACCAAATCTACAATTAAATGATTCCTTTATATCTCTTTATTTGCACTGAGGACAGGATGCCAAGTATATTAATTTCTCAAAGGGAAACACCAAACATGGTGGCACTCAATGGCTTTTTAGTCATGCTCAAAATGGAGGACATTTTGGATATTTTTTTCCTGGACAGAAGTTTGAAATGTAGGACATGTCCTGGCAAAGGAGGACGCATGGCCACTTTGTGCTAAAAATCATACCGGGGGGGGGGGATTATTAATGTTAGGTCCAAAGCTCACTGCAGAAATAATCCAGTTTGAGATCACTTTAACTGTCCTGGCTCAGTGTTAGGGAATCACGGGAACTGTAGTTTTTTCTGAGGCATTGAGCCTTCTCTGTCAGAGAGCTCTGGTGCCACAATAAACTACAATTCCCAGGATTCCTTAGCACTAAGCCAGGGCACTTACAGTGGCCTCAAACTGGATTATTTCTGCAGTGTGTTTTGGATCTTGTCCCTAACTTGCTTTTTGTCAGTTCAGGTGGTATTGGAAGGATACTTATACAGGCTGGCTCCTCATCCTCCTGGTCTCCAGGAAATTAAAAATAATTCAGTTCCATTAGCAAGATAAGAAGAGATGCTCCTCTTGAGATCCAAGTTCAGTCTGTCCTTCGTGAAGCTACAAGCTCCCTTGTTAGGCAGAGAGCACTGAATTTCTAAAAAAGCCCTCCCATGTTTTTGCATTAGGTATAAAAGTATCCAGGGGTACCAGGGAGGTGCGGGGAGTCTGGGACACACCAGGTGACACCCTAAGGAGGGTGACACCATTGCTCCCCAAACATGCTTTTTGGCTGAAACAGGCTGCGTCCCTTTAAAACACTGAAGAGATGGTGTGAGTGGGGTGTAGCTCAATGGGAAGAGAAAGGAGAGGCCCTAGTAGTTTTTAAAAAATAAATTTAATTTAATTTTTTAAAAAATAAAATTTAATTTTTAATTCAAAAACAATTAATTCTTTTTAAATTTTCTTTAAAAACATTGCATCTTACCAAATTTTCCCTTTAACCACATGGAGCAATGCACATGTAGACACATTTTGGCTGTGTATGTAATACTGTAATTTAAAGGTATAATTTTAATTTTGCTACTTGTTACAACTATTGCCATTACATTCAGTGATGTATAGCAATTACGATCTACGAGAAACATTAGTACAAAAACATTACTAAAGATTCTTTACGGTGTGGTATGAGAGGAGGTCAATGGCAGGGTTGATACAATGAGTTACCACACCAGGTGATGCCAACCCTAGTGACACCTCTGAAGGGATCACTGTTTTGTGGATTTTGGATGTTATTGTATTTTGCTACATGGCCAATATGGTTACCCTTGGATATGTTTTCAAAGAAACCCTGTTATTGTCAGCCCTGTTAAGATCTTGCAAAGATCGGAGGGCTGTAGGTTCCTTGACTGAGCCAATCCACCTATAATATGGGTTTCCTCTTTTCATTCTTCCATTTTCCATTACCTTTCCAGTGAGTCACGTCTCATGGTACGTCCAAAGCACGATGTTCTTAATTCTTGTTTGCAATATGTTTTACAACTATTGGCAGATATGTAATATGTTTTACATATTACAAACATAACTGTATGCCTCCCAGAGAACTTATTCTGTAAGCAGCTTGTAACAAACAATATTTTGGAGGGATGGTAAGACATGACCTCAGAGTGAAAACTGTAAATACAGTCTAAAGATTTCTGAAAAGCAAAATATGTACCTTATTGGATACCACTGATTCAGCTAGAATCTACTGAACATGTATGGTGATTAAGAAAGCGGCAAATGTTTTTTTTCTTCCCATGCCTTCTACTCTGTTCAACAGTGGAATTACGTACACATGTTTACTCAACAGTAAAGAAGGTGATACGGTCGCTTACGGCCTTTGCAGACTGCCAGAAATAGTGCAAATTGAGTCCACTTTACCTGCCCTGGCTCAGTGCTGGGAATCATGGGAACTGTAGTTTATTGTGGCACCAGAGCTCTCTGACAGAAAAGGTTCAATGTCTCAGAAAAAAATACAATTCCCATGATTCCCTAGCACTGAGCCAGGGCAGTTAAAGTGGACTCAATTTGCACTATTTCTAGCAGTCTGCAAAGGCCTTTAGTGGTTAAGATGCCAATTCTGACAATCAGAGGATCAGCAGGTTGGCAGTTCGAGGCCCGGGTGCTGCATGATGGGGGTGAGCTCCTGTCACTAGTCCCAGCTTCTGCCAACCTAGCAGTTCGAAAGCATGCAAATGCAAGTAGATAAATAGGTACCACTTTGGTAGGAAGGTAAAAGCATTCAGTGCAGTCATGCTGACTACGTGGCCACCGGAATCATCTTCGGACAACGCTGGCTCTTTGGCTTAGTAACGGAGATAAGCACGGCTCCCTACAGTCAGTTACCACTAGACATTCATGTCGAGGGACTACCTTTACCTTTAGGGAAGGTGAATGGACATGCAAAACTTACCTGGGACAATTCACATTGCACAATTAAGCATTATTATTCCAGTTTAAATGCTATGTTTCCATCTCATTGTTTCATGGGGTTTATAGTTTGGTTAGGCACTAGAAGAACTCCATTGGACAGAACCATGGAATATAAAGTGGAATGACAGTGCTATAATTGTATAGTATTAAGGGGCTGCTGGACACAGATCTGAACATGCAGCTGCGCTTGCTTTCAAAACCTTTCCATTTAGACCTATGCCCTTTCTTTAGTATTTTTCCTTTTTCATGGTCTTCTTTCTTTTAACTTCAATTAAACTACCTTCCCTATCACTCTGTCTATGCTCTCCATACTTATTTTCCCAGACACTTTCCAACCAGATCCTTCACACATCTCTGTTCTCCACTTGTTATTGTAGAGAACTAAGGTTATGTATATTGCATTTCGGAAAACCATAAATAAACTATGTGTTAAAGTACTTAACTGCTAGGAAAATGTTAATAATCAGATCCGAATCAAGTTGTGAAAATACAAAAAAGTTTTTCTTCCCGTTGTCATTAAATGACTAGTAATCCCTCATTTATCACTGTTAAGTGTTTTAATTTAAGAATATAACTGAAGCTGGAAAAAATCTTTGAGCAGAACCGTCTTCCCTCTCTAAATAAATAAATAGATATAGGAGCAAATAAAATAGTGCATCCTGATGCAGACAGAGAAACATCCTTTGTTTAGCATATGAGACAACATTAGGATGACCTACAAAATAGTTGTAAGGCAACTGAAATAACATGTATTAAGTACTTTGGATAATCTAACATGTTATAAAAATGCTTATAATATTTGCCTCCACATATCAACAGCAATGTTAGTAAGAAAAATTAGCATGGAACTGTCAATATAATTTCACAGCTGTAAATTTGAAGGAAAACCTTTCTCCTTGAGTGAGTTATATGTGTCTATTAGCTGTCTAAATTAATACATAGTTAACGTGCAGCTACTAAATAACATATTTATTTGTCAGCATTAAGAACAATATATACACTTCAAGCACTACAAAGCCAGTGCCTCCTAAACACAAAATCATAAAATATGCATGAAAATAGAGTTTTTCTACTTAGGACAAAAATAAGAACAATTTGAACTCTACTGAAAGCATTTAACTCACTCTCACATTTAATATACCATAGAACTGAAGTAAGGTATACATGGACAAGGGGAGAGAGAGACTATATGAGTATGTGTAAACAGTCCTACATCTTTCTATTTCAGAGGTAATACCCATGTAAGTACTATTAGATTTATTCTCGGGTAATTCAATATACAATTGTAGCCTAACTGTACAATCCTGTGAATTCAGAAGCAATTCCTATGACATGCTCACTGAGTCTATTAAATTCATAAAATCATGAAGTTGGAAGGGACTGTAAAGGCCATCTAATCCAACTCACTGCCATGCAGGAATACACAATTTAAACACTCCCAAAAGATGTCCATCCATCCTTTGTTTAAAAACTTCCAAGGAAGGAGCCCATCACCCTCCAAGGCAATTATTTCACCATTGAACAGCTCTTACCATCTAGAGGTTCTTCCTAACGTTTAGGTGGAATTTTTTTTGTTGTAATTTGAATCTATTGGTTCATGTCCTGGTCTCTGGAACAGGAGTGGGACTTACGCTTAGATAACTCTATAAACAATTACAGGCTTCCTGAGGTAGCATATTCAAATGGCTGGCCCTGCAAACTACAATGGACTGCCTTACAATGACTTCAGAGAAGAGAGGAGGAGACATTGGCAGGAGCGTAAAAACTGTACGCCACTCTGGTTATGTTAATCCTATGCTATGTTAATCCTAAACTAAACTGTGGCTACTCATGCAGCCTTTCTCAGAATGACCATTGTGCTTATTCTGCGTGCTTTAACCAATTGTATTTTTGCATTCCTGGATTATTTGGACACACTGCTTACATTTTCTTTGCATCTCTGTTTTGTGTGTGTGTATACTATGCCTGCCAACTGAGACTAACCCTCTTGACTCAACCCTATACATGTTGGCCTGAAAACAAGATCCACTGAACTCAAGTAAGTGGAATTTAATACTCAAGTGGGGCTTATTTGTGTCTAATGACATATAAGAGCCTCAACTCTAACCTGCAAAAGCTTAAAGTTTGGTAGTCTTTAAGCTTATAGCCAGTTGTGCCAATGTATGTCCTTATTTTCTTGGCCTTTCTTTGTATGGTATAGTGATTAGTGTTGAACTGGGACTTGGGAGGTCTGAATTTGAGTCTCCGCACAGCCATGAGACCAAGGTCCAAAACAAACTCCAGAAACACTCCAGTTTCAGACCACTTTAACTGCCCTGGCTCAATGCTAGGGAATTCTGGGAACTTATTTAGCCTTCTCTGTCAGAGAGCTATGAGCCAGAGCAGTTAAAGCAGTCTCAGATTGGATTGTTTCTGCAGTGTGTTTTGGACCCTGGTCAATTTGGACCAACAACTCACTTGGGCTGCCTCTGCACTGCAGAAATAGTTCAGTTTGGCACCACTATAACTGCCATGACTCAGTGGAATTCTGGGAACTGTGGTTTTGTGAAACATCTAATCTTCTCTGTCTGAGAGCTCTGTGCCATAACAAACTACAAATCCCAGGATTCCATAGCACTGAGCCATGGCATTTAAATTGGTGTCAAATTGGATTCTTTCTATTTTTATTTTTATTTAATTTTTTAGATACAAATACAAGTTAACAACATTACATAATATAATTTTATTTTAATATTTGAATATATTTCCCCTCCCACCCTATATCCCTCCACCTTGTATCTATAGTTTATTTATTTTCCTTTGTCAAATTTTAGTCCCTTCCTCTAGTCTCATCCATTCAGCGTGATTTTTATTTTTCTCTTTTCATTTCATTCTATTGTAATATTTGCGTTACTTCAATCTTTGTTTTTTCCAGGTTTTCGCCCAAGAGGTTGTTTCTTAATTGTTGAAGTTAATTCATGTTTTAAATCTATGTCCTCCTTAACAGCTCTATTTTTCCTTACTGTATTTTAGAACAATATTCCATTCTTTGGATGTGGTTCTCATCTATTGCTTGTGTCAAATTGGATTACTTCTGCAGTGCCTGACCTACTTCATGAGGATTATTGTGTGAATAAAGTGGGAAGAAAGAGAGCCATGTATTTAGAGACATGGAGCTGGAGAGAGAGAGGGAGAGAGCTAGAAATAGGGTGTGATGGACACACACACACACACAGAGATATACATACACATCACCCTACATTTAATTTAAAACAGTGGTATACAATAAAATCACTTGACCAATTTAAACTTTTTATAAGTACAAATAATTTAAACAGATTAGAACAAGGTAGCAAGTTAAAGAATATACTTTAAAACCATTTGAAACAATTTAAAACCATACACATGTACAGATGTATATGAAGCCAGTTAGGCTCCAAAGGTTTAAGTAAAAAGCTATGTTTTTCCTTTTGGCGGGAGGGTGTTCAACCACAAAGGCACCACAGCAAGGAAGGCTTGTGAGAGGAAACATGGGAAATAAATGTTTCTGATGAAATAAAACTAATGTCAATTCCACAAGTGCAAAATGTTACGAAAGAAAATAATGCAGTCCAGTCTGAATGTACATGACTGGAGCTGCATTTCATCCATAAACTGGGTGAGAGGGAATCAGTCACTCAATCTCACAATCCAATGGTAAGGAGGGCCAAAATCCAAAGACTGCTCTATGCACACACTAGGATGTATATTCCAGTTCCTCCATTACCAAAGCTAGCTAATACTGCTTTAAATGCAAAGGTTTTAAAGAATGGCAACTTATACATATGTTGTAAGTTTTGGGTTTGTTTTGTGTTATTAATACTGAGCTATACTGAGATGTTTATTATAAAAAATAGCTGAATATTTATTTATTCTTGCTGATTTTAGGTTGTCCTCTTATTGTTGGGCTTAGAAAGCCTTTATTTATAGTGGGCATATATTATACAAGATATGCAGGCTATTCATAGGCTCTGGTGCAAGTCCAAGTATCCATTATTGGAAACTTTTCCTGTGTGGAACCATATAAGATTCAGTCTTAAGTCCATTAAAGTGGGAGCAGAACAATGATGCTCACTTTACTATGCCTGTTTTACTTTTCCTCTTGATTCAGAAGCACATGGTAAAGCCAGCACCAGGTTTTCCAGCCTGTTGTATCCAGCAATGCTATGTTTTATACTCCCTCAATGTGTGACATGCTGAAAGAGTGAAAAGCTTTATGTACAGTTGATATAAAACATACAGAAAGGAGTACTAAAACACAAGGACAAGACAAGAAGGAATGGCCATGAAACAGAAGAATAAAAGAATGGGGAAAAGTATGCTCTAAACTCTGGTGCTACAGAGTGTGTACATCTTGCTGAATAATCATGGTTGGAAACTTTTGGCTCTCCACTTGTTTTGAAGTTCAGTTCCCAGAAACCTCAGTAAGCCAGTAAGGCCAATGCTAAGGGATTATGTGGGCTGTGCTCCAAAGCATCGGGAAGGTCAGAAGCTCCCAAGCCTTGTAGTGGACAGAGAAAAAGATGGAGATTTGATGAAGGGCTCAAGAGAAACAGGTGGTGGTGCAAAACAAGACGACAGAGCAACCTATAGGTCACAGAGAAGACAGAAGCAGAATATGTTCAAGTTTTAAATTGTAGCACATTATACAAATTTACCTTAATAAATATTTATTAAGAGTGATCTCAGTTGGACACGCCAGCTTTATAGGCAATTGGTGGCAGTTGCACTTTACTGTCTTACAGGCATTTAGTGTGGATGTTTACCCTGCCACCTTTTGACATTTCTTTAATATATGCTAATCTGGGATGCATAGAGTAGTTGATCAGAGAGGAGGAAAGGTACTGTTCTAAGGGACTTCTCAGGTGTATTCTAGCTATATTGTTCCTCATTAGGCAAAAATACCAAATAAAATTACTCTCTTTAGAAGAATTTGAAAATGCTGCTCATCCTTATCCCTTCTTTCTCTTCAACTTTTCAAGCTATTCAAAACAAAACAAAAAACACTGAGACATAGTTAACTCTTAACAGCATCTAGTTAGCATGTACAGTGATTTTGCTTCGTCACAATTTACTGAAAAGCATCAATGCTCTATTTTATTATAAAGTAAAACATGAAGAACCATTCAGAAACAAGTTAATCACTTAAACCTTGACATAACTTTTCACCATAACATTAGCTGCACTTACATCATTTTTTTCATATTCAATAAGCAAAATATAACAGACTTTGGAACAAACACATCCAGCTCTCTTAAAAGATTGTGGCCTAAATTCTTTAGTTAGTCCCAGTTAGAGTAGAATCACTGACTCAGAGAACTTGGTATGTATGTACACTTATGTAATATCTATCGATTCAGTTGTTTCTTCTCTAGTTGGGACTAAAGTGGATTTAGGCATAAATGGGTTCAAAAATTGTTCCACCATCAAGATCTTTCACAGAGATCTTGAGGCATTAACAGGAACACTTTTGCTGAAGTGGGGGTGGATTGTATGTAAGACGGACATTCCTCCCAGCAGTAGTCTTAGCAGCTTCTGAATCCATGCCCTCTGACATCTTCTCACAGATGATGTCGACGAGGCGTTCGAAGACCTGTCTCACATTGATGTTCTCCTTGGCACTAGCTTCAAAATAATCAAAACCTGTTTTTTATATTTTTTTAAAAAAAGGACAGAAATCAATATATGGTTATCCCAAGATTGTTTCTCATGGCTTTCTGTTCAGATCAAAAACAGGTGAGTTCTTAATTGAATGACCTCTGAAGAACAATTTAGGAGGTTTGAAATAGCCTTGTATCTTCTGAGATGTGTACAGCATGTAGAAGAGAAATGTCTTCTTCTTTAAAATAATGGGAATGGACTTGGTTGTCAGGCTAGTTGCATTATTCTAGGAGTGTGCTGTCTTCAGTCCTGCATTTACATCCCCACCAATGGTTCACTAGAGACCGGTGGTTCACTGGGATGTTTTAATCTTGCAAAGTAACAGTACATAATGAAGATCATATTTAAAGGTGTAAGTAACTGATTAGTGATTGTGTATGCACTCTTCCTTAAAAACCTAAGAAATAGCCTTCTAAATTACATTAAGATGCAGCAATTCTCTCTGCAATAATTCCAGCAACCAACACTTATGAAAAAAACTACACCTTCATGAGCAGCAGCCTAGCCAGAGAAGAAGCAGAAGCCCTCATGCAAGTGATATAATTCATAAAATTATAGAGCTGGAAGAGACCTCAAGGGCTTAAAAACTTCCAAAGAAGGAGACTCCACCACACTCTGAGGGAGTGTGTTCCACTTTCGAACAGCTCTTACTGTCAGGACATTCTTAATTAAATATATAAATGTCAGGTTTTTTTTACTTTTCTGATCAGTAAAAGGAGCGGCAAGGATCAATGTGGTCTATAGTCAGAGCCTCTTTTAACCAAGTTCCTCTTCCTTCTTCCCCATCTAGTAGTCTCATAGAAACCAATAAAGTATATGGGAGATCTAGAAACAAATGAGGATCAATAACTTCTATGGAAGTAACAGAGTGGCAAGGTGAGAACTTAATAGGCTTCTCTGTGCTGAGATCAATGGTGGCATAATGATGCGCTGGGCCCGTATATCAACTTGTAATTCATTTGTTTTCTCCAAAAGAATTCAATAGAAGCTATTTATATTTATGGGGAGTACTTGTGAAAGGCCTCCAGAAACTAGCTTCCTATTATTTATGAAAGTGAGTGGGAATTGGTGTAGAAGCCTGTAATAATAAATATGATTTAAAAACTTACAGAGAACTTCTAAAATGCTGCTACTGTACCTTATAATACCTGAACCTGTTAGTGGCAGATATATTCATATTATTAGGAGAAGGAAGCTACACTACAAACTAGAACATTACAGCTCAGTCATCTCTACTGGAGACGTTCGAGAAAAGAGTCATGCTGGGAACAAACTTGATTGCTTTCAAGTTTGTTCTTCAGCCAAGAAGACAACATTTAGGAGTTGAGAACTGTGTTTAACATGAGAGGTTTTGAAATTTTTCTGGCCAGGCTGGCCCTGAAGTATCCTGGGAGTTGGGAGTTTAAGACAGGATAATTCTCCAGTATATTGTCCTCAGAGGGAAGGAGAAGTCGAAAGCTTTCATAGCTGTCATCCATAGTTTTTTGTGGTTTTTTCGGGCTGTGTGGCCATATTCTAGAAGAATTTCTTTCTGACATTTCACCAGCATCTGTGGCTGGCGAAATGTCAAAAAAAAAAAAAACCCACAAAAAAAACCTCTTCTAGAACATGGACACACAGCCCGAAAAAACCACAAAAAAATATATTTTATTTGTTTTTAGATGATACATATGTGTCTTGTTGCATCCATAGGCTGCATTTGCAGTGCAGAAATAATCCAGTTTGACACCACTTTAACTGCCATGGCTCAACGCTATGGGATTCTGGGAATTGTAGTTTGTTGTGGCACCAGAGCTCTCTGACAGAGAAGGTTAAATATCTCACAAACTACAATTCCCAGAGTTACATACCATTGAGCCATGGCAGGTAACGTGATGTGAAAATGGATTATTTCTGCAGTGTAGATGCAGCCATAGTTTTGAAAAAAACATGGTTCCTGAGACAGAGGGATAATGCTTCTTTTATGAGGATGTTCCCATCTAAGTTCTTTTAACTGGCTGAAAAAAATGTAAGCCTCCAGAACTTGTTGAACAGGAGTTCCCATAAGTCCTAACTAGCTCAACCAGTGGTGAGATGTATTTGGGGTAGTAATTCACCAGGATCTGGAGAGCCCAACCTCCTGTGACATATAAGCACTTGTGTTAAAAAGCAAGGATACTATATATAAAAAAGCAGGTCTGATCAATCAGGCAACAATTGATGTAATTAACCAATTACAATCTACATCACTTTAAAAAACTGCCTATCAAAGCCTGAAAATATGAGGCTAAAACTAGAGGGAGAAGGGATAGGGAAGAAAAAGAGAAGCTTTTAACATGTACCCAACTGATCAGCCAAATGTTTCCCTTTTTCAATGGGAATTATTCTCTCATCCTCCATATCGCACTTGTTCCCAACCAGAATGACTTGAGCATTATCCCAGGAGTAGGTCTTTATCTGAGTAGCCCTAGGAGGAAAGAAAGATGTTTGCAATGAGAACAGCAGATAATAATACAGCACACAATATGCATAAAGAAACCATCCAACCCCCAATGAAAAAAAAATGCAATTCACAAACAGACAATATTGTCAACAACACTGCAAACTTCCCATTTCTAGAACTTCCAGTTTACACCATAACTTTTGTATGTTTGTTATTGTTGTTGTGTGCCTTCACGTCCTTTCCTACTTATGGCAACCCTAAGGCAAACCTATCAATGGGTTTTCTGGGATGGAGAGTGTGTGACTTGCCCAAGTGGGTTTCCATGTCTGACCTCAAGCCACTATACCACACTGTCTCCTTTTTATGTTTACTGATCCCAATTTTCTGACTTAGGGAATTTAAATAGGAAAATATATTTTGAAATAGGATAAAGAAAGACTGCCTATTAACATCCTATTAAAATCCTTCAATTGGATGCTTCTAAAATCTTAACTTCAGCACCTGAGGACTACAGCCTGGATTGTATCTGCACTTGTAGAGGACTACAGTGGCATCACTAGAGGGGTTTGGGGGGTTCAGATCATATTAGGTGACACCACTCTTCCCCAGACATCTGCCTTTTGGCCAAAACAGGCTGTGGCATTCACCTGTGTCCCTTTAAAACGCTGAAGAGATAGATGGTGAATAGTGTGAGGTTCAGTGGGAGAAAAAAGGAGAACCCTCAGGGTTGTTGTTTTTAAATAAATTAAAATGTTTAATTTTAAACAATTTTTTAGATTAAATTTTATTCAAAAACATCACATTTTACCAAACTTTCACTTAAACCACATGAAATTAAATATATGCGCCAATGCAGACCGGCCTAAAGCGCCAGCCTGGGAGTGGAGTTGGGGTGGGGTGACCACATGCCAGCCACCCCAATGCCGCTGTCATGGTGCACACCCGACCACATGGTGCGCAGCGTCAGGGCACCCCGTTGGTGCAGTGTGCAGACACGCTGAGCCGAAGGGGCGCAAAAAAGCCGCCGTTGCAGCTCTAAGGGCAGCTTTTTGCTGCCTCAAAAAGGAGCGACATTTGCCAGCTCTTTTAGGAGCGGCAAAAAGCCGGATTGGGGCCGCAGCGTATGGTTGCTGCAGCCCCGATCTGGCACTCCCAGGGGTGGCACAGAGCCTCCCCTTAGGGGTCGTCTGCATCAGCCCTATGTAAATATATTTAGGCTGTACATATGATATTTAATGTAAAGGTATAATTCTAATTTTACTAGTTGTTTATGTCACAACTATTACCGTTATATCAGTGATATATGGGTATTATGGTTAATATGAGGAGGTCAATGTGGGAGGATGACACCATGAGTTACTGCGCTGGGTGATGCCAATCCTAGTGACACCACTGGGATACTATCCACTAGCAAATAGATACTGCTTAGATTTTCATGATTCTGTCTCATATAATTGCAGGGTTACCAGTATGATTAAAGATTTAGACATATCTGCTATAGACCTTTAGGGCTGAAGTTCACATTAAGTGCAGCAGAGCTCTTTAGTAAAGAATTCTAATTGTTTCAGCAAACATTTGTTGTTGTTGTGTGCGCCTTCAATTGTTTCAGACTTGATCATGGGGTTTTCTTGTTCAGAGGAGGATTGCCATTGCCTTCCCCTGAGGCCGAGAGCCTATGACTTCCCCAAGTTTAACCAGTGGGTTTCATGGCCAAGCTGGGAATCAAACCCTGGTTTCCAGAGTCATAGTCCAACACTCAAACCACTGCCCCATGCTGGCTCTCTTATTAATCTCCAAATTCTTTAGGATGGAGCCATGTCTTTAAAGTAGTATCAATAACTGTGTAATGCAGACACATCAAAAGTCTCTATTAACAATAGTTAAAATTGATACACTAGATTTGTTTTCCAAAGAGGTAGCTGTGTGAGTCTGTTGTAGCAAAAACAACAACCAGTCCTGTAGCACTTCAAAGGCTAACACAATTACTACAATGTAGAGAGATCTTGCAGCATCTTTGAGACTAAAAGAAATTGGCAGCATGACCTTTCATAGACTTTAGTCTACTTCCTCAGATGCAATTGTATCTAAATGCATCCGAGGAAGTAGACTAAAGTCTATGAAAGATCATGCTGCCAGTTTCTTTCTAGTTTCAAAGGTGCTACAAGATCTCTCTACATACTGATTCTACAAACTTAACATGACAATTACTACAACATGAGCTTTGGTATAGACTGCAGTCCTATTCATCAGATACCTCAGTATCTGGCATATGTATACCAGTGAGCTCAAATGAAATTAAAGGGAGAAAGTACTGTCAGTAACAATTAACTAATTAGCATTGGCTGTTCACAGAAATTTTACTAAAAATACAATTGGAATATACATCAGCCTCAGAGGGAGGCAAAGAAAAACTCTCCTCTGAGCATATCTTGCCAAACACACACACACAAAACAATAACCCTGTAATAAGTTCACTTTATGGTTGCCATAAATTGGAAACCACTTGAAGGCACACAACAATTATCCCTTCAGATTGATTTTGGAAGACATTTTTGTGAAACAGCTCCCCCCCAATCCAGCAGGGGGAGCCAGAATATATCAAGCTGGTTAATGCACATCACTTCACCTGTAATTCTGTTGTTAGCATTACAGTGGAGCACTGAAGGGTCTTTACAAAAATGGGAAAAGTGTAACTTTAAAATGTTACTTTTAAATATCTTCCTCAATTGGCATTTCCTGAATTGCCATCTCCTGAGTGCTTCTTCTCAAAATTTGAAAATCCTTGCTAGTCACAGAATGCATACTTTTCACTACTAGCATTTACATTTTCCTTAGGAAATACAGAGCCAGTATTTTTGCATGGAGTACAATTGTTTGAGAGAGCCAGCGTGGTGTAGTGGTTTGAGCACTGGATCATGACTCTGGAGACCAGGGTTCAAATCCTGGCTTGGCTATGTAAACCCACTGGGTGACCTTGGGTGAATCATACTCTCTTAGCCAGAGAATGGCAATGGCAAAACCCCTCTGGAGAAACTTGCCAAGAAAACCCCATGATAGGGTCACCATAAGTCAGAAACGAAGGCACACAGCAACACAAACATTTGTCTGTGTAACATGAACTACCGGTGTCTAGTTGCAGGAAGCAGAGGAATGAGGGCATTGCCCTTCCAATGAAATTTTGCTTCATTCCCCAAACTTCTAGTGCTGCAGTAACATAAAACTTCAGTTGAGCATTTAGAAATACAGATTAGGCATTCAATGAAAAGCAGCAGGAAAAGTTACCAAGGGGATACAAACACAGCAAATGTAAGAGTACTAGGGTCACCATAAGTCAGTATTTATTGCTGTGATTGTACAGTAAATGATTTTCAGCATCTTATTCTCTGCGATACTAGAAATTTGAGGACTGAAGGAAAATTTCATTTGGGGGACCCAGAATTCTTTTGGGGGGGGGGTATTGCCTTCATCTCCCCTCCCTGTAGCTATACCCCTGAGCACCACCAGCCTTACTATTTGATAGAGTGAGGGAGCAGATTTTGAGAGTTATGAAATAACAGTGATTAGTATGATGTTTAATTGCTGTGATTGTGCAGCATTTATTTAGCCTTGGAGAAACAGAGGCTCTTGTGACAAAGAACTAGAGTTCCTTGGCAAATAATTAAAAAATAACGCCCCAAACTACAAATCCCTGCATTCCACACAACAGAGCCTTGACAAAGTTGCATCAAAGTCAGATTTTTCTGAAGCAGAAAAATCTGACCTTAGGGATCAACTATGCACTTTGACATGGGGGGAGAGTGCTATTTGGGACAGCTCTGTGTATGTCAGAGTTATTGGAAGTGCATTGTGCCGATGGCACTTGAAATCAAATTCAGAAGAAAGTCTCACCTTATGATTGATTCCTTGTAATGTTTTAATTACTTCTAGGCAGTCCATGCTTTGCATCAAAAGCCATGTCAGACATAAGCTAAATATAGTCAAGCAGCAAGATTGTCTGCAATGCTAAGCCTTATCTTATGTAAACTTTTGCCTGTTTCACACTACTGTATAAAAGTATAGCACTAATGCCACTTTGTCATGACTCTGTTGTGCGGAATGCAGGGATTTGTAGTTTCGAGCATCATTTTTTAATTCTTTGCCAAATAACTCTAGTTCCTCACCAAACTACAATCAAAACATTCCACAAGATTCATCCAATGCAATTATAGTGGTATCAAAGTGCTATAATTTATATAGTGTGAAAGGGGCCTTAGCTGTGGGACTGAATTTGTGACAACTAACCTGGGGCTGGAGTGGATTCACTGCCCTGAAATCAGTCAGAGTCACCAGCCACCACTGTCATAACAGGGCACTTAACAGAGCAATATATTATAATAATATATAATAATAATAAAAATTTATTTATACCCCACCACTTTGTCAACCAATCAGGGTGGCTTACATCAGTTAAAAATTCCATACAATATAAATCATCCTAAAATACAGTCTAAAACCCCAAAAACCACCCTCCCACCCCTAAAATAATATTAAATCATATATCAATTAAAACATATAAAAATCACAAAAAAATAATAAAACAAGCAAAAATATCAGACAAGCAGGGCAATGAAGAGAGTCAAAAAGGGAATAGCTAAAACAACTCCTGAGGCCGGGAAATCTAGTCAAGAAAGGCCTGCCGAAAGAGATCCGTCTTCACAGCCTTTTTAAAGCTGCTCATGATTGTTATCTGATGGATCTCGTCCGGCAGGTCGTTCCAAAGTCTGGGGGCAACTACTGAAAAAGCCCTCAGGGAGGTTGCAGACAGCCTTGATTTTATTAGCTGTAGCAAATTCCTCCCAGAGGACCAGAGTGCACGGGTGGATTGTATGGGAGGAGGCGGTCCTGAAGATAGTTTGGACCCAAGCCATTTAGGGCTTTAAATGTCATAACCAACACGTTATACTGGGCCCGGAAACTGATAGGCAGCCAGTGAAGAGACTTCAGTACTGGTGTTAATTGGTCTCTCCTAGGTGTTCCCGACACCACTCTGGCTGCCATATTCTGGACTAACTGAAGTTTCCGGACCAAGCATGAGGGTAGCCCCATGTAGAGCACATTACAGAAATCCAGGCGAGAGGTTACCAGCGCGTGCACCACAGTCTCAAGGTCCTTTACTTCCAGGAAAGGACGCAGCTGGCGTATCAGCCGAGGCTGATAACAGGCACTCCTGACTGTCACATTTACCTGATTAGTCATCAGGAGCGACGAATCAAGGAGCATCCCCATCCCACAAGACCCATCCACAAAGTCCCAAGTATTTTTATTCAGCAATGGGTTTAGTGTCACAAAAATTGCCACAAATCATTAAAAAAACACTAGAAGGACAAGAATTAAACCCTGAAATGCAACCATTTTGCAGCAGTGTAGTCGACAATGAATGAGCAAATGGTGTAATTTCAAGAGAAAATAGCGAACATGGAGCCTGAGGCCACTTTAACTGTCCTGGCTCAGTGCTAAGGAATCATGGGAACTGTAGTTTATTGTGGTACCAGACCTCTCTGGCAGAGAAGGCTCAATGTCCCCCCCTCTAAAAAAAATACAATTTCCATGATTCTCTAGCACTAAGCCAGGGCAGTTAAAGTGGCCTCAATTTGCACTATTTCTGGCAGTCTGTAAAGGCCCAAAGTGGGGCTATCTTGGAGCCAAAGCTGCTTCTACCCTGAAATGTTCTGTTGGCAGCCTCCTCCTGATGGAACACCAACAGCAATAGATTTATACCCATTGAGGTTTCTGCAGATTAGTGTCACCATGTTTTTCAAAACAGCAGTAAGGGACAGTTGAAAAAGTGAACAAAAATAGTGATAAACCTGGAGAGCAATGGTGCAGTTGCCTAAACATCAGAAGCAGCCTCTATTCTTGTCTGCGGGAAAAATGAAGGACTACAATACTCCAGTCCTCATTTTTTGCAATGGTATAGATGTGCAGGAATCCCCCCCCTCTCTCTCAGAGCCTTATCACATGAGAAAAGAAAGCTGAAATGGAGTGGGAGAGTAGCAGCTTTCTCAGTGCCTCTCCACATGCCACTGAGATAATTTCTTATCTCTTCCCAAGGGAGATGATCATAAAAGCATGCCTTTTGTTGAATGGATTTTCAGTGCAGCCAAAGACACACTTTTATTACCGTCTCCCTAGGAAGAGAACAGAAGTACTATGGGCCTTTGTAGGCTGCTACAAACAGTGCAAATTGAGTCCACTTTAACTGCCCTGGCTCAGTGCTAGGGAATCATGGGAATTGTATTTTTTTCTGAGACATTGAGCCTTCTCTGTCAGAGAGCTTTGGTGCCACAATAAACTACAGTTCCCATGATTCCCTAGCACTGAGCCAGGGCAGTTAAAGTGGACTCTATTTGCACTATTTCTGGCAGTCTACAAAGGCCCTATGTCATCATGCAGAGAGACACAGAAAAAGGAGCTACTCTCTCTCTTCGTTTTGGCTTTCTTTTCTCAAGTGATAAGGCTCTCAGTCTTCCCTTTCCTTTCAGATTTGGTCCAGATGGAGTACTGCTTTTATGCCAAAAAGACCCTAGTTTACCCCTATATCTTTAGTTCACATGCCTGTTTAGATCACTCTGTTGTTATTTTCCATCTGATTCACATCAGGTAATACTGTGTCTTCTAATGTATCAGCTTAGCATTTTGTTTTGTTGCACAAACACACATTTGCTCACAAGACCATAAAGATTTATGCAAGCCCTGTTGCCTTTTTAAAAATTCAGTACAGCCATTTCACAAGAAATGTTCTGTTTCAAAAAGGCTTAAAATTTCCTGCCATTATCTTCTTGAAATGAGTTCTTTTGCTTTCAGAAATAAGTTAAAACAGATGAGAGCATACCAACTAATTTAAAGGCTTTTAATGTTCTAGCTCTGAAAAGATTACTTTTTTCAAGGACATATGGCAATACCTTTGCAAAGCAGTTTTAAAACATCACAGGAGATAATAAACCTGAATGTGGTTCCCCCCACCCCATTAGCTTGCAGAATCTCTTTTTACACAGGCAAAAAAGTATTGCAGTTTTGTTGTACATGACAACTCCCAAAATGGCTACGAACAGTTTCTTTTAAAGTTGGTTTATAGATTCCCTGCTGTCTTTACAGTACTTTGGTTGATTCTTGTGTGTGTGTATGTGTGTGTAATATTCCTAGCATTTTAGGTGTCAATCAGCCCTCTATTCCACCTGAGATTTGAAACAGTCTCTTATTTACACTGAGTTCATTTTGCTCCATTTGGAAACAGGAGCATTGCATAGGCAGCCAAACAAAGATAGCTCTTGGAAGGGAAAATTAGTGAACTCTAGCTGCCCTTATCCGTACAATTATCAATCATTTCTATAAAGTGACAAAAGGATGAAACGAGAGACTAATTTGGCCTCTGCTATTAATTCTAGCTTTGGAAGGCATCAAAGGTATTCAGCACTTCTTGGGACCTGACTTGCCACTTGCAAATTATCTGTCTTGTTAGCATTCAGTGTATTTTTACAGTTTTTAAGCCACTATCTTTTATTAAGCTTCCCTGTGTTACATCTCCATAGATTGTAGGCCACCAATATTTTATTAGCCACTTTCTGGTATACAAACCATCTTGGGAAATATTTATGTTTAAAGTAGGTATGGAAAGAACATGGTCAACAAAGAAAACACTATCTACTAAAGCAAAAACAACCACAGGTGGTCCACTATTTGGATTGTCACTGAGATTAAGCCCTGCATTTCAAGAGAAAGACTGTGTCCACACATCACAACAAGGTGTCATAATACATCAACACAGTTCTGTTAACAAGCCAGTGTTTGTTAGCCAGCTAAAAATCACAGCCTGAACCCATGGTTTGTTATTACATTAACTATTTTAAAGTTTACTTAAACCACTTAGACCATGAACCTGCAGCAGTGTCTTGTCCATGGCTTGTTTCTCTTCCCCAAGCTGATGGAACATGCAAAAACAAGCCAGTACTTGGGAAGAAACAGTATTGTTTCCTTAGTGATCTGCCATGCAATTTGTGTCTCATGCAACAAGCACTGGTTGAAAGAAACTATTGCTTATTTTATTATAAAAAGAAAGTGTTCACTCAGTGCAGCTGAGATACATCTTGCTATATAGCTGCTCGGCAACCTCCATTAACCATTTATCAAAAAAACAACAACACACAACCCAGGGCCTTTACAGACTGCCAGAAATAATGCAGCTTGAGGCCACTTTAACTGTCCTGGCTCAGTGCTAAGGAATCATGGGAACTGTAGTTTATTGTGGCACCAGAGCTCTCTGACAGAGAAGGCTCAATGTCTCAGAAAAAAATACAATTCCCACAATTCCTTAGCACTGAGCCAGGACTGTTAAAGTGGCCTCAAGCTGCATTATTTCTGGCAGTCTGTAAAGGCCCCCAGATGAATATTGTAGCCAAAAATCTAGTATGGGGAATTTTATTTAGTTCAAACTGAGAGAGGGTTGGCTACAAGGACCCCGCAAGACCATCTCCCATGTGTATACCAAGAGGCCGATGGATCTAAGAACTGATGCAGAGACAGAAGTCTCCAATGAAAGTATTGTTTTGTTAAAGAGCAATTCACATACATACAGGCACTCATTCAAGGCTCAGGAAATCAGGGGTTAGCTTGGAAAAGATGTTGAGGCAAAACTATGGGTGATACTTACTACAGATTAGACTTTCTCCAGGATCCAATTGGGTGAAGTGGCGTGGGACACAACCATTCTGAGAGCATTGGTTTGAATGGAAGTGCTGGTAACTAGACTAGAGATCACAGTGATGTAGTGTCCCCATGAACTCCAAACTAGCAATACGAAGGGGTGAAATCCAGGGGGTTTTAAGAACTAAAACTAGCTGCAGGCAAAGTGTGAGACTGTATGGGTGAAGTAATCCAGTCTGGCAATATTCAAGGTGAATGGGAGAGGATTAAGTCATTAGCTGGCCCATCAGATGAGATATCTAGGCAATTATTGCCCGTTCTTTCTGATTATGGAGGTGATGATAGTCCATTTGCAACTCCTACACATACAAAGTGACCTTTGTATGACCTACCCGTCACCCCCCAGGTGGCACTTGGGGTACATCTGGGGTCATGTGGAATTCATACACACACCAACATTCAGAAAAAATGCACTTTGGCTAACAACTTGTCACGTTTCAGCACTGAAGATAATTCTCAAAGGCTGCATCCACACTGCAGAAATAATCCAGTTTGACACCACTTTAACTACCATGGCTCAATGTTATGGAATTCTGGAAACTGTAGTTTGGTAGCCAAAGAAATATTTTTGAGCTATAAAAGTCTATACAGATGTTTTCATCTGTAAATTTTATGGAATATAAAAAAAGTCTTCTGAAATCAACCCTCTTGTGATAAAAATTACAAGGGACAATATTTAAGCACTGAAGCTTTCAAGATGTTGTAACATGATTTTGCAACACAAGCATATTTTATTGAGAGAAAACTGAGGTGCCAGCAAGAGACAGAACTTGTGATGACTTTCTCCACTTTAAATACAGGAGAGTTCATTATACCTTAAGTAAGGAAGCCAGGTAAAATATTTACTTCATAGAAACTGTCAATTATCTATCAGTGGGGATCACAAATGATGTCTACTAAATCATATTCATAATTGAAAAAAACACAAAGCAAATTACAAAATATACGAAGAGAAGCACCTCAGGGGAAGGCAATGGCAAACCTCCTCTGAACAAACCTTGCCAAGAAAACACTATGATAGGTTTGCCTTAGGGTCCTCATAAGTCGGGAATGACTTGAAGGCACACAACAGCAACAACAACAAAACAATTTATTTAGAAACTATGTTTGTTTTTCCCAGACTGTGGGATTACTTTTCAGAAGGAATTAGTTACAGTTAGAATTCTATGGTTCTCCAAAACTATTTGCTTTTCCCTTTCTCAGAAGTAACCCAAATTGTTTCTTTTTGTCATTCAAAAATATGTTACAAGCTGTTGGCCTATGGCACAACACACATTCTCCTCTCATCTACCTCATCCTTGCCTCAACACCTCCACAGAGCATGAGCACAAGCATGAACCAGTACATAAGCCAACATTTGAATCCTGTGATATTCCTCCTCTTCCACTTAGTAACACAAGTGCTGTGTGCTTTCAAGTTGTTTCTGGCTTATAGCAATGCTATTATGAGCTTTTCTTGGACAGATTTGTTCAGAGAGAGTTTGCCATCCCCAGTTGTTGATTTATGTAGGCTTGAGGCCTTTATAGACTGCCAGAAATAATGCAGCTTGAGGCCACTTTAACTGTCCTGGCTCAGTGCTAGGGAATCGTGAGAACTGTATTTTTTTCTGGGACATTGAGCCTTCTCTGTCAGAGAGCTCTGGTGCCACAATAAACTACAATTCCCATGATTCCTTACAAATGAGCCAGGACAGTTAAAGTGGCCTCAAGCTGCATTATTTCTGGCAGTCTGTAAAGGCCCTTGGTCACCCAAATTTGCCCTGAAATGCCTGGAAAGTCATTATATAGCTTGGGCACACGAACTCGTTAAATAATGTTCATTGCTCCACTACTGACCCAGATTTGACTCTGTCTCCATGCATTATAGAGGGCAGTGATCACACCCTCTTAATTGACATAGCATAACTGTGCTACAAGAAAAACATTTCTCACTTAATGAAAAATTATCACTCTAATTGGAACTGTTACTCTGATACGTGAACTAATTATTGCAAGAAGGTATGGTTTAAAGGATAAAAGGCTGTCACTTATGGAGAGGTGTTATATTATGAGCAAAGATTGCCACATTTTTATTTTAGGCATGGCTCCCATATCATCAACAGCCGCATGATGTACAGAAATTAAGTGGGTGACTTCTCCATTACTGCTTCTTCATGATGGGACAGCACACTTGCTAAATGTTTCCGTTACATATACATATACACTGGTACAGCTAGATCATTTTAGAACCTGGATTTAATGGTCTTTTGACCCTTCTGCTGCCATCGTGCTCTCTTCCTGACTCCCCCTTAACCCCACCTCCTTGCCCTATGCCTTACCAAGCATGCCTTTCAGATTTTTACAGTTTATTTATTTTTTATTTATAATTTTTCACGAAGTCATTGAACTCTGCTACTCTGATGCAAGTTTGAAAAAAAGAAAAGAAACGGGGGGTGGGGAGCGGGGAGGCAATCGGGCTGTTTGGAAATAGCAAGAGGAACATAGCTGCACAGGCTTGTAGAAAGCTTACAGAATATATTTTCTCCATGTCCTGCATACTGCTACTGCCAGGTCTTGTATAACAAGGAAGTTCATGAGCTGCAACACTGGCACTTCACTTCCTGCTTCTCCAAATGGCACAAGTGCATGCACCCAACATTTCTCCCTTGCTTCTGGTTGGTACACTGACAATGCACAGCACAACATACATACTAACATTTCTGTGCTGAGCCAGAAATCTTTGGCACCAGTTGAGAGTGAAGATGGGTGACTAGGCTTTGAAGCCACCACACATTTAAAAAATCATAGTGTACAAATTAAACATTCTGAAACATGGGACCCTGGTAAGTCATGAGCCTTTTGACAAGAATGAAATCTGCTTTTCACTCTTAATTTGATATCCAGTCAGGCACACTGGATCAGAACCAAAGATTCTGAATCAGAATGGCTGTTTGAAGAGTATGAAAGCTGGACATCATACTGTCACATGGATGTTAAAGTAATATATAGCTTCTGGTAATACATAATCTTTCTGCATAATTACTCTGATACCTCATAAATAAACATTAGGCAGGACTAATGTTATTCACTGACATTGTGAAATACGGTAAATGTGAGGTTGAGAGTGAATGCCATCCACAGAATATTTTGGTTACAAAGTAGTTTCAGGCAAATAAAATAAAATAAAATAAAATAAAAATCCTGTCCTGATGTGCCCTAATGTAGTATCTTTGAAGATGAAGCTGCAGTATTATGCATATTTACCTGAGACCAAGTCCTATCAAATTCAGTAGCAGCTATTTCCATGTAAACAAACACGATAGCACTGAAAACTGTAAAATGTCTACATCCAATCTTTAGACTTAAGCAGAGTCATTAAAAAAACAACAATATACAGTGGGCCCCTGGTATCCACTGGGGTTGGGTTCTAGGTTTCCCCATGGACACCAACATCCGTGCATGCTCAAGTCCTATTAAATACAATGGTGTAGTATAATGGT
Organism: Phrynosoma blainvillii; assembly: GCA_026167975.1. NCBI lineage: Eukaryota > Metazoa > Chordata > Lepidosauria > Squamata > Phrynosomatidae > Phrynosoma > Phrynosoma blainvillii. The sequence continues at coordinate 225,959,796 of JANUYF010000004.1, read as the reverse complement.
GTCTCTTATATAAAATGGCAAAATCTCTTATATAAAATGGGGAAACCTAGAACCAAATCCCAGTGGATACCAAGGGCCCACTGCATATTGTTGTTTTTTAATGACTCTGCTTGAGTCTAAAGGTTGAATGTAGACATATATATTCAAGCCATGGATGGTTGAATCTGTGGATAAAGCATCCGTGGATATGGAGGGCCAACTATACATACAGTTTGATTAAAGTCTTACATTTCATTAAGCTATTAGGTTTCCTTTCCTCTCTTAGGTCCAAATGATGCAGTGTGGCCTTATCACTAACTTGATTACCTGGTAACTGGGTTAAAACAAAAAATTACAGACAGCAGGAATGTATTGTTCCTACCAGTCCTGGACAGCATTGAAGGACTCTTCACATGTAATATCATACATAAGGATAAATCCCATTGCTCCTCGATAATAGGCAGTAGTAATGGTCCTGTACCGTTCTTGTCCAGCAGTGTCCTAAACAAAACAAAACAAAACAAAATAAAACAAGAAAGAAGCAGTTGGGCATTGCATTTATGTATATTACTGAAATGAGCACAATCATACTGAAAGCATGAGAGCCATTTCATGTGTGAAATTTTTGTTATGCTGATGCAGTATTTGCATTTGAAAACATGGAAAACGGTTGGTGGAGGAAGAGAAGGGTGAGAGGAGAGGAATGAGGAGGATTATTTTAATGTAACATATTCTGTGTTTTCATTCTTTTGTAAAAACATAACTGTAAGTGGTCAAAATTAATAATGACCTGCCTGCAATTGTTGAGCTCCCTGCCCCCTCTTTAAAAACAATTCCAGAGTATCCAGATTGCAGTGTGACCTATACAGACTGGTGGCTCTGATTTCAGTGGGGCAGTGAATCTGCTCCTGATTTTAGTCTAGACCAGTAGTTCCCAAACTTTGGTCCTCCAAGTGATTTGGACTTCAACTCCCTGAAGTCCGTGCCAGCTTGGCCAACAGTCAGGAGTGCTGGGAACTGAAGTAAAAAACAACAACCTGGAAGACCAAAATTTGGGAACTAGATCTTAAAGAAGCTATCTGAGTTCAAAACCTTTAGCATTCAGACCAGTTTTATTAAATCTCCAACCATGGAATCACCAGCCTCCACTGGACGTGATGTTATTGGAAGTAATGATTCCCCCCCCCATAAATATGTAGGATCAATATACATAGCAATACTTTGTGTCCTCAAAAATTTAAACTAATTACTATCATTTGACAGATAAGGAATGAAAGCTGAGTCACCTATATGAAGTGCATCCATATCAGAATTTGGATAACCCTGTGTTCTTTTAGATTAGCAGTTGTCCCTTTCCTTGTCACTTCAGCAACTAGCATAAAGAGAATAAATATTTGCACACATAAGATGGTCTGATTATTTCTTGCCAAATATCTGAATTCTTGTTTGAAGCTGTTTGTCAAAATGTTCAATCTGAATTCAGTTTCTATATCTCAGGCCCAAAACAGACGGGCCAAATAGAGCGGTTTCTGTCTGCTTCGAGGGTGTGGTGTTTAATGACACACAACCCTGAAGTGGCTGGAAGCCGCTCTGATGCCGCTGGCAAAGGAGTGGATTTAATTCACTCCTGCTGGCAGCCTGTTTGGGACTGCAGCAGCAGCAGCAGCAGCAGCAGCCTGCTTCGGGAGCAGGCTATCTGGTTACTGCAGTCCTGGAGCAATCGCAGCTGGAGATCACTCTTTCTGGGCCATCTGCTTTGGCCCTGTGTCTAATTATCTGGAGGACTAGGCAAAGGCCTGGAGGACTTAGAAATGCCAGAGAATGGCACAAATCATTCTGTTTGACAAATTCATATTATATGGGAAGTTGAATGCTCATGCTATGGATGCCCATGCTATTTGTGTTGACAAATAACTGAATATATACTAATTTGCCTCCACTATTTGGAGATGAATCTCCAGTCTGAAATGAGGAAGAAAAAAAGACAAGAACACCATCAGTTCTGCTGAAAAGCCATCCGTTCCAGGCTACTTTCTTCTTCTATAGGTACCAGCTATTCCAATAAGCTGCAGCAGTGGAAGAGCTGGGAAGCAGAGTTATTCCATCAGCTCTTCTAGAAGACCAGCTCCATTTAGTTCCTCCTTCTTTCATCTGTCACTGGGAAGCAGCTATTTCATCAGGCTCATAGAGAAATAAATATGGGGAGGAGAACTTTAAAAAAATCAAACTAATTGTTACATGAAATTTTTCATCCCCTACCTCATTCCCCTTCTCCCATTTGCATTTAAGATTGTCTTATTGTCTTTGAACAAGAATTTTTTGGCTGAAAAAGTTGTTTTTGTTGTTGTTGTTTTTTAAAAAAAAACAAGATTAAAGAAGCAGTTTAGTAATCCAGAATATTGATTCAAAAGCCTGGGGGTGGAAAATATTTTTTGGGGGGGGAAGTCCTTGGGTTGTTTTCTTCTCTGCCCCCCCCCAGCCCTTTTTTCTGGAAATACTGAATGGAATTGGATTATGGAATATTTTATTTGATAAATAAAATATTTAAAACAAGATGTTCATATGTTTGCTCTCTCAAAATTATTTCTAAAAACGACTTAACTTGAAAACATTTATGTAAGACTTCCATGTAAGATTCAACCCTAGCTAGAATAACCATGTACTCAAAACCTTGAGCAGTGGCTCTGAGTCTTTGGACTTCAGTTCCCCAAATCCTTTACCATTGATCAAACTATCTGGTGCTTCTGGGAGTAGCAGTTGAAAACACCTGGAAGATCAAAGTTTGAGAACCACTGATCTAAAGGACTATTATGTGCTGAGAGTACGGGGGTTGCAGACTGCCAGAAATAGTGCAAATTGAGTCCACTTTTAGGGTTAGGGTTAGGGTTAGGGAATCATGAGAACTATATTTTATTGTGGCACCAGAGCTCTTTGACAGAGAAGGCTCAATGTCTCCCAAAAAAATACAGTTCCCATATTCCCTAGCATTAATCCTAACCCTAAAAGTGGACTCAATTTGCACTATTTCTGGCAGTCTGCAACCCCCCTAAGTGATTAGCCCAACATTACACAATAAGTTGGTGGATACAAGAATGTGGGTCTCCCTGGGCCTAGTCCAATACTGTGACCTCTACATCTCATTGCTTCTGCTTTATATTGATGGCATTTCAAAAGAAATATTTACCTTGAAGCACTAATAACATCATCTGTTTCTTGTATGCCACAATATCTTCTTTCATAAGGTTTCTACAGCAAGATCTATCAGTTTCCCCTCAAATTTATTTCCCCATGGTCTAGGAACAATAGCTCTTGCCTTAACTGCCAGTATGGTCTATCATTTGCTTCTCCTACTCATTAACACATTAATTGAGGATCCTGGAAGCTTAGCAGAGCAATGGAAAAGGAAGAGAATCATATATAGATTGATTAAAATTTTATCTGCTTCTTGTTTTGAGTGTTAATCATAATGTTTTACTTTTAAGAACCTCTGTGAATAAGAGATCAGAGTATTATTAGTATCTAGTGAAAACACAAACAAAATATTTTAAAAACCTAATACATATTAAGAACAAAAAGCAAATAGTGTTTTTAGATAAGTTTGATCACTTATTCTTATAAGTTACTGCTGCAGTAAGAATGTTCATATAATTGAGTCCCTGCAATAACCACAGATCCATATTAGTATAATATTTTCACCAGTCCAACCAAAAAGGTTTTTAAAAGTGTGAAATTTTTCAGCTTCTCCAGACAAAGGTTTGGAGTGGAAAGAGAGGAAGAAATGGTCAATATGGAAATCATAATGGCTGGAATCCACTTTCCCACTTACAAATGCATAAGTTATACAGCCAAGCAGTGACTCCTAGCTCAACCTTCCCAATTTCCATTTACTGGGCAGCAGCTAGTGCAATCGATGGGGGCGCATTCCCCAGTCACTTGGGAAGCAGGAGAATGATATTCCTACACTCTATCTCCTATGAACAATCTCTGTTGTGACAGACAGAATTGGAGTCCCTCTTGCAATTCCCCCTAGACCCAGATATCACTTGCACAAGGCAGGTGGGAACATTAGCCAGCTGCTTCCTGACCAACAAGGGAACAGACCCCCATTTTACTGCAGTGGCTGCTGACCGGTAAATGGAGTTTGGTGGACTTTCACAATCCCAACATATTATGTAGAGACTGTGAATATGACACAGGGCCTTTGCAGACTGCTAGAAACTCAAACAAATTGAGTCCACTTTAAGGGTTAGGGTTAGGGTTAGGGAAGCATGGGAACTGTATTTTATTGTGGCACCAGAGCTCTCTGACAGAGAAGGCTCAATGTCTCAGGAAAAAAAACAAAAACAATTCCCACAATTCCTTAGCACTGAGCCAGGACTGTTAAAGTGGCCCCAAGCTGCATTATTTCTGGCAGTCTGTAAAGTCCCCCAGATGAATACTGTAGCCAAAAATCTAGTATGGGGAATTTTATTTAGTTCAAACTGAGAAAGGGTTGGCTACAAGGACCCCGCAAGACCATCTCCCATGTGGACTCAATTTGCACTATTTCTGGCAGTCTGCAAAGGCCCACAGTCACAAATATGTAAGTCTAGATTAAAAATTTGTAACTGTCCAAGTGGATGCCAGCCAATATTTGCATGATATTCTGTCTGTGGGAGAAGAGGTCTGAAGGCGTTCAAATTAGCCTCTCGCAGTACATTAATATAGTTGTCATAAATCAAGGCCAATTTGATGGTGCACAACAACAATAATGGCAATGGGATGTGTGCCCAACAGATGTGGGATTTGGGGTGTGCACCAATGACACAAAAGCCTCCCACCCACCTGATTCAATAATGAACAACAGGAAGCCTTGAAGATGGCAAGGTGTCTGGCATCAGTGAGGCAGCGATAAGAGCCTGCAGCTCAAAGAGATGTCAGAAACAAGGCTGGGGGTGGTGGAGCCCAGGCAGATGGCAGGGAGTTTAAAAGAAGCTGGAAAAGACAAGGGAGAAGGATGGAGGAGAGCGGAAGGATGGATGGAAGAGAGATGGCAGACTCAGGTTGTATGGGAGGGGACAAGAGCCAGCTGGGAAGAAGCAGGGCAAGATAGGTAATGTGGTAAGGGCTGTGAGAGTGGGAGAAGATGGCCAGAAAGAAGATGGCCAGGCAACCAAGAAGAAGTGTGAGAAAGAGGATAGAGACTTGCGGAGTTTGAGACCTATCAAAGCTAGCAGGAGAATTGTGGAGGAGGACATAGACTGAGTTCATGAGAGATCAGAATATGAGTTAGGAGGGTGGCAAGGAATGAGAATTCCTGGTAGAGGAGAGGCTGAGCCATCCAGCTGGTTGTGTGGAAGGGAATCCCTGAAAAGTTTGAATGGGAGGACATGGAAAAAGAGAGTAGTTCCCAGGAGAGCTTGTGCAGATGACCAAAGCAGGTATTCTGTGAAAGAGCAGGTACTCAGGCCTAGTGCAGGGGAAGCCGTCAGCAGCTTTTTCATTTATTTATGTTCAAGTGATTAGCTGGCAGTTAGAGTATAAGGAACTTAAAGCTCAGAATGAACTGAGACCAGTAGGCAAGCAAGGAGCAACAAAAGGGATTTTTTTTCAGATACATTCAAGCCAACAGAATGAGCAAGGAGACAAGGGGCCACTGTTCATTAAGGATAGTAAAATGCTAACAGATCACAATGAAAAGGTAAAACTATTCAATACCTATTTTATTTCACTTTTCAAAAGAGAACAGTGTGATTCCATGCAGCAACAGCAACCTTGGCAAGAGACTGTCTATCAGGATTGATAGGGAGATAGTCAGGAATTATCTAACTAACCTAAATGAGTTCAAATCTGCAGGACTTGATGAACTGCATCCCAAAATACTAAAGGAACTTGCTGATGTACTCTCTGAACCACTTGTCATTATTTTTGTGAAATCTTGGAGAACAGGTGAGGTGCCAGAGGACTGAAGAAGGGCAAACATTATCCCTCTCTTCAAAAAAGACAAAAAAGAAGATCCAGGAAACTACAGACCAGTCAGCCAGATCTCAATACAAGGAAAATTATCAAAACAGTTTATACAGGGGTTTGTCTGCAAGTATCTTGATGACAACACAATGATCAGCAGGAGCCAACATGGGTTTGTCAAGAACAAATATCAAGTCTGATCACCTGTTTAGTAGATGGAAGGATGCTGAGGATGTCATTTATCTGGATTTCAGCAAAGCACCTGATAAGGTACCTCATAATATTTTGATTAGCAAACTGATTAAATGTGGAATAGATGGGAACACTGTCAGCTGGATCTGTAATTGGTTGGAAAACCATGCTCAAAGAGTCATCATCAAAGGCTGTACTTCAAACTGGAAAGAAGTCTCAAGTGGAGTGCCTCAGTGGTGGATAATGCTTTGAAATATAGGAACAGAATCCAAAAGGTCCTAGATAAGAATTTAGAAAATGGGGCATAAATTAATAAAATTAAATGAATAGAATTGGAGAATCACAGAGATGGAAGAGTCCAACCCCCTGTTGTTTAGGAATACAAAATCAAGGGGTGACGCAGACCGTCCTAAAGGGGCGGCACAGAGCCACCCCTGGGAACAGCGGATTGGGGCCACAGCAACCGCACACCATGGCCCCGATCCTCCCTTTTGCTGCCCCCAAAAGAGCAGCAAAATGCCACTCCTTTTGGGGCGGCAAAAGGCTGCCCTTTCAGCCACGGCACGCTGCACCAAGAGGGCGTCCTGACGCCATGTGCTGTGTGAACGGGTGCACGCCGTCAGGACGGGGTTAGGGTGGAGGTGGGGTGGCTGGCGTGCAGCTGCCCCACCCCAACTCCACCCCTAGGCCGGCCCTTTAGGCCGGTCTGCAAAGCCCCCAAATCACTCCTAACAGATGGCCATCTAGCCTCTGTTTAAAAACCTCCAAAGAAGGAGATCCCACCACACTCCAAGGCAGAATGTTCCACCGTTCAACAACTCTTACTGTCAAGAGGTTCCTCCTAATGTTTAGGTGGAAACTTTTTTCCTATAGTTTGAATCCAAGAGAGACAAATGCAAAATTCTACATTTAGGCCACACAAATCAAATGCACAGGTATAGGATGGGAAATACATGGCTCAGCACTATGATGTGTGAAAGGACCTTGGGGTTATTGTTGATCATAAGTTGAACATCACCAGCAGTGTGATGCTACAGCAAAGAAAGAGAATGCTATTTTGGTTTGCATTAATAGAAGTATAGTTTCCAGGCTGAGGAAAGTAATAGTCCTATAATATCTGCTGATCAGTTCTCCTCTGGAGTACTGCATTCAGTTCTGGGTCCCTCATTTTAAGAAGGATATATAGAAAAGTTGGAGCAAGTTCAGAGAAGGGCAATGAGGATGATAACAGTTCTAGAAAACAAAACATACGAGGAAAGATTGAAGGGGGTGGACCTGTTCAGGTTGGTGAAGAGAAGACTGAGGGGTGACATGATTGCACTCTTGAAATACCTAAAGGGCTGTCACACAGAGGAAGAGCAGGTCTGTTCTCTGCTGCACAGAGGGTAGGACCAGGTCTAATGTTTTTCAGTTACAGGAGGGTAGATTTCTATTTCCTATTTCCAAGTGTTGACTTGAAAGGTGTGCAACACTTCTGAGGTCTCAAGAGATAATGGCTTGACGTAATAGGTATATAATAACTCATCTAAGGGCCGATGGAGACCAGCACTGTAGGCTGGCCTGGGGGTGGAGTTGGGACAGGGCAATCGCATGCCGGCTGCCCCGACTCCACCCTGACACTGCCCCAATGCCATGCGCCCATCCACATGGTGCACAGCTTCAGGGCGCCATACACGATGAGCCAAAAGGACACAAAAGAGCCACAGTGGCGACTCTAAGAGCTGTCCCAAATGGTCAGTCTATATCAGCTCTATGATGGTTTCCCAGTTCAGTTGGCTACCTCAAAGTGAATCAGCTTACATAAGGAGGAGTCATATTGGATCAGACCAAAAGCCTATCTAATCCAGCATTCTGTTCCCAGATTTCTACTGCTCCCAGCTTTCTGCTGTTTCCCTCAAAGAGCAACTTGTTGACAAGACATTCATTCAAGCATTTAAAAATCCATGTTTCATTTCTTTTTTAAAAAAACGTTCCATTTGCACATATTTTATCCATCTCTCAGCAGCCCAAGAGGTGCTGTGAAGCAGCAGTAGGGAAAATGACAGCCTTATCTTTGAAAAACACACTTCGTATTGCAGCTGCTATTCTTCCCTGATGCATTCACATTTTATTCAAATGACAAATGTACTGGTTTTTAGTTCAACTTTTATGATCAAACATGATTAATGAAAAACTCTCATATCCCCCCCCCCCCACACACACACCAGTGGGGAAAGTCTAAAAGGTTCTAGATAACATCAGCAGGAAATTCAGCTAGCAAAGTGGCTTTAAAGCAAACAACTCTATCTGTACCAGTCATTTGACAGATATGCAGGTTTACTTGGATGCATATCTCACAGTGTTAAATGGGTCTTAGTCCTTAGCGAGTATAGGTATTTAGTACTGCAGCTTTAAAGAAGAATCCTACATACACCTTCTTGGACTTGTCCTACTTAGATCAACAGGACTAACATCTGTGATGACAAACATGAGATTGTTCTGTCAGTATGCAGTCCTAAAAAAAAACCAATAGGAAATAATCACTATTGAATATGAATACAGTGGGGTTTACTTCTAAGTAGACTTGCCTACCATTATTTTGTCAGGGTGAGAGAAAATCCCACAGTCATTCTCCCTACTCCAGAAAATTAAAAAATAATCATGAAAATAACATTTTGCTGCCCTTTCATGATCCTGGATATGTAGTGCCTTAACCAGCCTAATGTGAGGGCCAACCCTGCTATGGGTGCTTTAATTTTACTGTGTAGCTTGGTTAGGGTCAAATAGACAAATGAGGCCACCCAACTCATTGGGCCAGCCTGGTTGCCGGGGGGGGGGGAGCCAGGTGGTTACCCCGATTGGTTGCCTGGGCTGGGTTGGTGGTACGGTGCTCCTGGCTCCAAAGCAGGACGACAACTCCTAGCATGCATTGGGAACTAGAAGCGCTGTCCCATTGGCCAGCACCAGAACAGGGTCACAGCCAGATTGGTGGGGAGGCCAGAAGGGGTGGGAATTCCAGCTGCCCCACACCTGGTCATTCAGCCTATTTAAGGCCACATGGTATGGTGAACTGATGCCATTGCTAAGTGGCTCTCCCCACCCTCCCTCCCTCTTATCAGAGATGTGAATGCGCTGTCACAACTTTCCAGGGGTCTCTGATCTGATGGGCATGGTTCCTGTGCTGCGGAGCACTGGATCGGAAGTCCTTCTAGGACCCATTGCCATTGCGGGGGCAACACTGGATCAGCATCCACCAGTGACAAGGGGATAAGATATGAACATGTGAACAACAGACTGCTTGAGATGCGGACATGCGATCAACCGGTTACCCCTTTGTCAGCCAGAAGCAAATGACCAGGCAATTCGGTTTATTGCTGAACAGGCGGGTTGGTCGATGCTAGATCCAGGCCTGATGCTCTTGGGCCAACCCTAACTGTCAGCTGTATTCAATAATGTTGTGGCCTTTTCCTTCTAGTTGGTTGTAACGTGTTCCTTCTATGCGGTGCCCCCCCCCCTTCCATGGCAATAGTGACAAGGCATGATACAAACAAGATTTGGTACCTCTGAAATTTCTTTTGTGTATGCTGTGGCAATCAAAAGGCTTGGGAACAGGTTGGGGCTCTGATGAAATTCAAGCTGTTTGGACAGATTAACGGGGAAGCTATTGTCTTCCAGAAGGGTCAGGGGTGAGATATCTGTAGTGGATCCTGGTGCCCATCCCATTTTCCACCAACCCAGTCCACTGGACAACAGTTGCCCATGTTTACAAGACTGGAAATGACAAGATCACTTTTGGTTTCATTTTTCAAATTCTGTTTTGAGGCTAAACATGGTATTTCTTTAGGGGGGGGGGTGTGAGATCCTAAAAAAACCTAATAGGGAGTAATCCCCACCGAATATGAGCTACAACAACAACAACAACTCTTCCAAAATTTGACCAAATAATTTTTTTTAGAGGATGATAGATGGTCTGAGAGTGCTGTGGGTGCTGCAGTCTACACAATTATCTAAATAAATAAACAAAGGGGGGTTGCAGACTGTCAAAAATAGTGTGAATTCAGTCCACTTTTAGGGTTAGAGTTAGTGCTAGGGAATCATGGGAATTGTTATTTTTCTGAGACATTGAACCTTCTTTGTCAGAGAACTCTAGTGCCACAATAAAATACAGTCCCCATGACTCCCTAACCTTAACCCTAACCCTAAAAGTGGACTGAATTCACACTATTTCTGACAGTCTGCAACCCCCCAAAGACTCATGGGATCAGGGTCTGATCTTGTTCAAATTGTGTTTTTGCTAGGAAGCAGGGATATTCACTGTAGGAGGGTCCCTAGAAATGAAATTCATACCATGCTAAAAAACCATGAGATGCCAAGTTTTTTTTTTTTAACATAGTATGTCGGGGAGGAGGAGAGTCTAATCTGGTTATCTTGAAAAACAAGCAGTACATTAGGCAAGGGCCTCACTCAAGGGAATCATGTAACCCTTATTAATTTATGCATTCAGTTGTACATCTGCACCAGTGGAGACTTCCCACCCCTCCCTTTTGCCTTTGAATCATAAATTTCCTTTCACCTCATTTCACATAAACTTCACATCGCCCTTGATGTTGCATCCTAAGGCAGAAATGCCACAATTTAGTTGCATGAAACATGCAGTCAAGCAAAGGCCTTTTCTCCTTCTGTATTTCTGTATGGTGATTTCTGCAAGGCATTTCTAGCTGTGATGAACTGGTAAACAGCTGTCGCTTCCCACAAGCTCTTCTGAAACCCATTAATTAATTTAGGTATTACATCATTTCTTCTTATTGTTGTGTGCTTTCAAGTTGTTTCTCACTTAAGGCACAGGGTTTTCTTGTCAAGATTTATTCAGTGGGGGTTTACCTTTGCCTTTCTCTGAGACAGAGACAGTGTGACTTGCCCAAGTTCAACCAGTGGGTTTCTACGGCCAAGCAGGAATTTGAACCCTATTGTCCAGAGTTATAGTCCAGTGCTCAAACCACTATACCACACTGGCTCTTACATCACTTCTTAGCCATCTTCTTTCCAAGCAGAAAAAAAATACACTGGTATTTAGAGGAGGGATCCACATGTGATCAGTATCAAAAAATAACTTTCTATTTGAAGAAACATTCTTTTCATGTTAATGATAAGTTTTTTAAGAAGGCTTATCCACCAAATTCAGACTTCATATATAACACATTCTTGTTTCAACACTGTGGTCATGGAACAATGAAAGTATAATTGCCTCCCTTTTAACCAATGTATTGATTAAATATATTGATCAACAGTGAAGCAATTAAATTCACTGTTAAGAAAACAGGACATTATATTTCTCCATTGCAGTAACACAACGGTTTAAATTTGCCCTTATTGGTTAAAATTAGTTCTGATCTCTTATTTAAATCAGCTTGCTGCTCCTAGTGATAGTCCCACCAAGTCCACATCTAATCAAAATAGCATAATACACAGTCCAAAATTTAATGGGTTGTACAAAAGATCAAATGCTATTTTGTTATTCATAAAATCCAACACCATAATTACTGGAAAAGTCTTAAAAAGTGACAGTTCCCATATCTTCTTTGAAACTTGGGGTGTGTGATTTGTCTTGTACTCATTGTGAGGAAAGTATGGAATAAGATGGAACAGTTTATCTTTTCACAAACTTCAATCAGCCTCATGTGCCAATCAGAAATTTAAGTCAAACAGGGTACAAGGCACAGATACAACAGAACAGATTAATATAGAAGTTTTGCCTCACAGAGTTTAACAATCCTTGGACTTTCAGTGGCAGCATTGTTGTTGTTGTTAGTTTCCCTCGAGTTGTCCTCAACTCATGGGGACCCTGTGGAGGAGACATCCAAGTCCCCCTATCCTCCACTGCTCTGATTCAAGCCCGTAACTTCCCTGATTGAGTCTAGCCATCTGGCACACAGTCTTCCTCTCTTCCTGCTGCCTTCTTCCTCTCCTAGCATTATCAATTCTTTCAGGGATTCACGCCTTCTCAGGATATGGCCAAAGTACAATACCCTCAGTTTAATCATTTTGGCTTCCAGGGAAAGTTCAGGCTTGATTTGTTCAAGGACCCATTTGTTGGTCTTTTTGGCTGTCCTCAGCATGCTTCTCCAGCACCACATCTCAAATGAGTTAATTTTATTTCTATCACTTTCTTCGCTGTCCAGCTCTCACATCTGTACATTGCAATAGGGAATACAATGGCTTGTATGATTCTAACTTTGGTGTTCAGTTGTATATCTTTACTCTTTAGGATCTTGTCTAGTTCTTTCATCACTGCCCTTCCATTCCTAGCCTTCTTCTTTGACTTAGAGAGCTGGGTATGTTTAGCCTGGAAAAGAGAAGGTTAAGAGGGGATATGATAGCCCTGTTTAAGTATTTGAGGGGGTGTCATATTGTGGATGGAGCAAGTTTGTTTTCTGCTGCTCCAGAGAATAGGACCTGGACAATGGATGCAAGCTACAGGAAAAGAGATTCCACCTAAACATTAGGAGGAACCTCCTTACAATAAGGGCTATTCAGCTGTAGAACACATTCCCTCAGAGAGTGGTGGAGTCTCCTCCTTTGGAGGTCCTTAAACAGAGGCTGGATGGACGTCTGACAGGGGCGCTTTGATTGTGAGTTCTTGCATGGTGGATGGCCCTTGTGGTCTCTTCCAACTCTATGATTCTATTATTCTTTCTTGACCACAGTCTCTATTCTGATCAATGTTTGATCCAAGGTATGGGAAATCTTTACTGTTTTGATTTCTTCATTGTCTAGGTTGAATTTATGTAAATCATTATTTTTGTTTTCTTGTTCAGCAACAAACCTGCCTTTACATTTTCTTCCTTGACCTTCCCTAGTAAGTGTTCAAAGCCCATGATGTTTTTCGCTAGTAGTATGGTGTCATCCACATCTTAGAGTGCTGATGTTCCTTCTGCCTATCTTTACTCCTCCTTCTTCTAAGTCTAAACCTGCTCTTCATATGATATTTTCTGCATACAAATCAAACAAGTAGGGTGTTAATATGCAGCCTTTCCCGATTCCCTTGCCAATTGGGAACCATTCTATTTCTCTATATTCTACCAGTTGTTTCTTATCCTCAGTACAGATTTCTCATCAGGACTATCAGATGTATTGGCACTCTCATGTCTTTATAGCATTCCATAGCTTTTCGAGATCAATGGAGTCAAAGGCTTTGCTATAGTCTGTGAAGCACCAGTGGCAACCTGGCATGTATTTATTCTTTTACTATGCAAGTCACATATGATAGCTTGTAGTTAGACTGCAGAGAAGGATTTCACTTTGTAAATTTTTAAATTTTTACTACTATTTGAATTAAGTCCAGCAGTTCCCATCCATTTCTTAATTCCTATTTCCTTTATAGTCTCTCACTTCTGCCTAGCAAGTGAATAAAATAATACTTAAACTTCCTTTTTTTAGAAGGAAAAAATACATGCATATTTGCATGACCAGTTATTTAAATATATGAAAACTGACGAAGTATAATAGTTTGCAATATTGAAACATATTTGAAGCAGGAGTTCATAACTAAGCAGCCTCAGCAAGACAGTTAAGAATTTGTTTAACAGTGCAGTCCTATGCATCTCTATGGAGAACTGAGTCTCATTGAGTTTTCTGAGACTTACTCCCAGAAAGTATATAGGACTGCAATCTAAATTGTCTTCATAACAACTTTTCAACAACTTAAAACATTTTGATTTATCTGAAAAAATTATTTTTGAATTATGAATTCCCTGGTTTTGCTGTGCACAGTATTGCTATATACATTTTAAAGTCCTATTTTGCTTACTTCAACTAATCATGTTTTGTGTGATGCTTGTATCAGCTTATTCTTTTTCTGCAAAATCCACCTCTTCAGTTCTTTCCTTTAACCTTATAGTCCCTATGTTATTGTTGCGTGCCTTCAAGTCATTTTCAACTTATGATGACCTTATGGTGAACCTATCACACAGTTTTCTTGACAAGATTTGCCTTTGCCTTCCTCCAAAGCTCAGAGAGTGCAACTTGCCCAAAACCACCCAGTGGGTTTCCATAGCTGAACAGGGATTTGAACCCTGGTCTCCAGAGTCATAGCCCAATGCTTAAAGCCTATACCTTGCTGGCTCTTACAGTCCCTATACCCAAGCAAAATAAAAGTTTGGGCACTTGGCCCCTAAAAGGTTCGCTACCACTTAGAGCAGTGATGGCGAACCTTTTAGGGGCCAAGTGCCCAAACTAAAAGGCCTTCCGGCACTGGGTGTTACCTCTGGGGGCAGGACTTCCCCTGTGCCGTACCTGGCCTTCAGCTGTCTCTGGAGAAGCAGCTGGAGGCCAAGGAGGGTCAGGAAGGAGGAGGAACAGGCACGCACCCTTCCTCTTTCTCCCCACCCTTTGCATGCTCAGGAAAATGGCTTTGCATGCCATCTCTAGCACACAGTCCTTTGGTTTGTTATCACGGACTTAAGAGCAATCCAGTAGTGGCGGCAAGGAGCTTCCATGACAGAGTTACTACTACTTCCTAAGGCCTGTTGGCTTGCAGTGGCCAGAGCAGGAGGGGAATGTAGTTTGGCCTCTATAACCACACATAGGTTTTAGTCATTGTTAGTCTCATGGCCAAAAGCTAATAGCTGTCTGGTGGCAAGAAAGTTTAATTTGTATTTCATATGCTTTGCTTAGCAATTTAAGGCTGGGGAAAGATATGAGGACTGGAATGAAAAACAAAACTTTTTGTTGTTAGCAATGTATCTGTACAGTTCCCATAGCTACTGGAATGGGTGCCAGGTCATGTCTGCACACTTTTATTTCTTTTGTTTGCTTCTGCACTATATAACCCTTCGAAATTTGTCTTCCCTGGCCTCACTTCAGGTGTGTGCAGGGGTGCACCCCAGCTCAGGAATCATTTGGCCAGCCACAGGGAACTAGATTGTTAGCCATGAGATAGCTTGGATAAAATTAGTTGTTTAGGGACATAATTCTAACTTGCTATGAGGGATCTATTTGCCTCCTGGGTTGGACCATCTTAATCAGCCCGCCACCTAGCAAGTCCCAGCAAGTTTAAACCCCAACAGGTCCATGGCCACAGACAGAACGCTATCAGCCCATCCAGCAAAAAAAACAAGTTCCATTGTGTGCTTAGACGTATGAGCAGAGCCAGATACCACCTGGGACAGATCCATAGTTGTCTTGGCAGATGTGACTCCCAAGCCTCTCCTGACAGGGAGCTCAGTGTGGATATTGTAGCTGCCCAGAACCATAAGCCAAAGGGACGCCAATAAAAACCTTGAGACCCTCTCAGCTAAGTGAGGAAAAGAGACTTTCAGCAATAGGATGGACAGTTGTTAGGTTATTTCAGAGAGAAGCCACACCGGTGTGCATCTTGTTTAAAACAGCTTTATTTTACAGTGTGATTCTAGAACAAAATTATAAGAACCTTATCGCATTGCAAAAGTAAGCCAACACACAGCAAGAGAGAAGTGACTTTCTGCTTACCTCTCTTTTGGCTTTGAAACACTTCCATTCTCTTCCTGAGGAAGACAGTAGTAAGAGCATATATTTTGTCACACTGGGAAAATCCATTTGGCAAAAGGCACAGTTTTACCACCATCTCCCTCTGGAAGGAGAACAGAAGTGCTACGATATTATTTAGAGAGGTAAGCATAAAGCCACTTCTCTCTCGCTGCCTGTTGGCTTACTTTTGTAATGCGATAAGGCTTTAAGTAATTTGCTTCGAGCTGGACGCAGAGCCACCTATAGCTAACCAGTAATATTGCAAGTAAACCCTATATGTCATATCAGGGGTAGGCAACCTCTTTGAGCTGGGGGCCGGTCCCCCGAAGTCGTCCCTTCCGGTGGGCCGGGGGGGAATGGAGGCACACATGACCCCCCCCGCGCACGCTGCCGCCGCTGCACGCACTGCCACAACCACCTCCGTGCATGTCGCAGCCGCCATTTTGTTCTCCAAAATGGTGGCCGTGATGCGTTTGCGCATGCGGGCCGTAGGTTGCCAGCCCCTGTGTCATATTCTCCTTCTAGCCACTTTAACACTTTAACAATAGAATCTGTGTCCAAATAACAAGGGACTTGGCTATACAAAGTAACTATCCAGACATTAGGCTATATTTTGGTATGCCTTTCGGGCTGGGCTGGCTGGGTTATAATGGGTAGATTTGCTGATGGAGCTGGATGTATGGACTGTCCTTCATCTGGTTGTTCAATATTTGGTGCTAATTGTAGATGTCTGCAGTTTCTCATGAATTCCCCTTGGTTGATTTTCCAGTTCTTTTCACTCTCCAGTTTAACTAGAACAGTGTCTCTTGTTTTTTGGAATGATTGTAGAAGTATCTTTTGCCTTTCTGTCTGATCCTGTAACGTTTCTAAAATCAGGCCATTTTGGAACTCAGGGGTTGTCTACACTTACTAGAAAATACAGTTGGGCCCAACGTTTTCCATATTCACAGTGACACTGGGCTTGTCTACACTATTACTATGGACATCATGGCAAATCATAGCAAATTTGGCTTATATCTAGTATAGGCTCAGCATCTTCTACTGTTTCTTTAATGTTCAGATTTAACTGACATGGCAGTCCAAATATATGTAACAGCCTATGTTCACATTTATCTCTTTTTGTCTTGGTTGGTTCCTTCCCTACTGTTTTTCTATTGGTTCTTCCCCTTCCCCCATGAGCCAAATTTAGACTGTAAGCTCCTAGGAGCTGGTACTTGTTTTTCTTTTCTATGTTATTCTGCAAGCCCCATTGTACACCAAAACTAATAGCACAAAATAGTGTATGAAACTAAACTTTGAAACTTTAGCCTTTGCATCTAAGAGAGGATGTCCAATATTGTCTCCAGGGAAATCGACAAAATTAGCAACAAAGCATTATACTGACAGTAACTGGTCAACCATTGTTCTCGCAACAACCTAGAAATAGAAATGTACAGAACAGGTGATGAGTCAGTGGCTACTATGAGAAGAAAATTATATAAATCACTTTCAAAGTTGCTTTCTGATTTCACCTGCTGGCAGCAACATGTTAGCCCCCACACCCACCTGCTTGATCACTACAAGGGAATTTCAAAATATATTTAGAGCTTAGCTCTCCTGAGATCACTTGATTTTAAGAGAGTTAACTCTGTCATTTCTCTCTTTCTCCCTACTAATTATTCCAGTTCACCACAATTCAGGGGGATGGCTTGTAGTGAAGTCCTGTTTTAGCTTTCATGTTTGTGCAAATTTTGTCTTTTATAAAAGCTTCTGCATGTGCTTCTGTAATGACATTACCTGTTTGCTTTCCATTGTATGTAGCGGGCAGACTACTTGGAAGGGGTGCTTGATGTGGCTGTTTTTCATACCAACTCCATGGATCCATGGAGGAATGATTGATAGCATTGGCTATATCAGTATCATATACTCCTTCCACACGGTCTTATTACATAGGAAATATCATAGAAAGCAGCACCAATGTTCTTGTCTCTGAGAAACATACAGCACAAGCTAAAGATTTAAGAGCCCTTCACACATGGGATGTTAATCCTACTTGATGTACAGCCACTGAAATTAATGGGATTAGTTAGTCACAACATAAATCCATTGTTTTCAGTGGGTCCTCTTGGGTAGGACTAAATTTGGATTTGGTCCCACAATGTTTTTCCTTGATGTCACTTCTCTTAGCAAAATGCATCCATAGTGTACAGA
This sequence comes from Phrynosoma blainvillii, assembly GCA_026167975.1. Lineage (NCBI taxonomy): Eukaryota > Metazoa > Chordata > Lepidosauria > Squamata > Phrynosomatidae > Phrynosoma > Phrynosoma blainvillii. Next base: position 225,942,006 of record JANUYF010000004.1, on the reverse strand, counting down.
CAGTTATTAGTGAACATAAACAAGTCTATTTTGCCTACAACCACTAAAAATCCACAACCAAATGTAAAGACATGAATTCTTTCTTCACACACAAGGCTATACATAACTGTAAAATTCTTCCTACATAGAAGTTGTTTTGAAATTCAAGGAAAAAAATGGCCAGGTTTGCATAATCATAACTTGGTTTAATAAACCAAGATATTCATTAGCATTTTGTCTGTCATGCAGATCCTTTGCTTCTCCCTTTATTGTGCACCTCAATAAAACAGCAGAGCTGTTAATTAATCAGAGCTTCCCATATAATCTCATTTGGGAAACACAGTTTAAGATCCTGGCATGTTCTGAAGCTATAAATCATAACTATAATTTTGATAAACATTTTGATAAAACAGGTAACTATGGTTAAAGACTCACAAACTTATTAAGACACATTGTGAAGCAGAAAGCTAAGGACCTGTGGATACCAGCCTGGAAATGTTATACAAAAAAGTAGTGTTAACTCATTAGACATTATTATGAGTTACATGTTACTTGTTTCTTGTATTAGCCAACACTAATTTTACCAACACCCACTTGCATCTTATGGATGTTTCTATAGTTATCTTTTTATTTGATGAAGAAAGTAGTTTTGCTATAAAGTCTGCCCTATCTACCAAACAGGTCATGAATCATTCCCCTAATGTAGAACAAAGAGATGAACTGAAAGATGTGAATATGTCTTCACAAACAATGAACTAGTAAGTATGTGGTAGGGCTGAGAATGAAACATAGATCTATCTATAATGTTCTGTCCAGTGGGCTGTGGTTTGCTGCTCATTGTTTGAAACAAAACTGGGAGTGCTAGTTTGGGCATATCTACAATACGCACAGACTCCCATACCACAACCTCCACTTCCTCTTTAGCACTATCAAAGCAGAATAGAAGAAATTATGGCAGTAGACATGGTTTCTGACAGTTACATTCTGGTGCTTTGCTGATGAGTAAGGAATCCACATGAGATCATCCCAGGTCAAAGAAGTGGCTTAACAGAAGTGCTCATACAGCACATTCAACATGTTAAAAGCTCATGCAGAAATGTGGTTCATCGTTGTTCTAATCAGTGTGTCTGGCAGGACTGCCATTATTCCAGAGACCAATTGAGTATGGCTCCAACTGTGTATAGCCACCATTAAATCCCTTTAGAAGTATGCGAGCTTAAGATGAATGAATGAAGAGACTGGACAACCCCAATGAGCATCAACTTACTGAAAAATTATCCACTTTGAGAAACTATTTAGGATTTACATAATTCATGTGTTCTGGAAACATTCTGGGCATACATTTTAAAGTACTGTGTCCAAAGGTGTCTGACAACCCTTTTCTTAATGCATGAATCTGTTCCATCCTCTTTCAGAGACCTAGAGCATGGCTAGGGAAGTTCAGGGACAGTCAGATGTGGTTTGAAAGAAATTGGCCTGACTTTAATCTACAGAAAAACAGATGCTTGAATGGCTGAGCGTAGTAGCTTCAGAAAAACTGGGACTCAATCAATCAGATTGATTGTGCAAGGATACTGAATGATCCAGCAACATAATGGAGAACCATTTATGGTCTCTGGCAAAGAAGAGAGTAGTGGCAGGTGCCACCTTCGCTAGCACAATGAGATTTATTTATCCCCAAGGGCCTGCTTGGTTTTCACACACTTGAAATGTGGCACAAAACCCAGTCAATCAGGAATTACCCCATTCACTGGAGGAGAAGGGTTTTTGGAGCTAGCCAGAGGGCTCATTCCAGTCTACTTCAGAAACATATAAATACTGCCCAAATGTTCAGGCACTTGATGCTGGACCTTTTGAAGACAACAGCAGAAGATGCAAGAGAGAAGGCAGCAAGGAGTTCAGCTGTGGCAAAGCAGCAGTGAAGTTGGCAATGAATTAATAATAATAATAATAATAATTATTATTATTATTATTATTATTATTATTATTATTATTTCTATCCCACCCTTCTGCGGACGCAACTGTGGAGGCTTACAGCAAAGTTGAAGACAAACCAACAATAAGGAATGAAACTATCAACAAAAGATCATTGTTTGTTGTGTGCCTTCAAGTTGTTTCTGACTTACGGCGACCCCTTATCATGGGGTTATCTTAGGAAATTTCTTCAGAGAAGGTTTACTATTGCCTTTCCCTGAATTTGAGTGCATGGGACTTGCCCAAGGTCACTCAGTAGGTTTCCATAGCCAAGTAGAAATTGAACTCTGGTTTCCAGGGGTATAGTCCAGCAATCAACCCACTACCCTACACTGGCTCTCAAAAAGTCATTGGGGAGTGGAAATGGTTCTTTAAAAAACTTGAGTTTAATACAGTTTTCAATGTGTTCTATCCATTATGCATCTTTTGACATGTGGCATGACTAATAAGTTCAACAAGGACTGAGACCTTTACGGCAAAGTGGCCCCCTGAGGCCTTTGGACTGGCCCCCGCCGACCCCTGCCGCTGCCGCCACTGCTCACACGCACACACGCGGCCCTGAGTCACGCCATTTTCCAAAATGGCAGCCACGGCTCGTTCGCACATGCGCAGGAATACTGCGCATGCGCAAATGAGTCACAGCCGCCATTTTGGAAAACAAAATTGTGGCCGCAACACGCGCGGAGGTGGCGCAGTGGCGGTGGGGGTCGGCGTTGGCAGGGGTTGGCGGTGGTGAGGGCCACGTGTGTTTCCCCCCACTTGGCCTGCGGAAGACCTGGAGGCCAGCGGACCGGCCCCAGGTAAGAAAAACTTGCCAACCCCTGGTGTAATATATAGTCAGCATTCTGCCTGCTGCCAATACCCTCAAGCAATTTTTGCCTTAGGCTTTAGGTTTGATGGCCCCTGGTTTGTCTGTAACAGCGGTTCTTAACATTTTCTTTACCATGGTCCCCTTTTAAATATATTTTGCTGCACAAACCACCAAGACTTCTCAAGATTTAAAACTCTAAAGTATATCAAATATTTAATTAAAGTTGCTAAATATTTCTTTAAAGATGTTCAGTAAAATCTTTTTTAAAAAAAAAAATACCCCGAACTGAGCTGATTAGATCTCAGCCCCTCACTTCTCCCCTCCCATGGGTTTTGCCCACCAAAGACCTCTGATGTATTTCCACCACTGTGTGTGTGTCAATAGTTGTGTCAAGTAGTGCAAGAAGTTATAGACTCCCTGGATCACAGACATCGTGAGGATGGCTCCCTCTGATCTAGAACTGCTCCTATTGCTGTTGCTTCCATCACTGGTTATGCCCGTCTTTCCAACTGCCTCTCATTGTCTCCCTTTACCTCCGATTGTGTGCACATTAGCAACCCCAAAACTTCATTCTTCACAATACAGTTTTTGCCATGAGACATCTTCTTGCCATTTTCGTTTGGATTTCCTGGAACAGCTGAAGGAAAATAGCCAAGGCAAGTATGGGTGGGAAGGTGGAAGCAAGATAAGGAGAGCTTGAGTGGGGAAGCAGAGCTGTGGGGCTGTTGCTGCTTGGGCTGGTAGGGGGGATGCAGCTCTCTTTCCTCCTTCTCTTCCTCTCTCCACTTTTCAGCTTGGAGTTGAGCCCAACAGGCCTTGGGAGGGCAAAAGGAGGCAAGCTGGTGGTTTTTTTTGGGGGGGGGGCAGAGGTACCACCCTGGGACAGGAATCCACAAAGCAGAAAAGTCCACAGAAAATGATCAGGATGCCTGTCTCCTTGACCAGTCTTCTCCCCAGTTATGCCTTGTTTGTGCAAAGTCGTATGTAGTAGGAGACGCTGCCAGCTATCCTCTCCCCCACCTTCCTTCTCTCCCTCCTCCTTCTCCCCCTGTTCCAGGCCTTTCCAGCCTTCCATCTGAGGGCTGATAACATTTCTTCAAACCTCTGTGGACCTTCTGTGGGAGAGGGAGGGGTCTATGGACCTAGGTTAGGAATCAACTTTAAAATATTCAGCACATTTTTGAAATGCATAGATAAGCTGAAAACTGGACCCACAATAAGATATTCTCTGGTTATACAAGTGCAAATACATTTTCCTAGAATGTATTTGGCTTAGAGCAGGGGTCGGCAACTTTTTTTGCCAGCGGGCCAGGAGGGGGGGGAATGGTGCTGGGGGCCTGCGTGCGTTTATGCGTGCACGCTTGCCCCTCCATGTGCGCATATGCATGATTCCCACCGTCGTGCGCATGCATGCATGCGTGGGGAGCCATTTTGAAAAACAAAATGGCGCCCGCGTCAAGCGCGCATGCGCATGGCGGCAGGGCGTCATTTTTGCGGCCGCGGGGGTCCCCCAGGAGGCCCCCCTCGACCGCGCTGGGTCTCCGAGAGGCCCGGCGCAGCTGCAGGGGTCCTCAGGGGCACCATTTTGGATTCGCGAAAGGCGGCGGTGGCGGCGGCAGGACTGGGCAGGGGCTGGTCCAAAGGCCTCCGCGGGCCGCACCCGGGCAGCGGGCCTTAGGTTGCCGATCCCTGGCTTAGAGCAATCAATGCTAGCAAAGTAGCTGGGTTTTTGGAAATGTCACATATACATAACTTCACAATACCTTAAACTCATTAATATGTAAGATAACCCAGTGTGGGAGACTTCCAGACCCATGGAAGCTAAATACAAAGCAAAATAGTGACTGTCAGACACAGTTACTGTTTTACCTGTATTTATGTTTCATTTCACAAAATATGGATTTCTACATTTTGCAGATCACAAATCAGTGTAAACTTGGTCCTGTTTCAATACAGAGTAGGCAATAACATGCGAATTTAAGATATTTCAGTTATCTCAGTGCAACACAGGACTATAAAAATCTGATTAATTACGCAGCTTATCACAGAATAAACAATTCAGCTCTTTTGTGTTGCTTTGAGAATGCAGCAGGGATTAGCTAGCGCTTGCCTGCTCAGCCTATCAATCAGCAAGTGGGGTAGAAAAGCACAGCTGCTTCCTTCTCAAATATCTTCTCTAACACTGATTACTAATTTACTGGGCTATTACAGATTATATGGGATTTATGAAACAGTGAGGGGAGGAGGTTAAATCAGGCCTCATCCGCACTACGTAATAAAACCGGTTTGCAAGCGGATCTGAACTGGTTTAAATGGCCCTTGTTTGCACTTATGCCGATTCCCTGACACAATTTGTGAAGCACTATACCCATTTAAAGTGCTTCTTCTGGATCCGGTGAATTCCCCACGTCTTTTGCAATGAATCGATTCAGTTCTAGTGTGAACAACCTGTGGATCTGAATTGGTTCCCTGTGGCACAGTCAGCCCTGTGATGTGACTCCATGTTGAATCGATTCACTGATGAATGTGAACATGAAGTGGATTAAATTGAAATGGGTAAGGTTCAATTGCTGCTCGAATATTGTGAACATCTTTTCGGCGCTAAATCGCTTCATTGATTCGATTCAAAAACTGGTTTATTCTGTAGTGGGAATGAGACCTCAGAATACATAGCAAAAGTAGAGGGCTGAGAATTAGGCCATGCAGCTATGGAAATACAGGCGTGCCTCATGGTTCATCGACTTCCCGTTCACGTCTCTCGGTCTTTCATGGACGGGAAGCCATGAAAGACAAAATGATGCATTTGGCCATGGCACACGTGCAGCAGTGCACACAGGCACTTGCCACCAATGGGTCTCCAATATTCGTGTTATTTCCCATTCGAACGGGGAGGGAGAACTGTTTATATCCATGAAAGCAAATTCCTAGAAAATCAATAGGATCAAACTGTTCCTATCTTCCTGCTGTCTTTGATTGAAAAGGAGGTATCAACATAGGGATTTAAAATCTCAGCAATTTAAAAGGTAGCTTTGTAACTGACTACCTCCAGTATCAAAGCATAGGCACCATGGCACTACCTTTCCATGGTGGTGGGATTGCATGCTCCCCTGAGGCTATGCTGATTATAGCAGTGCTGCTGGTAGGGTCTTCCATGTCAGACAAGCTTTTGCTGAGAAGCCAGACTAAACATGGCAAACAGCTGCTGGGTATCAGCAGCACCAGTGACATGTGATACTGGCAAAGGATCTCTCACAGGCAACACCAATGGCACCGTAGCTAATGCTTGTTAGTATTGCACAGAAGAAGGCAGTGCTAAACCACTCCTGAAGCCATCTACCTTAAAAACCCTATGATGAAACTGAAACTGAAACAAAAAACAATGCCAGTAGGTGAGATTCCCAAGTCAGAAGACAAGCAATAAGCTACTGGGGAAAAGCAGAGGACAAATACAAGTAGTGCTGTGACTAATGATGCAATTGGACGCATGCTGAAAGGACATTCAGCTGCTGATATGCTCAGAAGTGAAAGGAAAGTCTGAAGCTGCACAACACATACAAACATGGAATATAGACATTGTGAAACAAGAAATGGAACATATAAACATTCAGGGTGAGAGAGTTAAAGTGGACAGAAATGGGACATTTTTAATCAGATAATTGCACAGTATTTTACTCAGGAAATGAACATCTAAGAAGAAATGGGTGCCATTAATAGCGAAGAGAGATGTAGCAAAAGCAGTCAAGCGATATAATGCAAAGTCTGAGTGAATCATATCAGTAAGACTTCAGGGAAAACCTATCAGTAACCTATAACCATAATACACTTTTGTGTTCCAACCAGAGGCAGAAGAAGAAGAAATGGAAAGATTCTATGCTGGAGTCCAGGAACACACCAAAACAAGACATGTTAGTAACCATAATTGATTGGAAAGCAAAAGTTGGAAACAAAGCAGAACAAAACACTGTAGGGGTATTTAGCCTAGGATCAAGAAATAAAGCAGGGCTGCAACTGACTGAATTTTGTGAAGCCAACAGTTTATCACAAACATATTATTCAGGCAATCAAAGAGGTGACTGTATACATGGACATCACCTAATGGCCAAAATAGTAATCTGTACTCAAAACAAGAGGCCACCTTTAGGACAAGATATGGAGAAACAGAGTGGTTTCCAATTGGTTAGGGGGTCAGGCTAGGCTGCATTTTATCCTCTCTGTTTAACTTGTATGTTGGGTGAATAACACATATAGATGGATTAGACTCTGAGGAAGGAGGTGTGAAAAATGGAGGAAGGAACATTAACAATTTAAGATATGTAGATGACACCACACTACTAGCACAAAATATCAAAGATTTGGAACAAGTGTTGAAGGAAGTCAGGGAAGAATGTGCAAAGGCAAGTTTACAGTTCAACATTATAAAAACAAAAATAATGTCCACAGATGATATATATAACTTTAAATGCGACAGTTAAGACACTGAGATAGTGAAAGGTTTCCTATGCTTTGGCTCAGTCATTAATCAAAAAGGGGACTGCATTCAAGAAATCAGAAGAAGATTGGGACTTGGAAGAGCAGCTATGAACAGTGGTGCCCCCGCACTTGGTGTCACCCAGTGTGGGGGTGGGACTTCTGGAGGGGCTCTGGGGGAGAAGCCTTTGATGAAAAAGATGGGATGGCATGGGGAGAGGAGCATATTGGGGATGGTGTGGAGGGAGGAGCACATGCGGGGTCCTTGTCCGGCCCAATCAGGTGTCACCCCTCTTCTGGGGTGTCACCCAGTGCAGACCACACCACTGCACCACCAGAGCCCTCAGTGACACCACTGGCTATGAACAAGATCCTGAATGTAAAGATATATCTTTGAATACCAAAGTGGGATTGTCCATGCTGTTGTATTTCCCATTTCTATGAATAGTTGTGGAAGTTGGACAGTGAAGGGAGCTGATATGAGAAAGCTACTGGAGGAATGTTCTGTGGATACCCTGAACTGCGAAAGAGACAAATAAATGGGTCTTAGAGCAAATTAAGCCTGAACTCTCCCTAGAGGTCAAGGTGACTAGACTAAGATTGTCATATTTTGGACATGTCATGAGAAGACATGATTCACTAGAAAAAGCAATTATGCTTGGCAAGATAGAAGTCAATATGAAAAGAGGAAGACCCCCATTACAGTGGATTGGCTCAATCAAGGAAGCCATGGCCCTGAGTTTGCAAGACCTGAGCAGAGCTGTTGATGATAGGGTGACTTGGTCTCTCATTCATAGGGTTGCTAGAAACTGAAGTCATCTTGTCAGCAGTTAACAACAACAAATTACAGTATAAAATATAAAGATATATTTGACTCTATTCAGGAACTGGCTGAATTTGTTTCTTTAGCACAAATCACCATACACATTGCTAACAACACAAATGAAAGAGCAGCATAGAGGATGAAGCAATCACTTGTGATAAATGCAGTAAAACCATCTTTAGCTAAGCTAATAATATCAAATTCTGAAATTAATTAAAATTATGAGAGCAATATGAGATTCAGACAAAGTGTTCTATTTAAATGTCACACCCAGTGCCATTCATCTGAAGCAGGTAAGGGTTATGAAGAAATCTGTTCACACTAAATAGATGCAATCATTATGTCTTCAGGCAAAAAGCAGCTGTTGTTCACAGTTTTGAGTCATACTGTACATTATTTTAAGTTTCTCATTTCAAGTTATAGACTTAATACTTGGAGTTATTTTTTAACTAAGAACCCTGAGTTGGTGAGATCCACCAACTAAACTCAAATGCAACATGGAGGTTCAGGTTGGTGGATAATGAAGTGGGAGCAACCAATATAGGAGAGGGGACAGCCAAAGAGTGTTGGTTGCCCCTAAACTGTCCCTCACCTCGAATAGTCTGGATAGCCTTGACAATAGGCTCACTGGGCTGAAAATACTGCTGCTTAATGCCAGGTTGGTAAACGGGAAAACACTTTTGTTCCAGGAGCTGATCATGGATGAGCATGCCGATCTGGCCAGATGAATCCGTGGAAATTATGCTCTTCCAACTTTGTTCATCTGGGCTCTCTGTGGAGCAACAGGTAAGGCCTGGGGGGGGGGGGGGAAGAGAAAGTAGAGTTGCTGTGGTCTATCAGTATTTCATCTCCCTCATCAGGTGCCTGTCCCACAGTCTGCTAGGTTTGAGTGTTTGTTTTTGAAGGTGCATAGCAGGGACAGAATAGGGATTCTGTTGGTGTACTGCCCATCATGCTGCTCAATAATCTCCTTTTCTGAGCTGGCTAAATTGGTCTTGGTGGTGGTATTAGAGTCCCCTTTGCTAGTTGTACTGGGGGACTTCAATATCCATGCAGAGATTTTTCTTTGAGGAGCAACTCAGAATTTCATGTCTTTCATGACAACCATGAATCTGTCTCAATTAGTACCTGGTGCCACCCATGCTGCAGGACACACTCTGGACCTAGTTTTCGGTATGGGATGGGATTATCATAATCTGAGTGTGAAGGAATTTTCTACAGTTCTGTTTTCATGGAAAGATCACTACTTGATGAGGTTTAGAATCGCTGGAACTCACAGCCTCTGCACGAGTGGGGGTTCAATTAGGATGGTTTACCCTGGGAGATTTATTTGGTTGGATTCCTGATGGCTCTTAGAGAGTTCCCTGTTGCCTTGGCAGGTGATCCTGTTGAAGCCTTGGCTGATCTCTGGAATAGGGACAGTGCCACAATTGCTCCTAAGTATCCCTTCTTTGTGGGTGGACCCTGGTTCATTAGGGAGCTGGTGGTAATGAAACAAGTAGGATAGAGACTAACATCATGATGGCAGAAGAGTTGGAGTGAGTCCAACCATACATGAGCTAGAGCTTATTGGAAAGCCTATGCTGTGGCAGTGATGGCAGTGAAGAAACCCTGCACTGCTACCATTGCATCTGCAAGTGTCATCCAGTGGAGCTGTCTCAAATGATCAGGGGCCTTTTACATTTTGCCCACAAGAGCAGTATATCAACCATTCAGGAGCCCACTGTGAACAGTTTACACAGCACTTTGCAGATAAAATCTGATCTTCTCCAAAGGTCCAGTGGATGTAACTTTTGCCCTTGCTCGTCCAATGTTATTGGATATGTTTCGATTTGCACAACCTGAGGATGTGGACAGGATCCCTGGATAGGAGAGAACCATCATGTACACACTAGACCCATGGCCTTCCTGGCTGTTAAAAGCAACCCAAGGGGACTGGCGATTGGGTAAGGCCTCTGTTTAAAAGAGACTGTGGTGAGGTCATTATTGGGTGGGAGGATCCTCTCTGGGCCCACTATACCAGGTAACTATCAGACATACCAGAGAACTATTAGGCAAGATATTGGAGTGTGTGCTGGTCTCCAAGCTCCAGAGGTTCCTGGAAGAAATTGATTATCTAGATCCATTTCAATCTGACTTCAGGCCTGGCTATGGGACTCAGACAGCTTTGGTCACCTTGGTAGATGGCCTGTACAGGGAACTAGAATGGAAGGGTGTGTCCTTGTTGATTCTTCCTGACCTCTCAGTAACTTTCAGTACCATCAATCAGTATCCTTCTGGGTCACCTCTCTTGGATAGCGTCAGGGGCACTGGCCTTTCTTGAAGGTGTGGACTCAGAAGGTGGTGCTAAGGGATACCTGTTTGACACCCTGGCCAGTATACTGTGGTGTCCCTTAGGGCCTGGCTTTGTTCCCCATCCTGTTTAATATTTATATGAAACTGCTGGGAGAGGTCATCTGGGGTTTTAGAGTTCATCAGTATGTGATGACACCTAACTCTATTTTTCCATTCTATCAAATTCCAAGGTAGATGTTTCTGTACTAAACCAGTATCTGCTGGCAGTAATGGACTGGATGAGGGTGAACAAACAAACTTAATCCAGATGAGGCAGAGGTGCTTCTGATCAGTCATAAGGCAGCTCAAGGAATAGGGATTCAGTCTGTGCTGGATAGGATTACACTGCCCTGCAAGGTTCGCAGCTTGTGTGTACTCCTGAACTCAGATCTGAACCTGGATGCCCAGGTTTCAGCTGTGGCCAGGAATGCATTTGCACAGTTAAAACTAGTGTGCCAACTATGTCCATTCCTTGAAAAGTCAAATCTGACTATGGTGACACATGATAAACACGATGATAAACAGCAACATAGTCAGCCAAGTAATACAAACATAAACAGCTCTGTACAAAGTAATTACAAAAATGACTTTAATAACATAACCAACTTAAAATAATCACTGATATGCTGATGGTGTATATGTGCCTTTAAGCCTCCTGTCGACTTATGGTGACCCTACAAATTTAACAGAGTTTTCTTAGGCAAGGAATATTCAGAGTTGGTTTTGCCAGTTCCTTCCTCTGAAACATAGCCTACAGCACCTGGTACCCATTGGGAATCTCTCATTCAAGTGCTAAACAGGGCTGGCCCTGCTTAGCTTCCAAAATCGGATGCCTTTAAGGCATTTAGGCTGTAGACCACCCCATAAATCTTGCTCATTTATTAGTGAGATGAAAGGGGCCCAAAGTGGTGCAAATGTTCTCCTTTAGTTCCCCTTTAATGTCCACTTAGCCATTCTGATTCTACAGGTCAGTTTTTCTGAGAAGGCAATTCTACACATGCAGTCTAACCAATGTCAAAATGAGAGATCTTCCAGAATTTACCACATTCTTGTAATTTCTAACTATGCAGACTCCAGCAGATGACATGGTAGAATTACTTCTGGTTTCCAGAAGTAATTGTGGCAAAGAGTGATTTTTCCTCTTTGTAAGAAGTCCTGGCATTTAACTGGACTCTGTGGGAATCTGAATTTAGGACCAGATGGACATTTGAACTTATTCAACAGGGCATTTCCTATGCTCTTAAGGCAAAATGCCAGGTGAATTCAAATTCAGATGGGAAAGGATTAAGGCCTCTTTTTTCATTATGGCTTATAAGAATGTACTATTGGAGTGTCTTGACTGCTAATTCATTATTATTCAGTAACTGCTAGAGAACAAAAATGAGTTTCAGCTAGTTAATGCAGTATTTTAAATGTAGGCTCCAGATGCTGAATCACAAAATATGCAATGCAAAATGCAGTACTGGCAGCTGTGGCTTTTCTCTCCGGATAATTCATTTCTGAAACAACATTTTAGCTTGCCATGTGAGTGTTACTTTTTGGGATGTAAATGGAATGGAACTGTCCATTAGGGGGCTATTTTAAGATAACTCAACCTTTTCACCAATGTACCATAATCTTGTATTAAAGTTACCTTTGTGAAAAATGTTCCTTTACATTTTATCCAGCTGGCTATATGTAATGGTATTTTGTTCAAGGAAAACACATAATTATTAAACTAACGGCTTATAGGTAGTGAACAATTTATTCACTATCTTTCTCACAACATTCTAAAATTACTTTTCTTGCCTAAAATGTAAATATATTAAACCTTCCTCAGTCTCTGTATATTCTGAATTCTATGACAATATACCAGTAGTCCACACTTCAGAAAGATAATCAAATTCTGGAACCAGAAATTTCAGGTTCCCCCAACAGAATAAATCATGCAACTTAAAGCTGCAAATGGGGCTCATTTACAATAGAAACCATTAATAAAGTAGGTCATGCAAAAAAAAAAAAAGTTAACACATTTGTGGCAATTTGTGAAAAGAATAGGAAGGAAGTATTGGATGAAATGTGTTATCACACATCCATTTTGCTCTCCAGTACAATTTACATAGCTATATTTCCCTTACTCTCCCCTCTTTATCTATACCCTCTCATTTTACTTAATCATAGTCTGTTCTATCTATCTGTCCTCCTTTCTTTATGCAACCCACAGAGCCTGCCCAAAACATTTTGTTATCTAAAGCACAGAAGTAAAGGGTGATCACCCTACAAAAGTCACAGTGCAATGTACCCAGAGCTAACCAAGTTATTTGGCATATGAAAGAGCAAGCACTTACAATCCTAAAAGCACCTCTCTCCAAATCTGGTGGTAACACCCCGCCCATTAAATAACTAGCAATTTACTGTCCTTCTGTGACACCTACAATTTATTGCCAGAAGTGACCACTGCACTTGGCTTAATGATAGAGCTCACCTAGTCTATCCTTATAGCTTACTTACCTTATCTATCTCCTACAGGAGCTGTGTGCCCCTCCTTTCCTGTCATCAGATCCATTCCACTCTTCTGCATGTTATGAAACTTTCCAAACACAAACATCTTTATATTCCATAACCAATAAAATACAATATAATAAAAATCTAGGGCTGATGAATAGGCTAATTTGAATTTTAGTTCACTACAGTCATAAAAGTTCTGAAACAAAGCAGGTAGCAGCTTATCCACAAACACATCTCATTCATTGTAATAGGAAGAAAAGCTCCTGAGACAGATCAATTGTGTACTGTGGGAAATGGGATGTTATTAGCTGTCTTTTGCCAGATCTTGTGCTCTGGCTATAACTCATTCACATGCAGAATGGCTCCTGTGTATGACAAACTATGAACACTAGTGGATAGGACTGCAGCCTATGTACTGAGGTGTGCAAAACGACTCTTTTATGCAGGGATTCTTTTTTCTTTCAAGTCATTTCAGCATTAGATTTGCCTGGATGAACTAGAAATAAATCTGGTACACAGGCATGCTTCTGATTTTCAAGATTGGCAGTTCAACAAAGAATGTAATAAACACAGAGTTGTTACACATGTATTTGCACAGGAATCTGTTTTTCACCTCAAAGTAGGACTATATCACATTTTCCCTAAATTCCAGCTGCAAGGTTTTTGACACTTGGTAGAAATGACTCTTCCTCCTGCTAGTATGCCCAACATTATGACATAAGCTGTTTATTGTTTAAGTATCAGGAGCAATTATTGAACAGTTTATTTCTCAAAACTCAGTGTGAAGCACAGCATTGCCACTTGTTTTTAAGTTCAAAAAGCAGTTAAAATACCTTTGCCACCATGCATTGTTTTTCAATTACAGAAGTGTTTATTTCATTTTAAAAAAATCAAGTGTCCTTGTTGGATGTACAACTTTATACAACCTTAAGCCAACACCAAAATATCACCTGAACCCAGCTTATAAACCTATGGAGCACACACACACACCCTTCAAACCCTTGCAATAAAACAGCAAATCTATTCCATCATCACTGTTTAGTATACATTGCACAGCTGAGCTAGAATAAACCAAATCAAAGTTTTTTACTAGTTAAAAAGACCTTTAGGACATGGATACTTCAGAATGACTGATACTATAAATAAATTGTAACTGAAGGCTGTGGATACTGGACAGATCCACCAATATTAATTAAAAAGCATTTCGCCTTATTCATCATGTTATAAAATTAATGCAGCATCAGTAACAGGGATTGTATACTTCTACTCCTAAATCTTTTTTAAAAATAGTCCAACAAGCCACATCATCTGCTGGTCAATGTTTACCTAATTTTAATTTTAATTAAATATAATACACTTCTTGCATCACTAGAATTATATTATAAAATTCAAGCCATTTCCACATCTCTTCTCACTTTTTATTTACCATACTAGACTTTTCCTAATCAGACTAGATCTTATCCTTTCAGAATAGATTCATCTTTTCTCAGAAACAGAAGCACCATGTTTTTTAAAAATATATGGTGGGAAAAGTAAGGGAAAGGAACAAAATTCAAAATGGTACTGAAAGGAATGTGCGGAACTCCAATAAAATGAGAAAATATCCAATACATTTCGCTGAAGCCTTCCTTGGGAAACTTGACATGCTGTTATTGTGTGCCTACAAGTAAATTCTTGACTTATGACAACCCTATCATAGGGTTTTCTCAGCAACATTTCCTCTAATCCTGATGGAGGGTGACTTGTCTGAGGTCACCCGATGGGTTTCCATTGCTAAGCAGAATTTGAACCCTGGTGTACTGGAATCGGAGTCTAGCATTCAAACCATTACACCATGATGGCTCTCCAACACATAATATAAAATGCTGTTGAATATTACTTATAAGGCAAGATCTCCTCAGGAATAATAAAAGCAGAAAGTATTAGCAGGTAGAAAAAGCAATTTAAAAGAGGCAAATGATGCAGGGCTATCATGGTCTCTGCTTCTTTTTAATGAACACTGACATGTTAACCCAAGAGAAAGCAATTCAGTAGCATTACTAACTGGAAAATTAATCTCTTTACTCATCAATCCTGTTCTGCAAATACAATAATCATACACTTACTGGAATGGGTCTACAGGAGCTTTCTCCAGTGATCACTGCCAAATATTGCCATTTTATGTTAGGGAATCCATTCCATAATACCAAGGTGATCTTTCTCTTCCTTTTAATTCATCCTCAAAAATCACTTTTTCTGAGAAGATTATAACTGACCCCAAGGTGGGCTTTACCCATTTTGCTGCCTGGGATAAAGATTCCCTGCCACTGCCACCCCAATGCTGCATGCAAAATCATCAAAACTGACAATGGAACAGTTTCTTCCATTACATCAGAGAACAGCAAGCTAGCCAAGACGGTGTAGGGAATGCCATATGCATTGGGGGTTGCTTTGTTAATGTTTCATGTCTGTGTGGGCACGTGTATGTGTATGCATGTGTATTTGTGGATCTTCACATATATGTCCATATGTATCTTTAAATATTCACTTACATACACAATTGCATACATGATTGGATTGGTGGATTAATAGTGTACGCCTCATGATCATTAGGGACACAGACCTTTTTCAAATGTTAATGATAAAGATTATCACCCAGAATGCATTTCTCACCATTCACCCAGGGCTGGCCTTTGCTGTGTGCCTTCAAGACATTTCTGACTAATGGAGACCTTATGCTGAACCTATAATGAGGGTTTCTGGGGCTGAAAGTGTGTCACTCACCCAAGGTCACCCAATGGGTTTCCATGGCCAAGTGGGGAATCAAACTCTGATCTCCAGAGTCAGTCCAATGCTCAAACTACTATACCATGCTGGCTCTCAGAGCTGGCCTTACCATGGACATACTGAGGTGGCTGTCTCAGGTAGTAGATACAGGGGAGAGGAAGTAGAAGCAACATGCTGAAAGGCAGAGCTCTGTGTACCAGGTAGAGTTGGCAGCAGTGCCCTTGAGTGGTAAGTCTGCTCTAGGGAATTTCTTGAATTTTAAAGGAGCTATCCTAGGTGCTGAACCCTTTCCCACAAATAGGTTCAGAATTTTGAATAGAATCTTTAAAGTTTGACCAAGACCCAGAGTGGATTCACTGCCCCATTCACTGCCCCAGATGGCACATAGAGCTCTGTCTTTCATTATCCTGCCTGCCCCCAGTGTCTCCCACCTGAGGCAGCCATCTCAATGTGTCTCATGGTAGGTAGGGCCAGCCCTGGCTGAAGGGTGAGAAATGGATTCTGGATGATAATTTGCACCCACTGTTAATCCAGTAATCCAGTTATCTGTGTAACTGTGTATGGAAATGAATATGTAAAGATACATATGGAAATATATGTGAAGATCCACAAACACACATGTACACACACACATAGACAGACAGACACAAGCATTAATAGAGCCACTCTCAGTACAAAGGCCAGCAGCAACAATCAATTCTGCTGTTCTTTAGTCCCCATATTCAGTTTAAAAACACATTTCTGGCTCTGACAGTTTGACAAGTAGCTTCAAACAGAACAGCCAAATATTTGATACAGCTACGCTTGCTCATGCTTGCATGTGTGCAGTTTAAGACTAACACTCATAAAGGTGTAAACAATCTCATCCCTCACAATTTAGGCCATAGGACATCTGACCTTTTCTCAAACACCGCAAAATGAATTCACGCAGCATGAAGGTCTCAAAACAAGTGCCATGCCACACAGTGGAAGAATCCAGATGTCAAACGGAGGGGGACAAAGCAAAAAGGAAAATCAGATCAGAACCTGCTGCTGACTGACCCAAACAGATTCATTATTTGTACAGATCCATGATAGAGAGCCTCTTGGCACCACTATTCTCTCTCATGCAGCCTCCTTTCTCTACCATTCCATACAGCCTTCTCTTCACTCTAGCCAAATATAACTCACAGCTCAAGCCAGAATCAAACCATCTGAAATATGGGAAGAAGAATGGATTCACTGCCTCACAGACATGGGAGCTGCCACTCCCATTCTACTCTCTTCTTGACCTCTCCCTTATTTATTTATTTCATTTTTATGCCACCTTTCTCCCAGAAAGAGATCCAAGGTGTCTCACAAGATAAAAAACACTTTAAAAACTACAACAAAAATGTAAAACAATTAAAACAATCCAGTTAAAAACTGTATAAAATGACTATTAAAAAAACATGACTAAAACACACACACCATAATAAAGCCATCCTGTCATGATTTTAACCTGCACCTCCCTACCTTATGTCCTATCCCACATGCCTTTGGGTTTTTAAAAAAATGTTTTCCTCCTTTTTTCTGTGCAATTCTGGAGCTCTGTTGCAGTGAAGTGTTTACTGGATCAATTACAATCTGTGAGTACCGATGCCGTGGACAAGCTGCTCGGAAGAGTGAGGAAGACGACTTGCCCCCTCGATCCTTGTCCATCATGGCTGGTCGTCCAGGGAGGGGAAGTGTTGAAGGTATTCCTTCGGGACACAATCAACGCGTCGTTCAGGGAGGGTAGTATACCATCTTGTTTAAAGGAGGCGGCGGTTAAGCCACTCCTGAAAAAACCCTCCCTGGACCCCCTGAATAGAAACAACTATAGACCAGTCTCCTTGCTTCCTTTTTTAAGCAAGGTGATCGAGAGGGCAGTTGCTTCCCAACTCCAAGCAGTCTTGGATGAAACCGATTATCTTGATCCATTTCAAACCGGCTTTAGGACAGGATATGGAGTGGAGACTGCCATGGTTGCTCTGACCGATGACCTCCGCCTGGGCATCGACAGGGGTAGTGTGACCCTGCTGGTGCTCTTGGATCTCTCAGCGGCTTTTGACACTATAGATCATGCCATCCTCTTGGATTGCCTGAGAGAGTTAGGAATTGGAGGCACTGCTTTGCAGTGGTTCCATTCCTTCCTCTCAGGCAGATCTCAGAGGGTGAGGCTTGGGGACAGTTGCTCATCTAAAATTGAGCTTAATTGTGGCATCCCTCAGGGCGCCATCCTGTCCCCGATGTTATTCAATATCTACATGAAGCCGCTGGGTGCGATCATTCGGAGGCATGGAGCGCGGTGTCTTCAGTAAGCTGATGACACCCAGATATATCTCTTCATGACCAGATCATTGTCTCAGACTTCAGATGGTGTCTCTCCTCTTAATGACTGTCTCAGAGTGGTAATGGATTGGATGAGGAAAAACAGATTGAAGTTGAATCCAGACAAAATGGAGGTACTCACAGTTACAGGCCCGAAACCAGATCTGGGAATACAGTCTCCAGTCCTAGATGGAGTCACACTCTCCTCTAAGGACTGTGTTCGCAGTTTGGGGGTACTCCTTGACTCATCGCTTCACATGACTAGTCAGGTGAATGCGGCGGTCAGGAGCGCCTGTTATCAGCTCTGGCTGATACGCCAACTGCGCCCTTATCTGGATGTGAGGGATCTGGAAGCTGTGGTACATGCCCTGGTAACCTCATGCCTGGATTACTGCAACGCACTCTACATGGGGCTACCCTTGCGCCTAACCCGGAAACTACAACTGGTGCAGAACATGGCAGCCAGGTTAATTACAGGAACACCTAGGAGGGAGCACATAACACCGGTGCTTAAATCCCTCCACAGGCTGCCGATTAGTTTCCGGGCACAGTACAAGGTGTTGGTTTTGACCTTTAAAGCCCTACATGGCTTGGGTCCATCTTATCTTAGGGGCCTCCTCTTCCCATATGATCCCCCCCGCGCCCTTCGGTCCTCTGGGAGGAATTTGCTCCAACCAATAAAAACCAGACTGTCTCAGACCTCCCAGAGGGCCTTCTCTGCAACCGCTCCCAGACTTTGGAATGGCCTGCCGGACGAGATCCGTCTCATTACTACTCTTGCTGCTTTTAAAAAGGCAGTAAAGACAGATCTCTTCCGGCAGGCCTTCCCAGAATAACAGCTGTTTGTTGGGAGATGAGTTTTTATTTTGTTTCATATCACTGATTCCTGTTTTATTGTTTTATCGTTTTATTGTACTGCTGATTTTTTACTCTTCCTTAGTTTAATTCTGTTTTAAGGGGATGGGAGGGTTGGACTATGGGTCCAGGGAATGTTTTTAACTTTGTCTGTTTTAAATGTTGTTACCCGCCCCGATTGCCGCGCAGAGGGGCGGGCAATAAATAAATTATTATTGTTGTTATTATTATTATTATTATTATTATTATTAGTTTAAAAGAAAGAAAGAACGAAAATAAATAGGGGGAAAAATAAGGTAATCAGCGTGCTTTGGAATAGCAAGGCAGAGGACAGGGAGAGGAGGGGACACTGACACCATATGACTGGCAATCGCGCAACTGCCTCAGAAGCAACATTTTGCACCTGGGGACTTGTGTGATTTCAAGGTCATTTACAGGTTTCCCCTATGGATGAAAAGGGCCAGGTCTGGAACAGGGCAGCTACACATTGGAGATGTTGTGCTGCGATGAATATTGCCAAAGCTGCTTGTTTCTTGGTGAAATCATGGCTTAAAAGCCACATGTAGTAATGCCGTTAGGCAATAGTTGATTTGAAGGTGTAAAAATCTACAACAATTCACATAAAATACACACGTAAAAGACCAGCTGTATGTCTCCTTCATGTAGTTTTATGTAGTATCCAGCCAACCACTGTATCCAGATGAGCCTTTTATTGTGCAAATGCCCACCTCATTCATGGAATTTTGTGGGAGGTGCACAAATGGAGTCATCTTTCATTTATAGCTCTTCTGTATCTTCCTGCTGCATCCTTCTCCTGTTTTCTTACCAGCAAAAAAAAAAAAGAAAGAAAGAAAAAAAAAGAAAAAGAAAAGAAAAGACAGAATAGCTTCACAATTATTTTTGACTGGTAATGCTAGGAGCCCTACACCACGAAACATCTGGTGTCATTCACCAACTGTAACAACCATCCTAAGTTTTCTAACCACTTTTCCTATCTTTTTCTTTCATTCCATAAAAAAAGAACACAACAGCTGTAGCCTCTCTTTGCCAATGAGAAAAGGTGAAATTGAAAAACTTTGAGAGAAATGGTCTCTAACAAGAAAGTGGATAAGTGGTGAGAGACAACAATTGGCAAAGTTACTTTTTTGGACTATAATCCCCCTGGTAGATTCTGGAAATCTGAACAGAGAAATTCTCCTCTCCCCCCCCCCCCGACTGCAAGCTTTAATTAGGGATATTTCCCCCTTTTTTATTGTTTACTGTGCATTTCTAGTATCAGAGAGCCATTTCATATGCTGCATCACAAATCCTCTGTCCTAAACTACTCACTCTCAGCCTTAATTAACTACTTCCTGGAATGAGCTTTTTTCAGCCCACACACTTCAATTATCTATTTAATTAGTAGGTTACATTGGAAATGTCACAGCTTATTTCCAAGTACATATGTGTCAGTTCTGGATATAATCCTGCAGTCCTCTAGCTCTGTGCTGCCAACTTCTGAATAAATCTTTCTAAATTTCAACTGCAATCCTGTCCATTTGCAATACAAGCACTATCTCCATTTTTTAAAAAGCAGTTGTGCTATGGTGGAACTCTGCAACTAATAAGGAGTAAAAATCATGCTGGTATACCTAGGCTGTGAAATTGATTGGACTGGATTTGAAACTGATTAGAACATGTTGTGAAGTATGCCTGATCCCTGGTCATTTTTTCAGGTAAAATTTGGAACCATGGATCATTTTCACCTGAAAGGAAGTTTATGTAGATTCTTGTGGCCCTGTGCCATAGGCACTATTTAAAAACAACAACAACAACAACAACAACCCCTAAAGTTTGCAACTACAATGCTTCAAAAATTGTAAAACACACATGCACACAAAATAGAGTGTTGAGAAGCACCCACTTCAAGGTATTGGGAGAAGTGAATCTGTGACTGTCAGTGGTGATGGGAAAAGTGAGATATAACATGACCTTTATGTCATACTCACAAAGCAAATTGGAAGAGACACATTCCCAAAACTGCTAGATTTGTGACATATGAACAGGCTGTTGCAATTCCACTTATAACTTTCAGTGCAAGAGCCACTGGTAACACTGAGAGGCCTCCATATGGAGGCTGGCAAATAAAAGCTGGGTCAGATGATAATCCCAATTCCAGTGATGTAAAACTTAAGAAATAATTATTTAAAGTAGTCTTAGGGCTTTATCACACTAGACTGTTCACATTGTTTAAGCAAACACAAATATACCAGTGAGTAAACAATCACTACCACACCTTCTCTGCAATGGTGCCATGGTGCTGCTTTGGTAATGGACATTCCCACAATCAGTCTTCTCCACTGCCTTACTGACCCTGCCATCTTCCCTGTGTCTGCCCTATATAGTGCATATGTGCTTGGAGTATGTGTTAAAACTGTACAATTGTGAAGCTTCAACACTTCACAGTGCTGTCATTTCACTATTCTAATTGAAATCACATACATACCCAATGTGGCTCATAATCTGTCCATTTTATTCTTATGTTTGTGTAGAATCCCATACCCATTCATTGGCTCACATTGGTTACTTTTGCTCCATTTCCCCTTTTGTTTTGGTTTTGTTATAATTGTATAATTGCAGCATGCTGGCAATCCATCGTGGCAGTGCAATTGTGCAATTATAGCAAAACAAAATTAAAACAAAATAAAATACCAGGGAATGGAGTACAATTAAGATTATTCTTGTGTACCATGATGTCCTCTTTGTTTGTCCAGAGAGCAGAAGTGGAGATGTTAGAACAAAATATATCTTTAGGACCTTTTATCCTACATTTAAAAAATGCTTCATTTTATTACAGTCAGTTTCCTAAGGGACACCAGACTGTTTGCTCATACATTTGTTAGTCATTGCTAAATTGCTGATATGTCAAATCCTGCTGTAACTGCAAAAGTTTGTACTCTGGGTCAGCTAAACAAAAAAGGTGTGACAGCTTTCCTGGCCCTGACATTAGAACAAAACAAGCCAGTGCTACATCCTGTAACAGTGAAACAGGCCCTGTTCTCAAAGGGCTGATGTGCAACAAAACAGAAGGGGGAAGTGTTGGTTTCATGCCTGATATTTTATTTTACAAATGCTTGCTTAAGCTAAAAAGTCCTATAAACGCTCAGTGTTTTCAGAATAAAGTTTTCTCTCTTTACCACTCTGAGCTCCTGGTTGGACTGAGAGCATCTGTTGGTGGGTTTGGGATGCCTTGGCCAAAGCTTGTGTGTGTGTGTGTGTGTGTGTGTTTCCAACTTCCCAACCAGATTCAGGGCTCATCCCAGCTTCTTGTCTTACTGGGGATGACACATTGAGGCTAATATTTTGTTCTCTCCCAACAGAGTGACTTCACCCTGCTTGGGGATAGGGAGAAGGAGAAAAGGAGAAACACAGCCACTCACACCACAAGACTGTTGGAATATCAGAACTGCAGTGGAATAAAACCATCACACCAGAAGCAATAGCTTCTTTCTTTCTTTCTTTCTTTCTTTCTTTCTTTCTTTCTTGGCTTGATATCCTGCCTTTCTCCCAAAATGGGATTCAAGGTGGTTAATGGATACTGGAAACATTAATGGCTTTTTTTTCCATCAATGAAAAGCAGCAATCCAATAACGATGAATACGCAATGCAACAATGTGAGGAATCATACAACATTCTGTAGAATCATAGAATCATAAAATCATAGAGTTGGAAGAGACTTCAAGGGCCATCCAGTCCAATCCTCTGCCATGCAGGAATACACAATCAAAGCACCCCCCGACAGGTGGCCATCCAGCCTCTGTTTAAAATTTTCCAAAGAAGGAGACTCCACCACACTCTGAGACTCCACTCACCCTGTCAGAGATGGCTTCTGGAAGCAGTTAGAAAGACTCACACAAACCCCACCCCCTCAGGAACAAACACACCCTCCCAAATTTGAAAATTCACTTAAAGATGGTCTCCCAGGCACAGCTCTCCTGGTGCAGGGATTATATAAGAAAGCCTCTGGCAGCAGTTAGGAAGAGCTAAGATGCTAGCTGCTAGTGTAATAAGGAAACATCAAACATAAAACCAAGTCAGTGCAATTGTGCAACAGCTTATCATGTGTTAAGGCCCTAGTTTCTAGATCTGGATCAAATTCCTTATTTGCAGCCTGGCACTAAGCCCCCTCATCCCAAACAAACAATGTGATGTTTTCAAACTCCAGCTAATACATTAGTAAAGACTGATTTTTCCACCCAGGTCTTCAGAGAAACAATGACACAAACATCACCACTGAGGTTTTCTTAATTATTTCTGAATATGACATCTTTTTCATATAGGTATAGCTAAACAAACTGCTGATTTTAATTTGAAAAGCAATATTATGTGCTATGTTCCACTTGTAATGCAATATATTTCTGCAAAATAATAATGTTCATGCACATTCCTTTTCATGACTTCCTACCATGGCTATTAAAAACCCATTACTCACCCACATATATGTAATGGAAAAAAACATATTCATCTTTAGTTCATAAATGCATCAGTGAGGGACGGACCTCTGAAGAACTAAACTTAATATTACAAGAGGAAGTTTTAAAACTGTTTTGCAATGTTAACTTACATAACAACAGCCATTCATTACAGAGCCATTCCAATAAGTTTTTATTGAATATGAAGGTACATTTCAAACACGCTAAAATGTTCTGAAATATTTCCTGGCAATTAAGTTGAATATGCCTGCTAAAACTTTAGCTGAGACTAATGTGCTTTTTTCTTTTTCTTTTATAAAGAGTACATCTCCTCTTCCCTCAACAGGATTAGCATAAATGCCTTGTATTTCTGACACTTAGAATGATTAAGGCAGGAGTAGGCAACCTTTTTGAGCTGGGGACTGGGTTGCTGGGCCCCCCCCGAAGCACCATAAATAAATAAATAAATAAATAAATATTTAAAAAATTAAAAAAATTTTTAAAAAATTAAAATTAAAAAAAAATATGCATGCACACTCTCTCAGCCCCAGAAAAGCCATGGCAAAATCCCTGTGGAGATTTTGCCAAGAAAACCCCAAGAACAAGTAATAACAACAATAATCAATATCATCATGGCGGGCGGCGGCAAGGGACAGCGGCGGCAGGACCGGCCTGGGGCCGGTCCAAAGGCCTTTGCGGGGCCGCATCCGGCCCCCGGGCCTTAGGTTGCCTACCCCTGGATTAAGGTCATGGTACTTTTATTAGTTCTGTCTTCATCAACCCCTTGTAGTAGAACTTCATTCCTGCCTTTTATTTAATTTGATGCCTAAAGAACACCAGATGACTCACTGCTGTCCTGCTTAACTCTCAGTATAACTGAGAGATGCTGAAGATGGGTAAATATTCCTGTAATGTAAATATAAATATGCACACACACCCTATATGCTGTAACAAAGGATTATTAGAAACATGAAAGTAAAATAAAAACAGCTAGTGATTATTTATTTATTTATTTATTTAAAAATATTTTATTGCAATAAAACACATTAAACACAAACAATCTAACTGCAATAAGACATATTAACACTAGTATTCACATTAATATATACACTAATTATTACAGTCATACATACAGTCATCCCCTCATATATTAGATCTTAAATCCTCTGACTTCTTAACATTTGTTAAGCTCATTGTTTAAGTCTTCTGATTATTCCAACTTTATCCAAGTCCCAAACAGCATTTCTATAGAGAAACCTAGTGGTAGATGTTTCTAATATTTTATTTCCTTAATACTTTCCACCTTTTCTTACAAAATTCCAAAACTGGAGCCCATCTCTTATCAACCATACTCATGTTTTTATTAACCTGGCTGTCAGTTTATCCATTTCATATATATCTATTAATTTTAGTAACCATTACTCCATTGTTGGAATTTTTGTAGTTTTCCAGTTTTTGGCTAATAGAATTCTGGCAGAGGTTACCATGTATAATAACAATTTCCAATGTTCAATTTTGTTTTCCCCCTCTCATTTATTTGTCATATTTAATAAATAAATCTGTGGTTTCATTTGATAGTTGATTTTAAAATCTTTGTTATCATTACATGTATTTCCCCCCAGTATCTCCTAATTTTGGGGCACTTCCACTACACATGTCTCCAGGAGCCTGGGAATCATTTCCAGCATTTGTCTTGTTTTGTTTTGTATATTTTTGATATTTTTGAGGGGTTAAATTCTATTGTTGGGCCATTTTAAGGAAGTTTTCTTTCAATTCTTGTGAACTTGAAAATATCTATGTTTTTTCCTTGCATTTTGCCAATCTTCTAGATTTGTGTTCTCTTCTATATCTTTAGCCCATTGTAACATCTTTTCTTGAATTTGGTCTTGTTCTAATTCTCTCTCTAATAATAATTTATAAAATTTAGGGTTTTTTGCCTTCTTTGCTAAATATTTTATCTAATTCATTTCTTTGTTCTTCAGATATTTCTAATTTTAAATCTATTTTGTATCCTTCTTTTAACTGCTGATATGGTAGCCAATATAATTTGTAATCATCATTCCCTAGTTCTTCTAATGAAATTATATTATATTTGTTTTGTTGATCTTTTACTAAAATATCTTCATATTTAATCCAATTTCTATGTTGTATCCATCTCCCTTGAAATGTTTCCTGGGTTGAAATCCATCCTGGGATTTTCCTGTAAAATCTCTTTTTCTGGGATATCCAAATTTTTAATAAAGGCTTTCTGATGAAATGATCTTCAAATTCTTTGTGGACTTTTACCTTGTTGTACCAAAGGTACGCATGCCAGCCATATTGATTATTGAATCCCTCCAACTTTAACGGCCTCTCATTTTCTCATTCCATGTTAATGCAATGGAAATTTAATTTCTTCTTCTAATTTTTTATAGTACACAGCAGATAATCCATCTGGGCCAGGAGATTTATTTAATTTCATTTTCTTAATTGTCTTAGTGACTTTGTTTAGTGTAAATGTTGCATTTAATTTTTTCTGTTGTTCTTCTGATAGTGTTTTTATGTTTTGTGTCTTTAAATATTCTTCAAGCAAATTCTTGTGGTTTTCTTGTTCTTCATCTACTCTGTATAACTCTTTATAAAATTTTAGGAATTGTTTTTTAATCTTCTCTTGTTGTGTGTAACTTTTTCCTCCATCACTTATTTCTTCAATTATATTCTTTTCTCTTTCTTTCTTCATTCTGTGAACCAACCATTTGCCAGTTTTGTTTGAAAATTGAAATTGTTTTTGTTTTACATATTTCATCTTCTACTTGTTTAGTAAGTTCAGTGTCTAGTTGTTTCTGTAACATCTTTACATTTTTATTTATTTTGTCATTTGTAGGTTTTTTTAAAAGTTCTTCTTTTCTTTTATTTCTTTTTTTAGGTCTTCCATATCCTGTCCATATTTCTTTTTAATTTCTGCTCCTCTTTGGATAAATAGTTCTCCTATTACCGCCTTACTGGCATCCCAGACCATTTTCATTTGAATGTCTTGTGAAATATTTTCTTGAAAATATAATTTTAATTTTTTCTTTGCTTTCTCTAGAAGAGTTTGGGTAATTTAATATACTTTCATTCAACCTCCAATTGAATTGAGTTCTTTGTTCTGTTATTATTAATTCTATGAGATTATGATCTGACATGACCTTTGGTAGTATCTCCATCTTCTGGATTTTAAGTATCATTATTCTTGAGACTAGAAACTTGTCAATTCTGAATAGTTATTTGTGTGGAGTTGAATAAAAAGTGTATCCTTTTGCTGTTCCATATAATTTAGTCCAGACATCACATAGGTCTAGGTTTTCTATCAATTCAAAAAAGCTTCTTGGGGGTCTCCCTTGATTTTTCTTTATGTGTTTTATAGCAAATCTGTCTTGTAGGGGTTAGGTCACTCTGTTCCAGTCCCCAATGATAATAATGCAATCTTTTTCATATTTATCTATTTCTTTTTTTAAAATTCTGAAATTTTGTTGTTACTTTCTATGGGGCATATATTCCAATAACCACAAATTTTTGATCTTGTAATTTTATCTCTACACTAATATAATGTTCTTCCTTGTCTTTAAATATTTCTTTAGCTGAGTATCTTTTGCTTATATATAGAAGTTTATCACACAGTTAATGAAATCGCCTTACCTGATCTGGCTTAAATTTTAAATTGGGCTGCATCCAGAGCCTATCACAAAAAATTAGCCACTGAAATTGTCACCCAGGTCCATCCTGGGTCCATCCCCACTCTCAAGGCCACTACGGCAGCCATTTTCTCAAGCTGGAAAACTCCTGGCTTTGAAAAAAGATGTGCTGAGCACCCCTGGGATTGGGTGTGTAGCCAGGATTGACCTGGGCAGCAATTTTGGTGGCTAAATCCTTGTGATAGGCTCCGGTTGCAGACCGATTTAAAATTTAAGCCAGATCAGGTAAAGCAGTTTAATTAACTGTGCATTAAGCTCTATAGAATGACCCCTTTCTTTCTCTTTTCATTTGCTGACACAAATGTTTGTCTTTGGATTTCTTAAGTATTTTATGTCTCAGAGCTATGATGTCCAGTTTCATCTTCTCTAAATAATGATAGATCTTATTTCTTTTATATCATAGAATCATAGAATCATAGAGTTGGAAGAGACCATGGCGTGCGGCTCTGGGAGCAGTTGTATAGAGCTAACTGGCTAGCCCACCCCCTATTGACTCGCAAATGCGACTCAACAAAGCCCCACCTGCTGAGTAACAGTCACACTCTCCCAATTATTAAATAATTTAAAAACTCACCCACTCAAAATGGCTTCCTGGAAACTGCTTTCTTCCTCTTTCCTATCAGGAACTGGCCTGGAAAGCCTCTTTCTCTTTCTCCTTTCCTGGCAGAAACTGCCTGGAAAGCCTCTTTCTCTTTCTCTTTTCTTTCAGAAACTGGCCTGGAAAGCCTTCCCCTATCCTGGCCGAAACTGACCTGAAACTGGCCTCTGGGAGCAGTTGTATAGAGCTAACTGGCTAGCCCACCCCCTATTGACTCACAAATGCGACTCAACAAAACCCCACCTGCTGAGTAACAGTCACACTCTCCCCAAGTGTTTTTAAAAAAAATTTAAAAACTCACCCACTCAAAATGGCTGCCTGGAAACTGCTTTCTTCCTCTTTCCTAGCAGGAACTGGCCTAGAAAGCCTCCTTCTCTTTCTCCTTTCTTTCAGAAACTGGCCTGGAAAGCTCCTCCTCCTTCCCCTGTCCTGGCCGAAACTGTTGAATATGTTGAATTGATCCTTTTACTATTCCAAAAGCAGATCTTTATTACCATGTTCTCTTCTCTTCTCTTTTCCTTTCCTTTTTTCTTTTCCCCTTTTTTCTTTTTATTTATTCTTTATTTTTCCTTCCTTTCATGTTTTCACCTTTATTTTCTGTTATTAATTTATTTTATTTAATCTTCTAATTTTTCTCCCTTTATTCCTCCTTCCTCTACTTCTCCTCCTCCTCCTCCTCCTTTGCCTTAATCCCTTCTTCCTTTTCTTCTCTCCTTTTATTATCCTCTCTTCTTCTTCTTCTTCTTCTTCTTGGTCTCCATCTCCTTCTGGGTTCCTTTTTTTGTAGCACAGTCCTTCTAGTTCTCTTTTCTGTTCTCTTGGCTATCTCTTTTCCTTGCTTTCACTTCCAGCTGCTTGAGTAGAGTTTGTCTCCTTTAAAAGTTTCCCATAGAATTCTCTTGTTTTACTTATGTTATTTATTCTGATTCTTTTCTGCTTCTATCCTTTCCCAAGTGTAGCTTATTTTTATCTTGGTTAGTAGCTGGGTTAGTATCCTCTATTCCTGACGTTTCCTCAATAAAGCTAGGGGAATGTCTTTATACACCCCATCACTCTCCCATCAAATCTGAAGGCTTCATTGTAGCTTTTTTGAATGATAAGATCTCTGGTCCTTGATCTTGTTAAGCAAAGAACAATATCTCAAGGTAATTTCCTCTCTCTTGCCACTCTTGAGTTAACTTTGAACAGTTTGTTCACTTCATGGCCTAGGTCTGGCTCTGGCATTTCAATGTATTTTGCTAAGGCAGGAATAATACACATATATATTTTCAGTTATCTCTTCTGGGATTCCTCTAAGTTTAATGCATCTGTCCCAGTATTTTAATTCCTGCAACAATACAGCATTCTCTCTTTTTTCTGCATTTCCTGGAGTGTCTCTGAAGATCTCTCTAAAGTATGTGTTTTTGTCTTTAAGTTCTCCACTTCTGTTTGTAAATTTGTCATATCTCTTGTCTATTTTTTGTAAAGTGTTCCAAATTCCTGTTTAATGTCTTTTATTTCCTTCCTTACACCTTTTAATTCCTCCCTCATTTCAGCTTTGAGTTCAATTTTAAAGTTTATTAGTTCCTCTACAAAAAGTATATGAGGATCTGAAAACAGTCCACAGATCCTCTTCCTAGTGTCATTGTGCTTGTGCTTGTCTTGTTGTTCTTTTTGATGTTGCCATTTTAGTTCTAAAACTTAAATGGTCTTTTTCTATACACGTTCCTGCTAGAGGCCTTGAAATACTTAATTTCTGTATTTTAGGTTTATGTCTTTTTTCTGCTTAAATTTGTCACCAGGTGGAGCTGTTGCTTTATTTCTGTATTTTAGGATTATGTATTTTTTCTGCTTAAATTTGTCAATAGATGAAGCTGTTGCTTTATTTCTAAAATAAATTGAAATGAATTGAAAATGTTCTGTTTCTTCTCAGTTCTTATCTTGTTTTGTCTGTTTGCTTATCTTTGTCCTTGAGCCTGCTTTAGCGCAGCACATTCCTTCTTTCTCTTTTGTTTCCTCTTACTAGCTTAAACAGAATTTTCCTTACTTTAATATGTTTAATATACTTATGTCACTATTCAATCAAAGCTGTTATTTCCAATCTCTGTTTTGTTTAACCAAGTCAATTATTCAATCAAACAAATACAGTTGTCCCTCCCAATTCATGAGGGACCCATTCCAGACCCCCCTGCAAATTGGGAAAATTGCAAATACTGAAGGCCCATTGGTTATAATGGGTGTGCACTCTTGTGTGCAGCACTGTGCACGTGCCTCAAAAACACACCCCATTTTGTCTCTCCTCACTTGCAGTCCACGAAGGACTAAGACCGTGGATGCCAAGTCCGCAAACAGGGAGAGGCGAGTGTAATATGAATTCTAAGCACAGACTAAATAAGTTATATTCAGTTTCTGTCTACTAAATTCTAGATCAATAAGTCATTAAGTCTCAGGACCAGAATATTTCATTTATACATCACCTTCAGCATATTTCATAGTAAGACAAAATCAAGATAGTTATAGAATAATCAAGAATAATCATGAGTCAATCAGTTTCTATGTCTGCTAATCAATTTCTATCAGTTTTATAATTCTACTTAAATTCAATTTAAGTTACTTCCCACCTGTTTCAGTTAATTTTCCATTCACTTACCAAATTTTCTCCTTATTTTAACTATATTCTATTCAAAATACTTTGCAAATTTAACAGCTGTAATTCATTAGCAACAACAAACTATGCTTAGATCGCCTCTTTCCCTTCTTTCCCTTCCCCACTTTTTCCGCTTTTTTCACCTCAGTCTCCATCTCCTTTTCAGACATTTCATCTCATCTGCAGCCCCTGCATCAATTGTTCTTCTTTTAAGTTTTGGGTTGAGCGTTGCTTCTACTTTCTTCTTCCAATTCTTGTTTACCTAATCAAGTTCACTGAGTCAATTAATTCCAACCATGATTCAAAATCAGTTCAGTCCAGTTAATTCCAACCACGATACAAAATCAGTCCAGTCCAGTTAATTCCAACCAAAGTTCAAGATCAGTCCAATCTAATTAATTCCATCCAGCTTCAGCTTCATTTCATTTATATACCGCTTCATATCACGCTATGGGATGTCTAAGCGGTTTACAATTGTGAGCTGATTGCCCCCCAACAAGCTGGGTACTCATTTTAGCGACCTCGGAAGGATGCAGGCCTGAGTCGAGCCTCAACCCTGGCTGGTATTGAACTCGCAACCTTATGGTTTATGAGTGAGTGGCTGCAGTACAGGCATTTAACCACTGCACCACAAGGGCTGATGGTTTAAAATCAGTCCAATCCTATTAATTCCAACCATGGTTCAGATTCAGTCCAGTCCAATTCTTTCTAAGTACTGCCCAAATAAGTTTGCAAACTATTAATCAGTCCAATCTCCTCTCAATTCAATAGGTAGTCCAAACTTTAAAATAATTTGATCTAGCTGCTAAGTTTGATTAAGTCTATATCCAAGTTAAAGAGAAAAGTACATTTTTAATCCAAGTTCATTTCTTCTGTTCTTTATTCCCACACTCCAAATTATAGTCCAGTTTGATCAGGTCAGACAAATCCAATAATTCAAATAGTCCAGCTGTTCCAAAGCCATACCATTTCCTCTGCTATTCAAATTTCTTTCTTCTCTTTATTTAGTCACTTTTCCAACTTTTCCTTTTTATAATCCTTGCCAACCAGCCAGATACTCACTTGATGGAGCAACATCTTTCTTCTTTGGCATCTTTTTTCTCCTTCTTTCCTTTCACCCCCTCATCTTTACTTTTTCCTGTTGTTTCTTATCCGGTAATCAATTTATGGTTACAGTCTTACAGTGTCTCCTTAATTGTTCTATTCTGGCTGTTTTGAGTCATTCTGGAGGTCACTATATTAGGTCTGTCAGGTTGCTTCAGTCAGTCTGCTGTTAAAAAGGTTGAAGGCAAGACTCTTTTCCCTTGGGAGGCAAACGCGATCTCAGCTGCTCTGTGATCCTCTTCTCCTCTGAAGTCATCTTCATAACTCTGGAAACCAGGAAAAATCGGGTCCCTGTCGAGCCCCAATCATCTTTACTCTTCCTGGGGTGCCAATTTCCAGAGTTTCTTTTTCTGAAACCCCTAAAATGATCACTGTTTGGCGGTCATGAAACAGCGAGCTTTTCGTTTCACACCCAAATGTCTTGTCATCTCATATTATATGTGTGTCATTATTATTATTATTATTATTTAAATAACTATATTGGCCACCCAGGCATTTAGCCATTAACCAAAAGAAAAAGGGGGAAAAACATACATGTAATTAACACCCCTTTATTTATTTACCTACTTACTTTCTTAAAAAATCTACAGTATTCTATCAGTAAACAGTAATTATTTTATTCTCAAACGTTTACAAAGCTGTAACTCAGTGACAAGGTACTTTTTCCAATAAAGGTTCCAGTTCATCTATGGCATTTCCAGGGAGAACCGGGGGGAGGGGGGGAGGGAACCTTCCAGGAACTGTGGAGAACTGGTGCCACTCAGTATGAATAACACTGGGCTACTGGGAAAACCACTTCTCAGTATTCCTTGTCTAAGAAAACCCATTCAAGAGGTCACTATAAGTTGACAGGTGACCTGAAGGCACAAATACGCACATATGTGGTTCAGTGGTCAGACACAGTATAGGGAAGGTTCCTATAAAAAGGGCACTGCCCCATTGATGTCATTTAGGGAGCTGTAGGAATCCTACAGTGGCAGGAATCCTGCTTTGAAAGCAGAAGATCCCAGGTTAAATCCCTGGCATTGATTTTAAGTACAATGGAAGCCATTTCTGTATAAAACCATGAACAGAAGAACACACTCATTTTAACACTACGTGGGCAATAGTTTGATTTGGTTTGCCAAACTTCTTTTATTTTTATGCAGAGCTTGGAAAAGTTACTCTTAGTTCAGGGGATGTTACTGTATAGAGAAGTAATTTTTCCTAGTTTTGTAGCAATTATTTAAGTAACTTCTGAAGATATTGCTTTAACTTCTCACAATATACACTTCTCTTTCTTAACTGCTAATACCGTAAAGGCACCCAATCCCATCTGATCTTGGAAGCTAAGCAGGGTCAGCTCTGGTTAGTTTTTGGATGGGGGACTGCCAAAAATACCAGGTGCTGTAGGTTTCAGCAGAGGAAGGAACTGGCAAAACCACCTCTGAGTATTTCTTGCCTAAGAAAACCCTATGAAATTCAAGGTGGTGACATAACTCGACAGGTGACTTGAAGGCGCACGTGCACACACACACACACAGAATGGCACTTTTTTTGAACTTCATCAAAAATAGAAACACTTTTGTAGCACATTTCATAAATCTGAATAGAACAAATAGAAGGAACAACTGGAATTTGTCAAAGGAGAAACTAGAAACCTCACTTAAAAATCAATGTTCAACAGCCTCACAAGGTAGTCATAGTTCTGCATACAGCCATGGATCCTATACCAATGATCACCCAGCTTTCATCACCCAGGTGTTTTGGACCTCATTTCCCAGAAGACCCAGCCAGCTTGACCAGCAGTCTGGAATTCTGGGAGGTGAAATCCAAAACTTCTGGAAGACCAGAGTTTGGGAACCACTGTGAAAGACCTTACAAGTCTGCCCAGATCCTGAGATCTACAGGAGATCCCTTTCTTTAAGTGCCACAGCATTCACAGTTATGGGTTGATGCAAACACCAAATAAGTACTTCTCTGTGGCTTCCTCTAGACTTTGGAACTACTTCCCTCAGAAAGCTAGAATGGCCCACTCCTTCCATCAGCAAGTGAAGATGATTTATTCAAACAAGATTTCAGCACTGATAACTTTTAAGAAAAGAATGATAAAGGGGTGCTATATACAGCCCTCCATATCCATGGATTCTTTATTCATGGATTCAAGCATCCACGGCTTGAAAATATTTTTTAAAATATATAAATTCCTAAAAGCCAAACTTGATTTTGCCATTTTATGTAAGGGACACTACTTAACTATGACACTGTATTTAATAGGATTTGAGCATCCTCAGAGTTTAGTATCCACAGGGGTCCTGGAACCAAACCCCAGCGGATAACAAAGACTCTCTGTAGTTTTAAGTAGTGCTATTTAAACTGGGTTGTTGTTTTTTAAGTGTATGTTTAACATTTATAGTTAATAGATTAATTCTGTGTTAATGTATATATCTGCATGTTTTAAATTATATTGTAATTATTTTAATTTGTAAGATTCCTTGACTCCCAATTTTGGGGGGAATTCAGGATATACATAAAGATAATAACGACAATAGTATTAAAATAATAATTCGTTATTTAGTACATGTGTTTCAAAATTTGCAAGTGTCTTCATTATTTGACAGAAATTACTTAATATTGAAATAATTGTTAAATATTCATTTAAAT
This sequence comes from Phrynosoma blainvillii, assembly GCA_026167975.1. Taxonomy (NCBI): domain Eukaryota; kingdom Metazoa; phylum Chordata; class Lepidosauria; order Squamata; family Phrynosomatidae; genus Phrynosoma; species Phrynosoma blainvillii. Next base: position 225,908,044 of record JANUYF010000004.1, on the reverse strand, counting down.
ATGAATGTAATATAAAGTAAAATTGACAGATTAATCTATCAAGGCAGGGGGCTTCAATTACTTGGTTTTTGAAAACCTGTGTATTTAACCAAGTTTGCGGTGGTAAGTTAGGCTTACCAATTCTCACTTTTTGGACAGACTATCCCCCTCTAATAGTTATGTGACAGGCAGATACAATCTAATCAGTTCTCTCTACACTAGGAATAGTTACATGTACCATATTTAATTTTGTTGTTGTTAACTGCCCTCGACTCATGGCTACCCTGTGGATGAGACATCTCTAAGACTCTCTAAGACTCTTTGGGGGGAAGCAGACGGGTGGCCCTGGGCCGCCCTGGGAAGCTGCGCTGCGGGGCCGAGGTATCCGCACACCTTGGCCCCGCGGAGCAGCTTTGCTGCCCCTGGAAGGAGCGGTAAAATAGTGCTCCTTCCACAAGTCGCTGAAGGTGCGCCGCAAAAGGCTAGCGGCACACCTTCGGCGACTCTTCCGCCGCAGCATGTGCGGACGCTGCGGCGGGAAGGCACTGTCGGAGCCCCGGTCGTGCGGAGGGGCCGGCACTCCGATGATGCCTTCGGGAAGGTGTTAGGGCACCCACCGTGTGGCTGCCCCTCCCCTTCCTTGTCCCCAAAACGGCCCTTTGCGCTGTCTGCTTCCCCCCTTTGTCTTCCACTGTTTTTCTTAAGTTTTGCAGGCTCATGCCCATGACCTCCCTAACTGAATCTGGTGGATGTCTTCATCTCCTCTGTCTACTCTCAACCTTTCCCAGCATTATTGTCTTTTCTAATGAATCATGCCTTCTCATGATGTGACCCAAAGTATGACAGCTTCAATTTGATCATCTTGGCTTTTTGTCTATCCATGATATCCTCAGCATTCCTCTCCAGCACCACATCTCAAATGAGTTGATATTTTTTCTATCTGTCTTCTTCATAGTTCAGCTCTTACATCCATAGATAGTGATGGGGAACACAATGGCTTGGAGCTTGGACAATTCTAACTTTAGTGCTTAGTTGAATATCTTAACTCTTTAGGATCTTCTCTAGATCTTTCATGGCTGCCCTTCCTATTCCTAATCTTCTTATCTCTTGACTGCAGTCTCCATTCTGAATTATGTTAGATCCCAGGTACGAAAAATCTTTAACTATTTCAATTTCCTCATTGTATAATTTGAATTTATGTAGGTCCTTCATTGTCATTATTTTTGTTTTCCTTATGTTCACCAGCAAGCCTGTCTATTGAATTTGCTCATTTTCTTCAGTACTTCATTTTAATTAAGAAATAAATAACTGTGGGTCCTAAATTGTTGTGTATTGTAAAGCATGATTATGCATGCAATGGGAACAGCTTTATTATGTTTTAATTTTTATTATCTTATGTAATAATTTGGCAGGATGATCCAAACATTTCTCCAGATGCTATCATATCCTTTCCAAAATAAGGGAGAAACACATCCTGAACAGAGAATCTGGGAAAATGTCCAGACCAAAGTTAATAAAAATATTATTAAAATCCTCAGATGCTCAATAAATACCTGTAATTTAATGGCAACATAAATGCATTTTGTAAAGTACAATCAGTATGGATACTAATTTAACAGAAGAGTGGAAAACATATCTCAAAGACCTTGCAATCTAAATTTTAATGGAACATGGCATATCCAAAGGTAGCAAAGAATATGGAGACAAATGTAACAGAGGAAGAATGCCATTCAGCTTCCCTAACCTGTTGTCCTCAAGGAGCATTGAGCTGCAGTTCCCATGAGCACCAACTTGCATGTCCACTAGAAGAAGATGGGATCCCATAAGCATCAGTTTGCATGGCCACTAGTAGAAGATGGGATCTGGAGCAAGCTATTCGCATAGTTTCAATAGGAGTCAAAGCCTCTGACTTAAGGCTTGTCTACATAACAGGAGTCAATAATTGGAGTCACAGGAGTCAAAGCCTGTGACTTATGGCTTGTCTACATAACATACCTGCCACTCAAAAAGATGACTACAAGGTCAACAAAACATCAATTGAAAGACTTATTTGATAAAATTACAAAGAACAAAATAGGGAAAACAATATTGAAAAAATGAGATAAAAGATATACAGAAAATAACAAATAGTGAAATACAAGAAATGATATGGAAATAGATTAAGCTTCAGAGAAAATTCAACTAAGTTAGAGAAGAAGTCAACAGTTAAGACAACTGATCTCGGAAAGTATGGATAATATAAAGGAATGTACATTTTAAGTTTATTTCAAAATTGAAGATATATTTGGAGTTATATGTCTATTTTTCTCAACATCTTATATATAATATGATGTAATGTAAAACAATTATATATACAGGTATATGTATAATCATTCATTTTTATATATATAGTGTGCAATATATATATTTTTTAAAAATGGTGGCTACAAAATGTAAAGTCACTCTTGCCCACTCTCTGGTTTTCCCTACCATCATGAGGAATTTTGTCTGTTGTTCATCACCTTCAGGTTGCCAAGCTCAATAATCTTGACACAGATATATATTCTTTATTAAAGATTTGATTCTATTTAAAGCTAAGAATCTTAATCCTATTATAATCTCCTTAAAGCAATGTCTCACATAGTAATTTACAGAGGGCTGTAGACCCAGTTTAAATTTACTGTGCATTTTCTTTACTACAATAAAAGCTGGATTAGTGTATTTCAATGTTTTACTGAAATATACAGTGTATCCACATAAATTCAAATCTTTCTTTGCAAAGATGTGATGAATAAATTTGTTCAAGTTACGTAAATTGCATTACAGTAGCCCAAATGGGATGTAATCAAGGCATGTGTCACTGTAGCCAGATCTAGCATCTCAAGAAATGGGTGCGCCTGGAGCACAAGTTTTAGCTCTGCAAATGCACTCCTGGCCACTGCTGAGACCTGGGCATCCAGAGTTGGATCCAGGAGCACACCCAAACTGCAAGCCTGAGGTTTGAGTTGGAGTGATTCCCCCTTATGACTGACTAAGAGCACCTCTGTCTTGTCTGGATTAAGTTTCAATTTGTTTGTCCTCATCCATTATTATATCCTGCCTTTTCCACAAAACTAGGGCTTTAGATGGCTTACAAAAATTAAAGCAAATACAGACACAAGCATATAGAATGACATGTAAAAACATACAAAAAAGTATTCTTAAAATCCATATAATTAAAACAATTTAAAACAAATCCTTTTAAAAGAGAAAAAATAACTCAATAAAACAACACAATTAAAAGCTTTTGCAATCAATTCCTGAAACCCTGTTGGAATAAAAAAGTTTTCTCTTGCTAAGGAGCTAGCCATTCTAGCCCCCCTAGGAAGTTCTTAAGTCTGACAGCTACCTCCAAGAAGGCTTTCTTCCATGTCCCTACCACATGTACCTGTGGAGGTGGTGGGACTCAGAAAAGGGACTACCAAATGCCTAAGCAGGCCCATGTCAAAAGATATGTAAAAACCTCAATAGTTGTTTTTATATTGTTTTGATTTAATTCTGTTTTAAGGGGGGGAGGGTTCGCTTATATTGTATGTTTTATTCTGTATTGTATGTTTTAATTGTAAGCCGCCTGGATTGGATTACCAATGGGCGGGATATAAATAAATTTTATTATTATTATTATTATTATTATTATTATTATTATTATATGGATCTTCAGATAGACTGAATCCAGTCCCTATGGTGCTATATAGGTCATAACCAGCACTTTGAATTGTGCCCAAAATGAACCAGTGGAGCTGTTATAATACAGAAGTCATATGCTTCCTTTAACTGAGTCCTGACAATAGTATACATAGTTGTAGTGCTTTAGGCTAACTGAAGTTTCTGAGTATTTTTCAAAAGTAGCCCCAATAACACACATTACAGTAATCCAAATGGAATGTAAATAAGATGTGTTATCATGGTCATATAAGTTATTTCCAGGAAGGGAAATAGCTAGTGCACTAGCTTTAATTGTGCAAATGAACTCTTGCTCACTTTAGAAACCTTGGCATTCATGCTCATAACTGAGTCCAGGACTGCACCCAAAGGAATCTTCATCTTCATGGGAGTATAATCCTGTCTAGCACTGACTGAATTCCTATTCTTTGATCTGCCTAGAAACAACACCAATCCCACAGTTGAATTTTATTACAAGGTTCATAGATCTAAACTTAAATACTTCAGTGGGCCATAACGGCTAAAGGTAAAGGTATTCCCCGTTGACAAGGTTGTCAAGTTGTGTCTGACCATAGGGGATGGTGCTCATCTCTGTTACTAAGCCAAAGAGCCAGTGTTGTTAGAGACTATCTGTGATCATGTGGCCAGTATGATTGCACAGAACGCTGTTACCTTCCCACTAAAGTGATACCTATTTATCTACTTGCATTTGCATGTTTTTGAACTCCTAGGTTGGCAGAAGCTGGGACTAGTGACAGGAGCTCATCCCATCATGCAGCACTCTGGCCTCGAACTTGCAATAAACAGAGCCAGCATCTTAACCACTTGAGCCACTGCATCCCTTCCATAATGGCTATCTGGACACAAATGTGACCCCAAGAGAAAGGGGGGAATAGTGGAGAAAAAGCTCACCCTTTTGAAGCATATGTTTTTAGGGAAAACATAAACATGGTAGAGGCATGTTTTAATCTTGTACCTCCATTTTTTTTAACATGATGGGACTCAGTCCAGATTGGGACCAGATCACAAGAATTAATTAATGACTTTGATGAATGTGTTTTAAAAACCTTGAGGTGTACAACCTTAGGGTGCTTTTAGTATGCATGCCACATTTCAGATGTCCAGGTTTCATGGTTTTGGAGCTGTAATCATATAGATAGAGACAGACATTTCTCTGTTATTGTAGGTAGTGTGGAAGACATATCCCAGACACAGTACATTTCCATCAATGGAAAGAAGCAGCAGCATAGTATATTTCATCAGTTTTCACAATATAGCTCCTTGGTTTTTACCAGTAGGGACTTCGTCCTCCCCCCCTCTTCTAACTATCATGTGACTTTCATCATTGACTCTTGGAGACAGTTTAACAGCTCTCTCCCAAGATTCTAAACTGCTAGTAACAGCAGTCAGTGGTTGTAGTTTCTTCTGCTATCTAAAAGATGGTGAGATGTATTTCTCTTTGCCCAAAACATCTCCAATTAGATTATGTTTTAGTTATTTTATGTAAATATTTATTAAAGCCATTTTAAACCACAAACTACATGTTTGTCATGTTTGTCTTTTTAAGCTAGTCTTTATAGGAAAGCATATTAAAATATAGTCTAACCTACATTTCTGTTGCTCTGATAGTGAAAGCTAGACTCTAACAAGTTTAACTTTCATACTTGCATATGTTTGTTTCCCTTTAAAAGGGTTAATACCCTGGGAAACTCAAAGTGCACCCAACAGTTTCTGTGTTCACTCATGCCATTCTTTTTGTGGGCTATTTGTAGCTATTTCTTAGATCTGAACTAGGGATTGGCAAGGCTTTTTAAAACTGGGGCATGGTTTGTTGAAAGGCAAATTTTCTCCTCTGATTTTTTTTTTTAGTTATAGAGTTAAAGTGCAAAAGTGCCATTTAATTGATGCACTACAGAACTACAACTCTAAAAAATGTTTTTAAATGAAGGAAAAGAGAAGGGAATATATTGTTCAGATATGTCTCCTAATTAAAAAAGAAAATCACTTGAGCAGTGGTGTGCCTAGCATGCAGTCGGCCCTTAGTATCCACAGGGGTTCTGTTCTAGCTTCCCCCCACCCTGCAGATGCAAAAATGATTTTCAATGGCAGTGCACACATGCAGCCACTCACTCACAAACCACAAGGTTGTGAGTTCAATACCAGCCAGGGCTCAGGCTCGACTCAGCCTTGCATCCTTCCAAGGTCACTAAAATGAGTACACAGCTTGCTGGGGGCAATTAGCTTACACATTGTAAACTGCTTAGGGAGTGCTTAAGTGCACTGATAAACAGTATAGAAAGGTACTTGCTACTGCATATTATTGTTGTGGTTGCGTGATGCATGGCCATTAGAAGTAATGGGGCTTGCTGTCTGCGGATATTTAAATCTGTGGATGGCAAGCTTGTGGTTGGGGCAGGCTGGCTGCATTTGGATCATTTTTAATACCCTCTCCTCTCTTTAGCAGCATTTTCTGAGTCTGGGGGAGCTGCTGACTAGGTGGCAAAGGGAGGCAACTCTTTACTGCCTGGCCAGCAAATCCACCAAACCCAGAAGGTAGTCCAGTCCCACCAATACACTGGGTGACACCCCCCTCTGAGCTGTCACTCGGTGTAATCTGCATCCCCTACACCCCCCTATTGATGCCCCTGCACCTGAGGGTTGCAGTGGGTAGTCAGGAATTGCCAGAAAACAGTCCAGGGCAACAGAAATGTTGTTTTGTTAGTTTTAAAAAACCCACCAGAGAACAACAACAACCACTGCAATATCCTGGCACATTTTCTTCATCTGGAGAAGCCTTAAAACAATTTTATTGACTTTGACTTAATAAATTTGTCTGCTAAAGGGAGGACTACAGCTGCCTGCTTTTAAAACCTTTTTACAGTCCCATCTTTAAAATACATACATGTAAATAATAATGTTTGATTTTTTTCATTGTGCTGGCACAGTGAATATTTGATTGTTGCAACAAGGCTTCACAAAGTCCTCCCCTTGATCCATAAATCGAAATCTTTTTGACAGTAATAATCCTGACCTTTATTGCTGATTTCATTTTTCATTTTGTGACAGTGAATGTTGCCCTTTCCTCATTGCCTCTGGTTCCATTGTCTCCTTGATGGTCTAAGAGAACATGATTTTCCATGTGATTCCTCTTTGATGTTTATCTATCATGAAAAATACTTCCATCATATCTTGTGTGTGTGTGTGTGTGTGTGTGTGTGTGTGTTTCATTTTGTAGCTGTGACTCACATATATGCAGGGTTCATTTTGTAGCTCCAAGTCACTGTCAGCTGGAGACTGCTCATCTGACAAGAAGTCAGCATAGCTGAAAAACCTCAGAAATCATTAGAGGGCTGATTTCAGAGCTTCTGGTTCTGGGGGAAAGGGTGTTTGATGAGTTCAACCCTTGGCATCATGCTTTGGTGGATGCTTTATGTGTCTGTGTGTCACTGCTATTCAGCTGGAAAAGCAAACAACGGTGTTTGACAAGAAAGTCTGGCATACGTAAATGCATATGTTAAAGTCTGCACCTTTTCAGATCCACTGGAAGCACATCAAATTGAAGATCAGCATGAATAGGATTTGCATACAAGCAGTACTCAGAGGAAGCTATTTTCAGAAAACATTCTTACCTCAAGGTAGAGCAACAGTAAACTCATACTATAGTGCTCAAAGATGTCATTCATTTATTAGCTGTAGTTGTTCAGTTAGCTGTTTAGTATTGTGTGACACCATAATAGTTTACTATGCAAGGTGCAAAAAGTGAGCCCAGTTTATTATTCTCAATGTGTAACCAAAAGTCTAGTATGAGTCTAGTATGTTTAACTCAAACTGAGAGGGGGTTGGCTACAAAGAGCCTGCGAGACCATCGCCCACTTGTATACCAAGAGGCCAGTGGATCTAAGACTCAATGCAGAGACAGAATTCTCCAATTAAAGTATTATTTTATTAAAGGGACAATCATACAGTAATCACACTCATACATTCGTTCAGTCAAGGCTCAGGAAATCAGGGGTTAGCTTGGAAAAGATGTTGAGGCAAAACTATGGGTGATACTTACTACAGGTGAGGCTTTCTCCAGGATCCAATTGGATGAAGTGGCGTGGGACACAGCCATTCTGAAAGTGTTGGTTTGAACAGAAGTGTTGGTAACTAGACTAGAGATCACAGTGACGTAGTGCCCCCATGAACTCCAAACTAGCACACTGAAAGGGAAAATCCAGGGGTGTTTAAGGACTAAAGCTAGCTGCAAGGCAAAGGTGTGAGATTGTATGGGTGAAGTAATCCGGTCTGGCAATATTCCAGGTGAATGGGGAAAGGATTAAGTCATTAGCTGGCCCATCAGGGGAGACTTCTACCTGTCCCTGAGATGATTTCTGTCTGTCTTCCAAGTGACCTTGGTATGACCTGCCTGTCATCGCCCAGGTGGCACTTGAGATCAACTGCAAGGTATATCTGGGGTCATGTAGAATGCCACACACACACCAAAATTTTTAAAAAATGCACTTTGGTTAACAAATGTGAATTTGATTAACATCTGTACTTACAAGTTTTGTTGTTGTTGTTGTTGTTACTCCTTCATATTATGACTCATGGAAACCCTATTGTATGGTTTTCTTGACAAGATTTATCAGAGGAGGTTTGCTTTGTCTTCCTCTCAGGTTGAGAGAGAGTGCCTTATGCAGGTCCCCCAGGATTTAAACCCTGGTCTCCCTGAATCCTTGTCCAACACTTAAGCCACTACATCATGCTTGCTCTTTAAACCATTTTCCCCCTAGTCACTAAAAGGAAATGGGCCTTGGGCTTCCTCTATTTTTGCCTTGTAGCGAAAGCCCTAGTAACTAGCCAACAAATCACTAAATAGTGGAGATGTGTGCCACCATTTTGTTTACAATCATGGTTTAAAAGACATCTGGTAGCAAGAAGTTTACAGAATTCTACAGAAACAAAATGTTTTCAAGATAATGGCACTGTGAACTAACTATTGCAGGCAAAGAGTACATGGGGAAAGAATGCAGGAGTAGCCATGTTGACCATAAAACAATTCAAAATTTATAGTACATATTGTAGTATACCTTTATTAGGCCAAACAGAAGATACAAAATTAATCACACTGGCTTTCAATGTCCACTTGCTTCTTTATCAGTCAAAGATGGTAAAAAAAATCATTTGGGAAAGAAAAGTGATGTTAGAATCACAAGTCTTCATCAAGCCTGCTTGAGGTGTTAGAGGGAACCTAGCTTCCTCTCTCCATGCTGTAGTACCTGTCTACAGGTAGCAAGTAAGGGCTGTGGCTGTATAGGAAAAGGCCAGCCCAAGATATTTTACTGCTTGAGCTGGGGCATCAAAACAAGTCTACCCATGCACTCACCCAGATATTCAAATCTGTAATACCCAGAGTTGGCCAGGTTAATTTGACACATGGCATGACAAATTCCAGAAATGCTTCCCTTTGCCCCAGCAAAAAATTGAAAAATAAAAATAAAATCCAATAATAATAAATTAAATAAGTAATCATCAGGACCACAAATCCAAGCCAAGTTCTTTGATGTATATCAAAATCTGCTGTCTGAGGAAGCTGTATCACTCTCCCTACTGGAGGGCTAGTCCTGGGATGAGAATGTAGGAAGCTGCCTTTTATCAAATGGGACCATATATCTATCTAGCTCAGTACTGACTACACTGACAGGCCATGTTTCTGCAAGGTTTCCCTATCTGGAAATGCCAGAGATTGAAGCTGGGACCTTAGCTGTAAGCATTAGCTTGACAGTATGTGTTTACATTAATGTGAATTTTGATCAATATAATGTGCAAGCAGTGATTCCCAAACTCTGATCCTCTGGGTGTTTTGGACTTCGGCTCCTACAATTCTTGAGTGTTGGCCAAGCTGGCTGGAGCTTCTAGGAGCTGAAGTCCAAAACGCCCAGACTTGCAAGGGTAGGAACCTTTCCCCTTTAAGGGCCAAGGGACTTTAGCTCCCAGAAGCCTTAGCCATGTTGGCCAATAGTCCCATGTTGGCCAATAGCTCCTGGGATTCTGGGAGCTGAAGTCCCTTGGCCCTTAAAGGGGAAAGGTTGCCTACCCCTGACCCAGAGGATCAAAGTCTGGGAACCAACCACATTTTCTGCTTAACTTCCATTAATTTCTGGTGTTTTGAAATATAGTTTAGCAATTGTAGGTGCTGTTACAATGAAGATGTGTGTTATGAGTTCACCTGTCACAACACTTATAATAGCGAATCACTCATCTGAATCACGACATCTGGAAAAAATGTCTTAATAGTATATTGTTTCAGCATGCAGAACTACACAAAGGAATCTGAAATTCAAAGTACATAATTTCCTCCCAATTTCAAAATAATGAGGTTTTGAATTGGCTTAAATCAGAGATGGTGAATGTGTGGGTCTTCTTGTGTTGTTGAACTGCAGCTTCCATCACTATTCCTCACTATTGGCTATGCTGACTAGAGTTGATGAGAAGCAACCACTTGCAAGATAAAGACAGGATAGCATTACCCAAACATCTGTTCAGCTGGTATTAGACCATGCAAGCCTTCATACTGATAAGAACGTTTCTCCCTTAAGAGAAGGGCAGGCTTTCATTGTGACAATCTGTTGGAAGATATTTGCATTCTTTTCCCCCCTCCTTAGACAGATAGGGATTCCTGCTTGCAAACTCCTCCCTCTGTCTCTCTCATTCAAAGTAACCATGTGACTTAGGTCACACACCCCTTTGAGATTTACAGTCTTTCTCTCAAGATTGTTCCATCTTCCTGTTCTCTCAACTTTGGAAAGATATTGAGATAAATATTTCTCTCTACCTGAACTATTCACTAGTTAGATTTAGCCTTTTATGTAAATATAAATTAAAGCCTTGTTTTTTTAAACTACAAATTACATGTTTGTTGTTTTTTTGAGTCAGTATCAGTTCTTTGGGGAAGCATAGCCTTTACAGACTGCCAAAAATAATGCAGTTTGAGGCCACTTTAACCGTCCTGGCTCAGTGCTAAGGAATCATGGGAACTGTAGCTTAGTGTGGCAGCAGAGCTCTCTGACAGAGAAGGCTCAATGTCCCAGAAAAAATACAATTCCCATGATTTCCTAGCACTGAGCCAGGACAGTTAAAGTGGCCTCAAGCTGAATTATTTCTGGCAGTCTGTAAAGGTCCTATTATAGTTAAACAAATTCACATTTCTGCTGTTCTGCTAATGAAAGCCAGACTTTAACAGGTTTAGCTTTCATATTTATATATTTTTTGTTTCCTTTAAAAGGGTTGTAGCCCTGTGAAACTTAAATTACCCAACACAATCCCTATAGCAAATCTCCTGCCTCTCTTACACCCCTGGAGAGGAGGAGTGGGGGATAGCACCCTTCCAACCGGTGTCACATTTGCTTCTAGAAAGGAAACCCTGTTGGAATATATAACTCCTATCAGAACATCTCTTTGGGCCCTCTCATGGTTCCATCCTCTGGCATCCTGGGGGTTTGCATTTTGGGGAGGCACTAGAGCTCTCTGGCTGAGAACTCTAAAAATCACTCCAAAATGTGCCTGTAAGACTGAACCACAGCAGCTAAATTCTGTAAGACTGAACCACAGCAGCTAAAGTGGAATCATAGTACTATAATTGTGTAGTGTGTAGTGTGATAGGGCTATTTGTTTTGGTCCAGGAAAGGAGAACATATCCATGAAATCTTGTCACCCTCAGGATCAAGTGGTGTCCTATGCACATTCTAGGGCAGCTGTAACTGCATTTGACTGAAGGGATGTGACTATACTTTCATTGCTTTTCTTTTCGTAATTGCATCCTTTTTCTATCTGTTTCCAATCAGTAATGATAGTTTCTATCATCAGTGGCTTTGTTTTACTCCATAGTTCCCCTGATGGGCAGGAACTGAATGGATCAAGACCTCCTGAACATTACAAACAGTGTACTAAAAGATAAGTTCAATAGAACTTCTCTCCCCCACCCTCGGTCCTCTCCCATCTCTTTCCTTTAGTTTAGTGATTGAGGTGTTTTGTGTGTGCCTGTTTGTTTTAAAGGAGTGGACATTAGAGAGATCACTAAAGTAATTGCAAGGGCAAGAAAAGGGACAGATTGAAGTGGTGGTAGCACATGCTTAATGAATACTTCATTGGCTATCAAAAGAGAACTTCAGTTTGCAGTCTTAGCATTCAGACTGCAGAGCATTTTTAAAAAATAAAGCAAGGCACTTTGAAAGGAGGAGAATGTGAAGATTTCTCATGGCAGTTACAATTAGAAACAATAGGAAAAATCAAGAGGGAAGGGAAATTAGACACACTCACATCTCATCCCATTTTTATTGATTATTATTTTTATAGCATTATAGCATTTTAATTCTTTCTAGTTTAATCCTGTTTTAAGGGGTTGGGAAGGTTGGATTGGGAAATGAGGGAATGTTTTTAATTTTGTCTGTTTTAAATGCTGTAACCCACCTCAATTGTTGTGCAGAGGGGCGGGCTATAAATAAAAATAATAATAATAATAATTATTATTATTATTATTATTATTATTATGTCACCAGCAGTTGCCCACAATTGAACCAAAATGAGCCACATTATGAACACCACTAGTTAAACTATGCATGAAAGATACTGAGGTTTGGTGTTGTTTTTTTTAAGGAACAAAAAGAGACAGGAAAAAAAATAGAAAATGAAGTCCCTCTCCCAAAAAACCCATAAATGGCAGAATGCTGTCTGGATCTCAAAAAGGGAGAGGGGATTAAAGTGCAGAAACCACCATTGGCGCAATGCATTAAGTGTGTATGCATCAAGTTCTTTGCTTGTATTAAAGGTTTGATGATGGATGAACTCTTCTAGAAGGAGAGAAGGCTATTTGAGAACAAGGGCATAACTTTTGCTCTTCTATTCTTACCCCTTTTCTGAGATTGAAGTCACCAAATTATGTTTTCAGCACTCATGAATGCTTTCAGACAAAGCTTTTATCATGTAGTCACCTAAATGGAATTTTAAGGATTCTTCCATTTATAATCCTCACATATTTTCTCATCTGTTTTTTTTAATGCTTTTCTTCTTACCAAAAGAAAAAAGAAAAAAGAAATCTTAAAGGAGAGAAATATGGGGGAGCTACACAATGCCTTTTGATTAGAAACACCAGGAACTCTCCTTCTGGAAGTATTCATGGGTTAAAATAGCTGAATTTCAGCACTGTAACAACATTTTGGGATGTCAGTTCATCTCACTAATGATTTGATTTTGGATCAATAACTTTGGGACATTTACAGTTTTTTTTAACATTATGAGCACCTACACGCAACTTGTACTTATGTGTAAATAAATCAACTGGCAGAAAAAGTGTCACAAGCTTTCAGGTATCTCATCCTAGGAAAATTAACCCTGAATAAATTGTTTGTATCCCTGGATCATTCATTGCTCTGAGAACTGCGGTGCAGAGTTTATAACAATTAAAAAACCTAGAGCAACTTTCCCCAATCTAATTCCAGCTAGATGTGTTTTACTACATCTCCAATTATTCACAGTTAGCATGGATGAACTGACTGGGGATGATCGGACTCGGGTCCATCCAACACATCCATAAAGTGCCAAATTGGGGAAAGCCATGTTAGTTCATTTTGCAAACTTCAAATTTATTGGTTTCTCTTACTTCATGACAGAACAAGACTCGAGCTGGCTGTATGTACTGTCACTATGTTTTTCTCATTTTCATTTCTTAAATCCAGCAGCTGTGCATTCAGAATAAAATTGATGGAAGAATTAATTTCATCAGTTTGTTCTACCACCTGATAGAAACATCACTTCTACATCAGAGTCTCACAAGGAATACTTTACAACTGCTGGGACTATATGCTATGAAAAGATGCATATATAATTAAAGAACCACAACTATAGAAATTCTGTGTCATTCCAAGAGATAAATATAGATCATGCTTAGCTGATAGCATTGCATCATTTGCTGTGTCTCATACCAATTAAAATAATGTGGATTTAAAAAAAAATCTTAACATATGTTACATGTAGGCAGCTGAAACCAAACTGATTCTGAAAAAAGGAAACAGTCATGTAGCATAATTAGTGGCTGTCAAGTTTCAATTTGGCTGAATTATGCTCACAAAAATAGGGTGATGTTATAGATTTCCGTTTGCAGCTGTGCATGATTGCAGTGGAGCTATATCTCTATCATTCATCAAAACTATAAATATCCTTCAGAAGTCTACTTCAGTGAATGCATTCTTAAAAATGGATCTGATGCTATAGATGTTGAGTGGCTCTTGAAAATCTATACATATCTCTGTTACGAATATGAACACTAACTTTGAATCTTGTTGTTGCTTTGTGCCATCAAGTTGGCTTTGACTTATGGTGACCCTCTGAATAAAAAAAAATAAAATGTCAAGAGAGGCTTTTATTAACATCCCTGATCTGTATTTGTAAGCTCAGGACTATGTTTCTTTGATTGAGTCAATCCACTTGTAATGTGGTCTTCTTTTTCTGCTCCCATCCACTTTACCAAGTATTATTATCTTTTCATGGGTTAATAGCCACAGTTTTATAATTTTGGCTTATAATAAGATCTTAAGCTTGATTTTTTTTTCTTGGACTCATTTATTTGTTCTTTTGAGCAGACGTTATCCGTGTAAATTATTTGCCTCAAGATCACATTTCAAATGGCAGTTAAAGTGGTGTCAAACCAGATTATTTTTCCAGTGTGGTCTTCTGATTTCTAGACTACACTCCCTAATTTGGTTAATGATTGAGCCAAAGTGTAAAATACCTTTAACAATTTTGTTGTCTTCACTTCTAGGGTGATTATATTTGTTTTCATAATAGTCAGCTGTCACTCTGCTCTTGCATTTTCCTCCTTAACTTTCATCAGTAGTTATTCCCAGTCTTTGCTATTTTCTGCTAGTAATATGGTATCATTGGTATATCTTAAATTATTTATGTTTCTTTTTGCAATTTTCACTCCTCCTTCCTTCATGTTTAATCCCATTTCCCATATAATCAATGAAGCAAGCCACTTGTCTGATCCTCTTGTTAATTGTTGCTGTTTTATTGTTATTGTTGTTGTTGTTTTAAATTATATCTCCCATTTCCCCTTTTAAGGGGAAATGGGAGATTTCCCCTTAAATCTCCCCTAACCCTAACCCCCCTGCTGTTTCACCATAGGCTGTCCTGACAGTGGCCTCTTTTCCAAAGTATAGGTTAACATCAGGACAATCAAATGCTTCGACACTCCCATTTCTATTAGAACAACTCTTAGTTTTTCATTATCTATACAAAGACTTTGCTGTAATCTGTAAAGCACAAGATGATTTTCTTCTGAAATTATCTGGTTGGTTCCATTAGTTAACATATGTTTGCAATATGATCTCTGGTGCCTCTTCTTTTTCTGAATCAAGCGTGGACATTTCTCGCTCCATATATGGTGAAAGCAGGGGTGTCACTAGGAGGTGCAGGTGGTGCGGTCTGCACCAGGTAACACCACTGCTCCTTGAACATCTGCTTTTTGGCAGAAATGAGCTGTGGCATTTGCCTGCCCCTCTAAGAAGCTAAAGAGGTGGTGTTAGTGGGGCAAGGTTCAGCAAGGGGAGAAAGGAAAAGCCCCAGGTTTGTTTGTTTGTTTTGAAAAAAATAAATTTTAAAAATGTTTAAATTGTTTTAAAAAATTAATTTTAAGTTTAATCCTTTTAAAATTGCCTTTAAAAACATCACATCTTACCAGATTTTCACTATAATCACATGAAATATGTATATGTAAATGCATTTAGGCTGTGTGTTTGTTGTTGTTGTTGTTGCTGCTGTTGTGTACCTTCAAATCATTTCCGACTTATGGCAACCCTAAGGCAACCCTATCATGGTGTTTTCTTGGTAAGATTTGTTCAGAGGAGGTTAGTATGATATTGTAATTTAAAGATATAATTTTAATTTTGTTAGTTGTTTAGTCACAACTATCACCATTACATTCAGTGATATATAGAAATTACAATTTATGAATAACATGAACAAAAAAACCCCTAAGGATTCTGTATGGTGTGGTATGGGAGGAAGTCAATGGGTGTGTGTGACATAATGAGTTATTGCCTTGGGTGATGCCAATCCTAGTGATGCCACTGAGTAAAAGTTCTTACAAAATCATGAACATCACTTTGCTTGCATAAAACATTAGTATAATGGTTTGATGGCTATTATACTTCCCAGTGTTTTCCTTTTTGGGGACTGGAATGTATACGAAGTATTTCAAGTCTGTGGGTCATTGTTTTGTTTTCTATATTTTTTGTAGAGTTAGAATTTGGATGAATTCCATCTCTTGAAACATTGGTATGCCATCTGCTCCTAAACATTTATTTTTCCCAAATGCTCTGAGAGCAACTTCCACTTCACTTTCTAAAATCAGAGTTAACTTTCTAAAAAGGTTCTGCTTTGAAAGAATCTGTCATTGTTTCCTCTCTTTTGTACAGTTTCTCAGTGTATTGCTTCCATCATTGTTTATTTTACCCTGATCATATAATGTGTTCCCTTGAGGATCATTCACAATCCCTAGTCTTGATTTAAATTTCTCTTTGATTTCTCATATCTTCTGGAAGTGGTATCTTGTTCTGTTTTTGTTACTGATGTTGTCTTCTATTTCTTTGCACTGAACAGTTCTCCTTTATCATATAGGTCATTGAATAGATGCATTTAGGATTCTGACATTATTTTTGTCGCCTTTTACAGTTGCTTCTCTTTTTTCCCCTTAAACCTTTGTTGGGGTTCATTAATCATCTGATGAGGCTTTTATTTCCTCCTTGCTACAGATAATTCATTTTTTCATTCTTCCCTGATAATGTCCAGAGTTTTCCTTGTTCCCAGTCCATTATGCTTAATTGCGCATATATGTTCTTTATATGGGCTTACCTATTATCACCATCTTTATATGGACCTACATATTATCACCATATTTGTTCAACTTGTACGCAGAAAATACCATATGAAGTGCAGGACTAGACTCAGAAGAAGGAATGAAGATAAGAGGAAGGAACATCAACAATCTAAGATATGTGGAGGACACAATATAAATAGCAGAAATCATCAATGACTTGGAACAATTACCGATGAACGTCAAAGAAGAAAGTACAAAGGCAGGCCTGCTGCTACACATAAAGAAAACAAAAATAACGACCATGGAGGACCTACATTAATTCACATTAGGCAATGAGGAAACTGAAATAGTCAAACATTTCCTGTACCTGGGATCAAACATCATCCAGAATGGAGACTGCAGTCAAGAGATAAGAAGAAGACTAGGAATAGGAAGGGCAGCGATGAAAGAGCTAGAGAAGATCCTAAAGAGTAAAGATATACAACTGAGCACCAAAGTTAGAATGGTCCAAGCCATTGTATTCTCAATCACTATGTATGGATGTGAGAGCTAGACTGTGGGGGGAAAAAACAGATAAAAAGAAAATAAACTCATTTGAGATGTGGTGTTGAAGAAAAGTGCTGAGGATACCGTGGACAGCCAGAAACACAAACAAATGGCCCCTTGAGTGAATTAAGCCAGAAATACCCCTGGAGGCCAAAATTGTGGCTGTCATACTTTGGCCACATCATAAGAAGGCATGACTCATTGGAAAAGACAATAATGCGAGGGAAGGTTAAGGGTAGAAGGAGGAGAGGTAGGCCAGGCACCAGTTGGCTAGACTCAATTAGGGAGGACACAAGCATGTCTGCAGGAAATAAGTAGAGCAGTGGAGGACAGAGAGATTTGGAGATGTCTCCTTCACAGGATCACCATGAGCTGAAGTCAATTCAAGGGCAACAAACAACAAATATTGCAGTTATGGATATGCAACCTAAAGTTACAGATCTGTAACTGCTCCATATTCAGGAATGTTCCATATACATGATCATGGAACTGTTACAATTGCAAATGCCACCCAAACCTACCTTAATAGCCAGGAGCTGCAATGAGCAATGGAAGTCTGTTCCACTGGTGATCAGGGTGCAGCAAGATGATGTTTCTAACCCTTTCCTGCCAATGATCTACAGTGGAACAAGTAGTTGTGATAGTGCTCCTACTCTGAATGTTACAGATTGTTGTTCAGATTGTTGTGCTGGCAGAAGAGATGTAGTTACACATTTATAACTATAGTCCAAAACACATTGCAGTAATAATCCAGTTTGAGATCACTTTAACTGCCTTGGCTCAGTGTTAGCTAATCCTGGGAATCATGGTTTATTGTGGCACCAGAGCTCTCTGACAGAGAAGGCTAAATGTCTCACAAAACTACAGTTCCCAGGATTCCCTAGCATTGAGTTAAAGTGATTTCAAACTGGATTATTTCTGCACTGTGTTTTGGACCTATGTCTCTGATACAGCAAAGGTCTTTAAATTCTAATGGTATCTTCTTTATATTGTATTTTGGAGCTTTGATGCAAGATACTTTTTTACCTTCACTCTAATTTTTGATATTAGACGTTCACTGTTAGTACTCTGAGCCACTCCTGGTCCAATTTTTGCAGAAAGACTGGAGTTTCTCCATCCATATTTCTGATTTTGTAGTCTATTTGATGTCTATATTGGACATCTGGTGATGTCTTCATGTGTAGTCGTCTCTTAGGTTGCCTGAAGAATATGTTTGCAATGAACAAACTGTTTGCTTCAGAAAATTCAGTAAGTTGGATCTCTTATTTGATAAGTCAGACCTCTCTCTTGGGAGCATACCTAGCATGGTGAGAAACTTTGAGTGTCTCAAGTAATCTGAAAATGATAATATCAGAAAATGAGATTCTAAGAAGAGTCTAGAGTGACTCCTAGTAGGGTCACTCAAGCTGGAACGCTCAAAGTAGACTCAGCAGTCTAAGATGAATCCATCCTTTTCTGGGAGTAAACAGCCACATTAGCAAAAGAAAACTAACCCTTCCAATGGTGAGAATGGCATAGAAGTGAAGCTACTGGCAAGGTAACACTGGTGGATAATGGGGACAATGCCAGTGCCACTTTAGCCAACTCATGTTAGTACAGCACACAGTAAGGCAATATTAAGCCACTTCTTAATGTCTTTTACCTTGAAAATCTTATGGTAAGAAAATTCAAAATAAATCTCTGAATCTACTGTTCATTTTAATGTCTCTGAAAAAAATGGAGTAGATAGCTCCAGATCCACCAAAAGATGCCACTTAAAATTACTTTGACAAGCAGTACTTTTCAATATTAACTCTTTGGCAGGAATGTGGAATGGGTTAAAAGAGGAAAGCCCATCCTTTCTCCCATCCAGAAAAACTAAAGAAAATTTTAGGATTTTATTAAATCTAATTGACATGCACCAAAAAATTTTCCATAAAAAATTGGCACTCGTTTTTCTGGATGTGGAGAAAGCTTTTGATAATATCAACTGGAGTTTCATGTTCGAGGTACTCAAAAAAATAAATGTGGGTGATAAATTCTATGATTGGATATCTAAAATATATTTAAAACAGGAAGCCCGAATAATAGTAAATGGAGAAATGACCTCTAAATTCAATATCAATAAGGGTGTCCGTCAGGGATGCCCTCTTGCTCCACTATTGTTTATCCTCATGTTGGAGATTTTATTAATTCGGATTAGAAATGATGCAACAATTAAGGGTGTGACAATTCAAAAACAGAATTTCAAATTGAGAGCTTATGCTGATGATGTCGTTTTATCAATTTCTAACCTAAATGATTCTATTGGACAATTAATGAAGGTGCTCCAAGAATATGGAAGTGTATCAGGTTATCGGGTTAACAAAAACAAAACTGTGATGCTTCTGTTAAATATCCCGAGAGAAGAAGCTCGTAACATTGTTGAGATATCTGGCTATAAAGTAGAGGATAAAGTTAAATACCTAGGAATCTGGCTTACAGCAAAAAATGTTGACTTATATAAGAATAATTACCTCAAGATATGGGCACAGATTAAAAAAGATTTTGAAACATGGAATAGATTGAAGATATCTTGGCTAGGTCGAATAGCCTTGATCAAGATGAACGTTTTACCTAAAATGATGTATCTCTTCCAAAATATTCCAATTCTTGATGGTGAGGCCCCTTTCAAGATATGGACTAAAGATATTTCAAATTTCATCTGGGAAAACAAAAAACCGAGAACCAAACTGCTAAACTTGCAGGATTCGCAAGAAAGAGGTGGAGTTGCCCTTCCAAACCTACAATGGTATTATGAGGCTTCTGTTCTAAATTGGATGCATGATTGGTTTTTATTAAAAGATAAAAGACTCCTAACCTTAGAAGGAGTAGACTTACAATTTGGCATACATGCTTATTTATTTTATGAAAAGGAGAAAGCTGATAAAAACTTCAAAAATCATCATATAAGGAAAGCCTGTATAAGAGTCTGGTTAAAATACAAACAAAAATGGTGTATTAAGACACCTTATTGGGCATCTCCAGCTGAAGCTGTGTTAATGAAGCAATTATACAATGAAGAATCCTGGCTTCGTTATAAGGATTTGATTCAAATTGAAGGTTCCAAGATTATTTTTAAATCTTTGGAAGAATTAACAAATGCAGGTTATGCCATTAATTGGTTCTCCCATAGACAGTTATTAGAAAGATTTAAAGTAGATTCCCAAACAAACCAGCTTGGTCCAGCCGATAAAAACTTTGAAAAAATCATAAATGGAGATACAAATAAATTGACTTCAAAATATTACAATTTGATCAGAAATTGGGAACAAGAAGAGAATGTAATCAAAAACTACATGATTAGGTGGGCTCAAGATATAAACCAAAATATTAACTTGGAGGAGTGGGAAAAAATCTGGAAGAAGGTAATAAAGTATACAGTAAACATGGATGCGAGGGAGAACTTATATAAGTCAATGTTTAGGTGGTACCTGACTCCATCTAAGGTATCAAAAATGTACAAGGGTTTTAATCCATCTTGTTGGAAATGCGGAAAGGAACAAGGTACTTATTTCCACATGTGGTGGAAGTGTTGTAAAGCACAGGGATTTTGGAAAAAAATCAATGAAGAATCTCAAAAATTTTTGGAAACACAGATAACAATTGACCCAAAGTTGTATCTTTTAAATATCTCTAATATAAAGATTGAGGGAAGTAAGCAGAAGCTGTTATTTTTTTTCATTATTGCTGCGAGAACCGTCTTTGCAAAATTTTGGAAAAGGAAAGAAACTCCCACGGTGGAGGACTGGAAATTAAAACTTTATGAAGTATATGAAAGGGAAAGATTGACTCATTTATTTAGGAAATGTTCTATGGTAGAATTTCATAAGATCTGGGTTCCATGGTACCAGTATTTGAAAATGAAGGACAATAATAAGGAACCAAGTCATGTAGCTTTTTTGGAGTAATATATTTTTTATAATATTTAGATCACAGTTATTTAAGGTTAAGGTATCGTGTTATAAAGGATATAAATGATAAAACTTAGAATTTATTTTGATAAAACTTTTATATAAAAGTAAGTAGAAGTACTGTTTAAAAAACTTATATCATAAATTTTTTCCTTATTTTACGATTTTTTTATATAAATTTTTTTTCTTTTTTTTCTTTTCTTTTTTAGTTATGTTGATAATATCTTCAATGTCGAGGTTGAGTGGGGTATAGGTTTGATCTACTTCAGTTAAATACTTTCATAAAATCAGTGATGTCGGTAGAGAAATTTTTATGAGATACAGGTTATTATAATTGTAGTTATTTAAGATCTTCTTACCATCTGTAAGGAAGTCAATGTTAAGTGTTAAGTGTTTAGTATGTTTGTTAGGTACTATTGTTTCTTGTATGTTTGTTTGTATGTATGTTTTGTTGCTGTCTTAGGTTGTTATGTTAGGCTATGTATGTGTGTATGTTGTTATATTTTTAATATCAATAAAATTTATTTCAAAAAAAAAAAGAAAAAAAAGAGGAAAGCCCATCCAAGCTCCCTTTTCTGAATAACCGTTCAACCAGAGCCAGACCTATTATTGGGAAAAATGAGGCAATGCCTTGCATCCCATTTGGGGAGAAAATGAGAGGTGTAAAAACGTTACTAATAACAAATGATCCCAAATTCTAGTTGGTAACACCTGGTAGACTGTAAAAAACAATGATAATAATATAATGTCTCTGGTGTCAGCTGCTGGGGGGGGGGCGGGGTCAGCACTGTCAGTTTTCCCAGCCATTCCTCCAGCATCTCCAGTCATTTCCTTCTTTTGGAGAGCAGGTAGTTTATGCCACCCCTGCCCTGCAACCCTACAATAGTCTGTGGCCCTTAAGCTAGGTGGAAGACCCTTTTCCACTGTCAGCACTGAATTTAAGCAACTGTCGGTTCATTTAGCTTCTGTGTGTGGAATGGAGGGAGCACCATCCTGTGCTTCCCCTCAGGCAGCAAAATGTGGAGGGCCAGTCCTGTTTTCAGCACCTCTTCTAGGTTTCTGAGAGGTTTGAGTTTCTAGGTGAGGAAAGGTGAATCTATGCTACAGCACAGAAACAATTTGCATCTGCAAAGGTACTTAAGCACCACTTTGACAGAAGTGTCTTTTTAACAGCAATCAAACTGAAGATCTTGTACATTACTAATTATCCTGTCCCTCATATGCAAGCTGAAAGAGAAAATGTCTGTCATATATTCGGTGTTACTAAAATAAAATCCCAGAGGATATATTGGTGCAATTATTGAAGGTGATCACCTTTATATCACCTACACACAGTAGTATTATTTGCTGTAGCTGCCAGAAAGTTACATGCCTATTTTATTAGTTAATTGTTAATTTCAAATGATTGTTGATAACTTGCTCTATGAACAATATTAAAGTAATTAAAAAGTACTTCTATGGACTATTTGCACAGTATGGATAGTTTGTAATATCTTCTATATAGACTACATGAAATTGGTTTGAAGCAAACTTTATCTTCTTATGGATTATGTTTGTTATAGTGTTTAATAAATTGTATACTCTTTGGCTAAATGTGATAAGAATTATTAACCTTTTCAACACTACTCTCCCCTCTTGTTACTGGAAATGTTTGCATATGCAATAGTGAAAACTAACTGCCTACCTATCTAAATTTAGATGCAAAAACAAACAGATAAAAAGACATTTGTCTCTCATCTTTTTTCTTAGTTCTCAAGTGTCATTTGTATCAGGAACTGCTAATATTTTAAACAGCAATATGGGTTTTTCATGATAGTCTCCATCATGTGTGGTGTGTGTGTGTGTGTGTGTGTGTGTGTGTGAAGTGGCTTGCAAATGTTATTTCGAGGCACAAGTCACTTTGCCATAGTCAGTTATCTGTGAATTCTAGCCTAATAACTGACTTAGATTCTATAATGTCATAGATGTCAAGAGGAGAGTGAGAGGCCCTGAAATAATGAACAGATAAAATTCAGAGGAGGCATGATTTTAGGGCTTGTGGAAACAAGCTGTCATTGAGCACCATCTGGCTATTTTTACCTAGCTTAGGGGAAAGCACTGTACAGTTGTCCCTCCATATCCATAGATTCTTTATCCACAGCTGCAAACATCCACAGCTTGAAAATATTCAAAAAATATAAATTCCAAAAAGTTAACATTGATTTTGCCATTTTATATATGGGACATCATTTTATTATGCCATTATATTTAATGTGACTTGAGCATCCACAGATTTCGGTATCCATGGGGGTCCTAGAACCAAACCCCAACAATTACCAAGGGTCCATGGTACCAATACATGCTGGATATCTCCAGTAGGCTTATCCAGATGATTTTTAAATTGTGAATTTTACATCATGAATTTTAAATGTAGATCGTTTTAGAATGTGTATGTCTTATTTGTCTTAAACTGTTGCATGTTTTAATTAATGTACTTTAATTGATGTTATGTATTGCTTATTTGCTGTTATTTCCTGCCTTGATCTATGGCAGGGGTAGGCAACCTTTCCCCTTTAAGGGCCGAGGGACTTCAGCTCCCAGAATCCTAGGAGCTATTGGCCAACATGGGACTATTGGCCAACACGGCTGAGGCTTCTGGGAGCTGAAGTCCCTCGGCCCTTAAAGGGGAAAGGTTGCCTACCCCTGATCTATGGGGAGAGGTGGGCAAGAAATAGTAATCATAATGATGACCATACAAGTACTTAATATCCATACTTAAGTCACAAAGAGGATTCTGGTTGGCAGCATCCAATGAATCTGACTAGAGTTAGATTGGCACAGCCTTAGCTTGGAGACTGAACTAGGACATTGTAGGCAAAGCAGCCATTGGACTTACAGGTGTCTAGAACCACCAAGGTTACAACTAGGAATTCTCTATTCATTGTGCAGCTGCCTCCATACACTGAGATACATGAACTATGATATGGCGCATGTTCTAGGGTAGTGAAGTATCTGGAGACTCAGGACTGGCCCAGAAAAAAAGACTAGTCATTGGCCCCACCTAGACATGAAGGACTATAAAGGAGATCTTGTTTGGCCTGAGATGTTTCATGCACAACGATTAATTTTCTGGCTCCTATGTGTTTCCTTATGTTCCTGGTCTACTGGCATCTTCTGGCTCCCCTCTAACAGCTGCTTATAGTTCAGCCCTTATAGTAAAATGAGTCCCACACAGATATGGGCAGCCACATGGAAATATATTTCTGTGTTGACCTAGGCTGTTGTTGTATTAGGGTACGTAATTGATCTTGTTGCTGAAGTTATTATGCAGTTGGAATGGAGCCCTTGCAGCCATCTGCATATTTACCATTGGCATTCATTGATTTCTGAATATTGCAACACTGTGAAAATATTGCCTCTGTTACAGAAAAATGCAGCAAATAAGACACTAATATAGAATCCATTTAAAGCAGGGGTCGGCAACATTTGTTGCCGGGGGGCGGGGGGAAATGGCGCGGGGGCGGGCGGGCGGCTGCACGCTTGCATGCGCGTGCACTTCTCCTACACGTGTGCATGCGCACAACACCCGCTGTCATGCACATGCACGCGCGCATGGGGGCGCCATTTTGGAAGGCCCAACGGCACCTTTCGCATGCGCACGGCGCCATTGGGCCTTCCAAAATGGCACCCGCGCTTGCGCATGGGCGCCATTTTGGAAGGACGCAGCGCGCGTGCGCCGGGCAAATTCCCCTAGAGCAGGCGCCCTGGGGCCATGCTAGGGTCCAGGGAAGGCTGCAGCATGCCTGCTCCAGGCAAATTCGCCCAGTGCATGTGCACTGCAGCCTTGCCAGGGCCCAGGAAAGGCTGCAGTGCGCCTGCTGCAGGCGAATTCGCCCGGCGCACGCGCGCTGCGGCCTTGCCAGGGCCCAGGGAAGGTCCCAGCGCGCCTGCTCCAGGCAAATTCGCCCAGCGCACGCATGCTGCGGCCTTCCTTGGGCCTTGGCAAGGCCCCAGCATGCCTGCTCTAGACGAATTTGCCTGGCACACGCACGCTGCGGCCTTCCAAAATGGCACCCGCGCTCACAAGCATGTGTGCGCAAGCACAGGCACCATTTTGGATGCCAAAATGGCACGCGTGCTTGTGTGCGGGGCGGCGGCAGCAGTGGGACCGGCCACGGGCTGGTCCCAAGGCCTCCATGGGCCGCACCCAGCCCGCGGGCCATAGGTTGCCAACCCCTGATTTAAAGTCACAGCAGGAAAATAAAGTGTCAGTGATTACTACCAATCTCTTGGCAGTACTATGGAATCCAAAGCAATGTTCTGCCTCTGACAACCCAATGGTCCTTCCCCCCAGTTATCTCTACCACATTCTCTGTCAGGAGGCTGGGGTGGACAACTTACAACCCTGTAGGCCAGAGCTGGGAAAAGCTCCTTGGGGGACTACAACCTTTAGCATCCCCAAGCCAGCATGGCCACTGGGTCCAAAAAAGGAACTATTTTAAGATGTGCTCCAAATGTGATTGAACCATGAATCCTATCAATGGCAGCTAGCATAGCCAAGGAGTATTGGATAATGGGAGCTACAGTCCAACAACACCTGTAAGGTCATAGGTTGCCTACCCCTCAGAGACCCACTGAAAAACACTCCATCTTCACAGCTGGGACAATCTACCAACAATATCATGTTGATGTCTTCAGAGACACAGTGAGTCTAGGGGAGGACACTCAGTTGGCCATTCTTACTGAGGATCTGCACTTTTGAGGCTTATATGCCAGAAATACAGCCAACAAAGTCATCATAGCCATATAATAACATATATTCCAAGGACGAAAATCTTCCTTCTAAAATCTTCCATCCAAATCCTGCAACTGTGCAAACGCCATGCACATTCAGTATAGAAAGACTGAGAGACAGGAGATCATCACATGTTGTTTTCAAACTGCAATTAAAATCAGAAAACAGTGACTGATACTTATCATATGGTGTCACCTCTTACTTGTAGCTGCAGTACCTTGCAAAGGATGGTTGTTGTTGTTGTTGTTGACTGCCTTCGCGTCAGTCTCGACACATGGCAACCCTATGAATGAGACATCCCCAGGCCCTCCTGTCCCCTACTGCTCTGTCCAGCTCCTGCAAATTCATATTTGTGGTCTCTTTAATAAAGTCCATCCATCTAGCATGTGGCCTCTTCTCTTTCTACTTCTCTCTACCTTTCCTAACATTATTGTCTTTTCCAATGATTCATGCCTTCTCATGATGTGTCCAAAGTACGACAGTCTAAGTCTTGTCATCTTAGCTTCTAGGGATATGCCCCCTCCCTCTCACTGTTCCTAGGCAGCTTGTTTTCTTTTCTTTTCCCCACTTCCTTTTCTTTTCTTTTACTAAACTGCATTGCCATAATTGGTAAATTGTGTTACAAACAAAAATAAACCTGAAAAGCATGCTGCTTAAAGCATAGGGCAGGGGGACAGGGTTAAGCAGGAGTGCAGAAGAGAACGGAAGGGACCACTGATGCCAGAAACAGCCCCAATTACATTTTTGGAGGGACATGAGATAAGGAAAGCTCACAAGCTGGTATGTATCTGTTACTTTTATGAACACAATTACAGTGAGAACGGGATTCATGTGATAATGTCCATAGTTACAAGATAGTGAGGTTCATTTGGATTACTACTATGGTACACACCTGCTACGTATTTGCTGAACGCATTAGCATTAATCAACTCTAGAATTAGTTAGATGCTGAGTTAAACTGAATCTCATCATCATCATCACCATCGTCCTTGATATGATGTCTCACCTTTGTTCCAATATGCTCAAGGAGAGATGTAGCCCACTCAAGGAGAGATACATCCCACTCCCCATTTTATCTTCTCAACTACCCCATGGTTGATTAGGCTGACAGCTAGTGACTGACAAAGAACACTGTGATGATAAGAAGTTAAGTTTTTCTAGTTATTTGTCATTTATTACTCAGTGCCAACAATAAGCAATCAAACAAACGCACAGAACCCAGTTGTATTTTTTCAGTGCAAAGTAGACATAATTCTCCTATTCTCACTTAAAGTCCACTTCCATTCATCTAGTCTGGTTCCCTCCTGGTCTATGCAAAACATTCTTTTCTGGCTGCTAGGCAACCTAAGCATACAGTAATGCCGTTTCCATCTGTTAAGGGGTAGGCTAGCTTAACTCTTTGATTCTATATTGTTTGATTGGTTTGGTTTATTTTTAAATTAAAAAACACGTATGTCCAGAAAGAAAAAGTTTTCCTTTTTTTATTAGTAATTATATCACTAAGAGGCCTGACCAGACTGTTATGGAGGATTTTAATGGGGAAGATTAAGGAAGGTTAAGAATTATCTTATTTCAATACCTACACAAAAACAAAAATATCACTGACATTTAGGATTTATTTTTCAATAGATCTGCCCAGGTCTGCAGTCCATAGTTGCTTGAAGTCAGGAAATTATTTTCATAGTTCTTTGCATCTTGGCCACAGTTGTAAAGGTTTATTGCTCAAGCTTTTAAAAATTCAGGTGTTAGAAATAATTACACTGAACACAAATAATTACACTGAACTTGTAAGAGCAGTGGATCTTTTTAATATCACACACACACACACAGAAATATTAGTCTCATCTAGATAAAATCTGAAATGTTCCAATATAGAAAATATTTATTCGGTTCCTTAAATTAAATAACCTCCAGGAATTAAAACGGCTCCAAGTACAAAATTATAAAAAACAAACCCATTCTTATCACATACAGTGGAACCTCTACTTACGAAATTAATCCGTTCCAACAGCCATTTCGTAAGTGGAAAATTTCGTAAGTAGAGGCAAATTTAACATTGAAATGCCCTAATCCGTTCCGCAGCGAGGCCGGGGCCGGCCTCGCTGCTCTATGGGCCTGGTCGCCGAAGCGGTTGCTTCGGCGACCAAGCCCATAGAAGGGCGACGCCGAGGTTAAAGGGACAGTGTGTCCCTTTAGCCCAGGCCTCTTTGCTTTCTATGGGCCTGGTCGCCGAAGTGGCCAAAGCCGAAGCGGTGACCGGGCCCATAGAAGGCAAAGAGGCCTGGGTTAAAGGGACGTGCGCCGTCCCTTTAACCCAGGCCTCGCTTCTCTATGGGCCTGGTCGCCAAAGCGGCGACCGAGCCCATAGACCTAAGAGGCCTGGGTTAAAGGGACGTGCACCGTCCCTTTAACCCAGGCCTCGCTTCTCTATGGGCCCGGTCGCCAAAGCGGCGACCAGGCCCATAGAAGGCAAAGAGGCCTGGGTTAAAGGGACGTGCGCCGCCCCTTTAACCCAGGCCTCGCTTCTCTATGGGCCCGGTCGCCAAAGCGGCGACCGAGCCCATAGACCTAAGAGGCCTGGGTTAAAGGGACGTGCGCCGCCCCTTTAACCCAGGCCTCGCTTCTCTATGGGCCCGGTCGCCAAAGCGGCGACCGAGCCCATAGACCTAAGAGGCCTGGGTTAAATGGACGTGCGCCGCCCCTTTAACCCAGGCCTCGCTTCTCTATGGGCCCGGTCGCCAAAGCGGCGACCAGGCCCATAGAAGGCAAAGAGGCCTGGGTTAAAGGGACGTGCGCCGCCCCTTTAACCCAGGCCTCGCTTCTCTATGGGCCTGGTCCCCAAAGCGGCAACCGGGCCCATAGAGAAGCGAGGCCTGGGTTAAAGGGACAGCGCGTCCCTTTAGCCCAGGCCTCTTTGCCTTCTATGGGCCTGGTCGCCAAAACGGCGACCAGGCCCATAGGAGAGCCAGGCCGGGGCTAATGGGACGGCGTGTGTCCCTTTAGCCGCGGCTTGGCCCTGGCTTCCGAAGCGGACGCTTCGGAAGCCAGGGCCAAGCCGCGGGGAGAGGGACGCACGCGTCCCTCTCCCCACGGCTCTTTCTCCTATGGCCTTGGCTTCCGAAGCGGACGCTTCGGAAGCCAGGGCCAAGCCACGGGGAGAGGGACAGCCGGGCTGTCCCTCTCCCCGCGGCTCTTTTTCCATTGGGCCGACCCTGGAAACGGGGGATGGCTCCGCTTCCAGGGTCGGCGCAAGGAAGGGCCAAGGCTGCCGGTTTTCCTTGGGCCGACCCTGGAAATGGAGCCGTCCTCCGCTTCCAAGATCGGCAGAAGGAAAGCCGGCAGCCTCGGCCTTTCCTTCGGCCGATCCT
The DNA here is from genome assembly GCA_026167975.1 of Phrynosoma blainvillii. Classification (NCBI taxonomy): domain Eukaryota; kingdom Metazoa; phylum Chordata; class Lepidosauria; order Squamata; family Phrynosomatidae; genus Phrynosoma; species Phrynosoma blainvillii. Next base: position 225,878,908 of record JANUYF010000004.1, on the reverse strand, counting down.
GGAAGCGGAGCTGTCCTCCGTTTCCAGGGCCGGCCGAAGGAAAGCCGGCAGCCTCGGCCTTTCCGTCGGCCCATCCTGGAAGCGGGGGATGGCTCCGCTTCCAAGGTCGGCGCAAGGAAGGGCCAAGGCTGCCGGCTGTTCCTTAGGCTGGCCCTGGAAGCGGAGGTTTCCTCCACTTCCAGGACCAGCCTGAGGAACAGCTGAGGCCACGGCTGGACGGAGGCCTCCTTCCAGCCGCGGCCTTTCGTAAGTCGAAAATGCTTCGTAAGTCGAAGCAGATTTTCCCCCGAGGCGCCTTTCGTAAGTCGAAAACATCGTAAGTAGAAGCATTCGTAAGTAGAGGTTCCACTGTATTTCTTTTACGTCTTTAAGGAAGAACTGGCTATTTTTAACAAAGTAGGCTAAGGCACTTACAATACAGAGCCATTGCTATACAATTGAAGCCTTCAAAGTACTATAAAATTTTATGGCATGCAGTCTAGGAGAAGTGACGCATATGTACAAACCCCAAATCTTTTAACAAAGGACTTCACTACCAGAGAAAAAAAAGTCAAAACTGATTAGGAGACTAGCAGCTTTCTCCATGCCTCTCTGAATGATGTCATAGCACTTCTGCTCTTTTCCCAAGGAGAGATGGTCATCAAAACATACCTTTTGTTGAATAGGAAAAAATCTATTTGGCAAAAGGCATGTTTTGACAATCATCTCCCTTTGGGAAGAGAGCAGAAGTGATATGAGGGCATTGAGAAAACCACTACTCTCCCAACTGGTTTGACTTTTCTTTTCTTGTGTGGTAAAGACCCAAGACTAACAATGAGGCAGATATAAAAGTAAAACAAAAGAAAATGGCTTAGGTCCACATAATTTCAAGAACTATCTCCTTGTATGAGCTCACTAGAATACTAAGATCATCTGGAGAGGCTTCCCTCTCTTCTCCACCATCTTCTTCTGTTCATTTTGTGGGAACAAGGCCTTCTTAGTGGCTGCTCCCAGACTTTCTAACATCTTGTCTAGAGAGGCCAGAATGGCCCTGTTCTTTCTCTCCTCTGGTGACAGGTCAAAACATTTTTATGCCACCAGGTTTTTACAAACTGATGAAGGTTGGACTTTTAATGAGGTGCTGTGCTGTTTTTAAGGTTTTAAAAAGTTTGTATATATTTTTAATTGTATTTTAATATGTTTATGGTTTAATGTTTTAACTCATAAATTGTTTTTAAAACTTATATTTATACATTTATTTTTACTTTTGTATAGTTTTTAAGTTGTATTGTTTCAAATCTATTGTTAGCTACCTTGAGTCTCATTATCAGGAGAAAGACGGATTTAATATTTATTTATTTATTTATTTATTTATTTTGGAGTATTTATATTCAGCCACAAAGGCTCTCACAAAAGTTTTAAATAAAATAAAATGAATAAATAAGAAAAGAACAGGCCCAAGAACTGCATGATCTTTTAACTTGATTTATTACAAATAACTTCATTTATCTCAAAAAGACACCAAATATTCAGGTTGCCACTGTTCTGTTAATAAAAAAAATAAAACACCAATGTATTCACTTGGTTTTATCCCTATGCAATTGGCAGTAAGTGACTACTGGATCATATTTTATATTAAAAAGAATAAATATATTTTGAAAAAAACCCAGAATGACCAGAATGACCAGAGTTATGTTGCTTGAAATGTAAATCTGTGAAACAAATTTGACGCCTTAAAACAGTGGTTTTCAAACTGTTTACCCTTGTGACTCTCTTTACATCTACATGCAGACATTACACCCTCCTTGCTGGACACAGTATATGAATAAAAATATTTTGTTTGTTTACTGTGCATGTTTTCATTCACACATTCATGTATATTCATATTTTAACATTTTATAAGTAACTCTCCTCCTTTTCCTTCTCCTCTCTCTGGTAGAGGCCTCAAGCACCCTCTTGATAAAGGAATAACCCTTTGATTTATCCTTACAAAACACTGTGGTTTGTTTTAAATCTATAGCTTCCTGGAGTCATGAATGCCTTATATTAACTTATTTAGAATTTATAAATGACATTGTAAAAAATTTCTTTGGTCTTCATTGGTGAAAAATGCCGTCCTTAACTCAAAACCCCTATACTGGCTGTTTACACAACACAAAGCAACTTCTGGTGAAATATGGCAGGGTTTTCTCATTAATCTGACCTTGCCCTGGAGCTGGCAAAGTTGCAGAAAACCCCAGTTTGATGTTTTGTGCTGTGCAAATAGCTGAATTGGGTCCAAATTGGGCCTGTCCACTGTTTACACTCCAGATGTCACACGATTCCCCTTCCCCATGCTAAATAGCATGAGGAAAGGGGATGGCCAGTCCCTGGAACCACCACCACTACTTCTATACCTGCAAGAGCTCTGTGGTGTCCCTTTACCCTTTCTTCTCTGGTTGCATGGGTGAGCCTACCCTCAGGAGAAGCAGTGATGTACCAGGCAGCCTGTCCATGGAGCTCTTGCAGGTATTGACTGAAGCTCTGGGAACAGAGAATGGGCCAGCTGTGCTGATGCAATGTCAGCCCAGCTGGGCCATGCAAACAATGTTGTGCCACTGCGACAGGTGTGGTCTGGAGCATGGGGCCGCCATTGTTGCCAATCTGGAGCCAGCTGGCCCCAGATGTACGGCCAATGCAGACAAAGTCATTAATAACAATGATGCTAAAAGGAACTATTGGCTAACAGATGTAGGTCCCTTAAAAGCACCGTGGTTCATTTTACAATACACATAGTTTGTTAGGATGGAGTCCTAGGGGTAAAATGTACAATGTGGGGAATAGCAGCAGCCATGATGACACAGCATTTGATCACTGCTGAGTCATGCTGACTCATGTTGTGTCATAAGATGTGACATCATGGAGATGGTCACCTGGTGCTGGAAAGCACACAGAATTGCTGCAAAACTGCAGAGTCACTCAGGTGAGTGACAGGTGTCGAGGAGGAAGAGGCAGGGCCAGAAAGCCATGTGGAGATATGGCTATATAAGACAGAAGCCTCTGAACACACATGTGGTGGTTGTGAGTGGCTGGTTGTTGTGGGTTGTCGTTGGTTGTATAGTGGATTGCTGTGGATCGCATTGGATGATTGCTGTAAATAGCCTTGTACATCGAGGAACTAAGATTAAAGCCTCATCTGAGAGACATCTGTCTGTGGAGTCTTTTTGCTCTGTCTGGAAGGGGAGAGGTGCTTCTCCAGCTAACAAGCTACTTGTTGCATCTGAGAAGATTGTGATCCTGGTGCTGCATGCCTACGTGGATCTTCACATGCTGCATAACCACGCTAACACAGTTACATTTCCTGATTTTTTTTCCGTATGATTTGAAACTCTAACTACAATTTCATTCAATGGATAGAGAAATTAAATGGCAATGATGTTAGATAAGAAATAATGAATAGTGGAATTATGAATAATGGAACACCCAATTGCTCTTAGTGGCTATTATTAATAGAATATTGCAGAACTAAAGATTTAATACATTTTCCATTAATAGCACTGTTGCCTGTAAAGTTGTAAAACAAATTTTCTTCCTAATTGCATTTGTCATAGTTCCACTGAAAGTATTCAAAATGACATGCAGTGTAGATTTGCATATCAATACTGAGGAGAGTCAGATGAGGATTAAAGCAGCAGATCCTCTGCCAAATTTCAAAGCCCTAAAGATTTATACCAGGGGTCGGCAACCCTTCCTTACCTGGGGCTGGTCCCTTGCAGTGGGCCCTTCCGGTGGGGTCGGGGGGGGATGGTGGTGCACGCATGAACGTGCGCAACCCCCGCCACCACGTGCGCTGCCACCGCCGCACGCACCACTGCCATAGCCGCCGCCGCGCATGTCGCAGCCGCCATTTTGTTTGCCAAAATGGCAGCCGCGACTCGTTTGCGCATGCGCAGGAGTACTGCGCATGCGCAAACAAGTTGTGGCCACCATTTTGGCAAACAAAATGGCAACTGCATCGTGTGCGGAGGCCAAAACACGTGGCGGCAGTGGCGGGGGGCAGCGGCGGCAGGGGTCGCTGGGGGCCGGTAAGCGGGGGTCTGCGGGCTGGATGCGGCCCGCGGGCCATAGGTTGCCAACCCCTGATTTACACTAACCAGGATGAGAAGTCTGTGTGGATTCATGCACACCATTTTCCACTTACCTGTCCTGTAGTAACACCTTCTTATTTTATTGTACTTCCTCCTCCACAGGAACCAATTAAGCGTGTCACCTCCTAGTTAACATAGGAGGAAGTTTCTGCTCCTGGGAAGTTTCTGGCGAACAAATGGAATTAGGATCTAACAGATATAAGGCCACATGTATGCTGCCCCTATTCAGTTCCTGGAACACCTATCTGGGAGCCTTGTAGACAATACTGCCAGCAAGAACGCCTTTAACAAGTTCTATAAATTTCTGGACACATAATATGAGGCCCAAAACAGATGGGAAAAAGTGCCATGTTGAGAGCATGGTGTTAATATGACACATGCCCTGCATGCGGCCAGAAGTTATGCTGAGCCCATGCCAATCCAGAAAAGCTGGCACAAAAAGGAATGGGTATAATCTATTCCTGCCAGTTGCCAAGTTCAGGACTGCAGCAATGGGTCACTTCAGAAGTGGGCCTATGCAGTTTTGTAGTTCTAGCACATTCCCAGTACAGTCATTTTGGCCCCTCTGTTTTGGGCCATGAGACTCCATAGCAGACAGGAAACCCTGCAAGCAGAGTTCTTCTCTACTGTGGAGGGCTGCCACCAACACTGCCTCCTTCTCACCTTTTTGGATGACTAAGGGACTTATATATTAAAATATATCTGTAGTGTGTCCAGGAGGCATAGTCTTGCCGTTATATATTTAAGATATATTGGTAGAGTGAGTCTACATTCTCACCTTGATCAATGAGATAGTTGCTCAGAGAAAGTTATTATTTAAACCCCACCTACCCACTCACCACTATGGCAACAGAAATTGTCAAGATGTAGTTCATAAAGGGGCTTACTTAGAGGCTATTTGTCACCCAGTTAGGATCAGCAACAAATAATATAAAATGGACTGAATCTGTAAATATTCTGTAAACCTTTTTTAGACCTGGGCCGGTCTCCCGTAGCCCAGGTCTCGGCTGGGCCGAGGGGGGGGGAATGGCAGCCCGTGTGCTCATGTGCGCGCACGCACCCTCCTCCTCCGCGCACGACGCCCTGTGCACGCTGCGGCCGCTACTGCAGCCGCCACCGTAGCACGCGCGGCTGCAGCCGCCATGGCGCATGTCACGGCTGCCATTTTGGAAGTCCAAATCGCAGCCGCGATGCGTTTGTAGCTTAGAAACACAGTTCACTCTCTTCCATCTGTGCCATATTCACCTTGCCACTAGACCGTAGGTTGCCGGTCCCTGGTTTAAAGGAATAAGAGCTCTAAAAGCTTAATTGTGCTTTGCCTTTTCTCACCAGACAGGTTGGCATTGCAATTGTATTTTATGGGGGGAGGAGGGATCAGCACAAATGAGGTCTGAAAATGCAGAGGTCAACAATCCATAAAGTACTGAACTGCAATAAACTGACGATGTTGTCATGTGAATGTTCCTTAAAATGTGAATGAATTCGACATCATAGTTCCAGAGAAAAGAGCATGGAAGTACTGCAACAAAAAGATCCCTTAATATGTAAGAAGGAACTCAGCAACAATGCTCACAAAAAACCTCAGACGCTCAAAGAGGACAATGAGAATAGTTTTAGCTACATACATATACAGGAACGGGAAATGCATGGCTCTCTAGATATGGATGCACTGCAACTCCCCTCATCCCTCAAAAATGCCCATTCTAGGGTTGCTGGGTTTGCAGTCCAATAACAAAAGTCCAAAAACATTAGAGGTCTACATGTAGTCCACCCCAGTCTAAAATGTTTATGTTTTAGGTGGTAATAAATAAGGGGAAATTCTGTTAAAATATAATGCAAGCAAACAAAAATCCCACAAATCATAATCTTGTAGTGATCTGCTACAGGCCTCATAGTCTCTGAGTTACCTGTGGGCAGAGTTAAAAATTCAGGAATCACTGGTACTTACCCAAATCTGTAGTTTTACCCTCTTGTCATTCCTGTAAACAGTTTTCACTTTGAAGTCAATTCCCACTGTACTGACAAAGGCTGGTGTAAATGTGTCATCAGCATATCTGAAGAGGAAGGAAGTCTTGCCCACACTGCTGTTGCCAATGATCAGGAGTTTGAACATGTAATCAAAGTTTTGGTCAGAAGCATCCTTGTGTCCATATCTGGCATCTGTTACGGAAGCCATCTAAGAAAACAGCACATATTGGTTTTTAATGTGTGATTTAATCTATGGTATTCAAGCAGAATATACTGTATGTCCACCCCATTCTTAGCCCAGGGCAACTAAACTGGTGACTCCCAGTATAAACCCTGACAGCACTAACTGTCCATTCAGATGGTCTCATGGCCCAGGAGCTATATTAAGTGCCAGCTTTTTCTCAAGTACAGAACATGATTCAGATCTACACATGGATATCTGCTTCTTTGTACATGGGAAGTATGTAGGTAAGGTAGCCTAATTATTTCTGTTTAGATTTATAAATAAAATGGTTGTATAGATATTTTTGCTGAGTTGGATTAGCTTATAGCAAATCCACAGAAATCGATGGGAATTTGTTCTCAAGGCCAGTTGATTTTAACTGGTCTGTTTTAAATATTATTAAACCTAGATACATAGTCCAATATCTGATCATATGTTAACAGAAGAACTGTGATTCATATAAATAAAGGAGACTAGTGCACTACAGTTAAGCCAAATTAAAAAGAGACTTACCTTGCCCAAATTAAAGTAAAATTTGGGGTGCATCCGGATGCTATCACACAGATTTTGCTTAAAAACTGCCATCTGGATGCAGCCTGAATTCAGCCAGGCTGACTTAATTCGCTCCAGTGTCCATTTTTCAAAGTCGGAAGTGTTCGGACTTAGAAAAATGGCCGTTGGAGTGAGTTAAGTCAGCCTGGTTGAATTCAGGCTGCATCCAGATAGCGGTTTTGGGGGCAAAATCCATGTGACAGCATCTGGATGCGGCCCAAATTTTACTTCAATTTGGGCGAGGTCTCTTTTTAATTCAGCGTAACTGTAGTGTGATAATCTCCTAAGAGTAGCTTAGAAACACAGTTCACTCTCTTCCATCTGTGCCATATTCACCTTGCCACTAGAACTAATTAACAACAGCTAGCACATTTAAAAGATTATTAATCTTTTCTATAATCGATGTCAATATTAACTGAACACGCTAGGGTTCATTATTAGAATTCAGCATCCTTGCCTAGCAGTTTTCAAAGAAGAAGAAATAAAGACTTGATCAGGCCACCTGTCTTGCAGATTGTTGTAAGTATTGTATTGTTTACTAATCAACAACTAAAGTGATTGATGTGTACTCCTATGTTAGTCTGAGTGCAGTAGAAATGCCACTAGTAAGGCACTATGAGGAAAGGGATTGCTATATTTTATCATTCTGGTAGCATCTACCCGCTATTACATTTTAGGGCAAATCCAATAAGACATGATACAAATGGTCTTTGTTCTACAAAAAAGAATCCCAATAAGATTTCGATAGCAGCAGTAATACATTAAATACAATAAAACTGACATACAGTAAAGTATATTGAAAAACCTTAGTGTGACTGAGAAAAAATGTTTCCATTTAAAATGGGTGACCAAAGTGTTTCTTTCCCAGTGTTGTTGGACTGCAACTAACAGCAGCCCTAGCTATTATAGCCAATGATGGACTATTGAAGTTGCATTCCAACATCATCTGGACGACTTCACTTTGCTCATCCTAATTCAAAAGGATTGCTGTCAATTATCGATTCAGTTTAATTTGAACACTTAATCTTGATTTGCTTCTTGCACATTTCACCACTGATAAATCCACTTGTTCTTGACAATATAGTGATATGTCATTTATCATGTCAATTTCACTCTAAGCAGGTACTGCACAGTTTATGATGTGTACATTTCTCCCTTAGGAAAAAAAATACTGTTATTTCTAGCAATCTAATAATAAAAGCCAACATATATGAGGGGATATCGTAAAGTAATATTTATCACCCAGAAGTTATGATGATATATTGATGAAATTTTGTCAGTGTCATCATTGGTCCCTAAGTGCATGATGTTCAGAAAATCAGCTTGTATCCTTTATTTTTGTTACAGGCTGTGCCAGAAGTGACTAAAAGTGTAAGATGGAGGAGATTGAGGCTTGCAGCGTGATAAAGTTCCTGCATTTGAAGGGTAATAGTGCCCAGCAAATTCATGATGAGATGATGGTAGTTTATGGCAAGGATTGCCCATCTTATATTATTGTGAGGTGGAAAAGGAATTTTCAAACTGGTCACATGTCCCTCACAGGTGAGCCAAAACCTGTAAGACCATCATTGACGGACAATGCAGCCACAGTGAAGAAAGTGGAGTGTTTAATCCTCGAAGATAGATGAGTAACCATCCAAATGATCATGAATGAAACTGATCTCAGTTATGGTAGTGTGTGGAAAATTATTCATGACAAACTGCACATGTCTAAGGGATCTGCACACTGGGTTCCACGTCTGTTAGCCCCTTTCCAAAAACAAATGCAGTGTGACCTTTCAAGACCGAAATTGACGCTGTTGAAACAGGATGAAGAGGATATTTTTGGTCATCTGGTAACCATGGATGAATCTTGGATCTATCAGTATGATCCAGAGACCAAAACCATGAGCATGGAGTGGAAGCATGCCAATTCGCCTCTCCACAAAAAGGCAAAGGTGCAAAAGTCAGCAGGGAAGGTCATGCTCTCAGTTTTTTGGGACTGTCATTCTCACAGATTACCTTGCAAAGGGACAAACCATCACTGGCACATACTACAGCAATCTTCTGGACATGTTGTGAGAGTCTGAAAAAGAAACGCCGCAGTATGCTCTCCAAAGGCATTCGTCTCCTACCTGACAATGCACCAGCTCACTCATCTCAAGTTGCAGTTAACAAAACAAGGGCATGTGGCTTTGAGATTTTGTAGCATCTGCCTTATTCTCCTGACCTCGCACCAAGTGACTTTTTCTTGTTCCCAGAAATGAAAAAAAAAATTGTTGCAGAGTCGCCGATTTGACAACAGAAATGACATAATTCACGAAGTGGAAGAGTGGTTTAAGGCGCAATCTGCAGACTTCTACAATAACAGTATTCAGAAGGTCAAGAAACACTGGGAAAATGTCTAAATCTGGATGGTGATTACATAGAGATAAGTTAACTACAAATCAAAACAAACTTTCTGTCAATTTTTTTTAAAGGTGATAGTTAAAACTTTACAATACCCCCCCCCCCTCATATGAGCATTCATAAGGAAGCAGCTTATGGATATATCTGCCTTTAACTAATGTAGAAAAGTAATGTATATAAACATTTTAAAGAAAGTTCAGTATACACAAATAACAATATTCTGCAATAAGGTATAAGTTGCTTCTACATATACACATGCACAAATATCCACACACTTCTTTCTCCATTAATAAACGGACACATACTTTAAAAAGCACAGAGATGTATCAGTAGCATGTTTATATACCACAGTAATCAACCAATAATGAGATAAATCTGAGATAGCTACTTCCTATGTTCTTTAATTTGTTATTGATTTCTGGCAGTCAGAAATTACTTCAAATGACAGCTACTCCAATAGTCTACAGCAGGGGTAGGCAACCTTTCCCCTTTAAGGGCCGAGGGACTTCAGCTCCCAGAAGCCTCAGCCATGTTGGCCAATATTCCCATGTTGGCCAATAGCTCCTAGGATTCTGGGAGTTGAAGTCCCTCGGCCCTTAAAGGGGAAAGGTTGCCTACCCCTGGTCTACAGTTTGGAATCCATGTGTGGTAGTTTGAATGGAATTCAGAACAAATAGATTTTTCTTTCTTTAAAGCACAGAGAAAATTTTGAACACTGAATTATCAGAAAAGTAGGTCTGTCTAGAAAAGCTCAGGTTGTTGAAAGAGTGAAAAGGGTGGGATTTTATTCTCTCTTTCCTGTTCTAATCCCTATTTCCCACTGCAGCTCCCCTATCAAAGGCTGCATCTACACTGCACAAATAATCCAGTTTGACACCACTTTAATTGCCATGACTCGACTCAATGCTATGGAATTCTGGGAACTGTAGTTTGTTGTGGCACCAGAGCTCTCTGACAGAGAAGGCTAAATGTCTCACAAAACTACAATTCCCAGAATTACATAGCACTGAGTCATGGAAGTTAAAGTGGTGTAAAACTGAATTATTTTTGCAGTGCGGATGCAGACAAAATGTGTGTGGCTCCCATGTAGCTATGAGTACAAGCTTCTGTTGTTACCATCCACATGTTTCTATTAATAATTATTACCCTCTACCTGAGCATAGGCAACTCTTTGGGTTACACCTCCCAGGATCCTACACTCAGCATGGTCACAAGCATGGTATATACATCTAGCATTTCTGTGGAAGCAGGCAGCTAATATAAACAAATTAGAGTTGGGCTGTTCAGTATTTAGTGAAATTTTACTGAACTAATTCCAGTGAGTCCTTGGTATTCACTGGCCTTTGGTTCCTGGCCCATCCATCCACACAGATATCAAAACCTATAGATGCTTAAGTTGCATTATATACAATGGCATAGTGAAATGAAGTCCCTTATATAAAACAGCAAAATCAAGGTTTGCTTTCTGGATTTAAAAAGAAAACATTTTCAAGCGTGGATGGTTAAATCCATGGATGCAGAATTTGTGGTTACGCTGTGCAAATCAACAATATTGAGTACTGTTCATCACCTTTTGGCTGCTAGCCCAAACAATCAGACAGAATATTCATACCTTTTGCCACTACATAGTGTTTTACAGGATCCAGATTAATTTTATCCATGAACATTTATCTATGCTGCTTACAGTCAGTACTGATATTCTAATGGGACTGGTATACATATTTATTTGTTTTCAATGGTTGCATTCGAAGCAATCAAACTATCATATTCAGAGGGAGATGACATCAGAAGCTCCCTTGTTCAACTCTCCATTCATCCCATTCCATTCTTGCACAAGATTCTGGGGCAAGTGGTGACCTCCCAGTTCCAGGTGTTTCTGGATGAAACAGATTATTTAGATCCATTTCAATCTGGCTTCAGACCTAGCTATGACATGAAAACAGCTTTGGTCACCTTGGTGGATGACCTACACAAGGAACTGGACAGGGGGAGTATGTCCATGTTGGTTCTGCTAGACTTCTCAGTGGCTTTCGATACCATCAACCATGGTATCCTTCTGAGCTGCCTTTCTGGGATGGGACTTCGGGGCAATGTTATGCAGGGGTTCCAGTCTTTCCTGGAGAGGCGGCCCAAAAGATGATGTTGGAGGACTCCTGTTCAACCCCCTGGCTGTTGGCCTGTGGGGTCCCTCGAGGTTCTGTTCTGTCCCCCATGCTATTTAACATCTATATGAAGCCACTGGTAGAGGTCATCCAGAGTTTTGGGATATGGTGTCATCAGTATGCAGGTGACACCCAATTCTATCTCTCCTTTCCATCTGATTCCAAGGAAGCTGGATCAGTGTCTGATGTCTGTAATGCACCGGATGAGGGCAAACAAATTGAAACTTAATCCAGACAAGACAGAGGTGCTCCTAGTCAGTCATAAGGCAGGTCAGGGAATAGGGATTCAGCCTGTGATGGATGGAGTTACACTCCCCCTGAAGTGTAAGTCAGGTTCGCAGCTTGGGTGTGCTCCTGGACTCCACTCTGAGCCTGGACAGTTAAAACTAGTGTGCCAGCTGAGCTTATTCCTTGAGAAGTCAGATCTGGCTATGGTGACACATGCCTTGATTACATCCCATTTGGACTATTGTAATGTGCTCTGCATGAGGATGCCCTTGGAAACTGCAGCGAGTACAAAATGCTGCAGCCTGGCTGTACACTAGGGCTAGCTACAGGGATCGTGTCACTCGCTGAAACAGCTGCACTGGCTACCAATCCATTTCTGGGCAGAATTCAAGGGTGTTGGTTTTGACCTTTAAAACCCTAAACAGCTTGGGTCCAGACTATCTGAAGGACCATATCTCCCTATACAAGCCAGCCCAAGTGCTAAGATCAACAGGAGAAGGATTTCTGTTTTAACTGGAGGAAGAACTTGAGATTTTTTGCCTCCAAAGGGAAACACTCTACTAAATACCTTATGACCCAATGTGACTGTGTGGTTGAGGCACGCAGTCATGAGCATTACAACAGTCTTTAATATAATCAGGTCACCTATTTTACTCCTGCACTGTCCTGAGATCTCATTAAATAGAATGGGATTTAAGCATTTTAATAAATAAAAAAATTAAAAATATTGAGAATTCTGCATACAAAATGACCCTTCAATTACAGGCTATCTTTTCTTTTACAAAAAAAGAAAAAAAGAAAAAAGAACTGATCACAGAAATCAACTACTGCTCAGTCTGTTTTGTGGTACAACTGTGAGTCATAAGATGCATTATGCATTTGACATCTAGCATTTCTGTGGTAGCAAGCAGCTAATATAAACAAATTAGATGGAAGATGCAGTCTCCAGTGTGTCAACACATTTCTCTTGCAGCAAGCTAATAAAGCACTCCTGCTTCCAACATCAGCCTAATCACACAAAAGCAGGAAGACCTGTGGAAGAGGGAAGCCAGAGCTGAAGCCCATCTAGAATGAACTGAAACCCACAAATCCCATTTTGGCTTAGGTTAAATTTACTGACTAAGGACGTTTTCACACAGGCGGCTCTAAAGCCGCCTGGAAGCCCCCTGGAAGCCATCAGGAGTCATTCCGGCGGCGAAAACAGCAGCCGCCGGAATGACTCCTGATTGCCTCCGGCAGAAGCGCCTGTAATTCCTTTTTAAAAAAGGAATTAAAAAGATGGGGCTAAAGCCGGCTAGCGGCAGGGATGGCGCAGGGATTGCGCAAGATGGGGCGGGGCTTGCTGCGACGTCGTATGAACACGACGAGCAAGACCCCGGAGTGAGGTAGGGATGGCGCAGGGATGGCGAAGGATGAGGAGGGGCTTGCTGCGACGTCGTGTGAACTTTTCCTGCACAGAGCCGGAGTGGGGCCGGATGGAGGTAGGAATGACTCCCTTTTTTGCCCCGTGTGAAAACGTCCTGAGGCAATGCTCCTTAACACTAAAAGGGACGATTCACACAACCACTTCAAGTGTACATGTTGTAAACCTTTTGCCATAGACACAAACAGGAATGAATACAAGACAAGAGATAATGGTTTCTCTTATTGCTAGACTGAAACAAGCATTTGATCTTTAGAGAGAGAAAGTGCAGAACTTTTTCTGCCCTACAAATTCTGGAATCCTCAAGCCAGCAGGGGCACTGCCTAAAAGGGCTGTTTAATGAATGAAACACATATCCTAACTTTAAAAAATAAAGTCTGGTGTCTGTAATGCACTTTGAATAGAAATCAAGTTACTGCTCATCCTGTTTCACAATACACCTGTGAATCATAAGGCCCATAATGCATTTGACACCAAGCTTTTCTGTAGAAAAGGACATGGTAACTGTAGAAGAGAGAGTGGAAGACATGCAGCTGGGGGATTCTGGGAAGTGTAGTCAAAACCTGATTGAGCTCTGAAAGTTTGGCATAGAGTAAGAAAAATGAACCCCAGTGTTGCGTGGTGCTGGGTTTTGAAGTTTTAAGGTAATGTATATAGGGTTTTTAAGGTTTTTTGGGGGGGTATTTTAGTAATTTTAACTGTTTCAATATGTACTGTTTTAAGCACTTTTATCTTTTTGAGTGCATTTTATTCTTTTAATGAGTGATGTTTTAATATTGTACTAGTTGAATTCTATTTTAATGTTCACTTTTTTATGTTTTTAATTATCTTGGGGTTTTTTAATTTGTAAGCCACGTAATGGACGTTTTCACACAGGGCTTTAGGAGGACGCAATCCTACCTCCGACCGGCCCCACTCCGGCTCCATTTCCAGCTTGTTCACACGCACGCCGCAGCAAACCCCGCCCCTTCCGGTGCCATCCCTGCGTCCGTCCGGCTTCTTGCTCCATGTGTTCAAACGCACGGAGCAGTAAATCCGGCCTCACTCCGGCCGAAACAGCACTAACTCCGGCATCAGCGGCGGAAAGGTAATTCCGATTTTCAAAAGGAATTAGGCTGCCGCCGCCGGAGCCATTCCGGAATGAGCGGCACGAGCCATTCCGGAAAGGCTCCAGGCGGCTTTGGGGACCTTAGTGCGAAAACGCCCTGTGTCCCAATGTTGGGGGGAAAGCAGGATATAAACAAAAACTAATAATAATGATATAAAAGAGTAGGAAATAATTTGAATAGGCTAAGAGCATAATAAACAGTTTGAAAAGTTGAACAAGACAATTAACATCAATTAAAACAACTTAAAAAAATTAAAACCACAACGTGTATGCAGATTTGGATAAAATCAATTTCTTCTACCACTGATTTTAAAGCACTGGTAGGCAACCAGCAGCTGTTCAGATGTTTTTGAATTCTAAGTCCCTCCAGTCCCAGCCAGCACAAACAATGTTCAAGGCTAATGAAAATTATAAACCAGACACATCTAAAGCCCCACAGGCTCCTCACTGCCAGCTTAGAGGTAAAGTTTGCCACTAGTAATTAAGTAAGGGAAAATGTCAAATTAAAAAACAACAACCTATATTTATTCATTTATTTGTACATTACTACGAATCCCAAAACATTCTGAAACAGAGAACTTCCAGCTTTTTGTGTTTCAATCACCGGCTAAATTTGATTATAAAATTGGTTTACATGCCATTTACAATAATCTAGTTTACATTCTTATTATAAATTACTCTATCCTAACAACATTTTGAAGATGGGAGATTACAACAAGGCCAGCTGAAGCACAAAACACTTCATCATGGTGGCTTCCTTATCAGTGGGTCAATGAGTCCATTGTCTGTTTTAGCCTTAGCTTCAAAAGAGTTACCCATGGTTATGAACCTATTTTGAAACTACGGTTCAGGATCTTTGATTGTTGTTAACTACCCTTGAGTCAACTCATGACAACTCTGTGAATGATAAGTCTTCTGATGCTTCATTTTTCCTGACAATGTGACCAAAGTACAACAGCCTCAATTTAGGGCCTAAGCAGACGGCGCAAAGCGCTGTCTTCACGGCAAGGAAGGGGAGGGGCAGCCACACGCTGGACGCCCCAACCCCTTCCCGAAGACGTCGTCGGAGCAGCTGGCCCTCCACACAGCCAGCGCTCCGAGGATGCCTTTCCGCTGCAGTGTCTGCACACGCTGCAGCGGAAGAGGTGCTGAAGGTGTGCCGGCAGCCTTTTGCGGCGCACCTTCGGCAATATGTGGAAGGAGCGATATTTTAGTGCTCCTTCCTGGGGCGGCGAAGCTGCACCGCGGGGCCGAGGAATGCGGATGCCTCAGCCCCGATCCGCAGCTTCCTGGGGCGGCCCCGTGCCGCCCGTCTGCTGAGCCAATTAGTCTTGGTTTCCCAAGAGAATTCAGGCCTGATCTGTTCTATAACACATTTGCTTGTCTCTTTGGTCATCCACGGTATTGTCAGTACTTTTCTCCAGGACCACAACTCAAATGAGTTGATTTTCTTCCCCTATCTCCTTCTTCACTGTCCAACTCTCACATCCATACATGGTAATGGGGAATACAATGGTACTTTGGACAATCCTCACTTTAGCATTCAGATCTTTGATAGCTCCCTTAAAACCTGGATCCACCAACAACAACGTGGAAGCCACTAACATTCACTGCCTCACTATATAATATAAGTATATACTTTTTCTCTTGGTCATATCAATCCCCTGCTAGAAAATAAAATAACTATAGTTTTTTTATGTATGGGGAAAATAAAATAACTCTATAGTTTTTTATGTATGCTACACATGTCCAGAGACCAATGGCCACACTGGGACCCCAAATGAGTATTACTGCATTTAAAAAAGAACAGCACATGGAATAGCTCTTCCTAATATATACTAATTCAAATTGCAAGTAAGGATTTGAATATTTCCCCAATAAAACAGAAAGGTATTAGCTAGGGCTGACCCTAACATTAGTTAGACTGAAGTGTCTGTCTCAGTCATTAGTTTTAGGACAGAGCTGCAGGAAAAAGAGGACAAAACATCCATATCTATAATAGTTGTGTGGAAGAGGGAATTTCAATATATGCTGAAATTACTCTTTTTTTTTAACAGAACTATTAAATTAGATTTTGAAGTTTCATAAAAGAGCAGTGATTTGTTATTTGCTTTGTTTTTAATGTATTTTTACTGCCAGGAATAAAGAGAGGTGTTTGTTGGATTTTCTGTTTTGTGTCCCAAAATAATTTGGCTGGCTTTCAATATTATGCACCTCAACTTAGGTGGGAGATGGGTGCCATTTGCTGTTCTGCCTCTCGTGGTAAAATGTCTTGAACTGGCCCTGGTTTAAGAATAACACAAGTCTCTAATGTACTTGCTCCACAAGCTGGAAACTCTTTTGGAGGGAAGCATTCCACCAAGATGCACATCCATAAGATGTTCAAGCCAAGAAGCAATTAGGAGTGAGGACCAGAGCACACCCTTCCAAAAAAACAAGGAGTGAGGTTTTCACATCAGGTAGCAGAGGCTGGAAGGTGGCATCAAAGTATTGGATAGAGCTATGTGTCTGGTGCCCTGCCCTTTGCTCCTCTATCTAGCCTGTTGCCACTGGGGATGCTGGGCAATGCTGTCCCAGTGCTAGTGTTGAAGAAGTTATTCCACAGCCAGTTATAGTTGCCATGGAATGGAAAGATACACAATTATTTTTTTGCCTCAGATTAAAAAAAAATGTTTTCAGCCAACCCTGGTGAGTACAGCAAGTGAGATACATAAACAGGGGAAATTCTGCCCAAAGCCCCTGTTGTGCTGTGGCTATGTAAGAGATGTGTTAAAAACTGGTTGTCATATAATGAGTGGATAATCAGAATATAGAGCTGGACCTATTTTTGGGTGACCTGAAATAGATTAGCAAAGGCATCTGACTCTCAGCAGTTTAGTAGTGGGAACAATAAAATGACTGTAAAATGACACATTGAAACATTTGCTGGAAAACAGTTAGCTCAATTCACTTCTAGAAGTCAAAACAAATTGCTAGCTCAGAATTCTTTAACTGTAAGTATGGGGGAATACAGACCGGCCAAAAGGGCCAGCGTAGGGGTAGAGTCGGGGTGTGGTGGCTGCACGCTGGCTGCCCCGACTCTGCCCCAATGCCACCATCATGCTGTGTGCCCCACCGCACATTGGGTAGCGTCAGGGCACTCCCTTGGTGCAGCGTTCATACATGTTGCGTCAAAGGAGCACAGAAAAGCCATTGCAGCAGTGGCAAGGGCAGCTTTTTGATGCTCTAAAAAGTAGTGCCATTAGCCAGCTCTTTTTTGAGTGGCAAAGTGCCAGATAGGCGCCGTGGCGTGGGGTCAGCATGGCCCCAATCTGGCAAGGAAAGGGGCAATGGGATGCCACCCCTTCGGGGCTGTCTGTACAGCCCCTATGTCTCTCTTTTCATCTGGTGGGTTGTGAAGGTGCATTTGAAAATAATGCAGATGGCTTTAATTGTAACTGGTCTGACCAGAAACTATATGGTATAACATCAGAAATAATGGAATTATTAAGGGAGGAAAATTACCATTTGATTTCTAGAATATACAAAGTGTTACTAAACTGGAATACTGAAAGTGAGAAAGTGAAAGAAATAATGGTCAGGTGGTCTCAGGATTTGGGTAGCCCTATCCAGCTTGAAGACTGGGAAAAGATGTGGTCAAAAAACCTAAAATATTCTTTAAGTTACAACTTGAGAGAATTTTTTTATAAATTCCAATATTGTTGGTATTTAACACCTGCCAGCTTATCTAAAATCAATAAGGCTTTGAGTAATAAATGTTGGAAGTGTATGGAGGAGCGGGGGATGTTCTTCCACATGTGGTGGGTGTGTAGAAAAACCCAAAATTATTGGTCACAGATACACCAGGAGGTTAAAAAATATTAAAAATTAATATAAAAAAGATCCAAAGATGTATCTTTTGAGCATGGTGGACAAAACATGGGAAAATAAATATGGAAGAATATTGTATCTCATGATACATTAGCCATCGTATGTTTGCAGTGTGGTCCCTCGTGTCTCTTCCTTTCCTGAACCTTGCTTGGACCTCTGGGATTTCTCTCTCCATGTATGGTTGGAGTCTATGTTGCAGAATTTTGAGCACAATTTTGCTTGCATGGGAGATCACTGCTATGGTTCTATAGTTGCTGCAGTCTCTTGTATATCCTTTTTTGTGGATGGGGATGTATATTGATTGCTTCCAATCTGTTGGCCATCATTTTGTTTTCCATATCTGTTGACATATGTTGGTTAGCACTAGAGTTGACTCTGTCAATGTGGATTGCAGCAGTTCAATTGGAATATCATCTGTTCCTGGTGATTTGTTTTTTGCCATTTCTCTTATTGAAGTTTCCACCTTGCTTTTTAGAATTTGGAGTTCATCTTCATATGGCTCTTCATTCCATGTGTCCTTCATTTTGTCATCTCTTTTGTATAATTCTTCTGTGTATTGCATCCAACGTCTTTTTATTCCTTCTTGGTCTTGAATTATGTTGTTTTAATCGTCCCATTCCTTGGTTTGAATTTTCCTTTGATTTCCTTTGATCTTGTGAAATAAATCTCTTGTTCTTCCCTTTTTGTTGTTGTCTTCTATTTCTCTGCTGTTGTTGTTGTCAAGTGCTCTCAAGTCAACTTGGATTTCTGGTGACCCTGTAAATGAGGCACCTCCAAGACTCCCAGTCCTCAATGGACCTGCTCAGTTCTTGCAGACCTAGGTCTATGTTCTTTTTGATTGAGTCTATCCATCTGGTGTGTGGTCCTCCTCTCTTTTTACTGCCCTCTGTCTTTCCAAGCATTATCATCTTTTCTAGTGAGTCAAGACTTCTCATAATAAGGTCAGGGTGTGACAGCCTCAATTTAATCATCTTGGCTCCTAGGAAAAGTTCAGATCCAATTTGCTCTTGTACCTGTTTGTTTGTTTTTTTAGCCATCCACAGTACCCACAGAACTCTTTTCCAACAGCACATCTCAAATTAGTTGACTGACTTTCTATCATCTTTCTTCATCGTCTAGTTCTCACACCCATACATAGTGATGGGAAATACTATGGCATGAACAATCCTCACTTTTGACTCAGAATTGTAACTAGTGTGTGTGTGTGTGTGTGTGTGTTGATCCTCATCACTTGGCAATTCTGCAACAGGGAGACCAGGCTGCTGTGGAAGCCAATGGCTACATTAGCTGAGGTCAGTGCCCACTTCCACTCCGACCATCTCCCAGTTTCATGTTCCTCTGTACCTAAGATCCCCAAAGGCTTTCTTTCCTTATCATCATCATCATCCCAGTCTCTAACAAGAAATGCAAATTCCACCAAAGTCATAGATGCACAAATTATTATTTAAAGCCACATATTAACAAATTAATCTCATTTGGATAATACATTGATCATTATGATCTGTTCTAATCCGTGATCTAGATTTTCTTGCTACAGTCTTTCAGTCTTTGTTTCAGAGCTTTGCAAAGTCACTATGACCATCAGTGTGCTCTCTTTTTATAGGTCTGTCCTTTCTTTTTAGATACAAGAGTGTCACTATCCAGGTTATTCTCTTCTCTCTCTGCCACACACACACACACACACACACACACACACAGAAATCCAACCCATTTCCCTCAATCTGATGCCTTCATAAATGTTTTGCATTACAATTCCCACTGGCTGTGCTGACTGGGGATGATGGAAGTTGTCACCTAACATATCTAAAAAGCTCTCAGTTGCATGTTATGGTATCCACTAATGAGACAGCTCACAGATTTTATTCTTAAAATTAATTTTGCATTAACATTATTTAGCCTATTGCCCTTTCCACTCAGATCTTGCTAACATTGTACACATAGCAATTAAGGCATGACATTTATATTTTACAACTAGAATCAGTCTGTATATTGGGAACTGCTGTTGAAATGGGCTACAAATAATGTATAAAAAGAGGTTTAGAAAAACAAGTAAGTTCCCATCCAAAACAAAGAAAAGCTTATTAGGAAACAAATCTCTGGGGTTTCAAATAAATTAGTTTGTTAAGCTTTTTTTAGAAAAATGAAACACGGTGATTCACTAATTCATTCTGAGAAAGAAAGAACTAGCAAGGAACCTTATTATTAGCAGAGCCACACATATCAATACATTTCTGTATATGAACATTGATATATCAGCTTTATACATCAGAACAGTCTTTTAAAATCTAAAATTTGATTTATTATGATGACTATCCGCCAGAGCGAGATGATCCAAAAGGTCATGGAAGATACTGGAAATGGCAAACCACAGTCTCTTAGCACAATTCTTAATTAAGAACCAGACAATCCCTGTCCCCTTTGATGACAGTTTTATATTTGAATGTGGCCCACTTTATCAAAAATAGTCTATTTGTAAAAAAAATTAAAAATTAAAAGATGAAATCAAGCCCAACTTGGTAATACGAAAGACCTAATATCAGCTCCTTAGTGATCCATTGTGGTGTAATTTAATGCTGTGGGCTACTAAACCAAGGGAAAGCTTGATGTTGCTTCTTCACTGTAATGTTTCCCACTCCTCATTTTCTTTGGCTTCATTTCTAAAGTGAAGGATCCCAGTGTTCAAACTAGCTTAAATATCTAAACTAGAAAGATCTCCCCTCAAATCTTAGACAGGGAGGAGTGATTGGCAATTGACAGCCACTCTCCATATGCTCAGAGGAACTCTTATTACTGCACACATTCTGCGCTGAGCCTTATCTTAACAGTGGAAACAGCTTCCAGGGCAGGGTGACCAGTTGTCCCCCTTTTCCAGGACACATACTATATTTCTGTCTTCTGTCCAGGAGGAATTCCAAAACGTCCTCTATTTTGAGCGTGACTTGGGCTGAATCCACACTGTAGAAATAATCTGGTTTGACACTACTTTAACTGCCATGGCTCAATAATATGGAATTCTGGGAATTGTAGTTTGTTGTGGCACCAGCGCTTTGCTTTCCACCATTGAGATAAGGCTTAGTGCTGAATGTGTGCAGTAATAAGAGTTCCTCTGTATAATATATGCAAAGTGGCTGTTGCCTCTCCCTGTCTGAGATTTGGAAGGAGATCTTTCTGGTTTGGATAGCAGTTTTGTGAGACATTTAGCCTTTATGTCAGAAAGCACTGGTGCCACAATAAGCTACAATTCCCAGAATTCCTTAGCATTGAACCACAGCAGTTAAAGTGGTCTCAAACTGGGTTATTTCTGCAGTGTGTTTTGGACCATTATTATTATTATTATTATTATTCCAAAACATACTGCAGAATGAATAAATAAATAAATAAATAAATATTATTATTCCATCCAGCAAAATGACTGCAGAAATAACAACAATATAATTTGTTTCACCCAGCAGCAATTGTATGTGTGTGTGTGTGTGTGTGTGTGTATAGTGTATATAATGATGATGATGATAATAATAATGCATCTGAGGAAGTAGACTGAAGTCTAGGAAAGCTCATGCTGCCAATTTCATTCTTCCAGTGAGTCTCAAAGGTGCTACAAAATCTATCTACATACTGATTCTACAGACTAACACAGCTAATATCTTTGAATTCTATTATTATTATTGTTATTTGTAGCCCACCCATCCCCACTGAAAATTGGGATTCAAAGTGGCTTACAGTCTAAAAGCACAGCAGAATCTTTCTTTCTTTGTATGTATAAATCGGAAACGTAGCCTAAGGAAGTAATCAATTTTGTTGTTGTACAAATGTTTGTATGCTTGTTGCTGTTATGAAGTTTAGTAGTGTGTTTGTTATGTATTTTGATTTTAATTAATAAAATTTTAATTAAAAAAAGCACAGCAGAATGAAAAACCTCCAAGAGTGGCAATTAAAAATGGATTTAAAACTACATTCTACATTACCTTACTTATTACATTACATTATTACAGCAGGTCATTTGTTAAAAAATAGCATACATTAAAAAAAAAAAAAGAGAGAGAGAGAAAAGATATAGGGTCGCCACGAGTCAAGAAAAGACCTGAAGGCACACAAGAAGAAGAAGAAGAAGAGCAACAACAAGAAGAAAGCTGTCCTAAGCCCTTTTGCTGTGAGTGTCCCTGGGAATTTGGGTGGAAAGCAGACCTCCTCCATCTCCCTCTTGCTCTCTCCTTCTTACCTGGGCTGAGATGATGATGAAGAAGAAGAAGGATGGAGCCCAAATTCCTTGGCTTTTGCAGCCCACTCCCAGGTAAGCTCCGGAGGGAGACTAGCCAGGGTCCAGCTTTAGCCACACATACATCCAGCAAATCCCCTCCCTTCCTTCCTTCCTTCCTTCCTTCCTTCCCTGTCCTGGACACAAGAAGACCACCTTCTAGGCGGAGCTTTGTACTACTGGGCTCAATAATAAGAATGCCGCCTTGCCTTCCCGCCTCTTTTCTCCCGCAATCAAGTCTTCTTCTTGGGTGCCTTTTTGGAGATGGGAGGGGAGCTGGCCAAAGGCTGGCAAGGGAAGGAGGCTTTAGCCACCCCTCAGCTCAGGTCTTCCATCTCCTCCAATGGCATTGAGAAAAGTTGTTTCCCTTCTCCTCTCTTCCACTTTTATTGGGTTGCCTATATAGTTTGTTGTGGTGGTTGTTGTTCATCCCATCTGAGCTTGGAAGTTAAGCAGGTATAATATTTTATATATATTATATATATATCAATATATATATATATCAACAACAATAACAACAAAAACAACTATAGACAACCCAAATAATAATAATAATAATAATAATAATAATAATAGCATCTCCAAAAAGGCAGGAAGGCAAGGCTGCATTCTTATTATATATATATATATATATATATATATATATATATATATGGGGTTATATAATATCTATAGATAGATAGATTCTAGAGTATTCTCTAGACTCTGCCTAGAAGGTGGTCTGATCTTGGAAGCTAAGCAGACATAATATTGTATAATATAATATTATACCTGCTTAGCTTCCAAGATCAGATGGGATCAACAACAACTATAGACAATATCATATATTATATTATACCTGCTTAGCTTCCAAGATCAGACCACCTTCAAGGTGGGGCTTAGAGAATACTCTAGAATCTATCTATCTATCTATCTCTGTCTATCTAATATATGTGTGTGTGTGTGTGTGTATATATATATATATATATATATATATATATATATATATAGTATTTGGAATTGGATGGGAGACCACCAAGGAATACCAGTTGCTGTAGATTGTATTTCAGAGGAAGGAAACAGCAAAACCACCTCAAAGTATGCCATGCCTAAGGAAAACCCTATGAAACTTGTGGGGTCGCCATACAACATACACACCCGAAGACTGTCTTTTTCCACTAGGCTGCTAATGCTAATGCTTAAAGTTCTTCGACTAATGCTACCCATACATTTTGTTTAATGTTTTTGTTTCTTGTGCATTTTGTGAAGTGTTACTGTTTCCAACTTACGGCCAGCCTTAGGCGAACTGAACATGGGGGTTTCTTGGCATTATTTGATCAAAGTTTGCCCTTGCCTTGCCATGAGGCTGAGACAGTGTGACTCGCACCAAGGTCACCCAATGGGTCTCATGACTAAGTGAGGAATTGAACCCAGGTCTCCAGAGTCGTGAGAGACAGTATGGTGTAGTGCAGGGGTAGGCAACCTGTCCCCTTTAAGGGCTGAGGGACTTCAGCTCCCAAAATCCCAGAAGCTATTGGCCAACATGGGACTATTGGCCAACATGGCTGAGGCTTCTGGGAGCTGAAGTCCCTCAGCCCTTAAAGGGGACAGGTTGCCTACCCCTGGTGTAGTGGTTTGAGTGTTGGACTATGACTGGAGAACAGGGTTTGAATCCCAGCTTGGCCATAGAAACCCACTGGGTGACCTTGGGCAAGTCACACACTCTCAGCCTCAGGGGAAGGCAATGGCAAACCTTCTCTGAACAAACCTTGCCAAGAAAACCCCATGATAGGTTTGCCTTAGGGTCCCCATAAATCAGAAACAACTTGAAGGCACACAACAACAATTTCAGAGTTGTGGTCCAACACTCAGATCACTACACCAAACTGGCTCTCTGATCCCACCATATTTCCTTTCAATCTACACTCACATACATTGAATCAGAATTGGCCCAAGATATTTTGTTGCCTGAGGCAACATGGTGCTCATCCTGTTCCCTAAGCCAGCCAGGTTATTAAGGTACATGATGCAGAAACTCTCACAACAAGCATCTTTCTCCAAATTTAGCAGTAAAAATACAGTAGTAGATGAAATAGCCAGCAATTTGCTGTCTTTAAATGACACTGTAAATTTGCTGTCAGAAGCAACCATCTCATGTCTAATCTGCACTGCAGAAATAATGCAGCTTGACACTGCTTTTAACTGCCATGACTCAATGCTATGGAATTCTGGGATTTGTAGTTTTGTTAAATATTTAGCCTTCTCTGTCAGCGAGCTCTAGTGCCACAACAAACAACAAATCCCAGGAGTCCATAGGATGGAGCCATGACAGTTAAAGCGGTGTCAAACTGCATTAATTCTGCAGTGTGCAGATCAGACCTTACTGTCTGTTGCAGATACTTAGGCTTCAACCAGTGGCAGCTGATGGCTGTAATATCTGCGAGGAAGAGTATTCACACTGGGGATTACTCTGAAATTTAAGGAGCTATCCAAAGTGCTGAACACTGTTCCTAAAATATTGTCCAGAACCTCCGATTCCTTAAAATCTCAAAAATTTGAGAAGGTTCACTGCTGCACTACATTGAGCCATCAGCTGCCACCGTTGCTACCAGCACAACTACAATTCTGACTTAAGAATTGTTTTTGATTTTTGTTTTGAGACCAAGATATCTAAAAGACAGCCTCCTTACTTATGGATCTGCATGTAACTTACAGCCACTGCTGAAAGCCCTGTAACTTATCCTACCACCTAGAACAGGGGTCCCCAGACTTTTTGATCTGGGGGACGGTTCGCTGCCCCCAGAAGTTCTGGGGGGCGGAGGCGCACTACTCCAGATGCCATTTTGTTTTGCAAAATGGCATTCGGAGTCGTGCGCATGCGCAACGCCGGGTGCATGCGCACGACTCTGAACGCCATTTTGGAAGACAAAATGGCATCCAGCGGCAGGTGCAAGCGGCGTCGTGAGTGGCGCGGCCGGCGGCGGCAGGCCGGTAGGAAGGCCTCGGTGGGCCAGATCCGGCCCGCGGGCAGTAGTTTGGGGACCCCTGACCTAGACGTACTATACTGATGGAATCTCAAAACAAGACCTTTTAAATAGCAGGGGCCTGATTGAGGAACTCCCTTCCAAGACTGTGAGACTGATTTCTTCCTTGCTATAATAAATATTTATTTGTGTCCCACGTCTCTATATAATACAACTGGGGTGGCTCCCACTAATGCTTTGATTTAAATGGCCAGTAAAGGCTGCCTAAATACCTTAAAGGCAGCAGATCCTATCTGATCTTGGAAGCTAAGCAGGGTCACCCCTGCTTAGTACTTGGATGGGAGACCACCAATGAATACCAGGTGCTGTAGGATATGTTTCAGACTGAGGAAAGAACTGGCAAAACAACCTCTGAGTATCCCTTGCCTAAGAAAACCTTATGAAATTAATGTGGTCACCATAAACCAACCTGAAGGCACATATACAGCCAAAGACTGTCTTGTTCCATCAGGTTTCTAATGCTTAAAGTTCCCCCACTAATGCTACCCATAAATTTTATTTAATGTATTTTGTTTCTTCTGCATTTTGTGGTTTTATATTTGCATTGTACATTGCGCTGAGTGCCTTCTTGACAGAAGGTGTGCTTTTTCATCAGTGCAATAAAAAAATATCCCAATAGCCTTAGGAATATTACATTGGCAATATGAAGTTCATTATATGGAACTCAACAACAGAGTGGGTAAATAAATGGATACAGCTTATTCTTTACTGGAATCAGTCTTGTGAATAAATTAAGATTAGAGAGCAGCTTGCTTGTTGTAATTTCCTGTTGTATTTGTCATAAACTTTGGGGGAGAGGAGTAATTCAATGTTGTTTAAACATATCCTGATGTCTACAATGTTCTACTCAACTACCTGCACTCTCTCTAGTAATTAGAAGGAGATGGTGGAAGGATTAGAAAAATATTACAGTACAGTAGTTACTAGGCTGAGACTGAGAAGGAGGAACGTGAACATTTTTATATTATGTTAGTTGGTCTGACATGAAAAAGCCTGGGGTGCTATTGGAATCCATGCTTTTTGCTTTGAGGAATCTATGATTTTGCCATCTGCTCCTAGAATCTAATTAATGAACTAGATATGTTCCTGGGCATTACTTCCTTAACAATTTGGGAGTCGGGGCAGAAATAACTTGGAAAGAATAAGAATAGGTTCCTACAACACAAAAAAGAGCAGCAGCTCAATGTTTCAGAAAACCTTTTGTTTAAAACTCACAATATGTACATCTGAAATGAAACAACTAGGAAAAGAAAGACTTTTTCTTTCACTAGCCTCAATTTTCTGATTTTCATTTCAGTGGTCAAACTTCAAGTTCTATGCTTTCTTTATTACCTGTTTTCTTTATGTAGTTATTGAAATGAAGAGATGGAGAACTAGAGTGCTGACAATTAAATTTAACCATAGGCAATAAGTTTTTTTAAAGACTTCTGAAAAATAAGAGACATGTAGCAGATTCTAAATTTTGTAATATTGCACTTGATTTTTTAAAAATATGACACGAGTGCATGCATACCTAGGATATATATTAGTTTTCTTCTCATTCATGTTTCAAAAAAGAGGATTAACTCAACAATATTATATGAAGTTGAAGAAGAGACTGAAGGAAAAATATTATATAAAGATTAAAAGAACAAAGAACCAATTACAATATTAGTTTTGATTTGGTTCTTCCATCTTTTGTCATCCTGATTTTCCAGGAAAATTAATCACCTTTAAAAATGTTTACAGTGATATAAGAAACACTACATAGATTTGCTCCTTAAGATATAGCCTGCAGATTCAATAAACAAGGCAAGCTACACCATCTGGTGGCAAGTGAAGAATATTTTTGAAACTACAAATATGTTTAAATCCACAGTAGGCAGGTGTTTATTGCAACCGTTACAAAACATCGGAGATATTTGGGTTGGTATTAATAAAGGTACTGCCCAATTGTAGAATGTGCATTTTTTTCCTCTTTGTGGACTAACACTTTGCTATTGGTGTGCTTTAAGTAACATCAAAACCTTTTCATACTGAATTAGTGTGGTTATTGAAGCTTAATTATTGAATAGTAATCAATGTGTAAAGATTGTTTCTTTTTCCTGTGACATAGTAGAGATTTTATCAACAATACTTGCTTCCAACATTGAAATTAATTAAATCACAACCATCAGTTCTGAAATAAATCCATAAATGTGAGCTAAAAAGTATATTATAAACTAGACAATAATCATTAACTAGAAGGCAGAAAATACAGAAATTGGAATCCATTATAGATATACTGGATTGATCACATTCTGAACAGACTATTGCCATTCTTTGTATACATGAACAGCAATCTGAAAACCTAAGCAGGAGAAGCATTTAACTACTAGAATGCTTGTAAGGGATGGGTAGTTTTACAATCTCCTACCAGTTTCATATCAGTTACATCTAGATAATTTAATAGTTCTGGCAATAACTTTTAACATCTTGAATGGCCTTGCCTAAGAAAATCCTATAAAATTAATGGAGTTGCCATAAGGCTACAGGCAATTTGACAAAACAGACACAGAACTAAAGATGGTAGTGCACAAGGGGTATCGTAAAGTAATAATTATCATCCGGAAGTTATTATGGTATATTGATGAATTTTTGTCAGTGTCATCATCACCAAGTGACTTTTTCTTTCCCCAAAAATGAAAAATCCATTGCGGGGTCAGCAATGTAACAATACAGATGACAACATTCATGATGTGGAAGAATGGTTTAAGGCACAATCTACAATAATAGTAGGCAGACTTCTACAATAATAGTATTCAGAGGGTCAAGAAACGCTGGGAAAAATGTGTACTGGTAAATCTGGATGGTGACTACATAGAGATAAGTTAAGAACTACAAATCAAACTTTCTGTCAAATTTTTTTAAAGGTGATAATTAAAACTTTACGATACCCACTTGTACGTGCTGGCAACCTCAAGGCTGGACTTCTGCAATGCACTCTACATTGGGCTACCTTTGTACCAAGACCAGAAACTCCAACTGGTTCAGAATATGGCAGCCAGATTAATTATGAGTACATTCAGGAGTAGTCACATCACTCTGATCCTAAAATCTCTCCACTGGCTGCCAATTAGTTTCCAGGCAAAGTACAAAGTGTTGGTTATTACCTTTAAAGCTCTACATGGTTTGGGTCCAGGCTACCTACAGGATTGCTCCTCCCATACAATCCGCTCTGTACACTCAGTTCCTCTGGGAAATGTTTGCTCCAACTGGCCAGAATAAGACTGGCAATAATTTTCCAGAGGACCTTCTCATCTGCTGCCCCCAGACTGTTTGTTGAAATGACCTGCCAGAAGAGCTATGCTGACTGCATTTAAAACAGTATTAAAGGCATATCTCTTCTAGCAGGCCTACCCAGTCGATTTTAAATTATGACTTTTTAAGTTGTATATTCTAAGCGTGTGCTCTTACGACTGTATTTTAACAGCTTTATAGTTGGCTTTATATTTTACTTGCTGGTTTTATGTGGTATTTTAATTGCTGTACCCTACCTCAAGCCTTGCTGGAAAGAAATAAAGGCCTCCTCCCTTCACACTCATTTCATGACTGGTCCATGCATGGTTTTTGTTGTTTGTGCCATGACATGATAACACTTGGCAATGGATGAGACCTTTTCTCATAAGAGGTCAGAAAGGAAGAGAAGGGAGTCATGCTGCCCTCTGCCATTTCTTCCCATTTTGTGTAGATGAAACTGCTTTGACTTTTCAATTGTGCCAATTTTTTTCTGTTAAATGTGTGACTGTGTTTTGCCTTTTGTGTGGCAGTCATCTTGCATCCTCCAGCATACGTCTGCCATTGCCCTGGCATGCATGCTTGGGGGAAAAACCAAACTTACAGTAGTCACGCATTGTCTTGGTAGAAAGTTCCATAAAACTGTTAAACTGTGATGCTACAATGTTAAGGTGCTATAATATTATGTTACAGCTGCACAACAGAAAGGAGGTTTTAAAATTAAATTAAAAACGTGCCACAAAAGTTGTCTTTGCCACCCAAGCACCAGAAGTGGTGTGTAGATTCCCTGCACAGATCTCCTTGGAAATCTTTGAGAGTTCCCTCTCACCCACAAGCTGACCATATCCTACCCACAATCAATTCACTAATGGTGTTTTCATGAAAAGAAGCATAATGGGTGTTCTGCAGTACAAAAGGTTATTGTTTGGTAGCGAGAAAGAGATTAACAGATTATTTCCAGCATGAAAAAATCCACATTTGCAACAGGATGACACCAGGGCACCAACATTATGTGATAAGGCATAATCACTGGTGGCACCGATGCATGGCTATGACACCATAGCAAAATGGTGCAATAAGACGTTAAATTAACTCGGTAGGGAGACAGGAGAAGAAAGGGGAAAGCTTCCCTGTGGGCTTAGGCAAAAGCATACTGCTGCAACCTCTCCCAGCTTGTGTTTTCCTCATTAAATCTACATCTGATGTTACTTGGCCACAGGTGTCCTGATTTCCCTCTGTGAAAAGTTGGAGGGAATGTAAATGTAGATATGCAGGTCTCAGGTTGTTCCACCTTCTCTTCCAGCAGGACAATCAACTCACACTTACTGCAGTTATAGATCCACACATCTTCAGGCAAGGAAACAACCATCACATAGGTATGGCAGGTCATTACAGCCACACCCAAACCACCCGTTTTCTTGTCCTATTTAGGCAATGTCACAGCACTCTGGAGCACTCCCTCTCAAACGCCTCTGCTTTCCTCTCTCTGTTCTACCAGCTATTCCCAGTTTCACAGCTATTCCCAGTTTCAGAGACTGAAGGAGTAGTTATACAAGGTTGCTGGTGGCTATTTGTTCCATAATCAATGGAAGCACAACCCCCTGCCCCCCTTTGACTGTGGCACAAGAACACACAAGGTTACAAACAACTAGCTTTAACCCAAGATACAGGTTCATATTATTCATCAGTCCCACACAAAATGTCTGTTTTCCACTTTGTTATCCCAGTGCTTGTTTGCTAAGCTGCAGAGACTGAGGGAGTAGCTGTAAAGGATAAATGGCTCCTAGCCCCACCCCAGTCTTCATAAAGCAATACTTCATTGCAGAATCTTGAATATAAATGCTAGAGATTTGCAAAATTGACAACTCTCAAATTAGTTTGAAAGAGAGAAGAAACACCAAATTTAATTACAGAACATTATTTTTCTGAATAAGGAAAGTATGACAATTGGTGGTGGATGAGGGAGGTTGATTTCAAAGAAGGTCTTTAAGCTGCAATCACCACTTCATTCATGGAATTTACAGGGATTCAGAAATCATTGTCTGCTGTTAGTAACCTTCCCATGTTTTCATCGGACGTGTGTAATTTTCTTACCCTGGGAAAGACAAAATAGCTGTGTAATGCCTTTTGACTGATAATGCTAGGAGCAGTCTCTCCAGAAGCACTATGGCTAGTAAATACTGTACCTCTTCTCCCCTTGCATGTAAGAAGTCTGGTGCTTTTACAAAAGACTAATTACACAATTGTTATTAAGTGTAAATCATGAATGCTATTACTTCTTTAGAACCAGTAGGAGTCATTTTATTTTTCTAACTGCTACATTGCTAAACCTATTCTCAATTTTAAAAAATTACTGAAGGGGATTAAATGTTGAAAAAATTAGCATGATTGACACCCATGGAATGTAATGGCATTAAAAATTTTGTATATATCAAGATGTATAAACATTCATACGGGGTGGGGGAAGACATTTGAGCAATAATGCAGAACTTCAGCATTAAGACATCAGATCCTAAAAAGAGGAAGAGGTATATTCATCTTCTCTCAAACTGAACTGAAAAATCAAAAAACAATTTTATTGTTACCTTGGTACAAAAATACAGTACAATGTGATGAAACAAGGCATCCGCCAATAACATTCAGCAAATGAGATTTTCCACACAAAATACTTCAGAATGTTTGCTCTTTCATCAATAAAAGGCTTGAATAAGACAAATGCACGAATAGAAAAAGCTGTATTTCTGTCTAATTGCAACCGAAAAATAAAATTGTTTTGTATTCAACATTTTTCATGCTGTTCCTTGAACAAATAGGAAAGTAAGACTACTTAGTATTCATGGTAGAGTTATCAGTTCAGTTTAATTGTGTTGCTGAGGCCTAAGCACATGGTGCTAATCTGGAGTTAGAATACCTGATAGCTTCCATATGTTTCGAACTACAACTTTCATCAAGCATGCCCAACAGGATCTACTGTTAGGGATGATAGGGTTGCAATGGAAGACAGTGTGCAGGGTTGCCTATCTCTGATGCAGTACATATTGAAATGTAAAAACAAGATCATTGATCGCAATCCTATATATCATCATTGTAGATAATAGAAGAAATGATTGTATAAGACTAACATTATAAAGCAGATACCAGCCTTTTCTTAACATATAAAAAGGCCTAGGAAGAGTTAGGCCTTAACTACCACTGCAATGTTGATTTGCGGTGTGGTTAATGTTCAAGCAGTAGTTAGTTAATTTGTTTTTTAAAGCATTATTTCTCTTATAAATATGCATTTTAATGTAAACAAGAGGACATAATTGTTCATTTGACTCCACCATGTGAAAATCAGACAGTATTTGATCTAATAAATTGTCAGTAGGAAAAAGTGGTTTTTTTCAGTGCAGCTACAATTCCTTATCTGGAAAAAAATAGAAAAGAACAGAGCTACGAAAAGTTACTTTTAATACCACAAATCTCAGAAAGTGCCAACAAGAATGGGCAGTATTTGTGGTAGCTAAGGAACTCTGAGAATTATAATTTTAAAAAGTAACTTTTCTGAATTCTGGGAAGGATAACATTTTTATCTTATTTTGGATACTGAGCCTATATAAAACAGATCTTGGATGCATTACAATTCATCTCCAAGATGTTTTTTCTTGAAAGCATCACCTGTCAGCTTTTCTTGGGCTTCTTTCATACCCTGGATCACTGCAAAAAGAAGCATAAGAGATATTTGAATCAGTTCAGATAACATGATTGGCAGAACAGCAGCAGCATGGCTAGCTTTCATGAATTACTGAGGAAAATCCATATACATGATAATTTGTTGTATCTGCAAACACTGGTTTTTCCCCATTGTTTTTACCCTTTTTTCTTCCTATTTCTTAAATAAATCTCTTCCTGATTTCGATTCCTGCCCTTCATGGCCATCAAACAAAGAGCATTAATAAATATATGAGATTTGTGGCTCATACCAAGCGATCAGAACTAGCAAATGAGTTTTATGAGGAGATGGCAGGAGAGGCAACATGTTTGTGGGTTTTCAGATTGAGGGTGCTGGGCTTAGAACTGTTTTGAGTTCTGTTTCGCAGTTTCATTCTCTCCTTAGCCGCTATTATGTGCTCAGAAGCCTGTAGATGGACTTCTAATGCTTCAATGAATCCCTGAACTCACTATTGATAAGATCAACTACTAATGGTTTGGAAAGTAGACTGCTAGCCTCACAGAACATATTAACTAAGAAAGCCTTTCTCAACTTTTTATTTGTTTGTTTGTTTAACCTGGAGGAATTCTTAAAATAACTTTCAGGTCTCATAGAACCCCTATACAAAATTATTGTATCTACAGCTAAAAAAAGATTTTCACCCCAATCACAATCTCTCACAGAACTTCTAGTGATACCTTACAAAATTCTGTGGCTGCAGGTTACTTTGCTTGAGAAACCCTGGGATGAGTCAGCATGGTCCTCCAGATGATTCTGGCTTATAAGCACCACCCAGCACAGCCAATAGTGAGTGATGATGGAAGCTGCAATCCACCAACATCTGAAGAAGCAGAGCTGCCCTACCCAATCTAGACTTAGCAAACAGGGAGTTTTCTGTGAGAGATCAGTGGGGGATCCCAGGACATAAGGGCAAGTTTATGAGGAATCTCTGATTTTGGGACCTTTACAACTGTTAATTCAAAACTAGTTACATAAACATCAACATTATTAGAAGTAGCCTGTAGAGAGATCTTGTAGCACCTTTGAGAGTAACTAAAGAAAGAAGTTGGCAGCATGAGTTTTCGTAGACTTAAGCCTACTTCCTCAGATGCATTCGGTCTCATTAGAAGTAGTAGAGCTGCAAAGTTGTCATCTATAAATACAGCTTTATCTGGCTGCTCCAGAAATTCTTTGCACAAGATCTTTGCACAGGATTAATGAAATGAAATACTTGTGTATATTGATAAAGTTAAGTTGACATAAGCAATAGTAATATACTTTTTCAAGGCTTTACCTGGAATTAGCTCAGTGGTGCAAGTTATGGTCAGAATCCTGTTGGTGCACTATGCTAGCTGCTGCATGTTTGAGAGTTCTGCAGTGGTAACAAGGGAAGACAGACAAAATCTGCTGGCTCTGAATATCCTCTTTCTTCCAGTTCCTTACTTCCTTCACAATCATTGTGACACCAGCTTTTCTCCTTCTGCTACCTTCACTTTCACTGGTGTAGTTACACTTGGCATAGTTCACCAACAGGATTCTGGTCATAGGTATACTTCCCAGGTATTTTATGTGCCCTGAAGGGCTCCTCTCAGTCAGGGACCAGGAAAAAAATCAACCAAAATAAAGAAATAAATACAACTGTCACTCCTGGAAGATTTCTGAAAAAGTGATTTTCCTTTAAAACAAAGTGCATGGACTTCTCATACCTTGTTCCTCTATCTTCTGAAAAGGGGTTTGGGATGACTTGAAATAGTCCTCCAGCCACTTCTGGATTTGTTATGAGGGCTAGTGCCCTCAATTTTCAGCCTCAGATTGCCCACCCTGCATTAGGTCTCTTAAAATTAGTGGAGCATGAAGAATACACATGAAGTCACTTTTGTCTCATGTTTGGAAGATTAAAAAAGATGTCTGAATCTGAAATATCAAACAACTGTGCTGGAGCCATAGTTCTTAACCTTTTGTACTTTATATCCCACCAATCTGTCTTTCAGAGAACTTGGGTCCCACCATGGGAGAAACCAAAAAATGATATTTTCCAACAAGAACATTAATTTACCAACATTCTGTTATTATATTTAGCATTTGCAGTAAGTTTTAAGGACATAAAATTGTATATGTTGGAAGTAATAATAATTGTATTACTAGCTAAAAATTGTTATGAAACCCCAGGATCCCATCTATATGACTTCTGTATTCTGTCATGGTGCACATATTACTGGTTGAGAACAACCATATTAGGCACTACATCATATCTTAAGGGGGCAACTCAGACAAACTGAATCTTGTGGTATATTCAACACAGAATCTATTTGTAGGACATGTTTCTTACATGAAAAAGGGGTCAGTCTTCACTCCTTTTGCAAGCGTGGAGCAGAGTACTGTATATAAAAAATCCAGAGAGAACTCAGAACAGACTTCAATGTCTTAGACTTTCCCTTATGCTCATTTCTGGCTGCTTCCTCTCATACCTCAGTGAATACTGTACTGGAGACTCTCCTGGTGTCCCCCAGGAGGAGAGGAACAAAAGTTTTTGTATGTACCAGGAACCAATGGAATGGACAAGAAGCCCTTTGATTTCTATGTATCATACAAAGAGCCTTCCCAAGATGATACTCTCCATATGTGTTAAGATGCTTTCCAAGAGGCCACAATCAATGTACTCTGACACATCTAGGGCACCTGGCTGAAAAGAGCTGATACAGAAGCTGATATAGATACATCAATATTTTAATGGTTTTGTTTTTGTAATATTGATTTCTTAATAATGGAACATCAAGGTTCTGCCACCATAGTCTTCTCTGTTCTTGTATTGCACTAACAAATTAGACACCTGTAGTGAAAAACAAATTGCTACAAAGCTGTCATGGCCAAGGCTATCTGAGCAAAAGCTTATTAAATGTAATTTACACATACCTTGTTCAGCATTGGTATAAAAATACTTGTAGCTAGGATTTCCTCTTTCATTTATGATCTCTGGATGGACTTTCCCACTAGGATCTAGTAAACAGAGAACAGTTAAAATGTTTATGGAGCCAGTTGCATCATCCTGCTAATTCATGGCTTCTGTCAGCAAAACCAGGAGGAAAGCAATTCAACATTCCAGAGCAGGTTTTCAGTGGCATGAAGTGACAGAAAGGAGGAGAATGGTAGAAAAGTCCTATTTTCCTAGTGCGACTTTGGTTAAATACAATGTGGTTAAGAGTTACAAACAATTATATGTATGCCTCACACACCCATGAAAAGGATTCTGGGAATATAACCACCATCAGGGCGAAAAGCTTCATCCTTGGGTTCCTCTTCATCCTGCAAGAGAAAGAAAGTAAAGCAACACTAGTAATACAGTACCTCCAAAATAAGAATATGGCTGCATCTCCACTGCAGAGATAATACAGTGTGACACCACTTCAACTGTCATGACTCAATGCTATGAAATCCTGGAATTTGTAGTTTGTTGTGGCACTAGAACTCTGACAGAGAAGGCTAAATCCCAGAATTTCATAGCACTGAGCCATGATAGTTAAAGCGGTGTCAAACTGAATTATTTCTGCCGTGCAGATGCAGCCTATTTCAATTTACTTTCAAAAGGGAAATACAAATACCCCATGTAGGAGGTCCAAGGTTCAATCCCTAGCATATCAAGGTGGGGCTAAGAGAAACTTCTAAATGAAACTCTTAGAAATTTATTCCATTGAGCATAAACAATACTAAGCTGGACAGAAAGTAAAAGTAACTTCCTGTATTTCTAAAATGATATTGAGTTGATCATGATCATAGTGACAGCAATTACAAAACAAATTGAAAAATTGCAACACTGCTTGTATTTTTCAAAAATATTTAATTTTAGGACTCTAACAGTCCATTCCATTTTTAGTAGCTTGCAGTGCAAAAGAACCAATGAAAGGCTCCCCTCCCCCATCCCCAAGAAACATTCTGTTTTACAGCTATATTTTCCATACCTACAAATAATATTCATGCTTGCTGAGGGGATGTTAAATTGCAACTGAATTGAGTTAGAGCTTTCAGAAAAGCTTACAAGATAACTGGGGTAGGAATAATCAAATTCTGAATCACAGTGGCTAACTAAAACTCACCTCAAGATTCACCATCACAAAGTTATGGGCAAGTTCTGAGATTTCCTTTGATTCTGCAAACTTTGGTTTTAAAGCTAAGGAAGTATAAAAATGAAAATTAAATCAGGCAACAGAATAAACAAGTGCCAAGCACACTTAATAAAGACTTAGATACAGGCTAAATTAGATTCCACAGAAATTAACGTGAGAAGTTAGTCATGATTAAGTAATGTTAGTAATTATTTCAACAGCAACTTCATCTACAGTCACGTGAACATTTTCCTAGAAATAATCACACCAACAGCAGCAGTAGGGGTTACTTGTAGTTAAGAGTACATTGTAAATGCAGTGAGTTTTGTCAGGATCAACTTCATATTTTTTATATATATACATTGCTTCTAAAGCACAGCATTTCTTCTAACCATGACTGCAAGCCTAGATGCACTTACCTGAAAGTCTGACTGAACTCAGAGGCTTTCTTCGAAGTAGATATTTATAGGTATGTACTGTCAGTTAGTCCCATGAAATTACACGGCCACAGTTTAGTAAAAAACAAAACACAACCCACCTTGGTCCAGGTATTTCAGTGGGATAATTTTAGTTGATCAAAATCTGCCCAAATTTGTAACTGAAAAATCTCCTCTGATATTTTATATAATAAAAACATAAAAAGGAAAATAATGCCAAACTTGTCTGACACTTGTCTGACACTTGTTTTAGGTGAAACGAAGTCAAAATAAATCTTTAATTAAATAATTGATACTAATTTCACTTTCCCATTAGTGCACAAAGTGAGTTTATTAGTGAGGTTATTAATGTGGCTTGCAACTGTTTTACTGGTGGTAACTATTTTGTCTCTATAATAATATGGTTTTATGAGCTTATGTATGAATATTTTAGAGTAATTATAAAATTATTATTACAGATGCCTATCAAGTTAAGGTTATTGAAGTGGTATCAAGAATGATTCATTTCTTACCCTTGCAAGCACCACACCAGGATTTGTGAATGATTATCATGAGAGGCAACCCACTAAAAAAAGAAAGAGAAGAGAGAGCATCCATCAAACACACAATTATGGTATATGAACACATCTGTAGCTGCAATTCTAAACACTTGAACTATGGGCAATTCACACTGAAAACTGTGGAGACACAATTTGCATAGGCAAATCTATTTGTAGCGAGCATTATCATCTCAGCAGTAATTTTAAACTACTTATAAGGAAATCTTTATCCCACTTAATATTTAACTGTATGTTACCATACTGAAGATAAGCTGTTGTACCATAATTCATATTGTGGTCAGCTACAGCTGACTGGTTTCATTGTTCTCAGGCTGACATTTATGTAACCATTTAAATTATTTAAATTCACTTAAACAATACAGATGTTCTTGTTATCTATATAGAAAACAGTTTGATGTCATATGTGCTTGGACACCTTAAATAAGTATGCATATACTTTAACACCTTTTTCACTAATCACATATGCACCATGACAGTACACATTATTGTATGTCTCAGAATTTTTCCTATAATTTACTACAAAGATGGCAAAGCTACAGTTACATTGTAAGAATTGAGATTTCCTCAGACTAAAGATGAATTTCCCAATTAAAAAAGAAAATACACAGCCAAATACACACAGTGCTTCTATCAAGCACTTGTCTTTCTGTCCCTGACAACACTATACTACTCTGATGTAAAACTTCACAGCAAAGTACCATTACAGAGCTCATCTACAGGTGAGGCCTGGAAAGCAGAGTTCAACTAATTACTTCCAAGAGTAGATATCACATGTATGTCTTCTCTTGTAATTTTTCTGTTCTTTCACACTGCCACCAAGTATCAGGCCAGCTGTAGACATTTTGCTACTTCATGCAACAAACAAGATCCTCACATTTATTGCACATGCAGAAGTTGACTGCACTAGTAGTTGAAAATTCCTTCAGTAAGTGACAATTCAGCATCTTCTACTACATATGAGAGAGGGACTCTAACTTTGTGGGTATATTTCAGGTTGTGTAGTTATGTGCTTCTTCAACAAAGGAGAATGGCTGCTCCATTCAGCAGAACATGCTACCTTGCTCTACCAGTATGCCACAGCTGGGTGAATGCAGGCTCACTGGCTCTACCTTTAAAAAAACAACAACCAAATATCATAACCATGAACAAGAGGCATACATACACAATTTAAAGATCAGGGTGCCTTTGAGGCTATTTTAAGCCTGGAAATTTGATCTGATTATAAAAATGAAGCAGTTTCACCATCCTTTCACACACAAGCCCATTCCTGGCTATCTTGAGCTCTTCATTTCACCAGCCTCGTTTAAGTCCAAAGTTGTTTTGTGGCTACTGTTAAACAACTGTAAATTGTAACACCCAGAGATCTACCACAGAATCCTAATGTATCTGCTGAACAAGCCTGATTAGCAATCAGTCATTGTGAGGGATATCTTCATTTGAACCTTGCAATGAATTAACAGCAAGCTTCAAGGCAAGCATTATTTACAAACATTATAACTGTATAAAATGTATTAAGTAGTCCCATGGTTTCTTGCTGATGAATGATTCTAATTTATTTAGTAAATCCACTTCTAGATATGCAAGCAACATGTAGTATTATGGTCAGAATTTAAGTGTGAGCAGTATGCCAGTGGATGGACAAAAATCCAAGCTAAACTTAACAGCAGTTGACATTTCCAAATCTTAACACACACACATCAAAATCTTTTAGCAAACAAGCACCATGAAGTAAAAGCCCTGTTTGTCAACTGCTTTCTTTTAGTCTCTTACTACTCCTTTTTTGCATAACTTTCTCCTACTCTGCCCTCATCCACATTCTCCACTTATCCAATGCTCCACCCTCCCATACCATCAGCTTTGTCCATAACCCACCAATGCTCCCTACAAATGGAAAGAGCTTTGCTGTGTAGATTTCACTGATTCCCAAACTTTGGTCTTCCAGGTGCTTTTTGGACTTCAACACCCAGAAGCCCCAACCAATTTGGCCAACAGTCAGGAATTCTGGGAGATGAAGTCAAAAACATCTGGAGAACCACAGTGCAGGAACCACTGCTCTAGACAATGCTCTTGGTTCTTGGTTCCATTGCCAAACCACTCTGACTATCAAGAAGTTCCTACTAATGTTCAATCGAAATCTACTTTCCCATCACTTCAAACCATTAGACCTGGTCCTAACCCGTGGGCAGCAGAGAACAGACCTGTTCCCTCCTCTCTGTGACAGCCCCTGAGGTATTTAAACAGGGCAATCATGTCACTCCCCCATTTTCTCTCACCAAGCTGAAAATGCCCAGCTTGTTCAACCTATGTTTTGTTCTCCACTTATTATACTTGTTCCTCTTCTCTGAACCTGCTCCAACTTGTCTATATCCTTCTTAAAATAAGGCACCCAGAACTAAGCACAATACACCTGATGAGGCCTGCCCAGTGCAGAATATAGTGGGACTATGAGTTCCGTCGACTTGGACACTATGCTTCAATTAATGCAAGCTAAAATAGCATTCACTTTCTTAGCAGCAGCATCACACTGCTGGTTCATATAACTCATTAACTCATCATGATTTCACACATCTGACTCACCTGCACAGATCTATTCTTAGCATGGGAGATTAAAATCTAGAAGTGACATCCTACAACTTAGTTTCACACTTAGGTATAGCCCCCATTTCCATTTTTCTAGCACAGGGGTAGGCAACCTTTCCCCTTTAAGGGCCGAGGGACTTCAGCTCCCAGAAGCCTCAGCCATGTTGGCCAATAGTCCCATGTTGGCCAATAGCTCCTGGGATTATGGGAGCTGAAGTCCCTCAGCCCTTAAAGGGGAAAGGTTGCCTACCCCTGTTCTAGCAGCTGAAAAATCACTATTTATTGTCAAATACTATGTAATTATCAGAATAACATTCTGACAGACCAATGTGGCATTGTGGCTTGAATGTTGGACTATGACTTTGGAGACTAGAGTTCAATTCCCAACTTGGCCATGAAACCCATTGGGTGACCATGGGCAAGCCGCATGTTCCCAGCCTCAGGGGAAGGCAGTGGCAAACCTCCTGTGAACAACCCTTGCCAAGAAAACCCCATAATAGGTTTGCCTTAGGGTCTCCATAAGTTGGAAATGTCTTGAAGGCACACATCAACAGACCAACAATCATGAAAACTTTTCTGAATCAAAGTACATATTGCCCCTTTAAAAGCAGGCTGTTTGGATGTGCTTCATTAGAAAGGAATACCCATTAATGACAAAACAAGCACACAAAAACATAAGTAAAATTAAGTTTTACAGTTGGACTCACATTATGAGTTTATCATGCTCTGAAGAGTATGATTAGGGAGTGAATTCCCATTAAGGGCTCTTTCTACACCCCACCTTTATGTTAAGGCCAAGCAAAGTTATTAAGGAATTTGAGCAAAGTGCTGCATCCCTCTGGCTTTCTAGTAATGAACTCTGGTGAACTCTGTGGTGAGGCGACAGCACATGTGCCCACAGAGAGAGCTGTGACATGTGTGCTATAAGTTCACCACCACTGCTATATAGTGTGCCCTCTGGCATGTGTGCCATAGGTTCACCACCACTGCTATATAGAGTTGTGTGTGCCAAGTACATTGGGCATTTTTGTTGTTGTTGTACGCCTTCAAGTCATTGGTGACCCTATCATGGGGTTTTCTTGACAAGTTTCTTCAGAGGGGATTTGCTGTCAACATCCTCTGAGGCTGAGAGAGCGTGACTTGCCCAAGGTCACCCAGTGGGTTTCATGGCTGAACTGGGAATTGAACCCTGGTCTCCAGAGCCACAGTCCAATGCTCAAACCACTATGCCACGCTTGCTCCCTTAGGTCTTAATTCTCCATGAGATCTGTTCTGTTGAATTTGCTATGGAGCAAGGAACTAGGCTGTGTCAGTCCTAATTGCCCCCATGAGAAGGACAAAAGCAGTACCCAATGCTCACAGTGTAGAATGGTTTTACCTTCTTACATCAGAAAATTATACATACAGTCTTCCCACCCTGAATATAAAATTAATTCAAGATGCTGGTTCACAGTAAGGCCAGCATTATGAGTTTTTCCATTTCTGTCCCACTAATGTATTGCTACCACAGGAGTCTGATACCTGTTTAAGATCACAGCATTATTACATAATATACACAACACGAGTCTGTACAATTTTATTGTACTACATACCTGGCAGCTGCTTCCTTTTTCCCATCTTCTAATGTCCTCCAATGAATATGATCTCCAAAACCTTGGTAGGAAAAAAGGGATATACTTTGCATAATGTAAAGCAATTACAGCAGGTAAAAAGTTTATCATATTTTATCATAGCAAAGAAAAGCAATTCAAATGGTAATACAATAATATTCCTCAGAATATGCTCTGAATACATGAAGTCTAGTGAAGTTACTCTGGGGTGAGAAATGTCACCATAATTTGCATTTCATCTATCCTTTCAGAATAATTACCATTGAAATTCCAGTGCAAAACCTCTATCTGAAAGCTGCTCTGCAAGTATATTTGCTATTATTGTTATGCACCTCAAGTAGATTCCAGTTTATGGCGACCATATCATAGGGTTTCCATAGGAAGATTTATTCTGAAATTGTCATTGCCTTTCTCAGTCTGAGAGCAAGCACATAATTGCACTGTTTTAAGTATCAAGTGAAAAGCTGTTTACAAAAAGCTTTAATAGTGTAATCCCATGCACATCTAATTAAAAACAACTTGA
The DNA here is from genome assembly GCA_026167975.1 of Phrynosoma blainvillii. Taxonomy (NCBI): domain Eukaryota; kingdom Metazoa; phylum Chordata; class Lepidosauria; order Squamata; family Phrynosomatidae; genus Phrynosoma; species Phrynosoma blainvillii. The sequence continues at coordinate 225,836,846 of JANUYF010000004.1, read as the reverse complement.
CAAAATGTCAGTTCAGGCTACAGCTGCTGTATGGAATACAGATTCTATGCTGGGCATAATTAGAACGGGAACTAGAAATAAGCCCACCAATATTATATTCCTTCTGCAAATCTATGATGTGATCACACTTGGAATACTGTATACAATTTTGGTCACTGCATCTGAAAAACACTGCTCCACTAAAAGATAACAAGGAAAGAGGAGGATACGCACTTCCAGATTTGATGCTATATGCCTAGGCTTGTAGTTTGTTATGGACCTAGGATTGGATTAAACTGAGCAATAAGCATACATTAAAACTCAAAGGAGCAGAGCTAAGATATGGGTGGCACGCATACCTTTGGTACCAAAAATTATCAATAAATAGAGACTTTAACAATCACCCAATAAGGAAAATTTTGTTGAAAGTTTGGTTTCTGATAAAAAGGAAATTTTATTAATAAAATTCCATACTGGGTATCTATACAGGAAGCTTTTTTTGGGCATTGGAAAGATAAGCAAAATTGGACTACATATAAGGACCTATTGAAAAAAGATGCATTAAAGGTAAGATACAATTGAAACAAAGAGAATTAATTAGGAAGGTATAAATCTGCACTGGTTAAACTATTTACAAATTAAAAGAAAATACAAAGAAGATATGAGAAAGGTAGGCATAGAAGAACAATAGAATGAATTAGATAAACTATTGTGGAAGCCAGATAAGAAGATTTCAAAGATCTACAAAATATTTTTAGAAAGAATTGGAGAAAGAGACAATTCAAGAAAATATGATTAAGTGGGCACAAGATATAGGCCACCCTATTGCATTGGAATGCTGGGAGAAAGCCTGGAAAAGAACAAATGAGTTTTCTGCATCTCAAGATTTAAAGGAAAACTTCTTGAAAATATCAAATAGGTGGTATTATACACCACAAAAAATAAAAAAGGATATACAACTTAAAAGAAAACAAATGTTGGAGATACCAGGAAAAAACATGCATATTATATCACATGTGCTGGACATGCAAGAAAATTAAGAAATTCTTGAAGAAGGTACACAAAATAACTCAAAAAATATTTAAAATACAATATAATAGATCACCAGAATTCTATTTGCTAAACATGATATCGGTCCCGAATCCCCAAGATGAATCGAAATATCGGATGGTGTTGCTATACATAATAACAGTGGTAAGATTAACAATTGCTAAAAATTAGAAAAACAAAGAAGCTCCTTTAATTGAGGTTTGGCTACATAAAACAAATGAGTTTAGGGAAATGGACAGAGTTTCTTATTTAATCAAAGACAAATCTATGAAAAAACATGAAACAGAATGGTATCCTGTTTTGAACTACTGGAATAAAACTTGGGGAGCTAATAAAGGCATACTAAAGTATTGAGGCACTAAGGATAAGAAAAGAAGGTTGGAGAAAAAATTGCTTATAATACACTATGTAAAATTAATATAACTTTCCTTAGGAAAAGGAAGAGGTAGGAGAACAAAATCTCAAAATAAGATAAAGTGGAGGGAAGTTAAGGGCCAAATACTGTTATATAGGGAATAAACTGTAAGAAAAGGGCATTATTGAAACAAAAAGAAAAAAAAAGAAGACACAGGAATAAAGGGAAAGATAGTATAGACAAAAAGAAGCAACTATAGGAGATTTCAGCATAAAGAATTGTACATTGGACGTGAGTAGGGAAAATAGATTGGTTGTAAAGAATACAGAGAGATGTACACATTGAAATATGCAGATGTATTAAGGAAATAAAACTAATAAAGATACTTACAAAGTATAAAAAAAGAAAAAGAAAAACATTGTTCCAAAGATTATAACCATTCCTCACAGGGAAGTTGCTCCAGGCCCTTATTCATTTTGGTTGTCCTTTTCTACAAACAACGCCTGCAGTAAAGGGCAACCTAGTGTGGAGCAACTTCCCTATGAGGAAAGGTTATAGTTTTAATGTTTGTCTTAACTTAGAAAAAGACATGAGAGAGGTATATAAAAATAGGCAATGATGTGGAAAAAATTAAAAGAAAGAAACCAGATGTCAGGAGACTATGAAATACTTTTCCACACAGCAGTTTGTCAGAGCAGTGTGCCTCTGAATACCAGTTGCTGGGATATACAAGTGCAACTGTACTAACATCCTCACGGTAGGATTCCCATATTGAACTAAATGGCCACTATGTGATGACTGCTGACTGCTCCTCCAGGGCTACCTTACTTTTATGAAAACAGGCTCCACTTAAATTCAACTTGACTTGCTCTGAAGCCAGGATTGCAGGCTAAATCTAGTTCATGTGATCATTGACTTTTCCCCCTTACAACATAAAATGGAGTTAGCTGTTTCGAGTTCTCTCTTCAACTCCTGTTTATACATTTGTGGAAAGTGAATTTATAAACATGAGAGTAGATCCAGAGTAGTGCTTACTGGGATTCTGCTTATTTTGGAAGAAAGGGTAATCTTTGAGATGCCACTGCAGCCTTCTGTTATCTTTCGAAACGTTGTCCTGGATGGCAACTGGAGGAACCCTCTAGCAATCCTAACTCTAGCATGAGAGGTATGTTTTTCTAGATGTTTTCTAGCATGGGAGGTAACACATGGGGAAACCTAAATTAGGTCCCAGTGTCTTCCATGAACAGAAGAGGCTCCTTTGTTCATGCAATGATCAATCAAGAGTTAACCTGATTCCATTGTTTATTACCATCACAATCGTCCTTGCAGGGGGCATATTATTATTATTATTATTATTATTTAACAAAAAAGGTGATGAGACATATATAAAATCACCAGTAGCTCTTACTAGTCACTTTCAGACTGCAAACATCTATATATTGCTATTTAACTGCAGAATAAGTTGAACTGCACAAAGAAAAGAACATTCCAAATACATATATATATATATATATATATATATATATATATATATTTTTTTTTTTTCTTCTCCATGTACCACTCTGTTGTTTTTGGATTGTTTTCTGTTTCTCCCTGTTATTTCGTGATTTAGTTGATTCCTGTTTTCTTCCTTGACCAGTTTCGTATTATATTGTATTGTATTGTAGTATTGTATTATATTGGCCTTTTTAACTTTTGTAAGCCGCTTTGATCCTTTTTGGAAAGGCAGGGTAGAAATAAAATTTTATTTTATTTTATATATATATATATATATATATATATATATATATATATATATGAACATGGTTATACAGTGCTACTTTTTCTTTATAGTAGCCAGCATGATATAGTGGTTTGAAGGCTGAACTATGACTCTGGAGAACAGGGTTTGAATCCCTGCTTGACCATGGAAACCTACTGAGTAACCCTGGGCAAGTCACATTCTCTCAGCCTCAGAGGATGGCAATGGCAAACCCCCTTGCCAAGAAAACCCCATGATATATATATATATATATTGGTATTCCCTGTTGAAAAGGTTGTCAAGTTGTGTCCAACCGCAGGGGCGGTGTTCATCTCCATTTCTAAGCCGAAGAGCCAATGCTGTCAGAGACTACTCTGTGGTCATTTGGCCAGCATGATTGCACAGAACACTGTTTACCTTCCCACCAAAGTGGTACCTATTTATCTACTTGCATTTGCATGCTTTCAAACTGCAAAGTTGGCAGAAGCCAGGACTAGCGACAGGAGCTCACTCCATCATGCAGCACCTGGGCCTCAAATTGCCAACCTGCCGATCTTGCAATCAACAGAGTCAGTGCCTTAACCACTTGAGCCACCGTGACCCCCCCTCTCTCTATATATATATTACTTGCAAGGAATAGTAGTATATGCTACATAAATTATATATATATATATATATATATGGAGAGAGAGAGAGAGAGAGAGAGAGCAAGGAACAGTAATATATAGTGTGTATATATATATATATATATATTTATATGTGTGTGTGTATGTATACTTGCAAGTAATATATAAACTATATATATACACACACACACACACGGAAGTAATACCTAAATTACTTGCAAGAAATTGTAATATATACTATATAAATAACATTTATATAATTATATCTAATATATACACTGTATATACTTGCAAGGAATAATACATACTATATATATATGCACAAACATACACACACTTGCAAGTAATATATAAACTATTTTTATATATATATCAATTGCAAGGAATAGTTATACTGTATAAATTATAAATATATACACACACACATACACATGCAAGTAATATATAAATTACTTTCAGGAAATAGCAATATATACTATATACATAATATATACTGTATATACCTGCAAGTAATATATGAATTTCTTGCAAGGAATAATAATACATACTATATATATATATATATATATATATATATACACACACACACATATATAGATACACACACACACACACACACACACAGAGACAGACAGATACACACACACACACACTTGCAAGTAATATATAAATTACTTACAGGGAATAGTAATATATACTATATAAATTATATTTATATAATTAGATCTAATATATATACTGTATACACTTAGACATAATATGTGAATTACTTGCAAGGAATAATACATATTATAGTATATATGCACACACACACACTTGCAAGTAATATAAATTACTTGCAAGGAATAGTAATATATACTACATAAATTATATTTATATAATTGCAATATATATATATACATACTTGCAAACAATATATAACTTACTTGCAAGGAATAGTAATACATACTATATATATATATATATATATACTTGCAAGTTATACATACACACACGTACTGTATGATATAAAAAGGATATGAAAACCTTATATTTTTATTTGCAAAGAATTACTTGCAAGGAATAGTGAGGGGAAAAGCAATGTGGGGGGGAGCGGGAAACAACCAAATATCCCAAGGCCTCCTCACCCTTCGCCGGGGCTCCTCCCGCAGAAACTCCGCCTTTGAGGTGGCAAATGGAGGAGAGGAAGAAAGCGGAGAGCGCGGCTAAACCGACCTTCATGGTGCCAAGCGGCCAAAACACGACGAATAAGCATCCGATTCGGCTAAACCAGCCTTTTCTTTTTATTTTAAAAAAGGGAGGAAGTGATGTTATCGGGCGGATATAGGAGGTGCTTCGTAGATTTAGGTCCGGGGTACATTGTGTGAGGAAAAGAAGGAGGAGGAGGAGAAGACCGTTCTCACGTTACCTAGATGAGAAAAGCAGCTCACGTGTCTTTCTTTCTCGGTGGAAATTTCGACTTGCAGGTATTTCTGAAGCCACTTTCCCTCAGCCCCAAAGAAAGTGCTATCTGAGCTGTGTCGACAGCTTCTCAAGGGCAACCGTGGCTGCTGCATCCGCACTGCAGAAATCATCCAGTTTGACACCGCTTTAACTGCCACGGCTCAATAATGCTATGGGATTGTAGGAGTTGTGGTTTTGTGAGACACTGAGCCTTCTCTGTCAAAGGAGTGCCACAATAAACTAGTTTATTGGTGCCACAATAAACTACAGTTCCCAGGATTCCTTTGCACTGAGCCATGGCAGTTAAAGAGGTCTCAAACTGGGTTATTTCAGAAGTGTGGAGACTCAAGTATGTAAACCTCTGGCCGTGGAAACCCACTGAGGTCCAAAACACAGTGCAGGAATAATCCAGTTTGAGACCGCTTAAACTGCCCTGGCTCAATGCAAGGGAATTCTAGATCTGTAGTTTTGTGAGACATTGAGCCTTCTCTGTCACAGGAGAGCTCTGGTGCCACAATAAACTACAGTTCCCAGGATTCCCTAGCACTGAACACAAAGTCTCAAACTGGGTTATTTCTGCAGTGCGGATGCAGCCAATCACACCTTCACATCGGTATCTGAGGTAAAACATTGAAAAGTATGATTAGAGACAGAAAGGATTAGTGTAAAATGTAGATTATGTGTGTGTTGTTTACTCAGGTGCTACTCTGGGTGTGTTGTTGTTTTTTTTGTTGTGTGTTTTCAAGTCATTTCTGACTTATGGTGACCCTGAGGCAAACCTTTCGTGCATTTTTGGGCTGAGAGTGTGTGACTCTGCCAAAACACACTGCAGAAATAATCCAGTTTGAGGCCGCTTTAACTGCCCTGGCTCAGTGCTAGGGAATACTGGGAATTGTAGTTTGTTGTGGCACCAGAGCTCTCCTCTGACAGAGAAGGCTCAATGTCTCACAAAACTACAGGTCCTATAATTCCCTTGCATTGAGCCAGGGCAGTTAAAGTGGTCTCAAACTGCATTATTTCAGCCGTGTGTTTTGGACCCCAGTGGGTTTCCACAGCTGAGCGGGGGAATCCAACCCTAGTCTCCACAGGCTTACATACCTGAATCTCCACACTTTTGAAATAATCCAGTTTGAGACCCCTTTAACTGTCATGGCTCAATGTTATGGAATTCTGGGAATTGTAGTTTGTTGTGGCACCAGAGCTCTCTGACAGAGAAGGTGAAATATCTTCCAAAGCGACAATGTGCAGGATTCCACAACACTGAGCCATGGCAGTTGAAGTAGTCTCAAACTGGATTATTTTCTGTAGTGCAGACTCAGTGTACTCAGAAGTACTGTACTGTAATCCCCGTTTTGTTCAATGGGGTTTATTTTCCTCTTAGGTCCAAAAACACACTACAGAAACAATCCAGTTTGAGGCCACTTTAACTGCCCTGGCTCAATGCTAGGGAATTCTGGGAACTGTAGTTTTGTGAGACATTTAGCTTTCTCTGTCAAAGAGCTCTGGTACCACAATAAATTCCCAGGATTCCCTAGCACTGAGCGAGGGCACTTAAATCAGTCTCAAACTGGATTATTTCTGCAGTGTGTTTTGGACCTAAGTGGCCACAGAACTGGAGCCCCAAAGATTGAAGGCGGAGAGGAAGGAAGAAAAAGTTATGACTGCGGGAGAGGAATAATAATAATAATAATAATAATAATAAAAATTAGGGTTGCCATATGAAATCAGGGACTCCAGTCCAGGGTGACCAGATGTCCCAATCGCAAAGAAGGACAAGCCACTGCAAAATAGAGGACATCCAAGCAATAATGGAGGGCATGACCAAAGAAAAGCTCAAAACACTCATAGAAATATCAATCCATGCTTCTTAGTCATGCTCAAAATGGCAGACATTTTGGAATTCCTCCTGAACAGAAGGTCATGAAATGGAGGGCATGTCCTGGAAAAGGAGGATGCTTGGTCACCCTGCTCCCATCCCTTTAATCGTTTTGCAGAAGAGGGAATTTCTCACCTGCTGACATTCTGTTTTTTGCCCAACCATTAAAGGATTTAATGATTTCACCTGGCAAACCTAACAACAACAGCCACGTCGGTTAAGTTATGCCAGAAGCAGAGCAGTATTTTCTCACCCCAAATTAATTAATACACAGCTTCTGTGTCTTATACAGGTGTGTGAATTTCATAATGGTTTTCTTAGGCAAGGAAGCCTCACAGGTGGTTTTGCTGGATCCTTCCAACGAAATACTGCCTACGGCACCTGGGATTTGTTACCATTTGTAGTTGAATGCCTTCAAATTGTTTCTGTCTTATAGCAACCCTGAGGGGAACCTGGGAGCTAGTGTGGCCTAGTTGTTCGAGCTAAGACTCTGGAGACCAGCGTTCAATTCTCAGCTCAGCCATGAAACACTGGGTGACGTTGGGCAAGTCACTCTCTCTCAGCCTCAAGGGAAGCCATGGCAAACCCTCCTCTGAAGAAACCTTGCTAAGAAAACCCTGCTCAGCCATGAAACCCATTGGGTGACCTTGGGCAAGTCACAGTCTCTCAACCTCAGGGGAAGCCATGGCAAACCCTCCTCTGAAGAAACCTTGCCAAGAAAACCCTATGATAGGGTCTCCTTAGGGTCTCCATAAGTCACAAACGACTTGAAGATACACAACAACAACAACAACAACAAAGTGGATTTTTCTGGGACTGAGAAGGTGTGACGCGCCTAGGCTAACCCAACCGGTTTCCATGGCTGAGTGGGGGATTCGAACCCTGAACTTCAGAGTTGTGTGCCTTCAAGTCGTTTTCGACTTATAGCGACCCTACGGAGAACCTATCATGGGGTTTTCTTGTCAGGTTTTTTTTCAGAGGGGGGATTGCTTTTGCTATCCTTTGAGGCCGAGAGAATGTGACTTGCTCAAGGTCACCCAGTGGGTTTACATGGCCGAGCAGGGATTCGAACCCTGGCCTCTAGAGTCATAGTCCAACGCTCAAACCACGCTGGCTTTCTACCCAACGTACAAATTCTCCTTTTATCCCTCTGGAGGAAAAAAACTACCACTCCCAGCATACTCCGCTTCCTCTTAACGCCTCCCAAGCACGCGAGGCTTTATAGTCTCGAGCCGACGAGGGCTATGCAGATGAGTCGGCGTTTCCTTCCAATCGGGAGAGAGGGGCGGGGCCGAGGTCCCGTGGTCCGGGGCCTTTTTTTTTTCCTCTGGGACCTTTCTCGCTCCCCCCCCTCTCTCTCTCTCTGCCGCCATTTTGTTCTTGCCGCGTGTTGCCTGCGGAAGGCTCGTCGGATTGAGGTGAAAACTTCCTGCTTGACCCCCCCCCCCGCGCCACCTTCCCTGCCTGGCTGCCGTTGATCTTGCGCCCCTCATGAGCCCCCAGAGGCCGAATAGGCGGCCCTTCCTGCCCGCTTTCCTCTCCCCACACACCCACCCGCGGACGGTGGGAGGGGCCGCTGTGGGCCGAGGAGCCAAGGGGAGGAGAGTGGGCCTGGCGAGGGAAGAGGGGTCGCCCTGTTGTCTACCTCAGGCGGCAGGACGGAGGGAGAGGCCTTGGCTCTGGCCCTTGGGCCTGGGACTCCCGTTGTCAGGGTTGGCTTCATGTAGGAAAGCTGCTCTGCACAGCCAGGATATTCATAGAATCATTGAGTTGGAAGAGACCACAAGGGCCATCCAGTCCAACTCCCCCTGCCATGCAGGAACTCCCAATCAAAGCATCCCTTTGTTGTTGTTATAAATCCATTTAAGATAATGTGGACCTGGAGAAGAGTGTTGAGGATCCCATTGACAGCCAAAAAGGACAAACAAATGGGCCCCAAAGCAGATCAAGCTAGAAATCTTCCCTGGAAGCCCAAGATGACAAAACTTAGCCATGAAAGAGCTAGAGAAGAGCCTAAAGAGTAAAGATAATACAACTGAGCACCAAAGTTAGAATCATCCAAGCCGTAGTATTTCCAGCCATTATGTATGGATGTGAGAGCTGGACAGTTAAGGAAAAGGATAGGAAGAGAATTCATTTGAGATGTGGTGCCGGAGAAGAGTGCTGAGGATCCCATGGACAGCCAAAAGGACAAACAAATGGGTCTTAGAGTGGATTAAGCCAGAAACCTCCCAGGAAGCCAGGATGACTAAACTTATCCATGGAAGAATTCAAGAGATATAGGGCCTTTGCAGACTGCCAGAAATAATCCACGTTGAGACCACTTTAACTGTCCTGGCTCAGTGCTAAGGAATCATGGGAACTGTAGTTTATTGTGGCACTAGAGCTCTCGACAGAGAAGGCTCAATGTCTCAGGGGAAAAAATACAATTCCCATGATTCCCTAGCACTGAGTCAGGGCAGTTAAAGTGGACTCAATTTGCACTGTTTCTGCCAGTCTGTAAAGGCCCATAGTCGTGTTAGTCTACATCTGAGGAAGTAGACTGAAGTTTAGGAAAGCTCATGCTGCCAACTTCTTTATCTCAGTTAGTCTTAAAGGTGCTACAAGATCTCTCTACATACTAAATTTTGCCATGAAAGAACAACAGAAGATCCTAAAGAGTAAAGATAATACAGCTGAGCATCAAAGTTAGAATCACCCAAGCTTTAGTACACTTGTCCCTCCACATTTGCGGATTTTATTATTCACAGGTTTTATTAATATATTCTCTCTAGGAATATCTAAGTCCTCCAGCACAACTCCATAGTCACTTTAACCAAAAGTTGAACTGAAGGACCTAGAGAGAACGCTCCACTAGGCATTTGTAGGTCTTCCAGCGCAATTCAGTGGTCACTGAAAGATGTTGACCAGAAAGTTGCAATGGAGGACCTAGAGATTCCTAGAGAGGTGTTCTCTCAGGTAAAAACATATGTGTTATTTTTGTTTGCAGTTTTTTCCACATTCACAGGGGGCCTGTGCCCCTAACCCCAGCAAATGTGGAGGGACAAGTGTATTTCTAATCACTATGTATAGATGTGACAGCTGGACTGTGCAAAAAGGAGATAAAAAGAAATCTCATTTGAGATCTGGTGTTGGAGAAGAGTGCTGAGGATCCCATGAACAGCCAGAAAGACAAAGAAATGGGTCCTTGAGCGAATCAGGCCAGAAATACCCCTGGAGGCCAAGATGATTAGATTGAGGCTGTCGTACTTTGGGCATATCATGAGAATGCACGACTCATTGGAAAAAACAATAATGCTAGGAAAGGTGGAGGGAAGCAGAAAGAGAGGAAGGCTGAATGCTAGATGGATAGGTTCTATTAAGGAGGTTATGAATTTGCATGAACAAAGCAGAACTGTGGAGGACAGGGAGTCTTGGAGGTGTCTCATCAGCAGGGTTGCCATGGATCGAGACTGACTTGATGGCAGTAACAATGACAAAATAATAATAATAATAATTATTATTATTATTATTATTTGTACCCCGGCTTTCCCCCCAAAATTGGGATTTAAACTGGCTTATAGTCTAGAAGCACACATTTATTTATTTCATTTTTATGCCACCTTTCTCCTCAGAGGGACCCAAGGTGGCTCACAGATAAAAGAAACATTTTTAAAATGTCAGTAAAATTCAAACAACTAAAATCATTTACACACAATGTAAAATCACATAAAAATATCTTCTGTGGAAGAGAAGCATATTTCCAAATTTTATAAACTACTGAAAGAAAGAGATCTAGAAAATGAGTCTGTTAAAAAAGTAATGATTAAATGGGCTCAAGATATTGGGGAACAAATAGATTTAGAATACTGGGAAACATCATGGAAAAATACCAATAGATTTACACTTTGTCAGAATTTAAAAGAAAATTATCTTAAAATGTTCCATCAATGGTATCTAACACCCGCCAAAATTCATAGAATTTATAAAACCGGTAACACAAAGTGTTGGAAATGTAATCACCCAGAAGCAGATTTCATTCATATGTGGTGGAAGTGCTCAGAGGCAAGAAAATATTGGAACATGATAGCAGAACGGATAAGCGAGATGTTTAAGATGATAATTAAACCTGACCCCAAACTCTTTTTACTAAATATAATGACTAATCCCAAGATACTACAAAAGAAAGTACAAATTAAAAAACTGTTATATATGGTCACTATGGCCAGAATCACATATGCACAATTTTGGAAATTGAATCAGATACCCAAAGAAGAAGATTGGTTTATCAAATTACTAGAAGCAGCCGCACTAGATAAACTCACAATAAATTTAAAAAATAATGAAATGAATGACACGAACGAAGAATGGGAAGAGCTAGAAATTATGAGAAAAAATAGAGGCTGGAAAACACTTTAATTCCGAGGTTAATTTAAGTTAAACATAAATGGCATTACATCAAAAAGTATTAGGCAAGTGTTAGTAGACACATTTAAGGAAGTCAGCACTGATAGAAAATTCAAAAATAATACCATTATGAATTATACTGAAAATCGTTCAGTAACACATTCATCAAAAAGTTGTTATGTTGATGTAGGATGTATGGAGAAATGAATGTAAGATTTAGGGTGGGGGGGGGTTAATAGGTGTATATAAGTAAGAATGAATGGAAGGAATATGTAATTGTTTATGTGTATTTGTATATGTGTTGATTGATTTATATAATAAAAATTAAAAAAAAAAAATATATCTTCTGTGGGTGGCTTTTCCATGCAGGCGCCTCTTTCCCTCTGAAACACCAGTGAGGGTTATTTCTTTTAAAAATGGAAGCCCATGCCTTGGTTGCCCCCTTTTTCTCCTTCCATTGTTGTTGTTGTGTGTCTCCAAGTCGTAAATATCATATTTGAAAGAGACATCAAGGGCCAATCAAGTCCAACCCACTTCTGCTATATGGGAATACATGTTGGTCGTGGCGACCCTAAGGCGAACGTATCATGGGGTTTTCTTGGCAAGGTTTGTTCAGAGGGTGTTTATCATTGCTGTCTTTGAGACTGAGAGAGTGTGACTTGCCTAGGATCATCTAGTGGGTTTCCATGGCTGAGCTGGGATTTGAACCCTGGTCTCCCAGTGTCCTCAGACCACACTACGCTGGCCCCTTTTTCTTCCATAGAGGTGGATAATATTGTTGGTTGGTTTCTTTTCTGTTCCTTTAGGATTGAATTTGAGGGAGCTTCCTGAAAATATTTTAGTGTTTCACTAAAGGGCCTTGTTTTCTCAAAAATGTCCTTTGCTCTAATAACTAGAAGATAGAATCTAGTCTCTAGGAGTAGGGAATACAGAGTCTTTTCACCTTCTCTGTGTGTACCATAAAGTCTGCTTACATACTTATGTTATTACCATAAATTTTTGGAGAGTTTGTTTTTTCTCCTCTTCCTCCAGCATGCATGGGTTCCATTGTATTAGCATAAGCATGTTGTAAAATAATTGTTGTTGTGTGCCTTCAAATCATTTCTAGCTTATGGTGACCCTAAGGCAAACCTATTCTGGTGTTTTCTTGGCAAGTTTCTTTGGGGGGGGGGTTCCATTGGCATCCTCTGAAGCTGAGAATGTGTGACTTGTCCAAAGTCACTCAGTGCATTTACATAGCCAACCTGAGTTTCAAACCCTGCTCTCAACAGTCCTAGTCCAACACTGAAACCACTACTCTGGTTCTCATTGTAAGATAGGCACCTATACTGCGCAGATTTTTACTTCTCCAGTGCCATACCTATCTGTTTTATGCAGTTAGGGTACTGAAGTTGTAGTAAATCTTTCTTCAGTGTCCTTAGTATCAGCAGCCAGACTTCTCAAGACATTTGAAACAAGGATGTGGGAAGGAGTCCCCCTCATAGAACTTGGTTCCCCTGTGTCCCAGTTCTCACTATAAACTTGCTTCTAGGAATGACCTTTCTTATTTGTTCCATGCCCTTCCTTAGATGTGCCAAGGATTCTGTTTGTCAAGGTTGAAATAAATACCATTTTTATTATGTCTTTGTCTCCTTTCTAATCTGAACATTTTGGAATTGTATGTTTGTCAAGTCATTGATAAAGAAATTGTGATTTCCTGTTTCTGAAAACATTTCCCCCCCCTTTCCCCCCCCAACCCATCAGAGCAGTTGCATTTTGGATGCTTGTTTTGTTTATTGCCAAGTGTGGAATCAGGTTTCACTGTCATTTTTAACTTTCTATATACATATTTTTTTTTAATTTTTTTAATTCAGATTCCAGTTCATAAAGATTAAGATGATTAATTAAGAATTCCAACGCATCTTGACAGATGGTTAATGTCATGTAGAGAATAAGATACCATACCCAATTTTTAACTTTGAAATGGGTATGGTAAGATATAAAATGGAATTCTGAAAAAATTAAAGGCAAATAGATCTCATCTTTACCCCTCATTGTAAACAAACTGCAGATCAAAAACAGTGATACTTTAATAGTTATTTGACTGGTGTATCTCTGTTGGTCTTTACCGCAGTTTCTACATAAATTTGGATCTGTAGGATTTTGTGTTCTGCAGTTAGAGGCAGACTTAATTCTTGCTAGATTCGTTTTTACTATGACATAATAAACAGGTTGAGAGGGGCAAAGATGTTTTTGTTCCAGATACTAAATTAGTTTACTGTGAGTGGGGGGGAGTCAGATTTAGGGGGGTTGCAGACTGCCAGAAATACTGCGAATTGAGTCCACTTTTAGGGTTAGGGAATCATGGGAACTGTATTTTATTGTGGCACCAGAGCTCTCTGACAGAGAAGGCTCAATGTCTCAGAAAAAAACAACAATTCCCATGATTCCCTAGCACTAACCCGAACCCTAAAAGTGGACTCAATTTGCATTGTTTCTGGCAGTCTGCAACCCCCCTTAGTCTCCACCTCCTAAATCATACATATGCCTATACTTTTTCCTGTCTTAGTGATGCTGCTCAGTCCTGTGGAGAAAAGTGTATGCTTTACTTAAAAGCAGTACTGTGGATGCAAAAGTAGTTAGCATTAGGGAGAGCAGCATAGCAGTGGTGGGACAGGAAAGGACTGCGCCTTTCCTGAAGATAGTCCAATCTTGGGGAGTCAGAAGAGGAATTGGATCCATCAGCATTCTTTCTCTGAACTTCAAGAGAAGCTGCTTTCAAGAACAGGAAGGCAGATATCATGGAGCTTGCTTATATTTAGGTTGCCTTAGAATACTTACATTTAGTTTTAACAAACAGTAAATTGGCTTTAACAGATGATGAGCTGTTTTAAAAATTAAATCTAGGCATGTTGTAAACCTAGCCAGTTTCCTTATTTTTCAGATAAAACAAGATGAATCAAGAAAAACTGGCGAAACTTCAGGCTCAGGTCCGAATAGGTGGAAAGGTATGAATAGTAAATACAGAAGTACTATATTTTTCATTATAATTATTGTATGTATGTATGAAAGATATAGACAATAAGCATGTATGTATATATAAATACTTTATATACCTTAGTGTTGAGTGCTTTTTCAGGCTGCTTGCCATTCTAATACACACTTGTTATGTTAGGGAGGTAGTGGTGGCTGTGTTACTTCAAGAGAAGATAGATACATGTTTTGTTATGGAGCTGCCCTATGCCTGTGTCTGCTAAAAATCCCTTCCATTCCAAGTCAGAGGATTATATGTTAAAATAACCAGTATGTCTTGTGATGGCCAAGTATACTGAAAACTTGTTTTTAAGGGTGTTCAGTGATCCCTTTCCAGGCTTATCTCCTGCTAAGAAAAAGGCAACACAAGTTGTGTGTACCCTTGAAACTGGAGGGCCATTAAAGACTGAGAAACAGCAGCAACCTTGTCACATCATGCACCCTCATGTTGCCTCTTTCCTCTGCCATGGAACATGTCATGGTATGATGGTATCAAATAGGATGATATCACCATTTCTTCATCTGTGCTTTGATACATTAACAGCATCTGTTGAAATAGCTTCTTGCCTATAAATTCCCATGTTAAAGTATAATGTTTAAAATGTCATAGGATTCCTTGATACCTCTATGTGATATGTTTTTCTTCATATAAGAACAACATGTGTTTTCTTTATCATGTCTCTTAGGGTACAGCTCGTAGAAAGAAGAAGGTAGTCCACAGAACAGCCACAGCTGATGATAAAAAACTTCAGAGTTCACTGAAAAAATTGGCAGTAAATAATATTGCTGGTATTGAAGAGGTACTTCACTATAAATATCTTCTGTCATAAATACTAGTTTTTTTGTGTAACCCCAGAAACCACATGACATTATTCATTTTGGGTTAACATAGAGGAGAGATGGTTAAGGGGCCTGTAGAACATGTGAATCAGGGGAAGGCAATATGATGTCTTTAAGATGTCTTAAATTACAACTCCCATAACCTATAATCACTGAAAATGTTGGCTTGGATTTATGAGCCATGTTGAGGGAACCAGATTGTTTATCCATACTGTAAACTGGCCCATGTCAACCTTACCCATTTTTAAAAAGGTATAATTCAAGGATATAGCCATGTTAGTCTGTAGAATCAGTATGTAGAGAGATCTTGTAGCACCTTTGAGACTTAACTACAAAATCTCACTTTAAAAAGGTAGATTTACTTCTGATGGCTTCACTTGTGAAAAAGAACATTATTGTATGCAGTGCAGATTATTCTACAAAGTTAACCAAATTTAATTCAAGAGGTGAAGCGGATAGGCAGCTGGGAGCAGCCTCTAGCTGCAATCTGCCCAGGATCATGGCAACCCTATGGCCCACTCACAAAGTGGGCTGCTGCAGCAGTCCCAAACAAACCACCAGCAGGAGTTTTTTGTTTTTTGTTTTTCCCCACTCATTTTTCCAAAGGCTTTGGACAACGCTTTGGGCCACTTGGGGGCGTGTCATCTGTACCACACCTTTTGACCCGCCTATTTCTGTTTTGGTTTTATTTTCTAAGCTGCTTGAATGGTTAAGGACATGCTTTTCATAACCCATGTTGCTGAACGGGCCTGCAGTTAATATAGAGCTTAAACACCTGTTAAAACAGTTTGTGTGGCAAAACAAATATCCAGATCATGGAGGACATTACAGTGCTTTAAGAAGGATAAACAAACATAACAGCACCAGCTAATGAGGCATAAGACATGAGCTTGGCTCTCACAGTGAACCATCAAAAGCTAAACACATATACAGATTGCATCCAAATGAAACTAGAAGACCTTGAAAACAAAAATAATCATATTTGGGTACTTGTAGGGAGCATTTTAACACTCATAATAAATTGGTTATGTGAAATTTGTCCCAGACTCAAAATCAGAAGTACTGATACAGCCTGTGTTTACAAAAGGCAACAACCTCACATTTGGAATTTGCAATGAGTATTGTACTTTGCTTCATTAGATACCCACATAAACTTAAGTTGTGAGAGCATTAAATGATCCCCCACCAAACCAAGTACAGCAGTTCATGGGTGTTTGTATACCAAGATGTTTGGTCCAGTATGCTCAAAAGGAGGAGAACTTTGTGCCCTAAACTCAGAGAAGGAGTCAAATATAGGGGATCTCCATTAAGTTGATGGTTCTCCAAAGTAAGAAAGCCTTATGGTTTACTAGTCCATCTCTAATCGCAGCTTTCTGTCAAGCACCGATACCAACAGTAGAAGAATTGTCAGTTCTACTGATGAAGCCAGATACAGTTGATAAGGAGAGGAGGATGGTTGGGAGACAGCAACTACAGAGAGAGAGTTCAGATATAATATCAAATCATGATGCTTTGTTTGCAACAGTGAATCAGCTTTACTGCTGTTCCCATGTTCCAGCCTTTCTTTTTCTCCATCCTTTTATGTGTAATGGGAATTGGTTAGAAGCTTCCTGCTTTAGTTTGAGAAAGCTTGCTGCATTGTCGGTGATTTGTCCTCATGGTGTCCTATACAGTAGTTTGTCCTCAAGACAAACATCTGCTCCAACCATGCATTTTTGTCAAACCAGGATCAAACTATTTTGGCATCTTGTCTTGATAGCAAAGTAACTGATGTCTGGATGAATAATTAGAAGCTTTTTGCCCAAAATGCAATGCATATAGCATTTTGTTGAGTGCTTTGAGAAATTTCCAAAGAAGTGCTATGACATTACTATGATGCTCTGTAGAGGACATCATGTGCCATAAAGTGTGCTGGGGTAGCATCATGCATGATGTACTTGGATAGCATGGTCTTCTATATTTGGATAAGGTAATATGGGTTGAGTATCCCTTATCTGGAGAGCCAATGTGGTATAGTGGTTTGAGTGTTGGACTGTGATTCTGGAAACCAGGGTTGATTGCCCACTCGGCCATGAAATCCACTGGGTGACCATAGAGATTTAGGGGAAGGCAGTGGCAAACCTCTGAACAAATCTTGGCAAGAAAACCCCATGACAGGTTTGCCTTTGGCTTGCCATAAGCCGGAAGCAACTTAAAGGCACACAACAACAGCAATCCCTTATCTGCTGGGACCAGAAGTATTTTGGATTTCATATTTTGTGCATGAAACAAAGTGTGTAGATTGAACCATCAGAAAGCAAAAGTTATCTCAGCCACCCATGTGGACAGTTTAGGATTTTGGAATTCTGGATAAGGAATACTCAATGTGCAATAGTGCTTAAAGAACAACATAGATTGGTACTTAACAGGTACACCAAAAGCATAGCATTTAAACAAATTTAAAATCAGTTTTAAGAGTTATACTTTTAAGAGCATACTTTCAGAATTGTAGTAAAGTAAATACTGAGAAATTCTCTGCTAAATTCCCTACCCCTATTACAAAACTATCAATTTCTAGGGTTTTTTGGTCCATTTTGCCACAATAAGATGAAGTATAAAGATCTCTGTACCTATTTCTCTCATTATATAATGAGAGAGTAGTGTACTTTTTTCTTGCAGTTTAGCTAATTAATGATAACTGATATAAAATCATCTGAATTAATGATAACTGATATAAAATCATCTGAAGCGGATGCATCAGTTATGTCTTATTTTTAATTCTCAGTGTTATAGAAAATCTAATGCGCCCAATTTATGAGTTTCTATATTTTATGCATTTTAAAATATGGTACATAAATCTCTTTCATTTCCAAGTTGGACTTATTGTATAATTATTTACAAGTAGTTTTATTATGGATGCTCCCTTATACAAAATTTTAAAAAACACGGTATTTTTTCTTCCTTGGTGGTACTTATTTTTGTACTTATTCACATGCATTGATATTAATAGATCTGTTTTTGAAACAGGTGAATATGATAAAAGATGATGGAACAGTTATCCATTTCAACAATCCCAAGGTCCAGGCTTCTCTGTCTGCAAACACGTTTGCAATTACTGGTCATGCTGAAGCCAAACCTATCACAGAAATGCTCCCTGGCATCTTAAGCCAGCTGGGTGCTGACAGCTTAACAAGTCTCAGAAAGTTAGCTGAACAGTTCCCAAGGCAAGGTAGGTATCTTGTCTTGAACCAGCTTCTTGAACATTTTGATATATGGGGTTTTTAATTTTCCTTAACACAAAGTGTCTTAGTAGGAAAAAGGCTTTTTACTAAACCCATGTCTTTATGCTTTACAACTTTTTCTTGTAGGATCTCTAATTTCTCTAAAGTGCTCTGCAGTTTCTGTAGTACAACTAACTGTGATCCAGTGCATGTATACTCAGAAGTAACTACCATTGTGTATCATGAACTTCACTTCTGTGTAACTGTGCATATGATTGTAGCATTTAATTCAAATCTTTAATATAGTTAATTTGTTCTGAAATTTTACAAAAGCTATATTAATAGAAAAACTATAATTTCAGAGTGCCATTAATATAATATTTCACTGGAAATAGAAGATGAATCCTCAACTGTTTAAATGTGTGAAGAGTTGTATAGTTACCTGATCGGAGTTTTGCAGTGCAATTCTGTGCATGCCTACTTGAATTCTATGATTGGAGAAAGGTGGGATATTAAATAAATAAATAAATAAATAAATAAAATACCTAGAAGTCAGTCCTGAGTTCAATATGACTTCCTCTCAGGTGACTTTTCCTTATGCGTGGTGTAATTATTACATTTTATTTTCTAGTGTTGGATAGCAAAGTACCAAAATCAGAAGATATTGATGAAGAAGATGATGATGTTCCTGGTAGGATTTGTTGGCTTAATCTAAAATTAATTTAATTTAAAAGTAATACAGTTTTTAATTAATGTTCACCTTACTAAATTTCATGACAATGATGTATAATTAGAGAGGCTACTCACAGAAAGGCAGAAACTTCATAAAAAATCTGAGTGTGCATCTCTGCCTTGTGTCCATAAGGGAACTACATGTTGTGATGAATGCTTATTTCCATGCAAATTACAGCAGTCCCATTCTACAGTTGTTTGATCGAAAACCATGCCAGTGGTAAAATAGAATTTTCCTATGAATGCTTTGTTCTCAGGTCATATTAAGCTTATATTTTTATTTTAAAAAGTAGATCCTGAGTCAGATTTACGGAGTAGACTAATCTTGTAAGAACAAGCAAGACCAGAAAACTGGATAATTAAATTAATCAGTAGTTGGAAAACTACTCAGCTTTGCATCTGCATTGCATAATCTTTTTTTTTTTTTAACAATCCTCTAGGAATTGTATATAAACCCTACTCCCTGAATGTGACCATGCACCCAACAGTCTTGGAGATCTTTGCATCTTTAGTGCAAAAATGTGAAGAAAGCTTTATAACTGTGTTCACCCAAACACGGTTAGAAAGCCCTCTTCATACCTTCATAGTCCATATGCAGTAAAGATTCTGATGCTGCCAAACACATGGGAACATTCAGGCATACATTCATACATTCAAGAAAGCATCTGAATAGGACTTAATGTTTTATTAGATACATAATTATTGATCAACTTTGAACCATTTAGTAACTGCCGTGCCACCTGAATATTCTGGGTTTTGGAAGCTGAGCAGGGTCAGGCCTGGCTAGTACTTGGATGGGAGATCACTAGGGAATACCAGAGATCTTCCGGTAGAAAGAATGCTGCCTTCAAATGTGAAGACCTACTGGCAGTCAAGAACTGACAGTACTTGGTTAGATGGTCCAATAGTCTGACTTGATATAAGGCAAATTCCCTTTGTACAAGAAATGTACAAATGGAGCTCAGTTATTTTGTAAAATAATGTCTGAAGATGTGTATTGTAGCTGATAACTGGTAGATAATTGAGAAATTAATCTTTGCAAGTTACAAATTGTACTTGCTGGTTGTTAGGCTGAGGTCTATTTTCTGTAAGCTGTACTTATGTTTATGCTGATGTGATCAAGGCTCTAGTGCCTGGTATGCTTACATTGGTGTAAACCCCACTGAACAGAGAGGAATTTATTTCCTAGTAAACAAGGATAGGAGGGCATTTGTAGATCATAAGTCAAGGGGCTCCTATAATGCTTAATAGCAGGCACAGAGACTAATAAGTAGTTGTTCCAGAACTAAACTGGTGTAGTTGTGAGTTAGCTCAGTTAAAATACTAGGCAGTAATGGACAAAAGAGGGTTTTTTGTAATGGCTTGAGAGATTACAGATCTCTTTTCAGCAGCAGAATTGAGCAGACTGTAGGGGAAACTCTTCCCCCTTACAACCACCTGTGCACCAGCTTGTTCTGGAGGACTAGGAAACCTAATGAAGCCAGTTCTTTAGTGGTGCAGAGCACAGCAAGGGGCAAAAAAGAAAAAGAAAGTCCTGTCAAACTGATGGTTGAATGCCACCATGTTGGTATTTTTAGGCTTGTATTGAAATTATAGTCAAGGTAAAATATATGTCCAATGAAAGCATTTTTCTTTGACACTGTTATTTACTGTTCCTCTATTATGTATTTTTGTTTTTGTTTTTACAGATCTTGTAGAAAACTTCGATGAAGCATCAAAAAATGAAGCTAATTAATTCACTAATAGTTCTGGAAGTTGACATGGACTAGATTTAAGAAATCAGCTGTGTGGTTCCAAAGTTTTACAGAAACAATGAACATTACCCGTTCACTAGTTCAGTAATATAAAATATTTTGTATTTTAATTATGCTGCTTGTTCAGCATTTCCTTTCAGTCGATTTTTGCATTTTGCACTTGCTCCCAGGATCTACCTTTTTAGTTTAAAAAGAAGAAATAAGACATTTTCAGTGCAGATTAAGGAGTGTGTGCCTGTGTGTGGATGTATGTATGTCGTTTTATGTAACAGTTGAGAGGAAAATGGAGAACATATGTTTGACTCCCTTCTCCTTATAAAGTAGAAATAAAACAAGTCTTTAATTTGGTTACAGTAACTTTTCTTATTGCAACCAAGCAGCTCTCATTAAACAGTGAAAAATGAGTCTTGCCTGTCCACATTTCATGTATTCCCAGTGCAGCTCACTTAGTAGCATTTGGGTTTAAAATAGTGAAAAGTCTTTATTGTCTATTTTTCATGAAGTCCAGATATTATTCACTAATTAGGATTTTGTTTTAATTTTCTGTGTTAATTATTGTGTTTGCAAATGTATTTCTCTTCCATATTGATGGTGTATCTGTGTAGTTTCCCATCAGCTAACTTTTGATTTTAAATTGTACCAAAGACAGGACATTAACATGCATGTTTATTGCAACATCTTTTAAAAAAAAACATCGTTTAAGAGCTTTTTTTCTCTATAAAGCTCTTTTTTCTTCACTTTAATACTTAAGTTGCATTCACATGTTATGGGATAATCTACTTGCCTTGGATAAAAGCATTTTTCTTTAAAGTGCTACCTGTCTCATATGAGCAGGTGCCAACCCTGCATCTGTGGCCTGCACTCTGTAAAGATGCCAAATGGTATGCTTGTTCAGGGTAGCTGGGAGAAGCCCACAGTATGTGTGATTGTGATAAAGATTAGAGGTTATATTCTACTCAATGATTAATCCAATGCTTTCGGTTTCTCCTTGGTACAATTATCTGTCTTTCAGTTAGACTCCTCTTTCAAAGTGCTGAGTGCTGTTCAATCCTTTTCATCTTTGCTAAGCAGTGCTCAGCTTGACTTGTGAGTATATTTTTCAGTGGTATTACTCAACTTTTGATAGGAGGCTATCCTCTCTCCTCAGATTTTCAGTAGGAAATGGTGCATTGTTGTGCACAGCTAGATCATTTGTTATAAGATGTAAAAAAGTTCTAGTGTTATAATTTAGCTCCTAAGGGTATGTGAGCCACTGACTTATTTCCAGACTGTAATCTGGAAGTATAGTTTTGATGATACAGTATGAACAAGGAGAGGGCCATTGGTTATGTAGCATTTGTACAAACTTTCCAACAAAAGGCTTAAACCATTCACTTTGAGGGTAATATTTCCTAAATCTTTGATCTGCAACCTACACTAGGTGGTTATAATGGTTACTGTCACATTTAAAAACAAAAACCTTCCTCTGGTACGGAGAGGCTAGTGGCAGGATCACAGATACAGCACAGTATTTTATAAACCCTTCCTCCAAACTGCTGAATGTGAAGCTCTTCCTAGCAGTTCTTCAAAGGTGCTTGATGTAATCTTTGCAGCTGATCATCACTGTAACCTTTGTCAAGGGCAACTGGCTTGGGAAAGCCATCTTTCTTATCAGCTTACTTTGGTGTACTTTTGAAACATATCTGCTTTCTGTGTATATATATCCAGCAACTATACAGTTTGAGGCTCTCAGCATTCTAGTGACATCAAGCTGAACCACAAAAGCAGAGCTTGTAGTGGTTGTCATCTGAACCGCTCACTTGATTTTATAGACTTGTTCAGTTTTCTTGTTCTATTTTATATAATACATGGATCTTAATAAAATAATTCAAAGGAGGCAATGTTCCCTTTGGTGTGTTATCTCCTTCTCTCATCAGTACTAATAGAAAAACATAATATGTATGTAGGCATAGCTTTTATCGACACTGTACTTGTTATACTACAGGGTTTTTAAATAAAGGTTGAGGATTCTTTATCCAAAAATCCAAAGTGCACCAGAATCCAAAACTTTTTAAATGAATGGCTGAGATAGTTATACCTGATGGTTTAGTGTGCACAAATTTGTGCCATGCATAAAATTATTAAAAATAGGTATAAAATTGCCTTCAGGCTATGTGTACATGAAACATGAATGAATTTCATGTTGGGTCTCATCTCCAAGATATCTCATTGCAAATATTCATAAATCTGAAACCCTTCCGGTCTCAGGCATTTCAGATAAGGGATACTCAACCTGTAGGTACTTTTTTTCTGCACACAAGCAAATGGCAAACATCCTTACAATGTCTTTGCTTTCCTTGAGACAGCAAATGAATAGAGAATTTTTTATGGAGAGTTTGTACAGATTAACATGAATGAAGTTCACTTAAAATTTCGCTGCTGTGCTGCTCTAATATTTTTTTAAAAATTCACCCATTAGTAATTAGTACGGTCTACAACACATAAACTTAAATTTCTTGTCTTATAAGTATAAAATCAGTAAAGTCTTCAATAGAATGAAAGGTTAACACTTGGGAAAAGGTTAAATTGCTTGCTTAACAAAACAAAATTCCAGCTGTATTTTAGTTGCCAATTTATTTGTAATCTTTATTGTTGCTTTTGTTTGGAAAGGAGCAACCTAACTTACATAGTGGTTATTACTTTTACTGTATGCAAAGAACTGTTCATTTTTTTATTTTATTTTATTTTTTGCTGACATACTAAAGCTTATAGAAAACTATTAAACTGGTAATTGAAGGTGTGAACAATAAGGCTCTTGTCATATTGCCCAGTTCTCCCTTGGTAATTTTCTGGAACCAACATCTCTCCTAGATCAAGCCATCGTAATATTCTGCATCTGGTGCATTGGGGTACAACAATCAGAGAGCAATTCACAAGTAATTTTCCTAATGTCAAATATTTTAGTAAATATTAAAATTCAAAAACCCTATCAAGTTTGTTTTTTAATCAGTACCTTCTTGATCCATCTCTGATACAATGACGTATATTAAGGTTAAACAATCATTAATTGAATTAAACATTCATTATGGACCTGTAAGACCTTGATCTTGGACTTTTGGTGCTGAGTTAGTTCTGTTGATGTAGATGAGACATCTCCAAGACTCCCATCCTCCATTGCTCTGCTTATGTCCTGTACATTTAGGCCCGTGACCTTTCTGATTGAGTCTATCCACCTGGCATGTGCTTCTTCCTCTCCTGCTTCCCTCTACCTTTCCTAGCATTATTGACTTTTCTAATGAGTGGTGCCATCTCGTGATGTGGCCAAATTATGATAGCCCCAATTTGATCATCTTGGCTTCCAGAGAGATTTCAGGCTTTATACAACAACAAAAGATTTAACTTATTTCTGTATGTGCTTCCTTTGGATCATAGCTTAATATTTTCGATAAACGTATAAGAGGTTACCATGGTTTTTCAGCTGTATAGTATAACCTTATTGGAGGTAGGCTATCACAGAGAGTGATAAGATAATTCAAATACTTTGCAGAGGCATACTTGTAGTCCCAGTTAAAGTTAAGCCACAATATTAAATAATTATGCTCTTAAATTCTAGCTTGTCCACAGCATGTTGTCTAGGTATCTTTGTGATGTGGCTTAACCTCAGTAGTACAGGTACATTATATTTATGAAAGAATGTAGTATGCTGCTTTGATCTCTGAAGGTTCATAGAACATGAGACACTATCTGCTTATTCACTGTTACCATTGCTAAAATCTGTTTGCTTATCTACATTTTTTTGTCAAACATGCTTCAAGGAGATGTGGTTTAAAGGATTCCAATTGTTCACAATGGTTGCTCGTTGTTAACAGCTGTACAGCATTTGCAGAGGAGCACTGCGTGAATATTCAAAGGATATCATGAACAGGAACTTTATGCCCATGCAATTGTATTTTACCTTAGCTTTACATGATCTGCTCTACTGCTGTAGTTTAAGAAGGTGAATTTGAGAGAAAGTATTCTTTTGGAAAGGGAAATATGAAGAGGTAATATTCTGTGGGTTTTCTGGGCTATGTGGCCATGTTCTGGAAGAATTTATTCCTGATGTTTTGCCTGTATCTGAGGCTGGCTTCTTCAGAGGGTGGTGGAATAGAAGTGTGTGAGGTATATATATATATATATATATATATATATATATATATATATACTTGAGTGACCCTTGGTTAGGAGGAAGTGATTATGCCACCACCCTCTGAAGATGCCAGCCACAGATGCAGGCGAAATCTCAGAATGCAGCCACATAGCCCGGAAAACTGACAGAAAACTATGGATGCTGGCTGTCAAACCCTTTGATTTAACAAATATGAGGAGGTGTTGGTAAGTTCTTGGCCCAACCCACTTCCCAAAATCAGCATAATTTTGTCACTGTAGCTTGAAAGAGTATTTTGTACAGTGCGCCAGCACCAATCGTAGACTTGCCATCTGTGGGTGGCAAGCCCTAACTTTTTAAAGGGGCACGCATACTCCTTGAAAACTATAGGATTTGAGTATCCACATTTTTTGCTATCCGTGAGGGGAACCAGAATGGATCCATTCTGAATCCCCCACAGATAAATGGGTTTGCCACAGTTAAAGGAACGTGAGAAACAGTGGGCCAAGTGTGTCAAACCTCAGGATGAATATGTGGATTAGTATGACTATTGGGCTTATTGGGCTGAGAATGTTTCAGCACCTCCCACCTTGTACTATTGTGACTGCACATAAGGGAGCTGGAGGAAATAATGTAACTAGTCTATGGAGAACAGGGTTCAAATCCAGCTGGAGGACCATTGGCAAGTCACAGAAGATGGCAGTGGCAAAACTCTGAGGAAACTTGCCAAGAAAACCTATGATAGTGTCACCATAAGTTGGGAAGGCACACAACAATAAGACACCACACAGTAAATCCAATGCAATATAATGGTCTTGGGTAGATGCATAATCAGATTTGCAAATACTGTAATGTAAGGTGTGCATGATTACTGTAGTTAATTACTTTGCTTTTTCAGCATGAGTACTTGCCTTCAGGAAGTTAAGGTAAACATCCATTCTAGTACTACTGCTGTATCTTGTTAGCAATTAATAATTGCATCCATACCTTTGATGACTTCACAAAGGGCATTGAATATTCCATTCATTCCAGAGATTAGAATGATTGTAATCTGGCAGGTTGGCCTCTGGTCCTACAACAGATGATGAGTAGCATACTAAAGATATATCCTACAACAATGGTTGTGGAAGCACAGGGATTAATGTAGAAAGGCACATACAGTGGACCCTGGGGTTGGCTCTCCCCCACCATGGATACCAAAATCCATGGATGCTCAGGTTCCATTGTAAAATGGTATCCCTCACATAAAATGGCAATTATTTTAGGCATATTTTCATGAAGACATGAATGGTTGAATCTCTGGATACTGAATCTGTAAATATGAAGGGCTGACTCAATTTTCAAGGTATTGTGTTATGAGAAAAAGAGGCAGCAATACCATGCTGATGCTAAATTGTCATGTTCTGCAGTGGTAGACATCAGTAAGTCATCTGAAAAAATTAACATTCAACCAATGTATCCATCGACCTCCCTCCCCCCAAATCTCACTGATGTTTAAATTGCACTCACCTACATTTGAATTGGCACTTATATTTTGGAAGAGATATTCTGTACTGTTCTATTTGTCAAATATGGTAAAATCTGAAGCAAGTTTGAACTTGGAGAAAATGGCTATAGCAGCTCAACATTAATGTTCACAGTATACTTTGTTTAGTGAATTCCCTCTGGGATTTCATTAATGTAATATTGCCAACCCAATGTCCAGTGATTTTTACACAAATATAAAGGAAAACATACACAAAGTTAGGACTGAATCTGTAAATATGAATCTCTGCTGCCTATAAATATATAGAAAAAGCTACGCTAGGCTGATAAGGCTTTAAGTACAGCTCTGTATGTGGAATGTCACTGTTCTTAGAACTAGCCTTTTTGGATGGAGTGGTTCATGAGCAGAAGGATGGCCATCAGGTGACAAATTAGCTCCCTCAGCTGCACATGGAAGGGTTGTAATAAAGATTCTCAAAATGTGATAAACTTCCAGCAGTTGCAGACTATTCACCTGTTTTCCTTTCTAATCCATGCAATACAGTATCATTGAATGGTAACTGGGAATTCTATGGCAATTTCATGCTTTCCCCATGCTTAAAACACAATTGTGAGCGCATATGAAGATGTTCGTTGTTAACTGCCCTCGAGTCGGTCTCGACTCATGGCGATCCTATGGATGAAACATCTCCAAGATCCTCTGTCCTCCACTGCTCTGCTTAAATGCTGCAACCTCATACTCACGACCTCCTTAATAGAGTCCATCCATCTGGCATGTGGCCTTCCTCTCTTCCTACTTCCCTCCACCTTTCCCAGCATTATTGTCTTGAAGTCTTCGCTTCTCATGATGTGTCTGAAGTACAACAGTCTCAGTTTGGTCATCTTGGTTTCCAGGGAGGTTTCCGTTTTAATCTACTCTAGGCTTCACTTGTTTATCTTTTTGGCTGTCCATGGGATCCTTAGCACTCTTCTCCAGTACCACATCTCAGATAATGGACTTTCTTCCTGTCATCTTTCTTAACTGTCCAGCTCTCACATCCATACATGGTAATAGGGAATACAATGGCTTGTATGATTCTAACTTTTGTTCTGAGTTGTATATCTTTGCATTTTAGAATCGTTTCTAGTTCGTTCATAGCCACCCTCCCCATTCTTAATCTTCTCTGGTTTCCTTACTACAGTCCCCATTTCTATGAATGTTTGATCCCAAGTATGGGAATTCTTTTACTATTTCTATTTTTTCATTGTCTAGGCTGAACTTGTGAAGGTCCTCGGTGGTCATTATTTTTGTTTTATGTTCAACATTAAGCCTGCCTTTGCACTTTCTTCTTTGATCTTCCTTAGTAAGTGCCCCAGATCTGTGAGGGTTTCTGCTAGTACTATGGTGTCATCTGCATATCTTAAATTGTTGATATTTCTTCCTCCTATTTTCACTCCTCCTCCTTCTGTGTCCAAGCCTGCTTTTCTTATAATATGTTCTGCATACAAGTTGAACAGATAGGGTGAAAGGATGCAGCCTTGTCTGACCCCTTTTCCAATCCGGAACCATTCTGTTTCTTCATGTTCTATTCTGACAGTAGCCTCTTGTTCTGAGTACAGATTCCTCATCAGGACTATCAGATGTGTTGGCACTTCCATGTCTTTAAGGGCGTTCCATAGCCTTATGGGCCACTTTGAATCAATTACCCACACAGTATTCTACTCAGGCAATGAAAAGAAAAGAAGAAATGGGGTAGTTTTCATACTAAGAAAAGATGTGACAAAAGCAGTCAGAGGATACAATGCAAAATCAGACCAAATCATTTAAGGCTCTATGGTAAACCTATTAATATCACCATAATTCAAGTATATGCACCAACCACAGAGGCAGAACAGGGAGAAATTTATAGATTCTATGAAGGAGTACAGGAAGAAATTGACAGCACATCAACACAGGATGTCAAACTGATCATTGGAGATTGGAATGCAAAAGTTGGAAGCAAAAGAAGAATCAAAAACAGTAGGCACATTTGGATTAGGCAGAAGAAATGAAGTAGGCATAAATACACTAAAGGCACAAGATCCCTTCTAGTGTTGGAAACTAAGCAAGGTCAGCCTTGGTTAGTACTTGGATGGGAAACTGCTAATGAATACCAGGTGCTGTAGGTTATATTTCAGAGGAAGGGACAGGCAAAACCACCTCTGAGTATGCCTTGCCTAAGAAAACACTGAAAATCATGGAGTCACCATGAATTGACAAGTGACTTGACATATTCACATAGTGATTATTCTACAGTCGGCCCTCCATTTTTGTGGGGGATCTGTTCCGGACACCCCTGCGAAAACAGATTCACAAATATTTAAGCTCCATAGGCTTGAATGGGGCATGCCCCTGCAGGTGCCTTGATTTAAACGGCGGTCACCCCTCTGTGAATATGCAAAACCGCAGACTTGAAGTTCGTGAGAACGGAGGTACAACTGTACTTTAAATTTCTTTGAGATGAAGACAACTGTCTTAAGTGGTACTTAGAGGAGGCTCAAGTACAGTGGGCCCTCCCTATTCGCTGGGGTTAGGGGCACAAGAGCCCTGTGAAAGTGGGGGGAAATGCAAATAAAAAAACACTTTTTAATAAGCCTGAAATAACACATCTCTAGGCATTTGTAGGTCCTCCAGTCAACTCTTATGATCAACATTTGCCAGAAGCTGCCCATAGAATTACACTGAAGGACCTACAAATGCCTAGATAAGTGTTCTCTCTAAGGAATCTCTAGGTCCTCCAGTGTGATTTCTGCAGATGTTGCTCATAGAGTCAAGCTGGAGGACCTAGAGATTCCTAGAGAGAACATATTAATCAAATCTGTGAATAAGCAAATCTGCAAATGTGGAGGGCTGACTATTTGTCATCTTGATATAGCAAGATTTAAAAGAATCTGCATTAAACTAATTGGTGATCTGCAATATGCAATCTACTATAGTCTCCAGTCATAATCTACATTCTGCTGTCCAGCATGCAACATACTGATGACATGTATGTGGTGTTTGAGCATTTGATTATGACTCTTTGAGTGTTAAGTCTCTGGAGACCAGAATTTTAATCATTGCTCAGCCATGGAAACCCACAGGTGACCTTGGGCAAGTTACATTCTCTCAATCTTAGAGGAAGATAAAGGCAAACACTGAACAAATCTTGACTACCTGCCTCGGCAGACGGCTTATTGAGCCGTCTTGGAGGCCCGGAAGAGGAGGAGCCACCGCACGTGCGGCGCTCCTTCCTCTTCCTGAGGTTGCCCTGGGAGCTGCCGGCCCTCCGCACGGCTGGCGCTTCCGGGGCAACCTCCTGCCGCAGCGGGGCGCACTGCGGCGGAAAAGGCAGGGAAAGTGCGCCCTACGCTTTTAGGGCGCACTTTCCGTGTCTTGTGGAAGGAGCGCTGATTTTGCGCTCCTTCCAGGGACGCCGCAGGAGCGCCGCGGTCCGGCTGCCGAGGTCCCGCAGCGCTCCGGACCAGGGCGTCCCTGACGCCCTCGTCTGCATCCCAAAGTCTTGTGATAGGGTTACTATAAGTTGGAAATGACTTGAAGGCACACAAGAATATACACAGTTGTAAAGGAAGAAAGCCTCCATAATCACAGACACAATATGCATGTTCATTCTCAGAGAAAGATCAAAACAATATGACACAACAAATCATTCTGTTCTCTACATAATGCACTAATTGACTGGTGATTATACACTTGATTATCACAATGATCATATAGTATATGTGAAAAGGGAACCATGTGTATGTACAAATCACCTTTTGCTAAGTGAAAGATTAAAAAACTTACAAAGGTACATCTCTCTGCCTACAAGATTGGTCTCACAGCTGTGTATGTTGTTATAAAATGTGTTTCATATACTACCTTGAAGACACAATTATAGAATGGCACTCCTGTTGTGTTACATGTACAAGCATAACAAACTGACAAGCTGTATTGCAAAGCGCACAATCTTTTTGCAATATATAAAAGTAAACTCCAGCGGAGAGATGTTAAAGCACTGATGATCAGTGTGAAAATACCAAAATATGAGTCATTCGACTAGCATTCTTTCTCCATTGCTATTATGTGAAAGAATGGATCAAGGTAAGAGAACAATAAAATGACTTCACTCAGGAAGTGATAATTATTTCATCAAGCCGTGAAAGCATCAGATTGTATCACTGTCTGATAGTTTTTTAGGTGAAATAGTTGGTGGTTGTTTTTGCAGCATGCCAATTAAAATAGTAACAAAAAAGGTTGGGTCTCTTCTGTAAGTGTAAAATTGGTCTGATAATCAGAGCTCTTGTCTAGTTCTGTAAGAACGGTTAAACATATAACCAGTCAGTATGTCCAGGACAAATGGGACACACACACCCCAAAACAACTGTTAGGGTGCTTTTTGTGGGTTTTTCAGGCTATGTGGCCATGTTCTAGAAGAGTTTATTCCTGACGTTTTGCCAGCATCTCTGGCTGGCATCTTCTCTGATAGCCCAAAAACCCTACAAAAAACACGTTAGGGGTGTCTCATCAGATAACATTTTCCCTAAATCCTACCTCCAGTGTGTATGTACACCTGGCTAATATCTCTGTTGTGTGCAGCAACGAAAGAGCTTCTTGTCTTAACATTTTTGAGAGTGATGTTCTCTCATACACTCTTGTGAGCTATGTCTTACATCCCATATCTTTGTATCTGTTTAAACATTACATTCACACCTCACAAAATGGCCAAATAACTCAGTACACTCCCAGAAGTCCATGGTATGACTTTCCTTCTAATAGCACAGGGGTAGGCAACCTAAGGCCCGGGGGGCCCCTGCCGCCCCCCATGATGATATTGATTATTGTTATTACTTGTTCTTGGGGTTTTCTTGGCAAAATCTCCACAGAGGTTTTGCCATGGCTTTTCTGGGCTGAGAAAGTGCATGCATATTTTTTTAATTTTTTATTTTTTTAATTTTTTAATATTTATGGTGCTTCGGCCCCCCCAATTGTCTGAGGGACAGCAACCCGGCCCCTGGCTCAAAAAGGTTGCCTACCCCTGTAATAGCAGTTGGGATACTTGTCAATGTTCTAGAAGCCAAATTCTATTAAATGGATTTTCTCCAGCCATCTCCAATAATTATTTTTCCCTCTTCTTGCTATGACCATGCTACTCCTCTAATTCTCTATTTATGCCTATAATTCTTAAAGTTATCTTAGTACCCTGTCCTCTCACTTGAAATCACTCAGCACTCAACTCTTAAATACCTTTAACTACCTAGGGTTCAATCCAGATTTGGTTTATGTGGTGCTGGCAGACAAGCATTGTTTGTTTGGACTTGACTAGTATGTCTGGTTCATACGTTTGTAAATTATCTGATGATATGCAATGTCAATGAGTTATGTTTTTGCAACTGGGCAATCTCAGGGATCTCACTCTAACATCACAGAGATATTGGAGCAAACCAAATAAAGCTACTTAAGAGTTACATATTTATCAGTGTCTCCAAAAATAGATATGGTTAGCTTTATTAGACAACATGAAATTTTAGCCAGGTATGTACAAGCCTCAGAGGACAGCAATAGCAAATCCTCTCTGAACATAACTTGTCAAGAAAACTCCTTGATAGGTTTTGGCCTTAGGCTCGCCATAAGTTGGAAACTACTTGAAGGCACACAACAACAACAACAAATTTACTTAAATGTGTGTATTCTGGGGACCTGTGTGTTTGTGGGTTTGTGTGCCTTCCAAGTCACCTATTGACTTATGGCAACCCCATTAATTTAATAGGGTTTTTTTAGGCATGAATACTCAGAAGTATTTTTGCCAGCTTCTTCCTCTGAAATATAGCCTATAGCACCTAGTATTTGTTAGTAGCTTCCCACCCAAATACTAATCAGAGTTGACCCTGCTTAACATCCAAGATCAGATGGGATCTGGTGCCCTTAGGGTATTTTGGCCATCTACTGCTGTGTATACAAAGACAAATTAATTACCTCAAAGTACCCAATTTACCTTCTCCAGAGTCAGTGTGGCGTAGTGGTTTGAGTCTTGGACAATGACTCTGGAGACCAAGGTTTGAATTTCTGCTTGGCCATGGAAACCTAATGTGTGACCTTGGGCAAGTAACACACTCAGTCTCAGAGGAAGGCAAGGGCAAACCTTCTCTGAACAAATCTTGCCAAGAAAACCCCATGATAGGGTCACCTTATGGTAGTCAAAAGTTGGAAATGACTTGACAGCACACAACAACAACAACCTCTCCACCTTATGCAGTGTCCCCAGTCAGGGATTATTCTAAACTTGTTTTCCTACTACACAAGAAGCCAGAGGGCTGGTCTCAAGGAGATGCTTTTCTTTCTTCTATCTGTATAGTATCACATGTTATGGCACCAATAAAATAGCACAATAAGATCCTCAAGTGTAAAAAGAGACATAATTAAATACCAAAGTCAGAATCATCTATGCCAAAAAAACAAGTAAATGAGTCCAAAAGCAAAGCAAACCTGACCTCTCACTAGAAGCCAAAATCATTAATCTGAGGAAACCATACTTTGGACATATAATGAGATGACATGACCAACTGAAAACAATATTCATGCTCAGTAAAGTGGACCATGGAAGGAAAATAGGAAGACCACATTACACACATGGATTGGTTCAATCAAGGACCCACAGCCTTGTTTCCAAGATCTGAGCAAGGCTGCTGATGACTAAGCTCTTGGAGGACTCAGCGTTGTCACAAGTCCACACCAACTAATAAGGAGCTGAAGACTGAAAGGAAACTGTAGTCATTTAAATTTTCTATTACTCATGTTTTAAGAAGTAGCCTTTTTCCTGATTAAAGCCCATCTAACCAACTAGATATTTCATACTGGACATTTTACTTTGTCCTCCTACACGTTAGTAAAATGCCTTTTATCACCTGGCTACAAATTTCTCAGACAAATGATGCCCAGCACCAGGGATGTTTTAGGTGAGAGTGGGATATGTAGACTGCACCAGGTGACACCCTAAAGCAGAGGTAGGCAACCTAAGGCCCAGGGGCTGGATGCGGCTCCCGAGGCCTTTGGACCAGCCCTAGGCCGGTCCTGCCCCCCCCCCATGATTATATTGATTATTGTTGTTATTACTTGTTCTTGGGGTTTTCTTGGCAAAATCTCTACAGGGGTTTTGCCATGGCTTTTCTGGGGCTAAGAGAGTGTGCATGCATATTTTTTTTTATTTTAAAAATATTTTATTTATTTATTTTTGGTGCTTTGGCCCCCCAATTGTCTGAGGGACAGCAACCCGGCCCACAGCTCAAAAAGGTTGCCTACCCCTGCCCTAAAGGGTGGGTGTGACACCACTGTTCTCCGAACATCTGCGTTTGGGCAGAAATTGGCCATGACATTTTGCCTGTGTCCCTTTAAAACGCTGAAGAGATGGGGTGAGTGGGGTGAGGCTCAGTGAGAGGAGAAAGGAGAGGTTCCAGGTTTGTTTAAAGAAATTATTTTTAATTGTTTAAAATTTAATTTTTTAAAAAGTATTAATTTTTATTTTGAAATTGTCTTTGAAAACATCACATCTTACTAAATTTTCACTTTAACCACATCAAATTATCCAGGGTTTGTATCCTGTGTTGGTCGTATAGCGAAGTACAATAACATTCAAAATCCACAAAACAATAAAGTATCAGTGTTTTGTGGATTTTGGATGTTACTGCGCTTCACATGAAACTAGGAGCCTTATCAAACGCTGGCCACGAAGCGAAGTATAAACGAAAAATAACCGAAGTAGGAATAAATTCAGTTCTATAGCGAAATGAACGGAATATCGCCTGTTTGGCCATTGCGCAATTAATACGAAGGCTCCCTTCTCTCCCGCAAGGATGGGAGGAAGGAGTCGGGAGGAAAGGCAGCCAAGGGGACCGAGGAGGGGGAGGAGGGCTGGAGGACTGGAGAAGTGAAGGTAGCCCACAGTGGCGTGTCGGTGGGGGAAAATGCGAGAGAGATCGCCTCCCTCTTCCCTCTTCCTTCCTCCTCTCCTTCTTTTCTCCAATCCGGTTTGCCTTTTGCCAAGGCAATCCCTTCCCCTCGCTGGGATTTTCTCCCCTCCTACCATTGCGCACTGAATGCGAAGGCTCCCTTGTACTTCCCCGACAAACCGAATGTCAAAATCTCCCTATTCCTTACGGATTAGCTCCGTGTTCTGCCGAGTTCAGGGGCAGCATCGTGTATAAACACGGGAAACAATACGGATTAGCTCCGTGTTCTGGGGCAGCGTCGTGTATAAACATGGGGAAATAATATGTATTAGCTGTGGATGCCCTTTGGATTAGCTCTGCTTCAGACCCCATGTGATAAGGTCCTATGTACATGTAAATACATTTAATTAGGCTGTGCATATGCTACTGTAATTTAAAAGTTTAATTTTTAACACCTCTTCCTGATGAAGAAGCCAGTGAAGCTTTGAAAGCTCGAAACATGTATATTGTGCATTTTGGTTAGCCCAGTAAAGGTCTCACTGCTTTTGTGGATTTTGGATGATACCATACTTGAATGTTCTTAGTTGTTTATCTTACAATGATAGCCATTACATTCAGAGATATATGAGAATTACGATTTATGAGTTACTTGAGTACAGTAAATAAATAAATAAATAAGAATAAAGATTCTGTATGGTCAGGGTAACCCGATGCCCCTTTTGCAAAGGAGGACAAGGCAACGCAAAATAGAAAACTTTAAAGAAAAAATGTAGAGCATGACAATGTAAAAGCTCAGAACTCTCATATAAATATCAATCCATGCTCCCTGCAGGGCTCCAACGTTGACTCAGCCTTCCCTCCTTTTGTAGGTTGGTAAAATGAGTACCCATCTTGTTGGGTACTAATTTTGGCTAAATGAGTACCCAACAATGTGAAGTCAAAGGCTTTCATGATTGGCATCCATAGTTTTTTGTGGGTTTTTTCGGGCTGTTCTAGAAGAGTTTCTTTCTGACGTTTCGCCAGCATCTGTGGCTGGCATTTCTCTGAAAATGCCAGCCACAGATGCTGCCAAAACGTCAGAAAGAAACTCTTCTAGAACATGGCCACACAGCCCGAAAAAACCACACAAAAAAACTACCCAACAATGTGTTGGAAATTGGCTAATACATTGTAAATAAATTAGGGAGTGCAAAGTACCGTACTATAAAGTTTATGTAGATTTACCCCGTGCCAAACTATAAAGTGATACAAAAATGTAAGTGCTATTGCTATTCTTAGACTGCATCTGCACTGCAGAAATAACCTAGTTTGACACAGCTTTAACTGCCCTGGCTCAATGCTATGGAATTCTGGGAACTGTAGTTGTGTGAGACATTTAGCCTTCTCTGTCAGAAAGAACTCTGGTGCCATAACGAACGACAATTCCCAGGATTCGATAGGATGGAGCCATGACAGTTAATGCGGTGTCAAACTGGATTATTTCTGCAGTGTGGGTGGGAGTTTAGTCATGCTAAAAATGGGAGACATTTTGGAATTCCTCCTGCACAGAAGATAATGAAATGGAGGATGTGTTACCCATGTCTTGGTTTGCTCACCAAAATAAACCAGTTCCTGTTTTTAATTCCCTGACTCTTGTCAAGACATTAGTTATTCCATTCAACAGGAGGGAATACACTCACCCCTCTACATTCGCTGGGGTTAGGGGCACAGGACCCGTGTGAATGTGAAAAAACTGCAAATAACAAAAATACGATGTTTTTACCTGAGAGAACACCTCTCTGGGAATTTCTAGGTCCTCCAGTGCAACTTTGTGGTCAACATCTGCCATACATTAACCATAGAATTGCACTGGAGGAGCTCCAAATGCCTAGTGGAGCGTTCTCTCTAGAAATCTCTAGGTCCTTCAGTGCGACTTTTGGTTAAAGTTGACCACAGAGTTGTGCTGGAGGACCTAGATATTCCTAGAGAGATATTAATAAAATAAGTGAATAAACAAATCCATAAAAGTCAAGACCACAAATGTGTAGGGATGAGTGCAAATGAGTGCAAAAGCCAATAAAATCTGAACTCTCACTAGGAGCCATAGTGACTAATTTGAGGAAACCATACTTTGGAGATATAATGAGATGACATGACCAACTGGAAACAATATTAATGCTCAATAAAGTGGACCGTGAAAGGAAAAAAGGAAGACCACACTACACACATGGTTCCACCAAGGAAGCCACAGCCTTGAGTCTCCCAGATCTGTTGAAGCAGTGACAAACTGGATGAAATATCCTGCA
This sequence comes from Phrynosoma blainvillii, assembly GCA_026167975.1. NCBI lineage: Eukaryota > Metazoa > Chordata > Lepidosauria > Squamata > Phrynosomatidae > Phrynosoma > Phrynosoma blainvillii. The sequence continues at coordinate 225,800,012 of JANUYF010000004.1, read as the reverse complement.
GCGCTGTGAGGTAGCATGAGCTGTGCTCAAAATGGAGGACATTTTGGAATTCCTCCTGGACAGAAGGCAATGAGGTGGAGGAGGACGTGTCTTGGAAAAGGAGGAGGAGGAGGAGGAGGAGGTGGACGCTTGGTCAATGATGTCTGTGAGGGGCGTGTGTGTGACAGACACCATGGATTTCCACAGGGGGCGACGCCAACTCCGAAGTTGGTGAGGCCACTGGCCGGCCCTGGGAGCGGGGGCTGCTCAACTATGAAACAACGAGGCCTGCGGCCTTCCTTCTTTCCTTCGCCGCGCAGTGGTGCCTTGAGGAGGCCTGAGGGCCAGTCAGTCAGGCGGCCTTCCCGGTGCCGCAGTGCCGTGCGCTGCCTCCGGGGCCGGGCAGGGGGCGCTGGTGGCCGAAAACTGAGGCGGCTTCGGAGTAAGCGAGCGAGGAGGGAGCGGGCGGCCGCCTGCCTTTCTGCCTGCCTGCCTCCGTGACCGCGGTGAGGACGAAGCGGAGGCCGGGCAGGAGCCGCGCTGGCCTTTCCTGCTGTTGCTGCTCCGCGCAAGGCCCTCCCAAGACCCAAGGGAGCCCCTTCTCCGCCATGCAGGCCCAGCCGCCTCCTGAGGTGAGCGAGTGAGTGAGTAAGATGCCCCCTTGACCAGGCCGGCATCCTCCTCCTCCTCCTCCTCTTCCTTCGAGGGCCCCTTCTTTCTGTGGGGCGCCAGGCTGCCTCCGTTTCTGAGGGGCGAAGGCTGAGGGGAGCCTCTCCTCCTCACTAAAAATGGGGGGACGCCGACGCCGACGCGTTTTCCCCTCTCTTTCTCTCTCCCACAGACGGGGGGCACCCCCATTTTTGGTGGCGACATAGGCTTTTGTCCTTCGTGTTGGGGGAAGAAGAGAGAGGGAGGCAGGGCTCATCCCCCTTTTCCTTGGTCTTTATCCCTTGAGGAGAAGCCCATCCGCGCTGCAGAAATAACCCCAGTTTCATACCGCTTGCTTGGGACTGCCACCCGGCTCCGTGCTCTGGAATTCTGGGAATGGTAGTTTGTTGTGCAAAATAAATAAATAAATAAATAAAAATTGGCAAGATTTGTTCAAAGGAAGGTTTTCTTGGCCATGGCCTTCCACTGAGGCTGAGAGACAGGTAATTTTAGCATGGGGTTTTCTTGGCAAGATTTGTTCAGAGGAGGGTTTGCCATGGGCCTTCCACTGAGGCTGAGAGAACCTCTGGTGCCACAACAAACTACCATTCCCAGAATTCCAGAGCATGGAGCCCAGTGGCAGTCCAAGCGGTGCTAAACTGGATCAGTTCTGCAGTGTGGATGCAGCCAGATCTGATGGAGTGTCCTCCCCTTCAGGGTGGACAGCTTTATGTAGTAAATTGTAATTCTCATTTGTAGTAAATCCCTCCCCCCCCCATATCTGAAGATGCCAATGGACAGAAAATGACAGCACAACAACCACCATCACTCTCCTCTTACTGTTGTTGTTAATTGCCCCGACTAATGGCGACCAAGTCCTCCACTACTCTGCCCCCAAATTTTGGGCCCTGGCCACCCTCTTCCCTAAAGCTTTTGACACCCTTTTCTTCAGAGCAACCAGTTATGCTCCTTTTTGGTGCTAATTATTGGCACTTCCAGGCCTCCAGGTCCCTTGTGCCACCTTTTTTCATACTCCTTGTTTGTTTTTGCAGTCATGGATCCTGGCATCCTTTTCTTTCATGCTCTGCTGGTTTAGAAGAAGCTAGGAAGGCTAGGCAAACCCTCCTCTGAGCAAATCTTGCCAAGAAAACCCCATGCTAGAATTACCTGGGCAAGCTACACTCTCTCAGCCTCAGTGGAAGGCCATGACACACCCTCTGAACAAACTCCATACTGGAGTCATCTGGGCAAACCACACTCTTTCAGCTTCATGGGGAGGCCATGGAAACCCCTCCTCTGAACAATGTTGCCAAGAAAACCCCATGATAGGTTTGCCTTAGGGTCGCCATAAGTGAGAAATGACTTGAAGCTACACAACAACAACAGAGAGTCACCTTAGGGTCGCCACCTTTTTCATACTCATTGTTTGTTTTTGCAGTCATGCATTCTGGCATCCTTTTCTTTCATGCTTTGCTGGTTTACAAGAAGCTTAGAAGGCCATGGTAAACCTTCCTTTGAACAAATCTTGAGAAGAAAATCCCATGCTAGAGTCACCTGGGCAAGCCACTCTCTCAGCCTCAGGGGAAAACCCTCCTCTGAACAAATCTTGCCAAGAAAACCCCATAATACTGTCATCATAAGTTGGAAATGACTTGAAGGAACACAACAACAGCAACAAAAAATATATGTTCATACCCCAAGTTTTTCAGACAAGATATATCTGGAATCTTGTTTGCTGCTTAAGTGTCTAATTTTGTGCCTGAATTACCCTGCATTGATTTGGTTTAGCAAATAGTTTGATCTCTGTTAAAATTTGAAATGTGCCACTGTTGCTGAAGGAGAATACTTACTGGGAGACAAGGTTACTTTTAGTTGCATTTGTGATTATGCTTGTCTAAACAATGCTCATCCTGGTGATAAAACTGACTGGACAGATTTTAAAGAGATGACTTTTTAATTCAGAGAAATATGGGTAAGTAGGTCCAGATGATACAATAAGCTGTTCTTTATTATGTGCATTATAGGAAATGATGTTGATTTCATTGCTTAGATGTTATACATGTGTAGCATGTATATGTGTTAAACTGAAAATGCACATGTGATTTAATTACATATTGTTTTACTCTTTAATGTTTTGGAGTTTTTATTACAGATTTTCAAGTCTGAGCCTGCTCTTATGAACACGTATCTTTAGATGGATGCAGATTTCTAATAGCCTAATAGAGTGAGTAAGGGAAACATAGAGATCGTGGTGGAGGTTATAAGGACAGCAGTTAATTTGTAGGACATAGGTACCTAGAATGATAATATCTTGATTATTTAAAATAACAAAGCCTGAATGTATACATACAGGAGTGAGTACAGGTTTGAATGATGTCTAAAATTTTCAAGTTGCTTTTATGAACTTGGCCTTACAAAGGACAAAATGGATAAAGGCACTTTATTAATAGTGCAAAGGTGCACATATATGCTAGCAAATCACTGTTGTTTCTCTGGAGTGTATTTAACACCTCATACCTTTTAAATAATTGCAATTGTCAGGATTTTCTGGGATAAAATGTGCTAAGTATTTTCACTGATTAAACATAATAAACATACTACACAATACAAAAATGTTATTTCCACAAAATTTCAAATCCCTACATTGATCATGTTGTCATCGGGTGAATCTAGGGATTTGAAGTTTTGTGGAAAGAACATTTTTTAAAAAATTTATAGGGGATTATATGGAATGATTTCTAGAAAGTATTCCTATCTAATGATGGTGCAGGGACCCTTTAAATATTACTCTAGCAGTGTAGAAGCCACTGGCAGAAAAATAGCTTCCACAGCAAACTTTGAAGAGACATTTCTGCTTTGTTTATGTATTTAATAAGAACCAAAAAAGTGTATGTATGACATCAAATTTTCAATTTAATTCAGTATCATGCTTAGAAATCTCACCTAAATGTACCTTTAGTATACATTGAAAGAGGGTGAATGGCTTGTGCCCCTTAAAAATATAAAGTGTTCACAAGAGCAGGCTCAGACTTGAAAATCTGTAATAACAACTCCAAAACATTAAAGAGTTTCTTAATTTTACACTTTTGAACCTTTCCTTATTAAAATCTATTAATAAAAACAATCCTTTTGTAATTCCTTTTGTAATTCCTGGGACTTTAAGCAAGTATAGTATTACGTATAACTATGGCATGTATAGTCTCTTTGTTAGCTGTTTTGATGTAAAATTTGATAGAAAACTAGATTATAATTTTTTGAGTAAATCATGCATCAGGGGAGGATGAACTGCTCAGTCAGGATACCTTTGTTTTCCTTTATAGGCTCAGCAGATGAATGTGAGACTAAATGTGAGAAATTTGTTGCATTTTGCCTAAATCCATTGTTAATATCAACTAAAGTAGAGCAATTTAATCAATTTACATAAATACTGACACTCAGTGGTTCAACAGTCTATTTTAATTTGAGTTTGCTGCTTGGATTTAGGCCTTTATGTGTTTTCTAGATGATCCTTTTTATTTGAAATTGAAAAGTATATTTCTAGTCCACTGGGTCTTTTGCTTACATCTCTGTTCTGTTGTGGAAGTGTGGCTTTCTAGGTGTTGCTTGATCCAACTTCCACAATGTCATTGGCTTAAGACAACATCACATAGGCCATGGGTTCCCATCCCTAGTTTAAAAGTGTTATTGTTGTTAACTGCTATCAAGTCAACTTCAATTTATGGTGACCCTGTGAATGAGAGACCTTCGTCACCTCAACAGCCCTGGTCAGATCTTGCAAACTCAGGGCTATGGCTTCCATGATATAGTCTCTCCACTTCTATTTCTGCTGTCTTTTACCTTGCTAAACATCATTGCCTTTTCTAGTGAGTCATGTCTGCTCACGATATGTCCAAAGTATGACAGTCTGAGCGTAATCATTTTGGCTTCTAGGGAGAAGTCAGACCTGATTTGCTCTAGAACCCATTTGTTTGTGTTTTTGGCAGCCCATGGTTTCCACAGACTTCTACTCCAGCATCATATTTCAAGTGAGTTGATTCTTTTCCTCGTAGCTTTCTTCACTGTCCAGTTTTTGCAACCATACATAGACATTGGCAATACAGTGGCATGGGCAACCTTTACTTTGGTTTTCAGTGCTATTTCTTTGCACTTTTAAGCTGTATATCTGATAGGATCTCTGTTGGAAAATGATAAACCAGCTTTGCAAATATAGATTTAGGTTTGAGCTAATGGAGGTGATAAATGATTGCACCCTTTGATATCCTTAGAGGTCTGAATAGTCCTACATGAAGGATTATCTTTTAAAATAGCCCCTAAAAAGAACTTTACAGGCATACATACCTCAGTTAACAAAGCCTCTGACAGAGAAGCTCCTTTTTATAAAGACTTTTACAGGAGCCCAGCCCTCCCCTCTTCCTTGTCTTCTGTCTAGAAGGAAGTTTGTTTTGTTTGTTTTATTTTGTCTTTTGCAGCATTGGGAGCATTGGCATTGGGAGATAGTGAAGGAGGGCTAGAGAAAGACAGACTTTCAGTGTTGGGTTGCTGCAGTGTGTCTGCAGTAACCAATACAGTACAATAAAGCTTGACCTGAGAAAGAATGGAATTCTACTCTAGGTGATCCTACTGTAGGTGTGTGTGCTTAGGTACAATAGACAAAGTAAACAGTTGTTCCCAGAATCACTTAGTGAACGTGTGTGAAGAGGAAAACCAAGAGAAAAGGGGAATGCAGATTAATGTGCCTCACCAGCTGCCCTGGCATGTTGAGAAAGCATAGCGATATAATGAAGAAACTTGCCAAGAAAACCCTGTGGTAGGTTCACCTTAAAGGTATTCCCTATTGACAAGGTTGTCAAGTCGTGTCCCACCGTTGGGGGTCATCTTAGGGTAGCCATAAATCAGAAACGACTTGAAGGCTCACAACAACAACAAATAAGTTTTGCCACTAAAATGGAAATCGTAAATGGAAGCTATTGAAAGAGAGAGAAAAATCATACCAGGATGCATTTTGGAAGAAGGATTCAAGTGATCTCCAGAAGATTTAAAATGTTTTTGTTTACTTATGCAAGGCTTACTTGACCTGTTTGTTTCACTTCATGTGTGCCTAATGTTAGTTTTGCATAACATGTTTGCTGAAATATATTGAACTTTTATGGTGTAAGAACCTATATGTATTCTTTCCTTGTTATTTCTATCTGTGGTACCAGTTAAATACGCAAAGCCCAGGGACACATCTACTTGGTTAACTGAGGTATATCTGTAACCTATTTTGCAATGTATGGCTTGGGGACAGAAGCTATGGAAAGGAGTAAAAACCATCCTTTGATGTTTTAAAAGCTCTTACCTTGGAGAAGAATGATACCATTGCCTTATGAGGAGATACTTAGGGAGCTGGGTATGTTTAGCCTGGAGAAGCGATGGTTGAGGTGATATGATAGCCCTGTTTAAATATTTGAAGGGATGTCATATTGAGGATGAGGCAAGCTTTTTTTCTGCTGTTCTAGAGAATAGGACCCAGAAGAATGGATGCAAGCTACAGGAAAAGGGATTCAACCTCAACATTAGGAAGAACTTCCTGACAGACACACTCCCTCAGGGTGTGGTGGGGTCTCCTTCTTTGGAGGTTTTTAAATAGAGGCTGGAGGCCACCCCCTGTTGGGGGTGCTTTGATTGTGAGTTCCTGCATGGCAGGGAGGTTGAACTTAATGGCCCTTGGGATCTCTTCCAACTCTATGATTCTGTGACCATGCCAAGCCCTGCTGAGCCACTATGACTTCTCTCAGATCATGAGATTAGTATTTGGAGAGGAGGTAGAAGAGGCATGCCAGGAATGTGGCAGTAGGAAGGAAGGAAGAGGACAGGTAACTGCTGGATTTTGCCACCATCTGTGGTCCCATCAGCATAAGAGTGGGATGTAGATTAGTCTTGAGGCCACTCTAAATGAATCCCCCCCCCCACCAGTTACAATGGGAGGGAATTTTGTTCCAACATGAGAGATAATCCTGCACAGGGGAGGGCACTGACAAAAAAAATATTTTACTCTTCTGCCCTGCTGGCAAGAGTCCAACATAGCTTCAAGACATATTTGTGCCTCCAGAATTTGAATGCTTTCTTGTTGGGGCTTACAGCAATCCCAAACACATGTATTAGGAAGTAAGCCTAATTGAATACATTGGGATTTAACGAGGTAGATATTCATAGTATTGCTGTTAGTCTGGTAAACTGGATATGTTGCTTTATTTTTTTGTGTTACATTATGCATGTGACTATCAAGGTCTGAGAGTTGTCTGAAGGAATATCCAACAGTTCCACATTTATTTCCCAGTTATAGATACATTGAATTAATGGAATTTAGTATGTCGTTCTCTTTATAAAACTTGTACAGAGTTAGTCATGCAAGTTGGTAAATCATCTGCCCAAGTTAAATTAGTAATTTGTGTATTAAAACAAAAACTACTAATTTATCTAAGTACTTTGATTATTTGCTTGAATGTAGTTCTTATTACATGTGACTAGTCAAGTGGCTATTGCTAGTCTGCCACAGGTGCTGAAAATCAATATCAGGTAGTTGTGGCTGTTGCTGAAGGGAAGGAATTAAGAGGTTGGTGTAGAAACTGTTGGAGCATTGTTGTTAATGTTGATATGAGAAAGGAGGAGATGGAACTAAGAATAGGTAACTTCTTGCTATCTTGCAGCTGGGTGAAATTATTCCTTGACTCAAAGTGGATCTCAAACTTCGGCCCTCCAGGTGTTTTGCCTTCAGTTCCCAGAATGCCTGATTATTGACCAAAATATCTTGGACTTCTGGGAGTTGAAGTCTAAAATACCTGAGGACCAAAGTTTGGCAACCACTGCTTTAGAGAAGACTATTATTTCATAGTATGTTTTCATACTTTTACAAGCTGAAAATATTTCGCTTAACCTATGTGCTTTGTTATAATACAATAAGATGGCCTAACTATTTTTCTAAACATTGAAAGTGTTCTAAACTTTTCCCATAGTTAATGGATTCACAGTGTGTGTGTCTTCTATGCATTAGATCTTGATTCTACATTGTAAATTTTCAGTTGCTGTTCACTTGTGTTTTAATTTCTCAAAAATTTCATGGTCTTCATTTTTTATTAGCAAATGGAAAAGAAGTACATACTGTAGAAAAGGGAAGCAACTGTAAAATAATTGAGGGGTATAGGTTGACAGGTGACTTGAAGGCACATTCATAAACACATTTTTTTTTTCAAAATGTATATATCTCTACCATAATTCTACTATAATACTCGAAATATGCTGAAGAAGGCCTTGTAATGAGGTTTTTGTTGTTGTTTTACTTTTCTTTTAACATAATGTGTATTCTTATCATTTCAAGACTGTACCAGATAAGATATGTGATATTTGCAGAGTTACAAGCTAAATAAAGTAAAATAAACTTTAGGAGCATATGAGGCTCATCCTATGAGCAGTTGTGTTGGCAGAATATCTCATAGGATCAATAAGTAAGAGTCACAGTGAGGTCTTAAGAAACAGCTGTTTCTGCCAGTCCTCAGACCTACAGTTCATTTACTGTTGTGTTTATGTTTGACGTAGCTAGTGTAAACAATTCGCATTTACTTGTATGGAGCTGCTAGACCTGCAGTATAAGGCCTAGTAACAACCATGTGGATTAAGAGGCAGTTTTAGCTGCTGTTTAAAGAATACAAGGTGGCTGCCCATCTTGAAGAAAGACTTCCTGTGAATTAAAACAGAATTATATGGAGACATAACTAATCATCATAACCACATGCACAAATTCTTGAGTCATAAGCTATGACCTGTTTGTTCAAGATTATTTCTTGTCCTCATTTTGTAAAACTGAACTTGAGATCACAATGTAATCAAAACAAAAAATGAAAATACTTCATCATTTAAAAAATAGGCTTGAGGACATTGTAGCAGCTAAAAAGGGGCCAGTATAATATATGCATCAGTTCAGCAGGGCTTTCCTGTTAGAACAGAAACATCTTAATAATGTGTTGGAAGGCATGGGAAATACCGTAATAGGCCAGATGAATTACCTAGGTGTGGCAACAGAGAAGGCTGTTTCCCATGTTCCTGCCGTGACATCGAAGGTGCTGGCAGTAGGCAGTAAAGAACCTACCCTGTAGATCAGGGGTAGGCAACCTTTCCCCTTTAAGGGCCGAGGGACTTCAGCTCCCAGAAGCCTCAGCCATGGTGGCCAATAGTCTCATGTTGGCCAATAGCTCCTGGGATTCTGGGAGCTGAAGTCCCTCAGCCCTTAAAGGGGAAAGGTTACTTACCCCTGCTGTAGTTCTTTGAGAAGGCAGATCAGGGGTAGGCAACCTTTCCCCTTTAAGGGCCAAGGGACTTCAGCTCCCAGAATCCTAGGAGCTATTGGCCAACATGGGACTATTGGCCAACATGGCTGAGGCTTCTGGGAGCTGAAGTCCCTCGGCCCTTAAAGGGGAAAGGTTGCCTACCCCTGAGGCAGATCTTTGAGAAGGTACGGGAAGAAGTGGTCCTTACATTTCCTGGCTCAATTCATTGTAGAGCTTTAAAGGTGTTAATTGGCACTGTAAATTATACCTAGAAATCAACTGGAAACCTGTGCACCAGATGTAGTCTGCTTGTCATACTATGTCAGTGTCCCCAGCCTGTTCTTTTGGCTTTCATATGTATTGGACTATCCAGTCAAGCCTGACTCATGGCGACTGTGTGGATAAGACATCTCCAAGATCCCCTATCCTCCACTGCTCTGTTCAGGTCTTGTAAACTCAGTCCCATGTCCTCCCTGATTGAGTCCATCTATCTGATGTGTGGCTTTCCTTGCTTGCTACTATACTGTAGTTCCTATCAACCCCAGCCCGATGGTTATACAAGTGCTCTAATGAACAGAACATACCAAAATGTTGATTCAACACAAATTGCTTCTACAGGGTTAAGACTCCAATTATAAACAAGCTTAACTAGTTCCTACCAATAGGGTTCATTCACTCACTGGCATGTAGGATTGCAGTCCAACTGAATGTCAAGGATTAAGTGTTTGCACCAAACTTATTCTGAACCATGTGGGAAACTGCTTTTTGAGCACTTCTGTAGAAAAAAACATATTGCTGTCAAGCCCTTTAAATACAACCCTAGCTAATATCCTAGAGACTTTCCACAGTGGAAATAGGTTTTCACCACATTGTACAGTGATTGTTGAGCCTTGCCTTTCCTCACATTTAATTTACACCCCCTTCCAATCAGAGCTGTCTTTCTTCTTTATACTAATTGACTCACAAGTAGAGTACAGGTTTTGTTGTAGTTTGAACTGACTGGTGAAACTGTACCCTGTATGTATGTGCCTGTCTGCCTACCTACAGGTGGCCAGTTGACTTGTGGAGACCTCATGAATTTTATAGTATTTGCTTAGGCAAGGAAAATTCTGAGGTGGTTTTTCCCAGATCCTTCCTCTGAAACATAGGGCCTTTACAGACTGCTAGAAATAGTGTAAATTGAGTCCACTTTAAGGGTTAGGGAATCATGGGAACTGTATTTTATTGTGACACCAGAGCTCTCTGACAGAGAAGACTCAATGTTTCAGGAAAAAAAATTCCCATGATTCCCTAGCACTAACCCTAACCCTTAAAGTGGACTCAGTTTGCACTATTTCTGGCAGTCTGCAAAGGCCCATAGTCTAAAGCACCTGGTATTTGCTGCCATTCTCCCATCCAAGGACTAACCAGGGCTTAACCCTGCTTAACTTCATGATCAGATGAGATCTGGTGCTTTTAGGGCAGGGGTAGGCAACCTTTTTGAGCCGGGGGCCGGGTTGCTGTCCCTCAGACAATTGGGGCGGGGGGCGAAGCAACAAACAAACAAATAAATAAATATTAAAAAAATTAAAAAAATAAAAATTTAAAAAATATGCATGCACACTCTCTCAGCCCCAGAAAAGCCATGGCAAACCCCCTGTGGAGATTTTGCCAAGAAAACCCCAAGAACAAGTAATAACAACAATAATCAATATCATCATGGCGGTGGCAGCAGCGGCAGGACCGGCCTGGGGCCGGTCCAAAGGCCTTGGGGTGCCGTATCCGGCCCCCGAGGCCTTAGGTTGCCTACCCCTGTTTTAGGGTATTTGGGCCCTTGTTCTTGTGTGCTTTCCTGTTGTTTCTGACTTATGGTGACCCTAAGGTGATCCTATCATGGGGTTTTCTTGACAAGATTTGTTCAGAGGAGGGTTTGCCATGGCTTTCCCTGCCCAAGGTCACCAATTGGGTATCATAGCCAAGCTGAGAATTGAATCCTGGTCGCCAGAGTAGTAGTCCAGCACTCAAACCACTATGCCAAACTGGCTTCTACACTTCTTTAGACCTTAGAGCCAGCATGGTATAGTTGTTTAATTGTTGGACTACAACTCTGGAGACCAGCCATGAAACCTACTGGGTGACCTTGGGCAGGTCATATGCTCTCAAACCTCCTCTGAACAACTCTTGCCAAGAAATCCCATGATAGTTCACCTTAGTGTTGTCATAAGTCTCTTCTGGCAGGCCTTCCTGGAATAGCTTCTGCTCTAGGGAGATGAGTTTTTATTTTGTCCCTATTGCTGCTCATTCTCTTTTTATTGTTTTATTGCTTTTATTGCATTGTCGTACTTTAATCTTTCTTAAGTTTAATTCTGTTTTAGGGGGATGGGAGGGTTGGATTGCGGGATGAGGTAATGTTTTAACTTTGTCTGTTTTAAATGCTGTAACCTGCCCTGATTGCCACGCAGAGGGGCGGGCTATAAATAAAAAATAATAATAATTATAATTATTATTATTATTATAAGTCGGAAATGACTTGAAGGCACACAGTAAGAACAACAAACTTCACAAATTACATAAACGCAAATTTGTCAGTGTGCAGAGAGAAAAAGCATGCATACAATGAAAAGTGTCTTGGGTGCAGACATTAAGAAGCTGACACACATCTCTTCTTCCCAGTCAATGCACCTGGGCAAAGCAAATGCTCCTAGTGTAAATTTTACATAATGAGGGGGGGGGCAGTGCAAAGTGGGTCATACACTTATCAGACAGCGTTATTTCATCTGGGAAGAACAATTGGCCCAGAGGTGCTGTTTTTTATTCAAGTTGGTGCTTATGTACTCAAACAGAGATTCCTGTGGGGAAAAGGTTTAAAAGATTTTACATGTTTTCCTATTCAATTCATGCAATTTAATATTCCTAGTTATAGACATTTTAAAAAGATTTTGTTTCTGTTTGGAGACTGATGTGACTTCTTGGATAAGTCTTGTTTACTTTTGCATGATATATTACCTTCTATATTATTAGCATGAATCTGGGTCAGCACAAAAGGACAAGAATTAAATGTATGTGTCAAGCAGAAGAGCTGTTGTTTTGTTACTCAAATGGCAAATGGAAAACCAGAGCCTCTTTTATTCCCACATGTATTGATTACAGAGTCATTTACCATCAGTTGATGACCTTAAAATTAGACTTCATTCTTGCTAGTAAGTCTTGAGTGATCTCTAATACAAAAAGAAGTTTAATATGTCAATGAAGCTTTGTAATTCCTTTTATTGATGTTGTGTAGACCTTAAAGTTTTAAAGCTTTGTGCAGTTTTGTGCAAATGTAATATACTGTAGAATCATTTTAGTCCAAAATACAGTACTATCAGTTGTGTGCTGTGCTAATAGTGCATCATTTTTCTATACATTTTAAAAGCCTCTTCTGGAACATAAATGAACTGCTTTAAAAGGCCTGTAGCTGTCTGTTAGATGCTTCTGTGCTGACATTTGCTTTCTTTCTGGCAAATAACAGTAAATGTAAGAATCAGTAATGTTCCATGTGAGAGACAGACAGATCAAAGTTATTTCTAAAACTGTTAATAGCTGCTCTAGCTATGAATGTCACTTCTACTATTATAAACATTTCTTTGTTTTCTGATTTCACTTTGCTGTGTCAAAATCTTGCTTTGAATCAAATCCTGGCTGTTCACCTAGCTGTTTGTACACCATTTGATATGAAATGATCCCATGTAGGATCAAAGCACATGTAGATGTTACATTGCCTAATGTTTGCCATACTCTTCTCACCAGCTTCCTAAAATTCATAAGACTAAAGTGAATTATTTTACACGTCACTATCCTGATATCATGCATTATGCCAAAAGTAAAGATGTAGAAACAGAATAATGCTCTAGGTAGGCCTTTGATCTGATCCATAGATTTTATCTTATGAAGAGGCAAATCTGATTGCGTAGTACTGTATGGCTGTAAATTGCCTAATTATAGTTTTGCTGTTAAAGCCCTTTACTTGATATTTCACCGTCCTAATGCACCCAAACCTATGGGATGGTTGTGTTATACGTTGTTGTTGTTGTTAGAAGAAATGTTTTGTGGTGTTTCCTTGCCAGATTCCATGAACCATCCACAACTATGGTAATTCTGTATAAAATTAGGCAGCTCATCCTGTTCACAATTCTAGCTCCCTGCCCCCGCATATGGTTGACCGACATAAGTATTGATCAGGGAAAGAACAGGGAGTAAAATCTATAGCAGGGAGGGAACCAGGGAAAGAAAAAACTAGCCTGAAATTATGTTGGCTAGGGGCTCCATCTATAGCAAAGAAGCACAGGGAAGGCTTTAGTGGTATTATGGAACAATAGAATTGTTGCAGAAGGGATTTTACTGTGGCCCACTTTATCAGATACACTTTTGAGAGTTACTATAATTGGTTAATGAATATTGTAGTTCTTTGGCTTTAGAAAATTGTGATATGAGGTGGTGGGCATGGCAGTGACTTTTAGTTATTTCCCATGGAGACAGGTGCCCTGGTCTGCTTCTGCTTGGTAACTATGCTGTAGTCTTTTCCAAGCCTTCCTTTTTCTCCTTCCCGGTCATTTATAACAGCAGGAAGAAGGAAAGCAGCAGATGAGAGGACTGAAGATAGTGGAAGATAATCCTTGGTCCAGATCTTTCTGGCATATGGAAAATTCTCAGAAAACATATGTTTTCTGAAAAACCTCTAAAAAGGGACATTTGATTCTGATATATCTCATAGCAGATGTAATTTTTTTCTGATTTTCAGTGTTATTACTTTGTACATTTATACTCTGCATATTTACTTGCAGTGGAATATGACCATGCAAAGAAAGAGATTTGAGTAATCTGATTCTGAATTGCTTGCTTTATTCACTCTTGCTCCCAGTCTGTTGAAAAATAATCACATTATGAATAGCTGATAGCTACCTAGGTGGATAGTGTCTCATCTGAAAAAAACAGTGACACTGGTGGTAATTTCTGTCTTGAATCAACTGATAGCTGTGCCTGGCTTAGGGAATGGGTACAGCTATGAAAAGTACAGAAATACCTTAAAGGACAATTAATTATATTATGAGCAACCTAGTTAATTGTCTTTATTGTTTAATGTTTTAGAAAATAACTATTTTGCTTGCTTTAAATGAATTAGAATAGTTACCCTTTATTACTTAAAAAAAGGTTTGGATGCTACAAGAGTGATGTGTGGTTCTCTTGTCACCTGACAAAACTATAAGGCAGCAATTTAAGGTACATGATGAGGCAACATTTGAACCATCTGATACTCCTTCATAATTTAGTCAGACCACATCCTCATGTGAAAGTAATTTTAAATGTCACCATTGAATAGCGAAGAGAGTGAAGTTATGTCTCATTAAGTTAAAATTGTAATGTAGTTTTCCTTATTTAGTTCCTTCATTGCAGAGTTAATTAATTAATTAAAAGTCCAGTGGGCCCTTGGTATCTATTGAGGTTTGATTCCAGGACTCCCTGTGGATACCAAAATCCATGGATGCTCAAGTCCCATTATATACAATAGCATAGTAAAATGGGGGCCCTTCTATAAAACAGTAAAGTCAATGTTTTGTTTTTGAAATATTTTTGTGTGTGAATATTTTCAAACGGTTGTTTTGTGAGGCATCAGAGCTCTTTGGCAGAAAAGGCTAAAGACCTTGTAAAACTACAAATCCCAGGATTCCATAGGATGGAGCTACAGCATTTAAAATAGTGTCAAACTGCATTATTTCTACAGTGTAGATGTACCCTCCGTTTCTGTTTGTCTGCAGACAGAATGACTTCTTTCTGAGTGTTCTCCTGTATGATTCAGTAGCTTCCTCCCTTCCCACTTTCTCTTTCTTTCTTTTTTCTTTCTTTCTTTCTCTTCTCTTATTCTGCCATTACAAAACCTTTCTCTTTACTCCAGGGATCAGCCCTTCTCCTCTTTACTCTTTTTATGGCCCCAGTGTCTCTTTAAACTTTGTTCCACCTGTGGATGAAAGGTTTCTTTGCCTCATGGGCATTCTGAGTGTCTTTACTCCCTTGGTGAAGGACACTTGGTTCAACAATGCTTTATTCATAGAAGCTTCAGATTTCAAGCTTTAAAGAACTGAGATTTGTGGCTTAAACTTTACTGTTGGGAGCAGTCACTTCAAGTTGCACAACAGACTACTACCAACAAGCCTCTTTTCTCTGCTTCTACTACTGTATCCCAACCTCAAAAATCTCATGTGGAGCCCACTGCCCATCCGAAATGTACAATGACATCTATACTAAAAATGTCTCAATTCTGAGACCAATCTGAATACTGACTAAGATTTGTATTAGACTGACAGCACCCTTGGTATTGATTGCGCTCTTGGCATTGACTATTTCCTCAACACATCAATGCTTCAACATCGGGGGAATGCAGATGGGTGGCCATGAGCCTCCCTGGGAAGCAGAGGTTTGGGGCTGCGGCTGCCCCATGCCTCGGCCCCAATCCTCGCTTTTGGCGCCTGGGAAAGGAGCGCCAAAATAGCGCTCCTTTCCCAGGCGGTGAAAAGGGAACCCGAAGAGCCGCCATGCAGCTCTTTTGCGCCTCTTCTGGCGCAGCGTGTCCAGACGCTGCGCCAGGAGGATGTCATCAGAGCGCTCGCCGTGTGCAATGGTGCACACTCTGGTGACGTCCTCGGGAAGGGGTTGGGGCGTCCGGCTGCTCCTCCCCTTCCCTGGCTCCAAAATGGCACTTTGCGCCATCTGCAGAGCCGCATTCTCTGGTGTCAGCCCCATTGACTACTCTTGTATCAGCCCCAGAGGATTCTTAATCTCTGATTTCTCCAGCACACGAATCAAAGACCTGTTGTTCTGTCCACTCTAAATCATCTGAACCAAAGAACAAGAAAGATTCCAAACCTAAAGAGAAGAAGAAACTTAAACATTGAAAGCAACTTTGTATGTCAGCGTTAGTGACCTCACTAGATTTTATACCAACCACACAAGGGGGTTTGACACCAATCTCCAGCCTCTCTCGGTACAAAATGTTGAAGACCTTCTTGAACAGAATTTACCTGCTCCACAGCCTTGCAGTCTTGCTCATACTGGTTCTGAAACTTGCACCGTTACTTCATCTCTGCATCGTGGCTATCCTAGATACAGAGCACTTCCACCATCTGCCAAGATGGGACAGATTTCTTTCTGCAGGGAACATTCATATTATCTTCTTGCTCTTATCAAGGTTATCGGTACCAAGAAGACTCACCTTATACATCAGTCTCTTACATTGACTGTTACCATCAAGAACATCTATGGTGGGAACATCATATCATTTTTATTCCCCATTGTATTGAGATTGCTATAATAATAATAATAACAATAATAAATTTTTATTTGTAACCCGCCCCTCTGCTCTGCAATCGGGGCGGCGTACAGCAAGGTTAAAAAGACAACAATTAAAACATTCCTTCATCCCACACCCTAGCCCTCCCACCCTTTAAAACTAAATTAAACTGCAATGGAATTAAAATCAGATTAACACATATAAAATACAATAAAATCAATTTTTGGCTGACATGCCGTGGCGGGAAGAGGGGTAAATAGCAGATCACCTCTAGTTTGCTATCACTGCAATGAGTTCCTCTCCTATCACTCTCCATGCCATTTCTGTGTATCCTCAATATCATAGTCATTCTAGATCACTCACACTCACCTGCCACTTTGTTCTCCTCAGTATCAGTGATTGTCATGCCTGTCTTCCCCACAAAGGCACTTATCACCATTGCCTCATCACTGCCATCCATCACCAATACCTAGGGTGACAGTGAATTTATTTTGACCTCCTTTACCTGCTATGATTATGGTGCCCCCAGCTGTTTCTCTAGTAACTTTTACAATCTACTCTGCTCCTATTTCAAGTATCATTCTTTATTCATCTCTACTGCGACCACAGTAATTCCTCTGTCTACTCTTCCAACTGCAGTACCAGTTGCCGCTATAGCCCCTTCATCTGCACCTATATCATAGGAAAATGTTTCAGCTGCTTCCTATTATGATGGTGATGATTCTTACTCTTCCTCCCCAACATGTCCTTCTCCCCAACTTCATCTCATAATGCTGCTGTAGAAGCTACCACCCCACCACCGTCTCCAGAAGACATAAAGTTGATGCGGACATAATACTGCATATGGGTCTAAATTTCACAGTTCCACCAACTCTAGTTTCTGACTCAGACTTTCAGATGGTGGATTCACAAGACCCTATGTTTGAACAGGTTGTGTATTTGTTATGAAGGGCCCGAAAAAGGACAGCAGGTATCCTCTTAGCAGCTTTCAAAGTGAGTGGTAGAAACTCCTGTGGAATCGCTAATCAGCTTGTTCCTGTTAGTCTTAAAGTGCACTGTATTACAGCTGTGGCTTCTTCTGCAGCTCTATTCCATAGTGTACTTTTACCTTCACTTTGTAATGCTGCAGCATGGCCTCAGACATCTATGTTTATTCAGCACTATAGATTAGATTGCAGAGCTAGGGCAGATGCCCAATTTGGTTGTTCTATTTTCTCTGCTATTCTTCAGTGAGCTGGCCCACTTCTTCTAGTAAGCTTCATAGTCATCCATTTGTGTGTGTCACAGAAACCCTGAAGAAGGAGGATAGGTTGCTTACCTTACCTGGTTCTTTGAGTGGTCATTTGTGCCCTCACACAACTTGCCTGCCCTGCCTCCCCCCTGGTTCAGATCCCTGTTTACTCTCTGGCAGACTTGAAACTGAGGGGGAATAGCTTGGTGGTCTTGGACATGTGTGGTAGATAAGGAGGGGATGGGGTTTCCACCAGCTGTAGAACATTTCAGTTGAATCCCTGCACAGGTGCAAAAATCCATTTGTGTGGAGGCACAGATAACCTTTCAAAGTACCATAGTTACAAGAAAGCAACCTGTCCTTCTTTGGTATAAAATGTTTATTTGAATTCTTTATGGAGTGATGCTCAATTTTATATGCCTTTTGTGATCATGAAAAAACAGTTGTTGTTTTTAAATTTATTTCCTACCCCTCAAAGATTGGAAGACTGCTGTTGTCAACAAATTATTGCTGTCTTGATAACTGACTGTCACCGCCCCTCGACATAGGCAGCCGTGGGATATAATCCTATCACAATAATACAATAATATTATACACGTTTTTAAAACATATGTTAGTTGAACCAGAGTGAATGAAGTTATATTTATATGAAAAGGAACGGGGGAATCATCTGTATCTCAGCTATATTGTTGTTTCCTGATTTCCCACAGTTCTCTACTTTGGAAGTGAACAAATTAATACAGCAGCCCTATGATTTGGAAGTAAGATGTATTTTGAACTAAGTGGGACTTGTTTAAGATGGGATGAAGCTATCAAATACAGAGGCTTTCCTGACAACCGTAATGTAGTGGTTGGATTTCAAAGGGCATGCATGAAATTAAAAATTCTTGCCCTGTTCTTCTAAAACAGGACTGGGTGATTACTTCCAGATATTGCTGAACAAATACTCCCATCACTCATCAACATTAGTCAGGTAGGCTGGAACTGAAGCTGATGTAAACTGGAATACAGCAGCATATGAAGGTTACTTAGGCCAGTTTTAAATTGCTCATCTCTTATTCTTCACTTTTTTTTAAAATTTACTTATGGTTTTCATTTTTTCATAATTGCGACTAGCAATTCTAATAATTAGAACTGAAATATTTCCTGAGGCTTCTAGGGTGTTTTTGTATGTGTGCATGTTTTTAAAGGAAATTAGTCTTGGCCAGTTCCCTTCCCTTTATTTTTATTTTTGAATCCTTTCTGGCTCCAGTTATGGAAGATAAAATGATTAGTTCCATTCTCCTTCTTTTGGTGTGACTTTACAGCTTCCTGTATCTTCACACTTGAAAATATGTGGCAACCACCCAAATTTTAAAGCCTGACTGAAGGCCAAACTTCACACATTTAAAACATGTGTACTTCACCTTTTGAAAAAGCAACTGCAGGCTCCCAACCTGGAATATGCCACAAACAATTCTGCTGAAGTTTTTTGTGGTTTTTTTCAGGCTATGTGGCCATGTTCTAGAAGAGTTTCTTTCCGACATTTCGTCAGCATCTGTGGCTGGCATCTGCTGAAATTTGCACTCTTCTGGATGTTTTTTGTCCCCAGACGTGGTGGTCACTGAAAGCATCATGGGGGAGGTGGGATAGTCACCAATCAGAAGTTGATTTTCACCAGAAAAAGAGTATGGGCTATACTTGGACTGGCTGGCTGCATGTTTAGGATTAGAATGCTGCAGCTCCATTTCCCGCCCTCCAGTTTTTGCCCACAATAAAAAGTGGCCTGCATAAATGTTGCTGCTGTGTGCTTTCAAGTAATTTCCAACTTATGGTGACCCTATCATGGGGTTTTCTTGGCAATAATTATTCAGAGGAGGTTTGCCATTGCCCTGAGGCTCAGAGAGTGTAACTTGCCCAAAGTCACCCAATGGGTTTCATGGCCGAGTGGGGAATTGAACCCTGGTCTCCAGAGTTGTAGAGACTGCATAGCGTGGTATGAAGCAGTATATAAATGAAGCTGCTGGCTGTTATTGCTATATTGCTACAGAAGGTAGCCAAGTTCTGGGACAACAAAGATATCACAAGCTGCCATAAGAAGCAATTAGTCCTCTTCTTTCTATTTGTCACCTTTTTTGTACTTGTAAGAAAGATTAAGGGGATGTGGTGGCTCAGCAGTTAAGACACTGACTAACTATTGTGAGATCGGCAGGTTGGCAGTTTGAGGTCCGAGCGCCACCTGATAGAGTGAACTCCTGTCACTAATCACTTCTGCCAATCTAGCAGTTTGAAAGCATGTAAAAGTGCAAGTAGATAAATAGATATCTCTGCGGTGGGAGGGTAGCAGCGTTCTGTGCAGTCATGCTGGCCATATGATCACAGAATTGTCTTTAACAATGCTGGCTCCCTCGGCTTAGTAACGGAGATGAGCAACACCCTTACAGTCAGACTTGAAAACCTTGTTAAAGAAGAAACCTTTACCTTTACATTTAAGAAAGCTAACTTGCTACTATTCCTATTCTTATTAGTTGTTGTTTCTGATAAGAGATTAGGCTGGATCTTATGCTAGCCCTTTCCTTTCTTTGTTTTTATTAACCTTAAACTAACTGTGGAAAAGTGAATCTTTCACAGAAGACTTGGTTCAATGTATACATGAAATCATGTTCCCTGGAGGATGTGGGAGCTTGTATCTTGTATCCTAGAGGAATTAGATGAATTAAGACAATTTTTTAGTGTAGCTACTCTCTATTATTCGACTATAACTACTGCTTTTGTAGCTAGGAGCAGATGTCACCCCCAAGTGTAATAAAAAGCAAACCCTATGTCATCTCAGAATTTGAATATGTTCTGTCTCGTATTGCTTTTCACTGTGTATATTGGAGCATATTATATGAGGACCCCCCAAAAATTGCTCGACACAGTTTAAGATTGTGATATTAAAAATGCCCTTCTTGCCTCATTTTCCACTGTACTCCTTTCTTTTTATTTGTTTTATCTACTTTCTATAAGATCAAAGTAATGCCCTTTAGATCACATGAATATACCTAGAGGTGGCTTGTGGTCTAGTGGGGGGGCACTTACCTCACTGTTTTGGGGCAAAGTGCCTCTTTCTGCTTGATTCACAAACTCAGAGAATTCTTGGTGGTTCCTCCTTATAACTGCTGTGGACATCTACCTGTGTGTGAGATAGAACTGCTCAGTGATCTTAGCTACACTTGGCTGAAGCTACAAGTCTTATGGTAGAGTTAGGAAATCTAATGTGTGCTATTTGTTTTATTTCTAGGATCAAGGAGGGCATACAGAGGCAACTCAGCTAGATGATTGTGCATTATACATCATGGATAGACATTGGTTCAACTGTTTTTAATGCATGTATAAGAGAAAAAGGTAAGATGATTGTAAATGCCACTATACATCTGTTTCAAGTCAGGAAGATTTGAATTAAGGGAGTAATTTTTAGCTTTATTTAAATTTGCATCTTTGTAGTATTTCTTACAGTACAGTCCTATGCAGATCTAAAGAGAGTATTCTTGAGTTCACTGAATGTTACTTTGAATAAGTACATACTGTCAAGAATACATGTTGTTTTCTGTAATTCTGTAATCATTTAAAGTAGTTGGAAGTCAAAATGAGGTGAAAGTATAGCAAGGTGCATTTTTGTTTTTGTAAATTCTGTTTTTCATTTTAGAGTCTTCCATAAAAGATTATAAAGTACAGTGACCTAGCCATCTGTAGATTGGAGCTCCCATAGATTGCCTTGCCCCATATTAGCTAATGGTGGTGCGCACCCATGGGCCTACTGGGCTTGAAATTCTAGTAACAAATGTTATTTTGTTTATATAAGGTTTATTTTTAAGGTTGCTGCCTGAATATATTGTTGACAAGAATGTGAATTAAATCTCTGAGCCCTTACATTTTAAATCCTTTGTGAAACCTCCAACATTATTTTACATTCTGCTTTGCTAAGCCATCCAAAATTCTTTCCCAAAATGTCTCTATATTGTATGTATACATACATTTATTTTAATATGCACAATCTGTTCTAGCATCTGAAAATAGTAAGGATGAGGTAATGAAAATAAACAAAATGAGGTCACTGGAATAAATACTAAAGAAACGTTAATAGTTCATTCAAGGACTTACTTTTTGACATTAGCACAGATTTGAAGCATCTGATATTCCTGAAAATTTGGGTTGCTAACCTAACCTATTTTAACAGAAAATGATGATCATAGGGACATAGTGTACATAGGGACAAGTGAGGTGCTGGATCAGGCAAATGGATATTGTTATTTAGAATAGAGACAAAAAACAAACAAAAAATAACTTGTGAGGCTTCTTAATACTCCTGTTGCAGGGATCACTCCTGCCTCTTTTTTATGAAGCAGTTGTAGTATAAGGGCTCAGCAGCACTTTTTTTTGCAATTGGTTCATCAAAGGATGCTTAATATAGGGCCTATACAAACTGCCAGAAATAATCCAGCTTGAGACCACTTTAATTGTCCTGGCTCAATGCTAGAGAATCATGAGAATTGTAGTTTTTTCTGAGACATTGAGCCTTCTCTGTCAGAGAGCTCTGGTGCCACAATAAACTACAGTTCCCATGATTCCTTAGTACTCAGCCAGGGCAATTAAAGTGGTCTCAAACTGGATTATTTCTGGCAGTCTGTATAGGGCCATAGTTGAAGTTTCCCTGCTGCCCATTCTGTCATTTTTTAGTACAGTGGGTGCTCTGTTCCACTTGAAAGCATTACTTAGAAATGATGCAATCAGTAGGCATGGGATTCCCTTTAAAAACTGTAGTAAAAGGGAAGTTAGGAGGAAACCCCAATGTCAGTGGAGTAATTATTATTTTAGTAATTGTGGCATGAAGCAGAAAGTTTTGTTATGTTGTTTACATCTGTTGTTTACATGCTGCATTAATTTAAAGGTATTTTTAATACAAACTATTGTGTAAATCATATATAGCTGTGCTCTAACATAGAATCGTGTGTGTTTTTTGTAAGAGAGATGGAACTAATGAGAAATGTTTAGTTGGCTCTTTGGTGTCATGAGAGGTGCCTGGACCTGCTGATAAGGCATCAGCAGTTATTTCCAATGTGGAAATCAGGTTCCATTTGTACACCAAGGTACATTAAGAGGATTGCCTTCAGGGAATTTGTATTGAAAGGAAAGGTGGGAGGAGATATAAATGTCTGAAGAAAGATGAATAGTTCAAGTCTTTGTCTTAAATACACTTATTATGAATGAGTCCAAATTGAACACAAATGAGATTTTCTTCTGAATAAAAATGCAAATTTGCACTATAAGTATTAACTGTTTTCTACTTGCATTTGCAAGAAATTGGTGCTATGAACAAACAACAGTATGCAACCTTTAAAATGTGCTGGGGGGAAAATCAGTATCTGGGATGACTACTGAAATACAGTCGGCCTTCCACATTCACGGCTTTGACACTTAACGGTTTTGATTATTCACGAGGTCATGGTCGCATGCATATGCACTCCTCTTCCTCGTCTCTCCCGGGCTTTTCCCCTCAGGAAAAAAACCCAAGAGGGAGGGAGCAACCGGGAAGAGTTGTGTGCTAGCCCCACCCCTTTCCCAGTGGGATAGCTGTATTCCCCAGGCAGCTATCCTGCTGGGAAAAGAGGGAGGAGGACTGATCCCCCTGCATCTTTCCCGGTGGCTGTCTGGGGAAGGGGTGGGGAGCCAGTTAAAGGGATGGGAGGGTGGGGGAAGAAGAGGAGCGTGCGCGCCTGCCCCTCTTCCCCTGCCCACCTGTCCCCTTAACTGGCTTCTGTATGGGACGTTATTCACATTTTTTCCACATTTGCGGGGGTCTTGTTCCCCTAATCCCCATGAATGTGGAGGGCTGACTGTAATCTTTAAAAGCCACATTTGGCTGCTTATTGCTTTTGAATTTTGTTTTGCTTCACTTTCTTGCAGTTTGAGCTGTGTCATCAGACAGTTTCACTGCATTCTAGATTATTTGATTGTTTGTTTTCTCAAAGTGGAAATGTTTACGGGAAACTTCTACATTAGACTACTTTGTGAAAAAGTTTTGGAAAGTTTGAAATGTGTCATTACTTGTAGTTCTTTTTGTCCCACTCATGGCAGCTGCATATATTGAATGAATGCATTGTATGAATCATTAATTAGAAACAAGGCCAGCAATTTTGAAGAAATCACCAACTGTTTCAATATTCACATATTGCTTTTGGTGAAAGAGCTGGCTGATTCATTCACTGTGTGCAGAGATAGGCAACTTGTATGTAGCGGCCTTACTGTTTTAGTGTCCATTTTAAAATTCTGTGTTAAATTTTTGTTGATACTGTATGTAGAAAAGGCATTATACAGTAATGTAATGTATTTAGATTTCTCATAATTCTATAAAACATTTAAGAATGTCTCAGCAATCAATTCCATCTAGGAGGGTGCAAATTTAGTGTGAATTATTAACATTACCTTCCCCATTATTTAATTTGTGTTCATACTTGTTTTTGTTTGCTGTTTTAGTCATGTGATAGGCAACAGTTAAGTGGTGCTGATATTATTTCCTGTGATGCTTTAAACTGGGTTAAATGCTATAGACTTTGTACCTTCCAGAATAAAACAAAAATACCATTCTTGAATTAATCATGGTAATTGTAAATGCACATTAAATAATTTATGGGATTGAAGTGGTTCAAATGGTTTTGTGATTCAGAAAATATATATTAAAAAGTGAAAATTACTAAATTTTCAAACCTTCCTCCATTCCCAATTACTGCTTCACTTTAGCCATGGAGAAACTATGGAAAGAACAATTTGTAAGCCTCTTGAAAGAAACTTGAGGGTCAGGCAATTTTCTGTGAGAAGATACAGACTTAGCACAGGATTTCTCAAATCAGATTTGATGCATGAATGATACATTGCAGATATTCTTAGTTGGATTTTGGGGAGTATCTGGATTGAGCTATTGATTAATTTCCTTGATCAGATAAAAGCTATATGTTAAAACTACAAATGCCAATTGCACTTGAAATGTTAAATAGAACTATACCAGGTGTAATATACTAATGTAATATGCCTTACATTGGACTCTTGCAATTTTTGTTTTACTCTACCCTTATATTAGTGTTCACATACACTTGGTTTTACTCTACCCTTATATTAGTGTTCACATTCCTCTACTTGGTAGATAACATTACTACTTTTTATAATCAAGCATTGCTGTATACTTCACACCATAACATTACCAAGTATCATTTGTATTCCTATTACAGTTGCCCCCCCCCCCATTTGTCCGCAGTTTTGATCATTCATGGCCCGGCAGCGCCATTGGCTAAAATGGTGCATGCGCAGAAACGTGTGCCCATTCAAGCCAATGGGGCTTGAGTTTTCATTTTCACAGGGTGGTGGTGGTGGTTGCAGAACTGATCCCCCATGAAAATGGAGAGGCAACATACAATATCAAGAAGACATACAATATCGTTGGTTATGACAGCACTTAGAGATATCTTGTTTGCCTGTACTGCAACTTTATTCCCACTCACATTCCCATTACCAGCTTTTTTTTTTTAATGAAATTAAGTGGATGGGTTTATTTTACTTTCAGATTCTATTTATGAGTGTCTTAGTGTATATAATGGGCAGAATCCAGCTGAAACTGTTTGAGAACAAATCTCATTGAAAGCGATGATATGGAATTCAGTTGTGATACATTAAAGGCTTGTAGATTAAAATAGGAGTGTTTTGTAACAATTATACTTGGAATGAAGTGTACATTGAGTGGTCACTGTTACACATTGTCTGGCATTATTTCAAATTAGTAAGTATATTTTCTTTTTAATCAAGATAAGGATCTTGCATGGCTGCAGATCAGAAGACAGAGTTTAATAATCTATAGGATACTGCAAAACAACTAGGAACCTTAATTAATCAATAACATGTTCCAGTTGCTAATAGATAGTGTACATCATATCACAGTTATTAATGGTTGCCATTGAAAATCCACACAAGTTTAGCCTTATTTGCTATAGAAATTTTGTTTTCAGTGGAATTTGAAAGAATATATTTTCAATTGCTGTGCCTTTCAGCCTATAACTTATTTCCAGATATTAATAACATTAGTTAACTCATGTTTAATTTACTACCTTTAAGAAACTTTTTTGTTTTATTAGAATTTCTGCAAAAATTAATACATTGAAAAATCACCACGCTTCACAATTTTCCACCCTCAACATCTTCCTGTGTGTGCTTCCTGATTTAACTACTAGTGACATGTAGTTAAATTTAACCAGTTACTTATTCATCTTGAAGGATTTCTCATTTTTAAAAACATCTAACTGGCTGATATTGATGGGAATTAAGATAGCTTTATCATATGACAATACTGAAATACTGGGGGGAAACCTAAGTTTTTTATAGGAAATAACATGCTACTGGCATAAATTTTAAGCTTTGTGACTTTCTCTAAATAATTGTGCTGGGACATTAGACTATTGCTAGAAGTTCATAACTGGCTGTCTGCTTGACAGGTTCAGACAAGGAGCTGGGTGGCCTTTCCTGACAAATGGAGAACTATTTCCAGGCAGAAGCCTATAACCTTGATAAGGTTTTAGATGACTTTGAACAAAATGAAGGTGAGTAACTTTTGTTAGGACTGGAAAGCCAAATTGATCTCTGGATCGATGACTCTGCTTCTGTTTGTCTGTATTTCCTGTTCTGTTGTAGCTGCTATCTGTGCACACGCTGTCTTTTTCCTTTTGAGAAGAAAAACATACCTGTAGAAACTTTTTACTAGATAGAAAAGTTATTTTTTAAATGTCCTTGAAATTGTCTTTTTGTAATAATTGCAAATATTGTTAGAAATATATTGATACATAATTTCCAGGTGAAAATTTCCTACATGTAACATGGGTTGCATCCACACTTTAGAAATAATCTAGTGTGACACCACTTTAACTGCCCTGGCTCCATGGTATGGAATTCTAGGAATTGTTGTTTGTGTTCTGATGCCACCACAAACTGCAGTTCCCAGAATTCCATTACATGGAGCCGGGGCAGTTAAAGTAATTTCAAACCAGATTCTGCATTATGGATGCAGCCATAGATATATGATGGGATCAGTCTGCATGGTCCTTCCTGCAGCTAGAAAGCACATGTCCTAGTCTCCTGTCCAGCTTCAGTGATCTTTACTAACATTAACTCTAATTAATAAAAATTCTAAAGTGCTTTATACTTACTTTTTAGAGTCCTGAATTGGCCACTTTCAAATCCTTTAACCCTGAGTGATGGCCAGCTAACTTTGGGTTAGAGCCAGAATTAGGCACATGCAATGAGGCTGGCGTGGTGTAGTGGTTTCAGCGTTGCGCTATGACTCTGCAGACCAGTGTTTGAATCCCGGGTCAGCCATGTAAACCCATTGGGTGACCCTTGGCAAGTCAAACACTCTTCACCTCAGAGGATGGCAATGGTAAGCTTTCTATGAAGAAACTTGCCAAGAAAACCCCATGGTAGATTTCCCTTAGGGTCACCGTAATTTGGAAATGACTTAAAGGTAAACAACGAGAGGTAGAGGTAGAGTGCCTGCCATTGCACCTCCCCCAGCCTCTCAGAAATGCTACATAAAAGGTAAGAGGCCCTGAGTGGGGTTGGCTGTAGTTCCAAGTGCTGAGGACATAAAGATGGCACCTCCAGTTTCAGGCTTCCCCCTTCTCCCTCAGTACCCTGCACTGCAGCTATCACAGTTAGTAGGGCACATTGGAAGGCAATTTATGTCCCCCAGATGTTTTGAATTATCAGTTCTGTTGTTCTTGGCTGTTCAGCATTCTGCCGGGGACTGACAGGAATTATAGTCCAAAATATCTGGAGGATCTCAGATTTGCAAACCCCATTATAGCATTTTCAGAGGCTGAATGGATTGCCATGGGGAGGCTGGATTAAAAAGTCTCCTTCTACCACACCATTGGGTCTAAACTGGCCTTCAGTATAAATGCCAGAATAGAATGTGTGACTTTATTCCATAGCTTTTGAAATTGAGAGATAAAGGAATATGTGATTACTCTAACTGAAGATTTAGGGTATGTTGCAATTAACTATCTAAAGATGTGCAATACTACTGTATATACTCATGCATAAGTCTGAAAATTTTAGTCCAAGAATTGACTCCAAAAAACTGAGTCAGCTTATCTATGGGTCAATGAAAGTACTGTACTTTAACTCTTATCAAAAAAGGAACCATCCTCAGGTTAAAGGCAAGAACATAATCTGTCCTGGAATCACTCACTCCCCCTCTATTCTCTCATCCATCCAGCCTTTAGTGGGAGCCTAAATAGTTATGCCTGTTGGAATTTGTAAGTTCTTTGGCATTGTTTTCCTTTGCTTCATCCTTTAGAGCCTTTGTTACATGCCCCTAGTTTTACCCTCAACCTATCCACCTAATTTTGGCCCCCAATACCTGCTCTCGATTTATACATGAGGTTGACTTATAGTCAAGTATATATGATAATTCTGTTTTAGATATGACACTAATAAAAAGTTAAGGCAGCAAACATGTTTTATAAATTTAAATTCCCAAGAGGCTTTTCTCTTGGTTGTTTATTCCTCTAACTCAGGGGTAGGCAACATTTTTGAGCTGAGGGCCGGGTTGCTGTCCCTCAGACAATTGGGGGGCTGAAGCACCAAAACTAAATAAATAAATTAAAATTAAAATAAATAAATAAAATAAAAATATATATGCATGCACACTCTCTCAGCCCCAGAAAAGCCATGGCAAAACCCCTATGGAGATTTTGCCAAGAAAACCCCAAGAACAAGTAATAACAACAATCATCAATATCATCATGGAGGGCGGCGGCAGGACTGGCCTGGGGCCAGTCCGAAGGCCTCGGGGGGCCTCATCTGGCCCCCGGGCCTTAGGTTGCCTACCCCTGCTCTAACTGATCTAGTCTTTATTATTTGTCTTGCAAGTAGTGAGTTACAGTTATTCCTAACATTTATTTCAGTCCTCACTGAATTGTGCCTGGCCTGTTACATGGAAGCTTTTAAGCAGATTTCAAAAACTCATTTGTTCTGGATTGGTTTTTCTTAAAGGGTTTTTACTTTCTTTTTTTTAAACTACTGTTCTGTTTAATGCTTTTTTTGTTAACTTATTTAAGGGCTCCTGGTTTTGTTTTTTAAGCTGCTATGTTTTATAACTATTTAAAGAGGGACCCCTATGAGCTTAAAAGTCTATTTTATACTGTGTTATGTAAATTAAGAGGGCTAGGCTTTAAATGTGGTCTTAAATCAAAATGCTGTTATGAGTCTCTTAGTTAATAAACATCTTAATATGAATCAGATTTAGAACTTTAGAAGTAGATGAGGATATAATTTCCATGTTAACATTTGTGTAACTGGGCCATTCTAAACTGTAAGAAGAGAAGCATAAGAATTGGAGACCAGTCTGGCTTTATTAGACCAAATATTTAGCATGCATTGAAAAGTTGGGTATAAAGGCATTAGAAAACTGCCATTGCTTTTAAATAGTTGATGTTTCTGAACCTGGAACTTTTATATAGTTAGTATAGTCATTAACTATTGACAGACCTATCTTCCATTAATTTGTCTAATTCCCATTCATTTATATATTTACTTAATACCCCATTGGCAGATTGGCTTGGGCAGTTTACTTTTAAAAGCCATCCAGACTAGTAAGAATTGCCACATCAAGTCATCCAATTCCATAAATTAATAAGCAGCTCTGAAGTGGAAGAATATAGTCTTTGCCACTTAATATGACTGTGGTTAAGAGTGCTATTTGAAATTAATGCGGTTTGGTTGCTTTTTGAAAGATTTTTTGTTTTTTGGTAGTTTGACAGATGGAAATTGCTTTCTTAGGGTTGATCTGCACAATGTTCTTCTTTTGAGTAATGAACACATTGCCAGTATGTGGTTATAACTTGTACTCAAATTGCTTTCTTCATTGGTTTTCTTACTCGTATTTTGCTAAAGGATGTATATGCAAAAGGTTTAATTCCTAATGGTAGCACGAGGAAAAGAAGCAGAAGTAGCATATGGAGCAAAGTGAAAAGTGGATTGTTGAGGAAGAATTGTTGAAGAGACAGAAATCAGCATATTTGTTGAGTAGATGGAAAGTGTGAGGATTGTGACAGTGCCTCTTTTTAAAATCACTACCATTTGCTGTCAATGACTTCTGTGTGCCACAGACATCAGCGGGAAAGGGCAGAAGAGATTTCCAATTCTTTCTGTCATTTCCTTCACTTAACATATATTCTCACTACATTTTTTAAGCATACAGAACTGAGTAGTAACATTCAGCTAAATGGGTGTGAACCCAACACTTTTGCTCTGTTAATCTATACATATGTTCAAGGGAGGTGGAAGTTTGACTGGTGTAATTACCAATTGATCCTCCTGGAGAAGGGTCTCAGCTTTTGCTCCATCATAGCCCAAGCTGAAGTGTTCGTTAAACATTCTCTTGAAGATAGGCAAATTTACAAATTTACAAGCAGGATCATACCATTTGCTCAGGTGTGTGTGTGTATGTATGTATGTGCACATCTTCATGCGTATGAGACAGAAAAAGCCCTTTGGTGCACTTTGGCAGCGTTTAAGTGATGGTAGACCATGCCAGACAAGATGGGGCCAAAGCAGACAGTCCGGAAGGAGCGGCCTCAGCACCGATTGTGCTGGGACTGTGGCAACCGGATGGCCCACTCCCAAAGTGGGGCACCATTGCAGTCCCAAATGGGCCGCCAGCAGGAGTGGATTTAATCTTTTCCTGAAAATCTGGCTCCTGCTGCTTCAGCATGGCTTCGGAGCAGCTTCCAGCTGCTCGGGGGGGGGGGGGGGGGAGTGTCATCTGAACACCACGCTACTGAAATGGCCAAAAGCCACTATTGACCCATCTGTTTCGAGCCATGGTCATGTTTAATATTTTTGTTGTTGTTGTTAACTGCCTTTGCGTCGATCTTTACTATGGATGAGACATCTCCAGACACCCCCCCCCGGTCCTCTACTGCTCTGCCCAGCTCCTGCAAACTCCTGCCTGGGGCCGGTCCAAAGGCCTTGGGGGCCGCATTCGGCCCCCAGGCCTTGGGTTGCCTACCCCTGGTCTAAGTCTTGTCATCTTGGCTTCTAAGGATATCTCTGGCTTGATCTGCTCTGGGACCCATTTGTTTATCCTTTTGGCTGTCCATGGGATCCTCAGCACTCTTCTCCAGCACCACATCTCAAATGCATTGATTTTCCTCCTATCTTCTTTCTTGACTGTCTGGCTCTCACATCCATACATGGTAATAGGGAATATGATGGCTTGCATGATTCTGACTTTTGTGCTGAGTTGTATGTCTTTGCATTTTAGGATTTATTCTAGTTCTTTCATAGCTGCCCTCCCCATTCTTAGTCTTCCTCTGAGTTCCTGTCTGCAGTTTCCGTTCCGATCAATGTTTGATCCCAGATATGAGGACTCTTTTACTTATTATATTTCTTCATTGTCTAGTTTGAATGTGTGTATGTTCTCTGTGGTCATTATTTTTGTTTTCTTTATGTTCAACAGTAAACCTGCCTTTGCACTCCCTTCTTTGATCTTTCTTAGTACTTGTTCCAGGGCTGTGAGGTTTTCTGCTAGTATTATGGTGTCATCAGCATATCTCAGATTATTGACATTTCTTCCTCCTATTTTCACTTCCCCTCTTCCATGTCCAAGCCTGCTTTTCTTATAATATGTTCTGCATACAAGTTGAACAGATAAGGTGAAAGGATGCAGCCTTGTCTGACTCCTTTGCCAATTGGGAACCATTCTGTTTCTCCATGTTCTGTCCTGACAGTAGTCTCTTGTTCTGAGTACAGATTCCTCATCAGGACTATCAGATGTGTTGGCAGACCCATGTCTTTAAGGGCGTTCCATAGCCTTTCATGATCTATGCAGTCAAAGGCTTTGCTATAGTCTATAAAGCACATGCTCCATTAGCCATCGTATAATATGATTAACTTGAAAACAAACAAAAAACAGATGTGAAGAGAGAGGAATCAGAACTGAAGCAGCAATATGCAAGAATCACACTGTGTTCGTGGTATAAGCTCTGCACCATCCTAGCTACTTTTTGCCTAGGAGAGAAGTTGCTATTAGTAGTTTATTTTTCAAAGCAAATAACATTGTGTGTGTGTGTGTGGGGGGGGGAATTCATCAGGGTTGTGGGAAAAGGGGTATAAGAAAGGAGAGCCAGTCACTCCAGATGTTCATAAAGTTAAGGGCCCCCGGCATAAATAAGGTAAATTATTAAGCATTGTTAATTGTTAATTTATGATCTTAATTATAAAGTATTAATAACTTGCTTTATAACCTGAGGCCTTACAATCACTATTCTGTATCTGAAGAAATGGGTTTATATCCATTAAAGCTTATGCTAAAATAAGTAGCTGTTAATCTTAAAGAAGCTGTTACATTCTATCCCCCTTCCTCATTTTTATACTCAAGAGACCCACTGTATTTCTGCAGTGTGGATGCAACATGGCTACTTCTTAGAAAATTGCCTACCGTATATATTCAGCTATAAGTTGACCTCATGTACAAGTCGAGGGATGTTTTTGAGGACAAAATTATAGATTTTGATATGACCTATAGATAAGCTAAGGGTAAAACCTAGGGGCATGTAACAAAAGATGCAAAGGACATAGCAAAGGAAAATGATGGCAGAGAACTTACAAAATTGTGGCAGGTATGAATGATTGTGCTCTCCATAAAAGCAAGATAGATGAGGTGGGAACTATGGGAAATCATGGCTGTGCGATATGTGGGGGAGGCGACCAAGCACAAGTGGGGCTAGGAAGACACACACATGCCAAAAAGGATGAAAAGGTAAAGCAAAGAAAATGGTGAATGTGTTAGTAATGATTATAGCATTTAACTTTAATGTGATAACTTTGCCTGACCCTAACCTAGAAATGCTGAAAAAATATACAAATGTCTTAATCAAATCTTCCAAAGTCTGATTTCTCTTGGTGTTCCTTTGAGAGGGAGTGACAAAGAGCTGCCACCGCCACCATTTTACCACCCAGGCATTCATAAAGGTTAGACACGGCATTGCAGCAGAGAGAGTAAAGGGGGATGATGCTTCTTTTAAATATTCCTGGGATGGACTATGCTTTTGCCTATTGCCAGTCTACTCAGATAAGGGAATGGTTCCTTTGTGGATAAGAGTTAAAGTACAGTACTTACGTTGACTTACATTACATTAAATAAGTACTTACGTTAAATAAGTCAATTCAAGTTTTTGGGGTCAGTTTTTTGACTAAAATTTGTCGACTTAACATGAGTATATACAGTAACTTAGTAGTTGCACAAGGTTTACTTGTTGACTGTTCACATTTGATTTTCAGCTTAGTGGCTTACAAAGGAAAAAAGTGGGTCCCTGTGGCAAAATGTTACATTGTGGGGTGCTTCTGCTTGGTTTTTTTGCCTATCCATTCTTTTCATCAGTGCTTGAACGGTCAGTGAATGTTGTGTGCCTAGCAAGAATATTCTGTTGTTTTGGAGTTTTTCTCCATTTGGAGTGTTTGTGTACATGTATTCTCCATTGATGTCTGTGGTTAATGCTCACTTCCACCTCTGGAGACTATTTTAAAATGTCTCAGTGTGAAGCAGGAAATGACTTCTCTGGAAATTAGATGGTTATTTTTATGTTTCAAAGCCTTTTCTCTTTGTCATCTTTTCCCATGCACTCCATACCATTCCCCCTCCCAACTGTTATATCTGAGCTTTTCCTTTTAGCCAGCCACCATTCCTTGGCTAATGAGTCCTCATTTGGCTATTTTGGGGATATTCTCCCTTTGGAAATATTTCTAAGGCATTTCCCCCTTGCACTTTGCTGGTGTCTCTCTTACTGCCATTTTAGCTATTTCCATGTAGCTTTATTATACTTGTGGAAGGCATGAATCAGAAAAAGGCGAGGGGATGAGGAGGATGAAAAGTCTTGGAAAAGTGAATGGATGTATTGCAGTATTTGCTTGGCTGATGATTGTACATTGGGACAAGCCACAACCTGGATGGCAAGATGGAAGGATAAGTCTTAATATACATTGCAGCTTTATCACTGTGCAGTCTTTTCCCTACAGATAAGCTGGAGGGACTCCTTGGTCAAGGGATGATTAGCAACTGCAGCATGGTGTAGTGGTTTGGCTGTTGGAGTAGGACTCTGGAGACCAAGGTTTGAATCCATGCTTGGCCATGGAAACCCACTGGATGACCCTGGGAAGTCATGCTCTCTCAGCCTCAGAAAAAGGCAAGGGCAACTCTCTGAACAAATCTTGCTAAGAAAAATCTGTGATAGGGTCACCATAAGTCAGAAACAGCTTGAAGGCACACAATGATAAGCAGCTGCAGCAGCTTTAAGTGAGAAAGACTAGGCCTAACACCCATTGGAAGTTTCACTGCCCTGTATTGTTTCCATATTTGAAGCTGCAAGATTCAGAACTGCGTAACAGCAGCAGAAAAAATTGCACTTTAATTGCTCTGAACCAAGTGCATATTGAAAGCTTGTAAAATTGAAAGCTCAGATATTAGAAGGGTTGCCAGACCCAGAAAAACTCATAGGAGTGAAGACAACCACCCACCCAAAGGGAAGGTATTTTTACCATACATCAGAAGAGTCACATACAGAGAACCGGACATGCTTATGCTCTGATACTTTAGTTGAATCACTCCAGCATATTATACTATATTGCCCTTTCTATCAAGGTGTGCGCTCCTCTTTAATTTATCCGATTTTACAAAAAATTTCCGGGGCGAACAGCCAATCGCTATTTGTTATTACTACTCGAGGATGTAGATCCACAAATAACCGAGAACATGGCCCGATTTTGTGCTGTAGTCATTGCTACACGCAAACAAATTATCAAAGATCATAACTATTCC
This sequence comes from Phrynosoma blainvillii, assembly GCA_026167975.1. Lineage (NCBI taxonomy): Eukaryota > Metazoa > Chordata > Lepidosauria > Squamata > Phrynosomatidae > Phrynosoma > Phrynosoma blainvillii. Next base: position 225,765,669 of record JANUYF010000004.1, on the reverse strand, counting down.
TAAATGAGGGAAACGAAATGTTAAAAGATCCCTTTCTTTATGTTGGTATGTAATGTAATGTTTCTTGTTTACATGTACATTTGTTTTAATTTTATTTTATTTAGATTTATCAGTTGTGTGTGATTTTATTGGCTAATATTTATATAATTTTGTGATATTTTGGTCAAAGACCGTAAATAAATTCTAATTCTAATTCAGAATAGGGAAACTGGTGAAGAAACACAACCTCCAAATGATTTACAAACTGACCAAGAAAATCCAACAAATGCTGCATTCAGCTAGAGAGATAGGAGAGACCCTCTCATGGATGCAGGAGTTTACCGCATACCATGCAGCTGCAGACAAGTCTACATAGGGACCATCAAATGCAGTGTTCAGACACAAATCAAGGAACACAAGAGACACTGCAGACTGGGTCAGCCAGAAAAATCAGCAGTAGCTGGGCATAAAATGCTATATGAAAACACTGAAATTCTGGATCATGCCAACAACTATCAGTGAGGTCAGAATGCACAGGGAAACCATTGAAATCTACAAACACCTAGATAACTTCATCAGGAAAGAAGAAACCCTTAAACAATGTTTTGCTACCAGTCCTGAAAAACACCAAAACCAAGAACCAGCATGTGCAAATGAATACCACCCAGGGTAGGGGTTTTCCCAGTAGACGATGGATCACTAATTAAATAGACACCCTGAGGCCTTGCTATTCACCAACAGACCAACACACAGGTTAACATGGAAATCACTTCCTCGCAATCAAGGGTCACACAGTATATATACCCCACTCACTTCCATACAAGCAGTCTCTGAAGATGCCAGCCACAGCTGCTGGTGAAATGTTAGGAATAAATTCTTCCAGAACATGGCCACATAGCCAAAAAACCCCACAAAAAAACGTAAAATTTATTTCTATAGAAAATTTATTTCTATAGATATACTTTGCTCTAGGGATGTTCAGTTTCATTACCATATAAATAGTATCAGATGATAATTCCTTTTGTAAATTGAAACTCATAAATGAACATCTAGAATAGGACAAAAACACTTTAACTGGCTTGTAACATTCTTAGCAGAAAGTATACTTGCTGGCAAAATCTCTTTTGACAAGCTGATTGTTATATTTACCAAAATGAAAGTGAGGGAGAAGTCATTTAGGTAACCTGCTTATTTAAGTGTTAGATGATTGATGAACTGTGATTGAATTGTGTGAAAATTTTATGAATTCTGTTCTTAAATTTACTATCAATAAATGATTTTTATTAATGTGATCATGACTCTTAAATTCCTGAAATTGTGATTGATTGCTTTTGCATTCTATTATAGTCAGACCCAGTGTGATGTTGTGGTTTGAGTGTTAAACTGAAACCCTAGAGACCAGGGTTGAAATCCCTGCTTGGTGGTGAAAATTTATTGGGTGACCTTGGGCATGTCACATTCCCCCAGTTTCAGAGGAAGGCGAAGGCAAATCCTCTCCGAACAAATCTTGCCAAAAACAACAACAACAACAACAACAAAAAACTGGTGATAGGTTTGACTTAGGGTTGCCATAAGTAAGAATTGACTTGAAGGCAGAAAATAACAACAAAGACAGTTAGATAAATTTATTAATAGTGAATCAACATACATAGGTATTACAGGTCGAATACCCATATCAGAAATTATTTGGACCAGAAGTGTTTCAGAGTTTGGAATTTGTCAAATTAAGGAATACAGATATTCCTGTATTTAGAGATTTCACTTCAACTTTAGGAGGAACTTCCTGACAATAAGAGCTGTTTGACAGTGGAACACACTCCCTCGGACTGTGGTGGAGTCTTTTTCTTTGGTGGTTTTGAAACAGAGGCTGAATGGCCGTCTGTCAGGGGTGTTTTGATTGTGTCTTTCTGCATAGCAGGGGGTTGGATTGAGTGGCCCTTGAGGTCTCTTCCAGCTCTATGATTCTGTGGAATACAGCTGCTCTGGGGATCACCCCACCACCTCTGGCTCCAGCTATCTGAGGGCAAAGTGTGCAAGTGTACAGAGAAGGGGCTGCCCATCTCCTGCAGGCAGTGGTTCATAGTTGCCATTATTTCGGGGGGGGGGGGGGAGACAGGCACACAGGAGTAGTTGCAGTGCTGGGGAGGTGGTGACAATTGTATTACCGAGTCCCTAGCTTCAGCCGCCTTTTCTGCCGGTGTGGTGCTTCGCTGCTTCATCTGCGGCAGTGGGATCAGCCAGGACAAAAATGTGAAGGTGCAAGTCAAATCTCTCTGTGACAACAAGCAACCCTTCTTCCTCAGTACTCACCTTCTGCACCCCTGTACTTCAGGAACAGGAAGAAGGGCTGCTTGCTGTCGCGAGGGAATGACTTGCAACTTCAGATTTTCCCTGTGCTAATCCCACTGCAGCAGATGAAGCAGCAAAATGCCACACTAGTGGATGAAGAAGAGGAGAAGCTAACTGTGGCTAGGGACTCAGTAATGCAATTGCCACTACCTCCTCCTCAGTGCTAGGGTTACTCCTGTGTGCTAGTGCGCCTTGGAGATGAAGGCAATCAGGAGTTGCCCCTGACACATCCCACTCTAGACTTTACTTCAGCTGGGGAAGTGCCAGTGAAGGAGCTGCTGCTGCTGCAGGCTCCACCGTGGCCAACGCTTGTGTAAAGTTTGGGTGCAACCCATCATCTCCCTCCCTCCTACTCCTCTCCTCTTCATGGAAGCAGGGGAGCGTGAAGAAAGCACAGCAGGCAATCAGGGCTTGCCACAGTCTCCGCTGCTGCCCTGTCATGTTGGCAGTCAAAAAGTTAAGGACTTTGGAGCATTTCGGATTTCAGATAAGGGATACTCAGACTGTAATGAATTTATAATTAGATAGTGGGGGGGGGGGGAAACTTCAGAATCATTATATTTCATATTTGTTGTTGTTGTTGTGCACCTTCAAGTTGTTCCTTACTTAAGGTTATCATGTTAATATTCTGTCTACTTACACGTGCTGTGTTACCTAATGATAGCATGATATGGAGGAGAAGCCGAGAAGTTTATGTTTAGTCCTGGATTACTTCTCCACAATAAGTCTCAACATGAAATGTGATCATACATTTCTTCTTTCGTTTAGTTCAGCTCCATATCATTTACACAGTTGATAGCAATATACTGGCAGATGGATGTTCCTTATTTGGGGCCCAGAAATTTTACAGAGGTTTTAAAAATGTGCAAGTCCCCAATATATATGGAGCCCATATGCTTAATTTAATTTAATTTTGTATAATCTCTCTTCACTTTGGAAACATGAAAATGTATTTGACATGATAAAACAGTTCATTCCAATATTTTTGTAGATACCAAACTGTTATGTATATATTTGTGAAATATATGAATCACCATACTGTTATAGTGCTTTGTACAGAGATAGCTATGTAGCATTTACTTTTTATTTTCATAATATTTTTCAGTGAAAATGTACTTTGTAATAATTTTAATCTTAGTTAAAATATTAGATTTTTAAAACTATTTTAAATTGTTTTTGCCAGTTTAAATGTTTTATGCTTCTGCCTGTTGTGCACCACATTGGATGTCTTTATAGAAATGTGTTATATCACTGCAAATAAATGAATACATTTATGCTGCTAAAGCTTTTTATGGTTAGGCTAGGCTGCATGGTCATATTTGTTCCAAGGCCACCCAACATGTTTCATGATTAACTATAAAGATGAACCACTTTCTTCCAGCTTCAAAACTGACACTGTGTTCAGTTTGCTATACTATACTGTCCCTAATTGCATTTAATAACTTGTATGCTGTCAGATGCAGTTTGGTCTTTACATGTTCTGATCTGAGCTGATTTTTTTTAATTCCTCTGAATTGCATCTAAACTAGTAGTCAAGATTTTAAAAGCTACTTATGTAAAAATATATATGAAATATTAAGATGAAATAGAAGCTCATTGAAACTATAATCTACTTTTGGAGCCAAGCTAGACTTAATGAGAAATGCATGGCTGATTTATATCTTTCTGGCTTTTCTTAAAAAAATAATGTGTTTGACGTCACTAGTATCATTGAGAACTCTGGTACATGTTTTCCCTTGAATACAACATATATAGCCACCCATTTATTTATTTTTGTTCTTTATGGCAAATAATACTTTGGCATTGAAATTTTGTAACATGGTAGTGTAGAGAAACTCAATTTTCCTTTAATGGAAGAGCTTTATCTTTTAAAGACAGGAGTGATCTCCTAGCACATCTTGCTTATGAGTGGATTTGAATTTCTGTGAAGCTTCTGGGCACATGGATCTTCTTGTAAACAGGTCCGGTGAAGAGAACATAAAATCATGTTCGTAAAGGGAAAGTGCTGCTTTTTTTTACTACCGTTCTACTGACTTTCAGCAGCAAAATCTGCAGTGCTAGTGCCTTTAGCAACAGGGTGTATAAAAGATGGGGTATGCATGTTGCCCACTATAAAATTGAATCAACTCAGACAGTGGCTCTGATTGAGATGGGAGTCTTCTTTGGTTCTAAAAAAACAAAGTTAACACACACACACTAAAAATATGGACGTGCAGTTCTTTCCCTGCAAACCAGGGTCTTGTTTGTTTTTGGGCTGAAATTTATTTTAACTATATGGACATCTCTGAAAAACTTTCTATCCTTGGAATTCTTTTAAAGGATAAAAGGATAGTGAAGTGGATGGATGTTGGTAGTGCAAGACAACATTTGTTTACAATCACTATTTTGGCTGCTGATAAATATTTCTTAGTTAAGTACTGCTGCTTTTGTTAGATTTGTCAGATATTTATGTATTCTCTTTCAAGAGTAACTTGGTTGTAAAAAAACATGAATTGCTTTAATAAAGCAAAATTATATGTGCAAAATTTATTGAACAACGGAAAATAAATCCAGTGTTACCTAGGTTAAGGTTGATGATTTTTCATATGAGTTGAATGAAAAAAAGTTCAAATAATCCTTATTATAATCCTATATTCCTTAAAGTTGTTTCACAATGAGTTCACCACACCCCCATAGCTTTAGTTTACTGCGGTGTTTTGAACTTTGTTGTTTGTTGTTGTTAACTGCCTTCGCGTCAGTCTCAACCCATGGCAACCCTATGAATGACCTATGACCTAGGATGGCCCTATGGATGAGACATCTCCTGGCCCCCCGTCCTCTACTTCTCTGTTCAGCTCCTGCAAACTCATATTTGTGATCTCTTTAATAAAGTCCATCCATCTAGCATGTGACTTTACTCTCTTTCTACTTCCCTCCACCTTTCCTAACATTATTGTCTTTTCCAACGATTCATGCCTTCTTATGATGTGTCAAAAGTATGACAGTCTAAGTCTTGTCATCTTGGCTTCTAGGGATATCTCTGGCTTGATTTGTTCTAGGACCCATTTGTTTGTTGTTTTGGCTGTCCATAGAATCCTCAGCACTCTTCTGCAGCACCACATCGCAAAGGAATTGATTTTCTTCCTATCTTCTTTCTTGACTGTCCAGCTCTCACAATCCATACATGGTAATAGGGAATACAATGGCTTGTATGATTCTGATTTTTGTGCTGAGTTGTATGTCTTTGCATTTTAGGATCTTTTTTTGCAAAAGAATATTTGGAATGCCAGCTTAAATGTAAATGAAAAGCTTGGCCAAAATCTGTTCATAAATGTGCAAAAGATGCAGAAATCTGAATTGTGTGTTCAGGCAGGACTTGACTTAGTTGATAGACTGAATCCACAACTGTATTTAATTGTCTGTTTAATTGTCTGTTAAACTGTATTTAATATACCAAGTTTGGCTAGATTGGGATTAAGCATATGCCCTTGTAATAGCATAACAGACATCCACCTTAAATTATAGTATAGATTTATTTATTTCATTTTTTTTCCAGATGAAGCTATTTCACCTACATTATTGGATGCAAAGTGGAATCAGATCCTAGATCCTCCTTCTCATCGGCTGTCTTTTAACCCAGCTCTAGCCAATGTGAATGAATCTACAATTCCCAGTGACTGTCCACAAAAATTAAAGGCCTTGTCCCTGTCTCATTTAGCCATTGGATCAAGAGGGGGAGGAGACCATTGTTCTAATGGAAAGAACCTTAATATGAGTCAAGAAATCCCAAACATGCGGATTGATGATCAGACAACAACCGAGGATCAACTAATAAAGAGAAATGGTAATCAAAGCGTTCACTGTAATGTTGTGGATGAAGGAGAAAGAAAATGTGGCAGTTGTTTACCAGAGGAAAAAAATGTTGTAGTTGTAGCAGTCATGCATAATTGTGACAAGAAAACATTGCAAAGTGATTCATTAGATTGTAAAAATCACAACAATCCCTCCATAATGGATACTGTTAGCTTTACACTGGATGGTGAAACGCAAGAAGCTGATCAGCTTGATGTTACTGTAAATGGGTCCACTGAGAAAGATACAGATACTGAAAAAGAAGCAGTACAAGCAAGCAGGTTGAATACAGAAGAAGATTATGTTAAACATTGTACTGCTACTGTTTCTGATTGCTTATCCAGTGGCTATTCCTCTTCTCTGTTAAAGGAGAAAGATAATATAAATAAAGACTCTCATTTCTCAGAAACTCCAGCACCAGGGACAAATGTATTTCCCTTGCAGAGGCCACTTGATCCTAGTGTTAAAATGCAAGAAAGCTGTACATCAGGTGAGGGTTTTGATATTGATGTTATTGCTCAAAGAACAGAACCAGAACCTACAAACTGTTCACCTAGTTCACGTAATGGTGATTTGTCCACAGAAGCAGAGCAGACAGCGCAGCAGTGTCAGTCAGGGATACCCGAGCTCTCTGGAACTTGTCAGCTGAATGCATTTGGAAGTGGCAGTCACTGTGAGCATTTTAGCAGACATTTGGACTCTTGGGATGCTAGTGCTCTTGAAAATGAAGCTGATGAATCTGAAAAAAATCTCTGCACAACTGAATTGCTCAGTAAGACAGTTTGTTTATCAGAATCTCAGGAGATGGTAAATGGTGAATTGACTGAACAAAATGAAATGAGTAATAAGCAAGTACAGGGGGAGAATGAAGAACAGCTGCACACAGCAAAGCATGAGGAAGCATGTGGTAATAATGGAGATGGCAGTGATAGCATGATGGAAGCAGGTTTTAACTTAAAGGAGACGTCTGTAGATGAACTTGAATATACCAGTCACACCGATGGCATTGGGACATCAATATCAAGAGATCTGCCTAACTGTTGTGATTCCTATGGAATACAGAACCCAATTCTTGCTCATATTCCAAAGACTTTGCCCTCTAAGGAAGACTCTGTGACTGAGGAAAAGGAGATAGAAGAGAGCAAATCAGAATGTTACAGTAGTGTTTATGAACAAAGAGGAAATGAAGCCACAGACAGGAGTGGACTTATTTTGAATTGCACTGGTGACCAAATGAAAAAGAAATACTTACATAATTTCTGTAGTCAGGTACCAACTGAACCAAGTCAAGCATCACCAAAACCAGCAGCTAACCTGCAACCTCTCAGTGTTCCTTTTGGTGGTGCCCGGCCCAAGCAGCCTACAAATCTCAAACTGCAAATTCCAAAGCCATTATTGGACCATATACAGAATGACCTAGTTCCCCCAAACTGTGGTGGTAACAGTAAAAATAAAAATGATATATCTGGAAAATCAAAGGTTTCAGAAAACTTGTCAGCAAATGTATTTGCTGATGAAACTTCACTGAATGCCTCAGTTGCGGATATTGTTGGGGAGCATTCAGATGAGTATGAGTCTGGGGTTTCTAGCAGTTCGTGCCTTGCAGCAGCCTCCGATAGTCCAGACAACGATCTTGGAGCTGGCCAGTTTGGAGTTCCTACAAGAAAGCCATTTACTACTTTGGGTGAAGTAGCTCCAGTGTGGGTTCCAGATTCTCAAGCACCAAATTGCATGAAATGTGAGGCCAGATTTACTTTCACTAAAAGGCGACATCATTGCAGAGCATGTGGAAAGGTGAGTTGTATTTAATGATAAATTTTCATAAATGATAGGAATTATGGCCATAGTCTAAAATAATTTTTTTGTGTGCCTTCAAGTTATTTCTGACTAATGCCAACAGCACATCATGTGGCTTTCTTGGCAACATTTATTCAGAAAGAGTTTGCCATTGCCTTCCCCTGAGGCTGAGAGAATGTGACTGATCAGATCACCCAGTGAGTTTCCATGGCTGAGTGGGAATTTGATCCCTGGTCTTTTAGAGGCCTAGTCCAGCACTCAAACTACTACACCACACTGGCCCTCTGTAATACTTTTGGTTTTTTTTTAAAAAAAATATTTATTTATTTATTTATTTATTTATTGTTTTCAAGTATTCCTAACATGTTAGTTTCAACAAGGCATAGTAAACATCTTACCTTTTTAATTTTTTTAATGTTTACTGAGAATGACAGATGACTTCTCAAGGTATAATTCTTTTTTTAAAAAATGTGTCTAAATATCTTCTCTCTCTCTCTCATATACAAACCATACTCTCACATTATAATGATTTAAGACAAATCTCTTTAAATATGAGATTTTTATAAAAGTACTTTAAAAGATCCACGTGCAGAAAGCTGGGTTACATATGTTACTGCATTAATTTTTATTGGGTTTGGGCATATGTTATTGAATAACTAGTTTTTCATTTATGAATGTGACTGATTAATTTTTATTGGGTTCAGGCATATGTTATTGAATAACTCGTTTTTCATTTATGAATGTGACTGATCATTATCATTACACAATACCTTATCAAATTGCTTTACTTGGTACCCTTAAATTTTGTTGTATTTTAAGTGTTAAATGCTTCTTCCCATTTCCTGCTATTTACAAGGCAAGTAAAGCTCCCAATTTATGTCTATTTTAGATTTATTTTTATATCTCAAGTGTTAGCCTATTATGTATGTACACATTTTGAGAAAACTGATTACTGTTCTGAGTGTAGTGTAGCCTATTGTGTGTGTGATGAATAGAAAACCTTCCCTCTAACTTTGAAGCTGGAGAGGTAGGCTGATATTATCACATTCTTAGCTCCTGACTAAAGTTGAAGATTGTTTTACAGTTGTGTGACCAGATCTACAATGTCCTGTCCTTCTGGATTTCCTCCTCTGAAATAGGAGAAGCAGGTGGGGTGGAAGCAGAGTTTGGCAAAGGTTTTTTGTTGTTGGGTTTTTTAAACTACAACTACTAAAATACAGAACCTGTCCATGTTTTGGTTGGGAATACTGGTTACTATTGTCTGAAAGTTCATTGTATGGCTTCAAGATGTTGAACCCAATGATACACATTTTCTGCTTTGCCTCTCCATTGAGAGTGGTAGAGAGAAGTTAGTCCTTGCTGCCTGAAATAGATCGGACACGTAGGCAGTGACATTCCTTGCCTGTCCTTCCTCTTGGAAAAAGAATAGGGTTGGGCAGAATGGGTGGGAAAGGTCTGATTCCAATTTTTGATATGGTCAGCACAATCAGGACCCCCATATAAGTAGTGCTCATGATCTCATTTCTTTTGAGTCTTAGTACTTTGAAAAATAGCACCCCTCTGAGGTGTTGAGAGGTGATATTGTGGTTTGGAGGTTGATGATTATCTGTTTGCAACTCCCGCACTATCTGCCTGACTATGGAAGTTGGGGGTTTTCCAGTCTTCCAGGTTACCTGGGCATGACCTCTTTGCCATGCCATGGAGGCACCTGAAGTTCACTGCAGAGTGCATCTGGGGCCATGTGGAATTCATACACATACCAAAATTCAGAAAAATGCACTTATGGTAACATAGTTTTAGAGGAAAGAAACTTTTAAAAAACATTTTGTCTTATTGCCTGTAATGAAGTCTTACTTGCTGCATTTTATGTGTATTTTTTCCCTGATGAACAAGTAGAAGCCTGAGTTTTGGTGTGTTTATATATTCAAAATCAAACGTGAGATTGATTTTGATGGGTGGTACCTACAGCAAAATACAGTAGAGTAGAGGGCTCCTGTTTAGGATAGTCATTTCATTTGCTCCCCACTCCCAGTTTTCAGCTCCCAACAATTGTTCATCATGAACACTTAGCATGCTAAGTCTTCATTAGACTGGATTTGGGGTCCATCCACAAATGTTTTGTTTTATTGGTGGAAACTGAGATTCCCTCAGTAGTGCTGATACCTCCAAATTAAGTATGGGTGTTGTTTGGCTACATAAACAGCACCACTAAGCGCCTAAGCAGACTGCCAGAAATAGTGCACATTAAATTGAGGCACTGCCCTGGCTCAGTGCTAGGGAATCATGGGAACTGTAATTTATTGTGGCACCAGAGCTCTCTGACAGAGAAGGCTCAATGTCCCAGAAAAAAAATACAGTTCCCATGATTCCCTAGCACTGAGCCAGGGCAGTGCCTCAATTTAATGTGCACTATTTCTGGCAGTCTGCTTAGGCCTTTAGAGAACTGAATTGCAATTAGAATCTGTGGTAATATGATAGCTTGAGGCCTTATCCAAAATGCAGATTTAAATATTGTTTTCATCTAAGAACAGAAAATGAATAAAAGATGCAAAAGCACAGTGATGTGCAGTCTTGGTAAAGTTAAGATAAAGTTTCATGTAGTGACTTACCAATTTTTTATTGAAAATTTCCTGTGTTTTATTCTTTTAATAAGATTTCAATGTGTATAAAAATGTCTCTCATCTTTTAAACCAGGGTGGAAAAAGATCAGTCTTCCAAATACTGGACTGCAACTACCAGTAGCCCCAACAGTAGGGAATGCTGGGAGTTGCAGCCCAACATCTGGAAGGCTGTACTCTGTGTGTGTGTGTGTGTGTGCGCCCTTACGTTGCTTGTTGATTTATGGAGACCCCATGAATTTTATAAACTTTTCTTAGGCAAGGAATACTCAGAGGTTCTTTCCTTTAAAATATAGCCTACAGCTCCTAGTGTTCGTTGCTTAGATGCTCAGCTGAATTGGTCCTGGTTAGTACCTGGATGAGAGACCACCAAGGGATACCAGGAATTTCTAGATAAGGATATAAAAGAATCTTGCCTGAAACCTTGAAGAGCAGCTGCCAGTCAAATAGGTGTTATTGGACTAGATGGACCAATGATTTCATTTAGAGGTTCTTATACTGTGTGTATGACAGGTTACCATATGAGGACAGGTTACCATATGAGGACTGTGGCTAGATATCTAGCTTCATTGGTGTCTTAAAGTTATTATTGTTGAGTATCTTGGAATGCAGAATTCTTTTTTCTTGAATGAACTCTGAATACAATTCTGGTATACAACATTTATCAGTTGCCATCCTCCTGTTGTCCTGAACTTACTAGCTGTTGTGCTTTAGTGAATATAGATATGTATAGAATAATTCAAATATTATTATTTTATTAGAATTATTTTGATGTGTTGTAATAGTGGCTTAGCAATTAAGATGCCAGCTCTAACAATCTCTAGGTTGTGACCCAAGTGCCATGGGACAGAGTGAGCTCCTATCCCTAGTCCCAGCTTCTGCCAACCTAGCAGATCGAAATCATGTAAAAGTGCAAGTAGATAAATAGGTACCACTTTGGTGGGAAGGTAAACAGCGTTCCATGCAGTCATGCTGGACACATGACCATGGAGTCGTCTTCAACAATGCTGGCTCTTTGGCTTAGTAAACGAGATGAGTGCTGCCCTCTACAGTCAGACATGACCAGACAAACTTGTCAAAGGGGAAACTTTTACCTTCTGTGTTTTAATTTTATTTATTTATTTATTTTTGTATGTTGTAATTTTTTAGAGTATTAGTAATTTTGGTTCAAAGTTGAATGAGAACTGATTTTTTCATTTTCATTTAATGCATTTTGTCAAATCATCTTTTTCTCATATATAACCTGGTAAACTTAATAACCTGTAAAAGGAAGAAGAAAAAAAGGAACTTGTTAGAAATGGAAACCTCAGTTTATTCAGCACATAGTATGAGCTAATTCTTTGCTTTATAAAACCACCCATAAGTGGCTAACTATCCCAGTTTCCCAGTTTCCCTTTAGTATACATGACTAGCACAACTTTGGGGTTTGGTTGCTGTGAGACTTGTAAATATTTTTTGGCAAAGCAACTAACTAATTGTTACACAGTAACTGAAGATGGAGATCTCAGATCGTTTTTTCACATAGGTTCCATAGTTTTATGAAGTGTAAAACATCAGAGTTTGCAATTATCAACAAAATGTTTTCTCCTGTGACAAGGGCATAATGGAGTTTTGCTTCAGCGTAATGTAATGAATACGGATGAAGTTATTTAACTGGTGACATTTTAGGGGATTTTAAGGTATTTTTAGAGGTATTTTGACAGAAATTTTAAAATACCACTTACAATTCTACAGGTTTTTTTTAAAGGTAACAAACAGCCAGCTAGTGCAGTTTAGTGGTTTGAGTGTTGGACTGCAACTGTGGAGATCAGGGCTTGAATCCCCACTTGGCCACAGGGACCCACTGGGTGACCTTAAGCAAGTAACATTTTCTCAGTCTCAGGGGAAGGCAAAAGGAAACCCCCCCCCCGAACAAATCTTGCCACGAAAACCCCATGATAGGCTTGCCTTAGGGTTGCCATAAGTCAGAAATGGCTTGAAAGCAGATAACAGCCACAACAGTGAATAGAGAACAAACAGAAAAAATAATACCTAAATGCAGCAAGTAATGCAGTGAGCTACTTTTGCACCACTGAAAACCGTGGAGAGGATTGATTTAAATTGTGGCTTATATTACCAAGGCAAAAACACAATCGCAGTTTTCCCCAGTGCTGCTTTACATATGTTTTTTAAAATGTAATTATAAAAATATGTCAATTTCCAACTCAGAAAGGTGATTTGGAATATCTCGGTATAATTCATAGATTTTAAATATATAAATTTTCTGTTTGCTAATTCATGTAGCAAATATATTCACTACCTGTATTAAGCTGTGAATTCTAGATCATATTAGAAATAAGGAGCAGATCACAAGCACTTAGGTCAAAATCCAAATAAGGAGCAGATCACAAGCACTTAGGTCAAAATCCAATCGTTCATCTCAGCTAGAGTAAAAATGTTGAATCAAGCTCTATTGCATTTGATAAGTCAACACTGTGAGTCAAAACTAACAGATTTAGGCTATAATTTGTTAAACCAAATCCAAAACTTTATGAGATGGGTGATGAAGACAATTTTGCTATCTTTATCAGTTAGCTAAGCTGCCTCTTCCCATCTACCTTTGGTGCCATTCATATGGGCTATAGGTACTTTAGTTTACATGGCCACTTCAGAGGCCTTCCTTAAAGGTGTTGGCTTACCAGAAATTTGTCAAATGCTGACATAATCCCAGCCACCTGCTTCTATAAAGCATTACTGCCTTGATGCTTTTCCTAATGCAGGTATGGTTTCTTGAAGAGTTGTGCTGCCTTTGGGACAATCCTAATGTGTCTTCTTCAATCTATCATGACTGATACCCTTGCTGATCATCACCATATGTGTAATGCACAATAGTCGTAATAAAGAAAGAATCTGTCCATTCATACTACTTCTCCCCACAGTGACACATTGGTGGGCTTAGTCAACCAGTTGGGAAAATTAAAATAGGGCATTTTGGAGAGAAAGTGTGGGGACACACTAATTAAAATGGGTGGAGATCTGTAGATCTGGAAGGTTCTGGAGTCTTGTTCTGCTCCATCATAGACTTATATATATGATTGTGGAGATGACCATTTGGAGAACTTAGGTTTACAAGTAAGCAATGAGTGTTTACATAACTGTTTCACATTTGTCAGTTGATGGCAATCCTTAAAACAAGTGTGCCTGTTTAATATAGCATCCTGTTGCCCCATGTGAGTGTCTAAGTGACTTACATAGGTATTGTACCAGCAAACAAGAAAGCACTGTGAAGGCACGTGAATGAAAATGGGGGATGGTCTTGAATGAAGCATTCAAAAGCCAGAGCTTGAACTACTTGGCCTTTATACCATTCTGTTTACTTTTTAAAAAATCCTTTCAATTTTGATTTTTCAGTTTTCACAGTAGGTTAAATATATACTTTCTTCAGTCATTTTTTTTAGTTTTGTGAAGTATGTTAAATAGGTAAAGTCATTCTGTTTTAACCATTGTCGTCTCAAGAAAATGACCTATAGTGCCATATATACTCGACTAAGTCAAGCTCATGTATAAGTTGAGGGCAGGTTTGGGGCCAACATTATGGATTTTGATATGTCCCATGGATAAGTTGAGGGTAAAATCTAGGAGGATGTAACAAAAAATGTAAAGGACATATCAATGGAAAATGATGCCAAAAACAACATTCTGGCAAGCATAACTGTTTATGCTTATACTAAAGGCTGGATGGATGAGAGAACAGAGAGGGGATGTCAGTGTTTCTAGGACAGATTGCACTCTTGCCTTTCACCAAAGGAAGGTTCCTTTTTAGTTAAAGTACACAACATATGTACCACATCCATGGATAAGTTGGGTCAGTTTTTTTGGGTCAATTTTGTGACTAAAATTTCTAGACTTATGCATAAGTATATACGGTAATGCTGTTCTGTACAATCAGTATACATCTCTAGCATGGCAACTCTTTAATTCATTATATAGCTATTCAGTTTGAAATCCATATAATCAGTTTTTACACTTTTAGTAAATATTTAATTTTATTTAGCATTCTGGAGCATTTCTCCATTTAGCTACCATGAATCCCATCTCAGGAGAAAGACAGAGTATAAATTCAATAAATAAATAAATAAATAAATAAGAATAAGGAATGTTTTGTCTTGGTTATATCAATATGGAATTCAGTCTGTCTGAATGATTTTAGTCTACAAGAGTTTGCTAAGTGACTGAATATATATTTTCTTATTTACTCAAGGTCTTCTGTGCAGCCTGCTGCAGTCTGAAATGCAAACTACTGTATATGGACAGAAAGGAAGCCAGAGTATGTGTAATTTGCCATTCAGTACTATTGAATGGTAAGTAACTGGTTTTGGAACTAGATAACGATTTCCATTGCCTTGTGCTGGACAGACTCATTCATGTGAATTTTGTTGTTCAGACTATCTTGTTTGCCTGCTGAAAATTATTATTTTTTCAGTAAAATTGTTTACTGAAAATTATGAAAAATTATATGCAGCATGACACCTGTCACAATCCAGTGACTATGACACGTATGGGACATGCTGGAAATTTCTTTTTTCTTTCATTCCTGATGCATAAAATAAAGTTAGACAAGTGTGTGCAGTTGAAGTTTTGTATATGTACTGAGTTTCAGTACAGCTTTAGACAGAGATCATTGATTTTAATAAAATTGATCTGAATTCATTTTCTCTGATTGAAAGCTATGCAACATTGGCCCTAATGATTGGTTACTAAAGCAGGTAAGTGTTTGCTTTTTTGCAGTTTAATGTTGTTTTCTGAAATGGTTTTTCAGGAAAGAAGAACAATACTGCAAAATGTGCTTTCATGACATAGATCAAAGGAAAGAAATGTTTGCAAGTGATATGTATAACACAGTTATCTTGACAATAGTACTGAATGTGTATGCCTCATTCCTTAGTCTTGGTGCATCAAAAAGGATACCTGATTTAAAATACTGAATACGCAGCTCAGGAATGTCAGTTGGTTTCTATCTGAAAAGATTTCTAAGAATTACATTGCAAAATGTTCTACTTTTGAAAAAGAATTTCTGCAATATAAGTGCTATTTATGTGCTATAAGTGCTTTCCCTGTAGGCTGATATATATGTAACAGGAAACAATAGGTTTATTACAGCTATGAATTAGACAGTAGTGACTTAGATGACATTGCTTTTTTTCTGAGGAGAAGATGTATTACTGTTTGAAAAGGAGCAAGGGAAGCTAAATCTCTTCAAGATGTTTCTAATGTATATTGCAGAAAAACAAACACCAACATACAGAAACCCAATAACCTTGCTTTAGTGGCAAAGATAGCTAAGTTATTCAGTTAGTGAATAGTACTTCTGGTGGTTTGTGAAGGATGGGACCTAAAATATATTCATTTAAATCATTTCAATCTACAAGTATTTTAAAGACATGGAATAAAATTGGTATTATAGTAATTTCCATGGGATGAAAAATGTTTTGTTCCATTACTCATTAGTGATAGTGAGTAGAACTATTTATACATTAGCAATACATACCTGTAGATGAGTGTCCTGTGTCAGGAACCAATTCTGCACCTATGTCCCATAAAGCTTCACTGCCTAGTTGATAGTCTAAGTGATAATGCTTTCTTGTTTCATGTCAGGCTATCTGTATTGTCTGATGATTATTTACATTATCCTGTTGGTGCTGTACAGTAAACTCTTCCTCATTCTGTGGAGGCTCATATATTAGATGCATCAATCACTCTGTTGATTACTTATTTGTAATGTTTTGAGTGGGTGGGAACAAAGCAGTGTTGTGTTTCTGTGTAGTTTTGGTACTTATCCACAAATGTGAATGCATATTTGTGTTCTAGACACCTTTCTCTTCTGTTTAATCCCTTTCCAAACAATAGCTCTTATAGTTGGTAAAGATTGTAAAGGGGAGAGAGAGAGAGAGAGAGAGAGGGAAATCTTTATCAGAGAAGTTATATGTTCAGAACACATGGATGTTAATGTACCTTTTTATATTTGTTGTCTTCTGAAGCCTGGGGTTGAAACAGCATTCGGCAATACAAATATTTTTCAGTAGTAATAAAAATCAGATCATACTTGATTCTCAATATGCCAGCTGTTTTCACTGAATTTGATTTAATGTTTTATCACTTATTATTAATTTTGCATTTTAACGGTGTTCATGAACTTGAGCCCAGGCTTGTTCTTTCCAGAATAAGGGGTTCTTGGCCTATGTCCACATCTTATTTTCTAATCCATTATGGTGCTGGGAACCAGTTTGACTATTCCAAGTGGGTTATGAAGAGCTATAGGAGCAGCTTTGTCCCTGAACTGAGAACAGAACAACTGTAGTGAGCATATAAGGGATTGATGTGCATATGGAGTTCGGCTATCCATCTTGCCTTTTGCAGGTTGCTGCTATAGCTTGTGCAGCAGAGGCAAATATTTGAGAACATAACAGTTTGATAGGTAGGTATGGAATGCCCAGTTGCAATATGAAGAACCACACATAACAAACAGGTTCAGTTGCCAGATGTATAAGGCAAAGAATTGCAAATACAAAGGCTTACATAGTAGTCAAAGAACCCCCCCCCATTACCTTCTGGGTTTTTAATCTTGAAAAAAAGTTCTTTAGTGGTTTTGAAGATCTACAGAAGGTGAGAACAATATTACAAAGTGACTGATTTATAAAACAACCATGTTTACCATACTAATGTTAGTTTGATACAGTCTGAAACAGCTAGCATGCCCAACTTCCAGAAACTTCCCAACTTTAATGCTCT
This sequence comes from Phrynosoma blainvillii, assembly GCA_026167975.1. Classification (NCBI taxonomy): domain Eukaryota; kingdom Metazoa; phylum Chordata; class Lepidosauria; order Squamata; family Phrynosomatidae; genus Phrynosoma; species Phrynosoma blainvillii. The sequence continues at coordinate 225,748,327 of JANUYF010000004.1, read as the reverse complement.
TATATGTTGCCACAGGCTTGAAAATTTATTTTCTCTTGAACAATAATTACTTCTGTGTTTCTATTAAAAGGTAGAAGACAACCAACCTAGAATTGCAGTACTTAGAATTTATTTTTCTAGCCATGTTTGTGTAACTGTTTGCTTTTCAAATGTTTTTTGTGTGTTTGTTTCTTTAGCACAAGCCTGGGAGAACATGATGAGTGCCTCAAGCCAGAGCCCTAATCCTAACAATCCTGCTGAGTACTGTTCTACCATTCCTCCTTTGCAGCAAGCTCAGGCTTCTGGCGCCCTGAACTCTCCACCACCTACTGTTATGGTTCCTGTGGGAGTCTTAAAGCATCCAGGTGCAGAAGGTAAAAATCTTTTTGTGGTTATCTCTCTGTTTAATTCTATTATTCTTAGTTGCTCTGGATAATGTTTTGGACTTGGAGCTAAAATATCTGATATCATCTGTTTACTCAGCCACATGTTTTCTTAGCAAGTCAATGTACCTGAGTCTTTTAATCTGCAAAGTCTACATAGTAACTAATGTCATGAAGTGTGCATGTTTCTGTATGTGAGTGAGTGTGTTTTTGTTGCTGTGTGCCTCCAAGTCATTTCTGGGTTTTGCCTTTGCCTTTCTCTGAGACTGAGAAAATGTTACTTGCTTAAGGTCACATAGTGGGTCCCTATGGCTAAGTGGGGATTCAAACCCTGATTTCCACAGTTGCAGTCCAACACTTAAATCACTAAACCATACTGTCTGTCTGTTACCTTTAAAAAAACCTGTAGAATTGTAAGTTATATAAATTTCTGTCAAAATACTTCTAAAATTACCTTAAAATTTCCTAAAATGTCACTAGTTGAATAACTTCATCTGTATTCATTACATTACTGTTGAAATGGGGATTTACCATTGCTATTCTCTGAGGCTGAGAGAATGTGACTTGCCCAAGGTCACCCAGTGGGTTTTTATGCTCGAATGGGGAATTGAACCCTGATCGCCAGAGCTGTAGTCCAACACTCAAGCCAGTATACCACATTGGCTCTTGAGTGAGTCTGTACTTCAGCATTTTAAAAGTGTTATATCCTAAATTATTAAACAATTTAATAATAGGTGAATAATGACTATAAAAGATCAAGATAATTAAAGCTGTTGATATATAATACACAGTGGATTTAATATTTAAAATTGCTTGTATATGAAGACAATGAGTGAACATTGAAGTAAGGTTGAGTACAAACTGGGGACACCTTGGAAGTCAATTGTAAATATTTGTATATGATTATTGAAAAAGAAATTAATATGTCAATTTGATAGATATGTTTGAATAGTATATGTTAATAAAATATAAATTTACAAAAAAAAAAGTGTTATAAAAATGCAAATTAGCACTGTTTACTTGAGTTGAGAGTAGGTGACATACATACATGGGGAAGAACTGTTTGTGGTGCCTCTACTTTGCTCTTTCTGCTGCAGCAGTTCTTATTAGGAGCCCTGGTTGCACAGTGGTTAAATGCCTGTACCACTCACTCACAAACCACAAGGTTGTGAGTTCAATAACAGCCAGGGGCTCAGGGTTGACTCAGCTTGGCATCCTTCCATAGGTTGCTAAAATGAGTACCTAGCTTGTTAGGGGCAATTAGCTTACACATTGTAAACCACTTAGGAAGTGCTTAAGTGCACTGACAAGCGGTATAGAAATGTACTTGCTATTGCTGTTGCTATTCCTATTATTGCTGAAGAGTTAAGTTGCTTTTAAAAAAATATCAACCCTTACTATGATTTTGCTGCAGTAAAAACTGCAAATGATGCTACTTTAGATTATGGACTTGGAAGTATTCATCATTACTGCGATTGGTGTTTCTAGTTTGAGTTTCAACATATTTCTGTCTCCCTAGTGGCTCAGCCTAGAGAGCAAAGACGTGTTTGGTTTGCTGATGGGATCTTACCCAATGGAGAAGTTGCTGATGCAGCCAAATTGACAGTGTCTGGGACAACCTCTACTGGAGCACTGGCAGTCTCACATGATCCAAGCAAACCCATGAGCAACAATACTTCACCAGTAGAGGTGAGAAAATGCCCTGATTTATTTATGTTGAACAGTTTAAATTGCACTAGCATACAAACATAGATGCATTAGGTACTTTAGTGACATTGTTTAATGACATTGTAATATAGGTTGGATCCAGAAGAAAGTTGCATCCAGCCCTTCCACTAGCATTCCTCTTTTTGTGCAAGAGACATAGATTGAGTGGAAGTGGGGGAAATGTGCCCTTTCCACTGAAAAACTGCTCTAAAAAGTCAGGGGAGAGGGACTGGAACAACATGAGAAGTGACACTGGGGGCTGCAGAAGAAGGGGTTTTGTTTTGTTTGTTTTTTTACAACAATAGCTTACCTTCCTTTAGAGAACCTTCCTATGAGTGGAACTCCATGGATGTTAATTGCAGGAAAGCTGGTGCTCATAGCTATGTGTGAAGTAATAGTAGGTTCTTTTCATCAGATTATACAAAGGTTTAGCTGTAACTGTATTTTTACTTGGGAGGCTATGGAACAAATTGTTCTGGTATCCTGTGTTAGAATATATTGAGTTGTTGTATGTTTTTTAAAATATTGTTTGTTGCCTCTTGTAGGCTGAAAACACATTGGCATTTTCAAGAAGTAAAACTCAGGTCGGAAGTCCAGTCGGCAGTGCAATGAATCTTATTCCAGAAGATGGGCTTCCCCCAATTCTCATTTCTACTGGAGTGAAAGGAGGTGAGATCATAACTATCTGTAAATGGAATTAGCAAATTGTCCATCATAGGACAGCCTATACTGATACCCATATCTTTTTGTGACAAGACCAAATAGGGATTTCAGTGTGAAAAGCCAATCTTAATGAGGTGTAACTTCTTGCATAAGCAGGAATTCTGTGGTACAGAATAATATATCATTAGTTGCTTTTTTAAAGACTTTCATTAATAGAAATTCCTCATTTAAAAAAATGCTTAATATAAAAGAAAAATGTGTTCAGAAATTTTTGCTGAAGGAAATTCTTTAAAAACCTCTTCCACGTTTGTTACTGTATTAAAAGGTTTAGTGGCACCATAAACATATAAATAGAAATGCTGTATGTTTTGCATAAAATGTCAATTTATATAAAAAAGTATTCTTTCATAAAATACATTGATACTAACTTAATGAATAGATGAATGGATGTCAGTACATAAGTGGTTTTCACAGTGGAGAAACTGGGAGCAGTTCCTTTAAACTTGGTCATAAATGACCTGGAGTTTGGAATGAATTGTCAAAAAGGAATACCTTTACCTTTATTTAGGACTTTGCAATATTTTCAAGAAAACTCACTTTGCTCTCTAATATGACCATCAAACAGAATAAAACACAGAGATAGAAGAAGATAAATGAAGGATCCTTGGTTGATAAGGATACCAGGCATAGAAAGTGTGTTTCAAATCTGTTTGTATCTATGTGCCTTCAAGTGCCTTGTCGATTTATGGCAACACTCTGAATTTTATCGGGGGTTCTGTTGGAAAACTTATGTATTGCATTCTCCTTTCCCTCCTTAGATAGACAGGGATTTCCCTCTATCTATCTCATTCTATCTAAACATGTGAGTCCTGTCACTCACTCTTGGAGACTGTTTAACATACAATCTCTGACGATTCCAAACAGTCTCCTCTCAGTGCAGTAACATTCTGTTGGAGTAACAGCCTCCTTTGAGTGAGGTTAATAGTCTCTTCCTGCTATATATTAATGATGGTGAGATTTCATCTCTATATCTAAATCATCATCAGTTAGGATAGGATTTAATTTGTTATGTATTTATTTATTAAAGTCATTATTATTTGTTTTTTAAACTACAAACTGCATGTTCGTTATTTTTTGGAGTAAGTCTTTATTCTTTAGGAAGGCAGATTTAGCATCAATAGTCTGACCCACACTTTTGCTGCTCTACTGATGAAAGCTGAACTCTAACAAGTTTAACTTTCAGACTTGCATATTTTTGTTTCCCTTAAAAAGGGTTAACCCTGGGAAAACTCAAATTGCACCCCACGGTTTCTTAGGTAAGGAATCCTCAGAGTTGGTTTTGCCCGTTCCCTCCTCTGCTATTCCTTGGCAGTCTCCCATCCAAGTACAAACCAGAGCTGAGGCTGCTTAGACTGCAAGATCAGAAGGAATCTGGTGCCTTGTAATGAAGTTCCAAATGTATTATTCCCCCTATTTTCAAGGAAGAAATTTGAGTTGGGTGTGGGCTGCAAAAATTAGTGGGCTGACATGTGTTGTTCTGGAGGGATGTTTTTATCCCCCCCCCCCATTGAGTTCTCTGCCCTTCAGTATCATAAACTGCTTTTAAAAATCCCCTTGGTTTCAAAAGTATTTTGCCATATGGCATGTGGGATGGCAAGAAAAATAAGTCTAAGGCAGTTATTGAAGCCCAGTGATGATGGTGATGATTCAAATTGCCTTTGTCCTAGAAAGAGAAATTAGTAGTTTAACTTAAAAAGCACCATATATAACTTTCTAAGAGCCCTGGCATATAGAGTCTCCTGTTCCATATAACACTTACTCCATTTAAAATAAGTTAATGACTTGCTTGTTAAATTACTCTTCTAGATTATTTGGCCATATTTCATTTTTTTGAGACTAGGGAATAAAATTTAGAAAAGCTGACCATTTTGAAAACTTCACTTGCTGTGGTTAGGACTGATAACATGTATTTTTTTTTAAAAAAAGTTAGTTCAAAACACTGTTTATCTTTTGAATATTATAATAATAGTCTATACAGTGATTAAATATCAGAAGTATACTATTGTAGACTATGTGGAACACTTTACAATAATCATTGAATGCTATTCTTTTTTTCCTTCCCTTTTTAGATTATGCTGTAGAAGAAAAACCATCTCATATATCAGTGATGCAGCAGCTAGAAGATGGTGGTCCTGACCCTCTTGTGTTTGTTTTAAATGCAAATTTGCTGTCCATGGTTAAAATTGTAAATTGTAAGTCCAGTTTATTTGGGGCAGATGGCAATAACATGGTGTATTTAACATATTTTCCTTTGATTTTATTGATATTCTGTGTGTGCAAAATGTCACACAGCAGAAAATTCTTTTCCTACAGTCTTAGTTCTGTGTTTAGAAAGTGATTGTGTGCCAAAGACACAATAGTTTTGCAGTGATTTGAATCCCAAAATATTAATTAAAAATTTAGGAAAGTATATAGGTCTTGCTACTTTACAAAAGTGTTGCAAAAGGGTATTAGAGTGGAATGTTCATTCTTCTTTGTGGTCTCTGTGACTCACAACTGGGTTACCCTGTGCCTGTGCAGTGCCTCTTTCGGAGCGTTCTATAGATTCAAAAGAGTTTTGGTGGTAGTCTTGTCCACCTGTGCCAGCCCTATCTAACCCTTAAGTTAATGAAATCTGTAGTGTCACTTAAGGGTGCAATGAGATATGTTGCAGAAGACCCAGGATTGCAGATTCCACGTGGATTTCAAACAATAGTAGCTGGAGAGAGTTTAAGATTGGAAAGTGTAACTGTCATGTTTGGGAAGTTTTTCCTAGCTCTGTGGAGAATATATCTGGAGGGGAGGTTAATTAGAGAAATTACCTGGGAGGAAAACATATCAGCCGCTCAGTTTGGTGGTCCTGATTCATACACATGCTATCATGACTGTTACTATTTTAAAAATATTGAATTTCCTACCCAAATATTTCTTCAGGTTTGGCTTGGCCAAATGAATAATTTCAGTGATATTTGGATTCACTTTTCTTCCCTGCCCCACTACATTCAATCATTTTTCTATTCTACAGATGTGAATAGAAAGTGCTGGTGTTTTACTACAAAGGGAATGCATGCAGTAGGCCAATCAGAAATAGTAATTCTTCTACAGTGTTTACCTGATGAAAAGTGTTTGCCCAAGGATATCTTCAATCACTTTGTGCAGCTTTATCGAGATGCCTTGGCAGGTGAGAGAATACCTTGTTTAACAATTATGATTGTTCATGGCAGCTAGAATTATTCAGTCATCAGTAACTGCTAGATTATTCCATCCTTTTCTGTGTTGAGTTCATGTAAGGATTTAGGCTGCATTTCAAAATTGTCCTTGAGATTGTGGTTTGTCCCAGATGAAATGGAGTAGCAGATATTCCACATGTATTTCATATTTGTGTTTCTACTTCAAAGGGTAGGCAGTACAGTCTTGCTATTGAGGCAGTATCCAATATCCTAATAGGTTTAGGGGGTCAGGATTCTGATCTTTCAAGTTCTAACCTGAGGTGCTTCTCCAGTTGGGTTGACTCCTCCAGAGTAGAGATGGGATATGACTGCTGCTAGTGGATGGTCTCAATGCTGTGTCTCAGTTATTTTGCTCCCCGGGATCAGGATCTCTAACTGAAGAAATGCCAGCCATTGTTTTGAATAGGGACCTGCTGACATTGGGGGCATGGACATGCTCCCTGACATAATCCAACCTGTGGAGTGGTGGCAGTGGGAAATCTGGCTACTTAACTCCAGACAGTTCCCCATCTTGTAAATAGGTACACAGTAAAATAGCTAAAATATACTTAGAAAAGTACGTATATTTAGAAAAATAACATTTAGGTTGCAATCGAAGATACCTCCTGAAGTTAGTGAGGGGCTACGTGGAAAGGGAGAACTACCTGTGGGTTGACACCAGCATCTAGCAGTGCTGTTCCTGCTGACAGCATGGTCCAAAACAGGGTGTTCCATGGGCCTTCTGGGGAGGTGTTTGAGATAGGCTTGGTTATGGGGAAGGCTCTCCTCAACATGCAGTGGATAATAGCTCTGAAGCTCATCATTAACTTCTCTTCTAGGATAGCCAGTGATAGAAAAGGTTTTAAACAACAACAACAACAACACTGTGAAGTTAACAGGGTAGTGAGTGTGGCAGATACCCTGCTATGGCTGTCCACCCCAGCCCACATTCCACAGGTTTGCCCTGCACACTAAGCAAAGCGCTTTCCACGTTGTCTTCAGATTACTTTCTAAACTTAGGCTCAGTCTATCACAGTTATATGCCATTTCATTACATTACTTATTAATGATCAACAGACCAGACATACAGATAATAATAATAATATGTATTTATATACCGCCCAATGGTTGCCCAATCTGGGCGGTTTACAACATAAAAACAATTACAATATACAAGCATATCCCTCCCCCCCTTAAAACAGTATTAAACAGTGACATAGTTAAAAATCCTAAGACAATATACTAAAGAAGAAATCATAACAATTAAATAATAAAAGCCGTGATTAACATCATATTATAAAAATGAATAATACTATTTGGAAATCAAAATACAAAGTTTGCTCCTCAAAAATTTAAAGTTAAACTTTAAAATTAATCATTATAAAATTTTAAAATACCATTTTACGCCAACAGACTATTGCTGTTGCACAAAAGTTGGCCACTTTCATTGTTACCGATGGACACTGGTCTAGATGGGATACATAAAACTCATCAGTTCTTCCAGGAATACTTCTAAGAATTTGATAAATAAAAATGTGACAATAACCATTATAGAAAGGGCAATGTCTCCATTGTGTCTGCTCCACAGGGGCATAAACATGCATTATATAGTTGCATACTTTATGGCCTCTGATGGTAACTGAGACACAGCATAATTTCATTTGAACTCTTTTTGGTATAATGTCCCACAGTGTCTGTGAGTGAGTGAAGTGAGACTTTGGAGCTTTACAGTTTTTAATCAAAAGCCAATACTGAACACTGGAAGTCGTAATTTTTATGATGGGGGTATATATTATTTCTTACATTCAGAAAAGTAAGGAAAACAAATTAGATTGTGAATTACTGTACCAGAAACAAAGATTATTCTTGCCCTGTGAGCAGATGATCTTCATGAGTCATAGCAGTCTCAGTCAATTCCTGCAGTGGTCCACAATGTATTCTTAGTATGTGGCTTCTGTTCTGATGTTGTAAGCACTTGAGAGAGGGAAAGAGAATACACTGTATTAAATTAACACAGCAAGAGGTTATCACAAGCAGCTTGTTATGAAGTCATTTACCATAGATATAGTGGTTCAGGCCACAGTGCTTTAACTGTTTCTTTAAAATATCCCTGTAATAAGAGAGGTGCACATTGTATAGTGCCTGAGCAGAATGATTGGTAAAGGTTTTCCACTATTGTGGTTGTGCAGTCGTCCTCTCTTTCTGCTACATTTTACTTCAACATTAGGAAGACACCACCTTGGAGTGTGCTGGAGTCTCCTCCTTAGGAAGTTTTTAAACAGAGGCTGGATGGCCATCTGTCAGGGGTGCTTTGATTGTGTCTGTCTGCATGACAAGGGGTTAGACTTTATGGCCCTTGAAGTCTTTTCCAACTCTATGATTTATGCTTCTACTTTTCCTAGCATTATTGTCTTTTCTAATGAAGTACACCTTCTCATGATATGGCCAAAATATAACAGCCTCTGTTTGATCATCAGGCTTGATCTGTTCAAAGACCCATTTGTTTTAAATGCAAATTAGTCTTTTAGCAGCCCTTTTCTCCAGCACCACATTTCAAACTACATAGTTGATTTTCTTCTTACCTGCTTTCTTCACTGTCCAGCTCCATACATGGTTATAGGAAATACAGTGGCTTGGACAATTCTGGATTTACTGCTCAGTTGTATATCTTTACACTTTAGAATCTTACCTAGTTCTTTCATAACTGCTTTCCATTCCTAATTTTCTTCTGATTTCTTGGCTACAGTCTCTATTCTGATCAATGTTTGAACCAAGGTATGGAAACTCTTTAACTATTTCAATTTCCTCATTGACTAGGTTGAATTTTTATAGTTCCTCTGTGGTCATTATTTTTGTTTTCTTTATGTTCAGCAGTAAGCCTGCCTTTGCACTTTCTTCTTTAACTTTCCTTGATAATTGTTCCAAGTCTGTGATTTTTTTGCTAGTAGTATAGTGTCAGTCGCATATCTTAGATTGCTGATGTTCCTTCCTTCTATTTCACTCCTCCTTTTTCTGAGTCTAGACCTGCTCTTCATATGATATTTTCTGCATACAAGTTGAATAAATAGGGTGATAAAATGTATCCTTGCCTGATCCCTTTGCCAGTTGGGAGCCATTCTGTTTCTCTGTATTCTGTTCTAAGAGTAGCCTTTTGTCCTAAGTACAGATTTCTCATTAGGACTATCAGATGTAGTGACACTGCCATGTCTTTAAGAGCAAACCATAGCTTTTTGTGATCTATGCAGTTAAATACTTTGCTGTAGTCTATAAAGAGTCTGTGTGGAGTAGTGGTTTGAGCATTAGACTAATTCTGGAGACCTGGGTTCAATTCCCAGCGCAGCCATGTAAACCCACTGAGTGCCTTTGGGCAAATCACACTCTTTTTGTCTCAAAGGATGTCAATGGCAAACCCTCTCAGAAGAAACTTGACAAGAAAACTCCATAATAGGTTCTCTTTAGGTCACCATAAAATCAGAAACAACTTGAAGGCACACAAGAGCAACAAAGTCCATAAAGCACATGCTGATTTTTCTCTCCTGGAATTCCTTGGTACATGCCATTCACTGTTTGCAATGTGGTTCCTAGTGCCTCTTTCTTTCCTGAACCCTGCTTTCACCTCTGTGATTTCTACCTTCATATATGACGAGTCTATGTTGCAGCATTTTGAGCAGATTTTTGCTTGCATAGGAAATTAATGTTATAGTCCTATGGTTGCTGCAGTCTTTTGTGTTTCGTTTTTGTGTGGATGGGAGGTATAGTGATCATTTCTAGTCTGTTGGCAACCGTTTTGTTTTCCATATTTGGTGACATATATTAGTTAACACTAAAGTTGATTTGTTGTGTGGTTTTTGCAGTTCAGTTGGAATATTATCTGTTCCTGGTGATTTATTTTTCCCAATTTCTCTTATTGCAGCTTCCACCTCGCTTTTTAGAGTTTGGGGTTTGTCTTTGTTTGGTTTTTCATTTCATGTGTCACTCATTTTTTCATCTTTTATTTAACTCTTTAGTGCATTGAATCCAACGCCTTTTTATTTCTTCTTTATATTGTAGTATATTCTTTTTCTTGTCATAGACCATCCCAGCCCCTTGGTTTGAACTTCCCTTTCAGTTCCTGGATCTTGTAGAAGAGGTTTCTCATTCTTCCTTTTTTGTTGTTGTCTTTATTTCTCTGCATTGATTTTTAATTTAGTTCTCTTTATCCTTGCACACTAATCATTGTACAGTTGCATTCATAGTTCTGGTTTGTTCCTATTCCCCCCCTCCCCCCCTTCTCTTCTTTCCATAACTTCCACTATAGCAATGGGTAAATTTTCATTAGGGCTTAGTATACACTTAAGTAACTACAGTTAAAGCATTGAGCACATATGTGTTTGAGCTTGACTTCTCTCAAGACTTGGATGTCCTCAGGTTACATATCCAGAATCAGCTGTTCACCATCTGGTAGGATATCAGGCCTTATTAGTCAGTGATCTGTCTCTTTGTAGTAGAGAATGACACAAGAGTTTGGATTCATTGTTTATTTCTTATCCATGGACATAAGGCTCTCTTACATCATCTCACACATTCTCTTTCCAAATGAACTTTGCGTGTGTGTGTGTGTGTGTGTGTGTGTGAGAGAGAGAGAGAGAGAGAGAGAGAGAGAGCATGCACAGGGGGAGGGAGTTTGCTCTTGTGCCACCCAATAGTGGCATGAGTCTCAGAATATCACCATCAGGGGAAAGGTTCTTTGCTCCTGTTTCACAGGAAGTATGGAACACTGTAACCCAGTCTAATAATTACAATTGGAAAGCTTAATGAACTCTAACATACTATTAATTGATTTTTAAAGTGTCCCTGAAAAATGTAGTTATAGATTAAATCTAAATAGTATTTTGAAATGTAACAATGTTTTCAGACTTTCTCCCTTTTAACTCCCAAACATGAGGGAAAAGCTTTTCTGTAATGAGGACTGCTGTGATATATGAGTGCATCACCAAAATACCAGGAAAATGTGTTGCTTCAGAAGCATTTTGTTTTAATCTGAATGGTAAATGTAGTTCCTTAATTAATCAACTAAAACTCATGCTATTAATTGATACATATTTCATGAACTGGGTGACAGACTTACAAGTAATACTGTTTTATCACTTTTGTGGAATACCTTTTCATCTGAGAAGAGATGTATTATTAAATCTCCTACAGGCAAAAATGTGAATGTCTGGTTTTTAGAACTATGAAAGCTTCAATACTAGTTCAGTTGTTTTTTTCAGTTTGAAAAAGTTTCTTTTGCTTCATCGTTTAACTAAGCTCTAATGAAACATTATTTTATCATCAATTGTTTTCTATTGCTATAATATATTGTTCATTTTAATTGCATTTTATATATGGATAGAGTATATAGGGAAAAGGGTCTAAATACCATAAAAGCTCCAGATCCCTTCAGATCTTGAAATCTAAGCAGGGAAAGCTTAAAATGGGAGATCACGAATGAAAACCAGGTGCGGTAGGTTATATTTCAGAGGAAGGAACTAACAAAACTACCTCTGCAGCTTCCTTGCCTAAAAAAAACTCTATGAAATTCATGGGGTCATCATAAGTCAGCAGGCGACTTGAAGGTAGGTATACACACATAGGGGAAGAAGGCAACTAATAAAATAATAAATAAAAATGCTCCTGCATCACTGTGGAAAGTATTGCGGGAATTGTTTGCAATTTCATTTTTCCATTAAAGTGAATTCCTAATCATGCGTTTAGTTGGGAAATATGAAGAAGGCCAAATTATGTGTTTCTGTCATGTCTAGTACATCATATCTTGCAGGAGATAAGCAAATTACAAATGAAAATAATGAATTTGCCAGTGCTGCTTCATCAGTTTCTGACTATATTGAGGGAGAAAGAACAAAGCCTTTATTCCAAGCAGCTCAAAATTTCCCAAAAGCACGAGGCACTGAAACTGAGCTAGCTATGTCCCTTAGAGCTGGTATCTTAATTTATCAGTCACCCGACTTCTCATGTGATAAACTGAACTAGCTCTAAAGAAGATTCCTTCTAATGGAGGGAGGGGAAGTTTCCTGTCTGTTAAGAAAGAAAAAAATCTTTCTTAACTGCAGACCATGAGTTGACTTATGCATATGCGCACATGTGCAGGAAATAAAGATAACAGAGTGAAGATATTATCAGGTTTGTTTTTCTGTCCAACATTATATGTACATTAAAATGTTATCCAGACTTAAGAACCTTGTGCTTTTGTACTATTATACCAATTTGTAAATAATCTGTTTCTATAATTTTACCATTATTATCCCAGGTTCCTCAGTTACTGGGGAGTCTCAGGGCCTTTGCAGACTGCCAGAAATAGTGCACATTAAATTGAGGCACTGCCCTGGCTTCAGTGCTAGGGAATCATGGGAATTGTATTTTTTTCTGGGACATTGAGCCTTCTCTGTCAGAGAGCTCTGGTGCCACAATAAATTACAGTTCCCATGATTCCCTAGCACTGAGCCAGGGCAGTGCCTCAATTTAATGTGCACTATTTCTGGCAGTCTGCAAAGGCCCTCAGTTAGGCCTTGTCACAAGCAGAAATGGCTATGGGAAGATGAAGTATCAGCCAAGTAGAGGTCTGGCTGGCTGCTTTGCAGCTCCAGTTCTACACTGGAAGCCTATCAGCTGTGCTTGTTCCCCTCCTGGAAATTAGGCCCAGGAGTGAGCTTTAGGGAGGACTCCTGGGCTACTCCTGATCTTGCTGTAGTATTATTGCATCTTTTCAACATGTGCTAGAATTATTGGTTATAATGTAGTGGTGGCCTTGAACTGGCAGAATTGTGGAATCCATTGAAATTCAGTTTGATGAGTAGATTGCAGCACTCCATGCATCCCAAAAGTCAGGCGAAAGGTCTGGGAAATCCCCTAGAACTGATTTTAGATTATGTAAAGGCCTGTGAGGAAGAGGAAGAAGGCTCTGATATGTTGATTCTTACACTGCAGTGCAATGTTGGGTACAGCTAATAGGAAAGGTCCATAGCTGGAGTAAACAAGACTGCATTCACCACCTCCTCTGAGGAATCTACTCGGGAGTCTTGGGAGGATTATTCTGAAGCTTTTCTGACATCATAATCCTTCTCGCATGCTGTACCAGACTATATAAACAGGAACTAATAAAGTTGTGGCCAACTTTATTTTGACCACATTTTCTTAACATGATTCTGCCATGGCTCTGCCATTTCATCTCTACTTCATGTATAATCCTAATACTGTTAAACAATTTCATGGTGTTGGAACAAACCTATGATATAATGTGGTATCTCAACATTTCTATTTTTTTAGTACAGATTTTCTCTGAATTGAATTAAAAAATAGAGTCTGAAAACAGCAAAGTTTTATCAAAGAGCAGAATGTGATTTAAGGGTGCTATACTTAGGGTATGTGTAGGTATCTTACTGTTGTCTCTGTTAAAATGTTTTTGTAGAGGGTTTTTTTTTTTTATCATTTTGAAAATCTGCAAAACCTGTTTGGCTGGAAGTGACATTTAAGCAAAAAGAATGTTTCGGTATCTTGAGAAGTGAAACATCTCAATCATTTTTTTACTCTTAACAAAATGTATTCTCCATCTCTAGCCTAAACCCAACTCTTTACATGTGACTGAGATTTCAAAGTACTTCTTTGTCCACTTACTAGGCCTTCTACTGACCTTGTATCTGAATGTGTGCTGTTGGAAATTATAAATTATAATTTATAATTTCTATTGAAACAGCATGGTTCCTTCAGTTTTAAAATTATCAAAACTGCATTTAAGCAAGGGAGCCTGGCAAGAAATACAATATACAACGCCCTACTAAATTGCTTCCCCCCCCCCCCCCACGGGTTTCATTTTCTATATTTTGTGTAATTCTAGGCCTTTTTTTCCTGTTTCAGCTCTTATTCTGACCTCATTCACACATTTCAAAAATGTATTCCCTACATCATTCCCGGGACAGTATTGGGAATTTGCATTTTAGAATACTCTTGAATGTCAAAAATATCCTACATATGGAAAGTTATTATCTCTCTTTAAAATGCTGATCTTTGAGATGGAGAGAGCCCTTCTGACTTGACAGAAAATCCAAATGTATGAAACACCCTGAATTCTGAAGCAGCAGCACTGTACCTTGTTCTTGTATGAAAGCTTAAATTAGTACTATAAGAGAAAAATTAGTCAAGCTTTTGAGAAAAGAAAAACATCCATTCATTGTTGTTGTTGTTGTGTCCCTTCACACAATAATAACTGTTTTACAGTTACTCTAAGGTGATCCTATCTTGGAGTTTTCTTGGCAAAATTTGTTCATTAGGAGTTTGCCTTTCCTATCTGAGGCTGAGGGAGTGTGACTTGCCCAAGCTTTCCCATTGGGTTTCCATGGCTGAGCAGGGATTCATTTATCAGAGTGAAATAATTCTTTTCAGAACTCTGGATTAAAATTGATTAAAATTAAGAGTTTTAAGGGTATTTTAGGTAAAGGTATTTTTGAACTACTTAATAACTAAAGTTCTGTCACTTTGAAGTAGCTGAAAGAATGTCAGTGGATATGTATGCATATTCTTGTGCACATTGCCCATAGCGATTTACATTTTTACTGAGTTACAAAGTTGCAGAGGGTGAGAAAGGATAAATGTTTTAGCTTTAGAACTAAAACTATTTTAGTACTTTTGTTCCAATACTGTTGTAGTTTTGTTGTTAGACCTTGCCATGCGTAAATCAAATTAGTGTAGTAAATGGGACCAAAATGTTTTTTTAGTGTTGCATGATCAGTGATGTTTTTCTGAATGTACTTCGCCAGGGGACTCAATAGTAGAGATTTCAATGACACTTAGTATATCTGTTGAAAATTTTTGAATGAATTTGGAATCTTGCATTATTTGTCTACGGCTGTGAGCACGTACCTTTATGTTACTATGCTTTATCATAAAAAAAGAGTTATCTTCTTAACTAGTAGTGGCCTGTAATTCTCACTTTAATTTTTGATGATATATGCCTATTAACTATATATTTTTTGGTTTTGTAGGAAATGTTGTGAGCAATTTAGGACACTCATTTTTCAGCCAGAGTTTTCTCAGTAGTAAGGAACATGGTGGCTTTTTGTATGTTACTCCTGCGTATCAGTCACTACAGGATTTGGTGCTCCCTTCTCCACCATACCTATTTGGGATTCTTATACAAAAATGGGAGACTCCTTGGGCCAAAGTATTTCCCATCCGACTGATGCTGAGACTTGGAGCTGAATACAGGCGTAAGTCCTGTTTTTCTTAAATATATAGATCTGCCTTAGTAATACTGAACCTTGGCATTATTGTTTCAGAATAACACTTACAGAAAGGCTAAAAACCAAGAGTTCTTTTAGTAGAAGTCTCAATTTTGTTAATAGTAACATTGGATTGGATCCTAACTTTTTGTTTCATAAAAAGAAAGGAACTTCTGTTCACAAAAGGATCTTTGCCTAAAGATAGCTCTTTCAGTGAAACTTCTGTTCATAGAGCAAAAGGTTAGCAACCAAACCATTATATTAGACAAGACTGTATTTGTTTATGTTTGTTCTTTGTATATGTATAAAAATAAGCAATTGCCAAATTCACTCTATGATTTAACCACATTAATTTGTGAAGTTTGCTTCGTGACAGACATATTGTTGAATCAATTTTTGTAGTCACGACTTTCAAAGTTGTTGTACTCATTAGTACCTTTATCCAAAAATTTCAGAAGTATCTGAAGCCTACCCAATCTTTAAAATTAAAACTGCATACAAACTATAGTATTAAACCCCAATTTCCAGAGACTCTGTCATTGTTTGAAGATATAGTTCCCCCATACACTGTTAGGCTTAGGGTTAGATTGCACTCACATTTTCCTATTGTGGCAAACATGGGAGGTCACACTGGAAACAGTAGGCATCTTATCTCAGCTAAATTCTGTGCTCAAGACAGAAAGCTGAAGGCATATTTCATTCTATCCCTGCAATGGTCCTAAACCAAACTGGCACCAGAATGTGTGAAAATACTCCTTCCTTGTAAGTCCCTGTGTGTATGATATTTTCTATATCTAGTTTTTAAGTGCAGTGTAGTTTGAAAAAACTTTTTGTAAGATAAATTTTAAGCTGATTTCTTGTATCCATTTTTATTTTCTTAGTGTATCCGTGCCCACTTTTCAGTGTCAGATTCCGTAAGCCATTGTTTGGAGAGACTGGACACACAATTATGAATCTCCTTGCAGTAAGTCATGACTACAAGGTTCATTTTCTTCTGTAGTAATGAAATAAAGAAAATATGTGTTCCCCATTTAAGTGTATGGTCAATGTGAAAATATTAGGCCACCTAGAATTCTTCATCTGATCCAACATGCTAGAATTGATTAAACAAATGTCATCTTTAAATCCAGAGCAAACATTAAGAAGTCACCTTGACAGTCTTTGACATCTCTGAAGACATGAACTGGATTTTCAAATAGTTGTGGAATACTTGCCTACTCAAACCTTTTAAACAGTTAAAGTCACTTTCTGCCTTGTCTCTGTTAGGATCCAGGTTTACAGTGGCACAAAAAACTTTGTGAACCCCAACTGCAGAAATTCTATAGGTTTACTTTGTGAATTCCTTTTCTAAATATTCACTAGGTTTTATATTAAATTATTCCATGTCTTGTGAAATAAAATTATGCATAAGTCAGGCCAATAATGAGTACAGAGCCAGGGTAATTTTAAAAGGAAGTGAGCCCTTTGTTGCATCTGCTCAGTTAAAGACAATAATTAGAATCAGATACTTATGTAATTAAGTAGATCTGCAGTGGTGGGTTTGGTATGCTGCACTCTATAAAAAGATTTATAAGCTTCATAAGTTTAGTCTTCAGCATATGGTTGTGTGGAAACATGTCATGCCATATGGCAGTTGCCTCTGTTCAGTCCAGAAACTGTTATAAAGCAAGTTCTAAGGATTTAGGACTTCACCAATGAGGCACATAATCTACAAATGCAGACTATTCAAGACCACAGTTATTCTATCTAGGAGAGGTTATCTTAAATTCTGTCTAAGTGTATTACCCAGAAAGTCATTAAAAACATAACATTCAAGGCTCTGCAGGCCATTCTTATTGTGGCAAATATGAGCTGTCATGGTTCAACGAAGAGAAAGTGACTAAACAAGAATGGTGATGATGAGAGGAGAGCCAGGAGTAAATCACTACTCTCTGAGAAGAACTACTCCTCTCTAGAAAGCCTGTCTGAAGTTTGCTAAAAATTACATGGATGATCCCCAGCTCTTCTGGCACAATGTTCTCTAGAGAGACTAGCCAGAGGGAGAAATCTTGTGTTTGACCAAAAAACACTGAGCTCATATAGAAGAATCTCATCCCATCTATCAAGCATGGCAATGAGAAGATCATACTTTGGACCTGCTTGATGCCTCAGTACCTGAGTTGCTTGCTGTTTACACAAAGTACAACTTTTACAGTGTAAGAGACTGTTCTGAGAACTAAAGCTGGAGTTTTTCATGCAACATAATAGTGGACCTAAACATACAAATAGAACTGCCAAAGAATGGCTGCAGAAGAAACTTGATATTTTAGAATGGCTTTGTCACAGTTCTGACCTAAATCCTATCAAATGTTGAGGAAGGATTTGAAGTGAGCTGTTCAAGCAAGGAAGCCCTCAAATGCCACTGAGTTGAAGCAGCTCTGTAAGGATAAATGGCCCCAAATTCCTTGAAACAAATGAGAGAGAATAATTACAGGAGACATTTACTTGAGGTCATTGCTGCTCAAGAGAGTACCATCAGCTACTGAATCCAGAATCTCACTTTTTCACATGGATATTGACTGTTGATTCAGTTGTGGTTAAATAAATGTTGAAAATGTATGTTTGTGTGTCATTTGTTTAATCACATTGTATGTTATTTCTTATCTAGGATTATCAGGTTAGATTAAGATCCAACAACACTTTAGGTTGGAAATAGGTGACAATCCTAAGGGGTTCATTAATTGTTTTCTTGCCACTGTAGTGCCCTAAGGTCCTTTTTGTACCTTTCAGAAAGGTAATTGTTGCCCTCCGGAACACAAAAAATATCTTGTGGGTTATACCTCTCAATATGTGAAGAGTTAATACAGCTGGGCTAAATGTGCAGTGTGTTCTCCATCTCCAGGAAAGATACAGTACAGTCACCCCTCCTTTTTCATGGACTTCACAACCTCTGTGAAAATCAATGGGGTGCGCCCCATTCAAGCCTATGGGGCTTGAATATTCCTGAATCTCTGTTTTCGTTGGGGAGGGTCTGGAACGGATCCCCCATGAAAACTAAGGGCTGATTGTATTTTCAGTAGCAAGGGTGGGGATGTTGGAATGGGCCAGAGATACATGACAGTCAGGTGGATGCTTTCCTGCTCACTCATGAGTAACTTCTCTTTAGTCATCGGCTAAGGTATCTTTGATTTTGTCCACTGCAGATGTGGACAAAATGTGGGCCCTACAGCCATTGGCACTGCTCCGTGTTTTTGCAGTCTTTGACCCTTCCAGATTCCCATTTTTACTCCAGCCCCTCATCCCCGGGAGGTGGCTTGTTTTTCTCATAAGCCTCTAGGAGCAACACTTCACTTTTTAAATAGTTTGAAGGTCCAGTTGCACTGTATAATATTAAAAATAAACAAAACAATTGTTAATAATTGTTCTTGTTTTTAAACTTTTGGCAGTCTGTGTGAACTGTCAACTTCTACTAAATAGTTGTGTACCCTTTAGTAGTCTTAGGAAAATAATAATAATAATAATAATAATAATAATAATAATAATAATAATTTATTTCTTATAGCCCGCCTTTTGCCTAAGCAATCAAGGCAGCTTACAAATATAAGATACAGATTAAAAACATATGTTACAACAATAACAGTAATACAACCCACCCCCCAATGGAGGGCGGGCTTTCTTCTTTTCCGGCTAGGTCCAATGGAGCCAGCCTGCCTTCTCTCCCTCCTGATGATGTAAATTATGTAAATATGTAAATTATGTAAATATGTAAAAATATGTAAATTACATATACTAACCAGTATTTTGTTTTCAACTGAACAAAATAACTCTTATCAGTATTGTGATTTTAATTGGTCTGTGCATTGACAGGACTTCAGAAATTACCAGTATACATTACCAGTCGTCCAAGGCTTAGTGGTTGACATGGAAGTGAGGAAAACCAGCATCAAAATTCCCAGCAACAGATATAATGAGGTATGTAATATGAATCAATACATGACACTCAAGTTGTAGAAGCAAGCCGGTGACTATTTTATTAAAAGAAATGTTGAGTAAGCTAGAATTCATGCAGGGTGAATGAAGTTGCACCTGAGATACTATGTATTAAATTTGTGTTCAGTAAGGGAATAACAGCTGGCTTTGAGCAAATTTCGATACCTTTGCTTTGGCTTGCATCTAAAATTTGAGTAATGAAGACATGTTTCTGTAAATGTGACTGATTATTTTATATTATTTTTTCTGTTTAATCTGCTATACAGTTATTTATTTTGGAGAAGTACATTCGTAAAAGGGGAGAGGATTTTTACCATTAACTTAGATATAAATTATCTGTAAACATTTGCAGGTAGCTTAGATACACAAGTAACTTAAATATATAATAGTTTCACATCGGCCTAAAGCTGGGATGAGCAAATGGTAATCTTTGGGCCATGTGTGCCTGTCTGGGCCATATTTGCAGCCTGCAAAGATCCTCACACCTTGCCCTACAAAAATGGGTGCTATATTTTTGGGGGTTTTTGGTATCTTCCTTGCCCATTTTTTAAGCTTGTAGAGTCCTTTCTTTAGCCTATCTACACAAACTGTTTTTTCAAAGCGGAATATAACCAGAACAGAACATCTGGGAAGTAGGTCTCTACAGGCCTGAAAAAAGTGAGGGATGACAAACATTCTTGAAAATGTGGCAAAATGGCCAGTAGCCATTTTGTTCAAAAATAAAATAAAAAATAAAATATCAGGTTCATAATTAGGGAAAGGTACGAGAGGATTAGAGAGATGCAACATTCTTGGCTCCTGTGGGGAGCCTACCCTTGGCAGTTGCCCACATGTGTCCTAAAGAGACTACTATTTTCCTCCAGGGATTAATTTTCTACATACCAGGAACATTTTGATATTAGGTTTCAGTTTAATGCTAAGTGATAATGGTGTATATTCTGTTTTTGGTTTGGTTGTAGATGATGAAAGCCATGAACAAGTCCAATGAACATGTTCTAGCAGGTGGGGCATGTTTCAATGAGAGGGCAGACTCTCATCTTGTATGTGTGCAGAATGATGATGGGAATTACCAGACACAGGCAATCAGTATTCACAATCAACCAAGGAAAGGTGAGAGTTTCTGCCAGTGGTTAAATCCTATATTCTCTCAGTGCAGCATGCATATCCAGAGGCAGAGTTACATTATGTTAGCACTGTGCACTCCCTATATTGAATCCCACCATCGAGCAACTTATGAGAAATGGTGAATGTGCATTGCTGTCACCTGATTGCACAGTGCAGAGTTTCCAATGTAGACAGGCTGCACACGTTGCATATTGGTACACTCTTTTAGATATATTGTTGTACATTTGCAACAGTTCCATGTGTGGATCTCCCACTATCACTATCAGCTGCTTATATTTGTTCCACATTTTCCAAAAAAAAAGTAACTCCCCATGTAGCACCTCCATATGTCATCAGCAGGATTGTGGGCAATGTGTTTTTTTTCCTCTGTACATTGTACATTTTTTGCATAATTTCCTTATTGGTTTTTCCCCATTTGCTAATATTAATCTCTCATTTTCTAAGTGCATTATAAATAAGTCTCAATTTTTTGATGAGTGTCATACAGTGATGAAAATAGAGACTTGAACACACTTTTCTGAATTTGTCATAACTGGAAGATTTTGTGTAAGCATGCTTACCTTTTTGCTCCTGTTTATCTGTATTTTAATGACCATTGTTCATGTTTGCTGCAACACAATATCCCTGTTCAAGTGCAATGCTCAATAAGCCTTCTTGACCAGAATGTTCTGAATGATGGATCATGTGGAGGTAGAGGTAGGGATGATAGCAAATCATGATTCCTGATCTTAGCTTAGTTGACCAACCACATTTTCTGAAATCTAGGTGCAAGTGGAAAGTTGCATAAGTATATCTTCTTTCAGAAAAGAGGGGAGAGGTAGAGCAGTGTGTGAAGTACATAATTTGATGTTTGTCGTGGTTTAATTTTACTTTTGAACTGAAACATTTGATTTGCCCTCCATTTTCACCTGATGGTTAGTAGATCACCACATCTTTCTTGACCAGTGATATCAGTATTTACTTAGCTGAACTTTGTTTGTAGAGGCATGTAGAAATTCAGCACTTCACAAATGTGATCTCTGTGACGTAAGAGATGCCCTTTGCAGAGACAATTGCTTTTAGTATGTCTTCTTGATATTGGCTTGATGTAGTGCTAGTCTAAAAATATTACGCATTCTATGAATACCTTTGTTAACAGATTGGAAGAAGAAATCTGCACCAACTGAACTGACCAGTTTTTAAAGGCATCTCCATGTAAACTACACTGCTGTAATCCAACCTGAAAATTTCCAGAAAATGTACTCGCTGGCTTTGATCATCAGCATATGGGACTATTGTAGATACTTAGACATCTATTTATTTTTTTACTCTAGAACTCCTAAAAAAATCATAGGCAAAGAACCTGATTTGGGGTGATCAGTCACATAAGATTTTTAGAATTTCTTTCCAAAAAGTAAGCCATGGGCTGTAGGCAAAAGTGAGTAACCTTGAACTAGTTCTGTCATGATGTGGGAAGCAAAATGGTTTTTTGACTCTTCAGCTTGTTGGATTACAACCACATCATCATCATCATCATCATCATGATGCAACTGCACTTCATTCTGCTTTTTGCATATCTTGTACTTCTTGCTTTCTCCCTACTGTTCTGTAATGCTTAAATTATAGTTAGGAAAGAGATCTTTATAAAGACAGAACATGTTGTTAGTGTTTTGTTCCCTTTAAAGGAAGCTCGCCTTGCAAAACTTGTTACTTGAAATTGGTTTTTTGGTGTGTGTGTTTTTTTTTTTTATTAAATACAGGTACTTCAACTTGTCATGGTGTTTCGCCTGGCTTAAAAATAATTGCTTGAAGGAGGAATGGGCAAAGTATTCCTCCCCCCCCCCCTTTTGTAGCCCTTAATTTCTCTGGACTTATGAGACTGCCCTTTTTTTAAGTTTGGGGGGAAAAAAAGTGCTTTACCATCCCTGGAAGCCTCCAGGTGTGGTATTTGATGTTTTAAGTAGGTTGTGGGGGTCCCCTAAGTGTTTAATACCAAAATATTTTTTCCAAAACCAGAAGTGGATATTTGAGCACTTCGGGTTTTCCTTAATCATTTCTGGCAGTTTTTGTGATCCCAGGAGTGTCCCAGAGGAAGATATTTAGCCCCCATCTCTCCTGCAGTTGTCTGTCCCTGGCCTAAAGTAAGCTTTCCTCAAGCATTGGGTATTAGTGGCTGCATAAATTTCATCTGTTGTCATTTACAGATTGAGTATCCCTTATCCAAAGTGCTTGGGACCAGAAAAAGTGTTTTGGATTTTGGTTTTTTGGGGGATTTTGGAATATTTGCATATACATAATGAGGTGAGGGGATGAGACCCAAGTATAAACATGAAATTCATTTATGTTTCATATACACTTAGCCTGAAGATAATTGTATATATTTTAAATAATTTTGTGCATGAATATTTGTGTACATTGAACCATCAGAAAGGAAAGGTGTCAATATCTCAGCCACCCATGAGAAAAGTGTTGGATTTTAGAGCATTTCAATAAGGGATACTCAACCTGCATGTCTTGCTCATGTAATTCTGGAACCTGTGTCATGCATATAGTATAAATTCATGCTTTTTTCATTGTTGCAGTGACTGGGGCCAGCTTCTTTGTATTTAGTGGAGCTTTAAAATCTTCCGCAGGCTATCTTGCAAAATCCAGTATTGTCGAAGGTAAGATTTGAGTCAATGTTCATCAAGGACATGTATTTTTCTATGGTAGAACACAGCTTGGGTGGTAGTTGGGACTTACATTGTTTTCAAAACATTGTGTTTCTATCTTTAAACTAAATACTTGTTCAACTAGATTTTTTTGTGTCACAGACCCCAAATGACAACTTCAAAGAAACAGAAAGGGAAGGTGTGCAAGTATGCACCAGAACTGACTCTGGTGCTGAGAGTTCCTGTCAGTGGTGGAAAATTGCAACACTGCTGCTGTTCTCTGCTGCTACTTCTCTTTCTTGGATGTTTTAGTTGGTCTTGTATTTCACTTTGTTCTATTGTGTTACTGGGTATTAAGATTTTAACTTTTGTTTTGTGAACCACTTGGAGTGCATCCACTATTGAACAGAATTGAAATACAATAAATAATGTCCAAGTGGAGATGTGTGCTTTCTTTTTAAAGGAGTCAGGTACTTCTTACATGTATGACTGTTATGTAAATTTGCCTTTAGCACTTTATTTGTGAAGTCTGAAGAAAGAAGTCACAAATTAGGGGTACTTGCAAAAAAGTGGGGGCTTAAAATTAAGTTGTAACACTTTTGCAGGCAACATGTCTCAGTTTAGTTTTATTCTCTGTAACTGCACACTTTTAGTGGAAAGCATACATAGGGGCTACAAGAACACAAGAGAATGAAGCTGCATTGAACACTTGGAAAATATATGGCTAGTGGGGAATGGAGGTGAGATTGACAGATTGGATTAACCGTGAAGATTCATTCAGAAATGGCTAGAGGACCAATCCACTACTAATGGTTTTTCTCGTACCAACCGGGTCTGCAGGGGTCAACATTCTTTTTCAGTTGCCATCTGTTGAACTCCTGCCCTCCTCAATCAGTTTATTTATAAAGCTTTACCGACCCTAATTTCCTATCTATCTATTTTTTTAAAGGGTGGGTGTGGATTGCTCCTCCAGCCATCTATGAATCCAATCTGTCATTCACGAGATGGCTGGAGGAACAATCCACTACTAATGGGATATACCCAAGCTCTTTCTTCATGGGTGAAATTAATCTTTTGACAAGACAGGCTGTAGATCGGTTCTGCCAAATGCTGCTTTTGCAGAATATTTATCAACTTTGTAATGCCGAATGAATGTTGATGGCTCTTTCCACCCCACAGAGTCATATATTGCAGTATTCCAGTTAGTCAAGTCCACTTTTACATAGCTCTTGTACTTTGTGAAAGACAATATCGATATTCTTCCTAAGTGGCTTTTCACTTTCAGAAATCCTGATGCAGCTTTGATTGTGTTGTATCAAAATGGTTGGTTGGGTTCTGCTATCCCAAAGTCCCAATAGTAAGTTGTGCAGCCATTTGATTTAGTCACATGCTGCTTTCACTGAAATACACTCAGCACCAGTAGAAGAATCTGTAATTGTAGATTGCTTCTTACTTGTCCAACTTAACAGTTCCTTCACCATTAGTGGTTGAGTGGTTGGTGACAGGCTGGCAGCATCAGTTTGTAATCTACCGTTCCTTTTAAGTATCTGGCAACTCTCTTAACGGCAATAAAATCTCTTTCTGTAGGAGAGTTGACCATTCTGCATAGGATGCTAACAGCATTTGCTGTGTCAGGTCTGGTGAAGTTGGCAATGTATAGGAGTTTCCCAACTGCAGTCCTATACTTGTCCCCATTTTGTAAAGGTTTGGATTTCTTAATATCCTTTAAGAATTCTACTTCCATTGGAGTTGGCATAGCATTTGCTAGTCCAGAAGATCCAGTATCTTCTCTTTTTGATTCAGGAAGAAACTTCCATCACTATGTCTTTGTATTTGCACTCCAAGATAGTGTGAGATATCTCCTTAATTTTTGATACCATCTCTTTCTTGATATTCTGGATTATCTTTTCACTATCTGCTTTGTCTTCAGCATAAGATCAGATCATCAACATAACTAGTGATGTAAGTCCATTTATTATTTGTAAATCTCTTGTACACAGATCTGTCATCAGTGCCTGGAGTTAACCCCTGTTTGATAAGAAGCTGGTTCAGTTTCTCACGCCATGCTGTGGCAGATCACCATACAGAAAAGCTGTGCTAACGTCCAGATGTTGAACATTTATTTTCTTGTAGGCTGCAACAGCAAAAAAAGTTCTGATGGTTGTATGAGTAACTACTCCAGCAAACATTTCGTTGTAGTCTTCACCATATTTTTGAATACAGCGTGCCTGCACCATATGCGGACTCAAGGTCACGTGGACGGCAAGCCCCAGCCCTCTTAATGGCATGCACGTCCGCAGCACACACCATTAAAATCAGAGGGACTTCAGATCCCATGGTATTTCCCATATGTGTGTGTGGGGGGGTCCGGAATGGATGCCCCATGTAAAACAAGGGCCCACTGTATAACCTTTAGCGACAAGTCTTGCTTTGTATTTTTGAATCTCCCCTTCTGCATCTAGCTTTGTTATAAAGACCCATCTACAGCCAATTGCCCTTTTTCCTTCTGGCAATTCTGACAAAGTCCAAGTCTTGTTCTTATATTAAGATTGCGTCTCCTCACTAGCAGCTTCCACTCACTTCCCAGAATCTATCTGGCATTCCCTTAATCATTTTCCAATCAGAGGGTTTTGGTATTCTTTCCTCTGTGACTTGATAAAAGAATATGTCAGATGGTACACCTTTATTGGAGCGTTCTGACCTTCTCACCTGGATTTGGATACCTGACTCTGCTTCTTGTATGCTATCCAGTTCCTCATCATGGTAGTCCATTGCAGGTGTAGCCCCTTCTGGATGCAAGACCTTTGGAGGACGAAAGAATTCCACGTGCTCTGGTTGCTAGTGGGAGTCTTCTTCTTCTGCAAATAAATCCTGATAAACATCTTAGTTTTGATCAGATTCGGGCTGTGGTCTTTCATCAATATAAACAGCACTTGTTAATTTTATTGTGCATCCATCTGGATTTAGAATTCTGTAACTGTTTCTAGCATAACCAACAAAAATTCCCTCCTGACTTCTGCAGTCAAGTTTACCTCTTTTCTGTTTGGGAATATAGGTAAATGCTTTGCTTCCAAAACTTTAAAATTATTTAATTTTGGCTTGACTCCATGCCATAATTGGAATGGGGTTACATTTTCGGATTTTGTTGGCAATCGGTTACACAAATATGTAGCAGTCATGATGGCTTCAGACCAATCACGTTTAGGCATATTGGCTTCCGAAAGCATGGTGACTGCCATCTCCTTGAGAGTTCTGTTCATTCTCTCTGCCACATCGTTTTGTTCTGGAGAATAAGCCTGTGTAGTCTGATGCTCAATGACATGTTCCTTTAAAAATTCATCAAATTCAGCATTAACAAATTCAGTGCCATTGTCTGTGCACAGACTCTTTGGTTTATAGCCAAATTTGTTAGAGACTCTATTAAAGTACTCTTTTGAATTTCTGAAATGCTTGACTCTTCTCTCTGAGAAGATAAGTATATGTGTACCTACTGAAATCGTCAACAATAGTCATAAAGTAAGAGTTATCTCCCATTGACTTTTAATTCATTGGTCCAGAAAGATCAGCATGTAAAAGATCCAGTGCTTTTTTCATTATTAGAGCATGGTTTGAATTTAAAGTCTCTTGCAAATATTTGATTTGCCAGTCTCTTAATATGTTCAACACTTCAATGAGCAAATCTGTGATGCCAAAAAGTTGAACAGTCTTTGTGATTACATTTCATCACACTGTTCACAGATGAATGCAAAATCTGCATCTGATAACATCCAAGAAATCCTAAGTCTGCTCTAAAAATCAAATTTGTATCATGAAAACCAAAACAGGTTTGATTTCTAAAATTGACAAATCCAGTACATAATAAGCATCTGGGATTTTTAAAGTTCCTATTCTGTCAAGACCAAGTTTTGTTTGCAAAATAACAGTCCCCTTTCCTTGTGCAAAAACTTGTTTATCATTAGCAAGGTGGACAGGAAAAGTTATCTTTTATAACTTTTACAACAAAATCAACAAACCATTCTTTGTTTTTGAAATAATGTGCACTTGCTCCACTATGAATGACTTGGTTTTTATATTTATCTCCAGCAATTTGAAATAATTGTTGTTGAATCAAACCAGTATCAACATGACTGGAAGATGTCTGTTTCGGATTAAAAGCTTCTTTCTTAAAGTTACTTTTGCTTTTAGTATTCAGTCCCTGACTTTGCAGCTTTTACAGATCAGGTCTTGGCTTTGACTTTTCAGCAATGTTTCTATTTGATTTAGGAGAAAAGGAAGTCTTTTTCAAATTCTCTGCAGCTAATTGAGCTAATTTTCTGCCCGTTGTTTTTGCATTATAGTTGTCTTCCATAAAGTTTTGCCTATTTTGAAATTCAGCAATTTGAGCAATAGCATCTTGTAAAGAAACATCTCATTTAACTTGTAAAGCATTGATTATTGGAAGGTAATATTTTTGAAGACTTGCCAAAAACAGTCCAAGTTTTGCATGTTCTGGAAAAATTCTCCAGCTGCTATAATTCCAAACAAAGTTGTCATAAAGCCATTAATATGCTGATTTAAAATTGAGGATGATGCAACTTTGTGTTAACAAGTTTGATCATTAGAGCTGTTTGATTCTTTAAATAATTCTGGCAATATCATATGTGTACTTTGCAGTTGTTTCTTCCTGATTACTGAAGCTAATTTTTCAGAACTGTCATCCTCTTTATCCTGTGAATCCAACCCTAATCCTAGAGTCCTCATAACTCTCCTAAGTAAACATTTAAATTGTGTATTGTAATAATGTCTGTCTGAATCAGGTTCCTTGTCATCATCCTGATCTGAGGATTCAGTCATATCATCATCTATGTTACTTACTATGTCCTCCTGATCTGAACCTGATCTAATCCAATATCTGCTTTATGTAAAAGTTTAATTTTTTTAAATGAATTTACATGGTATTTCATCATGAAATTCCATTGATTCTCTTTCTGTGTATCTTAAGTTCCCTTACGTGTTGCTTTCCTTAAGCTTGTATAAATTTATTAAAATTATACAATAACTCTTCCATCGTATTATCTTTTTTTTAACCTTTGATTGAGGAAAATACTCCGCTATCTCGAACTAGTCTTCCTCTCTGTCAGATGGTTCACCTTGCGCTGACGGAGAAGTAGAACCTGCGCACGGGGAGGCTTGTCCTCCCCTATGGGGTTGTGCAAGGTCATTACTGGTAAGGCAGCCATTTCTCCTGCACCTCCTGCATACTTGGAAGCCATTTCTCCTGCACCTCCTGCATACTTGGAAACAGCTGTTTCTGTTGTAATTTCTATTGCACATGTGCAGGTGGAGATGGTCCGGTGAGAGGCAGCCCCTCCCTTCTGAGAAGAACTGCGATCAGCAAGATGGTGGCCACAATCGGCTGTTAGTATTTTCGGGTCTAATTCCCTTTTACTAGGAATAGAGGACGATTTCTGCAGCCCTTTAGAGGTTTTGTCTTACTTTTTAACCTCTGTACCTCTTCCTGGCGATTTTGCAATTATTTTGTTACGCTTTTCTGCAGCAGCTCTCTGTCTTGCTAGTAGGTATATTTCTTCCAACTTACTCTTTCTCTTGGCAATTTCATAGTTATTTTATTACGCTTTTCCGCAGCAGCTCTCTGGCTTGCTAGCAGACGTAGTTCTTCCAACTCACTATCACTGGTTTCAGTAAAACCTTTTTTCCCCAAATTGTCTTCTTCGACTTCTATCAAGGCTTGCGTTTTGGTGGCCATCCAGAAAGCTATTTTAGTTGTTCCTTGACTTTTGGATGATTCTTTACTTTTCTTAGGTAAAGTGTTGATTTTATTTCCATTTTCTTTTTTTCTTTCCTTTTGTTCTCTATTGCTATCCATTGTTTTTATCCTGTCTGGCTATCTAAACGTTAAAGGCTTTTGGTGAGGAGGCAAAATGCAACCACTCGATTATGCAGAATTCAACAAACTGACTGAGGAGGGCAGGAGTTCAACGGATGGCAAATGAAAAAGAATGTTGACTCCTGCAGACCCGGTTGGCATGAGGAAACCCTTTAGTGGATTGTTCCTGTGGCCATTTTATGAATGTGCTATTCCACCTATGCTTGATGTTGCTGGTTTTGGTTTCATGTTTGTATAGAGGCCTATATATGTGGAGCCTGTATCATAGTGGCCTAAACCACAGATTTGCTAATATGCAGTGTACATTGGGGTTGGCAAGGTCTGGCCCAAGGGCTGCATGTGACACCCAAGGCTTTTTTTTTGTGTGTGGGCCCCATGAGTTCCAGGGGCATAAAACATTCAAAAACATTCCCCCCCTCAAATAGTCTCTTAGGAGGCTGTGGACATTTTTGTCACATTTTTGGCTACCTGTGGAACAGATCATGCCCCAAAGATGCTTCGTTTTGAAACAGGTGAACAGAAACATATGTCTGTTCACTCGATTGCGAAAAGAGGCCTTTCCTGTGCCTAAAATGGCCCAGCCATGGGGGGCGGGGGCGGGTTAAGACAAGGCAAAAATGCCCCCAGGCCATCTAGAGGGTAACTAGGGACAAAACATTTGATTGTTTTTGGGGTTTTTTGGAGGAAGTGCAGTACGGGGTCTACCTTCCAAAGCCTACTGGGGTGCTATTACTGCCCCCTAGCCTTCCACGATTGCCTACATCAGTATACATGGGGGAATGAGAAACCCAGAACAAAATCCCAGTCCCCTACCAAAATTTTGTCTTAGATCCTAGATCAGGGGTAGGTAACCTTTCCCCTTTAAGGGCCGAGGGACCGGATACATGTTAATCATCATATGTTTGATCTCTGGTTTATAAACATAGCTTTGGGTTGTTTTTAGCAATTGTGTTTTGTCTTCCCTAGATGGTGTTATGGTCCAAATAACAGCTGAAAACATGGACTCCCTGAGGCAGGCTTTGAGGGAGATGAAAAACTTCACTATTGCTTGTGGTAAAATAGATGCTGAAGAGCCTCAAGAGCATGTGTACATTCAGTGGGTGGATGATGACAAAAACTTCAACAAGGGGTAATATGGCAGTATCCACTTAGCATCTTTTACATGAGTTTATTTGTTCTTTGTGGCCTCTGTAACTCACACTACTGGGTTATCCTGCACCTGCACAGTGCCTCTTTAGGAGCATACTATAGTATTTAAAAGTATATAAGGGGCTCCCGCTGAAGCCCCCCAGACACAGAATAACCGTTGTGTAAGTTCACAGATGACCACTCAAAGAACAACAGTTATAGGTATGCAGTCTGTCCTTTTACTTTCTCAGCTCATAGTACATTCTGTTTGGAAGGGAGAAAGAACAGTTTTCTCTGCCCATGTTCTGATTGCATCTTATTCACAAGTCCTGATGTGCAGTGTGTTTCTGGACTAGCATTTTTAACCAAAGTGAGAAAACATTCTGGCTGCCATGATGCTCCAAAATGCACATTTATCCTTCAGACTGGATGCTTTACATTTTTCATGAGTATCCTCTATTACATTCACCCTAGAAAAGACCAATGTAACAGTATAGGAGCCAGCCTATTCCTGATAACTTAATTGCATGGGGATTGACATTACTTTTTACAGCAAACTTTTAGTGTATGAAATCATATGTGCACCAACTTTGTGAACTGAATATAAGTGTAGTGTACAAATGCTGTGAGAAACTACCAAGAATTGGTGTTCCCTGTCATCTGTAATAGACTTCATGTGTGAGGCAGAGAAGTGTTGTGGTCCCCAAACTCTAATGGAAATAATGGCATCCCGTTTTGTCTGTATCTTTATACACTCTATGGGACTACTAATATTGGAAGAGAGTGAGAATGGTTTCCTGACATGGCCATTTAATGTATATATGTGTGGAGCTTTCAGATAAAGTGTAATCTCTATATAGTCTCTACAACATTACTCTAAAAATTATTGCAACAGTATTGTAATGGTTCTGGGGGTTGACTTTGGCTTTGCATAGTACCACTTGAATGCTAGCCTTGTCAGGAATTCCTGTTCTAGATACACTAAACATGATGATGGAGTGTGCTAGGGCTACTCCTTTCCATCATCTTAGGGCGTGAAGGATAATTTCCCAAAGAAAGTCGCTTTTCCACCCGATCTGGATTGTAGAAAAATCAGGGTTCAAGATTATGTGAAGAACCTCCATGGATAGCTGTGTCCTCCAGAATGTTGCCCTCTGCATGGAGAAGTGCTAGCATATTCCTCCATCCCTTGTCTTTACAGTATCTAGATTAGAAACATCTGAATAGAGCCATCATTAACACCTGTAAAATTTTATGTGATCCAGAATGTGCATTTACTGAAAATTCTCTATTTCTCTGAAAAAAAGCTTCCTTTCATACATAACCCATTTAATTGTTCAGACTACTGTATGTCAGTTTCTTCTATAATGCTTGAATTTGTTTAGTTGAGTGAGCTTTTTTTTTTTTACCTTGTCTTCAGACTTAGATCTCTAGTCCTAATTATCTAGGCGTTAAGAGTTAAGGAAATATTCTGCTAACAAAGTTGTTTATTCCCTCTTTTTTCTAGTGTTGTGAGTCCAATTGATGGCAAGTCTATGGAGTCTATCACAAGTGTGAAGATATTTCATGGCTCAGAATATAAAGCAAATGGGAAAGTTATTAGGTGGACAGAGGTGAGGAAATCAAATGGTTTCGTATGTTACAAAAAGACTAGCATGAGTACAACTTAGTTACAACAATGTTACTCATGTAGCTGCACTTATCAAAACTTCATGAACAAACTTCATCCTTAGCTACAAAATCTACTTGTGAGAATCCAGAAAAGTACACACTTACATCCACCAAATGTCCCAATGTTAAATGGGAAAATATTCCTGGAGAGTCTCATGTGGTTTCTACCTTTCCTGGGATGGCCTCAAGACTTGGCCAACATGTTAACTTGTAAAGATAAAACAATACAAGGTTACCTATCATTCAAAGATGCTTTATTGTCTCAGGTGCTACCAGGATTTATTGGTCAGTTTTCAAAATTATCTCCACATCTACCTTGATATTATTGGTCAACTTGCACTAATTATTCTGTATGATTTTTTTTTCCTCAGCCTTTCTTGATGCTGCCAGCATGGTTAGAAACTTCACATAGAGTTTTTTTACTTTTAAATATAACCAATTTTTTTTTGTTTTAGTTATGAAAAAAATGTTGAACTGGAATACAATCTGTTAAATACTCAAAATGAATTAATTAGAAAAATTGCTTGCTATCTCCTTGTGTTCTCAAGTTGTAAGACTAATGTTATAATGCAGAAACAGACTGTATATATGAGTAATATATGAGTAATTTTTTTCTCTCCAGGTTTTCTTTTTGGAAAATGATGAACAACATAACGGCCTAAGTGATCCAGCAGATCACAGCCGGCTGACTGAGAATGTGGCTAAGGCTTTCTGTTTGGCCTTGTGTCCCCACTTGAAGCTGCTGAAAGAAGATGGGATGACCAAGTTGGGTCTCCGTGTTACACTTGATGCTGATCAAGTAAGTAAAAAAACAAAACAAAACAAAACAAAAAAACCAATTTTGGTAACAAAATACCACTTTTGTAAGGGTAGTTGGGTAAAATGAAAGAAGCATAAATTGCTTCTCCACCACCTATGATCTCCAGCATGGGCTTGGATCCAGATTAGTAACTGAATGCCTCTTTCTGTTCACACAATGGATGGTGATCTGCTGTAAGCTCCCCCCTGGAGAATAGCATTACTTGTGTATTGCCTCTTTTGTTTCTCCAGAGTTTCACCCACCACTCCAGAGCAGCCTTTTAAGGGGAGAACATCTTTTATCTATGTTAAATTACACCCAACTCATTATACATTTCAGCTTTTAATACAAAACATTTTTCCAGCTGTACCTTAGAATCTGTTTCATTAGGTAGAATGTCATATCTAAAGTAGTGCTGGACAACTGCGGAGTCACTTTAGCCTTTCCTCTGAAACCTTGGCATGCTGCACCTCCACCATGAAAAAAATTAACCCTACAAAACCTTGGGAGGCTGCATGCAGTTCATGGGCCACACTCTGCCCACCCTGATATAAAACATACTTTCTATAATTTCTATGATTGTGTGTATATTTTACAGTGCTCTATAACCCACAACTAGTTATTTTAAAACTTGGTTTTTCATCAACAGTAGTGGATTTGGCAGTGCCTAAATTTGGGTTTTGGAGATCTTGTAATAAACAAAGTGAACTTAGTAGTAATTTCTGCAACCTTTATATCTATTTCTAATCTAGTCCTTCTAGTCTGGAAATAATATTGGTCTTTCCTTGTGAAGGTCAGGAAGTTCAAAGTCAAGTATGGAAATGATACAAGACTACAATTTTTGGCTTAGTGTTTCATGGTGAAATATTGAGCAAATTTCTTTATATTTCAGCAAGTGCTTGTGTAATTTGCTTTATTTGATATATCTAAGTATTGCTTGGATTGGCAAGTTAGGCATCTAATACACATGTTCTATCTAAACAGAGATTTGTTTGGATCTAAATGTTAAACCTGGGATGAAGGAGCATACCAGCATACTCCCTTTCTGCCAGCTGTTGAAGCTGAGAGATATTGGCTGGTACTGTAACTGAGAAGAATTTCCTCTGCAGAAGATCATTAAGTTCAACACTACCCTGAATTCCATGATATTTGTATCATGGAGCCCTTTTTTATTTCCTTAATGTGAAAACAACTGAGGTTGTTTTATTATTCATTCCTTACAAAACTTCTTTTCAGTGACCATAACAGTATCTGTATTTGTCGGAGACTGTGGTAGAGCTCCTCCCAGCCTCCATTTTCAATACTGACTTATTTTCATGCTTGCTTCATCCTTTGAATTTTCAAAAGAAACTTAAAAGTTAAATGCTGGGGTTTTATTACTGAATACATAGTAAAACACTGTTTCCATTTTATTGTGCTTTTTTGTAGGTTGGCTATCAGGCTGGGAGCAATGGTCAGCCCCTGCCTGCTCAATACATGAATGACCTGGACAGTGCCTTAGTTCCAGTAATTCATGGAGGGGCATGCCAGCTGAGTGAGGGCCCAGTGATAATGGAGCTTATATTTTATATTTTGGAAAACATCTCATAAGAGGACTTCATTTTCTGTTCCAGCAGCAGTTTTGTCTGAATCATTTGCACTTTAAAACTGGAGAATTAAGCTTTTTGTTGACACTATTATGTGGGGTGTGGGTGTGGGCATGAGAACAGTTGCTCCATAATTCTGAATCGTCTATGCATTTGTCAACAATCAGGGCAGCTTCTATACTTCAAAATGGCTATGCTATCTTTGCAGTTAATACACTTCTGTTACAGATTAGAAACAAATAATGGTCATGTTTTGAGACAAGTGTGGTCATGTATTCAATGCTGAAACGGGTGCAGAGATCACTGGGGAGTAAATAAAAGGAAACAAAATGTCAACATTTAGTGTGTTTAGGTGAACTTATTATGAAGAAACAATCAAGACCTCCATTCTGACCTCATTATACTGCCGTTTATGGTTATTTTCTCTACACATTAAAAATGAATCGTTTACATTATTTTGACCAGGTTATTGGTCAAATTACCTCCAAGGTAGGTTGGGATATTCTATATAGGTGTACAGAAAGAAAGCAGCATGACTGAGGGAGGGTAACTTTTAACGTCTGCCCCAAACAAAGCAGTAATCTCTCTAAAAGCTGTATGTAAATTTAAGCTTGCAGTTTTGTGTGTATAAATAGGATAGTTTTACTTTATTTTTCTTTGACTGTGAAACTGTCCCCACTTTAGACTGATAACTTGGTAAAGATCTGCCATTGTGGATTTTGGGGGGAAAACAAAAACAAACCTTTTACAGGCATGAGAATTGTTAGCCTTAAAGAGCAATTACATGGAATTGCTGTTCTCTTTCCAGCTAGTCCTGCTTTTTAAAAAATGAGAACATCCCTTCCTGGTTTTCCTGATTGGTGTGCACTGTACTTACATTAGCCCTCCCCTTATGCCTGCACTTATGTAACACTTTATAATAGCAGCAGCACATTAAGCTAGCCTGTGAGAACTATAACAATTTGGTGGCTGTTGCATGTTTTGCTTTCACTTCAGGCTGGAAAGATTATGCTCTGCCTCCCCAAGAACTGACCTTCACCAGGAGGCCAATTTGATCCATCTTGCTGCAGAACATGAAGCTGGCAAGGACAGTAAGCAAAAATAATGTGAACACATTCCTATTAAATCTAGTTTTTACCCGTGAGAATCCCATAACTAGTGGGAATTGCTATTCAAAGGGAAGGCAAATTTAGGCTTCAAGCACACAACTGCTGCCATTAAGATTGGTTGTCCCAATAGACTAAGTGTTTAAATAAAAGCCTAAAAGTAGAGCAGCAGAGGCAAGCTTGTAATCTTTTAGTGGAAAAGATAAAATAGCAGTTGTTACAGCCCTGTTGCATTTTAAAGCAAGCAAATGTATATAACAACCCATTTGTGTGAGGCACAGAGACCACAAAGAAAAATTATCTTTTCTCTGTAGGTAGAGAAGTATAGTGAAGATACACAAAGCTCATTTTTGAGCCAGTTGCTACTGCTTGCTTGTGCTTAGTAAAATCCTTGCAACACAGCCTATTGTAAACTGCAACTAAACCTTGAAGGACACAAAGGTGTTAGATCAGGGACCCAAATTGAAGGCTAGACAAAATTAATTTCTGAGTAGAAAAATGAAGTTCTACTGAGTTAATTGCTGGCCACTTGGTCTGAAAACAGCTCTTAGGCCATGTGGAACCTGCAAAAGGTGCTGAATATTCTGTCATAGTTATGGGTCAGGCATAAATAGACACCAGTGAAATCCTTTGCAACACAAAGGATTCTCAGCAGTTTGAAGAGACTTATGTTTCCTGTGTTTCTTTTCCTTGCATATAAACTCAGATTGCTTTTAGGATTTCCCTCCTTTTGTGACAGCACTGAATTTTCTGGTAGACTCTCCAACATTAAAATTTGCGACTTAGCTACAGTAGTTTCCAACTTTAACAGATAGCATCCCAATTTCACCATAGTACCAGCTTTTTCAGTAACTTAGGGGGGTTGCAGACTGCCAGAAATAGTGCAAATTGAGTCCACTTTTAGGGTTAGGGTTAGGGAGTCATGGGAACTATATTTTATTGTGGCACCAGAGCTCTCTGACAGAGAAGGCTCAATGTCTCAGAAAAAAACCAATTCCCATGATTCCCTAGCACTAACCCTAACCCTAAAAGTGGACTCAATTTGCACTATTTCTGCCAGTCTGCAACCTCCCTTAGTTTTGCTTTAAAATTAATGATTTAGGGAGACCCCCCCCCTGAATTTCTTTGCTCTTTTCCCCTGCAGAAAATCATTTGTTTGGGTTATGTTTGTGCAAAATGCTATTGACTGACTGGTTTGCTTCAACCATAGCCTTTAAAATGACCTTAAGATTACCGTATTGTTAAGAAATGAGTACTTGTTTAAAGAAAAATGTACTTTTAAAATTCAGTTAACACTGCAAAAGACTGCATATTATATTTTTATTTTCAACATGTAGTTTTGTATATTAAATTTATTAAAATTAAAAACTGATTACTGTATTGTCTCTATCCACTTAAGACAGAAACATATGTTGTCTGCTATGGCAAACTTAGGTTTATGAAGTCACACATTTACTGTGAAAATGTGCAACTTCCCTGCTGTAGCCCATGAAATTGGAGTTAAGGCAGGCAATTTTGGACCCCTAGCTTTGTGTGTTTCACATGCTATAAAACAGGTAAGAATCTCTTCATTACTTTTCATTTAAACTATTAAGAATCGCAACTTCCTGAAACAAAATCAAAACACTGTAACTCTCAAACTCTTTAAGCAGTAGAAAGCTTTAGTTCTGTTTTAGCTGAAAAAATTAAACAAGGAAAATGTGTGCTTAAAAAGTTAGTGATTCTCTCTCTCACATATGATACAGACCCTTTTCCAAAATACTCATGCTAGTGTTATTCTAATCTACAGTAATTAGAATAACAAGGTAGATGGGAAGAGATGTAAGCTTAACAAATCCTTTGTTGTAGGCAGACATACAGGCTGTGAACAGTAATAGCTGTTTGACTTAACTCTTCTGTATGCAAGAATAGAATTTATTCCATAGCTAGGAAATGCACATTCTTATTTGAAAGTTACATGATAAAACTTCTACTTCTGCAGCACATTTTTATATACCACCACTCATTAAAACAACACTTTTTGTCAACTTCTGCAAACATGCTCATTTTCCATGTCTGCAGTGTTAGCAAGTAACATTCATGTAGTACTGATATTAGTCTGAAGAAGGCTCAAGATAGATCAGTCCATCTTTGTGCATCAGTACCTTAATTCCTAATAGTAGACTTACAAAGCTTACCAACTCATACTATATGATAGTTATGAAAATAAAGATGTTGTTTTCAGTAGTGCATTCATTGAACATCTTTGGTGCTTGCAGAACCTCTCATGTCTATAAAGTCCATTCTGCAGCTTTTTGCATTCCTGGATCTGTAAAGATGGAATATAAATTAAAGATGGTTTTAGTGGTATTGTAGGAAAGTGCAGCAGTAAATATTATAAGAGTCAGTGGTGTAGTGGTTTGAGCACTGGACTACGTCTCTGGAGAACAGAGTTCAAATCCCCACTTGGGCACAGAAGCCCACTGGGTGACTTTGGGCAAGTCTCACACACAGCCTCAGTAGAAAATGTAATAATAAATGGAAACCTAGAATCTATTGTCACTATCTAGTACACTTTCAAACATAAACTTTAGAGGCTGTGCATGAAAAGCTATTTAGTATGACATTTTAAAGGTGAATTGATTCCAGTCATTGTTAAAAGTATAAAAATGAGGGCCACAGCGCTGAAACAAATTCTTCTTGTGCCTGTATATAATAATTTTGTTTTTGATTGATTTGTAGTAATTTGTAAGACAAACACAATGGCTTTTAGTTTTCTTTACGCTTAAGCTAGGACCTTGTCTTTGTTACAATGAATGGCTTTATACTTTTCTTTTTATCAGAAATGTATTGTTTGATTATCCAATTGAGGCAGTTCATGGCAAGTAGTGGTGTATATGGAAAACACAGATGCTCTTACCTTAGATGGAATTAATGTTCAAGGACCAGCCAGTTCTCTGTAATTGTTTGAAGATCTTGCCCACTAAGTGGCTCCCTGAGTCTCACTTTTACTTCTAGTTTCCCGCCAGTAGGCTTCCTACTATCTAAAACCTAAACAGAAATACATAAGATGTATGAAAAGTAAAATGGCTTCAATCCAGAGAACTGTGCAGCAACTGGCACTTTGTATTGTCCTCAGCTGCAAGCTTTCTAAAGCTATAAATATTACAAGTGCAACTTGCAACAAAATGTTGCAGTGTAAAGTTTTCCTGTTTAGTATCAGAGGCTGCATCCACACTGCAGAAATAATCCAGTTTGATATCACTTTAATTGCCATGGCTCAGTGCTATGGAATTCTGGGATTTGTAGTTTTGTGAGCCATTTAGCCTTCTCTGTCAGAGAGCTCTGATGCTACAACAAACTACCAATCCCAGAATTCCACAGCATTGAGCCATGGAAGTTAAAACAATGTCAAATAGATTATTTCTGCAGTGCGGATGCACCCCTAGTCACTCATACCATCCTTGGAGATACTCCTTTTCATTTCATCTCCCACATGGTTTCCTTCTAACCTACCCAGTCAAATCAGCATTTCCTGGCCACTGAGCATAATGAGTCCTCCCTAATTTTTTAAAAAAACTGTCACCAGATTTTTTGGGTGCTTTCTTGTGCTTGGTGGATGCTCAGTCACATAAACAAAAGCATTCATGCCAGAACACTGGAAACAAAGGAAAGGACAGCACTGAACAAAGTGCAGCACAATTTTGAAGGTGCTTTAGGGCTCATTTGTATACAAGTACCAACTTAAAATAAAATAAAATGACAACCTGTTCCAGAAAGCTTTAAATGTATGTGTGGGTTGTGTATTGGCCTTCTAGTGCCAATGTGGCAACTAGCCACAGCTGCCTGGAAGTAGTTGGACCCAACGCCCCTTCCTCCTTTATGAGAAAGTTCCTAAACGTTGTGAGGGAGAGAGAAGACCCATGTTGGCCTGCACACAATTCTTGTGTTTTAAAAACTGCTTCACAAACATATGTTTAGGAAACTCCAATGTGTTTCCACTTTACATAAATGGAAAGTACCTCTATCAGCACCAACACTGTTACACAGAAGAAATCAGACCAGTGTACCCTGTTTAAAAAAAAATGTCATAGCAGGCCATTGTGCCAAAATTGCAGTCCTTGTATGCCATCACTTCATTAAAGCTCAGTTCAGGAACAAAACAAGTATTTTACCTCAATGATTTCTCTAATTTCACATTCAGATTCCAGTTTGTCCAGTTTCAAATGTGCTGTCCCCACTTGCTTGTCACTTCGGAAAAAGGACCTGGAGATGGAGAAATATCAGGGCAAGAATTAGGTTCTTTTCTTAATGGTAGAAAACTATAATATAGACCCAGAGGTATTCAGGATATGAAACTGACAAAGTTTCTTCCCAAAACATTTTCCAACTCCTGGTGAATTTGGCAATGGATGATAAAGTCCTTCACTCAACAGAATTCAGTGTAACAAGAACATGTAGGGAGGAAAAATAAAATGTACTCTCACTGAAGATCCAGGAAGAAAAATAATTACACATTGCATAAGGACAGGTTGCTTACCTGTAACCATATTTCTTCGAGTGGTCATCTGCAAACTCATGCAAATGGGTTATGCTGTTCTCAGCCCGTTTTCTTTGGTGAAGCAGAACAGGCTCTTTTTGAGGCTGAATGATCAGCCAAACCCACTCCCTTGGCCTCTAGGTGCTTACGTTTGGTGGTCTTTTTGCCAGCACCATTGCCACAGCCTTTTTCAGACCTCAAGGTCTTCTTATCCTTGGAGGACCTCTCTCTGGACGTCCCTCTCTCCCTTTCCTTCTTACTGGAGATGGACGGGGTTTCAGTTGAGGTCCCTTGAGTGGGCTTCAAGGCCGGTCTTAAGGCTTGCTCCCAGAGTACGGCCTTCAACTTGAGGCCCCGATTTTTCAAGGCCTGCATTGTCATCCCCTTGGAAAGAGGACATGCCTTAGTGTTGTGGGCTTCGCCCAAGCAGAGCACACACTGATTATGGTGATCAGTGTTGGGGATCTTCGTGCCACGTTTCTCACAACACTTAAATGATGTCATCTTGTTGAAGACACAGGCAGAATCGGTGAGCAAAAATGAAGTCAGAACAGTCCAAAATCGATCAATTTGCAACAATCACAAGTCCAGAATCCAAAAGAGTAGTCAAAAAGCCAGGAATATGGTCAAAATAGCCATTAGGTCAATATTGAAAGCAGGAGAAGCAATTAAATGAGTAAAGTTCCTTGCTAGCTCCTAACATGGTGGATGAAAGGAACTGAGGAAAGAGCAAGACCGCCAGGGGCTTTAGAGGAATGGGCAGAGCTACTGCCAAAAAGTTGGAATCAAAGATTTGCCCAATGATACTAGAAGTTTCCGAGCTAGCTGTGCAGGCGCAGACATAACCCATTTGTGTGATTCGCAGAGACCACAAAGAAGCAATATAAGATACATGTACATCTTTCTTGCTGTTAATAATAACAATACTTGGATGGGTTTAGGGGGCAAGAATGAGCTAAGAGCCTAGCATGCTAGCTGAAGGGATCATGATATTACACTACTGGAAAAGAACAGCTAAAGACAATGGTTCAGTTCAGAAATAATAATACAGAATATAGTTTGATAATCTTTTCAGGAGCACTGAAACAGAACTGTAGACAAAACAACACTACTGTGCTTTGTGCAAACTTGATTTTCAAGTGAAGATTCAATTTAAATTGAGCATACATAAAGCACAGCGGTGTCTCCTCGCTAATAAACCATTTTGCTGTTTGCCTGAGGTGTTCCCTACATTTCAAAAGTCCTTCCACTTTTTCTCTCCTCCCCTCCTGGCCTGCCAAAAGCACTAAAAGTGAAAGAACATGGAAAATGAGGAGGATGCAAATCCTGGCAAAGTAGGGAAGATACGGTGTTGCTTTTGACTGGCTGGGAGGGAGGCTGAGGGTGGGGGGGTTGGCTGTTGACAGATTGAAAGTGACTTTCAGAGTGAGAAAGACAGTGTTCCTTTTGACTGGTCAGTGGGGTAAGTGAGGAGGAGGTGGGGGCAAAATGGCCAGCAGCTGCAAAGCTGCAAATAGTCATATCCACAAATTTCAAACCTACAAATGTGGAGGGTCAACTGTAAAAACAGAGATAATAATAAAAAGATAAAAAATAGAACCCCACCACAACCCCTTTCTGTTACATAGATTTTAAACCCAAGTTCTGCCTGAATAAACTCTTAGCCTGAGGGCAAAAGGAAAGGTAAGAGGGGACCAACTGAACCTCCTGGGAGAGGGAATTCCACAATCTGGCAGCAGCCCCCGAAAAGGCTCTCTCCTAGGTCCTTACCAAATGTACCTGTGAAGGTGGCGGGACTGAGAGAAAGCCTCTCAAAACTTGGGCAGACATATACAGGGAGATTACAGTCTTTCAGACAGCATGAACCCAAGCCATATAAGGCTTTAAAAGTCATAATCAGCACTTTGAATTCTGCTCCCCAAATGAACTTTATGCCCACATATGTCTTTTTTGGTTATTGTGGAGGTTGGTATTCCCTTCCTACATACATAACCAGTGACTCCCTCTGACAGCTGCACAGAGTCACCAAAGGCCTGGATGGTGGAGAGCAGTGAAGTGCCTGGTTATACCTCCACATAATTCATCATGTCTGGAGGTCCCTGGCAGACCTCATTTTGCATCTAGCTACAGGGACACAGCCAGATATTTCTTTCACAGTCCTCAGCTCTCCACTGGACATAGAATGGCTGTAGGACAGGGAGCTGAAATGGCTCTACAGTAAGTTTCAGGGATGGTGAATGGGCACAGCCATACAGGATTCTGGCTGTAATGCACATCTTCATTCTCAGTGAAGCAGGACTGTAGAGACCTAAAACTGCCATTATGCCTTTCCCAGTAGTGTTCCAGCTAAGCAGGAACACTACTCCATATTTAATAATCTCCATATTGAAATTTTGGTCAAAAAGGGATCCTTTTAATGTGCTGTTTTAATGCTTATTCATTTATCACTAAGAATCATTGCAAATAAGGACCGTTCCCCTGAATTGTGATTTGTACAACTGAGTGTAAGATGTTTACTGTGAGTTTTGGATAAAATACTGATGGTGTGCTACTTAGGCTGTGTTCAGTATTATGCTTGTGGCTGGGTTAGGTACATAGAAGTCAACCAGCAGAGAGAGAAAGGCATCACAAGGAAGGCATTAGGGACTTACAAGCATATGCTGCATAGATTTGCCTACCTTGCAAGGAGGAGTCTGTGTTTTACATACAACTGCAAAACACAGACAGAAGAGAAAATCCTACAGTCCAAGGAATTAAAGGATGGCAGTCATTAATCTTACAGAAATACCATCACAGTAAACACACTTGGCAATATGGATTCGTGCACTTTGACAACTATATGAATGTTTCTGCAGAAGCAGCTTTCTTGTCTAATCATCTGGAAGAGTAGTGGAAATTTTCCACAATACCAAAACTGTACAACCATCTCAAATATCTCTAAGAAGTGTCCGCCATGGCATATTTATGTAAATATTTCTCCCAGACTGGCCATTATAACTAAATGAAATGCTTACAATTTTTAGCTTGCACAAAGCATCTTCAAATACAGAACTTTCTAGCCAGAAAATTAGCCAGAAGTAACAAGACCCTAGTGAACCAGTGTGATGGAGTGCTTTGAGTGTTGTACTATGACTCCAGAGACCAGGGTTCAAATCCCCACTCGGCCATGGAAACCCACTGGTTGACTTTCGGCAAGTCACATTCTCTCAGCTTCAGAAGAAGGCAAAAGTAAACCCCCTTTGAACAAATCTTGTCAAGCAAACCCCGTGATAGATTTGTGTTAAGGTCGCCATATGTCAGAAATTACTTGAAGGCGCACAACAACAAGCCCTAATTTCACTTTGTGGAAGCTACTGAGCTGCAGTTCACTGACATAAATGCTTACCCTTTGTGGAAAATTTCAAATTTAATTCCTTTGGCCTGAATTGCTCTTCGGAAACCTCTGTGATTTCTGTTAATGTTCAACTTAAACAACTGGTCATATTCTGGAAATTCAAAGAAAGATATAAGAGAGAGACAAAGCTGCTGAGACTGCTAATTCAAGAACAAGCAGTGCAAGTGGTCTATCAAACAAGATAATTTGGCATAACAGAACTTTCAAGAAAGGAGTCTCCCACAGATGCACATTTAAGGAACTGCAGATCATACCATCTGTTCTTACCATTATGTATGTACATAGTCATCTAATGCCTTAGATCCCTTTTTCCCCCCTCCAGAAGCAAAGAACCCTTTCTAGTTATGAAGCAAAAACTCAGAATGCAAGCTGAAGTTGGGTATTTGCAAACCTGTATCTTTATTATTCTGCTTAGGAAGTACTTTGTAAAAACATGATTGACACGAAATATGCATGGAAAATTGGTGTGTCATATATCCCAGAAAAGAGCACTGTTGCACATGGCAAAGTTCCTGAGAGAGATTCAAACTTGCAGGCTAAAGTTCTACTACAGCAGCTACATTTCAGTGCAAGAATACCTACTTTGCCATGTGTCAGGCCCCAAGCTTAGCCCTTGGTTAGTTCCGCGTTCAAAAAAGGTTTCCCTAATAGCAAGGCTTGCAAAGGCCTCTGTAAAGAGCTACCATCAGCCAGGACAGATGGCATTCGGTTTACAATCCTACTGTCTAACACTGGGACAAAGCAGGTTCACATGTAAAAAGCCAGAGCCATTTTTTTTATGGACAACTCAAAATCCCACAGCATTCTGAAAGTTGTAGTTTTAAAAGGAGGAGTTCTGGGAGCTGTAGTCTAAAAATGCTTTTCTAGGCACTGCAGAAATAGATGATGCAAGAATCATTCCTTTCAACCCAATTCTGAAACGAGAATTCAAGACCATCTCTCCCTTCTTCCAAAAATGTAAGAGGGAACACATCTGCACGTACCTGGACAGTTGGTATTTTTAATCACTGATGTTTTACTTTTTTGCGCTTGCTC
This sequence comes from Phrynosoma blainvillii, assembly GCA_026167975.1. Classification (NCBI taxonomy): domain Eukaryota; kingdom Metazoa; phylum Chordata; class Lepidosauria; order Squamata; family Phrynosomatidae; genus Phrynosoma; species Phrynosoma blainvillii. The sequence continues at coordinate 225,704,247 of JANUYF010000004.1, read as the reverse complement.
CTGTTTTAAGAAAAAGAAACATACAAGGATTTACCTAAACAGTGCCAAATCATGCAGCAGAACACACAATGTTCAACAGAAACTGTGTTTTTGTTATATGTAAAATGATTTGCTCAAAAGAAGATGCAACAAAATGCAAATAAACAGAAACATATGCTGCCTGAGGATGATAAAATGTTAGGCCAGAGCAAATGAAAGGTGGACACTACTTTTCTGCAAAAGACAAGCCTGATACATGTAATTCTCTATAACTTGTATTTGACTTTCTCAAGAAGGCAAGGGTACTCAACTTTGGAGCAGTTCTGATGCAGCTTTCAAAGAAATTATTTAGGTGCTATGCTATTGCTAGTCTTTTAAACAATCCTATCATTACAACAAAATAAATTAACTTCCAGCAAGAAAGCACAGTAGAAAATGTCCCTAGAGTGTGAATAATGGCAATGTGACCCAATTCGCGTAGATACTTTGGAATTTATCCTAGTTAACAAGCAACACAGGCTTTCTAATCTTCCTGAAACAACTCTTTTACCCCATTATCCCTCAAGCCTTACATAGCCAAGTCACTAAATAAGTGCCATGGGTGTTATCTATTCAAACCCATTCTATCATGGCCCACGACTCATTATGATCACAGGTGCCTCCTACCAACAGTGGCATTACATCCCTAAATTTCCTTAGGAAAAAACATGCGGAATTCTCAGTCCTCTTCCTTGCTATGGAAGCCACACACCCTCTCTTCCGGGGGCTTATTTATATAAAACTAAGGGCCGATGCAGACCAGCACAAAGGGCCACCCTGGGCGTGGAGTTGGGGCGGGGCAGCCGCATGCCAGCCACTCCAACTCCATCCTGACGCCAGACGCACGGCACGCACCCATCGCATACCGATTGGCTTGGAGCCTGACGTGGCTATTCCTTGGTCCCTGACTCTCCGAGGTCATACCGATTGGCTTGGAGCCCGACGTGGATACTCCTCCGTCCCTGACTCTCCAGGGTCATACTGACTGGCTTGGAGCCCGACGTTGATACTCCTCCGTCCCTGACTCTCCAGGGTCATACCGACTGGCTTGGAGCCCGACGTGGATACTCCTCCGTCCCTGACTCTCCAGGGTCATACCGACTGGCTTGGAGCCCGACGTGGATACTCCTCCGTCCCTGACTCTCCAGGGTCATACCGATTGGCTTGGAGCCCAACGTGGATACTCCTCCATCCCTGACTCTCCGGGGTCATACCGATTGGCTTGGAGCCCGATGTGGATACTCCTTGGTCCCTGACTCTCTGGGGTCAAACCGATTGGCTTGGAGCTCGACTTGGATACTCCTCGGTCCCTGACTCTCCGGGGTCAAACCGGTTGGCGTGCAGCCCGACTTTGATGCTCCTCGGTCCCTGACTCTCCGGGGTCAAATCGATTGGCTTGCAGCGCGACTTTGATGCTCCTCGGTCCCTGACTCTCTGGGGTCAAACCAATTTGCTTGCAGCCCGACTTCGATACTTGTCGGTCCCTGGCTCTCTGAGTTCAAACCAATTGGCTTGCATCCCTGCATCGATCTTCATCGGTCCCTCACTCCCTAAGTCAAACCGATTGAATTGGAGCCCTGCATGGATACTCATTGGTCCCTGACTCCATGGAGTTAAACCGATTGGCTTGCAGCCCTGCAATGATTCTCATCGGTCCCTGATTCTCTGAGGGCAAACTGATTGCTGAGATCAAACGGATTGGTCCATGATCAATTTATATGGTGCTTTCCCCTACCATTGGGTGATAGCCAGGTTGGCATCATGATGTCGCCACAATCTGGTTTGGATTTGAGGCTGTGGTTGCTCCCTCCATACCGAAGTCAACTACCACCAAGCTTTCGGTTAGGACCATGATTATTCCCTCTATATCCCTCGGGGGGCTGCTAGTAATCACTCATTCAGCCTTCGAGCTATGGTCACCTTGGCACACACTCGGTTGGATTCAAGGCTGTGATTATTGCCTCTATACTGAAATCTACAATTGTATGCTTCATTCTGCCTCTCATTTCATTCAAATTTGACCCAGGTTTAAAGTTGCTCCCTCGATACCGAGGGATGGCAGAATCAGCCAGATATGTAGATTCAACTTTGTTTCCATGTCAAGACCTGGTATCATGGCTATCTTGTATAGCTGTTTTGGAAGATGTGGTGCTCCCTCCTTATTGAAGCGGGCACCACCATTTGCATGTTACATTCTTGTGAGGATGTGCTTTGTCTCTGTTCACCAGAGCACTCTCGATATGAACAGTCCTCCACTCTCCACAGGACTGGAGGATCAGATTCAACAATTAGTTTGCTTTTTCTATACCTAGGGACACTACCATTATGCACTTGGTACCAGCACGATTGGAATCGTCTTGTTCCCCTCCTTGGGGGGCTTTGGTACCATCACTCATCCTCTAACACCAAACAATATTCTTGTATCACTCACTTGATACAGATATATTCTGGGATGTGCTTCGTCTCCACGTACTGGAACCAATGCCATCGCTTCCTTTAGACTTCCAAGTCGAAGGCATGATTACGCTTCCATCCTGAGGGCCATTACCATTCAGGTTGGCTACAACTGATACTGGGATGGTCATACCCCCTTTTTCCCCAGACTGGCATTAATGCCTTCATTCCTCCCTATTGGTGGCTTTCAGAATGTACTTGTTCCCCTCCGTCTCAGAGGAGGGTTTTCACTTCCCCTGTGCAAGTGTCAGTGAATGCAGTTGGTGTCTTCTTCCAAAGGCCACTACATAGGACGAGGAATACAAGCCTACGCTCCATACATACACCCCTTCCAAGGGGTTCTTATCGGTGTCACATCTATGAAACATGTGACAGGCTATCTACTGTTTGGTCTCTAGCTGGGATGAGCTCATCTCGTATACTGACCATCGATTTCAGTGCAATCTTCTTGGGCCCCATTTCAGTTGGGAACTGTGTCAGTTCTTTCCCAGAAAAGCCCTTTGGGGACATCCCTGCAATCCGACCCTCCATTTCACAGATTTGTCCACCCCTGTGGACACTTCATGATCTTAGGACATGCATACTTGTCCCGTCCCTCCAGGCTGACTGATGTCATAACGTCTGGTTCTTCCGAGCCTCTGGTCTCAAGCCGTCTTTTGGTGAGGTGGTGATAATTCAGGTCTCCATCTGCTATCCTGCCAAGGCTAACTATGCACTTTGCAGATGTCCTGGAACTTCTCTCTTTTGACAGGGAAGCTTGTGCTTCCTCCATTTTAGTGCTCCATCACAGTGCACTTCACGCTTCATCACGCACCCCAGATCTATACGATAAAGGGTTTCGCACTTGTCTAGGCGCTGGGCTTGTGGCTTTAACATCTATTCCAGCTCCTGTGTTTTAAAATTCTTCTCTCATGAACCACTCATGACAAGTCAACACCATATTGCTCCTTATATATATTGTTGCTTAGCAGTTCTCACTGTTCCTGCCAAGTCATGTTATCCTTGATATAACTTCTACAGGACATCACGGGATGGGATAACATTCCCACAGGGATCTCTTTCAACGTACAGTGTGAAATCCCTTTACTTTTATAATGCTATGACTAATCTTCTAGTCATTACTCGAACCACTATTGTTTTCTCTGGGATTTTCACCAAGAACTACATGTTTCATGCTGACTAAGTTACACACAGCATGTCTTGTGGGTCATAACAATTGGATATTGTGATATTCTCACTCTCACTGTTGTCAGTGTCTTTACTGTGACTAGATGAGGTTCTATTCCTCCTCTCTGATGTCCACCAATATTCTAGAAGCTGTTATTGAAGCTTCCCCAGTTCGATACCATCAGGCTCTCCCTGTATAAGAAAATATCCAGATATCCTACTGCCCACTTTGTAGTGCAGTCACTTGTTTTCTGCCGTTTTTGCTGGTGTTGCCCAACCATCTCATTGCTGGGCACAGATGGTCTATTTCACATTTTATGTGAGTGCTTAGCCCTAGATTGTTTAGCGTTCTAGGTGTTATCTGTCGATGCCATAATTTTCAAATGATAGCTTAGAGGCTTTATCAGGTCACTGCCCTTTTTCATCTTGAAAGATTCCCTTTGACACATCTTTAATTTTGAGGGTTTGCTAAACCCTCTTTTTTCTGTTTACCAATGTCATGTCCTGGGCAGCCTCACATTGTTGCAAGTCTGTTGCCCTTCGCATTGGTTTCCATTCATCTCCTGGATCAGACAGAGTCTGTAGTCCTTCCTCCTTGTTGCGGTATTTGTCTAATATTCGTTGTCCATTTGCAGTAGTGAACTTTTTTCACTACTTACTGGATAGCTTTGGCATTATTTCCATTGCTAACAAGTCTAGGTCAGAGATTCTCCCTTGACCTTAACCTTACTTCTGCCATGCTATCACAGACCATCAAGGTCTATCAACAGACTGTGCAACGTATGGGTTAGCTGGCAAGCCTATTTTTTTCTGCCACTGGGCATGTTCTTACCTGCATTGGTGACTGTTTCAATTATGTCTCAGTATTGGAATTTCAACTTGTCTCATAGAGTCATCATTTTAGCGGGACTGTTTGTCCCTATATTTACATGCCTAGGGCTCAGATTCACAAATGGTGATTTTGTTTGAGGCAATGTGCCATCTCATGTGGCATGGCACTCCCTCCTCCACTGACCAAAGCTTGTCAGTCTGATTAACCCGTTCGTGTGATTCGCAGAGACCACGAAGAAGGAGGACAGGTTGCTTACCTGTAACAGTGTTTCTTCGAGTGGTCATCTGCGAATTCACACAAATCCCGCCCGTCCTCCCCTCAAGTCGTGCCCTAGCTCTCCTTCAGTCCTGGGCTGCTGCTTTGGCGTCCATGGAACTGAGGGTTTAGGCAGGAAACCGGCCAATAAGGCAGTTGGAAAGTGGGTGGGGCTACCGCCAAAACGCTTCTAAAAGCTCTAAGAAGGTTCCGAAGTTTGCTGTGCAAGCGCAGAATAACCCATTTGTGTGAATTCGCAGATGACCACTCGAAGAAATACTGTTACAGGTAAGCAACCTGTCATTCTAGGTCCTGCAAAGTGACTCTATGGTCAATTTCTGGCAAAGTTTCACTAGAGGACTTAGAACATAGTAATCAAATCCGTGAATAACCAAATTTGCAAAAGTCAAAGCCGCAAATGTGAAAGACCCAACTGTATCTCCTTCACACATCAGAGTAAGATATACACTTTAGCTTTAGAGTTGTACTTATAAATTGTTATGCATACACTGGCACTGGGGGAGGTTATACATAAACTGGTCAACGGATAATCATCATTTATAAGCAATTTGTATAGGGATGCAATAGTTTGAAAGAAACTACTACTAGTTCCAATACAAATTTCTGAATCTGGGGGAAGGAAGCAACACAAATATGACTCAAGTGTTCTCCCATCTCCTCAGTTTATCAGCCTAAGCATGCAATGTTCTACAAAGCAGAGAGAACAGGATGTCACACTGAAATCATTGGACTCTTTCAGGGAGATCCCAGTGATTGGAAAGGGGGCTACAATCAGCTAGGTTTTGTTGTCTTTTATGGATTTCATTCATTCTCAAGTAATATTTCAAGTAACCAGGAAGGGATGGTGTAAGCTATTACAGCCAACAGGTTCAGAATGTATATAGGAAAATTAATAAACTTCACTGGGTGGCCCTTTCATTCCAGTATGTTTATTATTATTCATCAACTTTGAAAGACTGTTAGAAGGATTACAGAGATCACATGAAATGCTTTGGTCACCCAGAAAAAGAATTCTATAAACAGGTGATGGGGAGCCTTGGACCATCCAAATGTTTTTGCTTACAGCTCACACCAGCCCCACATGGCATGCCCAAACATAAGAGACAGCGGGAACTTTACTCCAAAATAATCTAGAGACAAAAGAGGGCAAGAGATCTGGATAAAATCTTGGAGGCACAGTCAACGGAGTGGCTGCCAACTGAGTGGGCCTCGGACTGGAGTGCCAAACCTAGAGGCTTTTTGTCGTCTGGTAAATCATCGAGGAGAGGGAGCATCCTTTCTATGATGTGTTGTTGGTATGCCCCCATGCACGCTGAGTAGTTGCCGACCTTTAAGTCCAAAATGGCAGAAGCATAAAATTTATTCGCCAGACCATCCACTTCTTGCTCTCTTTATCCACTGGGGTGGTTGACATCTTCAGGGTGGATTGGAGCTGAGCACCTTCAACAATTGCCAAATTTGGTCTCAGGTGCTTAAAGAGCCATGAGGAGGAAGAAGGGGCAATCCTGTAAAGGTTCTCAATTTTGCATGACATGGAAGCGATGGTGGCTGCCGTGCTCCAGGAACGCTTGGCTATCTTCTCAAGGGATGGAAGGGCTGGAGTTGAAACAGGAACAGGCCTCAAAGCTTGTTCATATAGGGTGGCTTTAGCCCATTCCTGTGGGATCACTGAATTGCAGAGGGCACAAATCTGGAAATTGTGACCCTTGCCCAAGCACAAGAGGCAGGAGGAATGACAGTCCAAGCTGGGCATATTTCCACCGTATTTCTCACACTGTTTAAAGGAGCACAAAGCCATCTCTTCAGCCAGCTTGATTTAAATGTAAGGCAAAATCGAGGTCAGGCAGTCCAAAATCAGTCAAGGGAAACAGTAGTCAAGTTCAAAATCCGAGTAGAATAGTCAAAGAACAATCCAGCTCAAAACCAACAGACTGAAGTTCCTTCCTAGCTGTCAATGCGGTGGACAAAAGGAACTGAGGAAAAAAGCAGGACGCTAGGGGCTTTATAAGGTTGGGTGGAGCTACTGCCAAAAAGTTGTAATTAAAGTTCTGCCTAGCGATTCCAGAAGTTTCTGAAGTTGCTGCGCATGTGCAGATATAACACATTTTTGTGATTCGCAGAGACCACAAAAAAGAAATATACATATAGATGCTATTATTATTAAATTTGACACATAATACTGTATCTAGAAACTGAGAGAAAGCAAGGTTCTTGATGTGTACTCACTGTGTTAGGGTAATGAAATTCAAATTTCACAAATGCATCCAAATCATTTGGTGCCACTCCTAGATAAAGAGAGCAATCTAATTGAACAAATATATGGTGTGACATCAAAGTACAAGTTTCTTCAAGGCAGCCTTGGCATTACAATAATACTGTGAAACCCCATGCACTGCTGCTATTTAAGTAAAAACACAAGCCTGCCAGTGATCTCATATAAAATTACAATTACAGGGCTATATTTAGTTATGTTCTTACTTGCATTCGAAATCACTTATACAATTATTTCAAAAATCCAAATACTGATTAGAGATCAAGCTTCTTCCCTTCTTAATGGTAAACTATTTCACACCTCAGTGCATTCACACATGGTGCAAGTTGAAGCTATGAGCCACATTTCTAGCAGAAGAGGTTCCAGAAATTCTGTAATTGATAACAATACAAAGACATTGCACTGCTTCATATCAGATTCCCTCTTGCAAAGTATTCTCAGGCTATAACAAATGGGGAAGTACCAATCCACACCACCTTCCATGCTGTGGCCTTTACAGACTGCCAGAAATAGTGCAGCTTGAGATCCCTTTAACTGCTCTGGCTCAGTGCTAAGGAATCATGGGAACAGTAGTTTATTGTGACACTAGAGCTCTCTGAGAGAGAAGGCTCAATGTCTCAGAAAAAACTCCACTTCCCATGATTCCCTAGCATTGAGCCAGTTAAAGTGGTCTCAAACTGCATTATTTCTGACAATCTGTAAAGGCCCTAAGTCTCTGGATTAAACTTCCAGGCAGAATGGTGAATCAGCCAAAATCACCCTCCATCCTCCTCCACTGATTCCTGTGATCAAAGAACTGCTCGTGTAAACTTGAGACTAACCCAGTATTTTCTGTGTTTAAATTTGGAATTCAGAAGTTCAGGGACCAGAAAGAACCAATGTTAGATAAACTTTCAAAGGCTTGGAAGGTGCTGTGTTACTGTTTACCCAAGCCATAGCCAAATCACCATAATGTTCCACAATCAGAAAAATTCTTAAGGAGACTGTTACCTGGTGGAGCGGGTAGGTTTATTCCTCTGACAATTATGAGATGCATTTCAGTGCTACTGAGCTCAGAAAATATCCTACAAAGTAAACATATCAAAGGATCACTCTATCTGATAGGCCACTACATTCCCATTACCCACTGTACAGAGGTAAGAATCACTGGGAGTAGAGAAAGAGTTCTCATGTTTGGTGGCAGCCACATAACTTCTTGTAATGTTTAGTTCTTCCCTAAAATAGTCACAGAAGTAGCTAGATTTCTGCTTGATTTTGGACATTTTTGCTAAAATGTTTGCAACATTTTAGATCATTTTATTTTCAAATCAAAAGAAATCCATGAACTTATCTATGTATGAGAACCAAAGAAGTACAGTTTTGCCATTGTTGCTTACATAATATCTTAAGACTGGCTTTCCATACCGTACAATTTTAAAGGTTCTCTCTTCGAAGTGATGGCTTGGGGGATCCAGACCCTGGCCCTGGGCAAGCTGTAAGATGTCCAAATCTCTTTTACAATTCTGAGCCAGCTTTTCAAATCTGAAATACAGTGCAATACGAACAGCAAAAATACATTGATATGTGCCTGGAATCAAAGAAAATTCTGGCAAATAAGTCCTGCCACACTGCTGAACTCCCAGATACTAGACTCTATTGAATTAAGTTAATGGCTGGGTTTCATTTGAGATAGTTATAGCTTCATGTCTGTGGTCAGTAGCAGAACCATGATTAAAAACTGACACTAGAGGTACTAGGCTGGTAGAATAACCATGAGGGGGTTAACTTCCATATATTGATGGATTCAGGAATCCTGGATCTAAGTTGAACCCTATACATCAGGGTAAAAATTAGGGTTCCATAAAAAGAACTGTCATTTCTGGAAGATAAAAATAATAGCAATTGTCTCCTGAAGCAAGGCACGCAGCCTTACTTTATTGAAAAATGACAGTATAATTTTGGAGGGGATGCAGCCTGCAGTAGGTCCCAGAATTGGCCCTTGGATCCATCCAAGTTACCTGCCTTGTATAAGACACTGTATACCAGTGAGTGAGCAATGGCAAACCTCCTCTGAACAAATCTTGCAAAAAAACCAACCAAAACCCATGGGGTACCGTAAGTTGGAAATGACTTCAAGGCACACAATAACAACAAATAGAAGGAAAAGCTGCCTTCTTGGCTCTTGAGCTGCTCAAGAGATGGTAGAGTACCTTCCTCTCATGACACAGATAGTTTTCTATAACATACTCTCCTTCCATCAGTGCAGCACCACAGCCATTTTACTTCTAGCACTTCCCTGATACTACTCACCCTGGCACAGCTATGTCGGCCAGGGGTTGTAGCCATAGTTTGCTATGAGGTGTACATAATCTAAAAAAACAAAAACAAAGGATGGTTTTTGCTTTGGAAATGTTGGTACCTGTGCAGATCCAATTAATTAACACATGTGTATGATTGAATAATTAATACTATACCAATATATTCATATTTATTAAAAATAGTCTTTTCCAAGTCTCTTCCCAAATGAAATTGTTTGGAGTTGCAGACACCTTAATGCCATTGACACAACAAGGTAACTTGAACTATAAACCTACCGGGTTGTTTCAGCTACATTTCCAAGATGCATGAACTGCTTGGAATATTGCACACATTTCTGTCAAGAGAGAAGAATAAGGCAAATGTCAGCCACTAACTATCTTTGCAAACTGATTTGACAGGGAGGCACTGTGTGTTACTGAAGCTCTTATACAGTATTTCCCAGGGCAACCACTGCAAATATTAAAAGAACATTTTGAAAATCATACACAGTCATTTTGAAACACAGTATTGTACACCTGACAGGTGACCTGAAGGCACATACACACACACTGTACTCATCCATACAGTTGAAGAGATTTACCTAACCCAAAATTTAAAACAGGATTACAAATCAAGAATTCAGAATTATCAAAAAAAGGTAGGAAAGGAGTAATTAACACTGTAACGTTAGTAGTGGAGCTGAACCTTTCACACTGTGCTCAGCTATTTTATTTTCTGTGCAGTTTCCCAGACATGGCTGGTAAGTGAAAACTCTTAATGCAGAGCTTGTCAAATTACACTCTTCCTGCGTTTTCTCTTCTGCTCTCTTGTGATCTCCCTTCTAAACTTACTTTGCCCTCGAAGTGTTCCTGACCCAGCACCAACCACTTAATTCTAGTTATTCTGCAGGCAAGCATGCAGATAAACATAGCACAACTTTTTCTGCTACAATAATCTTAACTTATTGAAAATGTTGGAGAACAGGCATGGGGAACTATAATAGGATTGGGGTTGGGCAAATTCCCCTACCCCAAGCCCTTCATGTGGTGTATGATGTCAGAGGACATGACCATGCCCCTGGTGTCCTTGGTTTCATGTGTATCACTTGAGATAAGCCACATTCAATAACCCCCCCACCCAAACTACCAGCTACAGAAGGCTCCTCCAACTAGTACCTGAGAAGGGGGCTTTGCTTCCTCTATGTCTCCCTCCACTGGTAAGGACCCAGGATGGGCAAAACCACCAAACTTTATGTTACACCTACAGGCCACTCCTAAGGCCATGATTTGGGTCTAGGTGGCAATTCACTTCTTCTCTCCATCCTTGCACCAACAGAGAGAGATGCACTGAGGAGTGCTAGCTTCAGAGGCAACAGATTTGCTCTTTCTCCTCCTTCAGGGAAAGGATCCACAGACTCCTTTCAAGTGGTGCTTTTAAGGAGCTGGCTGAGTGAGAGACAATGGCTGAGATCCTGCATCAAGCAGGCAGAGCATAACACTTTGCCCACCACTACCAACCCCATTTTTTTTTTACAGGATGCAAGGGACAACCGTCTAGCTCTTTGCACCCTGTCCAAAACCTTGTGTCCATAGCTGTCAAGTCCTAGGGAGAGGCACTGCTGCTGTTTATTGGTGGGGAGGAGAAGAACTAGATAGTCTCATCTCGGGGGAGGAGGAATGGGAGTGCACTCACAGATAGAATGCATCCTTCAAACTCTTCTCCCCTGAGAGCTACATCATCTAAATGGTCTCTCCTCTCTGTTCTCCCTACTGGTAAGCAACAGCAGCAGCAGCAGCAGCAGCTGCCCCTCCTGAGACTTGACTCTCTCTCTCTCTCTCTCTCTCTCTCTCTCTCTCTCTCTCTCTCTCTGTGTGTGTGTGTGTGTGTGTGTGTGTTAGGGCAGGAATTTTGGATGTTCCACAAATAGCACCTTGCACCGAAAAGCCACACACATTTGTAAGCCACACTGATTCTAGTCACTATCCCCACTGTCTCCAGACAGAGATTAGTTATATACTGAAGATAACTAATCCCAGCAGGGATTCTGTATGCAGGAAGTTTCATGATTCCTCCCTCTAGGAGGTGCTGGGGTTCTTTGGTGCCAGAAGCTCCCCTTCGTCTCAGCTATAGAAGCAGGAAGGTGTTCTCTTGATTTCTCACACAAGCATGCAAGCCTACCTCATGCTGGTCTCTCAGGAGTTTGATGAGCTGACTATAAACCTCTTCTGTTTTCTGAGAGAGTCTGACATCATCATGATGGATGAAGATAAAGTCACCCTCATCATCTGTGGGAGGTGAAGGCAGCTGTGTAAAGTGATACAGACAAAAAATCAGAAGCTAAGAATATAACATATTTAATTAAACAGAGTGATTTCTACAACTTCTCTGAACAAACTGGGGCATAATGTAAGGCAGTGGTTCTTAAATGGTGGGTAGGACCTGAGAGGGGGGTTGCTCAAGGGAGACCCTGATCCTCCTCCTCCTCCCCCCAAACATTTTTATATGTAAAATGTACACATGTGTTGAATTAAATACTTAATTTACTTAAGTAAAACTTTTTAATTTGAATGTTATTTCCTTGTAAAATGTTAAAATACATAAATATGTTAATGAATATACCTACACTAAATAACCAAAATATATTTATTAATATACTACATGGGGGGGGGGGGGGGACACACGCTTGATGTCTCCATGTAGATGTAAGGGGGGGAGGGGTCATAAGGGTAAAAAGTTTGAATACCATAGCTATAAGGAAAAAAATCCTTAAACTGAACCCACACTAGCACTATAGCTACATTTCTTTTAGTCTCAGGAGTCAGCCAGAGCAGTAAAAGTGGAATAGTGCACTTTACTGCACTACACTGTTATAGTGCTGCTATTCCACTTTTACTGCTCTGGCTGACTCCTGCTGCATTCTGTTGTTTGTAGTTCAGTGAGGCCTAAGAACTCTCTGCTTGAGAATTCTAAATGTCTTTCTCTAAAATGCAAATCACAGAATGCAACAGGAGTCAGGCAGGATAGTAAAAGTGGAATAGCAGCACTATAAGGGTGTAGTGCAGTAATCTAGCCAAACTGTCCCAGTGTTTTGAGTCAGTGCAATGAAATACTTAGAATGCTGGACATGGGAGCAAAGAGACCAGGTTCAAATATCCATTCAGTTTTCAAACTTACTGGCTTTACTCCTTCCCTCACCCTGAACTCCACAACACAATCTCACTCCAGCTGGCTGTAAGGCAAAAATGCTGGTCCCAGTTCAGTGCAGGGGAAACATAAAAGTGTTACCAGTGCAACATTTCATCCACACACCACCCACTCATATGTATGCTTCCTAACTGTACAATTGTGCAAGGTTTAAAATCTACCTGCCTAGTAGAAAAATTAAACTTGGGAAGCTGCACCTCGCAATCTTGGAGCAAGTGTGATGCAGAATGCCTATAAGCAAAAAAGGATAAGAAGTAACCATATTCTGGGATTTTAAAACAGTCGGGTTTGGGTAGTGTTTTTAAAAGAACTGAAGAAATTACAACTTAATATTAAATGAGAATAAGGGGGAGAAAGACTCCCGAAACTCAACCAGGGGAGGCATGATAATGACCATGGTCATCTCAAGCAGTTATGGAAATGACTTTCTCTAATCACATTAATGAAGTACACAATTGTTTTAAAAGTTAAAACCATAACATGTATGTAACAGCATCAAAGGCATCAAGTGATATAAACTGGCAAATTGGCACCCACTTCAAAATATGCTAATCTTGATACACTTCTCATCTCTCTGCTAACCTTGGAAATGTCGACCAACTTGCCATTTTTTGCCAGCTCAATCTCTAGGTCCAAGCTCTTGGCTGTTCTCAAATACATCTTGGCTTGTTCAAGATCATTTTGCTTCTTTGCTTGGATTGCAGCCTTTAGATACTGTTTCTTTCTACCTTCCAGAAATTCAAGATGCTCCCTAGCTGAAGAAAAATAAAAATCAACTTTAAAAATAGTTCTACTTATTGGACACAAGAAAGATCCTTCAGCATTTTCATACTTTTTACTTGGGCTGTATTTACACTGCAGAATTAATGCAGTTTGATACCACTTTAACTGCTCAATGCTATGGAATTCTGAGATTTTTAGTTTTGTGAAATATTTAGCCTTCTTAGGGAGCACTGGTGTCACAACAAACTACAAATTCCAAAATTCCATTCCAGGTATGGAAGCCCACTAGTTCTCTAGCCATGCCCTGCAAGATGTGGGCTGGACATTGGAGAGGCATTGCACAATTTGCACAACTTGCACAATTTGTTTCTTAGGCATTATTCTGCTGATCTGGTAGAAAGGTCCTACCATTGGACAGGGGTTTCAACTAGATTTTGTCCTTTGCTCCCCAATTTCACTTTCTTCCTAAAGAAAGGGCACCAGTTTAGCTTGATGCTAAGCTATTCATAAAACTTAGCATCAAGCTAAACTGGTGAGATGGAAAAGACAATACAAGTTCAGTTGTCCTTATCAAAAATTCCGAAATTCAAAATATTGCAAAATCCAAAATTGTCCACATAGATGTCTGAGATAGTGACACCTGTGCTTTCTGTTGATTCAAACTGTTTTAAAAATATCATGTATAAAATTACTTTCAGCATTTGGGATTTTTATGTTCTGTTTAAATTATATTAATATATCTGTATGGAAATTTTAATGTTGCTCTGCAGAGGGGCAGGATAATAATAATAATAATAATAATAATAATAATAATAATAATAATAATATGAAACAGAAATGAATTTAATGTTTAGACTTGGGTCCCATCTCCAAGATCTCATTATGTATATGCAAATATTCCAAAACTCAAAAAGAAAATATCTGAAATCCAAAAAACTTCTGGTCCCAAGCATTTCAGATAAGGGAGACTCAATTTGCAGTTCATAGGTTAACCGCAGTAGAAAGAATGGGACACTGGATATTTAATGTCAAGGTCCATCTGGAATTGGTGGAGGAGGAATAATCCACATAGTTTGTGCTTTCCTCTTTGCAAGAAATCAGAGAATGTGCTTATACTGTCCATTTACTTCTATTCCCACTCTGCATGCAACTCCTGTACAGTCTGCATATATCACTGTAGTGATGGTATGTAAATACGGAAATAAAAATACTTTTTCTCACCACAGAGATGTACAGACTAGTCAGTTAACAGCACAGAAAGAAATGCACAACAATGGCTCCTACATTTCCTTTTCTCACAGTACAGATTCTAATATCTCCAACTCTGTGCAATCTACTACTCAGTATCTCCTATTCTGTACAATCCAGTCATGCAGAACAAATCACTTAGATAAGCTTGCTTGCCAGGCCTTGACTCAGCCAAATAGTTGAACTGTCTATGGAAGCTAGACATTTAGAAGGGGGCAGGGAGGACCTGAAAAAAGGAAAAACGATACTATCTTTAGAAAGATAACATCTTGCTCTTCTTTATAATCATCTATTTAAAATGCCACTTATAATTCTACAGGTCTTTTTAAGGTAATGAGAGAACCACAACGATATAGTGGTTTGAATGTTTGACTATGACCCTGAAGACAAGGGTTTAAACTCCCACTTGGCCATGGAAACCCACTGGGTGACCTTGGGGAAGTCACACTCTCTCAGCTTCAGAGGAGGGCAAAGACAAACCATCTCTGAACAAATCATGGCAAGAAAACTCTGTGATGGGTTCACCATGTATTAGAAACTACTTGAAAGCACACAACAATATCCAGAGAACACAGACTGTTCTTTTGAGCCTGAAAAATGAAAAAGGACAGATGCAGCCTAGGGGTGGTCAATTTCCTGTGTTCAAACAATTAAGACAGTGCAAATGTATAACATATATCTGTGAAATGTTTTCAGTGTGTGTCAAATAACTGCTGATGAAAAGACAAAATGCTGACTGTTGTTGTTAACTGCCCTCAAGTCTACCTCTCTGGACTAAATAGTAGTGTCCTACTTAGAGGTCAAGTTCCCAAAGTTCCATATATTAAGCACACATTTAAATGCTTGCTTCAATGTATTCATCATGTGCCTACTACTTTTTGTTCTATTGTTAGATGAGCAGATACTTACTTATTTTATTTAAATTATGTTCCCCATTTGTCCCCCACAAATAAGATTCAAAGCAAGCTTATAACAAAACGGTACAAATTCATATAACTAATATAAACACAAACATTTGAAAATACATATTCAGTTATTTGTAACAAATGACAACTGCTTTTTTCTGCCATTCTTCAAATTTCTGAAAAAATGCCAGCACACAAAATGTCAGCCAGAGGAACACAATTCCTTTCAAACTTTCCATGTCAGATGCCTTGTATAAAAGTAAAAACCAACAACAATTGACTAGCAGTTAAACAGCCCTTACCAACTGGACAGAGGGGCTCAATGGATGCCGATTTCTCTGGTGCTGTTTCAGGGGAGGGTAGAGAATGATCCTTCTCTGGAAAGGTTTCTTCTTGGTTGACAGCAGATGGCACCATTAGCGGCTGAACAACTTGCACTGGTTTTTTAGGCAGCTGGGTGGTTTTCTTGGCAGCCGGAGTGTGCATGGAAGCCTCATTCTAAGAGGACCAAAAAGGAATTGACCACAGCGTTAATGAAATGCAGATACAAGGTTCAGAACAGGGACAATGAACAAATGGATCCCTTTACAGCAGTCAGCTATCTGCTTTGATAGAAAGTAACACTGGGCTCACTGAGATTAGCTTTATTAACTAAATTTCAGGGGATCCAGAGAGGGCACCCACAAATTATATTCAATGAGGAAATTGATTCAGTTCAATGAGAAGCAGTGAGAAGGCTTTGGTTAACAAAGCCAGAATCTTAAGCCTTTGTATATTGGTTCCAAACCCAAAGAACTCCAGAAGCAGGTTCCAAATCAGTTTTAGTTTAATTAACTAAAGGAGGAATCAGCACATATGCTAAGCACGCATGCACACGCACATATACACACAGACTAAGGTATATAAAAAAGTGAACAGAAAATTAAAGGATTGCAATGGGCAATGGTCAGCAGTTCGAGAAGCCTTGCTCCAATCTGGGTGAAAGCTAGGAGTTAAATGTGACCCGGTATGCTCACAGCAATATTGAGGGGTCTTGAATCTGACAGTTTCTGCCTGATTGCAACTGGACCAAAATAGGGGTATTTACGGGCCAAACCTGACCTGAGGCAGTTTGAGTTGATTTCCCAGGAATCCCAGAAACAATGGGATTGCCACCTTGTTGACAGTTTTTACCTTAGAGTTACAAATGCAGTATTTTTAGTTGAGGGCAGTGACATTGATTTAATGAAGCAGGAATAAGATCAGGACAACCCCAGGGAGTTTGGGATAGGTGAGGTCTGGGAAAATACCATGGGGGCTAGTAGATTGGCTTAGGGAGCTGGGTATGTTTAGCCAGGTGAAGAGAAGGTTAAGAGGTGATATGATAGTCCTATTTAAATATTTGAAGAGATATAATATGGAGGATGAAGCAAGCTTGTTTTCTGCTGCTCCAGAGAATAGGATCTGGAACAATGGATGCAAGCTACAGGAAAAGAGATTCCACCTGAACATTAGGAGGAATGTCCTGACTGTAAGAGCTGTTTGACACCCTCAGGGAGTGGTGGAGTCTCCTTCTTTGGAGGTCTTTAAAGAGAGGCTGGATGGCCATATGTTGGGAGTACTTTGGTTGTGAATTCCTTCATGGCAGGGGGTTGGACTGGACGGCCCTTGTGGTCTCTTCCAACTCTATGATTCTATGAACCACAAAAATAAGTGCACATGTGAATCTGAAATTCAAAATGTACTGGAAAAGAAGAAAATATCACATTTCACTGAGGAGCAAAAGCTTCAGGAAAATACCAGGGAATACACCAAGACTAGATAAACGTTTGGATCTCAGAAATAAAAACAGTAATAAAAACTACCACAGCCAAACAAACAGCTATTCTGGTTGAGCCCATCAGGGTGCAGAAAAGTATCTTCATGTCAGCATTAAAATCAACACCACCAGGTGTCCTAATGAAGTGCACCAAGGAATTCCAAAAGAAAATCAGCATGTGCTTTATAGACTATAGTAAAGCCTTTGACTGCCCTTAAAGACATGGGAGTGCCAACATATCTGATAGTCCTGATGAGGAATCTGTACTCAGGACAAGAGACTACTGTCAGAACAGAACATAAAGAAACAGAATGGTTCCTAATTGGCAAAGGAGTCAGACAACACTGCATCCTGTCTCCCTACCTATTTAACTTGTATGCAGAACATATTATAAGAAAAACAGGCTTGGACACAGAAGGAGGACTCAACATAGGAGGAAAGAATATCAACAATCTAAGATATGCAGATGACACCATAATACTAGCAGACCTGGAACAGCTACTAAGGAAGATCAAGGAAGAAAGTGCAAAGGCAAGCTTAATGTTGAACATAATGAAAACAAAAATAATGATCACAGAGAACTTACACACATTCAAACTAGACAATGAGGAAATAGAAATAGTAAAAGAGTTCTTATACCTGGGATCAAACATTGATAGAAATGGGGACTGCAGTCAGGAAATCAGAAGAAGATTAAGAATGGGGAAGGTAGTTATGAAAGAACTAGAAACGATTCTAAAATGCAAATATATACAACTCAGCACAAAAGTTAGAATCATACAAGCCCTTGTATTCCCTATTACCATGTATGGAAATGAGAGTTGGACAGTTAAGAAAGATGAAAGGAAGAAAATCAACTCCTTTGAGATGTGGTGCTGGAGAAGAGTGTTGAGGATCCTGTGGACAGTCAAAAAGACAAACAAACGGGTCCTAGAGCAGATCAAGCTGGACCTCCCTGGAAGCTAAGATGACCAAACTGAGGCTGTTGTACTTCGGACATATCATGAGAAGACTCATTAGAAAAGACAAGGATGCTTGGAAAGGTGGAGGGAAGTAGAAAGAGAGGACGGCCACATGCCAGATGGATGGACTCTTATTAAGGAGATCATGGGTATGGGTTTGCAGGATTTAAGCAGAACAGTGGAGGACACTGCTCTGCTTAAATCTTGGAGATCTCTCATCCATAGGGTCACCATGGGTCGAGAGCAACTTGAGGGCAGTTAACAACAAAGTTGTCCTTTAACAAAATGGGTTATTAGAGCATTCCACCATCTGAAAACTATCTACAGTGTATGGAGCTTGGTAAGGCACAAGCTAGTATTAGGGAGCCCAACAAAAAACATGCTTTAGCTGGCATTGGCAAATCAAAGTGGAGAATCTGCTTTAAACTGCTCAAGAGCTTCAGGCTGGAATTTATTAGTGCCATGCATGTACATAAGTGACAGATTGGACTTACCGTGAAGATTCATTCAGAGATGGCTGGAGGCCCAATCCACTATTACTGAGTTTTCCTCGTGCCAACCAGATCTGCAGGAGTTCTACATTCTTTTTCAGTTACCTTCCGTTGAACTCCTGCCCTAGGCAGTTTGTTTATAAAGCAATACTGATATTGTAACACTAACTAATGTTCTTCTTCTTCTTCTATTATTATTATTATTATTATTATTATTATTGGCAGGTGTGGATTGGGGAGAGGTGTGACTGTTGCTGAGCTGGTGGGGCTTTGGTGAGTCACATATCTTTATTAATGACTTGGATGACGGTATTGGGGGCATAGTTATCAAATTTGCAGACGACACCAAATTAGGAGGAGTACCCCAGAGGACAGGATCAAAATTCAAAATGACTTGAACAGACTAGAAAGCTGGGCCAAAGCTAACAAAATGAAATTCAACACGGAGAAATGTAAGGTACTGCACTTAGGGCGGAAAAACGAAAAGCACAGATATACGATGGGGGACACCTGGCTGAATGAGACTACGTGTGAAAAGGATCTAGGAATCCAGGCGGACCACAAATTGAACATAAGTCAACAGTGCGATGCAGCAGCTAAAAAGGCCAATGCAATTTTAGGCTGCATCAGTAGAAGTATAGTGTCTAGATCAAGAGAAGTAATAGTGCCACTCTATTCTGCTTTGGTCAGGCCTCACCTGGAATACTGTGTCCAGTTCTGGGCACCACAATTCAAAAAGGATGTGGAGAAACTGGAGTGTGTCCAAAGGAGGGCAACTAAAATGGTGAAGAGTCTGGAAACGAAGCCCTATGAGGAACAACTTAGGGAGCTGGGGATGGGAGCCTAGAGAAGAGAAGGTTGAGAGGTGATATGATAGCCATTTGAAGGGATGTCATATTGAGGAGGGAACAAGCTTGTTTTCTGCTGCTCCAGAGACTAGGACCCGAAACAATGGATGTAAGCTCCAGGAAAAGAGATTCCACCTCAACATTAGGAGGAACTTCCTGACAGTAAGGGCTGTTCAACAGTGGAACACACTCCCTCAGAGAGTAGTGGAGTCTCCTTCCTTGGAGATCTTTAAGCAGAGGCTGGATGGCCATCTGTCGGGGATGCTTTGATTGGGAGTTCCTGCATGGCAGGGGGGTTGGACTGGATGGTCCTTGTGGTCTCTTCCAACTCTATGATTCTATTTGTGAGTCAATAGGGAGTGGAGTTAGCCAGTTAGCTCTATACAACTCCTCCCAGATGCTTTCCAGGTCAGTTTCTGCCAGGCAGGAGAAGGAAAGCAGTTTCTGAGCAGCCAAATTGAGTGGGTGAGTGTTTAAATTCTTTTTAAAAAAAACACTTAGGGAGAGTGTGACTGTTGCTGGGCAGGTGGGGCTTTGGTGAGTCACATTTGTGAGTCAATAGGGGGTAGAGCTAGCCAGTTATCTCTATACAACTTCTCCCAGAGTAGCGTACCTAGCGGCACACTAATTTTTCATAAAACAAGGGAAAGCACAGTACAGATAGAAGGGGGGCTTTGACCTTTCTTTTTAGAGGTTCTAATAATAATAATAATAATAATAATAATAATAATAATAATAATAACAACAACAACAACAATAATGGGCTTTGAAGTTGTGTTTTTTGCTCAGCGGAAGAGAGACAGAGGCTTGCCTCCAGAATAAGGTAAAATCCAGGAGCTCTCTGTAAGTTAGAAACCCAGTTGATTGAGCTCGCTGACAAAGCATGGTGAAAAGACCAAGAGAACAGGGGCCCTTTATGTGGGTCTCTACCAGAGGACAGTTTGAGGGAGAAGTCCACAGTCCTGTTTCAGTGCTTGCTTAAGATTCTCAACAGGGACACTGAAGGAGTTGCTGCAGTCACCTGCAACATTTGTGGGATGTTTGTCTTCTTGCCAAGAGATGTGAGGAACTTCACCTACACCAAGTGCAAGTTCGTAGCCTTCCTGGAAGAGAAAGTCAAGCAGCTGAAGGCCTGGGTAGCTACACTTCAGCATATTAGGGAGCAAGAGGTTTTCCTGGACAGAGCAGAATGGTCTTGGACGGGGACCACACAGTGGAAGTTGTTGAGGAGGAGGTCATTTCATACACACAGGAGGTGGACACCTGGAAGAACATCACACAAAGAAGTAGGGAAACCAGGGATTGTTCTAGGAGCTTGCAGCTACAGAATTGATTTGAAGCTCTCTCCCTTATCAAGGATGAAGAGGAAGAGCAGCAGGGACAGTCCTAGGGAACAGTGCAGGGGACCCGAAGAGTACCACCACGGAACATCCACAGATGAGTCTCAGAGGAGGCGTGTGGTGGTGGTTGGGGACTCCTTGTTGAGGGGTACAGAAGCAGTGGTTTGTGGGCTTGACAAGATGTCCCGGGAGGTGCGTTGTCTCCCTGGGGCAAAAATCCGTGATGTGACAGCGAGGCTGACAAGACTTGTCAAGCCTACTGATCTTTATCCCTTCCTCTTTGTCCATGTGGGAACCAATGATACCGCAAGGCACAGTCTTCAAAATATCAGAAAGGATTATAAGGCTTTGTGTAGGAAGTTGAAAGAGCTGGACGCACAAGTTGTTATCTCATCTCTTCTCCCAGTTGAAGGGCATGGTCCAGGAAGGGAGAGGGAGATAGCAGACGTGAATAACTGGCTCCGTAGATGGTGCTGCCAAGAACGATTTGGATACTTAGATCACAGGCTGCGGTTCCATGAGGGTGGACTTCTAGCAAGAGATGGGATGTTTTTATGTTGCTTGTCCGCAGCTGCTCTCTGGCGAGCTAGTGGAACTATGTCCTCAGATTCACTTTCACTAGTCATTACAAAAATTATCTTTAAATGTCAGACTTTAGTTCCTCAGAGGCTCACTGAGTGGCAGCCATCTGGGAAAGTTTCAGTCCCTCAGAGGCTCACTGAGTGGCAGCCATTTGGGAAAGTTTTAGTTCTTCAGAGGCTTGCTGAGTGGTGGCTATCTGTGAAAGCTTTAGGTCCTCAGAGGCTCGCTGTGTGGCGGCCATCTGGGAAAGTTTCTTAGTGGCTCCTTGCTCCTTTTCACCTTTGCTTGTTAAACCATTGTTCTTGTTTCTAACTTCTCTCTTTCCTTCCTTCATCATCTCTATTTTCATCCATTGCCTCTGGTTTCCCTGTCTATCTAATTTTAAAGGCATTTTGCTGAGGAGGCAAAAATGTGACCAATCAGTATGTAGAATTAATAAAACTGGTGAGGAGAACAGGGGTTCAACGGAAGGTAACTGAAAAAGAATGTAGAACTCCTGCAGACATGGTTGGCATGAGGAAAACCCAGCAGTAGTGGATTGCTCCTCCAGCCATCTCGTGAATGAGGCTTATGCACTTTTTAGACAGACAAAGGGCTATTCCGTAGAGCAGGGGTAGGCAACCTTTCCCCTTTAAGGGCCGAGGGACTTCAGCTCCCAGAATCCCAGGAGCTATTGGCCAACATGGGACTATTGGCCAACATGGTTGAAGCTTCTGGGAGCTGAAGTCCCTCAGCCCTTAAAGGGGAAAGGCTGCCTACCCCTGCTGTAGCCCTTTGCACAACTTCTAAACTCCACCTGTCCTCTACAGCTGTCAAGCCTAAAGAAATGCTGCTGTTGTTTACTGATGTCACTTTATGGGGAAGGGATATGAAGGTGCACTCTATTAGTGTGCATACAGGCATTTCCTTCTCTCAGTGGACTGAGATAGACTGGTTCACCAGTACCGTAACTGCTACTGCATCCTCCCTACTCCCCACTAGTAAGCGGCAGAAGCAGCGGCCCTTCCCAGGGATTGTCTGCTAGAGGGTGGGGAGGTTTTAGACAGGACACAAAGAGCTAGAACAATAATTCTCAAACTCTTCTCCTCCAGATATCTGGGACTTCAGTTGATGTAATCCCACAGGACTGGCCATACTGGCTAGGAACTCTGGGAATTAAAATCCAAAAAATATGGTGGACTAGAGTTTGAGGACCACTGAGCTAGAAGACAGTCCCTTGCACTCCGTTAAAAAAGGCATAAGCATGGAGAGGACATGTAGGAAGAGCATTACATCCCATCTGCTTGATGTAGAATCTTGGCCTCTGTGTCCAAGAGCCAAGTTCAAAGATAAACCAATGGGTCTCCTGCAAAAAGGCCTGAGGAAAAGCTGGATAAAGACATTTATTTTGACAACACACCTCATTATCATCCTCATCTTTGTCTTGTTCCTCTTCCTCCAATTTAACCAACCTGCTTGCATTTTCCAGGACAGCAGCAAATGTACTGCCATCCTCTGTGGGAACCATTCCAGGAATTGGAGGGAAACCTGAAAAGAAAATGTATACTTTGAAATAGGTGAAGAGAAAGTACATATTTTTGAGGATTCCAAATATTTTTAAAAAGATAGAAATGATTATACTCAAAAGTTCCAAGATGTGAGCACCCTGGCCACAAACTGCAATTGTCAGGTCCAATGGCAGCTTTTATAACTAGGAAAATGCACTGTCCTTTTGATCAGAACTCACAATGGGACCTGCAATTATTTGTTCTCCCTTAGCTGAATAAGCTGAAGTTTAGAATAAACTAAACAGGAAAATAACAGCAGTAAAAATCTAGATTTATATACAAATGTTGCCAGCACTCTTCAAACTTAGCAATATTAATAAAATAAAATGTTTATTTTATTCATATCTTGCTTTTCTCCCAGTATGGGAGCAAAGCAGTAAGAATATTTTGTACAAGCAAACGCATTCATTTCAAAATCTAGTAACATCAAGAGTTTGGGCTGCATTTATACAAACGTAAGCACAATTTCCAGCATGCCTTGCTGTCCAATATAAAAAGATGGACACACACAGAGCCAATGGGGGCAGGACAAAAGCGTGTGGACTTCTACCCAGCTCTGGCCCTCACATGTGTGTGACAAGCATTTTTCCAAAGGTTATTCCAAAAGAGTTGGGTTTTGTTTTTTTACTCTTAAGGTCAGAGAACTTAAAGGATTTTGCTACTTCTGATCTCCTTTTAAAAAGTCTAATTAATGAAAAGGCAAAGAAGGAAGTGATAGCTAGGAGATTTTCTCAAATTTCAAACTCCTGTCAACAAATTAAGGACAGTAGTTTCCAAGAAACCAAGAATTTCAAACGTTTGCTTTTTGTTAGGTCACTTCACTTTAATCTGCCAGTCCAGATGCACTGCTTGTCTGAAAGAAAGAGCAACAGCCATTATTACAAAAGCTAAAGATAGCCAAATGCTATATAGCCATGGCTATAAGAAAAATCCAAAATCAGTATCGCATAATACATTTATTAGTCTAAGCAAAAGGCCATAAAAATGTGTGTAAGCTTTTAAGATCTTCACATCTCCTCATCAGGTAAGCCATTACAAATTCAGAAGCAGCCATCATGCAATTTCATGAACAGTGACCAATAACAATAGGCAGTTTTACAGCACATTTTGTAGTGTTGCCAATTCAGCCTTCTGACAGAAAGGAGTAGGAGGAACTCTGTTGAAGCATTCCTGGCAAGTGTACTAAGAAAACTGCTTATGCGAGGATATCTCATGTATCAACATGCAGCCCCAACAGTCAAAACACTTACCAGGGGGAACTGGTAATTCAGCAAAATTCACTTTCTTTCCTGCTTTATGGGCTCTTATGGCATCCTGATATTGCTGTAATAAGAGATTTAGGTCAGAAGAGGACCTTTCTGCTCAGACTGGGAAATGGGGAGAGGCAAGGAACCCATCACTCTTTTGTTCCCAAAGTTCACAAACCTTCCTGAAATCACATTTGTGTTCCAAACAGCACATATCATTTTATGACTTCCCAAGCACAACATTTTGTAGCCAGGAAAATGCAAAGCTTCTATCACATTGATCATCCATTATCACTGAGCTTGTTTTGGGAAAGAACAGCCTACATATTATATATAAATTTAATTGCACAATTATTAACAGTAGGTTGCATTCAGATTTTGTCAGACTTCAAGGAAGCAAATCCACTAAAATTTGTAATATTTAACATAAGTCATGGTGGATGTAATTCCTACTGGTTCCAATGGTCCTCTCTATGTGTGTGAGAAAGTCATTAATCAGAGTACAGCCCTGTAAAGGTATACTGAGAAGTAAATCCCAACAAGTTAAATGGGGCTTACTCCCAGAGGATGCAAGTACAAGTTCTCCAGCTTCAGTGTGTGAATACTTTCATACCTACAAGATCTTGGGTATGTATTATAGAAATCCACACACACCATCTCTTATTTGGTGATTTTTACAAGAACTAGTTCTCCCACCACTGTTCTCACATATCCTGAAAGCCTCCAAAGATACAATATTAGAAAAGGAATGGGCAATTTCTGGAGATGGAGGGGAGCACTACTCTCCTGAATCCACTTGGAGTCCCTATCCTACCTGTGCCATTAATCGATCTGTTACTGTATTCTGCTGCCAAGAAAAAAAAAACGCTTTCATTTAAAACAAGACACACAACAAGAAATGTGCTTGTGTGAGACTTCCAAAGGTAGTAAAAAAGGGATGGGAGGGGGGAACAAGGGGCATGTTGCCTATGCCTGCATCAGGGGCTCATACCAAAAGGACTATACTCAACCATTCGAAATTCAGCTTTCTTTCCTTTACTAACCTTTGCTATCCTCTCATGCATCCTGCTTTTCCGACTGTCTCCATTTGCTCTGGCTTGAGCTGCTGCTGCTTTGTATTTTTCCAGCCTCTGCTGTAAAGCTTCTAGCACTGTGTTTGGCTGCTGTAGGGAACCTTTGGAAACAAAGATTCAAAGAATGTACTATATGAGCTCAACCATATGAGCTACATAAATAAATGAACCCAAAATAACCCACAGAATATGTTTTCTATTAGTTTCACTTCAACCCATTCTTCTCCCCCAATATAAAAAGCTGTGAGAGCAATATAGCAGCTCTGTGTTTCTAATTTAAATAATACAACTCACAATAGAGAGATCTAGCTCTGAAAACATCTCACCTGAAGTATCATTACTTGGAGTATCTGATGAAATCACAAGTTGTGAAGTTTCCACAGGTACGGATGGAGTTTGCATTGAGGGAGGCTGCATATTTTCCAGACTTTCAGGTTCTGAAAAAGCAGATGAAAGGGAAAATTTCAGACTGTGTTTCACAAAAAGCAGGAAATTGCCAAAAGTATAAATCCTTCAAGAACTTTTTGAAGATAATTCAGAAAAATCCAAGAAAAGTTCTTCATTCTAAAGAGAGACTGTGGTTTTAGGAATACCACAGATAAAATTCCATGATACCACTGTCAGAGTAGGGCATGAAGAACTACCTGAACACTTCAATATGCCCTCTCCCTCCTTCAGCAATTGGTTGGTTGCCCAAGTAGGTCTGATGTGTTAAGAATAACAACTCTAATTTAATGTAATAATTTCAAAGAAATGTAAGGATTTCCAACCAAAATCAATTCATACCATGGATGTGAAATACAGGTAGTGGTTTTCATCCAATTATTTACAAGGAAAAACCAAACAGCTTCACACTTCTCGTGTATTTATTTATTCATTCTCCCACACATCAGAAAATGTCAAATGTATATATAATCAATAAAAAACTTTAAAATAATCTGAAGACAACTTTAACCATTTAAAGCAGTTTAACATAATAATAATAAAGCCCACAATCAAAGAGACCAAGACCAAGCTATTATCAGCAAACCCAAAAAGTCAGGTCGAACACTGAAGTTTTGACTTGGCGCTATAATTAGGCTAAAATTGGTTTCAAAGGGGACTCCAATAGGAAGGCATTCTACAATTGGGGCCCCACAGACAAAAAGGCCATCCTTCAGCAAAAAATCCCCAACAGGAACAAAATACAACATAACTTAATCGCAGAATCCAAAACATGCAGAACAGGAAACATACTTTTATCCACATTCAAAAAACAAGCTAACAACTGTAAATCTATCCATGACACACTCCTCTGTATATATCCAATCTCTCTTTTTAAATTATCTGAAAACCAGTGTTGTAAAAAAGGTAAAGGTATTCCTCGTTGACACGGTTGTCGTGTCTGACCATAAGAGGCAGAGCTCATCTCTGTTACTAAGCCAAAGAGTCAGTTTGTCAGAGACTACTCTGTAATCATGTGGCCAGCATAACTTACCGTATTTTTCGGCATATAAGACGCATTTTTTCTTCCCCAAAACGAGGGTGGGGAAGTTGCTGCGCCTAATGAAGCGAATATACAAGCTGAGGGCAAACTGCCGAGGCCTAGGCTAAAAGTAGGCCTCATTTCAACCTCAGCCTTGGTGCTCCAGTGGGCTCCTCCCATCCCAGGAAGAGCCCATTGGAGCAGCCAGGACGGGGGTGGAAAGAGTGCTCTTTTCCTGGCTAGTTGAATGTGCTCCTCCTCTTTCCACCCCCATCCTGGGTGCTTCAATGGACTCTTCCTGGGGTCAGAGGACATCCTCCCATCCCAGGAAGAGTCCATTGGAGCACCCAGGACGGGGGTGGAAAGAGTCCCCCCCTTGAAGAAATCTTCCAGGAAAACCCTCATGGTAGGATTCAAATGATCCAGAAATTACTCCAAGGCACTGGATTAGTACCCTGGCCAAGTTACACTGTCTCAGCCTCAGAGAGTGGAAATGGCAAACTCCCTCCTCTGAAGAAATCTGCCAGGAAAACCCTCATGGTAGGATCAAAATGAGCCAGAAATTACTCCAAGGCACTGGATTAGTACCCTGGCCAAGTTACACTGTCTCAGCCTCAGA
Organism: Phrynosoma blainvillii; assembly: GCA_026167975.1. Classification (NCBI taxonomy): domain Eukaryota; kingdom Metazoa; phylum Chordata; class Lepidosauria; order Squamata; family Phrynosomatidae; genus Phrynosoma; species Phrynosoma blainvillii. The sequence goes on along the minus strand of JANUYF010000004.1, from coordinate 225,676,899 downwards.
GGGTGGAAATGGCAAACTCCCTCCTCTGAAGAAATCTGCCAGGAAAACGCTCATGGTAGGATCAAAATGAGCCAGAAATTACTCCAAGGCACTGGATTAGTACCCTGGCCAAGTTACACTGTCTCAGCCTCAGAGGGTGGAAATGGCAAACTCCCTCCTCTGAAGAAATCTGCCAGGAAAACGCTCATAGTAGGATCAAAATGAGCCAGAAATTACTCCAAGGCACTGGATTAGTACCCTGGCCAAGTTACACTGTCTCAGCCTCAGAGGGTGGAAATGGCAAACTCCCTCCTCTGAAGAAATCTGCCAGGAAAACCTTCATGGTAGGATCAAAATGAGCCAGAAATTACTCCAAGGCACTGGATTAGTACCCTGGCCAAGTTACACTGTCTCAGCCTCAGAGGGTGGAAATGGCAAACTCCCTCCTCTGAAGAAATCTGCCAGGAAAACCCTCATGGTAGGATCAAAATGAGCCAGAAATTACTCCAAGGCACTGGATTAGTACCCTGGCCAAGTTACACTATCTCAGCCTCAGAGAGTGGAAATGGCAAACTCTCTCCTCTGAAGAAATCTGCCAGGAAAACGCTCATGGTAGGATCCAAATGATCCAGAAATTACTCCAAGGCACTGGATTAGTACCCTGGCCAAGTTACACTGTCTCAGCCTCAGAGGGTGGAAATGGCAAACTCCCTCCTCTGAAGAAATCTGCCAGGAAAACCCTCATGGTAGGATCAAAACGAGCCAGAAATTACTCCAAGGCACTGGATTAGTACCCTGGCCAAGTTACACTGTCTCAGCCTCAGAGGGTGGAAATGGCAAACTCCCTCCTCTGAAGAAATCTGCCAGGAAAACCCTCATGGTAGGATCAAAATGAGCCAGAAATTACTCCAAGGCACTGGATTAGTACCCTGGCCAAGTTACACTGTCTCAGCCTCAGAGGGTGGAAATGGCAAACTCCCTCCTCTGAAGAAATCTGCCAGGAAAACGCTCATGGTAGGATCAAAATGAGCCAGAAATTACTCCAAGGCACTGGATTAGTACCCTGGCCAAGTTACACTGTCTCAGCCTCAGAGGGTGGAAATGGCAAACTCCCTCCTCTGAAGAAATCTGCCAGGAAAACCCTCATGGTAGGATCAAAATGAGCCAGAAATTACTCCAAGGCACTGGATTAGTACCCTGGCCAAATTACACTGTCTCAGCCTCAGAGGGTGGAAATGGCAAACTCCCTCCTCTGAAGAAATCTGCCAGGAAAACCCTCATGGTAGGATCAAAATGAGCCAGAAATTACTCCAAGGCACTGGATTAGTACCCTGGCCAAGTTACACTGTCTCAGCCTCAGAGGGTGGAAATGGCAAACTCCCTCCTCTGAAGAAATCTGCCAGGAAAACCCTCATGGTAGGATCCAAATGAGCCAGAAATTACTCCAAGGCACTGGATTAGTACCCTGGCCAAGTTACACTGTCTCAGCCTCAGAGGGTGGAAATGGCAAACTCCCTCCTCTGAAGAAATCTGCCAGGAAAACCCTCATGGTAGGATCAAAATGAGCCAGAAATTACTCCAAGGCACTGGATTAGTACCCTGGCCAAGTTACACTGTCTCAGCCTCAGAGGGTGGAAATGGCAAACTCCCTCCTCTGAAGAAATCTGCCAGGAAAACCCTCATGGTAGGATCAAAATGAGCCAGAAATTACTCCAAGGCACTGGATTAGTACCCTGGCCAAGTTACACTGTCTCAGCCTCAGAGGGTGGAAATGGCAAACTCCCTCCTCTGAAGAAATCTGCCAGGAAAACCCTCATGGTAGGATCCAAATGAGCCAGAAATTACTCCAAGGCACTGGATTAGTACCCTGGCCAAGTTACACTGTCTCAGCCTCAGAGGGTGGAAATGGCAAACTCCCTCCTCTGAAGAAATCTGCCAGGAAAACCCTCATGGTAGGATCAAAATGAGCCAGAAATTACTCCAAGGCACTGGATTAGTACCCTGGCCAAATTACACTGTCTCAGCCTCAGAGGGTGGAAATGGCAAACTCCCTCCTCTGAAGAAATCTGCCAGGAAAACCCTCATGGTAGGATCAAAATGAGCCAGAAATTACTCCAAGGCACTGGATTAGTACCCTGGCCAAGTTACACTGTCTCAGCCTCAGAGGGTGGAAATGGCAAACTCCCTCCTCTGAAGAAATCTGCCAGGAAAACGCTCATGGTAGGATCCAAATGAGCCAGAAATTACTCCAAGGCACTGGATTACTCTGGCCAAATCACACTCTCTCAGTCTCAGAGGATGGAAATGGCAAAAAAAAAAAAAACCCTTGAAGAAATCTGCCAAGAAAACCCTCATGGTAGGGTCAAAATAAGCCATAAATTACTCCATAAGCCAATGGCCTAAAAACTCCAAAGGTACCAGTCCATCTGATCTTGGAAGCTAAACAGGGTCATCCCTGGATAGTCCTTGGATGAGAGACCGCCAAAGAATCCCAGGTGCTGCAGGCTGTATTTCAGAGGAAGGAACTGGCAAAACCACTTCTCGAGTCTTCCTTGCCTAAGAAATCCCTAAGAAATTCATGGAGTCACCATAAGGCGACAGGGGACTTGCAAGAAAGTTGGGCAGGGAATTTGTGCAATACCTGGCCCTGCTGCTGGCTTAAACTTACATTTACAACTTAACATTGTTCTTAAACTGCTGTTAACTTTATACAGTTGATATAAAATATTTTACTACAGTATTTGGTTAAGAATCTTTTTTTTTTCCTAGATTTTCCTCCTTTAAAATTGGGTGCGTCTTATATGCCGAAAAATACAGCACTATAAATATCCAACCATGGAAATCTTATGGTTTCATACCATTAGATATCCACTATGTGATTTTTTTATGACAATATATCTGAAGTGAATGAAATCTATCTTCATCTTTTACATGTTACTCAGCATTCCCTTGTTATAGAATAGGATGGAAATTTTTCTAAACTGCTCTTACCCTGCAGTGCTGGAGGCATATCCTTCAAGTCTACTGGTTGCCCACTGTCAAGTGCTTCCAAAACCATACTGAATTTCTAAAACAGAAAGACAAAGCAAGTACACAGTAATTAGTCAGAAGATGTTGAAATCTGTAGGTCCTTGATTTAAAGACAATTAACAAAGTGCTGCTTTCAAGATCAGAGGCTGGAAGCAATCCTGAAACCTACAGTAAAATGGGCATGGACAACTGTGGTTGTCTAGGAACCGATTTTCTGCTCCAGGACACTGCAAGGCCACAAGAAGTGCCAAAAAACAATCAAATAAGCAAGGGGGGAAAACTTGCAAGTGGCCAGAAATCCATTTCTGGTTTTGAAAATCTGCCATTAATCCAATCAAATGTACAATATTCAACATATCTCTTTGACCAGCAATATCCTTGTATTTGGCAATAATTACACATTATATCAAATATAGAATGAACTATATCAGATACAGATAGAAGCAGGCAGTGAGGCCCATGGATTACATGTAGCCACTAAAGCTGTGTTTGCAGCCTCCAGATTCCCTCATATCAACATCTGAGCCTCAGATTAGCCAACTGCCCCTCAGAAACTTCCAGCTGGCTATTTCAACACCCTACACCTGTTTTAGTCTTAGGTGGGCTTTTATTATTCACTGCCAAATTTAGACCAAAAACAAAATGGAGGCCTGGGAGGAAGGAGTGTGGCATGTGAAAATGGCTTGTTGGCCACTGAAAATCTTGGTGTGCACAGTGCATGGAGAATTGCACAAATTATCTAAATAAATCATTCTGATGGCACAATTTGGTCTACCTCATTATTAGGTGGCTAGAAATAAATCATATTGATACAATTAAGATGCCTTGCTCTAAAGAAAGAAGAGAGAACCAATCTATTCAAAACTTTCATCATGGTCACCATCACCATGAAGCAAAGCTTACTGTATGAGTCAGGATAATTATTCTAATTTTCACCATTCCTGACTCAGTTCAAAGCTCGTCAGTGCAAGGCTCTATCAAATGGGATAAATTCTATTGTAGCCCCACAGAAAATGTCCATGCTGAAGTGAGACTTGAACTCACAGAGAGAAGAATACCTATTTTAGCAAACCCAAGATATCTAACACAAATTCAAGCTTGCAAAAAATTCCCCTTTCTTGTGAAGAATGATGCCTCACCTTCCCAGTCCTCATATATTCTTTTGCCTTCTCAAGATCACCTCTCTGTTTAGCTTTCAGTGCTGCCAACTTATACTCCTTCTCTCGAGTCACAAGCAGTGCTCGTGTGCCAAGGTTTGGGGAATCTGAACAAGACAATAAAGCCAGCCAATAAAACATCCTCTATAGACATCATGAAGAACAATAGTTCCTTCCTTCTGAGTCTGGCCCACCTCCCTGGAAGAGACAAGCAGCAAAATGATTTAAATTTTTTGGCCATATGCTGAACGGGGATGCTGCATGGAAAAGGACCACCTCAAAAACACTTACTGTTTTCTGAAATGGTATCTATTCCCAGAACAGCCATATCGACATCCTGGCCTTGGAGACTAGGTGCGCTCTCAGAATTTTCCAGATTACTGGAGTCCTTTAATTCATGATCTGCTGCAGAGCCCTCCTTGTCCTCCTGTTCATATCCTGTAGTTTCATCTTCATTTCCAAAGCTTTTAGGCAAGTCATTATGATTAATAGTTTCTTGTGATGCCAATGAGCTCTTCCCAGATGCTACAGGTGGTGGCATTTCTTCTGTGTTCACTTTTTTACCTTTCTTTACTGCAGTTAGCATGGCGTGTAATGCCTAACAGGGAATGAATGACAAAGTCAACTGATTAATGGAACTCTCACCCCATATGACCAAACCTCTTCATTTACCTATTTACAATGGAAACACAGGTAACTCAGCTCCCAGTATAAGCAGAGAAACAACCAAATAGTACATTCTTACAGCAAAGACAAAAAACTATTACAATAGTATTTCCTATTCCTTTGCAAGTAGATGTTCCCTTGCAGATACCTCTACCATCCTAATCCAAGATCATCAGTGAACTCAAGTTGTGAGCCATTTCTAAAACTTGTTTGGATTTGAATTATTTGTTATGCCTTTCCAGATCCTACATTAACAGCACAATCTTATATTCACAAATTCCACTAAATTTAAAAGAACTTGCTCCTAGATCAATGTATACAGTATAGTAGCATGAATTCTTCATTTGACCAAAATAAAATCTAAATAATGTGAATTCCAAGGAGCAGATGGGATCAAAATTAGGCATAAACCCAGAGCAGACCACCATCAATTTTTATACAGCAACTGAACAACGCTTTTATCTGCCAATTGTCTAGCTGAAACTGCAACAAAAATTGCATGCAGACACATATAGGAGCCTTTTAACCAGCAGATTAGTAACATTTAATGCCTTGAATAATACTTGAACAGCAACTTGTAGAGCTATGCGAGATGCCTGAAAGCTCACACCTCGCCATCTTCTTGGGAACAGCAGAGCTTTCAGTGTTCTGAAATCAGTGAAAACACTTCAAAGACACACACAATTTCAGTTTCTGGATTTCAAAGGCACTTCACTGGACAGCCCTAAACTACAAGGAACCATGAACAAATTTCAGAATACCCAAGCATAAAGAGAGGATGGGAGAATGTAGTCACCCTGCACAACAGATTTGCTTAAATTTTATCTCCTAATTAATAAGTAGAGTTGTTCCTGCTCTTATCAAAAGCACAGCCACATTGCTTGAATACAACTCTGTCCACAAAATATGGGCCATTCAGCCAAGTAACTGGAAAATGTCAACTACAACGCAAAAAGTAATCATGTTCAATCCACAAATTAATTAGTGAAATCTAGCTGATATCATACATAGATCCTGTTGAATGGTCTCTCTTACAATTCATAGCTTTCTTAACCAATGTTTCCTTTTGGTCTATTGCATTTCTTAAATCCAGATTTCACATTTCCCAACCATATTCTCTAGCTTGTGTAGCAAATACGTCCCTCACTATATACAAATCAAAACTAATTTTAACTGAATATTCACTGTGTTATTTTTCACGCCCAGTGTCGTTGGACAAGTATGTTTTCATGAACTACTGCCTGAGAATAAGTGTTACAACACAGAAGTGTAATTGTTATACTACAGTGGTTCCCAACCTTTTATATGCCTCACAACCTTAGGAAATGTTTGATTAGTGTTCGCACCCCCTACAAAAGTAATATCCCATTTGAATGAAAAGGGATTTTGTAGCACCTTTGAGACTAACTGAAAGAAAGAAGGTAGTAGCATGAGCTTTCGAAGACTTGAGCCTAGAAAGTAGGCTCATTGTCTATGAAAGCTCATGCTACTACCTTCTTTCTTTCAGTTAGTCTTAAATGTGATACAAGATCCCTTTGCATACTAATTTTCCAAACTAACGCAGCTATGTCTTTGAATCCCATTTGAAGTAGTAGTCTAATATTTCTAATATCTGAACCATAAATGGAACTACATACAACACCACAGATGAACAAATTGAACTTTTTAAAAAGAGCTTTTAACTCAGTGCATAAAATGCAAATGTCAACTGAAAGCAAAGGGATCTTGTAGCACCTTTGAGACTAATGGAAACAAAGAAGTTAGTAGCATGAGTCATTAAGATTCCAATTTGTTCAGAAAAGAATGACTGATAACTCATCACCCAAGGACACCAGCCACTCTTTGCTACTCCTCCCCCTGAAATTACATGCAGGCACCCCAGGTTGAGAACCCCTGTTATACTAGATTTGGAAAAGTCTGGAAATAGTGAAATAATCTGAATAAAAGCTAACTGAAATGCAAACAAACAAACCAAAAACAAAACCACCCCCACTGGAGTTTCTAATTATATGATGAGAAATACTAATGGAGATGTTTTGTTTACTCCAAGTAATGCTTCTATATAAAAAGATATGACAGAATATGATTAGCAGTCAGCTGAACTATACAAATGAAAACGGGTGCCACTCCCTGCTCTTTTCCACACATTTATTGCAATGAATTGCTGGGAAACAAGCGCAGCTTGTTTTGAACAACTCTTCCACTGAAAGGATAGAGATCTGTGGGAAATGGATCCAACCTACCTTGAGGCCCCGCTCATACCGCCGCACTTTGGCACTCTCACCAGCTTCCTTCGCATTCAGTATTGCCACCTTATAGTTAGCTATCCTTTCTTCTATTGTTTGCTCCAGTTCACTGGAAATAGCAGGAGTCATCTCAAGGAAACATAAAAATAAAAGATAAAATAAGGGGGGAAATATGTTTTTGCTCTACGGAATTGCACTCCAAGAAGACATTCAAGTAGCAGCACAAAAACACTCTCTGTGGCAAACACAGATAGGACTCTAGACACAGTCAGTTAAACCATCACTCCTGAACAGGACAGCCCTTGTTCTTCTGCAAAAATTCCACAGGTCACCTCTAGGCTGTCTGCCAAAGAAGGAGTGGTGGAATACTTCAGGAGACATTAAGGCCACAGAGTAACATTTGGTCAGTGAAGATGAGAGAATACAGTGAGAAACTCTTAGTCATTTCAGGCAAAGACTGCCTGCATAGTTATGTTGGAGCATAAAAAAACTTTTCGCCCCCATTTATGAGTGTTCAAGTAGTTCCCTTCATCAAGGCTGCTTAAAAATTCTCTTTCCACTTGAAGATGGAAAAGACACAAGGCAAATGTTATATTCAAGCATATACGGAAAGGTGTTGGCATTTAACCATGAGCAAAACACTCTGTTAAGTAGCTGCCAATGTAAGTAAATAATAGCATCACTGCTCATCAATCTTGATCCTTTTAGCTAACAGAAACGATACAGAAAACTCAAAAAAATAAGCTCAGGTGGGGAAAAAATGACAACAAGCCCTAAATCAGAGTGGTTAACTTTCGGGGATGAGTAACACTGGTACCTCCTGAACCCATTACAGAGCTACACTGTTCTACTACAATTAGCCTTCAGTATCCGTGGGGGATCCAAACCAAAATCCTCAGATGTGCAAGTTCCGTTGTCCCCAATGGCAGCATGGGCGCATGGCCAAGTTGTCATTGAAGACAATGGGATTTCAATGGCAGCGTGTGCACATGGCCATGCTGCCATTAGAGTGGTGGTGTGTGAAGTCCCATTATTTATAATGGCAGTGTGGCCACGTGCACACACCACCACTGGGGACAACAGGAGCTGTCCCTAATGTTGCTGTGGCTACATGCACAAACTGCCATTGGGGACAATGCAGGCTTGCCGTCCATGGATACTCAAATCTTCAGATGACAAGTCCGTGGATACCGAGGGCTGACTGTACTGCTGAAAACATACTGCCCAGATTTCTAACACCGCCGTTGCAGATATCCAAGAGAGATATTTTCCTCCACTGTCTACATGCAGCAGTGATAGGCAACATGATGGTCTCCAGATGTTTTACACTACAACTCCTGTAAGCATTAATTGCCATGGCCAATGGTCAGGCATTCTTTTTGAGTTGTAGTCCTGTATATATGGAGGTCACCAGCTCTGTAGCTTGCTTGGCTATGTTCTCAAAATTAGCTCTGTCAGAAAATCCAGTTTATAGCTCAGTTAACTTTATAACATGAAAAAAGTTATACCAAACATTTCAGCAAAAATTTCTGGACATGTATTTCCCCCATCCCACTTTTGAAAATGTCAGTGACCTTTCTGGGAACCTCCAAACTTCGCTACAATAAAAACAAAACACAGCACCATGTGACATTCCCAGTAGAGAAGTCTTTTAAACAGAATCAAATGTAGGGTTAGGAAATCAAGTGCCCTCAACAGTCAAAAGACTCTTAGCAATCCTAGCCAGGATGGTTAATGGTACAGGATCACATGGGGCTGTAATCCAAAACATTTAGAGAGCCCCAGATTGGCAGGCTGGTGGAAATAATGCACTGGAGGACCAGAGGGTGGATGTGATAGCCTGTATGTTTTGGATTACATCCCCGTAACATTTTCATGCTTGAAGTAAGAACTTTCACCTACCTGTGTCTGGAGATCAGCATCCTCATCTTTAGCTGCAGGAGACACTTCCATTGTTTCTGTTTCATGCTCACTGCTGACTCCTCCATCTTCCTCTCCTAGAACTTCCTGCAACTCTGCCTAGAGTAAAAACCAGTACAATTGTTCCTGCAGAATAGTTATGTCTACTTTAAGTTCTATGTTAAAATGAACCACAGGATACCTACCTAAAGGTGGGCAGCTGGGAAAGAACAGGGGTTCTGCTGGTGTGCTGCCCACCTCACTGCTCAACTGTCTCCCTTCCAGTCTCAGAATTGAAGTCTCTGTGGCTAATAGTGCTGGGGAACATCGATGCTGACGCTGTCCTGTCAGGAGTGGGTCAGGACCTCATGGCATCCATGGGTCCATTTGTGATAGATATCTGGCCCTATTCATGCTTTTGGGCACACTTGTTTTCTGTGCTGGATGGGGTAATGGTGATCTTGGTGTAGAGAAACTTTCTGTAGATATGTCATTACCTAGTCAGGTTTAGATTCACAGGGACTCAGAAGCTCTGTAGGGATTCAAGACTGGTTAAGATGGTCTGCCACAGAAGGCCAATGGATCCTGATGGCTCTTGGGGATTTTCCTGTCACCTTGGCAGGCAATTCTGTCAAAGCTCTGGCTGACTACTGGAATGGAAAAATGGCCAGTATGGTAGACACAATTGCTCCTGAGCATCCCCTCTTACAGAATGGAATCAAATCAGCCCCATGGCTTTCCAGAGAGTCGTCAACAATGAAGCAAATGAAATGGAGAGTAGAGTGACACTGGCAGAAGACTCACAAGTCTGACTTAAAACGGGCTACAGCCTATCTGAAGGCCTACTCCATGACAGTGTAGGCAGGAAAGAAATTATTTTTTGCTGCCACCATTGCATCTGCAAGGAATAATCCAGCCAAGCTATTTTGAATGGTCAGAGATCTATTACACACTGGTCTTCAAGTAGAAAATGCAGACCTCTCAACAACCAGCTGTGAAGAATTTGAACAGCACTTTGCAGTTAATATCACTCATATCTGCTTTAACTTGGATGCTTGATATAGTTCTAGTGGATGTAACCTTGGTTCCTGCTTGTCTAGTGCTAGATACTTTTCAATTTGTGCAGCCTGAGGATACCCTTACTGGCTTATTAAACTGGTCAGGGGGTGGGCATGAGGCTGAGGGAGGCAGGAACTGAGCAGAGCAGTGGAGGATAGGGGGACTTGGAGATGTCTCATTCACATGGTCACCATAAGTCAGGGTCAACTCAAAGGCAGTTAACATCAAAACAAACAGAACAAACTGAATTGTTCACCTTAAACATATCACCTAAGACATTCACCAGTTGTTCACCTTAGGAATGTCACAATTTCTTTACCACATGGACACGAGTCACTTCTTTCCCTCTTTTTACCCCACTTCTGCTTCAGTCTGAGAGAAAAAGGCAAAGGACAAGTAGGGATGGCAGTCCCTATTCTTCAGAAAACCCTGAGCCATAATTGATATAGCCTATTACCAACAAGAATATTCCCTCCCACAACAGTGTACCAAGCCCTCAAGTTTGTGGAGTATTGCTATATGCAACCTTTCCTATAAGGTGATTATGTCTCTTGCTCTGCACTAAGAAAAACAGCCTTTCAAGAGAATCCTATATATACCAAAAGTTCGGTATCTTCTTCCAGACCTTCATCATCATCTTCATTCAGGTCCTTCATGCACTCAGCAGCCATTTTTTCAATATGATCCATTGGTAGAGGGGCTGGTAAAAATTCAAAGGGAGAAATCTTAAGGTTCTGTGAAAGAATCCTATAACTGCAGCAATCAGACAAAAGAAATTATTCTTTTTAGTCTTATCTATTTCTTGTCATTATATATAAAAAAAACCCTAAGGTGGTATTTATCACCTTCTTTCCTTGCCTTCCTTCTATAGATATTCTAGGAAATTATGGGGGAAAACATGTGAACAACTCAGGACAGCCTTTCTTTCAAGAAGTTTTATTAGATTTTCACTCCCATGATCCCTAACTACTGGCTAAGTTATCTGGAGTTGATGGGAGTTACAGTTTTAAATATCTGGAGGGAACCAGGCTGGAGATGGCTGGTTTGGGAAATAAGCATGGCTGCTAACTCAAACCCATATTTAGCTAAAAAGCCTCACCTCAAACATCTGATGTTTTGCTACCTTGAAGTCACAAGGAAAAATGCTCCACTTGACGTATAAACGGTTAACATTTACAATTGTGCCTGAAAAGAAGCTAACAGAAGGCTATCAAAACAAGCTAACAGAAGTAACATCAAAAACTGAATATTTGTTTTAGCAAGCAACTTTTTATGTTATTTATATTGTCAGCCGGACTACATTAAAGTCAATAAAATGAAACACCATATTACAAACAAAAAAGGGAGAGTCAGGATCAAATTAAGTAGCCTTTACTCTAGTGTCCAGACTGCAATTTCCCTCAAAAAATTATCACTACTATGGGCCTGAACAGACAGCCCAGAAAAACCAGCTTCTGGGTGGCTTGGGGGCATGGCGTTTTGATGCCGTGTGCCCGAAGTCACCCAGCATTCAGTGCTGCTACTTTGATGCCACATGCCCCCAGAGTGACTTGAAGCTGCCCTGGGGTTGCAGCAGAGCCACCTCAAGTGGCTTTTTATCAGCCCAAATACGAGTGGATCTTTTCCACTCCCATTTGGGCCAGCTTCAGGGCAGATTGGCATGTGATTGCTGTGGCTCCAGGGCAGCTCCAATCCACGCTTTTGGGGCGGTCTGTTTTGCCCCTATTTCTCATGAGTCCAAGAGCCAAAAACCCACTGTCATGAATCAATGCAACTTTGCCCACACAGGGCCATACCAACATTGCACCAGACTTCTCTGGCAGAATGCTGCTACTAAAAATAGGTGAGGCTTCCCAAGAACATTTTCAGCTTCAAATCCTATCCACATTGTAAAAAACAGTGATCTTCCACTACAACAAAGCTAAAGCCAGCATCTTGAAGCAAGACAAACATGGAGACAGAAGGTTATGACCCAAAACAACTTGCTTGCCCTGGACAGAGAATTTAAACTGGAGAGCACTTGAGCAGCTGAATTATTTTGATGTCTCATTTATTATTCCAAAAGCCTCTATCCTCCTTAGTAATATAAAATCAAAGATTAAGCAATTAACAAATTGCTGTTCTTTCATGATACCCTAATGGTAGAGTTAATTCTAACTAAAAACACCTTTTTGGCATATACCTGACATTTCCTGCAGCATGGGCTACTTCATGCAATATAACTTGAAGAAGAACCATCCAACCACCATGAGGAACAATTTCTCATATGGTCAGTTCCTACAACTAAAACACAACTGTTCTCATGAAGAAGACTTTAAGGTGGAATCTGACTTACTGTCCAAACAACTAAGGGTCTGAACCAGGGGTAAGCAACCTTTCCCCTTTAAGGGCCGAGGGACTTCAGCTCCCAGAAGCCTCAGCCATGTTGGCCAATAGTCCCATGTTGGCCAATAGCTCCTGGGATTCTGGGAGCTGGAGTACCTTAGCCCTTAAAGGGGAAAGGTTGCCTACCCCTGGACTAAACAGACTGCCAGAAATAATTCATCTTGAGACCATTTTAACTCAGTGCTAGGGAATCATAGGAACTGTAGTTTATTGTGGCACCAGAGCTCTCTGACAGAGAAGGCTCAATGCCTCAGAAAAAACTACAATTCCCAGATTCCCTAGTATTGAACCAGGACAGTTAAAGTGGTCTCAAGCTGGATTATTTCTGGCAGTCTCTTCAGGCCCTAAGAGACCGGGGTTATCCACAACATGTGATATCCAAAGAGTTGGCAAAAGCAGCTGACAAATCAAGACTGGAACTGTTAAAAAAACAACACAGACCACAAACTAATTTCCAAGGCTATACATAAACACTGGCACCTATTAGAAAACATTCCACGATGTTAACAGAAACCAATGATTTCATTTAAAAGAACCAAAACCATCTGGGACTTAGTTATGCATGCTGACTGTAAAAATTTAAGACAAACTGCTACAAATACTGTGATGGGTCTATCTAAACCAGTAGGACACCATCCATATTGCACCCACACAACTAAAATGACAGAATTTGTAAATTGCAATGACCAACACAATATAAACTATCCTACTTTAGCACATGCAATACTAGTTTTGGGATCTATGGTATTGAATGTACATGCAAAAAAAGTATGTGGGAGGACCACAAGACAGAAAACGCAGAATAGGGGAACACCTCTCTAATTTAAAAAATAGAAGAGTGGGAGTTCCCTTAGTTGGTCATTTTGTAGAAATGCAACATTCTACAGCTGATTTCTGGTTTTGGACAACAGAAAAAAATATAATAAAGAATATATTTTAAAGAAAAAAGAGATTGAAATCCTTGGTGCCTGCAGGTTTAAATGAATATTTGGACCTGCAATCTTTAATTTAAATGTAACAGAGAAAGTATACATTAGAACACATGAATGGATATGATTGTAATATGACGACATGAAAAAAAAAAGTAATATGACGACATGAATAGAATGAGCATCTGTTTGGAAAGATTGCATTGTATGTCCCTATGTCACATCACAAAACAGATAATCGGTTATGCCTTCCCAAAGTCATCTGGAATATGTATATATACAGAAATGCTGCAGTATCTATTCCCTTTATCTCTATGGTCCTGTATTTTGGAGTGTTAACAACTCCAGTGATTTCTTTTTGAAGGATATGTATAACTTTGTTTAGAACTATATGGATGTTTCCTGTATCACAGTTTGATGAGTGTTGTCCTGTCTTTTTAAATATTATATCTTAAGTGTATTAGCTTTGTTTTCAGCCCAAGGAAGGCCTAGTGTGGTTGAAATGTGTTGGGCTTTTTAAACACTGAATAATCAGTTAACTATCTTAGAGCATGTGGAGCCTGTCTCCCCTTTGCTTGTTCCTTAACTATCCTGTTATAAAGAACTCTCCTGTCTTTCTCAATCTATCTTCTACCTCTACTGTACCAGTGAAATGACTTTTTAAAAAGGCAAACATTATGGACCAGTTTTAATGCCCAAAGTGTGTCACGGACCATAGACTGCTCCTTGAGTTGTACCTATGGAAAGTGGTGAGGCAATTTTTGCCACTCCTTTCTCCCCTTAGTAGCCAATGGTGCTACCTGCCATGCTGGTCTGCAGGATCCTCCAGAGGAGATATTTGCAGAAAAAGAGGGGACTTGATGAAAATCATTTGTTCTCCCATTCCACCAGTGGCTCAAAAACTTTACATGAATGGAAGGAGCTGTTTTGTTCAGGGAAAACAATGTTTTGCTCCAAGTATCTTTTTTTTTGCTAACTCCACCAAAAATCTAAGTTTTAGTGACCTAGTTTTATTTAATAAGATGGGGAATCTAATAGGTCATTGAGAGTACATTTGGCTAGGTAGGAAATCTAAAACTTGGTCCCTTTCAGATTAAGTCTCAAAAATTTAATTCCTAGTCTACCAGCTTTGCCAAAAAATCACTATCAATCAAATCATTTCCATAGCAGTCTGTTTCTCTTCAATTGTTTTTGTAAACTCTCAGTCACAAGTTTTAAATCTTTATATATAGCTCATCCCCTCCTACTTCTGTATCATCATCATCTCCTCCATCACACTCTACCATCTGTCCAGTCTTTATTCTCAACTGCTCCATTTGACTCCTATTGCTCACTTCAGTGTTTGCTACTGTAGCTTCCACAAACATTTGTCTGTTTTTAAATTACTATGGAAGAACAAAACCCAAGCAGCCTCCAGTGAGGAAGATAGGCAAGCAGATACAGATACTGGGATCCTCCAGATACTGTTGGACTGCAACTACCATCTCTCTTAACCACAGGCTGTGCTGGATAGAATGAAAACCCAACTGATGGAGAGGAAACTGAACAGATGGCAAAACATTTCCACTCAACAACTGATGGAGTGGAAATCCAAAAAAATTTAGAGCATCCTAAGTTGCCTGCCTCTCTTATATGCATTTTCTTGGAGTATATCTCACTGAGTTCCTCTGAACTCACTTCTGAACAGTGACACGTAGAAGGGCTCTATGAAATGCTGTTCTTATATGGGTTTTTAATTAATAGTTGTATAGAAAAACCCAAAAAGCTATGATGTCTGATTCAGCCCTACAGATGCATGCTCAAAGTAAATGTTGCTGAGTTCAACTGGGATAAACTCATAGGTAAGTCTGTATATATAGCCTAAACGCAACTTCCAAATGGATGTTCTATCATATTAAACAATATGTTCTAGTAAATGAGCTTACCTTTTCTTTTAGGTTTTGTCTTCCCAGCAGGCAAGTTTTCTCCAGTGATAGCAGCCAATTCTGCTTCTAGGCCCTCATCATCCTCAAGATCTAGCATAACTTCTTCAGGATTAAACTCTACAAAAAGTCCAAGCTGATACAGGGGGTGGGGGGGAGCCACTTTAGTTAAAACAGGAAATTTATACTAGGAATAATTGTTTTCACTATTTGGAGATACCATAATTAGTTCAAAGAAAAATCTACATTATGTGTCAAACATTACAACATTAAGTAAATGTGATATTCTGCCCCCTGAATGTACAGATTTTATTCAGAAATTTTATTCACATTTTAATATATGTATCTCCATATTCTTTTTATATCATTAGAAGACTTTCCCTCCAAGTAACTCAGGACAATATACATAATTCTTTTCTTCCTCTTTACACTAACAGCAATCTTGTGAGATATGTGAGGTTACAGACATCAGATTTCCAGAAATTGTCAAGTCATGGTCAGAGGAGGGAAATAGTTATTCTACAGCAGGGGCCGGCAACGTTAACATACCTGGGGCTGGTCGCTGGTCCGCAGGTCTTATGCCGGGCCAGGCCGGGCTGGGGGGTGGCAGCGCACGCGCGGCCGCTGCCACCACACGCACCGCTGCCACCATTTTGTTTGCCAAAATGGCGGCCGCGATGCGTGAGGGAACGTGTGGCAGGGGTTGGCAGGCCGGGTACGGCCCGATTGCTGACCCCTGTTCTACAGCTTGGAGGTGGGGAGATTTGGGGAAAATGAGATTGCCTGGTGTTGCATCAGAGACAAAGTGCCAGTATGAGCCTCAGGCTGGTATGCTTGCAACTTCACTTTGGCACAAGAAAAAAAAACTAGGAGCTATTGCTTCCAGTTTAGATCAACTACAGCTTGAAGTGTCATCCAAATCCAGATAAACTGTGGTGCAAGCTTTCAGGTTTTCCAGCATTCTTCATCCAGCTAGATGGCACAGTAGGAAAACCAGGCTCCTCTTCCTATTCCCCCTTTTATAAGGCCAGATTTACTGTCAAATTGAAAATATTTTGTCTTTCCCTGCAGCATGTGGCATCTCCAGCCTATGTAGCTACTTTTTTTACTAGCACTGTTCTAAACAGCACACTTCCATCACCATTTGTTGTAGCTGAAATCAGTCAGATCTCTACCCTGTCAGACCAGGGAATAATGGTGCCAGACAAACAGTAGGTCCTGCAGGACTCACTGTTAGATGGTCACAGAGTGTTAAGCTGTACAATAGCTGTTGGATTCTGTTTCACAGAAGAGGTTGTCCTAAGCAGAATTTTGATTCCAGTCCATCTAAATGTCACTTAATTGTTTTAAAGTACTCAAAGGTTCTGCCCCCTACATATCTACCTAGCACTCACAATTAAGCTCCATCTCTGGAACACTGCATTTTTAGAGTAAAGGAAACCACTGACTCAGCAGCATTAGTACCAATGTCAGTCTACAGAAAGGTTTGCAGAACCAACTTAAGTATTCGAACTTTCTTTCAAAGGACAGCTCTCTTTCCAAGTTACCAAGCAACTCAGTTATCACATATTTCTCAGGCATCCAGGAGTGGAAAGCAAAGGCTGATAGCAACTGAACACTTTAATAAAAGAATGACTCATCAGGTCATTACAAGTCAATGTAAAGCATCTGGCAGAATATAGGGCCTTTACAGACTACCAGAAATAATGCAGCTTGAGACCACTTTAACTGTCCTGGCCCAATGCTAGGGAATCATGGGAATTGTAGGTTTTTTTGAGACATTGAGCATTCTCTGTCAAGGAGCTCTGATGCCACAATAAACTACAGTCCCCATTATTCCCTAGCACTGAACCAGGGCAGTTAAAGTGGCCTCAAGCTCATTATTTCTGGCAGTCTGTAAAGGCCCATAGTCTTCCTGGCTTGACACCTGGCAGGGTTGGCTTAAATTTAAGGAAGCCTGAGTCTGCAAATGACTGGATACACAGATCTTGAGAGACTTACACAATTCAAGTCTTCCTGGATCAACATCTGCCATTTAAAACATAACATACTAAAATTACTTCTCTACTATTACTAAAGAGAATGGCACAAAATCTTCCATAGCATCTTTAACTCATAAAACTGTGGGGCTGGCCAACCTGTGGTCCTTGAGAGACTGAACTACTGCTCCCATCACCTCTCATCATTCATCAATTTGGCAAGGATTGACAAAAATACCCTAAATACCTTAAAGGCACCAGATTTTGTCTAATCTTGGAAGTTAAGCAGGGTCAGCCTGAGTTAGTATATGGATGGGAGACACTAATGATCAGGTGCTGTAGGCTATATTTCAGAGGAAGGAACTAACAAAGCCACCTCTGCCTAAGAAAACCCTTTGAAATTCATGGGCTCGCCATAAATCAATAGGCAACTTGAAGGCAAACACACACACACAGGCTCCCCAGTTCTCTAATAACACAATAAAAAACTTGCTCCAACATCATGGACAAAACTACAGCATTCTAACTAATGCTCACATGGTAGACAAAAAAAGATACCTGTTTTGCAGCAGCTGCTGCCTGACCCTTCGCCTGAGGGCTTTTTCTGGGTCTTCTGCCAAGCATTTTGGCTTATAAACAACCAGCAGAGCCCCTTGTTGAGTCCACAGAAGTTACCTGTAAACAATGGCATGAATAGACAGCATACAGATATTTGCAGTTAGTATTAGCCCTCAACAGGAGAATATGACAAAAAAGAGACCAGCTTAATGCCATTCCCTGCTGTATGTTTTAATTAGTATATTGTTTTAGCATTTTACAGTGTTCTGTTTTATTGTTTGTTTTGATTGTACATGTGCTGATGTTCTGACCTTTTGCTGAAAAGAGCATTATAAATAAACATTATTAATTCTAGCAGGCAGCTGTGTACTGTCACTGCAGTCACTACTTGCTTCCTATTGTAACAGCACAAGCAGAAGAGATGGAATATTTACAGGTTTTCCTACCTCATCTACAGTTCATACAGTCAAATGAAGCGATATATCCTAAAACTCAAATTTATCCACAGGCCAAATCCACAGACTTGGGAATCCTGCCGTAACAATAACAACAGATTTTGGGGTGGGGGAGGGGAGGGAGGCAAGAGGAACTGTAATACACATTACAGTCGGCCCTCTGTTTTCACGGGGGATCCGTTCTAGACCCCCCTGCGAAAATGGAGACCCACCAATATTCAAGCCCCATAGGCTTGATTTTAACCAAGGTCGTCCCTCCATGAATATTCAAAACCATGGACCTCAAGTCCACGAGAACGGAGGAGTGATTGTATTTGTTTCCATTAAGGACTCAAATTTAATTCCAGAAAACCAAGTTGAACCCAAAATGTTTTCTCTCTCTCCCACTCTCTCTGTATGTTTGCATGCTTAGATGTATGGGTGTGCCCTCATGTTTACATTGTGACTCTCTAACAGGAAACTAGCCCTCAATGTCTAGTAAGGAACATCCTTTACCCATCCCAAGACTGAGCAATGGCATCCAAAAGCACTTCCAAAACTCATCCTGCTTAATTAAGTTTGGCACCTGCAACTCCAGCAGATAAAAGAACCACGGCCATTGAGTTTCATCCCCTTGGGCTCTACTATTTATTTCATTTTTCTGCAGCCTTTCTCCCAGAAAGGGTTCCAAGGTGGCTCAAGTTTTAAAACTTTACAACAAGGATTCAAAAATGATTAAAGTCATTTAGTTAAAACAGCGAGAGCCAGTGCGGTGTAGTGGTTTGAGCATTGGACTAAGGTCCAAAACACACTACAGAACTAATCCAGTTTGAGACTGGTTTAATTGCCCTGGCTCAATGCTGGGGAAATCTGGGAATTGCAGTTCTGGGAGACATTTAGCCTTCTCTGTCAGAGAGCTCTAGTGCCACAACAAACTACAGTTCCCAGGATTCCCTAGCACTGAGCCAGGGCAGTTAAAGCCGTCTCAAACGGGATTATTCCTGCAGTGTGTTTTGGACCTATGATACGTGGATTTATATTCACGAGTGGTTTTGAGCTAAGACTCTGTAGGACCAGGCCAGGGTTCGAATCCCGGCTCAGCCGTGGAAACCCACTGGGATGACGCTGGGCAAGTCACAATCTCTCAGCCTCAGAGGATGGCCATGGCAAAGCTCCTCTGAACAAAGCTTGCCAAGAAAACCCCTTGATAGGGTTGCCTTAGGATTGGAATCGACTTGAAGGCACAGAACAACAAAGTTAAAACAATGTAAAATTAACGAAAGTCAAGAAAAACACAACAACACAGACCTCATATAAAAGCCACCCTGTCATGATTATTATATGCCTAAATAAAAAGGTCGAGGGCTCTTTCGGTTGACAAACCCCCTCCCCCGCCTTCAAAACACCAAGATCACGTCCCGTCACTGGGAGAGAGAGAACCCAAGATGACTTGCACGTCTGAAACAGCCCCCACAGGCGCTTCCAAAGGACGGGGCGGCGGGAGCGGCGACACGAAACACAGGACGCGCCCTCCAGGGCAACTGACACGCGTCTGACGGGGAGGCACGTGTGAATGAACCCAACCCGGGTTAAAAAAGGAGACCAGGTGTGTTTACCTCAGTGGATCCTCAACGTCGCCTCTGCCCTCCCCACCCACCGCCGGTCTCTTGGGGTTCAGTGCTTCTAGAGGAGGCTCGACACAGGTTCAGGTAACAATAAAGCTTCCCACGGAGGAGGAAGAACCGCCGTTCCCACCTCAGGCTCCGCAGGGACGAGGCCTATCCTACTCCCCAGAGAGACCCGGATGACGAAGGTTCGCCCTGAGGGACCCGCTCTCCTCCTCCTGCCGCATCCGAAAGGGCTCCTCCGTTGGTGCAGACAGGAAGCCTCGGCCCCACCACAGCCGCGCGCCGTCCCCGCCCCCTCTGGGTCGGTTAAGGGCTGCACCAAGAGGCCTGGCAACGCGCAGGCGCAAGGGCTTATTTATCTCGAAGACGAGGAGACGTTGGAGGGGGCGGGGCCGCAAAGCGCGAGGGCCTGCCAACGGACAATGAGGAGGCGGGGCATGGCTAACTGCTCGGCCGGGCAATAAAAGGAAGGGAGTGGAGACCTCCTACCCTGGTCACTGAGGGCAGTAGGGCGACTTGTGGTGTCTTCAGGCCTTTGCAGACTGCCAGAAATAGTGCAAATTGAGGCCACTTTAACTGCCCTGACTCAGTGCTAGGGAATCATGGGAACTGTAGTTTATTGTGGCACCAGAGCTCTCTGACAGAGAAAGCTCAATGTCTCAGAAAAAAATACAATTCTCATGATTCCCTAGCACTGAGCCAGGACAGTTAAAGACTCAATTTGCACTATTTCTGGCAGCCTGCTAAGGCCCTTCGTTAGTGGAGGAGGCCAAGGCGCCTCAGAGTGTAGGACCTCCAAGACAAAATAGAGGACGTGACCCAATAAAAAGCTCTAGAGCCACTCATATAAATTCGTGCATCTTTAAGTCATGCTCAAAAGGGAGGACATTATCAAATAAAAGCTCCAGAACCATTCATATAAATTCATGCACCCCAGTCATGCTCAAAAGGGAGGACATGTCCAAGTAAAAAGCTCAAAACCACACATATAAATACAAATTCATGCGCCTTAGTCTTGGTCAAAAGAGAGGACATTATCAAATAAAAAGCCCCCACACCACTTGTATAAAATTATGAAACTTAGGGGGGTTGCAGACTGCCAGAAATAGTGCAAACTGAGTCCACTTTTAGGGTTAGGGTTAGTGCTAGGGAATCATGGGAATTGTGTTTTTTTTCTGAGACATTGAGCCTTCTCTGTCAGAGAGCTCTGGTGCCACAATAAAATAGTTCCCATGATTCCCTAACCCTAAAAGTGGACTCAATTTGCACTATTTCTGGCAGTCTGCAACCCCCCTTAGTCATACTCAAAAGAGAGAGTATCAAATAAATAAACCCCAAACCACTTATATAAATATAAATTCATGCATCTCAGTCATGCTCAAAAAATAAGACATTATTAAATAAAAAATCCCAAAGCCACTCATAAATTAATGCATCTTAGTCATGCTCAAAAAGGGAGGATGTTATCAAAAAGCTCCAAAACCACTCATATAAATATAAATTCATGTATCTTAGGTCTAAAACAACACAGCAGAACTAATCCAGTTTGAGACTATTTTAACTGCCCTGGCTCAGTGCTAGGGAATCCTGGGAATTGTAGTTTGTTGTGGCATCAGAGCTCCCTGAGAGAGAAGGCTCAATGTCTTGCAAACACTACACTTTCCAGAATTCCGTACCATTGAGCTGGAGTCACAGTCTCAAACTGGATTGTTTCCGCAGTGTGTTTTGGACCTTAGCCATGGCCCAAATGAAGGATTCTTTGGAATTCCTCTTGGACAGGAGGTGGGAATGTAGGACATGTCCTGCAAAAGGACTGTCATAGGTGCAAAGGAGGACAAGGCACCACAAAACACAAAATAAAAGCAAAAAGCACTAATATAAATCCATTTCTTATGGTTTATTTACAGCTATATTACATATGCTGTATTTTATTATGGTTGTTTATTATGGTTGTAATTTCTGACTTTTGGCAAGATTTATTGAGGTGGCTTGCCATTGTCTTCCCAAGGATGAGAGAGTGTGACTTGCCCAAGGTCGCTCAGTGGGTTTCCTGGCCAAGCTGGGAATCAAATGGCCCAACACTCAAACCACCATGCCATGCTGGCTCTATTTTTTATTTTATTTTATGGTACTCAAATTTTATTATGGTACGTACTCACCTGTATTTTTCTGATTATTTTTTTCTTCATTAAAATAACTTGTTGGCTTACACTTACAGTATACAAGACAAATGCTTAAAATTTTACTTGCAAGAAACTCTTGACTGAATCTACCTATAAATTATTCAATTCAATTGACCATTGTGTCAAAATTAAGGGGGAAACCCCTTTCAATATTTGCATTGTGTCCTCAGGCAGCCCATTGCTGAACATGTTTGCTGCCCTTCTCCCCCAACCCCCCCCAAAAAAACACAAATGCCCTCTGAGCTCTGGGTGCGAGTCTTATCTGCTGCTGCCCTCAGGAAAAAAGAACTTTAGAAAGATCCATTCTATCCCTTTATTTGCAGTAAGGACAGGATGTCGAGTAGACACATTTTTTGAAGGGAAAGAGCAAATGTGGTACTACTCAATGGACTCCTGAGTCATGCTCAAAATGCAGGACACTTTGGAATTCTTCCTAGAGAGAAGGTTGAAATGTAAGACATGTCCTGGAAAAGGAGGACCTTTGGTCACCCTGAGTGAGTGTAGCTGCCTGCCTAGCCACAGGATTTTTTCAACCTAGATATTGGTTTAAATTTTATTTCCTGGACTTTACAACTCCAAGAACCCACTTGGCCAAAAGGGAGGAATGGCCTTTGCATACGTGGATATGCCATCTTAAGTGACAACATAACATCTCAACAAGAAAAATGTAGGCTGTGGCACCAACATCATTTTAACTTTCTTTCCCCTGTATGATTTTTAACACTTTTGCCTGATGAAGAAGCCAGTGGACTTCCAAAACTTGTGTCAGGTATTTACTGCAATTTCAGTGGCCAAATAAAGGTATCGTTTTGTGGATTTTGAATGTTTTTGTACTATACTGGACCTTTGAAATTCTTTATAGGTTTTCCTCATACAAATCTTCAGTGTTTGCAAAACAGCGTAAAGTATTTTCCCCCTTGAATGGACAGGTGAAGGGCTCCCAAGTCTGTCACCCCAGAGCCACATTGGTTCAAAATAGCACGCTAAATTTGTTAATTTAGATTAAATGGCGTTACACCAGTTCTTTACCATCAGACCTGTTCAGAGTACTGGTAATAACCTTTAAAAACTGTAAACAGCTCGGGGCCAAGTTACCTGAGAAATCACCTTCTGCATAAACTAAACATTATTTTTAAACTGTTTTTGCTGTACTGTATGTACTATAAAAGAACATACAGTACAGCAAAATGCTAGCAAGTAATGCACAACTTGTAAAGTTGATATTACCAAAATGTCAGCCATCCATAAACAAATGTTACTGGAGCAGTACGATGGCACTGACAATAGAAGCAAAATATAAAACTTACTCATCCAAAAATATCATCCAGTTTCTTCTTCTACTGTGAAATCTTGTAGTGGTGTATTTGTAAATATACTCTTATCTTGGCTTATCACACAGGTGTTCTCTTGTCATTCTTAGTGCCAGAATTTAACATGAATTTATCAGAAATGCACAACCCTATCATATCTCAAAAATCTTATGCTAATCTTTCTAAACCTTAATATGCTCAGGAAAGTTAAAAAGAAACTCTTGGAATCTTATCCAACTATTGGAGTAGACTGGACCCTTCCCATTATTTCATTTAAAACTAGTGCTTGCTTACACATTTCATTTTTTTTTCTGTCATGTACTCACAAGTTTACCTCTTTTTCTCATTAAGCTATATTTCTGGGTATTTAATACGTGATTTAGGTTAACATGTCTAATGGACTCCTGTAGCGTTTGAAATGTGATACAAATCATCTAGATCTTTTTATTAAAATGTAATAAAGAAGTCAATCATTTTACCTTATTTCCAGTTTTTGAGCCCCATTAGCAGAAAGATAATGTCAGAAAAAGAGGAATGTGATGGATGAGTATAATAATTTTGAAAAACTATCACTACCCTCTGAAAACAGCAACTGAATTAGCATAATTCTAAGCTCTCGGAGCAAGAGCAAGGTATTGCCACCTAGTGAGCATAAATGGAACATTAAAATTTAAATTTAAATTCAGTTCAAAAATAGGCAGCCAAAACATGATTTAAGAAATGGAACCACCTCAGATTTCTGACTTCGCTATTCAGTCTGTAATGTTTTAATTGGAAATGTTAGCAGTTTGCTTCCAAACACAATCAAAAGGTTTGCAAAATATAGTATGAAGATTAGTCCTGTCTTTTTCCAGTTTATATGCACAGCATGGAAGTTACTTTTGTGGTCATGTTGGGTCAGGATTTGGGGAATTGTAGTCCAGCAAGTAACGTTTCTGAACTCAGGTTTCATTATCATAGGAATTTAAGAAGCTGTATTATGTAAGGAATTGTGTGGGCCTGTGTGGGAGCCACACATCAGCAGAATCATGTCCCAATTGAGTTTAGAAAGCTAGGACATGGAAATACATTGAACAGCTGAAGAAAAAGATTTTAGTACAATGTTTTCATACATGTTGTAAATCAGAAGTAAATTTTAAAAACTTTGACATTGGCTTCAAAATACCTACATTCCAGTTTAATCAGCACCATTATTTAAAATAAACATCTTTAAAATTTAACTTAAACTTAGTATACAGAAATGCGTTGACAGAAATGCGAAGTTGACATTATTCTTCCTTAAGTGCATACATAACATCATCCTGGCTAACGTTAAGTCGAACTCGCATGTGAAGATATTTATGACTAGATTCTGCTAGCAAAAGTCTACAAGCACTAAGCCGTGAGGCAATTGCTATTGTGTCTGATATGGTAGGAGTTTGTAGGCCTTCAATTCTACACAGTGCAACATGGTGATGATATACCTAAAGAAACAAAAAAGCATAGAGTTTGACTGGTTAGTAAGAACAGAACAAACACTAAAGAGAATGATCTTCCTGCTTCCCCAACTAACTGTGGAAGGAGGATAGTTTAGTATACGCTAAACCACAGCATTTTAAAAGGAGAGATTTTCAAATAGATTCTGCATGTAGAATGCATAAGCGGAAAGTCCATTTGTTGGCTTTTTGTTTTATTTGTCATAACTCTGCTTTCAGTATATAAAAATTCTTTATGGAAGAACTGTTGAAGAGGTTGGAGGGGGGAAAATCCTGGAAACACATGGAATATTCGTTCCATGAATATCTATGAATTGTAATGTCACATATGGCAGATTACACTGTACGTTCCCTATATGCATAGGCCAGGATTCCATGGTGTACTTCAACAGGATCCTGCTGCTTTGCCCACTGCCCCCCCTAATATACTACCACACCCTGTGGAGTAGCCTTAAAGACCACAGAGAGCTGAAATGGGAGGGAGCAAAAGTCCCAGTTGTGTTGATATTGGGTACTAAAGGCTAGCATCCTGTTAGCGCCCTATGAAGCTTTAAGTCATTTTTTTTGGTTGCTACAGAAGTTGGAATCCTTAAACATCTGCATAATGACCAAACTCTCCCAAACCTACCATTTAAGCACTTACAGATGCCTCCCCCCCTACCCCAACATGGCCATCTATTGGTTAGTGGACAGCAAGGATCTGTATGTTCCTATAGCTGGTTACACAGCAATTACATCATCCTCTGGGACTTTCAAAGGACCTCTGGCAGATCCCAGAGGATGCTTTCTACTGTATGTCCAACTATAGGAACCCAGATGGACACATCTCTCCCCATCCTGCTCTCCACTGGGCCTGTAAATAATCATGTTTAGTGTGGGGATTGCAGCAGTTTAAAATGTAGTTTCAGGGGGTGATGGGAAACATGTTGCAATTCTGCCTATTTGGAACTTTACAATATATTTCCTGACCAGCATCTTAGCCCAAGTAATACTACTGGATCTTGGGCATACACAGCAGTTAGAAATCTTCTAGTTAGAAGATTTTTGTGGAATATTCCTGAAGACTTTTGGATGAGGTAAAAGATGAAACAAATTAGCCCTAATTTTAAACCTACTGTACCTGTTGAACTGTAGCCTCCTCCAGTCCTGACCTACGGAATTCTGCAATTGTTGCTTTTAGGAAGGTTTGCTCCTGTAATGATGCATTCCTGAAAGTGAACAAAAGAACACCAGAAAGTTAATTATGCAAATATAAGATTTTGACCCAAAAAGGATGGGCTTTGGCTTGAAAAGCAGTATCTAAAATGGTAAAGAAACAGTAATTGTTTCTAAATATAAGAAAAGAATACTAATTACAGGCTAACTGCAAGAACTGCCTACACTTGAGTATAAAAACACTGTGCATATTACAGAAAGGGTGCCTTCTGTAACTTTCAGGATTTCAATTTATAACTACATCTCGGACTGTCTACAGTAATATAATTTGCCCAGATAAGCAATCCACAATTCTACTCGCTATCTTCTTCTCCAGCTTAGGCTGTGCATAGAGTCTGAGAGAATGCAAACAGCACAATGATGGAGATGATTCCCACTCAGTCTCCAGCTCTAAGCTGGTGAAGAAGACTTTAGAGCAGGGGCCGGGAACCTACGGCCTGCGGGCCGGTTCCGGCCCAGGGCCCCGCACTTACCGGCCCAGGCGGACCCCTGCCACTGCCGCCGCGCGTGCCGCGGCCGCCATTTTGATTTCCAAAATGGTGGCCGCAACATGCTTGGCGGCAGCAGCGTGTGCAGGGGGGGTCACATGTAGCGGTGGGGATTGTGCGCGCGTGGGCGTGCACCGCCATTCCCCCCCCTCGGCCCACCAGAAGGGACGACTTCGGGGGACCGGCCCCCGGCTCAAAAAGGTTGCCTACCCCTGCTTTAGAGTATCTCTGCTATTCAAGGCCAAAGGAAACTCAGGTCTTTTCTCTTTGGATTCAATATCTTCCTTGCATTTGCATTCAACTTCCATGGTTTTCTGAAACCAACACAGTAGTGGAGGCTCCTGCTGTTACCTCTCCATCTGTGAACATGGAACTAGGAAGGGAAACAGAGGTGACCCTGACCTCATGTGGAACTGCAATACAAAGTCAAGGGACAACAAACCACTGCTATGTCTTTCTAGTGTGAACTAAGTTCCAGTTAATTCACTGGAGCTTACCTATTGGTAGCCTATGTAAAAAGTAGTCAACTGGATTTAAATCACATCTTTTCCAGTTAGATGTAACCTCTATATAACAAATTCATATTTTGGGATTTACTTTAACTATACTGTCATCAGAATTTGCTGTATGAACCTAATAACCCATATGGTCAAACTATTATATTACCGAATTGTGCTTATATAAGAGGATGAGAACATTTCATCCATGGCTTCCATGACGTGTGCCATGCCAACTAGTCCAGAGTCACTTTTTTGATCAGAAAGTTCACAAATCTCTGTGGCTCTTCTGCAGATATCAAGGCAACGTCTTGCATCCCCAGATAAAGCTGCAACCTAAAAGAAAGTAATTTAAGAAAATAATGTTCCCTAATATTCTCTATTATTTTAATATTCTTTTCTAATTATTCTAACTCGAATATTCAGGAAAACACTAATAAGGTACATCAAATTTATAAATATATATATGGCACAACATTGGCCCTCAATGTTTTTATTGTCTGCCTTGTGACAAGCATTCTAAGCTCTCTTGGGGCAAGGATCTGCTTTTTTGTTTTCAAAGCACCATGAATAATGTTGTTGTTGTTAACTGCCTTCGTGTTGATCTCAACCCATGGCGACTCTATGGATGAGACATCTCTGGGGGTCCACCTTTCCTAACATTAACACCTCTCCTAACACCTCTCCTAATATTTCCTAACAAGTCATTTCAAATAGAGACTTTCAAGACAGTCACACATTAACTTCAGTGCACTAAAGCAAAACACAAAATCAGAAACAAACCATTGATTTGCTTCAAAACCCCATGGAGGCAAGTGACTGATATTTTTAAAAAGGACAGATATCAAACCAGAGAGGCCATAATACTTGACTAAAATAGTTGTTTTAATTCTAGACATGAGCTTAGATGAACTAAACCTGTCCAATGTGCATTTGGAACTGCAGCCACAGTTTAAAATACCGTCATATGCCAGTTTAGACCAATGCTAACTATATCAAAATTTTTCTAGAACAAATATAGCAGACATATCTTACCTCAGGACAACATGTGACTGCATACACCCTGGCCATTTTTGCACTTGTATGATCCCTGTTGCTGCCAATTAATGCAAATTTTCCTTCAAAACAAGGGTTGCTCTTCCCATGCTTTGTTTACAACTGGAATAATGGTTCCAGAAACTCCTTGTTTTAAAACAAGGAGAAAAAAAACCTACTGATTTATTTTCACTACCACAACAGCAAATGTGGAGATGGCAACAAGGAGAACTCCCTTCGCAAGTTCATGTGGAAGTAGCAGTGCAGCTTTCAAAACCTGGCCTTCTAGAGCACATCTTGTATTAGGTTTACCTTTCTGGAAACAAGCTGAACTGCATCCTCCTCAAATGCTTTCAACTTGCCCATTCTGGTTGAGATAATCTTCTGTAACTGTCTGAAGGTATATGGCTGGAAAGACATTCTGGTTAGACCCTGGAGTGAAAAATAAATAAATACTGGACTTTTAGTGTGTATTACAACCAAAGGAGTTACCATATTTAATCCCAAGAAACTTGCAACTTTATTTCAAGTAGAGATTTTTCTTCTGGCTTATAATACTTTTGCTTTTTTCTTTCTTTCCTTTTCACAAGCTAAGGGTAGCTGTCGTCTTTTCCTTTAACCACATTCCCTTCTGTAGACATAGTTTAGAAACTATACTGTAGCCTGTTCACACAGAAGAAAACTGATGCATCCATGACCAAGGAAATTCTACCTTCATGGAAGTTGCTGGAGTTTAGTAAATGAATTATATATTTTGGATTAAGCCAGGTATACAGACAGAGTTAATGCATTATCTGGTTCCTGCAATGTTTGAAGATTTTATGTTGCAAACTTAGAAGTCATAAGCAGCTTGACAGAGTAAAAGATGTGCACACATGACAATCAGAGTAGCTTTAAAAAGCATTTTCTCTCTATCTAGAATGTCTTTTAGTTATTATACAAGATCCAGAAACTGGAAAATTCAACTCTGATGCAAGACATATATTTATTTATGTTTTTAAAAACACCTATTTAATGGTAAATCAATATATTTTCATAAGTAAATCACTAAAATAATCGAGACACATAACATTGTGTTTTGAACTGACAAGAAATAATGATCTGTATTTGTTGTTGCTGCTGCTGTGTGCCTTCAGGTCATTTTTGATTTATGGGGACCCTAAGGTGACCCTACCATGGGGTTTTCTTGGAATGTTTTTTCAGAGTGGGTTTGCTATTACCATCCTCTAAGGCTGAGAGAGTGTGATTTGCCCAAGGTCACCCAGTGGGTTATCTGTATAGGATTAACCATAATTTAGACTTCACTTTTTGGAATTAGGATTTAATTTCATTGAGAATTATTTCAAGGGATTGCCACATTTATTATTTTATCACATCGTTGGCAGCCTATGTACATTAACAGGTGTTAATGTTTAGTTCTGTTAGATATTAAACCACCACAGCTGCAAGTGCATACATCCTAACTAAGTTTGAATTATGGGTAGACAAAATAGAGGATATCACTGAACAGCCAAGCACACTGACCAGTGCTTACCTTTCAACACGAATACCACATAAGCACCTTAACAAAGGTGAAAGGACTTACCAGTCTGCTGGCTACTCTGTTCATCATAATTCTCTCTGGCAAATCCATAGTGTTAGCAATGGCTAATACGATTAACTTGGCATTTTTTTGGGTTGGCCAGTCAAAGAGATTGTACATCACATTTTGTTTTCTGGTCCACAAGAGATCAAGCTGGTCAAGGAAAAATGTGATACAAAATTAAAAATAGGAGAAAATAGTATTCAAAGATTTGAGCAAGCTAGTTTCAACTGCAGTTTCCCCAAAACATATGAAAACTTGAAGAAGTCCTTGCTCAGTTATGTCTTCAGTCTGTTAGGATGGCCATAAGGATATACAAAAGCATACACCAGTTGACAGTTCCACCTAGAGCAGACCCATGGACTAAATTAGTGAATGTTATTAGTCACTAAGTCCCATTACTAAACTGATGTATTAATGTTATATTTCTTTAAAGCATTTTACTCCTCTGTATCTTCCAGAGTGACTTACAAAGATTAATAAGACAATCTAATCTAAAATGCACAATGCAAGGATTTTGGCCAAAATAAACCCAGACATGCCCAGACCCTAAGTATGCTTTATTTTTAAAATTTCAATTTCTTTATATACAGTACATATAATCAGTGTACAATGTAGGGAGACTCCTTTATTGCATCAAAATATTTCTCCTTTCAGAATAGGAATCTTCTGAAATTACTCCATGTTAATTTAACAGCCTTGATGAAGGGATACAATCAGTTCTCTGTATCCACAGATTTGCATGCAGAAATCCAACTATCCACAGCCGGGGTCGGCAACTTTTTTTGCCGACGGGCTGGGAGGGGAGGAGGGGGAAATGGTGCTGGGGGCTGGCGCATGCCGCCATTTTGAAAATAAAATGGCGCCCCCTGTGCTGCGCGCGCATGCTCACGATGGCAGGTGCCCCCCAGGAGGCCTCCCTTGGCAGCAGTGGGGGCCCCTCCCAGGCGGCTTCCCTCGGCAGCGCTGGGCCTCTGAGGGCTCCCTTGACTGCGCCGGGCCTCCAAGACACCTAGCGCCACCGCGGGGGTCCTCCGGGGCGCCATTTTGGAATCTAAAAGGGCGCCCCAGAGGACCCCCGCGGCCGCGAAAGGCGGCAGCGGTGGCGGCGGCAGGACCGGGCAGGGGGCTGGTCCAAAGGCCTTCGCTGGCCACACCCGGCCTGCGGGCTGTAGGTTGCCAACCCCTGATCCACAGTTTGAAAATATTTTTTAAAATATTTTTAATAAATTCCAAAAACATTGCCTGTGCCATTTTATCTAAGGGACATAATGTTATTACCCCACTGTATATAACAGGACTTGATCATCCATGGATTTAGGTGTTAGCATCCATGGGGTTCCTGGAACCAAACTCTAGTGAGTACCAAGGGCCCATTGTATGACAACATTTCCCTTTCCTTTTAATCTTCCCCTTAACCTTTGTAGAGGTAGAGTAAAATGCTTTAAACAAATATATAAATACATCAGATTCACAGTACAGTACAGTCACAATACAGGTATGAAAGTTATTCAGATAATTAACTCTCCTAGTTTTCTGCTTTGGGAAAACATGTAAAATAAAAATAATACGCTAAAGTAATATCCTATTAGTGTAAGAACCTCTATATTACCTCATCTACTACAAGTACTATAGTTTTTCTTTTAGATCCAGACTTGCAGAACATCTTCTCCAGCAGCACAGCAGCATGGTTCGCAGTTGCCTTTTGGCCTGTCAGTAACTACATGGAACATGGGATTAAGCAAACGCTCAAGTTAAGATCTGTTAAAGATAATAATAGATTCTTCTCCACCAGCAGTGCAGTTCTGTAGAAGTTTACTCAGAAGTAAGCCCCACTGTATTTAACCGGGCTTCTCAGTTAGCCACTTTAGGATTGGAGAGTTAAGTATCAGCTCCCTCTCAACATATAAATCATGAATTATCAGAAACAGTAAAAAAATGGAGCATATACCATTAAATCTCATTTGCAAAGCTGTAACAACTCTAGGACACCACTACCAGTTTATTCACCACATCTAACAATATCAGAGCAACACAAGCTCTTCAAACATTCAGTGAACAATATTACAGCGCCACATCACATCTACTGTGCTATAAACAAGAAATGAACATATTGCAACTTGCTAAAAAATCGACAGATGGGGATCACATTTCACACACAAACAACATGTAATGAAAGCTTGCTACAGCGCTAGATAGTTAGTAGTGATCCTAGTGGTTTCTTGGTGTGGTTGCTTTTTCCATATCTTCCCATCTACAAAGGTAGGCAAGCTTACAATCCATTTTTATAGCACTTTTAGTTTAATGTTTATTCAAAGACATTCACTGCCTTCTCAGTATCAAAGATATGTAATCCATTTGCTCACCTTTAAGATTTGCACATAGGCTTGGTGGGGATCTGTCAACTTCATGCCATTAATCTCTATAAACTGAAAGGATGGTAGCTCATCATTTTCTGCTGCCTGCTGGAGATAACAAATGGCCTCATGAACAGTAGCTGTTTTGCCTGTTCCAGGAACTCCAGAAATGTACATACACCTGAAAAAGTGAGAAAAACAGTATTGTATATAAGGAAGGTATAAAGAAAGATTGTTGTTGTTAAGATTAAACTATAATGGCCCCTTGGTATCCACTGGGATTTGGTTCCAGGACCCCCATGGATACCAAAATCTGTGGATGCTCAAGTCCTATTAAATACAGTGGCAGAGTAAAATGGTGTCCCTTATATAAAATGGCAAAACCTACATTTTGCTTTATGAAACTGATATATTTTAAAATGGTTTAAAGCTGTGGATACTTGGATAAAGAATCCATGGATAAGGAGGACCAACTGCTTTGACAATAATAAAATGATTTACAACTACACTTATGATTTAATGATGAAAGAAGAAAACACTGAAGAAGTGTTACTTATTGAAGAATACTTAAAAAAGTGTTGAATTCTATTTGCTGCCCACTAAAAAAAACTCCCATTGATCTGTTTTATTAGAAGACACTGCCTTATTTTTCAGATGAATTGTCTATCCAGCTCAGCATCATCTACTCTGACTGGCAGCAGCCCTTGAGGATTCCAAGCTAAGTGTCATTAAAAAACAAGAAAACAATTAACTGGAGGTGCCAAGGATTGAAAAAGAGAGCTTTTGTATCTCAAGCACATGCAGTGGCATTTATTTACATTACATCCTCTCTCACTGAGCTCCTGAGGTCAGTGTTGCTGAAAAACTTGACGTGATCTTTAAAACCTGCTGAAAATGTATTCATGAAGATAGACCTACATACTTGTCTAAAGCTGCATAAATATGAAAAGCAAGTTTATGTGTTTTGTGACTGTAGCTTCAAAACAGCGTTACAAAAATATTATGAATCTCAAAGAAACATAACTTTTTAAATAAGCTCCATTTACTATTACTGTTCTGTTACACAGTCATGTGCTGACAGAGGGCAATTTGCAATAATTTCTTGTTTATAGC
This sequence comes from Phrynosoma blainvillii, assembly GCA_026167975.1. Taxonomy (NCBI): domain Eukaryota; kingdom Metazoa; phylum Chordata; class Lepidosauria; order Squamata; family Phrynosomatidae; genus Phrynosoma; species Phrynosoma blainvillii. The sequence continues at coordinate 225,643,773 of JANUYF010000004.1, read as the reverse complement.
CCATTAGATTTTCCGTTTTTCTTCCTCTTCAGTATGATTAAGTTACTGTTTTGCTTCATACTCATCTAAAAATGGCTGAAGACAACACTCACCCGCCTGTCCCATCAATGAGTTTGCTTTCTATAAAGTTACAGATATCCTGGAATTCTTTTTCACGGCACGGCAAGGAGTCTGGGACCGCAGATACGTGTAGCCTTTGATTAAAGGAAAACACAAGGAAACTGAGGTCACTAAAGTACTCAAGACCCAAGAACCATGTTATAACAGTTCTAATCAAGCCATTAAACACAGAAGAAATAGCACAAGGAAAGATTTTGATATAGATATCCAGATGCTAAAAATAATACTTTTTAAAACATTGGTGTTCTGAACCTGCAACCAGGAATTGACACAAAACATTAGCAATGAAGCAAAATGTTTAGAAGCATTCTGAGCACAAATACAAAACCAGGAAGAATGTCTTCATTTAGAAGAGCCATAGCATGTTTTGATTAAGAAAACTAAATACACTTCATGTCATCCATAGACAGTAATTCTCATTTTTTCTTACTGTAAATGTAACTTGTTTCTCCTCTTTTATCAAATATCAGAAATAGTTTACCTTACTCTAGCCTCTTCGAGTGCATTGGCTGGCTTTGGTGTGATTTGATTTCGCATCCGAATCCTGGGGGTAGCATTGCGTGGTGTCTTAGGAGTTCTTTTCTCAGGCTGTAGAGAAAAATCACATCCACAGAAATTAGCACTCTGCTTTTGTATTGTTCTAAATCCCAATTAACAACCAGCTTCAAAATGCTTATGCAGCAAACATTTAAAAATACCAAGCACCACAAAATAGTAGAGACACATCAGGTGGCACTGGGGGGGGGGGGGGAGGATAAAGACGTTATGCTCTATTAAAATGTGACTTGAGGAAATTTAGGGCCTGCCCTTATCGAAGAACATATTGCACAAAATGGAAGCCCTGACACTAGGGTCATTTTATGGCTTCTCAGGTTATCTGGCTTCACACTTCCAGAAAGAAATAATGTTCAGGCTGGAAAACCTGCTAAATATAATATGTTTATTAATTTCAATGAATGTGCCTTTCTTTCTTTCTAGTTTTTAAAATCTATTTCTTATCCTCTAACAAAATGGACGTTGTTTAGTTTAAATATTTATACATTCAGATGTTTCTTAAAAGTATTTAAATTCACATTTAAACTTACACATAAAGCACTTTCTTTTTATGCCATATGTGCACATATGCACACACACACACACACACACATGATCATTGTCATTCCTGAATTAAATAGAGCTTACTTTTCAGTAGATACTCATATTCCTCCTACATTTGTATTACTTCCCATGTGGTCAACGTTTCTTAAATGATTTTCAGTATAAGAGTTGTTCAGAGTCATTGCAGAATAAACAAAAATGACTACACATTCCCAAAATCTTACAGTTTTGCTTGGGTCTTTGGCAGATCTTCCACCAAATGGTTTCCTTAGGTTTTTTGAAGCAGATTTCATTTGCCTCTTAGGTGTACAAAATGCCTTTCTGTCTTCTTCATCACTGATACTATAGTCAGAACTTTCTGATGTAGAACTGAAATCCTCTTTCTTGTTCTCCTCTCCATCTGTTTTCAAAACACTACAGCAGGAAAATTTCATCAGTCATATCTTGTGTTTGAATAAAGATGCCTTTTAACAATAGTAATTGCTTTGATGGGCCTCTTGTCAACTAAACAAAAGTTAAGACATCAAGTGTAATAAAGCACATTACATTTATTGTGCTGACATCAAGATGAACTGGCTAAGACAGCAGCCTGTTCGCTAGTGAACAAAGTGACTTTAAGATTAAGGTACACAGTCTTTCAATCAAGTTTTTGAAATCTAAAGATGCACAAAACAACATCTCTTGTTCAGAGGCATTTGAAAGCCGAAATCTGTTCAGGGCTACTATCATTCTAAAAGTATCACAAAGATCATTCTAGAAGTATGGTAGTTCTACAATTTCAATAAGTGGAATATTTGACTTGTTGTTATGATGCACAATTCAACTTAATTCCTGATACAGACTTTTGATTTCAATAGAGACCTTCTTAAAAAAATGTTTTTTTTAAAAAAAATAGTGTCTTATGGATCCATTACTACTGAAATATCTATAATTATGATGTGTAAAAGAGCCCTGGTGGCGCAGTGGTTAAATGCCTGTACTGCAGCCACTCACTCATAGACCACAAGGTTGCGAGTTCAATACTAGCCAGGGCTCAGGCTAGACTCAGGCCTGCATACTTCCGAGGTCACTAAAATGAGTACCCAACTGTTGAGGGGCAATGAGTTTACAGTTGTAAACCGCTTAGACATCCCATAGTGCGATATGAAGCTGTATATAAATGAAGCTGCTTTTTTGCTTTGTATGATAATGGACGGAAGGACTATATGCTCCATATACATAACAGCCTATGAAAAACCCTGCTGGATCACCAAAAGCCTATCTAATCCTCCACTGTGGGCAACCATATGGTAAAAGGATGTTTCTCCAGCATCTAATGCTGATTTTGTATCTGTAACCAACATGACAAATAGAGACTGGTGGCCATTTCCTCTGTTAAAGTCAGGTCTAGACAGGCCTATTTCGTTAAATGAAAGTGCTCTGACACATTAAAGGTCTCAGAACCTTCTCCTTGATTTGTAAAACGAAGAATGATGAAAGGGATTTCTCAAGCAGCACTACTAAGCTTGGAAAAGGCAAACAAATGTTCATCTTTTTGAATTATAAAGGAATAGGGAAGAACCCAGAACTTTTTCTCATTGTTGGTGGTCTTGTAAATAGGCAAATATTGGAAAAGAGTAAATGATCCAGTAAGCATCATTTTAGATGTTAAATTACAAATGCATCCAGAATGTTATCTACTAGGTATGTTTGAAGAGAAACTAGGGAAAGATTTTGGTAAGATCTTGTATTATTTGATTACAACAGCAAGGCTCACATTTGCACAAAAATGTAAGTCAAAACAGATTCCAAACCAAAGGGAATGATTGTTTAAATTATATGATGCTTTAGCAATGGATAAATTTACACAATTACTCAAATACAACTCTCTATAAAAAGAACTAATTAAGAATGGGCTTTAGTACTTAATTTTGTGAAAGATAAATGGGGTAAATTGCTATACTGAGTTTTTAAGACCACTGTAAAAATTTGATTAATAAAAAGGGAAGTGAGAAATACTATTTAATGAAGATAATTGTAGGCTGTGAAGGGGGAAAATGGGTGAAAATAACATTTAAATAAAAGGAAGATTGGGTATCAACAAGTAGAGGTTCTATAAGAAAATCAAAATTCAATGAAAATTGAGCCAATACTGACAGGAAGGAAGTGTGGAAATGTATGTGTTTGTAAGAATGTTTTAAAAAGGTAAGGATGAAGTTTAGAATGAGAGAAGGAATAAAGAAGGATTCAGACTTCAAATACAATAAAGTACAGTAGTCAAAAATCTAAAGATAAATTTTAAAAAAGAAGATACTTACCCAAGTTGTTCTGCAATACGGATAGCAGTTCTTTGTGCGCATTTCCTACGTGACCGTGGAGTTAGTGCTGGACCTCCAGATTTCAATTCCTGTTCTTCACATACACTACATAGAAAGAACAACACAGTTTTTTCTGAGTTCCTTGAATGACTGCCTGATTTCTAACTCCAGCATCTTCCTGAAGGGTTTAGCACCACAAGCATGTTTGATATAGCAGGGGCGAGCAGAGTTTAATTGTATGTAGTTGACTTTTTTAAAAAAAACTACTCAAAACCAAACTAGAATCCAACTTCTGTCAAACAGAACCAGTAACAAAATAGTACCGATAACTCAAACTGGTAGACACACAATTTCAAAACCAGATGCCTCTGAACACATAGGTCAGGCATGTCTTCAGTAACAAGACCACGAGTGCTCAAACAAATCTATTCATGCACATCTTACTGCCCTGTCTCTACCCAAGCAAGCTCTTTTTGATTTCTGCAGTCTAATTTAGGAGAGAAAAATTTAGGAGAGAGTTGTTCTTACTACTACTATTAAACCATTGGGAGTCAGAACCTTATGCTGATCTACTGCCAGAGATCTACTAACAGATCCAGACTAATCTCTGAAATACAGAATTTGTACAACAAAGCCAGTGTTCCTCATTCACATAGCCTGTCAGAGTTCTTCAACTGTATGTAATCTGGTAATCAGTTGTCAATCTGCATGGGTTAAATGAAGATCAATAATCTGTTTATATGTAGTATAAAAACTCATAAAGCCATGCAAAACTCTAAACTCCATACAGTCCTAGATATGGATGCACTAAGGATATCACTGAACAAATGATAAAAGTTAGGCATGTTTTTAAAACTTCTTAAAAGTTTAGTTTGAACTGAACAGCTCATCCACATAAGTCTTCCTTACAACATACATACATAAAGTCTGCATGCAGTTGCTGAAAATCGCTTACCTTTGTTGATTCTTAACATTTCTTGTAAGAATTCCTTCTTGTTTCTCTGAGTCTTTCAGATCTATGGCTGTTTTGTTCATCTTATCCTGTTTGCCCAAACCACTTGAATTAACAGGAAGGAAAAAGAAAAACATGATATAAAGTTTAATATAATTCTACATTTCTATATACTTACCCAAGAATAAATTCCTTCAATTAAATGGGATTGACATTGAGTAGACATTGGTACAACTACATTCTCAGTCTCTTAATGCTTTTATAATTTTTACTGTTAACAGTCTTTGAAAAACTACGTGAGAATGAACATAGAATCATTGAGTTGGAAGAGACCATAAGGGCCATGCAGGAAGACACAATTAAAGCACTCCCAACAGATGGCTTCTAGCCTCTGTTTAAAAACCTCTGAAGAAGGAGACTCCACCACTTTCCAAGGTAGCGTATTCCACTGTTGAACAGCTCTTACTGCCAAAAAGTTCTTCCTAATATTGAGGTGGAATCTCTTTTCCTGTAATTTATATCTACCATTCCAAGACCTATTCTCTGGAGGTGCAGAAAACAAACTTGCTCCATCTTCAGTATGAACATGACATGAAGAATGCTATTGCACTCATGCTCTAGTCCAGGGGGTGGCAGCTTTTTTTGCCGACGGGCGGGGGTGGGGGGGAGGAATGGGGCTGGGGGCCTGCTCGCGCGCACGCACACTTATTCCCCGCACGTGTGACGCCATTTTGAAAAAATGGTGGCCATTCCCCCACGTCATGTGTGCATATGCACGATGGCGGGGCTCCCCCAGGAGGCCTCCCTCGGCCGCGCCGGGCCTCCAAGGCCCAGCGCCGCCGCGGAGGCCCACCAGGAGGGCTCCCTCGACCGTGCCGGGACTCCGAGAGGCCCAGCGCTGCCGCAGGAGTCCTCTGGGGCACCATTTTGGATTCCAAAATGGCGCCCTGGAGGACCCCCGCAGCCGCGAAAGGTGGCGGCGCAGCGGCAGGACAGGGCAGGGGCCGGTCCGAAGACCTCCGCAGGCCGCACCCGGCCCACGGGCCGTAGGTTGCCAACCCCTGCTCTAGTCGTAGTCTTCGAACAGACCAGAGCCTTTCAGGCCACTTGATGTGAGAAACTGAGTCCAGCCCCCAAATAAGTGAGGGACCAGACCATATTTGAGCCCACTGACTACAAATGTTCCTATAAACTCTCAGTGGACTGGCAGCCAATGGTTCACAGATTAACACTGGTCCAAGGACCATCACCGAGTAGAACTGCCACATCTAGTTGCCCACAGCATGAAGAGCAGGCTGGGCCTAGGGGCTACAAATATTTATTTATTTATTTATTTATGGTGCTTCGGCCCCCCAGTTGTCCGAGGGACAGCAACCTGGCCCCCGGCTCAAAAAGGTTGCCTACCCCTGTTATATGGTTTTTGTATGATCTTCTAGTCAGCAGTCTAGCTGCTATATCTTGCATTACCTGCATTTTCCAAGTCATCTTGAAGGTCAGATCCACATACACTGCATTGCAGTAATCTAATATTACTGGCAAATATTACTGATTAGTATCAGTGATAAAGAATGAGGGAAGAGGGAGCTTGATGAGACAGAATAGAATTTGATGGACTCAGTTGAGCCTTAAGGAAATGGGTTGACTGTGGGGTATAATTAGTTCAGTGCTTCTCAATTATTTTCTGTCTTGCCCCCCCTAGGAAGAAAACATTTCGCGCCCCTGCACCACTGTAAATAGTATCATTTGCTCCCTCTCTCCAGCCATAGAGTTGCTAGGCAACCCTTTACAGAGCCTCGCGCCCCCCTTTACGGAGCCTCGCGCCCCCCCTTGGGGGCGCACCCCACTATTTGAGAAGTACTGAATTAGTTGAACAGAGTAGCACATCATTACTTCCTAGAAAGCAAGGCTCCACTCTGAAATGCTGGGATTGCCCTTCCTAGCTTGAGCCTTCTTAGAATTCTGCAGACTCAATGCAGGGCTTTAAAAAGAGATTGTTTCCTTCACCACAAAGAACAGCTTCAAGCATCATGAGAGACGTTAAGTGACTAATATTCTAAAATAAAAAAGTCAAAACCTAAAATCCATTTGGCCCCAAATATTTCAGACAAGGGAGACTCAACCTGTATTAAAATAGTGTCTACTGAAAATAAAAAGCTTTTTCTTCTCTCTCAGTCCTCATTTAAGATCTCATCATCTGAAAGCTTGAGAACAAAGCATCCTAAAATCAATTTTCTTTTTAAAAAATCAGATTAATGTTGTTAAAAAAATTATACATTTTGGTATAGTTATAATTTGTATCCCATTTATTTTCACTATTAAGATATTTTTGAATTCCAAAAATTGGCTTTAGAAGATAAAATCATCTTACTGCTTACACTCATAAGGCATCCATCTGGGATCTCTACCTCTTCCATCAACATATATTTGTTAGAACAGAGAGCATATCTTGCACAGAGGGCTCAGTTAAAGAATTTTAGGCCTCATTCCCACTACAGAATAAACCATTTTTTGAATCAAATCAATAAAGCGATTTAGTGCCAAATAGATGTTCACACTATTTGAGCAGCAATTGAACCTACCCCATTTCAATTTAATCCACTTCACGATCACATTCATCAATGGATCGATTCAACCTGGAGTCGCATCACAGGGCTGACTGTGCCACAGGGAACCAATTCAGATCCACAGCTCATTCACACTAGCGCTGAATCGATTCATTGCAAAAGACGCAGGGAATTCAGCAGATCCGGAAGAAGCGCTTTAAATGGGTTTAGCGCTGGGGGCCCCTCAACAAACTGTGCCAGGAATTCAGCACAAGTGCAAACAAGGGCCATTTAAACCACTTTAGATTGGTTTGCAAACTGGTTTATTATGTATTGAGAATGAGGCCTTAGAGAAGATATTATCTATCACTTACTCTGTGGCACACTCTTTCACAACAGAACACTTGGTTTTTGCAGTGCTTTCTTTGTTCCTCTGGCAAGGAGATGATATGCTTGCAGTAGTTCTTTCAGATGGGTCCTCCAATGGTTTGATGTCTAGAAATGGATCTCCTTCATCAGTAGCACAAGATATTTTTGAGGGAGAACCTGTGACGCCAGTGAATGTCACTTTTCGTTTCGTTGTTGATCTCTCCAAAGGCTCAATGAAATCAGAGTCTAAGAGCTCAATTATTTCTCGTTCTGCAAATTTGCTTCTGGTAGATTTTGTAGGACCTAAAAACCAAAAACTGAGGCTATCATACTTTGGACCTATCATAAGATACATGACATTAGAAAAGTCAATAATACTGGAAAGCAGTAGGAAAAGAGGAAGACCTTGTTACGGGTGGACAGACTCAGTCAAAGGAAGCACAGCCCTGAGTTTGCAAGACCTGACCAGGGCTATTGATGACGGGGTTTTGGGGAGGATTGTCATTCACAAGTTCGCTATAAGCAGACTTGACAGAAGTTAACAACAAAAACCAAACACATCAATATGAGAATGGGTATTTTTGGTAAGACTCATTTGGTTAGTTCTGAACTCACTTGAGCAAGAAAAAGGATACACCAAGGAGTCTAGAAGGGCTAAAAGCCATAAAACAAGGCTTGGGGCAGATTATATGCATATGAAAGCCCTCTCTGCTTTATGAGATGTGTCTAGATTAAAGGTAGAAAACTTGTGCCTGTGCAAATATGGTTGGGTCCCTAGCTAGCACAGTCAATGGTGAAGTATCATGGGAGTTCAGTCCAAAATCTGGAGGGCCACAATTGTCTACTTCTTTGCTACATCCAGGAGCAAAAAGGAGTCTTGAATCACAAAATTCATGGCAGTAGCAACACCAAGGCAACCAGAAAGTATCCCTATATTTGTTTCCTAAAGCTAACAGCAAGGAAACATAACATTTTATCACTAAAACACCTCCATGATCATTGTTCAAGGGAATCAAGACAAAAGAAAAAAAAGAATTACACAGAATAGCTCACATAGGAAAAAAACAAACCCCTCACAAATTAGTACCACGGAGCAAAAAAGCTAGTCACAAGATTGTAGCAACTGAAAGTAAACAGTCTTTCAAGAATTATTCACAGAATTCTGTCTTGTTATGTTTTGTCTCTTTAATCATCAGTTTTAGTTATTGGCTGTTCATTTAGCTTCTTAATATGTTTTCATAATTAACTACTGTTTTGGTTTATTTTTAAGTCACTTGGAACATATGCCTGCGTGCATATGTTCTGCCAGGTTATGGTTGGTTAGGTAGTGTGGTGGGGATGATGGATGGGATAGTGATGGGTTTAGGCTGGTAGTTAATAGTATAGGCTTTAGGCATAATGGGCTGAGTAGCTTGGGGGATGGGAGGTGACGAAGCTGAGGTTGTTTTGGGAAACAGCCTCCTGGAATGCATGGCTGGTGGGAGGAGGTTGGTACTGCTGGGAGTCAGTTAGATCTGGGATAGGAGGGGTGTATTGCTGATAAGGAGGGTGCTAGGAGGATGGTGTAATGGCTAGCTGTGGGAATTGTAGGTGGGTGCTAGTTTTCGCACCATGAAAGGAGGGGTGGAGCAATTAGTTAGTGGGGTTTAATTAGATGTTTGCTGGAAGGGGGGGGTTAGTTCTGGCTTAAACGTAGGCTGGTGGATTTCTGTCTTTGTGTTCTTCAATAAATTCTCAATTGCAACAATTGACTGGTTTACTGACTACACAGAGAGCTGAGTCTGCTCAGGACTGACAGATTCCTTTTTGGAGAGAAAAAAAAAGGGGGGTGGGGTGGGGGAATAAGTAAGTGAAACATATGTCAGCTTCCAGAACTAATGTATCAGCACATTATATTCTGGAAGACTGTAACATTTGTATATAAAATCGTTTGTGTACATACTATTCAGCTGTAATTTCTTCTTTGCTCCTGGGGTATGATTGCCATTGGCTATTCTGTGGGAATGCCTCCGCTTAGCCAGTGAAGACTTGGAGGCTGAGTATCTTGATTCTATGTGTGCAGCACTCTTCAGGTCTTCTGTGGCATTCGAAGTGACATGTTCAGATTCTACTCCCAGAGAACAGACAGTCCGTGAGGGAGTCTGGTGGTACTCAGCAGCAAAATCCATGTCTTTATTCCTTATTTTCAGAGAGTCCTTCAACTCTGCCAATAACGTAGGTGATAATGGCTTAAACCTTCTTCCATCCCAGCTTTTTCTTATGAAAAATATTTTTTCATCCTCTGACCCAACAGGCAACACTTCCCATGGTGACAACGGAACAACCTAGGAAGGAACCAAAATACCAGAACTTTGATTATTCAAAATGGTTAATCCTCTGAATACAGAAGTATTTATCAAATCATAAGACAATGAAAAAGTCCAGTTTCTAGTTATAATAGTTTTGCTTTTAGTTCTCATACTATACGTATATATGGCTCTTTCTATTAATCAGATCTATTCTTTAATTGTATATGGCTTGATCAAATTTGCATACAATAGCTCAAATAACAAGCTTACTTTATTTAGTCTTGTGCCATCCAGACATGTTAGACTATAACTTCCATCATCCTCAAGCACCAGTCATTGGTTAGAATTGATTAATATTATAATCCAACATATCTGGACAGCAGATTAGGGAGGGGTAATATAAATGACTAGGACAACACTGTTGATTTTGGACAGCTGTTCATAAAATAAGTTTCAACAGCTATTGAGTTGTACGAAAGTCAAGTTGCGATGCCACTGAAAGGGCACTAATTAAATCGGAATTTAAAACCCATTCCCGTAAACTGCCAGGGACAAACTAAGGCTTATGACAGAACATCATCTGGATTAAAATAATATTGAACTTTTTCAGGAAAGAAGGTCAATTGCAGTATTGCTTCCCATATTACAGACCCCTGAAGAACTTTCAAGCCAACCTCAAAAATTAAGATGTTTGTTAAAGATCATTCCAATAATTACAAAAACTATAAAGCCAGAGCAAAATATATTTACAAACTGAGGAAATTTCTCCTCTCCTGTCATCCAACCAGAGTTTGGAAAAATTATTTTGGACTACATCCTTTAAGCAATGCAGCAAATAGCCATGCTGGCAGGAGCATTCTGGGAGCTGCACTCCAGATACTTTTACAAATTATTGTTCCACTACATGAAAAGTCAGTATACACACCGTGACATTACTAATAATAGAAGTAACTAGTATGTTGGGATCCAATTCAACATTTTCATTAAAAAATATCTCATGAGTATCCTCTTGTCCCAAAGATATTCGTTGATTGAAAGGTATATTCACAATGCAAGAGAACCACTCTACAACTGCACGCTTTTCCTGAACACCTGGGACAGAAGAAACAATGAAGGTTAGTGTGGACACTTGGAGCATTTTAGTTGCAAGATTCTTTTACTATTATATTACATTTGTTTTTGCTGATCAATAACAGTTGTTTTCAGGCCTCTAAGCTAGTTTGCCAAGGAAAGTTTATGCATTTATCAAACTGCTGCACAGGGAATTCTGAGACATTTCCTCAGAGTATACACTCATTTTTAAGAGCTGGCCAGGACTATGATGCTCAATTTAGACTTGTTTGAACTAAAAGTAGACCACTGGGATGTACTTAAAAAAACCAAACACCTGCAGGTTGAAGTCCCCTTATCTTAAACACTTGGGACCAGCATACAAAATGAGATAACTTGGACATGGGACCCAAGTTTAAACACAAAATTCAATTATGTTTTATATACACCTTAAACACATAGCCTGAAGGTAATTTTATACAATATTTTTAATAATTTTGTGCATGAAACCAAGTTTATGTACACTGATCTACTGATGTTTGTGTACACCTCAGAAAAAAAGGTGTAAATATCTCAGCAAACTCACCATCCTCATATAATTTCCTAAGTCTTGCCACGAACTGTTGATCTGTATTCTCAACTTCTACTAAAATAAATTCTCCAAGGAAAATGCAAATCTCATCAATGCTTTTCCCTGACTTAACAGTTACTCCCCTAGAAAATGAAGCACAAAATTGTTACATATTCTTTACAATTCACTTTACAGACAATGACATTGAGCTCATTTTCTGTTCTTTCACATATCCCTCCCTACAAAGCTTCAATTTTTAGAAGTTCCCTTAAATGATTCTTCTCTTTCTGTTGCTTCCATTACTTGAAGTCCCTCCCAGAACATCTGCATTACTACCTTGTTCTCTTGATTCAAATTCCCCTTCAGGTTAAAAACAAAACCTATTCTGTGAGGCCTAACAGCCACCCACTACTGAAATTAAATGTGGACAACTGGATAGATAGAATATACATTTTTCCCTGCTAATGATGAATGTTATTTTCTTTACTTCACCCTGTTGTCACTCCTTACTAAATTTGAGATTGTTAACTCAGCAAAATACATACCTATAATGAGAGATCTGTGATTGTTTGTCTATGTAGAAGGCTTTCCCAATCCATGTGTAGTTGCGCTTCCTCTGGCTTCTTGTACTCATGACTTCTGTGAAGTAGAAATATTAGATCGTTCTTACAGGAATACACACACATATATAGGCTCAAAGATATTAGGCCTGTCTTCTCCCCAAACATGCTGCCTACAAATGCATTTAAAAGTGTGTGGGTGGAGTGTGTGTAACATGGTGGGTGGATGTGTCTATAGTCGACCTGCAGTGCTCTCTAGACACATTGCACCCATGAGCCACTGAGTCACAACATGAAAAACTTTACTCTTTGGAACTGCAGTTCTCCCAATTCCCCAGCGAACATGGTCTGAGAAATGTATTCACCAAAAGTAACTTTTCCAAGCTGCACATTTATTAGAGGGATAAATGAGAGCCAAGAGAGCCAGTGTGATGAAGCGGTTTGAGTGTTGGAATCCGACTCTGGAGACCAGGGTTTGATTCTCTGCTTGGTCATGAAACTAACCTTGGGCAAGTCACATGCTCTCAGCCTCAGGGGAAAGGCAATGGCAGATCTCCTCTAAACAAATCTTGTCAAGAAAAGCCCATGACAGGTTCCTCTTAGGGTTGCCTTAAGTTGGAAACAACTTGAAGGCACACAACAGGAAGAACTTCCTGACAGTAAGGGAGTGGAACACACTCCCTCAGAATATGGTGGAGTCTCTTTCTTTGGAGGTTTTTAAACAGAGGCTGGGTTGCCATTTCTCGGGGGTGCTTTGATTGTGTATTCCTGCTTGGCAGAATTGGGTTGGACTGGATGGCCCTTGGGGTCTCTTCCAACTCTATGATTCTATGAACAACAAAGATGAGAGCCAGCGTGGTATAGTAGTGGACTATGACTTTGGAGAGCATGATTTGAATCCCCAGCTCAGCCATGGAAATCCACACTCTCTCAGCCCCAGAGGAAGGCAAATGCAAAACAACCTCTGAACAAATCTTGCCAAGAAAACCCTGTGACAGTTTTGCCTTAGGGTTGTGACAGCTTTGCCCTAAGTTGGAAAGGACTTGAAGAGCACACAACAAGCCATACTATACCCAGGTGACCAGATGTCCTCACTGCAAAGGAGGACCAGGCATCACAAAATGTATGACATTTGAGAAAAATTGTTGGACATGACCAAATTAAAACTGAAAACACTCATAGAATTGTAGAGCTGGAAGAGACCGCAAGGGCATCTAGTCCAACCTCCTGGGCATGCAGGAACCCAGAGTCAAAGCACCCCTGACAGAGGGCCATCCAGCCTCTATTTAAAAGCCTCCAAAGGAAACTCCACTACATTCCTTTGGCAGAGTATTCCACTGATGAATAGCTCTCACTGTCAGGAAGCTCCTCCTAATGTTGAGGTGGAATCTCTTTTCCTGGAGCTTGCACCCATTGTTCCGGGTCCTAGTCTCTGGAGCAGCAGAAAACAAGCTTGTTCCCTCCTCGATATGACATCCCTTCAAATATTTAAAGAGGGCTATCATATCACTTCTTAACAGTCTCTTCTCTAGGCTAAACATACCCAGCTTCCTAAGTCTCTCCTCATAGGGCTTTATGGTTTCCAGACTCATATCCATCTAAACCCATGCTTCTTGGTCATGCTCAAAATGGAGGACATTTTAGAATTCCTCCTGGACAGAAGGCCATGAAATGGAAGGCGTGTCCTGGAAAAAGAGGACATGCCTGGTCACCCTGAGCTAAAGACACACATGGAAATGTAAATCCATGCTTCTTGGTCATGCTCAAAATGGAGGGCATTTTGGAATTTCTCCTGGACAGAAGGCCATGAAATGGAAGACATGTCCTGGAAAAGGAGGACGTGCCTGGTTACCCTACCCAAAAAACACACACCCCTTAGGCAGCCCCACCACTCCAGCATTTCTCCCCCTCAAAATTTTCCAAAAGAGCCCCATTATGGCATTAAAGGCTCCCCCTTTCACAAGTGACTAGATCAGGGTGACCAGAGGTCCTCACCACAAAGGAGGACCCAAAACAATGGGTGCAAGCTACAGGAGGCTTGCAGGAGGCTTTGAAGGCCCACAAAATGTTAAGACATTCAAGGAAAAATGGAGGGCATGACCAAAATGAAAAGCTAAAAGCACTCATGTACATCCATGCTTCCTTAGCCATGCTCAAAATGGAGGATATCTTGGGAAATCCCTCCTGGGCAAGAAGGCCATGGAATGGAGGACGCCGTCCGGGGAAAAGGAGGACGTGCCTGGTCACATTGCCCGTACCTGACCCTCTCATCTTCTTCCAGAACCAGTCAGAGGAAGTTTCTGAGGAGAAATGCGGCCGAAGCGCGAAAGACAGAGAACTCCTTCCTTCCTTTCCTCTTTCGGACGAAACTTCGCGCCAAACCAGGGTCGCCCCGCCCCTGAAAGTATCAAAGAGACGTTTCCTAGAGTTACCGCTACGCCGCGGCCATGTTTGCTTCTGGCACCACAACGCTCCGGACAAGAGGGCGCCTTCCGCCCGGTGCTAAAATGGCGGCCGGAAGTAATGAAGACCTGTGGGAGGAAGTGAGTCCTTAGCGGAAGTGGGGGAGGCATAGTCTGAAGGGGGGAAGGTTGTCCCTCAATTTAGTGTCCGGGTATCCCTTCCTCTTGGTCCCGGCTGCCCCTTCTTCTTCTTCTCCTCCTTCTCCGAGGCCGGAGGGCGCTGAGGTGAGGCTGGGCGATGGCCAACCGGACCGTGAAGGACGCGCACAGCATCCACGGCACCAACCCGCAGTATTTGGTGGAGAAGATCATCCGCACTCGCATCTATGAGTCCAAGTACTGGAAGGAGGAGTGCTTCGGCCTCACCGGTGCGGCTCGACTGGATGGCTTTCGGGGGGCGGGGGGTTAGGGCAGTTTAGGGGGGCGGGGGACAGCGTGGCGTAGTGGTTTCAGCGTTAGACTAGGACTCTGAGGAGTAGGGTTCGAATCCCCGCCATTGGGTGAGTCTGGAGGAGTCACACTCTCTCAGCCTCAGGGGAAGGGAATGGCAAAAACCCCTCTGAACACATCTTGCCAAGAAAACGCCATGATAGGGTCGCCTTAGTATCGCCATGAGTCGGAAAGGACTTGAAGGCACACAACAACAACAACAACAACAGCGTGGTGTAGTGGTTTGTGCCTTTGACTATGAATCTGGAGACCAGGGTTTGATTCCCAGTTCAGCCATGAAACCCACTGGGTGACATTAGGCAAACTGCCTTTCCCTTCCTCTGAGGCTGAGAGAGTGTGACTTGCCTAAGGTCACCCAGTGGGTTTCCATAGCCTAGCTGGGATTTGAACCATGGTCTCCAAAGTTGTAACCCAACACTCAAACACTATGCCACACTGGACCCTCCCTCTACAGAAGTAATACACATTTGAAGGTGAAGAAATCTAATTTCGAATTTTTCATCCCCATACAAAACTGTGAGTGAATAAATTGAACTTCTTTAAAAATAAGCTTTTTAACTCAGTACATAAAATGCAGATTTCAATTAAGCAATTAGACTGATTCAGAAAAAAAATTGAGTGATGACTTGTGACTCGTCACTCAAAGACATGAGCTACACTTTGTCGTAGCCCCTGAAATTCGGTCTCGCATCCCAAGTTGGGAACCCCTGTTGTAAAGAGTGATGGGCAGCATGCTTATTTTTATCCTTGAGGTGAATCTACACTGTAGAAATAATGCAGCTTGACACCTCTTTTAACTATAGTGCCATTCCCATGGAATCCTGGAATTTGTAGTTTTACAAGGCTTTTAGCCTTCAAGGTCTTTATGGATGCCTCACAAAACTACAAATCCCAGGATTATTTTGGATGGAGCCAAGCCAGTTAAAGTGGGGTTGAAATGCATTATTTCTACAGTGTAGATGAACCCTTAGTTGTTGTACTGTGCTTTCAAGATGTTTGCAACTTATGGTGAACTTGCCACTGGGTTTTCTTGGCAAGTTTGTTCAGAAGATATTAAGTCTAACACTCAAACCACTACACTATGCTGCCGCTCTAGTATCTTTCTGCAAATGATTTGCAAAAGGACATGGTTTTAAGGCTACATTTAAATTTAACACTAAGGGCCTTTGCAGACTGCCAGAAATAGTGCAAATTGAGTCCACTTTCATGGGAACTAGTTTATTGTGGCACCAGAGCTCTCTGACAGAGAAGGCTCAATGTCCCAGAAAAAAATACAATTCCCATGACTCCCTAGCACTAACCCTAACCCTTAAAGCGGACTCAATTTGCACTATTTCTGGCAGTCTGCAAAGGCCCTAAGTGCATCACACTTCCTTTGGTGCATTTCAGGATAATAGGTTGCATTTATATCCCTATGCCCAAAAGCCCATATGTTTAATATGTTTTTAGGCATTGAACAGTTTGGATGGTATATGAAAGTCTGTAGATTGTATTAAACCTGAACTATAATCTTCTGGACGTGTAAAAAGTGCAGGGGAGAGAGAGAGAAAAGGAATATGGCAGTACCTTTAAGAATAACTGGTTTTTATTTTAGCATAAGTTAGTCTTAAAGGTGCTGCTATATTCCCATTTTCCCCCTCCTCCTCTTCCTTTCCATGCAGCAAGAGACTAACACTGCTACTTCTGAATGTGTGTTTTGCATCCTAATCCAGTGCATATTTACACTAACTTTAAAGAAAACCGAGAGCACTTCCAGGCAAACAGCTCCTTGTTCTACTAGGCTTTTCTTTTCTTTTTTCAGATGAATAATTATTCCACATTTCCTGCCCTAGTGGATAGAAAGTATGATGGGAATACATAGGATGGCCACAAATAGTAAAACAGTGACTTCATCCTATAAAATTATGTGAAAAGAATAGTGATTTGCACAGTTAAAGTCTCATTTGGAAGAGGCACAAGTTTTATAACCTCCATAATTTCTGATAGCAAATTTTTTCTAGATGAGATATTTGAGTTACAGCTAGTGTCTCATTAAAAAAATCTTCTCATTAATCACAAGCAGAACCTGAATGCCTTTCCATTTGATTCTTGTTATAGCTGAACTGGTTGTGGACAAAGCTATGGAACTGCGATACACTGGTGGAGTTTATGGTGGAAATATCAAGCCTACACCATTCTTGTGTTTGACGTTGAAAATGCTGCAGATACAGCCTGAAAAAGATATCATTGTTGAATTTATAAAAAATGAAGACTTCAAGTAAGAGTCTTGTCGGATGTAGTTTAAAATTATTATTAAATATATAAGGAAGGTCTTTTTCAGTAGTACTTTCGTCAGCATTGTGATTCACAGTAGAATCTTTTATAAGTTGTACATGTATTTGTTTCTATTTTGCTAAGCCACTACTGTCACAGTGCAAATTTCAAGTTGCCAGAAGCACTCTTGTGCTGTCATAGCTAGTTTTGGGTGATCATGCTGATATACATAGACTTTAGTAAGCAAAAGAGGAAAGGCCTAGTTGTTACAGTAATGAAAAATATGACATTTTCAATTCCTGATCTGAAAGATATTTGAAATCTAGTATTTTCAGATAATTTGATTGTGAAACATTCTAAACAACTGTTTTTGTATTTGCTACTTTTCAGGTATGTGAGGTTGCTTGGAGCATTGTATATGAGACTAACTGGGACTGCTATAGATTGCTACAAATACCTTGAACCACTCTATAACGATTATCGAAAAATAAAAAGCCAAAATAGAAATGGAGGTAAGTGTGCTGACTTCATATCTTAACTGATTGGCTCTTTCCTCCTTTCAAAACATCTATGAAATTTGCTGTTGCAGCAATATTATCAAAGCCACAGCACATTTAGAATTATGTATTGATCTTGCTGTGAGTGTTGTAGTTTTGTCCCATTAAATAAGCTGTATGTTGGAAAACTTGTTAAAGTACTAACTAAAAACAAGTATGGGATTTTTAAAAAGAGAGGTATGATAATAGCCAATTACTGAGAAGTGCGTTATTTCCCTTCCAGTGGTAAAACAGAATGAATAGTTTGCTCAGTACATTGTACAACTTTAACCTTAATACTTTGTATTATTATAGATATAAATCATAGTTCTAACTCCTAAACTGTGGTCACTTGTTTTCCAGAGTTTGAGCTAATGCACGTGGATGAATTTATTGATCAACTGCTTCATGATGAGCGTGTGTGTGATATCATTTTGCCTAGACTACAGGTGTGTAATTGCTGCACTATGATAAAAATATAAACTGACTCTCAAATCCTGGACATCAAAACATTGCCGTGGTTGTTATGTGTAAAACAGGAAATCCCAGTTCAAATGGCTGGAAAAGACAAGATCCTCTTGACCTGAACAGTGGGATTACACTTGCATGACTCAGCCTTTTGCCAACTTAAGTACTGCCTATATTGAGAAAATATTGGTCTTCTTTAGAAACGGTATGTCCTAGAAGAAGCTGAACAACTGGAACCACGGATTAGTGCTTTGGAAGAGGATATGGATGATGTGGAGTCTAGTGAGGATGAGGAAGAGGAGGATGAAAAGGTTTGAATATTTATCTGCCATCTACTGTTCTCACCCAGTGATTCTTGAGTTTGTATAGTGCAGTGCTTCTTGTATGATGCTGATAATAAGCTTAAGACCTGACCTTAGTTATAGATGACAACATTTACATCTCAAATTGTTATATCTGTCATGTCTTCCATAAAGGGATAATCAAATAAATACTATAGAAATGGTTTTATTGCTATGAAGATTACTGTCAAATCTAATTAATGCATTTGCTATTGACTAATTCCTTGTTTAGAGATGGCATTGCTTTTGGGATATTTTTTTCAGAATGATCCTTTTGTCAATATTTTCAGCTGGAGAGAGCTCCCTCACCTGATCACAGGCGAAGAGGCTACAGAGATCTAGACAAACCCCGCAGATCTCCAACTATGCGTTACAGGAGAAGCCGAAGTAGATCCCCTAGAAGGTAACATTTGGGGCATTAACAAAATATTTTCAGAACAGTGTAATGCTAAATTTAACAAGAGTACAGAATAACATTTGTGGGTTTCCCTTCTGTTCTGTTTTCAGGCGAAGCCGCTCTCCAAAAAGGAGAAGGTAGGAAACCTATTATGTCAATTTAATTTTTTAAAAAATATTAAGTGTAAGCCTTTTACTAATTGTCTGACTTTGCAGTCCATCACCACGCCGGGAAAGGCATCGTAGTAAGAGCCCAAGGCGACATCGAAGTAGATCTAGGGAAAGACGCCACAGATCAAGATCTAAATCTCCAGGTAATTGTTTTGCAACAAATTATGAGTGGTTTCTCTGGCATTTTCTCAATCTACATCTGGTTTCTAATTAAGGAGACCAGTCAAAATACCCCATCAATGAAAAAAAATTAAATCTGATAAATTACTTCACCAGCTTTTTACCATTCTGATTTAATTGTCTTGTTTCCTGAATGATTTATAGTATTTTACACCTTCTCAACAGGCCATCACCGTAGCCACAGACATCGCAGCCATTCCAAGTCCCCAGAAAGGTACCTGCTTCATATATTTCTGTGTAATGAAGATAATGTAGTAATCCTCCACAAAATATTTTCTTCCTTACTCCCATAGAAATAACTAGTCTTTATACCTTTTCTTTTAATCATGACTTTTAAGACAGTTTGTAGGTATGTGGTAGATAGCGAAAGGTGAATTACCACTGCAGGATAGTGCAATTTTCATTAGACCCAACCATTAACTAAACAATGGTAAGATTTTATTCTTCTTTCAGATCCAAGAAGAGTCATAAAAAGAGTCGCCGAGGAAATGAGTAACCTTAAGTACTTCATGAATCTCAACCACGTTTTTTTGTAGATGAGAAACCGCAGGACCAGTAGAAGCTGCTTTGGTAGCTAATCATTTTTGTTTTAGTTTTTTTGCAGAATATAGTGTTCAATTTTTTGTTTTGAGTCAAGGGGAAATTCAGTGTGTGTTCTGCTCATATCCAGAGTTTGGAAGTGCTGTAAAACACAGAATCCCTCAGCCAGCAAGGTCATGGTAGCTGAGGCATTCTAGTTACAGGTGGGAAAAGTATAATTTCCAAGATCGAATCGTATCTATGCCTCCTAAAACGAAATGGTCTTATGCTATGAGGTATGAAGTTTAAAATGTTTTTGAACCCCAGTGCTTGCTTACTATAATATCAAGATAAAGCACTGTTTAAATTCACTTCAAAACCTATTATTAAAATTGTCTATTTGGAATTTGTAAAAAAAAAAAAATCAGATTTGTATGTAACTTCTAATTTTAAAAGAGCCAATAAGCTGTCAGAAGTTAATTCTGAAGTTATTTTTAAATGTGTGTGTGTGGGGGGGGAAGAATACTACTATTGTGATTTCTTTATTAAAAATGTTTGATAAACAAGCTACAGTATGAATATGTCCTCTGTGTAATTCAGCCTAACTAGAGGGGATTCATTTAAATGAGGAAGGTTTTATAAAAGAGAATTAACTGTTACAGAGCAGATTTACAAGAATTACAAATACTTTTGACTATTAGAAAATGTACAAATAGAGGTAGGCAGAACCCATGAATTTAACATACTTTAACAAGGTATATTTTAGAATAAGTTGGTAGACTTGTAAACATGACCAAATTTAGATTTCTATCATGCCCTGCAACAACTGGGCCAGCCTTATTTATTTAAACAGAGTGGGGAAATTTTTGTAGCTCAAGGTTTCTTTCATTCTACACAGTTTTAAGTACAGTTGCCCCTCCGTTTTCTTGGGGGATCCATCCAGACCCTTCAGCGAAAATGGAAACCCGTCCCCATAGGCTTGAATACAGGTGTGGGCACCCCCTTCCCCATTGTATGCCCCTCTGTTTGTCCCTCGCGCATAAGCGAGGGATGTGGATCCTAAGTCCGTGAAAACGGAGGAGTGACTGTATTTGAATATCACTTTAACTGCCACATCATTCTATGGAATCCTAATATTTGTCGTTTTATGAGCTATTTAGAATTCTCTGAAAGAGAGCTCTAATGCTTCAATAAACTACAAATCCCAGCAGTCCATACTATGCAGCCCTGGCAGTTAAAGTGGAAGCATAGTGATATAATTGCGTAGTGTGCCTAGACTTATCTTTAATCAGTCAAGTTGTACCATCGGACATATACAGAACAAGAACACAGTATATGGCAGGAAAGATAGCATTGAATTTATATGGAATTCAGAAATATTGAAGAAGGAAATGGTCTGGATTTTCCAAGTATATGTACCCTTCCTTCCCTTCTGCTTTTATTGTTGTAAACTAATGAAACACCACATGAGCATTTCTGGCAAGTTTGCATACTCAGGTGCCAACCGAGGTTGCTCCAGAAAATAATAATAGTTCACCTAGTTCAAAGTAGTACAAAGGCCAACATCATAACCACGTATACAGAAAAAGTAATCTTTATTTTGATTTCTATTTTTGCAATTTTTTTTTCTTTTAAAATGTTTTTGGCACTACATTGTTCTGTAAAGAAATGATAATCTTTAACAGATGAAATCCCTTTCTAATTTCTTTTTAGAACAACAGATATAAAGTCTGAACCAAAGTATGAATAAAGCTAATAGAAAATAAACAACTTAATTTTAAAAACTCTCTTTACAGTTTACCAAGGTAAAATAAAACACAGTTCCCCTTAAAAATAGGGTAATAAAATAGTTGACATTTATCACTTATTTTTGTGATATTGGTAAAAACTATATTTTATATCTATGTACAAATGATACAGTTAAAAACAATTTTAAATAATCTCTTATCTAAACATGTTGCAGTAAGATTTTAATCCATAACCTGATTTTTTCCCATCCCCCTCATACAAACTTCATTTTTTCTGTTGAATAAAATTCACGTTCAAGTGTGGATGTCCTTGAGACAGAAGTGAAAACCGCTGGTTATTCTGCATCAGTAAGCCAGCTAGGGAGGAAAAAGTTTACAATTATTTTAGCAATTATCACTTAATGTCAATGAATTTTAACATACTGATTCAAAAGCAAGTTTTAAGCTCCCTGTAGCAGGTGGTCTGTTCATTCTGCCCATTGATACTGGCTGAATTTTCTATCAGATTTTTAAAAAACAGTTCTACCTTGTACAGTCAATGGCTGAACAGAATGATACTCTTAAGAAGTACATGTGAGTCATCATTAAAGGTAGAACTTGCATGAAGTAGGTTCAAGCTGGGTTTTTTCCCTATAAGCAGAAACAGTCCTTTATTCACACAAATAAAAGCTGTGCAAAGTAATACACAGCAAAAAGGGAAGTGTTTGCTGTGTAGATCAGCAATATCAGCCAAAATTCTTTTCCATAGGAAGGACATTGTCATTTCAAGATGTAACTGAAAATGATCTTAAAGCCATCAAAAGTAGTGTTAGAAATATGATTTTTTTAAACATCTTATTATGGGCTCATTTTCAAACTGCTGACTTCTATTTCATTAATTCCAATCAGATTATTTCAGGCTTAATCGCTGCTGCCTACAAAAATGGGGAAGAAAACAGTAAAAAGGTGCCACAGTCACTTCATGTAGTTATTCCTAGTACCTTGGGGGTAGAAAGGTTTGTTCAATGGATAGCTGGCATTTCCCTGCTGCACGTAGTTTGGAGACATATTGTAAGGCCACGTCCCTCGCAGGAGAGGAAAATGAGCAGGCGCTCCATGTTCCCAAGGAACAGCAGGAGGAGGAGGGGGATTCGTTTTACCGAACTGTCCTTGGAAGCCCTGATCTAAATTTCATTTGAAAGGGAAAAATTGTATATTGAATTAACAATCATTTGCAACACAACAAAGCACTTCAGCAAGTTAACAGTAATCAGTTATGTTTAAATGCGTAATGAAACTTATCTTGCTTAGTATTTTTATCATAATTATTTTGAACACACATTTGTGTAGTGTTGAAAAGAGGACATGAGTAAACTTGAATAGTGGAAAACTGTTGAAGATAATTCATAAAGGCTATGGCGAAGAGAAACACTAAAAATAGTTACTTAACTGAATATATCAAGGAAAGAACAGGTTCCTCACCTGTAACCATATTTCTCCGAGTGGTCATCTGTGAATTCACACAAATGGGTTATTTTGCGCCTGCGCAGCAAACTTTGGAGCCTTCTTAGAGCTGTTAGAAGCATTTTGGCGGTAGCCCTGCCCACTCTTATTGGCCGGTTTCCCACCTAAACCCTCAGTTCCATGGACGCCAAGCAGCAGCCCAGGATTGAAGGAGAGGCAGGGCACCATTCTGAGGGGAGGATGGGCGAGATTTGTGTGAATTCGCAAATGACCACTCGAAGAAATACAGTTACAGGTGAGCAACCTGTCCTTCTTCGTGGTCTCTGTGAATCACACAAATGGGTTAATCAGATTGACAAGCTTCGGTCAGTGGAGGAGGGAGTGCCATGCCACATAAGACGGCACATTGCCTCAAACAAAATCACATTTGTGAGTCTGAGCCCCAAGCATATAAATATAGGGGTGAACAGTCCCACTAATATGACTCTACATGAGTAAAGTCGAAATTCCAATACTGAGACGTAGTGGAAACAGTTACCAGTGCAGGTGAGAACATGCAGAAAAAACAAGCTTGCCAGCTAACCTGTATGTTGCACAGACTGTAGATGGACCTTGATGGTCTGTGATAATAAGATCCCCATGGGGTGAACAAGACGATTTCAATCTTGCTGGTACCGAGTGCATAATGGTAGTGTCTCTAGGTATAGAGGGAGCAAACCAATAGTTGAATTTGATCCTCCAGTTCTGTGATGAGTGGAGGACTGTTCATATCAAAAGTGCTCTGGTGAACAGAGCCAAAAGCACGTCCTCATAAGAATATAACATACGAATGGTGGTTTCCTCCTTCAGTATGGAGGGAGCACCATATGTTCCGAATCACCTATATAAGGATAGCTATGATATCAGGTCTTAACATGGAGGCAAATTTGACGCTGCATATCTGACTAATTCTGTCATCCCTCGGTATTGAGGGAGCAACCTTAAACCTGGCTCGAATTTGGATGAAATTGGAAACGGAATGAGGTGTGCAATTGTAGACTTCGGTATAGAGGCAATAATCACAGCCTCGAATCCAACTGAGTGTGTGTGCCAGGATGACTATAGCTCGGGGCTGAACCAGTGATTACTGGCAGCATCTCAAGGGATGAATTGTAGGAGCTGCAATGGGCCTCGAATTTGGCAGAGTAGTGGCCCTTGGTACAGAGGGAAACGCTATGGTCCTGAATCGGGGAGAGCCTGAGCCAGTATTGCACCTCGGTATAGAGGGGATAATCATGGTTCTAATCGATAGCTTGGTGGTAGCTGACCTCGGTATGGAGGGAGCTACCACAGCCTCTAATCCGAACCAGATTGTGGCAACAATGTGATACCAACCCGGCTACCACCCGATGGTTGGGAAAGGTACCATATCAAACCATTTGCGGGCCAATCAGTCTGATCTCGGAGAATCAGGGACCGACGAGGATTGAAGTCAGGCTGTGAGTCAATCGGTATGACCCCGGAGAGTAAGGGACCGACAAGGGTTGATATAGGACTGCCAACAATTTGGTTTGATTCTAGAGAGTCAGGGACCGATGAGGATCGAAATCTGGCTCCAAGCCAATCGGTTTGACCACCGGGTGTCAGGGACTGACAAGGATCGAAGTCGGCCTGAAAGCCAATTGGATAGACCCTGGAGAGACAGGGACTGACGAGGACTGATGCAGGGCTCCAAGCCAATCGGTTTGACCCAGAAGTCAGGGACCGATGAGAATCGATGCAGGGCTGCAAGCCAATCGGTTTGACTCCAAAGAGTCAGGGACCGAAGAGGATTGACACTGGGCTGCAAGCCAGTCGGTTTGAGCCCGGAGAGTCAGGGGCCGATGAGAATCCATGTAGGGCTCCAAGCCAATTAGTGTGACCCCGGGGGTTCAGGGACCAAGGAGGATCAAAGTTGGGCTGGGAATGAGAAGCCGTTGATCACTCCAAGTAAATCCTTCTCCAATTGCCCACAAGTTTTCATTAGACTGAGCTCATACAATACAGCTGTTAATCTTGAGTCAGAAGGATGAGCCTTTGACAAGTGCTACAGCAAGGCAAACAGCCATTCAATAAATTCGACCTGGGAGTGCAGTGGACTTTAGTCATGAGACACAGAGGTCAGCCAAGCATGAAGCAGGCCGTAAAAGTCGCGCGCACACACACACATACATATATGTATATATATTTAGTAGTAAAAATAGCCTTAGAGCCATTGTCAAGCACACCAGTGAGGCGGGTGACATTTTAACAGTTTTCATCCAGGAGTAGTCTCCAAAATAAATATTCACCCCATTTTGGGTATGAAGGAGCTTTGCCAAGCACACCAGAAAGGCGAGCAGGCATTTTAGAAAAATTTCACCTCAGAAATTAAATCCGCATGTAAGAGTGCGATTCTCACAGAAATCGCAGTGCTCCTTTTAAATATGACGATGATGTTAAAGAATACCACAAAAACACAGATTGATCCTGTCAAAAGGTACATTTTAAAGTGTGACAGGAAAATGAATCTCTGAAGAGTTCCTCTAGATGCTGCTGCTATGGCGGATAAAAGGAACTGAGGGTTTAGGCGAGAAACCGGCCAATAAGGCAGTTGGAGAGTGGCCAGGGCTACCACCAAAACACTTCTAACAGCTCTACCACATACATCCACAAAAGGTTCCAAAGTTTGCAGCGCAGGTGCAGAATAACCCATTTGTGTGATTCGCAGAGACCACAAAGAAGAAATATTTTTCACTGTTTAAAAAAACCACACTAAAATAACCTCACATTAAAGTTAAACTAAAGATCGTTTTTTAAAAACAATAGTATAGATCAGGGGTAGGCAACCTTTTTAAGCCGGGGGCCGGTTTGCTGTCCCTCAGACAGTTGGGGGGCCGAAGCACCAAAAATAAATAAATAAATAAATAAATACACGCTCTCTCAGCCCCAGAAAAGCCATGGCAAAACCCCTGTGGAGATTTTGCCAAGAAAACCCCAAGAACAAGTAATAATAGCAATAATCAATATCATCATGACAGGCGGGCGGCAGGGGGCAGTGGCAGGACTGGCCTGGGGCCGGTCCAAAGGTCTTGGGGGGCCGCATCCGGGCCTTAGGTTGCCTACCCCTGGTATAGATCCAACGAATGAAGAACACAAGTAGCCACTACTGCCAATCTACAAGGCCTTACAAAGGTGCTGTAACAATTCTGTGGCAGATTTTATGTTTCTACCTGTATTTGGTCATACTGTTCTCATACATCATTCTAAGTCCAAGATGTAAACCAGTTCTTCCACAAACAGAAAATTCTTTCTGCATGTAGAGTAGCACTTTTGGATCCAAACCATCTTAGTGTCCCTAAACTGAGAAATAAAGCAGGGGAAGGCAAGTGGAGAAGGACAAGGACTATACCACATACATCCACAAAAAAAGTAAACATTCCCCTTGCCCTCAAATACTCCTCCTACAGGACATGGGCAGCATCTTCATGATGGTTTGGGTTTTTTTCTGGGCCATTTTAGATACAGGAAAGGCATTTTTAAATAATAGGAAATGAGGGGAAGGCTATCTCCAAAGAAGGCTTCTCTGTGGGCTACCCTTTGAGGCATTTTGGGGCACAAACGTTTTTGAAAATTTTGCAATTTTTTTTATCTCAGGGGACCCACAGAGCATCTAAAGATAATAGAAATGCCCTCCACACATTTCTATACAGCATTTTGGAGGGGAAAATATAGGGGGGGGGAATTAACTATGGGTGTGCACCTTTGCATTAAAGTAATGTAAAACTCTGAGACAATTTGACAATAAAAGCTGTTCCAACAGCAGAGTCTCCTTCTTTGGAGGTTTTTAAACAGGCTGGATGGCTCTAGTGGTCTCTTCCAACTCTTACTATCCTGATTCTATATTGCATGAATCACTAAAAGTTGACGGAAGTACAGAATCAGCCAAAGTGGTTCTTTTTAAGAAAGGTAGTAAGACTCATGCTTGTTCAGAACCTAATTTATCTGGCCTGAAACTACTCCTATTCCCAACGTTCAGTCAGCCCTTTGGTATCCACAGATGCTCAAGTTCCATTGTCCCTAATGATGGTGTGTACATGTAGCCATGCCACCATTAGGGACAAAGGGACTTCACCTGAAGGACACCAGCCCTGGGAGGACCACCAGGAGGGCCAGGACTGTGGCTACCCACCAGGAGGGGATCCAGGTGCAGGACGGGGCGAGAGGAGGAGAAAGAGAGCCCAGCGGTGGCACCTCCATGCAGAGCAAGGATGCACAGTTGGAGATCAGGGCGGGCAAGCAACCAACCAACCAACCAGGCCGTTGACTCCTTCTCTGGAGGACATTGCCAACCTCTCCCTGCCCCAGAAGGGCCCTTAAGGGGAGGAGGCCACTCAGGCAGACATGTCCTGACCACTTCCCCTTCTGAAGTCCTGTTGAGGAGCAGCTACAGGGCTGGTTGCTTCTTTGCTTGCTTTCTTGCCTGGGGCTCAGCCATCCCTTCCTGGTGGGTCTGTCTGTCTTCCCCCCTCCCTGATGCCTCTTGCCTGGGGTCCTCCCTCCTCTTCCTCCCTTTAGACTCCTGATCCCTGGCCATGCACTCTGTATGAAGGTGCTGCTGCCGGGCTCTCCTTCTCCTCTTCTCGCCCCATCCTGCACCTGGATCCCCCCTCGTGGGTGGCCACAGTCCTGGCCCTCCTAGTGGCTATAATAGTAATATAATAAATTTTTTATTTATATTTCCCACCTTTCCCTACGGATCGAGGTGGGATTACACCAATAAAATGAACAACAGTATAGAAAATTATAATCAAGTAAAATAAATACAATAAATACAAAAACATTATAAAAATCAATAAGCAACAAATTATAAGGTCAATAAAACAAGCTAATCAACATCCAGTACCAAGCCATATAGTCATACCAATTTAACTTAAGTGAACTTAAGGCCCGTTAAGGAGGTCAGGTGGATAGGCCTGCCAGAAGAGCTCCGTCTTGAGTGCCTTCTTGAAGGCCTCTAGGGTGGTGATAAGACGATCTCCTCCAGCAGGCTGTTCCACAACTTGGGAGCTGCAACTGTAAACGATCTTTGGGAAGTAGTAGTAAGTCTAGTTTTTTTGTATTCTAATAGATTCTTCCCTGATGTTCTGAGAGTGCGGGGTAGATTGTGTGGGGAGAGGCATTCCTTCAAGTAACTCGGGCCCAAGCCATATAGGGCTTTAAAGGTAATAATCAACATTGTGTACTGCACCCGGAAGCTAATCGGCAGCCAATGTAGAGCTTTTAACACAGGAGTTATATGGTCAGACCTAGGTGTTCCGGTGACCAATCCAGCAGTTATATGGTTAGACCTAGGTGTTCTGGTGACCAATCTGGCTGCCGCATTTTGAACAAGTTGAAGCTTCCGAACTTGGTACAGAGATAGCCCCATGTAGAGCGCATTACAGAAATCCAAACGAGAGATTACCAGGGCAAGCACTACAGCTTCAAGGTCCTTCCGGCCCAGGTAGGGACGCAGTTGGAGAATCAACCGATTCTCCTCCTCCCAGGGCTGGTGGCACTCAGGTGACATCACGGACACTTGGGACAATGCGGGCTTACCGTATGCAGATACTCAGATCTGTGGATGGCAAGTCTGTGGATACTGAGGGCCAACTGTATATACCTGCAACTGTATATGCCGTGATATCTATGCCTACAAGTGAATAAAAGGTACTTTGCATATATGTTCAGAGATAATTTTTAGGTTTTTTGTTTTGTATTTACCCTCATTTCAAGACTATACCACAGTTAAAAAGGAAGGTGTTGCAAGCTTTTGATGTAGCATGGATAACATCTAATAGGCTGTATATCATGTTCTGGGGAAACAAGAAGGAATGCACTGAAAAAGGAAAATGGGTACAGCTTTCTGGGAAGGCATATAGTGAGCCTTCTGTATCCACAGATTTAAGTATCCATGGCTGGAAAATATTTTTAAAATATATAAATTTGAAAAAGCAAACCTTTATATAAAGGATTCTGTTTTACTACACCACTGTATATCATAGGACTTGAGCATCCATGGATTTTGGTATTCACAGAAGGTTCTGGAACCAGACCCGTGGATACCGAGAACCCACCCTGGATACCGTCTGCCCTCCAGATCCAGAGATTTTTTATCCACAAATTCAAGCATCCATGGCTTGAAAATATTCAAAAATATATAAATTCTAAAAAGCAATTTTGTTATTTCATATAAGGGACACCATTTACTACACCACTGTATTTACTGGGACTTGGTCATCCACAGGGAGTCCTGAAACCAAACCCCAGTAGATACCAAGGTCCCACTGTGGCTGTCTAGATATTAAACTTAAATAAGTTATTCAGGACTCAAGATTTGGGATCCATGTTTTTCTGCCAAAAGCCCAACTCTCTTCTCTTTAAAAATGTTTCGAGATCTACAGAGTACCCTTCCAAAGGCAACCCACATTTATGAATTATTCTACATACCATCTTGCACTAAGAAATAAAAAAAATCCTAAGGCATTAATTCTTATGTGCACCCTCAAAAAGCACTACAGTAAGAATGAATCTATGTAGAATTAGAATGAGTCAACTTAGAAATGTTGAGGAAAGATGCTAGCAGTATTGATACAAAACAGGAAACAACAGAGGAGAGTTACCTGAATTCCCCACCGTGCCATTGTTCACCAGTGAGTTTAGAGTCATAGAGTTGTGCCAGTGTCCCTCATGAGAATTGCTGGGGATTCCTACCGGCCTAGCAGCAGGCTGTGCAAAGATGATACTGGGATCATTCAAGCTTACGCTGCTCTGATTATTGGGTGGGTTGCTGCTGCCAGCTCTCACAGAAAATGGAACATTTGTAGCGTGAGAAGGATTACCCGGTGCAGAGTGAATAACAGGCCACGAGGTGTTAGGAAGTTGAATTTGGTGGTGATGCATCTGAAATAGTCCCAGGTTAGGTAAGGTGGAGTACTGACCTGGGGGAGATTGGGCAAAATTAAACAAAGGCAGCTGGACCTGGTGGGGTGGCTGTGTCCCCTGCTGGGGCTGCAGAACATGCTTAGATTGGGATATTGGTTGTGGTTGAGTCTGGTTAATGGAGGCTGGTGGAGAAGAATTTTGGGTAAATTGCTGAGGCTGTGGAGAGTAAGATGACTGTCGCGAATCAGACTAGAAAGGGGGGGAAAGGATATAGTTTGGATTAGTTCATCAGTTATTAAATTTTGTTTTGTGCACCTGATGCACAAAAATGTCACAAAAAGAACTTTTCTTTCTCGGCTTGCTACAATTCAGCTTAAGAACAGTAAAAATAAAATCAATTACAAACATTTCATTGACGGTGGATTAATTAATAAGAACTATCACTCAAAAACAGCAGTCTGCAATACTACTAAAACAAAACACACACAAAAATTTCACTCACTAGCTGTATCGTAATTCATTTGGTCTTCACCTCCTCAAAACTGGTGCCTCAACTTGCAGTTTCTTTAGTGCAATCAGTAATGTATCACAGCTTAAATTACAACATTTTGAAATCTCTTGGAATAGATAAAATACTGCTAAAGTGTACAAATGCTTACTTATAACAATGTTACATTTTTCATATACTTATCTTGTATACTATTATATGAAATATATTTTTTCATGTAGTATTAGTCAAACAAATACACATATTAAATGCAACTTACACATTCTGATGGCTGTCTAGTGCGCAAAGGTCTTTCCACTTGCTGTGGAATTGATCCAGTAACTGGCTGTGAGTTTACAAGGCTTCGGACTAACGGAGCAGCTAAATAAATGTACAGAACATGTGTTTTTAATATAAATGAAGAAGTCAAGTATGTTGTACTCCAAAGCAATGATTTGTGCACAGCTAGAATTTTATTTACTCAGTATGTTGCAACAATGGCCTCTGTCAGAGACAATCCATGTTTTTTTATAACTCAGTATTTTTCTCTACAGTGGTAACTGTTGTACCAAAACCAGGTAAGGTCCCACTTATATTCATAGTTCTCAAGTAATATCTGTTCTTCTCTTTAGATCCTAGCTAGAGATCACTCTTAAGTCAGCAAAGAAATGAATTCCTTGTATTATTAGTTTGGCTATAATGGGAGGTTTTCTTACAACAAAGTGCTATTCAAGTAGATACATTTTTTTTATTTTACTTAATTTTATTATTGAAGAAAGAAAGCCACTGAGAATACCAGCTGTATCATGAGTCACTTGAGTCAGTATTTTTTTTTTTGGGGGGGGGGGGGAGTATAAGTACTGGGTGTGGCTAGGAATTTGTGCCAGAGAACATGCAAGAATGGTTAGGGGAAAGGGCCTAAAAATGTAAGGAAAATGTCAGACACAATTTGACAACATTATCAACAGGGAATATCTTTACCTTTTTTAATTATATAATTAAAGTTCTAAAGACCATAGGATTAGGGCCCATGAAAAATAGGATTTGCTTCTGTGTGTCTAGTAATAAAAGACTAATAGAAATAAAAGTAAACAAAACAATGCTTGGATCACTGGTAATAAAAATTGAAAGGAAATACTAACAATTCAATTCTTTGCATTTTTACTCAGAAATAAGGTCCATTATTTTCAGTGGAGCGTAATCCACTGGGCATAAGACTACAGAATGCAATGAGTAAACTGACAATTGTCTTCAAAAATTTTGTAAGACTGACACCAATACGATACAAAATAATTAACTTCCAATAGGGCTATCACTTGCAGTGAAGGCAAATACTCTTAAAACAAAGGAGGGGATACTCTCCTCCCAATGGCATAATCCAGACCACCATGGCCTGTAGGGGTCTGCTAACTAAGGAAGGAAAAGGGGGTAGGCACAGAAGATCAATGGGACCTAGTCACTCTTCCCACCTGCCTTCAGGGTACCCAGCTTCACTCCTCCTTCACCTTCTCCACAACTTAAAGGTGAGAGGAAAGTGCACTGGGCACATTCAACCTGCCTTCCAAAAGTCCCATCCTTATCAATCAGCCAGTTTAAGGATGTGCCTGCCTTCATTTCTCCCTTACGTGGGTAAGGAAAGGAGAGAGCAAAGTGCAGTGAGCCAGCT
Organism: Phrynosoma blainvillii; assembly: GCA_026167975.1. NCBI lineage: Eukaryota > Metazoa > Chordata > Lepidosauria > Squamata > Phrynosomatidae > Phrynosoma > Phrynosoma blainvillii. The sequence continues at coordinate 225,611,881 of JANUYF010000004.1, read as the reverse complement.
CCCAACCTCAAGAATCAAGTTGATGAGAATGCCCAACTTCTCTCCCTGCTCACTTTTTCCATGCAGAGAATATAAAAAGAGGTACCTACCCAAGTTAGGTGCCAAGGCCATACCTTGTAAAGTTACCTTGCCCACAGGAGATCAAATATGTGGGGATCTAAACAACCACTCCAAATTCCCTGCCCTTTGTCTAAAATGTTTTCACCTAATACTGTAATACAATCAAAATACATTCAAAGCAGTAATTATTTTTAAATACCAAAAAGTCTTAGCTTTTTAAAAGATCTTACATTTAGAAATGCCTGGCTTAGAATTTTGCTAGACCTCAAGAAGACTGGATACTGAGAGTGGTCAATAAGAAAATACCTCTTTGGGTACCCCACACTGATGCTTCTAGAAGGCAAGCACTAAAGTTGAAGATGTTCCAAACTCAAAAGATTAAGATCCAACAGTAGGGGATGAGGCAATTCTTCCAAAAAAAAAAAAAAAAAATGGGGGGGGGGGGAGAGAGGTTGCACCTTTTTTCTATTAAAGGCCACTTTTTCATTGAAGAAAATCAGGGTCAAATAAAATTATTGCATTACATTATATGTTTTTCAATATATTATAAATACCACAAATAAATACAAATAATGCCTAGGAAGATGGTACTGTATACTGTCCAAATCCACTGATATATTGTAATTATCCCTTGAAAAGAACAGCAGATGATGTTGCATGCCTGTTCCTTCTGTCAGGGAAAACTGAAAGGGTGTTGAAAACACCCAATAGGCCACCCTCCCACCCAGGCAACACCCTCTCACCCAACAGGCCACTCTCTCACTTCCAGAGCAAAGTGAAACTGTAAAAACACAAAGAGGCCTTATGAAATCAAATAGTAGCAGGCTGCATCTGGCCTTTGGGCAGAAGATTTCCCCACTCTTGTTTTAAAGCAGGTAGGCAAGAAGAGTTTAGGCCATCTTCCATGCCAAATGAATTCTCTAGTAAAAAAGATTCAGTTCTGAGCATCTTATTTAGCATTTGGATGCCACCATATAACTGTCTAAAAACAATGAAGTGCCAAGATACAAAAAAAAAGGGGGGGGGTGAGAGGGGTTTTTTTTTTAATTTACCTTGAACACCATTACTTCTTTGTCTAGTCTGTTTAAATTCAGGACAATCCCTTCGAACGTGTCCCACGTCACCACAGATAAAACATCTCTTTTCTCTAGTCTCCCTATCTTCCTCCTTTACTTCTTTTTCATCTTCTCTCTCATTCTCCTTTTTCTTCAATCTAAAGTGAGAAAGTATTAAAACTACCCTTTAAATATATTCTCAAAATTGTCTGACTACTACAGAAACGGCCAACAGAGAGGAAAAGAAAAAGCACTGAAGATTAATTTCGTTTCTACTCAGTGGACAAAAACAAAACAAAAAAACCCAGGGGGAAATTAAATAGAACAGATTTGAGGTGCAGTTGAATCTCATTTCAAAGAGACTGTAAAATAACCTAATCTCTGAACTATCATTAAGTGGTTTGCCCCCTTTCAGAGAGGCAAATAAAGTCAGAAATAATCAAAATGAGCTCAATGTTATGTTATCATCAAGCAAATCTTTCAAAATGATTCCATTAACACATTTACCCTTCCAGGTAGAGGACAGATATAGTACTGTTCATGAAAACTTTAATTAACAAAGCATTTAGGTAATTTATTACAATTTTGTCACTATTTTATATCAACTTTTATGCACAACTAAAGTTATTTCAGGGGAAAGACTGAATATGAGACTAAAAAAAACAACAGTTTTCAGAAGCACAACTGCAAGATGCAGGCTTGAGGTGTGGAACAAGAACATGAAAACAAGACGTAAAGACTTTCCCTACAAAATATTTTATTCTTTCATATTCAACATGAATTTGTTTTAAATGAGTGGGTGTGTATATTTTCCTAACCTCCTCCTTTTTGGGCAGTCCTTCATGTAGTGACCAATTTTGCCACAGACACGGCAACATCTGTCATTAGGTGCCAGTTCTCCATCAGTCAGTACTTTAGAATTGAAAAAGTACTCCTGAAAAGAAAAAAGAAAAAAAAGCAACCATTTTTACCTACAAGTTCTCTGTGTTCACTTTCTACAATGAGAAAATAGGGATCAGGAAAAACAGAGAGAAACATATCCAGGGGTAGCTGTGTTGGTCATATAGGAAACCACAACAACATCCAAAATCCACAAAACAGTGGTACCTTTATTGAGCCAACCAAAAGGCACAAAATATATGTCACAAAGTTTCAAAGCTCCACTGGATTCTTCATCAGGCAATGGTGTTAAAAATAATACAGGAGAAAAAAACTGACAATATCAGTCACAGGCCTGCAATTTGTCAAGATGTTGGTGGTGCTGTTTTGAGTATGGGGGGATATCTATGCAGGCAGGCCATTCCTCCTGACCATGTGGCACTGGGAGACAAAACATTTTAAAAGTCCAGGAAATTTAAATCTCATTAGCAAAACAAAAAAGTACTTCCTATGACATCAAGGATGTTTCAGTCATTTTTGAGGTCACAGAGTTGAACAGCATATTAAGTAAAACATTCATTAATATGGGAAGAGGGAAGGGGAGTCCCATTGCTAGTACTTGAAAGTAAAAAAGGAAAGGAAATCAGAATCTGTGCAAACCTAGGCTTTTCTGGTCAGAGCTAAGCAACATTCAGTTCAATGGGGCATACTCTTAGATAAGCTGCTTTAGGATTGAAGCTGGTATCTTTTACAGGGCATTAGGCAATCTAAAAGAGAAAGCTTTCAACAGGAGTTGGGGACTTTGGGCCTGAACAGACTGCCAGAAATAATCCAGCTTGAGACCACTTTAACTGTCCTGACTCAATGCTAGGGAATCATGGGAACTATAGTTTTTTTCTGAGACATTGTGCCTTCTCTTACAGAGAGTTCTGGTGCCATAATAAACTATAGTTCATGATTCTACAGTACCGAGCCAGGGCAGTTAAAGTGGTCTCAAGCTGGATTATTTCTGGCAGTCTGTTCAGGCCCTTTGACACCAGATGTTTTGGACTACCATTGGCTGTACTGGCTGGGACTAATGGGTGCTATAGACCAAACCAAAATAACAGGAGGCCCAAAAGTTTCCATCTAAAGAAAGTAATAATTCTTGGGACTGTGCGAAGGATAAAAAGAATCATGAGGAGGCAAGGTCACATATTTTGATGAAGAGAATGAGTGGCAAAAATGCTTAATTAAATTCTATCAACTTTATTCTCCACATCTGCCGTACTTTTTTTTTTTTAACGGCCACTGTCAACTTCAACTAGTGGAGACCCCATCAATGAGAGACCTCCAAGTCACCTTATCATCAACACCCCTACTCAGGGTTGTGGCTTCCTTAATTGAGTCTATCCATTTGTAATGCTGTCTTCCTCTTTTCCTACTGCCTTCTACCTTATCAAGCATTATTGTCTTTTCTAGTGAGTCATGTATAATATGTCCAAAGTAAGACTCTATGTAGTCATCTTGGCTTCTAGAGAGAGTTCAAGCTTGATTTGCTCTAGGACTCATATATTTATCTTTTTTTTTTCTTTTTTCTTTTTTTAAGAATACACGCTATCTGTAGAGGTCTTTTCTCCAGGACCAAATTTCAAATAGGATTTTCTTCCTATCAGCTTTCTACACTGTCCAGCTTTCACAACCAAACACAGACATGGGAAATACAATGGCATGGACAATTCTAACTTTAATATTCAATGATATATCTTTACACCTCAGGATCTTGTCTAGTTCCTTCATAGCTGCCTTTCCAAGTCCTAGTCTTCCAAATACCAGTCTGGAATTGCATGAGTGTTAGCTACTTGTGTAAAGCACTACACACACATACAGAAATATCCCACCATTTATGTTTACAGCAAAAGAGTGTAAGTTACAAGATGAGAGAACTTACAGCTTCTCTTCCCAAGACTGGATAGAAAGGAGTACCAAATAATTTTCTCCCATTGATTAATGCCTTCATTATGAAATTGGTCACTATGAAAGAAAAGACAAATATGTGTGTGTGTATGCAGACGAATATGTATATGTAGATAGAAAGAAATAGGCACACTAAAGAAGTTATATTGCCTTAGAAATGTATTACTGATAAGCAGCAGTTTTCCAAGTCTTACTTTTTCTGGAAACTCCTGCACCCAGGTTATGATTCAAGTCAAAAGGATCTAAGGAAAGGTAATAAAAACAATATTAAAAGGGCAGGTATGAAATTCATTAGCTTATGTTTCCTATTACTGAATGTTGTTCCTGTAGCTTCTGCTATGACAAAATTCTCTCACAGGAGTTATGGACACGATATTGTTTTTAAAAGCAGCCTCCTACTAAGAAATGGTGTTGAGTGTAGGAAATGCAAGACAATTTTTCACTACCGTAAATTAATAATTCCTCTAGAGAAATGTATTACATTTTTATATAATAGGTATTTCATAAGTACCTTCAATAGCTATGCATTTGGATGTCCACTGTTTCTCAAAAGTAGTTAACAGCTTCTTCTGCCGAATGCTGATGACATATTCCTTGAAGTCAAATTCTTCAGTGTAAAATCGCAGTAACCCTAACCAAAGTTCTCCCAGTGATTCTGTGTTTTTCCCAAGAGAGGGTAATCGTTTTTTCTGTATAAAAATTATAACAGTATATATGAAGTAAACAGAAATTTCCTCTGATCATAATACTTTTACATTTGGGGTGGTTATGAAATAATACATCGTGAAGTAATTGGTATGAATCTATTGTGAAAGCATATTGCCCACAATATATAACTACAGAATAGCAGAAGAAAGCAATTCAAGTATTTTCTATGTTCTTGGAAAAATATCTACCTGTGCAAGCTCAAAATGAGGGCATCTCCCTCTTTTAACATCCTCAGCATGGAGATAGGTTAGACCTGAAAAGCTGAATTCCACCAAAACTGTAGTACAGATCATTCCCTTCCTTTTTGGATTATTTGTTCATTACTAGCATTATTACTGCGATCTTGCTAATGCAGGATTAAATGTTTTAAAGTCTCTAGGGTGGGAGAAGGAGTGAAAGGGACAAAAAGAATGAAAAAGTTGCTTAAACTGTCATGTTGCTTCCTTTCTTTGGTGAGAGAGCATAGTCCCTCTTATCATTGGTTTCCATAAGACTAACTTTAAGAGCATCTTCACCCCTAAAAGGGGGCTGAGACTAGATTTCTTCTGGATTTTTGCATGTCACCATTCCAATGCTTGAGCCAGACTAATCTTGTGGAGGCAGAGACAGAGCAAGCTGAATATCTTAATAATTTTTTAAGACCAGGCTATATTTTTCTATATAAAAACAGGATTATGGAACTACTCTGCTGCCAGGCACATATAGAGGGCTTGGACAGGAAACCTGAAGAACTGCTTTAAATGTGCCATTTAAGGATAAGCAATGCAGAAGACAGGACAGGGCAGGGAAGTCTGTCGCCTGCATACTTGTACATGTATCTTAGCCTGAAAACCAGGGATAGTTTGGGGATTCTGTTGGTATACCGGCCACCCCGTTGCTTAACAGACTCCCTAACCGAGCTGACTGCCCTGGTTTCTGAGTTGTTGTTGGAGTCGCCCAGACTTATGGTCTTGGGCGATTTCAACATTCTACTCGAAACCAGCTTGCAAGATCTAACTGGCGCAGCTCGGGAGTTCATGGATACCATGACAAACATGGACCTATCCCAATTGGTTGACGGGACCACGCACTGTGCAGGTCATACCCTCGATGCAGTCTTCAGTACGGAGCAGGAATACCTGTGGGCGGAGGTCAAAACAACCTCCGCATTGTCATGGACGGATCATTTCCTGATCAATGTAGGACTAAGAGCTACTGTCTGCCCTCCCGGGGGTGGTGGACCCATTAGAACGGTCCGCCCTCGAAGGCTTATGGAACCAATTGGTTTCCAGAAGGCCTTAGAGGGTTTAATGGTTGGTAACGCCGGTGATTCTGTTGAAGCCTTGGTGAACACTTGGAATACCGATCTCACCAGGGCTATCGACACAATTGTTCCCAAGCGTCCTTTCCGGCCTGCTTCAAATCGTAGGCCCTGGTATACAGAGGAGCTTAGGAGGATGAAACGGGTCAGACAACGACTAGAGTGCGAATGGCGAAAGACTCGTCTCTCATCCGATAGAACTCGCCTTAGGAAGCATCTTGATTCCTACAGGGAGGCTTTGCGTGCAGCGCAGAAATCTTTCTGTTCTGCACGCATTGCGTCTGCAGAGTTTCGCCCGGCAGAGCTGTTTAGGGTGGTGGGGGAGCTGACAAAGGTCCCTCCTGAGCCAAATCCCCTACTTAACCCAACGACAGCGTGCTGTGAGACATTTAACATCCACTTTGCAGATAAAATCTCTCGGATAAGAGCTGACTTGGACGCCAGTGTTTTGGCAGAATCCGTAGATGAGGTATCCAGCAACTCCGTTGAAGGTAATTTACTGGATCAACTGAAATCTGTGAGTATCGATGACGTGGACAAGCTACTTGGGAAGATGAGGACGACTTGCCCCCTCGATCCTTGTCCATCTTGCCTGGTTGTCCGGGGGGGGGGGGGGGAACGTGTTGAAAGTGTTCCTTTGGGACACGATCAACGTGTCGTTCAGGGAAGGTTTGGTACCATCTAGTTTGAAGGAGGCGGCAGTTAGGCCGCTCCTGAAAAAACCTTCCCTGGATCCCCTGGACAGAAACAACTATAGGCCAGTCTCCTTGCTACCGTTTTTAAGCAAGGTGATTGAGAGGGCAGTTGCCTCCCAACTCCAAGCAGTCTTGAATGAAACCGATTATCTTGATCCATTTCAAACCGGCTTTAGGACGGGATATGGAGTGGAAACGGCCATGGTCACTCTGACCAATGACCTCCGCTTGAGTATCGACAGAGGTAGTGTGACCCTGTTAGTGCTCTTGGATCTCTCAGCGGCCTTTGACACCATAGATCATGCCATCCTCCTGGATCGCCTGAGTTAGGAATTGGAGGCACTGCTTTGTAGTGGCTCCGTTCCTTCCTCTCGGGTAGATCTCAGAGGGTGAGGCTCAGGGACAGTTGCTCTTCCAAAATAGAGCTTAATTGTGGCGTCCCCCAGGGCGCCATCCTGTCCCCGATGTTATTCAATATTTATATGAAGCCGCTGAGTGAGATCATTCGGAGGCATGGAGCACGGTGTCTCCAGTACGCGGATAACACCCAGATATATCTCTCCATGACCAGATCATCGACTCAGACTTCAGATGGCGTCTCTCCTCTTAATGACTGTCTCAGATTGGATGAGGAAAAACAGACTGAAGTTGAATCCAGAGAAAACGGAGGTACTTACAGTCACAGGCCCGAAACCAGATTTGGGAATACAGTCTCCAGTCCTGGATGGAGTCACACTGGCCTCCAAGGACTGTGTTTGCAGCTTGGGGGTAGGTACTCCTTGACTCGTTGCTTCACATGACTAGTCAGGTGAATGCGATGGTCAGGAGTGCCTGTTATCAGCTTCGGCTGATACGTCAACTGCGCCCTTATCTGGATATGAGGGACTTGGAAACTGTGGTACACACTCTGGTAACCTCACGTCTGGATTACTGCAATGCACTCTACATGGGGCTACCCTTGTGCCTAACCTGGAAACTTCAACTGGTACAGAATATGGCAGCCAGGCTGATCACAGGAACATCTAGGAGGGAGCACATAACACCGGTGCTCAAATCCCTCCACTGGCTGCCAATTAGTTTCCGGGCACAGTACAAGGTGTTGGTGTTAACCTTTAAAGCCCTACATGACTTGGGTCCATCTTATTTGCGGGACCGCCTCTCCCCATATGATCTCCCCCGTGCCCTCCGGTCCTCTGGGAGGAACTTGTTACAGCCAAAAAAAAAAACTAGGCTGTCTCAGACCTCCCAGAGGGCCTTCTCTGCAACAGCTCCAGGCTGTGGAATGGCCTGCTGGATGAGGTCTGTCTTATTAATACTCTTGATGCCTTTAAAAAAGCAGTAAAGACGGACCTCTTCCGGCAGGCCTTCCCGGAATAATCTTCCAACCTGAGGGGAGATGGTTTCAACTGTCCCTTGTCTGTAGCTCGCTTCATTTTTTGATTTGTTTTATTGTATTGTAATGTTTGTTTGGTTTTAGACTGTATTATGTTTTAATCTCTTAAAGTTTAATCTTGTTTTAGGGTGTGGGAGGGGGGTTATGGGGATAAGGCTTGTTTTAACTTTGTATGTTCTAAAATGTTGTAACCCGCCCCGATTGTGGAGCAGAGGGGCGGGCTAGAAATAAAAAATTATTATTATTATTATTATTATTATTATTATTATTATTTCCTAGACAACCTAGGCTACTGGCAAATTGTGCTATTCCTACATGGGTCAAATCACCAGACATATGTATGAGTTTTTTACCTATCCTTGCAATAATTAAAAATGAATAAATCTAAAGTGTCAGAGACCACTGCTTAGATATACAATGTATTTTTCCCATGCCAGTACCCCAAACATGTTATTTCAGCTTCTTTCTGCCAATATGCAAAGACCTCTTCTCTAAATAGATGCATAGTGTATAATTTGCCCTTTTTCAACTTGTATTTTATTTTAACAACATTTAACTGGCTATTTATATACTTTAACTGGCTGACCTTAATTGATTTTAGATGGTCTTATTACTACTTGTTATTTTGCTTTCTAACCGCCAGTTTCCTTGTTATACACTTTGTGCAAATTTTATGGAAAGATAGGCATAAAAGAGCTAAATACAGGAGAAACATAAAATTTGAAAATCCTTCCCAGCAAGAGTAAACAAATTACTGAATCTAGTACATCAGCTGAACTTGTCCCTTGAACTTGTTCTTTTAAAAAAATCAAGCATGTGAGATCTACAGATTTACTGGCCAGCAGGGAAAACATGAGTTAGCTTGAAAGATCTGATTTTTCTATTCTAAATTACTTGAAGTCTCTTTCTATAATTTTACCATTTTCCAGACTGACTTCCATTTTTCCCTTCTACGTTTGCATTTCCTTTGTCCAACAGATTCTGCAAGAAGCTTTTTTTTCATTTAGGGAATACAAGACATACCGTATTTTTCGCCCTATAACACGCACTTTTTCTTCCCCAAAACGTGGGTGGGGAAGTTAGTGCCCCTTATAAGGCGAAGGGCCGAGGCCGCGGCTAAAAGGAGGGCTCCTTCCCCCCGCAACCTCAGTCTTTGAATGGGCTGGTGCTGGGATCGAAGCGATCCCAGCACCAGCCCACTGAACTGAGGTCGCGGGGAGAAGGAGGGCTCCTTCCCCCCGCGACCTCAGTTGTTGAATCGGCTGGTGCTGGGATCGAAGCGATCCTAGCACCAGCCCATTCAAAAACTGAGGTCGCGGGGGGAAGGAGCCATCCTTCTCCCCGCAACCTCAGTTCAATGGGCTGGTGCTAGGATCGCTTCAATCCCAGCACCAGCCCATTCAAAGACTGAGGTCGTGGGGGGAAGGAGGGCTCCTTCTCCCTGTGACCTCAGTTCAATGGGCTGGTGCTAGGATTGCTTTGATCCCAGCACCAGCCCATTCAAAGACTGAGGTCGCGGGGGGAAGGAGCCCTCCTTCCCCCCGCGACCTCAGTTCAATGGGCTAGTGCTAGGATCGCTTCGATCCCAGCACCAGCCGATTCAACAACTGAGGTCGCGGGGGGAAGGAGCCCTCCTTCCCCCCGCGGCTTCAGTTCAATGGGCTGGTGCTGGGATTGCTTCGATCCCAGCACCAGCCCATTCAAAGACTGAGGTCGCGGGGGGAAGGAGCCCTCCTTCCCCCCGTGACCTCAGTTCAATGGGCTGGTGCTGGGATTGGAGAAGTTCTCCGATCCCAGCACCAGCCCATTGAACAACCAGCCGCGGCTAAAGGGAGGAATCCTTTTTTCCTGGATTTTCTTCCTTTAAAATTGGGTGCGTCTTATATGCCGGAGCGTCTTATATGGCGAAAAATACGGAAAATATTTACTGGGTGAAGGCTGAAACCAAAGTTGAAACAAACAGCCTCAATTAGAGTCTCCTTGCTGTACACACACATACACACTGGAGGAACCTCCATGTTTTACCCTTGACTTATCCATGGGTCATGGCAAAATTCATAATTTTGGCCCCAAATCCTGCCCTCAACTTATATAGGAGATCAACTTATAGTTGAGTATATACAGTAAGAATTGTTGTTGTGTGCCTCCAAGTAGTTTCCAACTTATGGCGACCCTAAAACGAACATATCGTGGTGTTTTCTTGGTAAGATTTGTTCAGAGGTTTGCCATTGCCTTGCCAAGGCAGAGAGCATGTGACTCACCCAGTGGGTTTCATAGCCAAGCAGGGAATTGAACCCTGGTCTCCAGAGTCATAGACCAACACTCAAACCACTATGCCACACTTAATTAAGAATATATGTAATATAACAAAATCTAGACTTAAGAGCTCATTGATTATTCTAGAATTAAAGCATTACCAGTTCTTCAGTATCATCAAAGAAGAAAGCATTCCACCCATCAACCATTCTCTGAGGGATCTGATGTCCATCAAATATCTATCAAGAAAAACAGAGGCAGAAATGGGGGGGGGGGGGGGGGAGAAACAAATACAAAATGCAAAACTGTTATTTCTTTTCAAAAGAACAAAAACATATCTGAAAATTTTAACAGGAGCCCATGTGGCTCTTTCTATATTTAATGGTGAATTTTTAAAAAGGAATATGGTGCTATAGATTAAACTATAGCTTTAAAATGGTATCTTTTGATCTTGAATGAGACATGGGGGGTGTGGGAGCAGAGAAGAGGATGACTGTGTTACCTCTAGGCCAGATTATGCTACCCAAGGATGACATAAAATATGATAATTCTGTCAACAGAATTTTCACTATGTAAAAAGCAAGTATGATGTTCTAAAGGTCTACATTAATTCGGTGCCTTCTCATGATGTGTGATGCAACCAGAACACAGGCTCACAGTGACAATGCTGAGAACACCTAGAATGTCTAGGAAAAGACCCAATTCTGAACTCAACAACTGTTTAGAAAGAACCAAAGACAACACCAGTCCTCTATGGAAAGTCAGTTGAGAATAAATAATAATTATCAACATTGTTTTTCATGGCATCATCTCCCTAAAACTTACCTCTTGAAGAACTGGGATTACTGGTGGTTCTCTTTGTTGTAGGAAATATAACACCATAAGGATATAGGCATATGAAGAGAGACTCCCTCTGGATGCATCTCCAATATCACAGCGCTGGTTAGATACATTTTGAATATAATGAACATATGACAAGACATTTAGCTCTCACAATATATTAGGGGAAAATACCATTTGTTCATACAAAAAGATATTTTGTGAGGCTGCTACAAATCTGAGCCTAATGTCAGACAAAATCTGCAGGTGCTTAAGTCCCATTGACCCCAGTGGCAGCACAGCAACACAGCCATTGGGGACAATGGGACTGAAGTCCTCCCTCCCTCACTCTCCGAAGCTTCTGCCCTGGGCTTGGCTTCAGGGACGGAGGCTGCAGCCCCATCAGCCAGTCAGGGCCGGGACCTGAGGCTCGGAGCCTGGAGGTTCCATCCCGGGTGTTGGGCCTGGGGGGGGGCTCCAAGACCAAAACCCTGGCCCTGGCTCTGGCTCCCTCTGGCCAACAGGGCTCCAGCCTCCACCTCTGACCCTCCCCGAAGCCAGAGGGGAGAAAGAAAGGGAGTGAAGAAGGAAGGAGGACTTCAGTCCCATTGTTCCCAATGGCGGCACAGCTGCGGCAGACTTGCCGTCCGCAGATGCTCAAATTCGCAGATAGCAATTCCGCAGATACCAAGGTCCCACTGTAATACAGAAAGCTATCATATCTCTAGGAAGACACGAAAAAAGGTTCATATCCTAAGACTGTACAAACTAGTTTCACAAACCATCATGAAACTGGACTTCTGTTTCTTAAGCAGCAGCTCCCGTGTCACACATTTGAAACTGGTAGGTGTTGAAAACACATTTATGATACGTTATGGATGTCTCTTCTTCCAAAAAGTCAAAAATCCAAATGGTGGCCTCTTGAATGTGTTTAAAATGCTGCTCTGGATCCTGGCTGAAATTTCACTGACATTTTACAGTAGTTAATGGGCCACTGACAAGAAAAATTAACTGTAAAGCATACAGTATTGGTTTCTTTTCTTGGAGCATATTGCAAATTGCAAATATGGCCACATATCTGGCTTATATAAATTGGTAATCTATAAGGTTAGAACTAGAAAACAAAGAAAATAGTATCAAACTAGTAAGAAAACAATCTTGATGCTCAGTATGACTTGTGTGTCAAATTTGAAAAATGACATCCACTTGAATAAGCACTAACTGCTCCAAAAAAGATCACTGAACAGAAACAATACATTTGCTGATCATATCTATAACCTATACTTACCTTTGCAAAAACTTTCATTGTATATCCTAGGTACTGCACTCTTGGATCAATGGCTGCATATGTTGCAAGCATCCTTGTATTGTGTTGTGCCTTGAAAACAAATCAAGAATATAGCTACCAGGCTATGATTCTGTACTTACATTGTTTACAGCTGTGTTGGCGAACCTATGGTACGTGTGCTATCTCTGCCATGCGAAGCCATTTTGGAGGGCATGCAGAGAGGGGAGAGTGGAGGAAGAGAAGGAACAAGCACACATCTGCTCCTTCTCTTTATCGATGTCCTGGGCCTTCAGCTGTCTCTGGAGAGGCAGCTGATAGCCTGGGAGAGTGAGGGAGGAGGCACATGCCTGTTCCTCTTCTTTCCCCCTCGCCCCCCCCACCAGGCCTTCAGCTGTCTTCGGAGAGGCAGCTGGAGGCCCGGGAGAGAGTCAGCTGAAGGCCCAGGAGGGCAGGGGAAAGAAGTCCCGGCCTGGAAGTCCCACCCCTGGCACCGGGTAAGTTTAGTTTGGGTACTCGGACTCTAAAAGGTTCACCATCACTGGTTTACAGTTTAAATCAGGCATGAGCAAAGTACAGCCCTCAGGATGCTGTTGGACTACAATGTCTAGCATTCCTCATTGTTGTCAGTAAACCTAATGGAAGCTGGTTTTTTAAAAAAGCTCTATCCTGATTTTTACATTAGCTTTAGAAAATTACCTAAGTATTTTTATATTGAATCAAGACTGTTACCATATATACTCACTATAAGTCAATATCATGTATAAGTCGAGGGTAGATTTTGGAGAGAAAATTATGAAATTTGGCATGACTTGTGGATAAGTCAAGGGTAAAACCTTGGGGCTCAGCAGTCCTTCTTCGCCACCCATCCAACCACCCTCAGTTGTCTGCAGCCATCCACTTATCTCCTCACAGAAGATGGGAGTGGATGAGGATGAGGATGAGACAAGAGGGCCAGCTGCAAACAACCAACAGCAGGGAGACAAACGGTGGAGGAGCGTTCGCCTCTGTCCCACTTTCCCCTCTGTCGCCCAGCCCTCTCCTTGGCAGAAAGTCCAGCGGTGAAGGAGCCTTGAGGTGTGAGCATTCATCCCTCTCCCTCCTCTGCCACTTGGCCCTCTCCTCTCTGAAAAAGTCCAGCACCAAAAGATTTTACCATACTGACCCAGGTATAAGTCGACCCATGGTTTTGGGTTCAATTTTTTGATGTAAATTTTTGGACTTATACATGAGTATATAAGGTACCTCTAAAGTGGCTGGCTGTACCTGATAAGAATATAAGGAAAATTAAGTAAAATCAATTACTATGAAGGGCAAGAACTCATTGAAGCAATCAGTATGCTTCAATGAGTTCAATGTCCCTTTGTTATACTTTTGACCTTACTGTACAGGAAGGCTACAAAAAAGAGCTACATGTGGCTCACAGGTTGTACTTTGCCCTCTTCTGGCCTAAAAGGCTAAATATTACTTGCAATTTTTAGGTTTTAAAGAATTAAGAACTTGGAACAGCATTCTGACTTTTCCTGAAATAGATACTTGCCAGTGTATTGTATAAACTGATATCTCCTTCTAAGCCACTTCGTCTGTGCTCAAATTTTACTATAGGCACTTTGGCTGTTGTTATAGGCAGGATGTTTCTTAAACCTGAGAAGGTAAGATTTCTGTATGTAAAACCAAAACGTATGCATAAATACCAAATATTAAGCAACATACATTATAATACACATACCTGGATGCTTCTTAAGAACCTTTGCCAAATTTTCAATGATTTCCTTACAATTCAATTTCTAGGAAAATAAATAAATAAATAAAACATGTGTTACTACCTATATACCGTAGGTTCAAGAACAATTTATATAACAGCAAGGAGTCTTAATACATGTACAACATTGGAATAAATCTTCTTTTGACTATATAAAATTTATTTTTTAAAAAAGTGAACTACCTCTGCATTTTCATGGCCCTCCAGTGTCATGCAAATATCCAGGTCACTGTCACGGAATCCAAATCCATTCTTTGAAGAACCAAACAGGCATAGCCTGGCTTTGTCTAATCAAAAGAACAGGGTTTAACAAATATTTAAAATAAAATTTTAAATGATTAATAATCATTGTGTGAGGAGAAATGTAATGCAAATGAGGAATAAATATTAAAAAAATTATATGTAATTTCCCTATGTGGGTATCACCTCAAGAGGCAAGGTATAACAAAGAAATGATTTGTAAGGATAAGTGGTTTAAATATAGTGAACTGACTAAGAAAACTGAGGGTAAGATTAAGCTAAAATCTCAAGAAGAATTGGAACAAATAGGATTTGATTGGGGATGGTTTGCCTACAGGCAAATACATGAAAGAATAATGAAGGATTTAAAAGAATTTGGTTCTGAGGAAAGCAAATCGGATTTAGAAAAAATATTGTGTGGTGTGAATGACAAACTCATTGGGAAACTATGTAAGAAATTATTAGAATTGGAAATGGAAGATGAAATTGTGAAAGATATAATAGTAAAATGGGCCAAATATCTGGGCGATAAGATTCAATTAGAACAGTGGGAATGGGTATGGACGAAGGGATTAAAGTATACTGCCTCCCAAAATATAAAAGAAAATTGGTATAAGATGTTTTATCGATGGTATTTAACTCCGGAGAAACTAGCTATAATTTATAAAAACAAAAACAATAAATGTTGGAAATGTGGAAAGGTGACAGGGACCTTTATACACTGCTGGTGGAACTGCAAACAGGTTAAAAAAATGGAAACAAATTAAGGAAACAATTTGTAAAATACTCCATATTGATCTGGATTTAAAAGTGGAAATCTTTTTATTAGGAATTTTTGATAGCGAAATTGAAAAAAAATATGGAAAGGTCCTGTTTTATATGACACCCATGGCAAGAATATTATTGGTGCAAAAATGTAAAATGAAGGATGTTCCGAGCAAAAATGATTGGATAATGAAATTAGTAGAGATAATAGAGATGGATAAAGTAACATAAATCTTAAAAAATAAACTACCAGTTAAAATAAAAAAAGATTGGCATTTGGTATTTGAGTATATAAATGAGCAAGGGTGGGAGATACTAATTTAATTTATTAGGCAATTGCAAAGGGGGATAATATTGTATGTATAAGTTCAAGCTGGAGGATTTAATTGTAATGTATAGTTTGTAATAAATTGACAATACAGGAAATTTAAAGGACTTAAGTAAGGGACACAGGAAATGGCTAAATAACTTTGAGAGGAAGGAAGTCTTAAGTGTATATGTGGTTTTAAGTGTTGTGTGTGTTAAAAATGTTAGGATTGTGATGATGTTCGGAGTAAAATTGGGGGGATAATGTTGGCTATTATGTACTCACGTAGGGTGGTAGGGTAGAAGGGTTTTTGCTGTATCAAATCTTACAGGATAAGATGTGAATGTATGTATGTAAGATTGTAATAAAAAAATAAAAAATAAAAAAATAAATAATTAAAATAATTTTTATACACTCACAGTAGAAGAACTGCTAAGAAATCATATTCTAACACACTTCACAAAGAAACCATTATAATTTATATTTTTGCAGGCCCCATGCAATTTCTGACGGTTGTCTCACCATACTTATCAAGCACATGATAGCTATCCAGTGCCTAGAATTTCTTCAGTGTCCAAAAATATTTGTCAGTGAGCTGAAACACATACTATTTTAAAATAATTTTCCTTTATAGTATTTTTTTAAATTGATACAGTTCTACCCTAGTTTTTAATGATAAAATACATTCAAAGCAAGTTTTTTTTTAAAGTGTCCCTTAGGAACACTTATTGTTTCAGTTTATTTTCTCCAAGCATATGTATTAGGGTACACATCCAAGTTCCTACTTTCTCCTATTGAGTACACAATCCCACTTTCGAGAGGAAGTTTCGATATAAATCAAGTCAAATCAATCCCTCTCCTCAAAGTATAACACAAACCAAACTACAGTCTCCTTGGGGGAGCTATTACTTCATAAGATATTTGACCTAGAAAGATGCATATTTATTCCTGCCAATATGCACACAAGCACAATTTAAAAAAAGAATTCATTTGCATACTTTGTATTCTATTAATTTGATGCTACTACAGATGCTTTTTGTGAACCAAGCTTAAAGCTTTAAAGTTATGTGATATTAAAGCTAAGCTATTCTTAAATGTGACATATTTTCCTGATATTAGTACAAACTACTGATTTTGATATGAATGGACTAGAGATAGACATAATTACAGTAGACCCTTTGAAGATAACAGGTATTATACTAGTCATAACTAATTTAAATCCAAATAATTTCAGTAATTTCAGTGGGACTACACAAAGTGTGATTAGGTTTGAATCAACACTATATTATCAATATTTTGTTATAAACCAGTTCGCATTTTAGAAGAGATAAGTATATACCGTTTCCCCGAATATAAGACACTGTCTTATATTTATTTGGCCTCAAGAAGATGGCTTATTTTCAGGGGATGTCGTATTTGTCCCGACTCCGCCCTGACGCCGCACAGCTTCAGGGTGCCCTCTTGGCACAGCGTGCATACAGGCTGTGCAAAAAGGGTGCAAAAGAACCACCGCACTGGCTCAAAGCCTGGCTCTTTGCCGCCCTGATAGAGCTGCTCAAAGGGCCACTCCTTTCGGGGGCAGCAAAGACGAGGATCGTGGCCGCAACCCTTTAAGCCGCAACCGCGACTCTTTTCTGGGCTGCCCCTGGGAGCGGTGGATCCGCTGCTCCAGGGGCAGCCCAGAAAAGAGCCGCAACTACGGCTCAAAAGTTGGCTCTTTGCCACCCCCGAAAAGAGTGGCCCTTTCAGCTGCTCTTTTGGGGGTTGGCAAAGAGGAGGATTGGGGCTGCAGCCCTTTGAGCCCCGATCCGCCGTTCCCAGGGGCAGTCCAGAAAAGCCGCCCCATCTACACTGGCCCTATGTCTTATTTTTGGGGTATGGCTTATATTGCATAAATGCTTAGAAATCCTGATACGGCTTATTTTATTACATACCATTATATTCTTTTCGAATAAATCTTTCCAAACTTGCCAAAATCTGCTCTCGATTTTGTTGCTCTGAGAAAGGAGGTGATAATTCATCTAAAGAAAGAAACATTAATTGAGGAATTTATCAATACCTAATAATCAAACTCTAGACGATATGGTTGCATTCTATAAATGAAAAATGCTGCCTGTAGATGGTCCCAGTGAATTATGGGGGTTAGTAAAGCATTCAGTGAGAGAAATATTAACAGATATTTGAGCATCAGAAAAATCCCTGAAAAAAATCAAGATCCTGTACTGTTCACATAAGGTACCTGGATTGCTGAAGTTAATTCCCCTCGTCAATTTGGCTACCTGTTATTGCCACACCTATCAATATATAAAGTCCACAACATACTGTTGGCTTTAAAACAGGAGTAGAACTCCTGTGCCTATCCCATATTTTGCTTAGCCACAAGCCACAGCAACCCTAGGCCCCACAGCTAATGGTACAGAAAAGTAGTACCGTATTTTTCGCCATATAAGGCGCTCCGGCATATAAGACGCACCCAATTTTAAAGGAAGAAAATCCAGGAAAAAAGGATTCCTCCCTTTAGCCGGAGGCCGGTTGTTCAATGGGCTGGTGCTGGGATCGGAGAACTTCTCCGATCCCAGCACCAGCCCATTGAACTGAGGTCGCGGGGGGAAGGAGGGCTCCTTCCCCCCGCGACCTCAGTCTTTGAATGGGCTGGTGCTGGGATCGAAGCGATCCCAGCGCCAGCCCATTGAAAGACTGAGGTTGCGGGGGGAAGGAGGGCTCCTTCCCCCCGCGACCTCAGTCTTTGAATGGGCTGGGGCTGGGATCGAAGCGATCCCAGCGCCAGCCCATTGAAAGACTGAGGCCGCGGGGAGAAGGAGCCCTCCTTCCCCCCGCGGCCTCAGTCTTTGAATGGGCTGGCTCTGGGATCGAAGCGATCCCAGCGCCAGCCCATTGAAAGACTGAGGCCGCGGGGAGGAGCCCTCCTTCCCCCCGCGGCCTCAGTCTTTGAATCGGCTGGCGCTGGGATCGAAGCGATCCCAGCGCCAGCCCATTGAAAGACTGAGGCCGCGGGGAGAAGGAGGGCTCCTTCCCCCCGCGGCCTCAGTCTTTGAATCGGCTGGCGCTGGGATCGAAGCGAAGCGAAGCCCTCCTTCTCCCCGCGGCCTCAGTCTTTCAATGGGCTGGCGCTGGGATCGCTTCAATCCCAGCGCCAGCCCATTCAAAGACTGAGGCTGCGGGGGGAAGGAGCCCTCTTTCCCCCCGCGACCTCAGTCTTTGAATGGGCTGGTGCTGGGATCGAAGCGATCCCAGCGCCAGCCCATTGAAAGACAGGCCACGGGGAGAAGGAGGGCTCCTTCCCCCCGCGGCCTCAGTCTTTGAATCAGCTGGCGCTGGGATCGAAGCGATCCCAGCGCCAGCCCATTGAAAGACTGAGGCCGCGGGGAGAAGGAGCCTTCCTTCTCCCCGCGGCCTCGGCCCTTCGCCCTATAAGGCGCACTGACTTCCCCACGCACGTTTTGGGGAAGAAAAAGTGCGTGTTATAGGGCGAAAAATACGGTAATTATAATTCTACATCTGAAGAGCCACATGATTCCCACCCAAGCCTTATAGTGAACTACAAAAGAAGCTTGTTCCAGTATCCAAAATATATTTTTTCCACCGCCATAAGCAGAAGAAATCCTATCTTAGTGTGAGCAGAGTTAAGTTTCTGTTGTTATAGTTTTTAACAGAGAACTACCCACTGGGTCAAAACAGCAAAAATGTACTTACCAAAACACTTTTTACACACTAGATCAAGTATTTCTCTAAATCTACTTGTCATTGGTGGTAGTGGTTTTAGATCAATTTTCTTAAAATCTTCTGGGCAGTCATTTTTGGAATGGCCATCTCTTTTGCAGATACTGCATACTATTGTTGGAGGCTACAGCAGAAAAAACAACGTTTTATATTAAAGTTGTTTAAGTAAGCCGTCTCTTTTTCCCTTAAAGAAACCAAGTATGTTCCAGTAAAAAGTGCTGGATTCAAGTACTAGCTCAGTTCACTGTATACAAAGGGATCTTGTAGCACCTTTAAGACAATCACAAGATCCCTTTGCATACTGATCCAGACTAACATGGTTATGTCTTTGAATTCTCATAGTTGCTTATTTGTTAGATACAGGTTGAGTCTTGGTGATCCAAAATGCTTTGAGACCACAAGTAGTTTGGAATTCAGATTTTTGGGGATTTTGGAGTATTTGCACATACATAACAAGGTATGTTGGGACCCAAGTCTAAACATGAAATCCATTTATGTTCTATATACACTTTATACACATAGACTCATGGTAATTTTATACATATTTTTAACAATTTTGTGCATGAAACAAATTTTGTGTACACTAAGTCATCAGAAAGCAAAGTCGTCACTATCTCAGCCATCTATGTGGACAATTATTTTGGAGTATTTCAGATTTTGGAATTTTGGATAAGGGATACTCAACCTGTAATAGCATAATCACATTTTTCAAAAGTGGTCCCCATGCCATAAAACTATAAACAGGAAGCTGTAATTAGTCCTTAGTTCGCTGCCTAGTTTAAAGGCAACAACATAAATATTCCCAGTACTTCATATTTCCTACAGTCAACTGGTCTAACTCCAAAGCCAAAGAAAGAGTGGGGATGGGAGAAGTTGGGGAAAATCTACACTGAAGATTGACGGGGGAATGGAGAAATATGCAGAGCACATTCAACTACTTTCAGAAAACCCTAACTTTCTCTCTGCACCATCTGAATAGTGGGAAACAGTGGTCTGTTGCTGGAAGGGAATATCTAAGTCCTATACACAGCCATACAAAGAACTTAAATATTCCTTAACTAGCAACATGCTTGGAAAGAATAAGAAAAAAGAAAGGGCTCTATATTACAGAAACCTTTAGAATAGTGCAGTGCATTTTGTTGTACAACTAAACAAAGAAATCATGGTTGTGAAGGATATATCAAGAAACAAAATGCAAAGTGAAATATTAGGTGCTGAGAAAATAAGCACAGGTATTGGCAAGTTTGGTGCCTGGTATGCAGCCTGAGTACCGGTAGTTCTGTTAGTAGAAGAAAAGAAACAACTTTAAGAGTATGATGTTGTTTCTTTGCTTCTGCACTGGTGCTTCTAAGACTTAGATCTAGAATTCTTTCCCTGTCCAAAGTTCGAAGAAGATAGAAGTAATACTGAACTATTATTTCTAAACAAATGTAAAAAGTACAAAAAACCCTATAAAGGCAATTGTAGAATCTCGATGACTAAAGTGCACATTCATTTGGATATCACAAGACAGGATTCTACAGTGTGCTTGTGCATAGTAGCCAATCACTCCTGCTGAAAATGGAATCAGCTAAACAAATCTACCAGACATAGTTTCTTTAGTGTGACATTCAAAAGCAGCAGGAGCTGGAACTCTGCCTTGTCCCTTCCATAACAAACCTGAGAAATATAAAAAAACAAGCAAACCATGGATTGTCTTGTTGGAAGAAAGACAAGCCAGTGTCCTGGGTTCTATCATGTTCAGATATTATACTAAACAAAGCAGACAGTTTATGGTTTGTTCCTATTTCACGGCAAGTGCAAGCAGCAAAAAAATCACACTGCTTGGCAAAGCTAAACCAGGTTTCCATTGAAACCAGGCTTTATTATGACCGGACAATTGCAATTCTTATCTTATTTTTGTTGTTTTGTGTCTTCCAAGTTGTTTCCAACTTATGGAAACTCTATCATAGGATTTCCTTGGCAAGATTTATTCCATGGAGGTTTGCCATTGCCTAGTCGTAGTTGTAACTGTTATTATAATTGGTTTTAATTAAGTACTGCTTAATTGCGGTTGTTTTAATTGTATTTGATTTAATAATGTTTTAGGGGGGGAGGAGGGATTGTTGTTATTTTAACTTGTTGTAATTTCTAAATTCTATTGTTCACCGCCTAGATTGGTCTTCCACTAGGGCGGTATATAAATAAACATTATTATTATTATTATTCCCATGAGGCTGACAGTGTGACTTGCCCACAATCACTCAATGGTTCCATGGCAGTGGGGACCTGAACCCTTGTCTTCAGATTCCTATCATGTTGAAATCTGCCTTGGATCTCATGTTAGGAACAACAGGCAATATAAATAAAGGATCAAGAAATAAGTATCTATGAAAATGCAGATGAACTCTATGAGCTTTCTGCCCTTTCTTTAATTCAAGGATGGGTAATATGTGGCCCTCCAGATGTAGATGCTATCAATAGCTCTAGCCAGTACAGACAATGGTAAATGACACTAGGAGTTGCAGTTCAAACAACATATGAATGGCCACCTAGGTGTTCAATATAGTGTATTAACTCTGGCTATGATGTATTTTATTTCAGATATTGCCAAAGTTTACATAATAAAAGTGCTGAGAATGCTTTTATGTGTATCATGAGGAAGTTGATTACTGAAAATGCTACTAAAACTATGACACTAAAGGATGTCAAAAGTAGATACTATGAAATCCACCAAACATCTTCAAGGACAGTTAAGATAAAACAAACAAAATTATAAATAATCTATTATCTACATTTACAATATAAGGGTTTGAGTAATGGCCTAGCAATCGGACTATGTTGGAATCAGATGCACTGGACCCAAAGAAGAGTGCCAAATCAATAACATGATATAGAGTCAAAGTCCGATATTTTCTGTTGTAATGCCCACATTTCTCCTTATGCCTATGTCATGCAGTTATTCACTTGAAAAATGATTAAATATATGAACTTTAGCTGATTTGCCAGATGCCACCCGAAATCTGTTCCAGAGGACAGATGGCTTTTTTAGTACCTTACTTAACCTTTCTGGATAATTATATGGACCTAGAAAAACCCATAATGTCTAAAAGCTTTTTCTAATCCATTTGTTCCTGGTTTAGAAATAAAAACATGACCTTAAAATGAGAAGAGACTTGAAAGGCATATTGTAACAGCCTTGAATATAGGTATTTTTGAGGTAGGGGACAGTCCTTAGTCACAGCACTATGATTCCCTCATAAGAAAAAAGGGGAGGACACTAGTAACAAACATCTGGGGAAAAACACTTAATGCAAATTAAAAATAATATTTTGAAGGATTTTTGAATTCATTTTACCTTTCCAGAAGTCAAAATAAATTTATCAAACACATAATGCATATCTTCTGTGGCGATTTCATCTTTAGTGTCTTGAATTTCTCCCACTGCTTTGCAGTTGTGCGAGGTAGCTGATGTGCTAGTGCCTGAGCACATATTCTTTTGTGGATATTCCATTACCAAATTCTGTCTACTTTCAGTGTCAGATAATTCACTAACAGAATCAAGGGACCTATCTTCACTAAAAACACAATTTTCTTCAGTTGTAGGCTTTTGATCATCCTTTGCCTTAAGTGACTTGTGTTCTAATTCACAGCATTCATTAGCAATATGGGAAACAGTTTCCTCTTTGCTGTCACAGTTTGTATTTAGAATTTCTGGTGTTTTTACCAGCGAGCATTTTAAGTTCTCAGAAGTACATCTCCCAGATGTAGATTCCATTTCACTACATTCATTTAACTCATCCTCTTGTATATTACATGCATAGCCTGTGGTCTGTTTCTCTGTAATATTATCCTGCTGTGAAAGGCAACAATTGGCTGCAGGTTCTTCAGGTTTTTTGCTACCAGTTTTTCCTTTTTCTTTTTTCCTTGGGTCTGGTTTGGGCTTACTCCCATCTCTTTTCTGTGGACATGCAAAATATTTATATGCTGTCCTGAATCTCTCAAGTATGTACTCAAACACCATCTGGCTGTTCAGGCTCCGTGCAACATTTCTTTTTAGTGCAAAAGGATCTAGAAGAAATAACACAGACCAGTTTTAAATTTACTTATTTTTGGTTAGGGCCTTCAAATATGGCCTAAAACTATTTCATTTTAATTGAGCAGGTTAGTATAACTAAAGAAATTATTTTAATCTAATACACCTTTTTAGCAAATAATAATAATAATAATAATAATAATAATGATGATGATGTAATTATTTCTAATACAAGTATTTTTAAAAACTGCAGCTAGCAACTGCCATCTTGAAAGATGTATTCCTTTATATGTTAACAAGAACACTGTTTTTTTCTAAAACAATTACTATTGAGACACCAGGACTGCATCATCTATTGTTGTTTCCTTCAAGTCTGTATGTCTCTCACATTCAAGCTTAAATTTTAAAAAATCAAACTTTCAATTTCTTTAATCAGATAATAGTCATAATTCTAAATGATACAAATCCTATACTATTATCCACGATTTTGTACACATACACACACACTTTGTCTATATCTACCATAAGTGTTTTATTGGAAGGCTGAATGGCAGGTTAACAAAAAAAGAACATGTCTGCCATTTCCATTCCTGTAACCAGGGGTAGGCAACCTTTCCCCTTTAAGGGCTGAGGGACTTCAGCTCCCAGAAGCCTCAGCCATGTTGGCCAATAGTCCCATGTTGGCCAATAGCTCCTGGGTTTCTGGGAGCTGAAGTCCCTCGGCCCTTAAAGGGGAAAGGTTGCCTACCCCTGCCTGTAACTATTCAACAGCCAATTTCTCTTTACTAGTCAGCTGTCACAGATTTGTTTTATTTGTGAGGACAATGAACTAACAGTAAATTTAGCATAAGAGTAAAAAAATGTGGAACAGCATGTTTTTTTGCCACATTAATGTATTATTATTTACAGTTCAAGACAAACAACTTAAGACCATTACTTCTCTAGAGAAACAATGTACTAAATTTTATTTATTTAATACCTATTTTTCTCCCATATGGGACTCAAAGTGGGTTTATACTGTATGCTAAAACAAAACAGCTAGAACAAGTTGAAATACCAAAAATTAAAAATTATTAAACAACAATCCGCCTAAAACATTTAGAATAGTTAAAAACACATTAAAACCTATTACATATTAAAAACCTAAATGGCTGTTACACCAACCAGTTAAAAGCTAAAGCCCTGTTTAAATAAGAAAAACGTTGCCTGCTGGCAAAACAAGAGCAAGGCAGCTGAGCCTTCTTTGGGAAAGCATTCCCTTCGGAGCAGCCACTGAGAAGACTTTCTCCCAAGTCCTCAACAGACATACTTGTGATGGTGGTGGAAGTAAGAGAAAGCCCTCTCCTGAAAATCTTAAAACTTGGGCAAGCTCACATAGGGAGACACTGTCAGACTGCCTAGAATATAAGCAATATAAAGCTACTAAATTAGATATGTCTGAATATAAATCCAAAGTATGCTTTTAAATTCATCTTCTCAAATTAATATCTGCATATAAGTGTTAGGCCAACAGGCCAAGTAAATGACATACAAGGAAAATCTACAGTTTCTGCAAATTGGGGCAATGTATCGTAAGACAGTATAAAATACAACCACATATAAATGCAAAATTATACCAATTACAGATATACACAAAGCTATAAATAAGACAAAGGTAATGCATTTCCAAAGCATTATCACAAAACACAGTTTCCCTCACCTTCAATGGCTATTCGTCTTTTAGGCCAGATTTTGTTCTCTCTGGTTAAAAGTTCTTGTACCCGTACGCTGATAACATATTCTTCCAAAGCAAATTCCAGTGTATAAAACTTCAACAATTCTAGCCACAGCTTTCCCAATGATATCTGGTGTGGTGTTTCCAATGCTAACAGAGACTGAAAGATAAAAAAAAAAAAAAATGGAAACAGAATTTTTCATTTTTCATTAAATTGTGTCATTTGAAGAGGAAATTTAAGAAAGGTCAATTTTCATTTAAAGAGAATCACTTACACTGCCATTTTTCGCCTTTGCATTATGCTGGGTGTCTGTTTCTACAGCTGATGCACTCTTGTTACCTCTGTTCTGTTCACCTTTAGCTTTTCCTTCTGCAGCACTAGCATTTTTCCCTCCCCCACTGTTTGATGGTTTGTACTCCCACACTACAAACTTTTCATCTTTTATTCCTTTCAACTGGTAGTCATCAGCCTTCTTAGAATCAAAGCCTTCAATCTAAAGAAACATAACAAAAAGTTTTTCAATTAACAAGATCATACAAGGGGTGAATCCAACATGACACTGGAACACATCACAAAACCTCTTTCCCTCTACCTCCCCCTCCTGTTCCAAGAAGCTGCCCAGAAAATAGTGCTGGGGGGTTTCCCAGCCCCGTCCCCCATAAGAGCAGGCTGTGGGGTATTGAGAGGTTTCAGGTAGGGAACCCCCACCCCTATTCTGCTGTTGTATGACAAGACATACAGAACTTGGCACTTGGCTAGAAATAAATTCCAAGTAGACATTTAAAGCAATTTTATGGCCAATTGAATTTATTTTCTCTTCTAGGTTCATGGAACTAATTGCCCATTTCTTGTAATCCAGACCTTTCTATTTTAATTTTTAAAACTTACCCAATTGCCTAAATATGATGGTAGTATGCGTGGTTCTCTTTGTTGAAGAAAAAATATCACCATTAAGGCAAAGGAATATGAAGGGATGCCACCTTCTGCTTGACAGTCAATATGACACAACTACAAAGTAGGAGACAAAAGGTCTTAGTTCTATGATATAATTTTTCTTCTTTTTTTTTAAAGCAAAATTTAGTATACCTTGAATTAAGCCATCATTTTATACCTTGAATTAAGCCATCATTTCCTAGTAAATAAAGCCTACATAAACCAGAACAGTCTCAAAGCACATACTGTCAAAAAACTGTTGAAGCTAAGCAAGATTGACTCCACATGGGAGTGCCTAGATGGAAGGCCATGCCTGGCAAACCCCAAGTCATATATCCTTAGTTCATGATGGAAGAAAGCCACAATATAATTTAATATACAGTCAGCTCTCTGTATCCACGGACTCAACCATCCACAACTTGAAAGTATTCAAAAGAAAATAAATTCAAAAAACCCTTAATTTTGCCATTTTATATAAGGGACACTATTCCACTATGTCATTGGATTTACTTTAAGGAACGCCTCCTCCCATATAATCCTTCCCACACACTCAGGTCCTCTGGGAAGAACTTACTACAGTCAATGAAAACTAGACTGGTGGTGACTTCCCAGAGGACCTTTTCAGCTGCCGCTCATAAAATTTGGAATGACCTGCCGGAGGAGACTCGCCAGATTACATGCCTTGACGTTTTTAAAAAAGCAATAAAAACGATTCTCTTCCAGCAAGCCATCCCAGAGTGACCTCCGTCCTGATCTAAACTAACTGCCCATTTGATGTAGCTCCTAATGACATTGCCATTGTTATTAACTGTTTTAATTGTCTTTTAGTTAGAGGGATTTTATTGTTGTAATTTTATATCGAAGGGAGGGTGGGTCGAAAGGGTGGGGGTTCGGGGATTATTTTCTTGTTTTATTTCTGTAATTGTTTTAATCTTTGCTGTTACCCACCTCGATTCTCAAAAGGGAGAGGCGGGATACAAATAAATAAATAAATAAATAAATACATTGTTGTTGTTGTTGTTGTTATTATTTAATGGGACTTGAGCATCTACAAATTTTGCTATCCCTGTGGAGTCCTGGAAGCAAACTCCAGTAGATACTAAGGGACCACTGTACACCTGTTATCTTTAAACTAATCTGCCAAAGATACCCTGTGTTAGACTTTAATATGTTACTACTTTGTATTATTAATGGGTTTTTAAGTTATCTCAACTGATTTTTAATTATATGATTAACCTGTATTTTCATATGCATAATTTATTGTATTTTTCATCATTCCTTTTTAGCTATGGAAACTACTTTGTATTAGGAGAAAGGTGGGATATAAATCAAATTGTTAAATAAATGGCATACATCCTACAGTTCACCCCAACTAGAATAAAATCAATTTATACTTGCAAGTTCCAATGATCCAGTGGTCCTGTACCAGCTGGAACTAACAAATGGATTTAGCACAATATATAAATAATACTTACAGCACACATTCACATATTTAAATAGCCAGGGAGACACTGAAGCACTTGGGTAGAGAAGAATTTGGATAAAATAACATGCTGTTTACATAAATAAGAGTTACAGAGAAGACATCCTCTAAATCCAGATATTCACAAGATTTTGTTAAGACATACATCAGAGCTAAGAAGCACACCTGTAAACACAATCATAAGCATGCATGCACTGTTGCATTGCCAGTTTGTAAGTGATATCAAATGGAATGCAGATATCTCTCCCAGACTATAAACTGGAACCAAGGCCCCTCCCAAACGATAAACCAGAATTGGGGGGGGGGGGGATTTAATGAACATATCACTATGTTATTATTTTATCATTTGTGATTTCCCATCAGTTTAATACTGAGGCTTAGGAAACTAACTAGCTTATCTTGTGTACCCTTAATATAAAAAATTTCCTCTCCTCTCTTCTGTACCTATATGAGTAAACTTGTAAGTAATTTACATAGAGAAAAGATGCAACAGAATGGACCAAGACTCTAAGATTTCTCTCTACTCATCCATCATAACAAACATAGCTGATCATTCCACTTCTAACTACACTTCCTTACACGGTGCTGAAGGCCACTCCAAATGCTCCTCTGAAAGTCTTCCAGGAGGTGCAGGGAGCTTCAGTGGAAGAGGCACAAGAAGCCTCAATGCACGTCCAAGAAGCCTCAGTGTGTGCATGGAAACACTGTGTTCAGCCTTTTGGATTTCATTCAAATACTTTATACTTTCTATTTCAGAAAACAGAAACAGATATTGAAAAGGGATTTTCTTTATACTATTTCTTCTTTGTGGTCTCTGCGAATCACTCAAATGGATTATTCTGTGCCTACGGAGAGCTGTTTGGAACCTTCTTAGAGCTATTAGAAGCATTTTGGCGGGAGCTCCGCCCACTCTCCAACTGCCTTATTGGCCGGTTTCCCGCCTAAACCCTCAGTTCCTTTTATCTGCTGCAGCAGCAGCATCTAGGAACTCTTCAGAGATTCATTTTCCTGTCACACTTTAAAATTTACCTTTTGACAGGATCAATCTGCGTTTTGCTGGTATTTTTTTAACATCGTCGTTCAAATTTTAAGAGGAGCACTGCGATTTCTGTGAGAATCGTATTCTTACATGCAAATTTAATTCCTGAGGTAAAGTTATTTTAACGTTGCTGAGGCAAAAAAATGTTTTTTTCTAAAATGGCCGCTCGCCTTTCTGGTGTGCTCGGCCAAGGTCCATCGTACCTGACGAAGGCCCATCGTTCTGAGGACTCGAGGTTAACGGCTCAGTATGAGCTCAGTCTAATGAAGACTGTGGGCGATGGGAGAGTGATTTACTTGGAGTGATCATCAGCTTCTTGTTAGCAGCCTGACTTCGATCCTTGTCAGTCCCGGACCCCAGGAGTCAAACCAATTGGCTTTGAGCCCTACGTGGATCCTCATTGGTCCCTGACTCTCCGGGGTGAAACCAACTGGCTTCCAGCCCGACTTCGATCCTCAATGGTCCCTGACTCTCCAGGGTCAAGCCGATTTGCTTGCAGCTCGACTTCGATCCTCAACGGTCCCTGACTCTCCGGGGTCAAACCGATTGGCTTTCAGCCTGACTTCGATTCTCATCGGTCCCTGACTCTCTGGAGTCAAACTGATTGGCTTGCAGCCCGACTTTGATCCTCGACGGTCCCTGACTCTCCGAGGTCAAACCGAATGGCTTGCAGCCTGACTTCGACCCTCGTCCGTCCCTCTCTCTCTAGGTTCAAAGTGACTGGCTTCCAGCCCGACTTTGACCCTTGTCGGTCCCTGACTCTTTGGGGTCAAACCGATTCGCTTGCAGCCCGACTTCGACCCTCGTCAGTCCCTGACTCCCCGAAATCAAACCGATTGGCTTGGAGCCCTGCACGGATCCTCACTGGTCCCTGACTTTCTGGAGTCAAACCGATTGGCTTGCAGCCCTGCATCAGTCCTCGTCGGTCCTTGACTCTCCAGGGTCAAACTGATTGGCTTGGAGCCCGATTTCGATACTCGTTGGTCCCTGACTCTCCGAGATCAAATTGGTTGGCCCACAAGCAGTTTTATATGCCGCCTTCCTCAACTATCGGGGGTTAGCCAGGTCGGCACCATGATGCTGCCACATTCAGACCCGGATTCAAGGCTGTGGTTGCTCCCTCCATACCAAGGTCAACTACCATCAAGCTGTCGATTACAACCATGATTACTCCCTCTATACCTAGGTGCAGTGCTGGCTCACACTCTTCCTGATTCAGGACCATAGTGTTTCCCTCTGTACCGAAGGCCACTACTTGCAAGCGCTCTGCCAAATTTGGAGCCATGCTTGTCCCTCCTGTTCGAGGCCCATTGCAGCTCCTACAATTCATCCCTCGGGAGGCTGCCAGTAATCACTCATTCAGATCCAAGCTATGGTCACTCTGCCGCACACATAGCTGGATTCAAAGCTGTGATTATTGCCTCTATACCATTGCTCCCTTGATACTGGGATGGCAGGATCATTAGCCAGATATGCAGCGTCAAATTTGCCTCCTTGCCAAGACCCAATATCATGGCTATCCTTATATAGCTGATTCGGAGGACGTGGTGCTCCCTCCATACTGAAGGAGGACACCACCATTTGCTTGTTACATTCTTATGAGGACGTGTTTTGTCTTTGTTCACCAGAGCACTTTAGATACAGACAATCCTCCACTCATCACAGGACTGGAGGATCAAATTCAACGATTGGTTTGCTCCCTCTATACCAGGGGTAGGCAACCCTTTTGAGCCGGGGGCCGGGTTGCTGTCCCTCAGACAAGTGGGGGGGGGGCCGAAGCACCAAAAATAAATAAATAAATAAATAAATATGCATGCACACTCTCTCAGCCCCAAAAAAGCCATGGCAAAACCCCTGTGGAGATTTTGCCAAGAAAACCCCAAGAACAAGTAATAACAACAATAATCAATATCATCATGGCGGGCGGCAGCAGCGGCAGGACCTGTCTGGGGCCGGTCCAAAGGCCTCAGGGGGCCGCATGCGGCCCCCGGGCCTTAGGTTGCCTACCCCTGCTCTATACCATTATGGGCTCGGTACCAGCCCAATTGAGATAGTCTTGTTCCCCCCATGGAGGGCTTGGGTACCATCGCTCATCTTCTAATACCAAGCAATATTCTTGTATCACTCTCTTGACAGAAATATATTCTGGGATGTACTTGGTCCCCCTGTACTGGGACCAATACCATCAATTTCCTTAGACTGCCAAATCGAAGACATGATTATGCTTATGAGAACAGTTACCATTCCAGGCTTGCCATGACTGTTACTGGGGTGATCATACTCCCCTTTTTTTTCAGACTGGCATTAATACCTTTGTTCCTCCCTATTGGTGGCTTTGAGGATGTACTTGTTCCCTCCGTGTTAGAGGAAGCTCCTTCAACCGATAAAAAACCAGATTGATGGCGACCTTCCAGAGGACATTTTCTGCTACCACTCCCAGACTCTGGAATGCCTTGCCGGAAGAGCTCCGTCAGATAACCAACCTAGATGGCTTTAAAAAAGCCATCAAGACGGAGCTCTTTCGGCAGGCCTACCCAGAGTAAAACCACCTTTCAATCTTGTCTCTCCCCATCAGACATTCTCTTTTTTCTTTCCTTATTTTTGCTCTGCTCCAGAGTGCCTACTGTTTTAATTGTTGTAATTTGCTTACTGTTTTTAATTTTGCTTATTGTTTAAATTAGGTTTTAACTGAGACTTGTATTTAATGTATTTTTAATGAGGGGTTTATCATGTTTGTTTACATTACTTAGTTGTTATTGTCGGGGTTTTGTATTTGTTTTTAGTTGTAATCCGCCTTGATTGCTACGGCAAAAGGGGTGTTGTTGTTGTTGTTGTTGTTATTATTATTATTATTATTATATGTTTTCACTTCTCCTATGCAAGCGTCAGAGAATACAGTTGGTGTCTTCTTTCCAAGGGCCACTACATATAATGAGTAATACAAGTCTATGCCCCATACGCATACCCCTCCAAGGGGTTCTTGCCTGTGCCGCTTACATCCATGAAACATGTGGCAAACTACTGTTTGGTCCCTAGCTGCAGTGAACTCATCTCATATACTGACCACCGATTTCAGTGCAATCTTCTTCGGCCTCATTTCAGACGGGAACTGCATCAGTTCTTTCTCATTGACTGCTCTGGGCAGGAATGCCCTCTGGGGACATCCCTCCGATTCAAGGCTCCATTTCACAGATTTGTCCACCCCTGTGGGCACTTCAGGATCTTGTGCATACTTGTCCCATCTCTCCAAGCTGATTGATGTCATAACATTTGGTTCCCCTGGGCCTCTGGTCTCAAGGTGTCTTTTTGGTGAGGTGGTGATATTTCTGGTCTCCACCTACTATCCTGTCAAGGTTAACCATGCACTCTGCAAACGTCCTGGGAGTTCTCTCTCCATACAGGGAAGCCTGTGCTCCCCCTGTTGTTGCTCCCTATCACAGCGTACTTCATGCTTCATCACACACCCTGGATCTATACAATAAAGGGTTTCACACCTGGCTAGGAGCTGGACTTTGTGGGTCTTAAGGTCTATTCCAGCTCTCCTGTTCTAAAATTTTCCTCTCATGACCCATTCATGATGAGTTGACACCATATTGCTCCTGCTATACTGTTGCTTATCAGTTCTCAGCGTTCCTGCCAAGCCATGTTATCCTTCATTCAGCCTCTGCAGGACATCACGGGATGTGAGAACATTCCCACAGGGATCTCTCTCTACTTGACAGTGTGAAATCCTTTTACCGTTATGATGCTACAACTAATCTTGTAGTCATCACACCAGCCACTATTATTTTCTCTGGCATTTTCACCAAGATCTATATGTTTCATGCTGATAGCCTGAAACATTACATTCACACAAAGTGTGTCTTGTGAGTCACAACAATTGGATATTGTGATATTCTCACTCTCCCTTTTGTAAGTGTTTCTGCTGTGACTAGATGAGGCACTATTCCTCCTCTCTGATGTCCACCACTATTCCAAAAGTTGTTACTGGAGCTTCTCCAGTTCAATTCCATTAGGCACTCTCTGTATGAATGGACTATCAAGGCGTCCTGCTTCCTACCTGTAGTGCAGGCACTTATTTTCTGCCACTTTTGCTGGTGATGCCCAACAATCTCATTGCTGAACATAGATGGTCTGTTTCACATTTTATGTCAACACTTAGCCCTAGATTGTTCAGCATTCTCTTTGTCTGTCGATGTCATAATCTTCAAACAATGGTTTAGAGGCTTTATCAGGTCACTGCCCTTTTCCATTTGAAAGATTCCCTTTAACACATCTTGAAAATTGAGGGCTTGGTAAGCCCCCTTTTCTTACAATTGCCAAAGTCACTACCTGTGCAGCCTCACATTGTTGCAAGTCTGTTGCCCTTTGCATTGGTTTCCTCTCATCTCCTGGATCAGATAGTCTGTATACCTTTCCTTATTGTTGCAGTATTCGTCTACTATTCCTTTACCACTTACAGTAGTGAACTTCTTTCGCTACCTCCTGGATACTTTCGGCATAATTTCCATTGCTTACAAACTTTTGCTGTCTAGGTCAGAGGTTCTCCCTTGCCTGGGGATCAGACTCACAAATGGTGATTTAGTTTGAGACAATGTGCCATCTTATATGGCATGGCACTCCCTCCTCCACTGACTGAAGCTTGTCAGTCTAATCCATTTGTGTGATTCACAAAGACCACAAAGAAGAAGGTTGCTTACCTGTAACGGTATTTCTTCGAGTGGTCATCTGCAAACTCACACAAATCCTGCCCAACCTCCCCTCAGAGTGGTGCCCTGCCTCTCCTTCAATTCTGGGCTGCTGTTTTGACATCCATGGAACTGAGGGTTTAGGTGGAAAACCAGCCAATAAGACGGAGAGTGGGCGGAGCTACTGCCAAAACACTTCTAATAGCTCTAAGAAGCTTCTGAACGGCTCTGCGCAGGAGCAGAATAACCTATTTGTGTGAATTTGCAGGTGACCACTTGAAGAAATACTGTTACAGGTAAGCAACCTGTCCATATAATTCGTAAAATTGTTGTAAAACTCTTATTGTACTTAAACATGTAAATATTAACATATACATATTAGTGCATTTTTATATTCATATATGTGATTATTTTAAAACTTACCCTAGCCCAGTAGCGAAAAGCCAACACCAAAGGAACAAGGACTGGCTCTAGTTTGCCGAGTGCAGCTAGCAGGTCAGTCGTAAGGCAGGCCACATCATTTCCAGCACTTACTTTGCAAGTTAAACCACTGACATAAATTATAAGACAAGTAGTAAGTCACATCAATGTCTCCAGTAAGTGAAGTTTGAAGAACATGCAGTTTTCACCACATATGAAGAACAAAGAACATGCAGTTTTCACCACATATGAAGCCTGCACTGCTTTCTTTCCACATGTTGGCTTCTTTCCCAGTACTGAGATTTATTAAGCCATAGTCAAACATTACTCATTTCACATTTTCAACATCTTTTACTCTAGCTCTACCCATCATGGTTATCCCTTTCCTTATATGGAAAGTGAGATAACTGAGAGGTTCCTGTCTGAGGGAAGTATATCCATATAAGCAAAAAAAACAAAACACCCCAAAACCTAGAAAATCTAGGATCTTACTCATATGGAAAGCCTTCATGTGAACACCAAGCTCTCCACCTCAAATGCATCAATTTCCAAGCAAAAAAAGCTAAGACAGAATGGGTGGCAGCTAAGTTGAGCAACATCTAAACACAGTTTTATTTTATTAAGCATTTTAAGTCCTTGCAATTCAATAAGGATTACAAATATGTTCAAATTTTTGTCACTGAAATCAATGGGATATAAAAGTGCTTGACATTTTAGCTATATTCTACTGGGCCTAAAAACCTTAAAGGCACCAGTTCCCATCTGATCTTCGAAGCCAAGCAAGGTCAGCCCTATTTAGAATTTGCATGGGACACTACCAATGAATACCAGGTGCTGTAAGCGTAATTTCAAAGGAAGGAGCTTGCAAAACCACTTCTGAATATTTCTTGCCTTAGAAAACCCTATGAAATTAATGAGGTTTACAGGTAATGTAAAAGCACATAGATGGAGACTGTGCTTTGCTGTTTTTTAGGTATTCTGAGATCTTTCTACTCTTTAAGAAATTGAGAAAATAGTCCTAAAGCTGGCTCCAAAGTAAAGAACTGTTTTGTCTTTTGAAATCTAAAATAGATTGATTGTACAGTGGTCTCTCTGAATTTGCGGGGGATATGTTCCTGCACCACCACCACCACGAATCCGAAATTTCACAAAAAGTCAAGTCCCATTGTCCCCAATGCAGTCTGGGGACTTTAATCAGAGCCCAGGCTGACGGGGCTAGTAATCAGCCCCGCCAGCCATCAGGACTGACTTTCCC
Organism: Phrynosoma blainvillii; assembly: GCA_026167975.1. Taxonomy (NCBI): domain Eukaryota; kingdom Metazoa; phylum Chordata; class Lepidosauria; order Squamata; family Phrynosomatidae; genus Phrynosoma; species Phrynosoma blainvillii. The sequence continues at coordinate 225,577,112 of JANUYF010000004.1, read as the reverse complement.
AGCAGCGCTCGGGGTCCAGCATGCGCACACCCCACCCCTTCCACCAATAGGCATGTAATACATCAACTGGCTGTGGCAGAGGTGGGGCGTGCGCACACCGAGCCCCAAGCACTGCTGGGAAAGCGAGTCTTGATGGTTGTCGGGGCTGATTACAAGCCCCAGTGGCCCAGGCTCCGATTAAAGTCCCCAGCACCGGGGGTAAGATGCCAGTAAGGGAGGGAGGGATGGAGCCATGGCCTTGGCCTCCAAGGCCACAAATCCGGAGGGACCACTGTAATACCAAAAACAAAGTGATATCTTGACTCCTGTTATATTTTACATTAACATCCAATAAACAAACCTTTTAATATCTTTACAAAAAACAACAGGAACTTTGGCATGGAAATCTGATTCCACATCAGAGTAAGAAGCTGAAGGAAAAAAACAGAATAGTACATCAGGAAACATAGATATCTCGCACAGTTCTGCAAATTCAATTGTTGCAAGTGTATTATATCCTTTATTAGATCCTATATGTTCCCAGCATCAATCAGAATATAGAATAAGAAAATAAAAAACAAAAAACTAGAAAACTTACCATTATTTTTCAAAATATCAAGCACTTGTATCAGAACATCTGGATGACTCATCTAAACAACAAACAAAAAGTTTGTTTTACACTCACTTTGATTTTATCAAAGTAAACAAATAATAGAATACAACCCAGACCTCCATTTATCTGCACAATGTGCAGAGAGCAGTTTTCTGTCATGTAGAAACAGCACCTAATGAGAATCTCTGGAATCTGAGTCCAGCCCTAGGTGTTGTGCACAATTTAGGTTTTCTTTCCCCCATGGCCAGACATGAGAACAAAGGCAAAGTATCTAAAATCCTGGGGTGTATCAGATGCATGACATGCAGACTCTTCTTCTCATCTTTCGCGTAACAAAAGCATACCTCGACCCTAAAGACAGTTTTCAGGTGTATGCTTCAACTGTTTCAACAGAATGTACTTCCAGGTAAGTATGCTTTGTATTACAGTCCTTTCCTTCTATAATTTTATATGCAACTTAAGCATAAAAATTATCACACCCAATATTCTATCTATATATGAGATAAACTCTTGTTTTAAAAGGAAGCTTAATTACTCTGAGGTAAACAAACTGGACTGAATTAAGTTGTTCATGCTTATTTATAGTAGTTTCTCGTAGAACGTTCTAAGAATGCTTACTTATAGGTCAAGTGCCTCACAGATCATACAAAAACTTTTCATAATAATAATAATAATAATTATTATTATTATTATGAAAAGTTTTTGTATGATCTGTGAGGCACTTGACCTATAAGTAAGCATTCTTAGAACGTTCTACGAGAAACTATTATTATTATTATTTATTTATATCCCGCCTTCTTAGTAAAGGGTGGGATCTTTAAGACCAGAGATAGAAAATATTTCTATTTGTATAACATCACTGTTATCTCCTCAACTTACCGTGGAGGGAAATTTTATATCAATATTAACATCACTGGTTTTAAAAGCAAATCTAGTTAGGCAGGATCCATACATCCTCAATGAACATTCTGAAAATAAACAAAGAATTCTGTAAGCAATCATGTGGTTCTCATTATTACTTGTATTACTCTGATGATAGGTACCATGGCTTCAGTCTTAAAAGCAAACTAATTAAAACCAACTACATTTTATTATATTCTAATATATTATTTTACTTTCAAGTTATAAAGTATGTTATGGTTGAAAAAGCAGAAATCAAGTAGTTTATTTGTATTGGTGAACAACAGTGCAAACTGACTCAGCATTGATCACTTGCCTTTGTAGGTCAACCTCATACTTCAGAGATACAACAGACAAAGATATAGGCTTTACTCTATGCTGTTTCTCTTCAATAAAAGTAGAACTCTCAGAATTGAATATTAGCACTATGTGTGGGACTATAAGAGAAACATTAGACCAGGCACTAATAAGCACAAACTCCATGCTACTTGACAGCACATGCATCTTAGACACATCCTTATTAATGGTAAATGCAGATCTATTTAATTACCCGTAAACACATTCTGTGAGTTTCTCAACCTGGAACTCATCATGTGGCAAAACAGAAAAACGTGCATTAATCATATATTATCTTCATATATTATTATTTTTTTATTTAGTGTATTAATTTAGTACATTAGTAAGTGTTGCATACTTAGGTTATTTCAATTTATATGTATTTGTATGTATGAATATCTTTTATTTTCCTTTTTCCCTTTCTTCTTTTTCTAGATTTTTTTTCAGATTTATAAAAATCTGATTGTCAGCGTAAATCGCTTGCCCCCCCCCCCCAAAAAAAAGCACAACAGCAACAACTGCAATTGCTTATCCAATACAGCAGTATCAGCAGCATTCTAAAACTGCACATTTGTACAGTTGAATACATACAGGTCAAGCTAATAAAAATTATTACTATTTCCTTTTTTAAAAAAACAATACTGAACACTCTACATCAATCACCTGGCAAGTGCTGCTGTATTATAGTTTCCATATCACATACAATTTCTTGACGGATTCTGAAATCATCATCTGATATGCCTTGCTCCTTTGCTGCCTCCATCAGCATAAAACTCAAGGCTGCCACTTGTGCAGGGGAAGGGGGAGGAAGGGCACGCAATTCATTTTCTTCTTGCTTTTCCTGAAGAATATTATGGTAGAGATTAGGGTTATTAAAGAAGGTGAAAAAAGCCTCAAATCCCACTGGAAATAACAATACATTTTCAGTAGAAGGGCATCGTTGTTGTTGTTAATTTTAAACCAATGTATGTCATTCTACAAAAATAATAAGAGACAGACAGTCCTGCCAAAGGTATATCATTTATTTTTTTAAAGAATGAATAAATGGAAAGTAGTGACTAATAAAAGGATAAAAGCCAATGAAATACTATTACAAAAATAAGCTTTCCAAATACATATCATTTAAATACACAAAATTTTATATGAACAGATTAAAAGGAGTAGTCTGCCAGTATTCAGGAAGACATTTTCAAGAATATGAGCTAGCAAGAGAAAGGTTGAAGCCAAAGAAGTGAAATCCCCCCGTCAGGTGTAGAGATGTGAAGGACTGGGGAAAAAAATGGGGAAAAATGTTCTTTTTTTCCTGTTTTTTCCCCTTGAATCATGCTAAAATAAAAATTCCATAATTGATTTTCTTCCTTTTTCCATTTTTTTGTATTTGTTTTCTGTCCCCCCCCCCCCAAAAAAAAATTTCTATCTACAAGAGTCTTTTCTTGCAGGAGGGTCCTCCAGAAAGTGGTTCCCATCTAACTTTATTTCAAATTTTGCTCCCTTGTCACCTTTTCCTTTCTGACACATGTAGAGGCTTGGGTACGTCCCATTCCTGGATTGTGCCTTCTCCGTTGGTGGAGAATGATACATTGGGAACTTATAATGAAGGTCCATTTTTGCCAAGGAGGAGACATCCAGTCCCACCCTCTCAGCAGCAAGGTCTTTCTTCAATGCCTTTTGTTTTGTTCGGCTTTTGCATGGAACTGAGCAGAAGAGCTAGGACTAGCAAAAGTCTCGGTTAATATGATGCCATTCCCTGCCTTGCCTGGACAGTGGAAGGAGTTAACCTATTCTTAGATGTCCCCTTCTCCTTGGCAAGAATGGATCTTCACAGTAAGTTCCCAATGTACCACTTTTTAATTGAGATTATTTGGTGAGGTCTTACTACATGTACAGATAAATCTCAATTTACATTGCCTCATTTTACAACATTTCAAATTTACAATTCTTCTTAATCAATCAATGTCTGTTCTACAATGCATGGGGGGAAAGCAAGTGCAATCTTGACATTGTTGTATGGAAGGCATTCCCTTTGCCTGCTTAAAAGAAGTAGCTCTGATGTTTTGTTTTAATCTCTTTAAAAATTGGTGACAGGTTGAATAACATTGCTAACTTTGTGGATACTTCAGCTCTATCAAAACACATAATTTGGTTTTCAGTGATTTTCTATGGGACTATCTCCTCCCATTTACATCAGTCTCAATTTACATCACAAGCCCAAGAAAGCAACACTGACATACAAAGAGACTCATTTATTCCCTAAATTCGGGCAAAATATATTGCTGATATTTCTGTTGATTGCTCTAGGGATGCTCTTATTTAATTATAGTATTGTTGTTTATACTTTATGTGTTTTAACTGAATTGAATTTAGTTTTTTATATGCAAGATTTTTATGCTATTTATTTTATGTAGTACTTTTATACTGTTGCTCTTTCATGCAGTATTTTGGGTACGTATTGTATTTTATTACTTTGTATGTGAATGGCCTATGGTCTAAGCATCAATAAATAAATGAATGAAAGGTATTCCCTTTAACAGAGGTTATCTTCAATATATGTGTAGATTTCCTACTTAATCAAGACCTCCCTATCTAGTCTCTTCTGTCTGAATCAATGGGATCTTGGTAAGACAACACTTAACAAGTTCAGTTGATTCTATCCATTTACTCTGGCTGGAATTAGCAACTGGATGTAGACCACAACATTTACATTTTTATATTTGTTTAGCAGTTGTGCTTTTGTTTAATAGAGAGCCATAATTGGAGGGGGGAGGGGAGGGCAGGGCAGGAAAGAAAGAGAATACCTCACAATAAATCAGTTTTTTCACCACGAGCAACATTATTTTACTAGACTTCAGCCCTGTAAATATTTAATGTAATTTCCATTAGGCAAATTTTTAATTTCTTTTAGAATTTCTAATCAGAAACACCAAGCTCTGTTTCAACACTTACCATGATATTCTTTTTATGACGTTTTTCTTTAATATGCTTATGAGCTCCTTGGATATTTTCAATGTGAACTAAGCATAGCTTGCATAGGTACTGGCAATTAGCATACTCTGGAGAGCGCTGTGGAGAAAGCATACATTTAAGAATTCAGCAACCGTATAATTATATCTCTTTACTTTCCATAGTGACAATAATAAAATGGTAAAAGCACACACACTACAGAAAAACATGGTAGAAAAGGACTGTCCCTATGGGGGAAACGAAGGGTTTGTTCACATAGTACTTTTTTTAAAAAAAAATAGATCCATTGTCTTCATCTATCTATAAACTCACCATTAAAGATCTTCTGGTGGGCAAAACAGTGATAAAATACTCATCATGCTATTTTATCATTATACTACAAGAATCAGAACTTGGGGCCTCTGCAGGGCTCAGGCTAGATTCAGGCCTGCATCCTTCCGAGGTCGCTAAAATGAGTATCCAACTGTTGGGGGGCAATGAGCTTACAGTTGTAAACCGCTTAGACATCCCATAGTGTGATATGAAGCGGTATATAAATGAAGCTGCTTTGCTTTTTGCTTTGCAGACGGTGCAAAGCACCATCTGCAGAGGCACGGAAGGGGAGGGGCAGTCGCACGGGGGCCGCCTCAACCCCTCCCTGAGGACGTCATCAGGACGCGTGCCGTTACGCATGGTACGTGCCCCAAATACGTCCTCCCGGCACAGCGCCTCGGCCCCAAACTTCCGCTACCCAGGGCGGCCCATGGCCGCCCATCTGCATCCCACCTTATTCTCAAACCTATAATTACATACTTATTTTGCTCACATTTTGGGGGGGGGGGGGAACAGGACTAACATTGGCAAAATTTGAAATGAGACATAAGAAAACTATGGGCCTTTGCAGACTGCCAGAAATAGTGCAAATTGAGTCCACTTTAACTGTCCTGGCTCAGTGCTAGAGAATGATGGGAATTGTATTTTTTTCTGAGACATTGGGCCTCGGCAGACGACTAATAGAGTCGTCTTCGAGGCCCGGAAGAGGAGGGGCAGCCGCACGAGCGGCGCCCCTTCCTCTTCCTGAGGTCGCCCTCGGAGTCGCTGGCCCTCCGCACAGCCGGCGCTCCGAGGATGATCTCACGCCGCAGCGACCGCATGCGCTGCGGCGGAAAAGTCAGGGAAAGTGCGGCCGCCGCTTTTAGGGCGCACTTTCCCTGACATCTAAAAGGAGCGCCAATTTGGAGCTCCTTTTAGGGACGGCGCAGGAGCGCCATGGTGCGGAGGCTCCGCTCCGCCGGCGCTCTGTCCGGCGGCGTCCCGGAAGCAGTCGTCTGCTTCCCCCCATTGAGCCTTCTCTGTCAGAGAGCTCTGGTGCCACAGTAAGCTACAGTTCCCATGATTCCCTAGTACTGAGTCAAGGCAATTAAAGTGGACTCAATTTGCACTATTTCTGGCAGTCTGCAAAGGCCCTATGACACTGAGAATGGAAAGGTAAATATAAAGATGTGCAATCATGAATAGCTGGAAAGATCAGTGAATTAAATATTTCACAAAAATGAGCGCCACCTTAAAGAAAGAAAATTATTTGACTCACAAAAAATAAATAATAAAAAGCAGAAGCTTATGGGAGACCATGACAGCAAACAGAATGCGAGGATAGATGTCTTTATGCCTTCAGCAGTGTCAATCAGAGATTAATCTTTTGTTCACTAGACACACATGGCAGCAAAAAGATTGCACATTTTGATTCTTAGCTCATATCTAGTTTGTCATGTACACTAGTTAAATGTGCAAAATTTTATGGTTTCTCACACATTTACCCCAAATGCTCAGAGCTAAATGCACATGGAAGCAATGCAAAAATGCCAGCTTGTTATGTATCAGGAGACAATATGAACATGCTTCACTCATGGTTACTATACACCAGGGGTAGGCAACCTTTTTGAGCCGGGGGGCGGGTTGCTGTCCCTCAGACAACTGGGGGGCCGAAGCACCAAAAATAAATAAATAAATAAATAAATAATATGCATGCACACTCTCTCAGCCCCAGAAAAGCCACGGCAAAGCCCCTGTGGAGATTTTGCCAAGAAAATCCCAAGAACAAGTAATAACAATAATCAATATCATCAAGGCGGGCAGCGGCGGCGGCAGGGGGCGGCGGTGACCCCCGGGCCTTAGGTTGCCTACCCCTGCTATACAACCTTGTGAAGTGATCCTATAGTAAAGGGAAAGATATATTGCACTAATGGTAAAGCACATGATGCAAATCAGCAATATCCACACCAAATCCAAAACACAATCAGAAAGGAGATCTTCCAGTAAGAATCAACCCACATTCCAAAACACTATTAAAGACAATGATCTGTAGACAGTTTATTTCTTCTTTGTGCCCTTATTGTGGTTAAAAGAGTCATACTGCAATACTGGAAAGAAGCAGTCCAAAGAAAAAAATATAAATTGAACTCCTTGCTTACTTTTTCCAAGCGGATAATATAATCTCTTTCCAGTCGTTCCTCCGCTTGTTTCAGACCAAGTTCCTGTTCTGCCATTAGTGTTGATTCACCAGTTACAGCAACGTTTTCTAAATACTTAGCCTCTGAATTAGTTTCTTTAGCAGAATCAGAATGCTTTGTTTTACCTGGTCGGAGAAGGAGGAAAATTTATAAAGAACCTATACCTCTATCAGCAATTAAGAAAAACTGCTACTATAATTAAACATACGCAGTGTGTTATTAACTGAAATCGTAAATAATGTGCAAGCTCTTTTTCTCAGTTAAACGCACAACAAATTCATGGACAAATTATTATTTCCGTTTTATAGATGAAGATTTGAGACTATAACACCCTTATCGCACAATAAAACAAAGAGGAAATGAAGCCGAAAAGCAGCGGCTTTCTCTGTGCCTTACTGCATGATGTCATAGAGCTTCAGTTCTCTTCCTGTGGGAGACCACTGTCCCACCAAGTCCTTGAAGGCTATGGCACATGTGGACATTGGGACAGCAACTCTATTCACATGATCGACAGTTCTACATGAAGCAAAACAGGCTGATTGCAGAGTGGATTGAATTGTGTTTCCCATTGGTTTAACTCTTTTGCTTTAACTCTTTTCAAAACCAAAAACTAGCACAGGAAGAAAGAATTTAGTTTAGAGCTTTTCCTGATATGCTGATGTTCTATTTACATGGAATTTCTATATAGAGAAACATTCAAGACCCTGATTCCCATACCTGCAATCTGATTGTAGTAGTTTAAGCAGTTTAATTAGGAAAGTAGAGGTAGGGAGGAAACCCTAATTTAAGCTAAAAGCTATTCAAAATAGATGATTTTATAAGTAGTCAATTAATATGTGAAGTCATCACAGCATGGCAAGGGGCAAAATGCAAAAATTATATGTACACACACACACACACACATTATAATGAATTATAATATTGTAATAGATGCAATACACAGAAGATATATATACATACATACATACATACATATGAGATGAAAAAATTAATGACACATGGAAGGACAAACGATATGAGAACGAACCCCAAATTCTAGAAAACGAGGTGGAAACTGCAATAACAGAAAATAGGAAAAACAAATCAACAGGATCAGGTGATGTTCCAGTTGAATTGTTTCCATCGACACAGAAAGAATCAACTCTAGTGCTAACTGAAATATGCCAACAAATATAGAAAACAAAAAGGTCACCAACAGACTGGAAGCAATCAATATACATTCCCATTCACAAAAAAGGAGACACAAAAGACTGCAGCAACTATAGGACCACAGCATTAACTTTCCATGCAAGCAAAATTATACTCAAAATTTAGCAGTATAGCCTCCAATCATATATGGAGAGAGAAATCCCACAAGTGCAAGTGGGATTCAGGAAAGGAAGAGACACTAGGGACCACATTGCAAGCATACAATGGCTAATGGAAAGCACCAAGGAATTCCAGGAAAAAATCAGCATGTGATTTATAGATTACAGCAAAGCCTTTGATTCCATAGACCATTGCTCTCAAAGACATGGCCACTACATTTATAGAATCATAGAATCATAGAGTTGGAAGAGACCACAAGGGCCATCCAGTCCAATCCCCTGCTATGCAGGGACTCCCAATCAAAGCATCCCCAACAGATAGCCATCCAGCCTCTGTTTAAAGACCTCCAAAGAAGGAGACTCCACCACACTCGGAGGGAGTGTGTTCCACTGTCGAACAGCTCTCACTGTCAGGAAGTTCCTCCTAATGTTGAGATGGACTCTCCTTTCCTGTAGCTTGCATCCGTTGCTCTGAGTCCTATTCTCTGGAGCAGCGCCCTCTTCAATATGACATCCTTTCAAATATTTAAACAGGGCTATCATATCCCCTCTTAGCCGTCTCTTCTCCAGTCTAAACATACCCAGTTCCTTAAGTCGTTCCTCGTAGGGCATGATTTCCAGACCCTTCAACCATTTTAGTCACCCTCCTCTGGACACGCTCCAGTTTTTCAACATCCTTTTTGAACTGTGGTGCCCAGAACTGGACACAGTATTCCAGGTAGGGCCTGACCAAAGTAGAATACAGTGGCACTATTACTTCCCTTGATCTAGATACTATACTTCTATTAATGCAGCCTAAAATTGCATTGGCCTTTTTAGCTGCGGCATCACACTATTGACTCATGTTCAACTTGTGGTCTACTAGGACTCCTAGATCCCTTTCACACGTAGTCTCATTAAGCCAAGTGTCCCCCATCTTATATCTATGCATTTCATTTTTTTGCCCTAAGTGCAGTACCTTACATTTCTCTGTGTTGAATTTCATTTTGTTAGTTTTGGCCCAGCTTTCTAATCTATTAAGATCGTTTTGAATTTTCATCTTGTTTTCTTGGGTATTAGCTATTCCTCCTAATTTGGTGTCATCTGCAAATTTGAGAAGCATGCCCCCTATTCCTTCATCCAAATCATTGATAAAGATGTTGAATAGCACTGGGCCCAGGACAGAACCCTGTGGCACCCCACTGGTCACTTCTCTCCAGGATTAAGAGGAGCCATTGCTGACCACCCTTGGGGTTCGGTCAGTCAACCAGTTACTAATCCACCTGACAGTTGTATTGTCTAGCCCACATTTTACTATCTTGTTTGCAAGAATATCAGGGGGACCTTGTCAAAAGCCTTACTGAAATCAAGATATGCTATGTCTTCCGCATTCCCTTCATCTAGCATCTGGTAATTTTATCACCAAAAAAAAAAAAAAGAGATCAGATTAGTCTGGCATGACTTGTTTTTGAGAAACCCATGTTGACTTTTAGTGATTATGGCATTCCCTTCTAAATGTTCACAAACACTCTGTTTAATGAACTGTTCTAGATTCCCCCCCCCCCCAGTATTGATGTCAGACTAACTAGACCAGGGGTAGGCAACCTTTTTGAGCCGGGGGCCAGGTTGCTGTCCCTCAGACAATTGGGGGGCCGAAGCACCAAAAATAAATAAATAAATAAATAAATAAATATTTTTTTAAAAAAAATATATGCATGCACACTCTCTCAGCCCCAGAAAAGCCATGGCAAAACCCCTGTGGAGATTTTGCCAAGAAAACCCCAAGAACAAGTGGTAACAACAATATTCAATATCATTATGGCGGGCGGCGGCAGGACAGACCTGGGGCCGGTCCAAAGGCCTCGGGGGGCCACATCCGGCCCCCTGGGCCTTAGGTTGCCTTCCCCTGAACTAGAAGATAGTTGTTGGGATCCTGTTTTTTCCCCTTTTTGAAGACGGGGACAATGTTTGTCCTCCTCCAGTCTGCTGGAACTTCTCCTGTTCTCGAGGAGTTCTCAAAGATTATTGACAGTGGCTCTGAAATTACACTTGCCAGTTATTACACTTCCTGTTTACTTATTTTGTGCTGCATTTCCCCCATTGTGCCCTCTGCTCCATTTTCCTCAGGCTGAACACCCTTTTCCTTTTGTGTGAAGACAGAGGCAAAAAAAGCGTTGAGTAGTTCTGCCTTTTCTCTGTCCCCTGTTAGAATTTCTCCATCTTCTCTGCACAGTGACCCTATCATTTCTTTCTTCTTTCTTTTGCTACGGACATACCCAAAAAAGGCCTTTTTATTGTCCTTAATCCCTCTAGCAAACCTGAGCTCATTCTGTGCTTTGACTTTCCTGACTTTACCCCTACATGTGCTAGCTCAGGGACCGGCAACCTTTTTCAGACCTGGGCCGGGGGGGGGGGGGATGGTGTACCCTCCGCCGCCGCACGCGCCCCCACCATGCGCGCGACCGCCATTTTCAAAATCAAAATGGCAGTCGCAATGCGTTTGCAACCAAGAAATAAGATGACTACGAATGGGAAGGGCAGCTATGAAAAAACTAGAAAAGATCATAAAGAGTAAAGATATACAATTGAGCACTAAAATTAGAATAATCCAAGCCATTGTATTCCCCATTACCATGTAAGGATGTGAGAACTGAACAATGAAGAAGGCGGATAGGAACAAAATTAACTCAGTAGTGCTGGAGAAGAGTGCTGAGGGTACTGTGGACAGCCAAAAAGACAAATAAATAGGTCCTTGAACAGATCTAGCCCAAATTTTCCCAGGATGCCAAGATGATCAAACTGAAGAAGTTGTACTTTGGCCACATCATGAGAAGGCAAGACTCACTTGAAAAGAAAATAATGCTGGGTATGGTAGAGGGTAGTAGAAAGAGAGGAAGACCACACTGAGAGGAAGAATAGACTCAATCAGGGAAGCCTGAATCCTCAAGATCTAAGCAGAGCAGTAGAGAATAAGGAGGTTTGGAGATGTCTTATCCACAGGGTTGCCATCAGCTGGGGTCCACTCAAGGGCAGTTAACAACCATAATCGAGGGAGAGAAGGCAGGCCATCTCCACCGGGCCTAGCCTGAACAAGAAGAAGGGCCCTCCCTCCATCCACCATCATCGAGGGAGAGAAGGCAGGCCATCTCCATCAGGCCTAGCCACAGTAAGAAGAAGGGCCCTCCCTCCAGTCCATCTGCCTTGGTCCAGGCTTTAGAGGGAGAGAAGATCTCCTGGACTTATTCCCCTTTCCCACCTCCTTTTGTGTCTTATCTTTTTTAGACTGTAAGCCTGAGGGCAGGGAAATGTCTAATTAACCATTTGTAAGCTGCTCTGATAGCCTTTTGGTTGAAGAGCGGGGTATAATTACTTCATAATAACAACAAACGATTCCTGCTGTGATACACAGAATGTATATGTATTAAGCATTCTTCCTGCCATGTTTAGCAATGTATATCCAACATGCAGAAATGCAAAACCTGTTCTGAACACATTTCAGACTCAATTATTTTTTTAAAAAATAGAAACTGAATGCAACACTCACAGGAGTCTTCTGGTTTCTGTTCCACTGCTTTCAAATCCAAACTGCTTTTGCCCGAATCACTAGGCCTGTTAATTTTGGATATATCTTCTAGCAGATTTTCTAGTTCAGAACTTCCTCTTTGGGCAGTTGGTAAGGTTTCTGTGCTGGCACCATTCTCTGAAACGTGGGAGCTTGGAGGGTTTTCATCTATATGCTGAACTTTTAGATGCTGCAGATCTTCTGTGGTTGCTGGTACATTTGGTAATATTTTTGCTTTGCTACGACTTTGATCCTGAAGACTTGATCCCATTTCCTTACATCCAGGAGTAAAACTGTCTGTCTTACATGATTTATTTTCTCCTGACATCTCAAGACAAACATCATTTTGTTTATTCTTTTTGAAACTGCTCCCACTTGAAGAACTTTTTCCAGATTCTTTTCCAGATCTGTCATTTTTGTTAGTTTTATAATTGTGATTGGTTACAACTCTGACAGCTTTGTTTTGTTCACAGGTAGTATGGACAGATTTTCTTGTATCATGATTCCTACTTGTTGAACTCTTGCCCTCTTCCATTATTAAGAAGACCTGCTTCGTCTATCGCTTCAGACTACTTGAATTGTAATTTAGCAACTATCTGAGTGGAACAGAATCCTCTGTTCAAGCAGGGCGCCTGGCTGATTGTCTGCAGAAGAAAAAAAAAGATCAAACATCTACGTTACTAAAACACAAAATAGTTCTAGCATTGTTGCCCTTTGAAAAACATAATGTAATAAAAGAACAAATTAACAATATTAAGAATATATTGCTATGCAGAAACCAAAAATAATTGTTGTTGCTGTGTGGCTTCAAGTCGTTTCTGACTTATGGCAACTTGTGATGAGTCTGCTTTACAAGATTTGTTCAAAGGAGTGTGCCTTTTCTTCCCTCTGAGGCTGAGAGAGTGTGACTTGCCTAAGGTCACCCAGTGAGTTTCCATGGCTGAGGAGGGATTTGAACCCTGGTCTTAAGAGCTGTAGTCCAACACTCAAACCACTACTGGTCCCCCCCCCTTAAAAATAATAATCCAAACATTTATTCTAGTGAAAGAAAAGCTTATGGGGGTGTGAGATACAAAGAACAACTGCATGCTGTGATGGTATCAGATGGCTGCTCACTGGTTAATAAATGGGAGCATTTTAAAAATTCTTCTGCAGGGGCAAGAAGATGATTAAACTGAAAGCAGGAGAACAACCTCCATTACTTTCATCCATGCTTTTCCTTGAGATTTGCTAGTCAGATGAAGGATTGTCAATATACTATCCGTGCTAATGCTGCAACTTCTTAAGGTTGTTTTGTAAAAAGATTAACAATGTGCAATACTGTGTTTGCACAAGCATTACACTATAGACTGTACAGCATTCACACACAGAGTGGCATTTTATACTTCTTCATCTGCCAAATTAGGTTTACTATTACCACATTAAAAACAGAAATGGAGAACCACTAATACATTATCTGAAACAGTGGTTGCAGTATGTATTGTAAATATGGTGAAGCATTATAACATTGGCTCAAACCAAATAAAAAATTATTTTTATGTAGCCTATTTCGAAAAAATTCTAACTTAATATCAGAGTTAAACTATATTTTACAACTCTTAACATGTGTAAAACAATGAATACAACTATAAGCAATTAAAATTTGTAGATGATACAAAAGTACCAGCCACCTGTACTTTATATATGAAACTTTTTTTCCTCTTCTATTAATAAAATAGTTACGGTTTGGCTCAGACAACTGAAAAACCTTTTAAATTTCGGGTTTCCTACCTCTGTGTTATTTTCCACCAACATTATCAACAGATGTAATATATCAAGACAGAAGCTATGGCAAAACAAACAGCCAACACCATAAAAATACAAACAGGGCAAAAAAGCTTAACACTTAATACCACGAAGCACTGTACATTGCAGAGTTGTCAACCATTTAAAAATATTAGTTCACTAAAAGGCTAATTAAAATTTTAAAAAATCTAAATAATTTGCTTAGACTGTATTTCTGAGATACTGGGGGGGGGACTTCAATGTGCAGCCCAATACTATGCATATTAACCTTGAAGGAAGTCCCCTGATTCAATGAGGTTCATATACAATTAAATGTGGACAGAACTGCAACTTTCACAAAGAAAGACACTCTCTATGATCAGGAGCGGGGGGATCTTTAATATCCTCCCCCCCCCCCGCGCTATTAACCAAAGAAATAAAATAGTCTCAAAGTATAAACAGTTAACACTCAACTCATCTACAATTTGCCCTTGCTGGTTAAAACTGCTCACTACCAATTAATCTATCTAGGCATTTGTTGATTAGTTATCTATTAAACTGATTAATGCTAGCAGTGCTAATATTTTAATAATGTCCAGAACAATGTGAAAGATATGGACCCTCTTTCCTGGAAGGAAAATATCAATCTATAAAAATGACACTCCAGTCCCCTGCCCCCAACCCTCATCCCAATCTGGACATCTGAGGAGTATGCATTGAAAAGAGGATACTTTTGGTAACAGCATGAACTCTCTTCACTGCTCCAAGAGTCATGGAAGGGATAGCCAGGAGAAGGCAAAAACCTGATAATTGCACACACTTAATCTGACACACACTGTTTCTGCACTCTGTGCCCACATGAATTTCACAGGCCCCAAAACACAGGTCTCCAGCCTGGTTTCCTGGTTTAAATCTCTCCTCCCACTGACAGAATGGTATTCTCATTCCGCTGTATAAATACCAGCGAAAGGGAAGGACACTTAGGAAAGAAAACTCAGGGTCACGGTGGATATTTAAATTAAAATATACATTGAATGTTAAAAAGGGAATATTTCATGTCCAGGACTGTTTGTGAAAGGGCTGAAAATAGAACTGACATCATAATAACATCCTTACACAATTCTTTAATGTAGTCACATTTGGTAAATTCTGCTCAATTCTGGTCATCCTATCTATCTCAAAAAGGGTCCCATAGATTTGGAAATATTATCGAACATGCAACAAAATATTAACAGTACATTCTCCAAAAGCAAACACAGTTTGTTTTTGAGAATTCCATTAGAATGAAAAAGAAATGCATCGTTAAAAATAACTGAATTATCTACATATGCTGTTTATTAATTTTAACAAATCAGGATCTTGCTACTGGTGAAACTTCAGGTGATTCTGCAATCCGTTGTTGGTGCCTTCAAGCTGTAATTTATGGTGACCCTATCACAGGGTTTTCTTGGTAACATTTGTTCAGAGGAGGTTTGTCTTTGACTTTCCTTGAAGCTGACAGTATGATTTGCCTAAGGTCACACAATGTGCTTGGTTGAGAAGAGATTCAAACCCTGGTTTCTAGAGTTGTAGTACAATGCTCAAACTACTACACCACATTGGGTCTCAATTCTGCAGTCCGTTAATATAATTGCCTAAATTAGTTTGGGAGCAAAATATCTGAATGTTCAGGCAAGAAAAAGAATAGTGTAGTGAAAAACAAAATATATTGAAAAGGACAGGGTCAAACTACAAAGCCACTAACAATGTTGTACATATCACAGAGAAAGGAGTGAGTGAGACAGATTTTGAAACTAAAAGGGTATACAGTAGGTAAGTTTGAGACCCTTACCTCACTGCAGAGTCTCTTCTCAGTGAAGCTTCAATATTGCAAGTGATCTCAGCTGAGAGGAGAAGCCCTGCAGTAGGAAGATAAGATGTAGATGAGGAAGGAACATGCACTCTTCTTACATCCCCCCTGCCCTTTTTTATCAAAATCAGACCCCACCGTTTTTTTATGCATTTAAACTCATATTTTTAAGCTCTGCACCTTTACACTTTGCCACAGCTCCTCTGTTTTGAAACATGAGAGAAAGCTCCTCACATCCAGTATTTTAATGTTTTCCCCTAAACAGACTAGGAATTATACTGTTGTCATTTATATCGCAACACAGAAACCTGAAACCATTCCAATTTTTAAAAAATTATTTATTTGGTGTATTTATAACCTACAGATATGGGAAGATGTTTGGATCTTCTCAGATATTATCTATTTGGTTCATAATTTAATTGGAATGTCTTTGTTTTATTTTTATTGCTAACTCTTTCTAGATGAAATACCACCAAACCTATTTACACTACCACTCATTCATACTTGAAAAGTTTGCACTAGCATGAGACACTGATTCTTTCTAGACGTTCCTGTACTGCCTTCATTTCAGAATTTCTGCTTTTTGTATTTCTGGAAGTCAACAAAAGATATTAAAAGCATGAGACCATTCCAAATGTTATGTACAACAGTATTCTTTTAAAATACACATGCATACATTGCTTTCTGGTATGGATTATATACAATGGCAGGAAGCATATATACTTAAAATAAGTTTGGAGTATAACATAAAATAGGGTGAACTATGTGTTTACATACATATAGCCAAAAAATGTACAAATTATTTTCATATGTTTTTAACTTTATAGGAAGCATAGTTGCAAACAAAGCTGAAATAAAAGTTGTTTTTTTTTAAAAAATGTATCTAAAGAATGATAAACAGGAAGTTCACAAGCACCCTTGAGACTAACTGAAATAAAGGAGCTGGTAGCATGACCTTTCCATAGACTTAAGTCTACCTCCTCAGATACATGGGGTGGAGTGGAGAGTCCAGGGAAATATCTATATTAGCAGGCTGTAAACGGCAATAGGAATGCAAAGCTTTGTGGGTATGGAGATGGGAGTAACAAGTTTAGTTTTAGATGGTCATTGGGGGACAAAGGCAGGACGAAGGATATTGCTTAAAGCCAAGGTGAGTGATAACCATATGAATCAGTATTGGAATGTAGTGTGGGAACCAGAAAGGAGATGTGATAAACTGGCCAAGATCACCAGTTTCTTGTTTCTGCATCACATCATCAATACTAATAGCAAACCCAAGTACAGATGTTACAACAGCCACCTTCAGTATATTGGGGAAAAGGCAGGATATAAGTTAAGAAGAAGAAGAAGAAGAAGAAGCCGCCAAAAATTAAAATATGGTTCTAAGACACAAGAGGATTCCTATGGGAACCCCAAGCTTTACCAAAAAAAATGTATGTGTGTGTGTGTGTGTGTATTTACAAAAAGAAACCTGGGAGGGGAAAAAATCCCACCCCAAAAGAAAGCCTAGAAGAGCATAATGAGGACTGAGCATGAGCATGAGCATGAAAAGTGGCCACAGAATGTAGAGGGAGAGGAAAGAATCTCAAAGAAAATACAACTTGCTGACTACAATACTAAACAGAAGCATTCCCCAATGCAACATTTTATTCAAAGTTCTATTTGTGATTTCTATACCTCTACCCCCCAAGGGTTGCTTTTCTTATTTTAAATGTTAAGGATCATATGCTTTAGCACCCTATTGGCCAGAAAACGTCACTAATGACATAGGTCCTAACACATTTCCCAATGTGTAATCACCTGCTTCCTCAAAACAAACCACCACACATGGAGCATCCCTATATAAACACACACCAATATCCTGAGCTGATGTCATATCGTACACATTTACTACAAAATCTGGAAAGTAATAGAAAATTCTGTCTTTATTTTTCTTTGGCCCAAATTTGGAGAAACGCCAAAAAGAATGTAATGATCCTAGAAGTCAAGCACACAACAACTTGCCATAAATGATCTTTCTTCCTAAGGCAACTTTCTGTGGGCTATTTATTATATGATCATTATACACGGCATTAACACTCTCCCCTTAGTTATTTTTGTCAGTTAAATTCTTTCTGCCTATACAAGCACAAATATACACAAACCTGATGCAACATGGACTTTAACTTCTCAGCAAACAGTGCTCTCTTGATTATCAGTGTTCAGAGGTCTCAATACAACATATCATAAACATTACATCATTCTTGCTATAAACTGTGCCATAGCATCAGAGGGTGAGTGTGATTATAGCAGCTGTAAATTGTTGTTTATCTTGTTTACATACACGAAAAAGCCCAAATGTATTGCATGTCACCTTCTTGCAAAAAGCCTTAGTGATGATTTCTTAAAGATCTCTTTTATTACCACTTTAATTTTTGGGAGATCACTGGCTCCTGGACTGCTAACATGCTTCACTGTCATAACTATCATGACTGTCCAGAATCCTACACAAGCTGTGCAAATGGACAACATTACAAAAATCTCCAAGGGCAGTGATTTTTTTCCCCTTCCATTTCCATGTTGGCCTGCCACTGTTGAAGCATGCTAGACTAGCTTCCTCGAAGGTTAACATGAACTCCTGGCAGTTTTTAACGTCTTTGCCAGTCTTCTTGTGGCTTAACCTAGTGTTCTATACTAAACAGAGGAAACAGAAAAGAAGTATGATCATATTATAACATAATAAGGTATATAAATGGAACTTGCAGCCCCTTTGAGAGTAAGGTCCAAATCACACTGCAGAAATAATCCAATTTGAGACCGCTTTAACTGCCCTGGCTCAGTGCTAGGGAAATCCTGGGAATTGTAGTTTATTGTGGCACCTGTGCTCCTTGACAGAGAAGGCTAAATGTCTCACAAAACAATAGTTTTCAGAATTCCCTAACATTGAGCCAGGGCAGTTAAAGCAGTCTCAAACTGGATTATTTCTGCACTGTGTTTTGGACTTATCTGAAAGACAGAAGTTGGTAGCATGAGCTTTCATCCACTTAAGCCCACTTTCTCAATGCTGCATGATCCATTTGCATGCTGATTTTCCACACTAATACAGCTTTGTCTTTCAATTCAACTACCATGGAAAGATAAGGTATGTTTCTGCTCTACTTTAGTTCAACTGTGAAATTGGCCATAACCAATTTCACAGTGGAATCAGCTGCATGCTCAAACTATACCATGTACCATTTGCAACACTCTTTATAAAGTGGGTTTGGTTGGGTGGGGGGATATGCATTGCAACCACACTATCTACTTCTACTTCTGAAATGTGTACCCTTTATTTTCTCCACTTGCAAAATGAAAGTAACTACTTAGCCTAGTAATCAGGGGATGACTAGAAAATAGTGAAGGCCTAGAAAGTATTTTGTATAGTGCATATGCAGAGAGAGAAGCAGTTCTGTGCTGTAGGGAAAAGGTCCAAAACACACTGCAGAAAACATCCCGTTTGAGACTGCTTTAACTGCCCTGGTTCAATGCTAGGGAATTCTGGGAACTGTCCTTTTGTGGGGCACTTAGAGACTTTGCAGACTGCCAGAAATAGTGCAAATTGAGTCCACTTTTAGGGTTAGGGTTAGTGCTAGGGAATCATGAGAATTTTTTTTCTGAGACATTGAGCCTTCTCTAGGCCTAAGCAGACTGCCAGAAATAGTGCACATTAAATTGAGGCACTGCCCTGGCTCAGTGCTAGGGAGTCATGGGAACTGTATTTTTTTCTGAGACATTGAGCCTTCTCTGTTAAAGAGCTCTGGTGCCACAATAAATTACAGTTCCCATGATTCCCTAGCACTGAGCCAGGGCAGTGCCTCAATTTAATGTGCACTATTTCTGGCAGTCTGCTTAGGCCCTCTGTCAGAGAACTCTGGTGCCACAATAAACTACAGTTCCCATGATTCCCCAGCACTGAGTCAGGCAGTTAAAATGGACTCAATTTGCACTATTTCTGGCAGTCTGCAAAGGCCCTTAGCCTTCTCTATCAGAGAGCTCTAGTACCCTATGAAACTACAATTCCCAGGATTCCCTAGCACTGAGGCAGGGCAGTTAAAGCAGTCTCAAACTGGATTATTTCTGCAGTGTGCTTTGGCTCAAAGTCAGAGTCCTTGCACCTAAAAACATAGCAAGTTCCTTAAGGTAGCAGCAGCCTCTCTTTTCTTTTTAATTATGGAACTCTTGATCATGCTTATTAATGGGACTGCGCCATAATAAGAACAACGACGATGATCTCACATCTCTCGACTCTGCCTTTTAAAAAAAACAAAACCAAACCCAAAACAAGGGCACCTCCCACCCTTTAAACAAAAAGCGCAAGATTACTGTTTCTCAGGAGCTTTTTCTTCCAACAAGTCGCTCAAAATAAACATCAGAAAAGTGGGCACTCTTTTATTTAACATGGCGCTAAAGTCAACTCTCTCACGGGTCTCTCTCTCTCTCTCTCTCCAGCCTTAACACTAGATAATTTAAAAACAATCCTTACAGTCACCAAGTTGTAGAGCTGGCAATCCCAACGACGTATTTATTTAAATATTATTATATATTATTTGCCCAGGACTCCTCTTAAGGGTTTGGTCCAGTGGGGAGGGAGGGCCTTTTATATTAAAACTTTCCTTTCCCCCCCCCGCGAAAGTGGGATCCTAATATCCTTATGAAACAGGAGACCTTGTGAATAAGGAGTCCTAATTAAACAGAGGAAGGGCCGAAGAGCCCAAAAGGAGGCTGCCTCCTCACCAGGAAGACTTTTAAGGCTTTTAAGAAGAGGCCACCGAAGGCCCTTCATGGGATCCTCGCTCCAGTCCCAAGCGGAGGGCGAAGGAAGAAGGGCGGCTGATAACCTCCGGGCCGCCTTCCTCCTCCTCCTCCTCCTCCCCTTCTTCCCCCTTGGGCCCCGGTACCTGCCTGTCACCCCCGGGCTGCCCCGGCCTCCTCCCCCGCCATCGCTATCGCCGCTCGGAGGCCCTGATGCCAGCGCCTCAGTCCGGGCCGGCCGCCATCTCAGCTGCGGCGCGCATTGCATTGTGGGGGAGCGGGAAGGGCCCGGCGCCCGCCTTCCACTCCCTCAGGCCCCTTTCCCTCAGAAGAGACGAGAGAAAGGGCTGAGGGGCAAGGAAAGAGGGGAGGCCTCCTCCGTAGCCTTCGGTCCCCTCCTTTGGGATAATAAATAATAATAATAATAATAATAATAATAATAATAATAATAATAATAATAATAATAATAAAAAATAATAGAAGAAGCATAGAGCTGGAAGGGACCACCGGGCCATCCAGTGCCACCCCTTGCCATGCAGGAAGACTCACAGTCAAAGCAAAATAATAATTAGAATAATAATTAGAATGATAGAGCTAGAAGAGAGCTCAAGGGCCATCCAGTCCTACCCCCTGCCATACATAGTTAAAGCACTAATAATAATAATAATAATAATAGAATCATAGAACTGGAAGGGACCACAAGGGCCATCCAGTGCAACCCTATTCTGCCATGCAGAAAGACAATCAAAGCACTAATAATAATAATAATAATAATAGAATGATAGAGCTGGAGAAGAACTCGAGGGCCATCCAGTCCAACCCCCTTCCATGCAGGAATACACAAAGTACAATAATAATAATAATAATAGAGTCATAGGGCTGGAAGGGACTTCAAGGGCCATCCAGTGCCCTGCCAGGAAGAAATAATCAAACCACTAATAATAATAATAATAAATATAATCATAGAACTGGAAGAGACCTCAAGGGCCATCTAGTCCTACCTCCTGCCATGCAAGAATACACAATCAAAGCAATAATAATAATAATAATAATAATAATAATAATAATAATACCTTTATCTTTGGACTCCAGAGACCTTGGAAGAAAAGGGGACTCTTCCTCAGTAAAACCGAAACTCTTTTTAGGCTAATGAGTCAGTCTTCCCATGTCTCCGAAACTTTGAGTGGAATCGAAACTCTTCTGGTTAAGCTGACCAGCTCTGACTCTTTCTTCCCCAAGGAGTTCATCCTCTGAGATTTTCCTGTCCCGTTGTTGTTGCTGTTGTGTGCCTTCAAGTTGTTTCCTATTGAAAACCACCATGGGGTTTTCTTGGGAAGTTGCTTCAGAGAGTGTTTGCCATGGCCATTCTCTGAGGCTGAGAGAGTGTGACTTGCCCAAGGTCACCCAGTGGGTTTAGGAATTGGTGTCCCTTCAAGTCGTTCCCGACTTAGTGGTAATCCTGCAATGTGACCTGATGTCCTAACAGCAAAGGGGAACGAGGCACCGTAAAATGCTGGACCTTCAATAAAAATGTAGGACATGATAAAATAAAAGCTAAACACTCAAATAAATATAAATTCATGCTGCGTAGTCGTGCTCAAAATGGAGGACATTTTGGAATCCTTCCTGGACAGAATGATTAAATGTAGGACATGCCTTGCAAAAAGGAGGGCAACCCGGTCACTCTGAGGCGTACCTATCATGGGGTTTTCTGGGGCTGAGAGTGTGTGACTTGCCCAAGGTCATCCAGTGGGTTTCCACAGCCAAGAGGGAATTCAAACCCTGGTCTCCAGAGTCCTAGTCAAGCTGCTACATATCCAAGGGGTAGGTGGGTTGGCCATATAGCAAAGTATAATAACATCCAAAATCCACAAAACAGTTGATAAGCCAAAAGACAGAAAGTAGGCCTGAAACAGTATGACTTAGAGGAGATTTTCACACCAGCAAAAATGACAGGAGCATAGTAGGATGCTCCTGTCACTATCGCACAATTTCACAAAGATTATCAGACGACAGAGATTATCAGATGGGGAAATTGGGGAAGAAAAAGGCATACTCACGGGATAATTGCACGATTGCACTGAAGATTTTCAGGCGACATTGTGCTTATCCAGGACTTAACCCGGAAAGAACCAGGAATGCTCCAGCAGCAAACCATTCCTGGGACTTCCCCATTAATAGTTTATTGCTGGAGATTTCCTGGATCTTCACGGAAGAAGCCCTGAACAGGCTCAATGGGTCTGAAAATCTTCAGTGCAATCGCGTGACTTTGCTGGGAGTGTGCCTTTTACTCCTGGCTTTTTTCCCAAGTCTGAAAATCTCTGACGTCACGATAATTGCGTCATTATCCCATGAATTTTCCCGTCGTTATTTATTTAAGGGACTTTCCTGTGAATAAAAAGTGATGCTAGAACTCCTCTTTATTCATGGGATAATGACGCAATTATCACAACGTTGTGCAACCTCATCTGATAATCTTTGTGCAATTGTGCAATAGTGATGGGAGCATCTCACTATGCTCCCGTCACTTTTGCTTGTGTGAAAATCTCCAGAGAAACAAGCAGAAGCCTTGAGCTTCGGGGCCGGGTTCTTTGAATTAGCAATTCACATTCTTTTCTCTAGGAACAAAGGGAGTACAGCGACAACAGATAACATGTTTCTGAGGGGTGAAAAGACAATAGATGAATTCAGTTTTGCCATGCATAAGCAAAAAATCATTTCTTCTTCGTGGTCTCTGCGAATCACACAATTTGTGTGAATTCGCAGATGACCACTCGAAGAAATACAGTTACACTTGAGCAACCTGTCCATATGTGACCTAGTAAGCAAAGCTTCAGCAATCAATCATGAATTAGTGTTCATACAGTGTCCACAAGCTTAGGCTATATCTGTATGTCAAATGCAGTTTTCCAATCACAGCTTGCATCTGAGGAAGTAGACTGAAGTCTAGGAAAGCTCATGCTACCAACTTCTTTATTTCAGTTAGTCTCAAAGGTGCTGCAAGACCTCTCTACAGCTTGCTCTGATGTCATAGATATAATTGCAAACTGTGTAAGAATGCTGTAATGGGAGGACATGTGATTTCCTACTACGCCGCAAGTACTCAATCTTGCAAGATTCAATAATATAATAAAATAATTTTTTATTTATATCCCGCCTTTAGCCGAGGCTATCAAGGCGGCTTACAATTAAAAAATAAAGTGCCATAAAGAATCTCTCTCTCAGCATGTGAATTGGGACCCAAGCACTCTGGGCACAAATCCTCATTCTGAAGGGCCTATCTGAGGTTTAAGGTGACAATCCGAAATCCACAAAATAGTGATACCTTTATTGGACCAACCAAAATGCATATAATATATGTCGTAACCTTTCAAAGGTTTGAAAGCTTGCAGAATGCATTTTATGCATTTTGGTTGTCTCAATAAAGGTATCACTGTTTTATGGATTTTGGATGCTACTACTACACTATGCTGGTTTTCATAATTTGCTCAATCCCCCGAAAATGTGATGCACACTAGGCAAGGTTTCACAGATGGTAACCCAGACACTCTGACACTGGTGTGGTCAAGGTGGTAAACATTCATGAGAAATAAAAACACAATTAGGAAAGGCTGGAGCCATTTGCTTTTGTCTGAGCCTTAAAGCAAGATCCTTTTCAACTCCGTGTCTTCGCCTTCCTCCCCAGTTAAATGAATGCAAACCGCTTTTGCACTTTGAATACAGTTTGCAGCAATGTAAGTGAGCTGAGAACAAGGGGGGAACGTGGGAAGAGGAGATGAAAACTGGTAAGTTCCAGATTGTGAAAGAGCTGTGGTGTAAATAAAATAAAATAACAACTACAAGTTAACAAAGGTACTTTCTTTTCTTCAGAGATCCCCCAAAAGAATTACAGTTGGCCCTCCATATCCACAGATTTTTTATCCATAGATTCAAGCATCCACAGCTTGAAAATATATAAATTCCAATAAGCAAACCTGTATTTTGCCATTTTATATAAAAGGCACAATTTTACTGTGCCACTGTATATAATGTAACTTAAGTATTGACGGATTTTGGTACCCACAGAGGGTCCTGGAACCAAATAAATTTTAGTGCTGTGTTCTTCAAGCACCTTGAAGAAATAACATCTTTTTGTTATTTTTGCTGCATCAGGAAAACATAGTGCCCTTTGGAGAGTACTTTGCAAAAGCTAGTTTAGACTGATGTGAAATGCAGCATAAATTTTGGAGACATCTCATACTCAACATTACCTACCAGAGTTATTTCCCAAAGGTAGCGCTTGCTTCAAAGGGTGAATAAATACTAAGATTCCAGACTAACACAGTTATATGTCTTTGAATTTTACCTTTTTGATAGCAAGTCTCCTTGCCAGTGGTCACCAGAAAGTTTAAGCCTAGCATGGAGATTTGATCAGGTCCAGGCAAACTACAAATGGCTAAGAAATGTTAGTCTTGCAAGTGCATTAATACAATTTGTATTCTTGCCCTTCATTCACTGAGAGGGATTGGATACAGTGGGTTACTTTCTCTCAACAACCTAATGCAGGGGTAGGCAACTTAAGGCCCGGGGGCCGGATGTGGCCCCCCGAGGCCTTTGAACCGCCCCAGGCCGGTCCTGCTGCCGCCGCCACCCGCCACCGCCACCCGCCGCCGCCACCCACCATGATGATATTGATTATTGTTGTTATTACTTGTTCTTGGGGTTTTCTTGGTAAAATCTCCACAGGGGGTTTGCCATGGCTTTTCTGTGGCTGAAAGAGTGTGCATGCATATATTTTTTTTAATTTTTATTTTTTAAATTTTTATTTATTGATTGATTTTTGGTGCTTCAGCCCCCCAATTGTCTGAAGGACAGCAACCCGGCCCCCGGCTCAAAAAGGTTGCCTACCCCTGACCTAATGAGATAGATTAGGTTTAAGATATAATTTCTTCTCTAAAACAGCCTTTGAAGTTATTAAAGTATTTATTTATCATGTATCAGCCTACAAAGACATCTGGGTCAAGATACGCAACAGATCAAACCATTCTTTAAAAACTAACCAGAGCAATTTTAAAACCAATTTTTCAAAACATAAACTATTAAAGCAGTGTTTGTGTGTGCATGTGTATATGTAAGTTGCTTGTCTACATATGGCATATATGATATATGACATATGGCAACCCCATTAATTTCATATAGTTTTCTTAGGCAACAAATACTCTCATTATGGTTTTGCCAGTTCCTTCCTCTGAAATATAACACCTTACATTAATTGGTGGTCTCTCATCCAAGTACTAACCAGAGTTGACTCTGCTTAACTTCCAGGATCAGACAGAATTGAGTACTGTAGGGTATTTAGGCCCTTTCTATGGCTATATGTAGCTGTTTCTCAGTAATCTGGTCTCTCAGGATGCCTCAGGGTCCAGCTACGTTAGAACATTGGATTTAAGGTGTATACTGCATTGTTATTCTGTTTTAACTGTCATGGCTTCATCATTTGGAATCCTGGCATTGGTAGTTTTATGAGGTACTTAAAATTATTTAACACTCTTTGCTGAACTACAGCATAAAAGCTCTCTGACAGAGACCTCTAAATACCTCATGTAACTACAAATTCCAGTAGCCCAAAGGATAGAATTATGGTAATTCAAGTGCTATCAAATTGCTGTAATTGTGCAGTATGAATACGTTACTGGGTTAGAAAGGTCCAGGTTAAACTATGTTGGATTTTAACCAAATGAAGTCATAATGAAATTGATGTTTGAAAATCCTGAGGTTCCTGTCATTGACCTAGGACCAGAAACACTCACACGTTAAGTTTATATTTACTATTTAGAATAAAAGTAACAAAGACAAAATAAAAGAAGATAAATGGAGCACCAATCACACCAAGATATTTTTATTAAACATAAAACATACATAAAAAGCAAACAAACAAATATACAGACAATATTTTTAAAATTACATTCATACCTATACAAAAAAGAAAATATACACATATTCCTATACTTATACACAAGCTCTTGTAAATGTCTGTTATGTCTAATCTAATCTATTATATCCAATCCAATCTTCTATGACATGCAATATCTTTAATATGTGTGTTCTTTTCCATCTATATTCATATACCTAACTTCCTGAAATAGAAGAACTCCATGTTACTATTCCATTATTTCTTAATCAAAGTGTTCTTATCTTGTCACATACAAAAGAAGAAAAAGAAAGATCATTTTAATTCTACAAAAACAAAGGGTTTACCCTTATTATCCTAATATGTATATAATTGCACATCAATTTTAATCTATTTTTTTAATTTTAATATATCATTTTTTAATTTTAACCTATATATCATTTTTATCAATATATGCCATTGATCGCTTATATATTTCAATATCTGTTCCCATTCCTTCACGTATTTTCCCTGAGTTTCACTTCTCACCAGACATGTCAATTTATTTAATTCCACCATATCTAATAATTTTAATAACCAGTCTTCTATTTTTGGTATTTCACACTCTTTTAATTTTTGTGCCAAGAATAGCCTAGCTGCTGCTGTCATATAGTAAATCAGTTTCACATTTTTTCTCCAATAGTTCATCCATTCTCCCTAATAAACTTCTGGTTTCATTTGGAATTTTAGATTTAATAGTTTGTCAATTAATTGGTGTATATGATTCAAAAATTTCTCAATTTTATCACAAGTCCACCATTGGTGGCAGAATGTTCCTGTTTCATTCCTGCACTTCCAGCACTTGTTGTTGACTTGTTTATATATCTTTGAGAGTCTTGAGATACCATCTGTGGTGCATCTTAAGTAAAATTTCTTTAATATTTTGTGCTAGCAAGATTTTCATTATTTTTCCCCACACCTTTTCCCATTTATCCAATTCAATTATGAGGCTCACATTTTGCGCCCATTTCACCATAGACACTTTAATCACTTTAATGGGACTCAAGGCAGCTAACATTTTTTTAAAAAATACAGATTTAAGCTATTTGTAGTTCTGAGCTGCCCTAGAGTTGGCTTGACTCATGGCAACCTTGTGGATGAGACATCTCCAAGATTTCCTGTCCTCAACTGCCCTGCCCAGGTCCTGTAAGCTCAGGCCTGTGCCTCCCTGATTGAATCTAACCATCAGCAAACCTTGAGTTTGCTATTTTATATAAATTACACTATTTTTCTATGCCATTGTATTTAATAGGACTTTAGCATCCACGGACTTTGGTATCCACAGGGGGCAGGGTCCTGAAACCAAACCCCAGTGGATACCAAGGGCCCACTGTACCTTCAAACTTTCCCAATTATCTTTTCCAATTAGTTGTGCCTTCTCATGATGTGGCAAAGTATGACAGCCTCAATTTTACCATCTTGGCTTCCAGGGGTATTTAGACTTGATTTGTTCAAGGACCCATTTGTTTATCTTTTGGCTGTCCACAGTACCCTCAGCCCTCTTCTCTAACACCACATCTCAAATGAGTTGATTTATTTAAAAAATCTGCTTCTTTCACTGTCCAGCTCTCACATCCATACATAGTGAAGGGGAATACAGTGACTTGGATTATTCAAACTTTAGTACTTAGTGGTATATCTTTACTTTTTAGGATCTTGTCTAGTTCCCTCATAGCTGCCCTTCTCATTCCTAGCCTCAGTGGCGTTCCCACACCGAGTGACACCAGATGCGAGGGACAGGGCTTCGGGGGGGGGGGGCAGGACTTCTGGCCCTTGACTTCCGGCAGGGTTTCCAGGATGGGGGTGTGTGCCAAGGAACACCCCCCCACCCGCAGAGCTTAGGTGGCCCAAAAAGCCTCTGCACGGGGCCTAGGTGGACCGAAACTCCCCTGCATGGGGCCTAGGCAGCCCGGAAAGCCCCAGTGTGGGGCCTAGATGGCTTGATAAGCTCCCCCATGGGGTCTAGGTGGCCCAAAAAGCCTCCTTGTGAACCTAGGTGGCCTGAAAAGCCTCTGTGTGATTGAAACAGCGCTTGCAGGGGGTGGGGAGCCGACCTGGTGTCACCCTCCCTTCTTGGGTGTCACTGTCATGCCCTGCCTGGAGGAGGACTCAGAGGACGAGCCAGAACCTTCTCTGGGACCTGAGCCTGCAGCTGTGGAGCCTCAGCCTAGCCCTAGTTCTGCTTTGCCAGCTCCAGCAGAGCCTCCAGCAGAGCCTGTGGCCTCCCAGGCCAAGCCTCCTGGCAGCAGAACCTTCAGACATGGAGGAAGATCAAGGGACTGTGCCTACCTTCAGCGTCGAGCAGAAAGGGAGGGCCTTCGGCGCTCGAGGAGACTTTATGAAAAACGCCAAGGTAATCAGCCCCAGCTGAGCACCTGCAGCTTGGGGATTTAAGCAGGTGTGGAAGCACTGCCTCAGTGCCAGAGATTATCTGAGCTTCCTGGCAAAAGCCTCGGTCTCTGGCTCTCCTTGTTCCTTGGTCTGAATCCTTGACCCTCAGACCGCCGACTTATCTTGGACTACTGGAACCCTTGACCTTCAGACTGCCTTGTTGCTCAGCTTCTCCAGAATCCTAGACTCTCGGACTCTGCTTTTCCTTTCGCTGGCTGACCGCTTGGATTGGGAACTCGGATCTTGCTTTGGCCTTCCCTTTGCCTTGGCTATCAGCTCTCCTGTCGGCTTTCCAGGACAATCACCTCCGTTCTGGTGTGTCACTTGGTGCGGCTCACACCCCCACCCCACCCCCACTGATGCTACTGCCTAGCCTTTTCATTTTTTTGACTGCAGTCTTCCTTCTGATCAATATTTGATCCAAGGTACAAGAAATCTTTAACTACAGTCATCCCTCCACGTTTGTGGCTTTGCCTTTTGCAGCTTTGATTATTAGCAGATATGATCAATATATCCTCTCTAGGTCCTACAGCGTGACTTTATGATCAACGTCCATTGGAAATTGACCATACAGCTGTGCTGGAGGACCTAGAAATTCCTAGAGAGAACACTTCTCTAGGCATTTGTAGGTCCTCCTATGTGATTTTATGGTCAACCTCTGGCCCACTGTATTTCAATTTCCTCAGTCTAGGTCAGGGGTAGGCAACCTTTTTGAGCTGGGGGCCAGGTTGCTGTCCCTCAGACAATGGGGGGGGGGGACACGATGCACCAAAAATAAATAAATAAATAAATAAATATTATTTAAAAATTTTTAAAAAATATGCATGCACACTTTCTCAGCCCCAGAAAAACCATGCTGGCGCTCACATGGCAAAACCCCTGTTGAGATTTTGCCAATAAAACCCCAAGAATAAGTAATAACAACAATAATCAATATCATCATGGCGGGCGGCAGCGGCGGCGGCAGCAGGACTGGCCTGGGGCCGGTCCAAAGGCCTCGGGGGGGGGCATCCAGCCCCCAGGCCTTAGGTTGCCTACCCCTGGTCTAGGTTGAATTTATGTAGCTCTTCCATGGTCAATTATTTTTATTCTGGCCAGCAAACAATGAACAGAGAACAATTGACCCTCCACATTTGTGGCCTTGATTTTTGCAGATTTGATTATACACAGATTTGATTAATATGTTCTTCCTGGGAATCTCTAGGTCTTCCAGCATGACTCTGCCAGACATTGACCATGGAGTCACACTGGAGGACCTCGAGATTCCTAGAGAGAACACTGCTGTAGGCATTTGTAGGTCCCCCGGTGCAATTTCATGGTCAACCTCTGCCTGATTTTGACCACAGAATTGCCCTGGAGGACCTAGAGATTCCTAGGGAGGTGTTCTCTCAAGTTAAAAAAATGTTCTTTTAAATTTACAATTTCCCCATTTTCACAGGGAATCCTGTGCCCCTAACCCTAGTGGAAAGCCCACTATGGTCCAATATACACTGCAGGAATAATCTAGTCTGAGACTTCTTTAACTGCCCTGTCTCAGTACTAGGGAATCCTGGGAACTGTAGTTTATTATGGCACCACAGCTCTCTGACAGAGAAGGTTAAATGTCTCACAAACACTAAGAGTTCCCAGAATTCCTTAGCATTGAGCCAGGGACAATTAAAGTGGTCTCAACGTTGATTATTTCTGCAGTGCGTTTTGTATCTCAGTGTCTCAGAAACACTACAGTTCCCATTTCTGCTGTGTGTTTTGGACCTCAATGTCTCATAAAAACTACAGTTCCCAGGATTCCCTAGCATTGAGCCAGGGACAGTTAAAGCAGCCTCAAAGTGGATTATTTCTGCAGTGTGTTTTGGATCTCAATGTCTCAGAAACACTACGGTTCCTATTTCTGCTGTGTGTTTTGGACCTCAATGTCTCATAAAAACTACAGCTCCCAGGATTCCCTAGCATTGAGCCAGGGACAATTAAAGCGGTCTCAAAGTGGATTATTTCTGCAGTGTGTTTTGGATCTCAATGTCTCAGAAACACTACGGTTCCTATTTCTGCTGTGTGTTTTGGACCTCAATGTCTCATAAAAACTACAGCTCCCAGGATTCCCTAGCATTGAGCCAGGGACAATTAAAGCGGTCTCAAAGTGGATTATTTCTGCAGTGTGTTTTGGATCTCAAGTGTCTCAGAAACACTACGGTTCCTATTTCTGCTGTGTGTTTTGGACCACAGTGTCTCATAAAAACTACAGTTCCCAAGATTCCCTAGCCAGGGGCAGTTAAAGCGGCCTCAAAGTGGATTATTTCTGCAGTGTGTTTTGGATCTCAATGTCTCAGAAACACTACGGTTCCTATTTCTGCTGTGTGTTTTGGACCTCAATGTCTCATAAAAACTACAGTTCCCAGGATTCCCTAGCATTGAGCCAGGGACAATTAAAGCGGTCTCAAAGTGGATTATTTCTGCAGTGTGTTTTGGATCTCAATGTCTCAGAAACACTACGGTTCCTATTTCTGCTGTGTGTTTTGGACCACAGTGTCTCATAAAAACTACAGTTCCCAAGATTCCCTAGCCAGGGGCAGTTAAAGCGGCCTCAAAGTGGATTATTTCTGCAGTGTGTTTTTGAAAGCCACTGCATGGCATGGAGGGAAGGGGAGGCGTTGAAAACCCATTTCCCAGCAGCAGCAGAGCCTTCCTTTCCTTTTCCTTCCCTTCCCTTCCAGTATGCAAGACCCTGAGGGCAGTGCAGAGCCTCCCTTTCCCAGAGCCTTCCTCCTCCTCCTCCTCCTCCCTTTAGCCATCATGCTGCTGCTGCTCCTGGGAGCCTTCCTTTTCCTGGCCTTTTCGGCCTCCGAGCCCAAAGAGGACAATAATTTTTACGCTTTTAAAGTGGTCAACATCAGGGGCAAGCTGGTCTCCTTGGAAAAATACAGAGGCTCGGTGAGTTTGGAGAAAAGGGAGCTAGATCCACAGATGCTTGCATGCCGCCTCTGCTCCAGCCACTAACCAGCCAAGGAGGATCCTCAGCATGTTTGCATGATGGAGGGATGGAGGGATGATGGTTTCTCTTTCTTTCTTTCTTTCTTTTTTTTTTGGGGGGGGGGAGATGCATTGCATTGTATTGCATTGCATTGCATTGCATTGCATTGCTAGGATTGCATCAGCACTGGAGAGGTAATCCGGTTTGACACCGCTTTAACTGCCATGGCTCTCTAGGCTATGGAATTCTGGAAATTGTAGTTTGTTGTGGCACCAGAGGAGATCCCACCTGGATATCAAAATCTGTGGGTGATGAAGTCCTGCACTAACATTGTGTTGTGATGTGCCTTCAAGTCATGTCTGACTTACGTGTCTTATATAAAACAGCAAAATCAAGGCTTGCTTTTGGGAATTTGTATATATCTTTGAATATTTTCAAGAATTCCATATCATAGCAATTCCCAGAATTCCATAGCCTGGAGCCATGGCAATTAAAGCGGTGCCAAACCGGATTGCCTCTCCAGTGAGGATGCAGCCTTTTGGGTTTGCTTGCAACCGGCTCCTTTTCTTGCCCTCTTCTCTGTCTACGTGGCAGGCAGGGAGGATGGCCCTCCCAGAAACTTTTCACCATTTTCTGGCTGCTTACTTTCAACTCTGCAACAGAAAAGGCACAGGACGGGCATCCCTGGTCTCTTTTCTAAACCTTTGACCAATCTGCGTGGCAGACTTATGGTTCCTTGGCATACATACATGTGGGACGGCGTGTTGTGTGCCTGCGTTTCCAACTTATGAGGACCCTACGGTGAATTTATTACAGGGTTTTCTTAGCAAGATTGGTTCGGAGGAGGTTTTGCCTTAACCTTCCCCCTCCCTGAGGCTGAGAGGGTGTGACTTGGTCAAAGTCACTCAGTGGGTTTCATGGCGGAATTGAACTGAACCCTGGTCTCCAGAGTTGGAGACCGACACTCAAACCATGCTGGCGCTCACATACGTACATACATACAAAAGGGCCTAAATACTCTAATAAAAGCACCCGATTCCATCTGGTTTTGGAAGCTAAGGGGGGTTGCAGACTGCCAGAAATAGTGCAAATTGAGTCCATTTTTAGGGTTAGGGTTAGGGAATCATGGGAACTGTATTTTATTGTGGCACCAGAGCTCTCTGACAGAGAAGGCTCAATGTCTCAGAAAAAACACAATTCCCATGATTCCCTAGCACTAACCCTAACCCTAAAAGTGGACTCAATTTGCACTATTTCTGGCAGTCTGCAACCTCCCTAAGTAGGGTTAGTACTTGCATGGGAGACCGCTACCAAAACCAAGGTGCTGTAGGCTATATTTCAGAGGAAGGAACTGGCAACACCACCCTCTGGGTACAGTCCTCTGCACCCACGGATTCAACTGCCTGTAGCTTGAAAATATTCAAAATTATATACAAATTCCCAAAAGCAAACTTTGATTTTGCCTTTTTATATAGGACACATAAGTCAGACATGACTTGAAGGCACACAACAACACAATTTTACTGCACCATTGGATTTAATGGGACTTGAGCATCCACAGATTTTGATATGCAAGTGGGATTCCTGGAACCAAATCCCAGTGAATACCAAGGGCCCACTGTATTCCTTGCCTAAGAAAACCTGATGAAACTCATAGTTGACTTCATTTGATGGCACACACACACACACATACATATATATATATATAGACACACATTACCTTTGTTTAACTGGAATGGCAAAATGAGTAACAGACAGTCTAATCTTAGCATACAGAGGAACCTTCTATCTCCCTACAAAGCAGCGCGTACAGGTATTTTCATACCTAAGTAAATCCACAACTGGTCCGCACCTAACTGAGGATGAGTTAGACAACTGATGATTTGTTCCTAATGATTTATTTCACAGTGAGAATAAATGGGATGTTAAACTACAACTCCCAGTGTTCCTCGCTGCAACTGCTAGGGGTGTTGGGAGTTGTAGTCCAACCTCAGCCACAGAGTTTCCACCATTGTATTAGAGGTACACTTGGGCTCCTATTTTGTACGTAATTTCCCCCTGCAGTAAAGTCACCACAGTTCAACAGGTGACATAAAGGCACACACATGCATGCAAACACCATTGATTTCAGTTGGACTTACTTGTGAATAGGCACACATAGGACCATACAGTTAACAATGTTTTCCCAAATTAAGGAATTATTTTTAAAGTTACTCCCTAAATTCTTGAGAATTAGTATTAAATAAACAGTTGCCCTTCCATTTTCGCGGAGGATCTGTTCTGGACCCCCTGCACAAAAATGGAAAATCACCAGTATTCAAGCCCCATTGGCTTGAATGACAGCCCCCCTCGCGCATATCCCATTTTGTCCATTGTGTCCCTCCCCACCAGCAAACGGGCGAGACCATGGACTTCAAGTCTGCGAAAACAGAGGGACGCCTGTTTAGCAACATTATTACTATCTCTTAATGGGTTCATTCTCCTAGGCCTGCAGTCCAGTGTGTGCTAGACCTCAGTACAAAGGATTTAGAGCAGGGAGGATAATTGGGTTCCTATGCAAAGCTTGGGCTCCCCAGAACTTACTTGTGAATAGGCACACATAGAACCATACAGTTAACAAAATGGTCAAAATTTCACACAGTTTGACTGAAAAATACTTTTAGAGATTACAGTTTTTTGCTAAACTGCAGTTTTAGAAAATGATGTGTGGCCTGCTTGGGGTTGCAAGAACTCCAAATGCCCCTCCAGCCCTCTGTGCATGCTCACTCTAAATTTAGAATAGCCTTCCTCAACCTGATGCCTGTCATGGTCTGGATTATAGCCCTGTTTTACCATGTTGGGTGAGGGTGATGGGCATTGTACTCCAGTCCATCTGGACTGTGCCAGTTAGGGAAGGCTCTTCTGGAGACTATCAGCAAAGTCCAGCAAAAAATACTGAAGGATAGGCATGCTCATCTGTAACAATAAAAATATGAGAACAAACTTGTGGCGCTTTCTAACAGATTAAAGTGATTATAAAATGATTGGTGTGAGAGGAGTTGTAAATGGTGAGGTCAAAGGGAAATGAAATGCAGCCTTCCATATCCACGGAATCTTTATCCATGGATCCAAGCATCCACGCTTTGAAAATATTTTAAAAATGTAAAAAATCCAGAAAGCAAATCCTAATATGGGACACCATTTTACTATGCCATTATATTTATTGGGACTTGAGCATCCATGGATTTTGTTAGCTATGGGGGGTCCTGGAACTAAACCCCAGTGGATACCAAGGGCCCACTGTATTGTAAACAGTAGCAATTATATTATTATTATCAACATTCTAATATATTATTATCAATAATATATTATTATAATAATATAATATAATAATAAAATATATCATATATCATATAATTATTATATGGTATATAATAATAATATAATAATATGTAATAATACATTATTATATATTATTATCAACAATCCAAGATATGCTGATGACACCAGAGTACTAGCAGAAAATGCCACAGACCTGGAACACCTACTAAGGAAGATCAAAGAAGAAAGTGCAAAAGCAGGCTTAATGTTGAACATAAAGAAAACAAAAATAATGACCACCGAGGACCTTCACAAGTTCAACCTAGACAATGAAGAAATAGAAATAGTAAAAAAATCCCCATACCTGGGATCAAACATTGATAGAAATGGGGACTGCAGTCAGGAAATCAGAAGAAGGCTAAGAATGGGGAGGGTGGCTATGAAAGAACTAGAAAAGATTCTAAAATGCAAAGATATACAACTCAGCACAAAAATTAGAATCATTCAAGCCATCGTATTCCCTATTACCATGTATGGATGTGAGAGCTGAACAGTTAAGAAAGATGATGGGAAGAAAATCAATGCATTTGAGATGATGTGGTGCTAGAGAAGAGGATCCCATGGACAGCCAAAAGGACAAACAAGTGGGTCCTAGAGCAGATCAAGCCGGAAACCTCCCTGGAACCCAAAATGACCAAACTGAGGCTGTCATACTTTTGACACATCATGAGAAGGGAGGATTCTTTGGAAAAGAAAATAATGCTGGGAAAGGTGGAGGGAAGTAGGAAGAGAGGAAGGCCACATGCCAGATGGATGGACTCTGTTAAGGAGGTCACGGGTATTAAGGAGTTGCAGGAATTAAGCAGAGCAGTGGAGGACAGAGGGTCTTGGAGATGTGTCATTCATAGGGTCGCCATGAGTCGAGATTAACTCAAGGGCAGTTAAACAAAATATTATTCTCAAGTAATGGAGAAATTCTTTACCTGTCCTATAGATTGTTTAATTCTAGGGTTTTTAATACAGGTGTTTCCCTTATCTGAAATTTTGAAATTCTGAAATCCAAAATATTTCAAAATTCAAAATTATCCACATGGGTGGCTGAGATAGTGATACTTTGTTTCATGCACAAAATGATTAAAAACGCGCTATAAAATTACCTTCAGGCTATGTGTATAAGGTGTATAGAAAGCATGAATGAATTTAATGTGTAGACTTCAGTCCTATCGCCAAAATATCTCATGTATATGCAAATATTCAAAAATAAACAAAAATCCAAAACACTTGTGGTCCGAAGCATTTTGGATAAGGGAAACTCATCCTGTAATGTTCTATAAAGTTGAAAGGCAGTAGGAAAAGAGCAGGACTGCATTAAATATGGTTTGCCTCAAACAAAGGAGCCACAACTCCTGGTTTGCAAATCCTGAGTAAGGCTGTTAATAACAGGGTTTCTTGGAGGTCTCCTTCTACAAGACAGGGGTGCCAAACTCATGGATTTACAACATTCACCAAGCATACAGTACCTACCATATGAAGTAAAAAATCAAATTGACAAGACAAGGTTTGTAGTGAGGACTAATGTATTATTACAGAACAGACTAAAAACAGGAAATGTCAGAGCCCCACAGATACAGTTCCCAAGTAAAACCACTCAGACGTACCATCAATGAACTACAACCCATTCTGGACAATAATGCTGCCCTCTCAAGGGCTCTTGGTGGCAGGCCTTTCCTTGTCTACACATATCCTCCCAATCTCAAACAGTTACCTACAGGAGGACATACAACATGGATGGGGAGACAGGTGCAAGACCTTGCCACAAACCCAGATGTCAACTCTGCTCATACATCTACTTGGGAAATGTCATCACAGGTCCTAATCACATAACCCACAATATTTGGTCATCCTCTCTCCAATGTGGCATATGCCATCATCTATAAACACTGGGCAAACAGGCCATTCTCTGTGCCAGAGGATAAATGGACATAGATCAGTTATTAGGAAAAGGAATACACAAAAACCAGTTGCAGAACACTTCAGTCTTCCTGGGCATTCCATCTTGGACCTCAGAACAGCAGTCCTACTCCAATGCATTCCAGGAGCCACTCTGTAAGTCATCACTTTTGTCTGACCATTTGAGAATAGACTCTAAAATCTAATGTATAAACCCTATTATACACTGAATTCTATTAGCCATGAAGGCTGGCTTGGTGTAGTGGTTTGAATGTTGGACTGGATGATCGTGTGCAAGTCACACTCAGCCTTAAAAGAAAGGCACTAGCAAACTTGAATAAATCAGTTGACTTGAAGACACATAACAACAAAGCCATTCTTTGTCCATTCCTATTCCCTTTTGGAAATTAAGGGCTTTCCCATGGCTATATGGAAAGAAACAATTAATTTCAGTAAATACTTAATGTCCTTTTAGCATACCTCTAAGAAAATACGTTAATGTCTCTTCTAACTTTTGTTGTCCAGAAGCTAAGTTTAGGGACAACACCAGCAAATAGCTGTTGGAACTGAGAAAAGCATATTCACATAGATCTTATTTTACTTGTTTTAATAACACACACATGCACACACATCCATGAACACCATAGAAACACCATCTTCATTTTTTAAAAGCAAGTTATGCCATTATTCATTTCAACACTACTTTCCAGACTTAAAATTCAAATATCTAACCCTTTTTCTCAACCTTGTTGCTATCCCATCCCCAAATATTATATGCTGTGGTCATTTCTTCCAGATCCCACACAGTTAAAACAATCAGCAGTGTAACATTTTGTAACAATCTCTAATCACTAAAAATACATGCATAGATGAGATCATATTTAACAGTGACAAGAACTTTGCCACTTATTTGTAGTTTAAAACTAGCTCTACCATCCAAAATAATTACTTAGCTTTTGTTTCATCCACTATATAATTTGTGATGACTCTCCAAATTTTCACCACATACACAGTACTGCCTTTGTCATTTCCAGAAGAGAAACATGGGAAGTGCTTATAGCATACGCTAGATGGCAACCTTGATTCATATTCGTCTCAGTGCCAATGTGATAAACACATTGGTAGATAATGGCATGGCTCTTATCAGTTGCTAGAAGCTAGAAAATACTCCCAGCAGGCATTGTTCTAAACTGCAGATGGAAACGTGTTGGGTAAAATATGCATAGGAAACAGAGTTTTGTAAAGCTGGCAATAAAAGGTAAAGGTAAAGGTAAAGGTTTTACCTTGACAATTTTGTCTAGTCGTGACTGACCGTAGTGAGTGTTACTCATCGCCGTTACTAAGCCAAAGATCTAGTGTTGTAGCTGGCAATACAGGGGTTTAATCAGGAACAAAGATATTTGATAAAATAAAAATGAGTTGAAAAATTAAAGAAACTGAAAATAACTACTGTTACATTTCAGTTTTTGACTTTATCTTAATAGTGTATTACTGGAACTAACCACCTGAGTACTCTGTGGCCTCGTTCCCACTTACATTTAAACCGGTTTACGATTCGCTTTTGCTCCGTGTCGGTGAATCGATTCCAAAAGATCCATTGTTCCCACTATGAAAGTGAATATTTTCATTATTCCCTTGTCATCGCTTCTTTTTTGTCACAAGTGTTGTTCCCACTCGTTTGTGCTGCTTCAAAATGCATAGCAATCATCTGTGCATCGTCGGTGACGCAAATGGCAACACAGTGAGGATGGGGCCAGAGTGGGGTGACTTTGGGTGCTAAAAAGTACACCATTTCCCCTTTAAGCACCCTGGCTTGGGAAATAAATTTTTTAAAAAATGATAGAAGATTCAGTCCATTGGTATTGCAACTGTTTGTCTCACTTAGCTGCCGTTGGCCCGATTGCCAGGTGTGCCGCCAAGTTGCAAAAACAACAGATCACATATACAGTAATTCATTATTTCTAATATATATATATATATATATATATATATATGCCGAAACCCAAATGGACTGCTGTGGCTGCTGGGCAAGCTAGACTGGGTAAGTGACCAAGTGACGTGACAACCTTACTTGCTTGCCCAGCAACTCTGAGAGGTGTACCATCCCACTGGGTGACACCATCCTCTGGATCCGTACCCCCCCCACTCCCCGGATGATGCCAATGGGGTGGAGGGTCCAGAATGGCCTTGTTGTACAAAGGCACGCAAAAAGTGTGGAACTGGGTGGTTCAGGGAGAAGCATCTATTTGGTACTGCCCTGTGGCCTTCTGTAGTAGGAGAAAAAGCTTAGAACAAACCCTGATTCCCCAGGTGTGAACACCTACACATGCACACACACACACACACACACATATACTTAGCCAGCCACTATTTTTCCAGGTAAAAAGGTAAAGGTTTCCCCTTTGACAAGGTTGTCAAGTCGTGTCCAGCTGTAGTGCTCATCTCCATTGCTAAGCTGAAGAGGCAGCATTGTCAAAGACAACTCTGTGATCATGTGTCCATCATGACTGCACAGAACACTGTTTACCTTCCCACTGAAGTGGTACCTATTTATCTACTTGCACCTTCACATGCTTTTGAACTGCTAGGCTGGCAGAAGCTGGAACTAGTGACGGGAGCTCACTCCATCATGTGGCACTTGGGCCTCGAACTGAAGTTTTAAACAGAAAGGCCAAGTTTCTGTACGGGGAGATGGAGTGCAAAGTTCCACCGAGGCAGAAGTATACCCCCTCCTGACATGGGCATTTAGTGGCCAGTGGAGAGCAGTGGATGGCAAAGGAGTATTCAGCTTCAAAACCTCCTGGCTGTTCTCCAGAAGCCCCAGAAGATGGTGTCATTATTATGCATCTGGCTATAGGGAAGCAGCTGGTGGAGGCTCATCCATCATCCCTACTCTACTGACCACTAAATGGCCTTAGCAAGAGAGAAGTAAATTTTAAAGGGGTCGAGGGTTGCTGAGTGGGGAAGGTATTGAGTTCCTCCTGCAGCAACCCCCAAAATGATACATATCAAAACTACCCTGACATATCTCACTAACAAGGTGCCAATCAATATTTTTTAAGGTGTATGTATGAAAATGACAAAAAGTAAAGCATCGAAAATTATTTGTGTATTTGGCTGGTTTTAACCTAGGTAAATGGCATGCTCTTTTTTTTTAAGGGATAGTTTTAATTTATTAAACTTAAATACCACATTTATTAAGATCCTGTAATAATAATGTTGTTTTCTAAGGTGTGACTTAAATTCCAAAGCTGTCTACTAGGTAACAAAACCCTGATGAGAATTTCAATTCTAATTCTAAGTGTTGCTTTTTTTTTTTTTTAGGTCTCCTTAGTTGTCAATGTTGCAAGTGAGTGTGGATATACGGACAGCCACTACAAAGCCCTGCAAAAACTGCAGAGGGAACTTGGCCCATCTCATTTTAATGTGCTGGCGTTCCCCTGCAATCAGTTTGGACAGCAAGAACCAAATACTAATAAAGAAATAGAGAGTTTTGCTCGAAAAACATACGGAGTCTCCTTTCCCATGTTCAGCAAAATTGCAGTCACAGGCATGGGGGCAAATCCAGCCTTC
This sequence comes from Phrynosoma blainvillii, assembly GCA_026167975.1. NCBI lineage: Eukaryota > Metazoa > Chordata > Lepidosauria > Squamata > Phrynosomatidae > Phrynosoma > Phrynosoma blainvillii. Next base: position 225,536,495 of record JANUYF010000004.1, on the reverse strand, counting down.
AAATATTTAATTGGTGAGTAGAACAGGCATATTAAAGCAACTCCATCTGACTCTGAATGTTTATCTTCTGGAAACTGTAGATGATTTATAACAGCAAAGCCACTTCAAATTGAATGCAGTGGGAGGTCAGCAATGTTCAGCAAAGTCCAAGGCTCTTTGATAGATTCAAGATTAAATTGTGAAAAAACAGAGCATCTTTGCTGCATTTGTTGTGATTGTTTTCAGTCTTTTCCCCATCCCCTGGCAGTAGGGACAACAGATATTAAATTAAGGTTTAGTTGCCTTATTCTTCAAACCAAAGCACCACAGAATTTTCTGAATTGCTTGTAACTCAAATAGATGATGTGCCTGGGAGGAAAAACCCTATAGTAGTATGGGGAAACTGTAGCCCTCCAAGTGTTGTTGGATTGCTGCTCCCACCATTCCGCATCAGTGACTGTAGCGCTCGAGTCTGATGGGAGTGGTAATCGAGAATTTCAGGATGGTTACATGTTTCCCATCCCTGTTACATAGCTTCCTTTTAAAAATTTCCATCGGTTGTCAATGCGGCCTTTGCAAGGCTGAGAAAGCCTAGCCTTCCCCCATTCACGCTGGAGGTAGAAAGGCTGAAAGAAGCCCTGCTGATAAATCCTACTCATCTGGACTGAGAAACAGTCAGGAAATTTCTAGAGAATGCTGACAGGTTGTGCTTAAAATTCAGCCTAGATCCATGCATTTTACTGTGTCCATATGAGAGAGGCAATGTGCTGAAGTGGAGAATGTTGAATGTGGGTGTGGACCCAAGCCAGCCAGAGTCCAGGAGTGTCAATGGATAGGTGTAGATAAGGCTGTAGATAAACTGTAACAACAACAACAACAATTTTCTTACCTGCCTCTCCCCATGGTTCAAGGCAGGAGACAATAACAGACCAAAAATATGCATCAGTTAAAAAAGAACAAATAAGACACATACGTATTAAAACAATTTATGTTTAAAAGTCATTGTTTGAAATTTATAGTTTTAAAAATCATCTGGATAGCCCTGCTGGAAGATATTAGTCTTCAATGCTATTTTAAATTCGGACAGCATATTCAGCTGTCTAATCTCTTCTGGAGGTTGTTCCATAGTCTAGGGACGGCTGCAGAAAAAGCCCTCTGGCCGACAGTTGGCAACCTAGTTCTGGTTGACTGGAGTAAATGTCCCGCAGAGGATCTGAGTATATAGGGAGATCTATATCAGAGGTGCAAAGAGATCTTGTAGCACCTTTCCAGGGTGACCAGACATCTTCCTTTTCCAGGACATGTCCTGCATTTCAACCTTCTGTCCAGGAAAAATTCTAAATTGTCTTCCATTTTGAGCATGACTAGAAACCCATTGAGTGACACTATGTTTGCTGTCTCCCTTTGAGAAATTAATCTACTTGGCAGCCTGTCCTCAGTGCAAATAAAGGGATAGGATGGATCTTTCTAAAGGTTTTTTTCCCCCCTGAGGAGCGGCAGCAGACAAGAACTGTCTCAGAGCTTATTTTTGTTTCTTTGAGGGGAAAAGGGAAGCAGACATGTTAGGCAATGCTTGAGGACACAATACAAATGCTGAAAGGTTTTTTCCCCCTTAATTTCAGCATAATAGACAAATGAAAGAAATAATTTAAAGGTAGATTCAATCAAGAGTTTGTTGCACATAAATTCTATAAATTCTGTAAATATATTGCAAGCAAACAAGGCATTTTGATGAAGATACGTTGATCAGAAAAATATGGTTGTACATATACTATATGAATATAGTATATGCGATATAACTCTAAAAAACGTTTGAAATGAATTTATATTTAGCTTTTATTGTTGAATATCCTACATTTTTCTTGAATGTCCTACCTTTAATGGTGCCTTGTCCTCCTTTGTGGTTATGGCATCTGATCACCCTGCAGCTTAGAGACTAAGAAGTTGGTAGCATAAGCTTCTCTACTTCCTCAGATGTCTACAAAACCTCAAGCTCCCTCTTTCTCTCACTTAGGTCTAAAACACACTGCAGAAATAATCCAGTTTTAGACCGCTTTAACTACCCTGGCTCAATGCTAGGGAATTCTGAGAACTGTAGTTTTGTGAGACATTTAGCCTTCTCTGTCAGAGAGCTCTGGTGCCACAACAAACTACGCTTCCCAGGATTCCCTAACACTGATCCAGGGCAATTAAAGCAGTCTTTAATTATTTCTGCAATGTGTTCTGGATCTCAGTCTCAAAGATGCTACAAGATCTCCTTTGCATACTGATCCAGATGAACATAGCATGTCTGAATTCTATCTCACAGATGTTTGTGATATAGATGAAAACTAGCCTGAGCTGTTTTAGAGAGAAGATTAAATACAGCTATGATAAATAATATCTAGAATTGTATAGATAGTGTTTGCATGTTAATTGTATGTGTGTAGAATATTGGTGTTTTATGTCTGTTTCTAAAGTGTGTTTTTATAAGTTTTCTTTTCCTGAATATTGCAAATAAATATATAAAGGTTAATGAATTCCTCGGTCACTTCAGGAAGTTAATTATAAATCAGTATTAAGAAAAAATAAAAACATCAGTATATAAACAGAGTATTCAGACAGTTGCTATGAATTATACCCCCTTTCATTATTTCAAGTTGGTCACATTTAGTTGAAGTAATTGCTGATGACCTTGATATGCTATTGTCAATATCTTCGTGCATTCACAAAACTTATGAAACGCTTACTTTTTCTAATATTTTTGCTTATATACTCGCCCCTCCATGTTCAAGTCCACAGTCTTGGTTCTTCTCAGAGGGGCAAGTTCCATTGACTAAAATGGTGTGCGCGCCCATGGCGCACACGTAGAGCCGTGCGCTGGAGTGCGCAGCCGTTTAAGCCAATGGGGCTTGAATACTGGCAAGTTTCCATTTTTGCAGGGAGGGGGGAGGTCCAGAACGGATCCCTTGTGAAAGGGAGTGGTGAGCGTACCTCCTTTTCATTCTGCTTAACTACCATTTTCATTTTGCTAATCAAATGCCCCTTTCCAACTTCACATCCCTTTTAAAAAGGGTCTCCCAAAGGGCGGGATACAAATAAATTTTATTATTATTATTATGAAAAGAACTGAATAACCCTAGAATTATATGTAAAACAACCCCTACTCATCTATATAATTTATTTTTCTGCACAGAATCCACTGGTGAGGAGCCAACCTGGAATTTCTGGAAATACCTTGTAGATCCAAATGGAAAAGCAGTCAAGGCTTGGGACTCTACTGTCACTATCGAAGAAATAAAACCTTATGTCACTGAACTTGTGAGAAATATCATCCTAAAGAAGAGAGATGAACTGTGATTTTTAAAAAGTTTGGGGCGGTGGGTGGGTTTGGTATCTCTAGTTACAATTTAGACTGTTATTTTTTACCTCTTAACATTCATAAAAGAAAATGTAGCCAAGAGAAATAAGTCCCATTACCCCGAGTTAGCTTCCATACCCTAAATCAGTGGTCCTCAACCTTTGGTCCTCCAGATGTTTGGACTTCAGCATCTAGAAACCCTAGCCAAAATGTCTAACGGTCAAGGTTCTGGAAGTCAAAGTCCAAAACAATGCCAAAAGTTGAGAACCACTGCTCTTAAGTACATGTTTCCTTTGTCTTACATTCAGTCCTTTATTCTGATTTAACCAAACAGAACTTGTTTTTTCTTAGGATAAGAAATCCAGATGCAAGAACTTCATTTCTCATTGAAGTTATTGACTGATTCTGGTGACATGAAGAGTCAATTAGAATCTCTAGGCAGAAACATCACTTCAAACAAAATTTCCTAGAAAAATCTATTCTCATGACAGAAAGCAGAAAAATCTGCTTTCTGTCATGAGAATTATCATCAAGACTGTCATTTACAAAATGAAAAAATAGATAACTAGTCTGAGTGGTTATGCTCAAAAAATACAGTTGTCCCTCCACATTTGTGGATTTGACTTTTGCGGATTTGATTATTGTATTAGTATGTTCTCTCTAGGAATATCTAGGTCCTCTAGTGCAACTCTGTGGTCAACTTTAACCAAAAGTTGCACTGAAGGGCCTGGAGATTACTAGAGAGAACACTCCACTTGGTATTTGTAGCTCCTCCAGCACAATTCAATGTCTGGCAGATTTTGACCACAGAATTTCACTGGAGGACCTAGAGATTCCTAGAAAGGTGTTCTTTCAGGTAAAATCAGTGTTTTTGTTATTTGCGGTTTTTCCACTTTTATGGGGGTTCTGTGCCCTTAACCCTAGTGAATGTGGAGGGACCATTAAAATGCCTTTCTGGATAAATTATCTTCTGTTGTACTGAAGCCATTCACTCACTTATGTTACCTCTTAAAATCCAGACACTGAGTTGAATACAAACATCCTACGAGTGAAGTTCCACCGACAAAGGCTGCTCCTGGTATCCATTAATGTAGAGGGGGGGGGGTGTCTTGTGATCCTCAGGATCTCTTTGGACTAAAGCTTTCATTGTTCCAGTCATTCCCCAAACTGGCTTGATGACCCAAATTGCTCTCCCCTTTTAATGAAAGGCCAAGGAGAGATTATTGTCTCCAGTTTGCCAACAGTATATGTATGCATTTTCAAGTTACCTATCAATTTATGGCAACCTCATACATTTCATAGTGTTTTCTTAGGCAAGGAATGCTCAGAGATAGTTTTCACCTATTCCTTCCTCTGAAATACAGGCGACAGCACCTGGTATTTGTTGGAAGTCTCCCATCCAGGTACTAACCATAGTCGATCTTTCTTAGCTTCCAAAATGATATGGGATTGGGTGCCTTTGGGATATTTAGGCCCATAGTACCTCTCCTCAAACTGGCTCTGGAGAGTTAGAGGAACTGACACAACAGCATAGGAGGAGGCGAGGGGTTACAGGGCCAGCAAAAGTTAATGAAAACCACTTCCCCTCCTTCCTTTCCAGCAGCCATGTTGGGATGAAAGTCATATAAGGATGGGAGAGCTCCTTTCTTCCTTCCATGAAGCTTGTGAAATTGACACTGGGCTTCTTTGGATTCACCACAAAGGAGAAGGAAGGCCTTGTCAATTGTGGACATCAATGCTTCATTGCAATATGGGAGAGAAATTGATGAGGCTTCTTATTTCCCTTTCACCCCCATCCCAGCCACTAACACTATGAGTCCAAAAAGGTCTGTGAGCTTCACCAAATTTCTCCAAATTCAGCTTGAGATGGGTAGGTGTCAATGAACAAGCTGAATCTGGAGAACAATTCCTTCCATATTATCAATAAGTGACTACCCAAACTAGATAATGTCCATGCTTGTTATCACTGGTAAAAGAGATGGAGAATGATCAGGCTGAACTAGAATAAAAAGGGATCCCAGTGTTATTTTGCCAGTTGTTTATGAACATTCTTTATAGTCCAAAGCAAACAAATACTTGTGTTGTGGAAAGACAAATAAGTGATAGCATTTTTTAAATTATGAATTTAAGAAAAAACAATAAGGTTCTTCAGATGAACCTTAGAGGCTTTGTTTTTAAAATAATTTGGCTCCTGGTTTCTCACTTTAAATTGAAAGAAGATGTGAACTCTTTGACCATTCCCATATTTGGAAATGCAAGAAGATGCATTGCAAAGGTGAATGACAATACAACAGGCAAGTTTTAAGGAAAGTGACTGGCATACACAGATAAAGTGAAGACCTTAAAAAGTATGCAATCTTCAAATAGGTTCATAAATGTTTTGTTCACCTTTTTGCTAATTAGATGTTGATGAGTGCTATCAAGCAGCTGCTGCATTTGAATTCAGCAATCTACTATCAGCAGATGTGCTAAAAGTTAGGAGGGAACACTTTCACAAATATGAGGTATAAGACATCAGTTCATTGTGACTATGGATCTTCAGCCTAGATGATCTGTGTGAATCTTTCCAGTTACATAGCACTTGGTTGGAGTTTACTATGCTACTTTGGAAGCATGCAAATTTTACAGCAAACCAAAGAGGTGGGTTTGGCTTCTTCATGGAGATGTAACCTTAGTGGAAAAACAGGCAACTCAACAAATTAGAGCAGCAGAGTGCCTGTCCCTTCTCTCCCATTAAGATGTGCAGTGCCTGAAATCACCCAAAGTTATTTTGGTGCCTGAGCTAAAAAAATCCGTTTCCATCAGCACTAAAAATACACAATAATACATTAACAGCAATTAACAATTTGCTTTTCATTATATCATACATCTACTGTGTAATGCAGGGGTAGGCAACCTTTTTGAGCTGGGGGCCGGGTTGCTGTCCCACAGACAATTGGGGGGCCAAAGCACCAAAAATAAGTAAGTAAGTAAATAAATAAATAAATATTTAAAAAAATAAAAAAATAAAAAATAAAAAATATGCATGCACACTCTCTCAGCCCCAGAAAAGCCATGGCAAAACCCCTGTGGAGATTTTGCCAAGAAAACCCCAAGAACAAGTAATAACAACAATAATCAGTATCATCATGGGGGGGGGGGGGCGGCAGCAGTAGGACCAGCCTAGGGCCAGTCCAAAGGCCTCGGGGGGGCCACATCCGGCCCCCGGGCCTTAGGTTGCCTACCCCTGGTGTAATGCAACCAGCTCACTCTATTGAATGGGAGGTCTGGCGCTGGCCTACAGGTAATTTAAGATTTATGTGGTCTGTTACTTATTGAGCTAAACAATTATTTCCTTTTGCTTGAGGAATGATGTATTTATCTTCCATAACAGTTTGCTGTTCTAAATTCACCTACTTCTCCCATAGCTGCCATTTATCCTTATAAGGTAGTCATACACACAGCTTATAATCAGACTTCCAGCCTGAATTTTTTACAATGGAAGCAAGCTGATGCCCTCAGCCAAACAGAAAATAGGTAAAGAAGGAAAAGAAGAGGAGCATTATTTGGGATGGGGAGAGGTTGCTGCTAACATACTAAACATGTTATGGCTTGATTTAGCAAACAGGAAAAATCTGTTATTTTCAGATGAAATAATGAACATTCATTACTATAATATCTGTTTGTGAGACTGCTGGAGCCTGGCTTCAAATGTATGGCACGGCAACACTGATATTATGCTATCAGTGGGTGCAACTGTTGGTACAAAGAATGTATTAAATACCATGGATTGTGAAGACATTCAAGCATTACCACAGAGGTCCAGAATCAAATTTGAAGAAGTTTGAACTTGAAAGTTAATATTCATTTAAAAGATGAAGGTGAAATTTTGCTTTGAGGACTGTAAATCCCTCTGATGAAATTTGTTTTCTAAACTTCACAGTAGGAATGAGGAACATGTGGCTTCCAGATATTGTTGGTCCGCAGCTCCCATCATCGTTATCCAGAATATGCCGTGACAGTGGTAACTGTTGGCTTCCATGTCAGTGGGAAGGTACGCTCCATGTACATGGCTTTAAAAAAGCCATCCAGGGTGCTGAATTCGATTCCCATAATAGTTCAGCACCTTGAATAGTGCCTTTTAATTTCACGTAACATGTAGGTTGGATTCACTGCTCCACTGACATGGAGGCCACCGGCCCAGCTACCTCTAGTTAGTGATGGAAGTTGCACTGCAACAACAACTAAAGCAGGTGTTCCTCATACTTGTTTTAGATTGTGACCTTATTGTTCATTTTTCATGCAACGGTACAAGATTAAACATGCTTTAATGAGTACCTCACATTCAACATCATCAAATATTGTTATGAGATAATCCCTTTCATATGCATTTTAGAAGTAGAATGGATGTTCAAAATCATGTCAAAAGGCAGAGAATATATGCCTTGAGAAGCTTTGGAAATTACACTGTTTAATTGATGACCAAGTTTCACAGCTAATTCCATTGTCTGGTAAGTATTTTACCAATAATGTATTTCTATATTCTATAAACTTTGCAGTATTTCTCCATTCAAGTCAACCAAAAATGGTTAAGTATTTTAATAACATTAATTTAAACATCAAAAGACAAAAAAAAATTCAGTCCAAACTACTTGAATTGTGAAACTTTTATGGCACATCTGTGACACTTTTATGTAGCTAAATTCTGATAGCTCTTGTAACTTAGACATCATTGGAATATTTCCATTTCCCCTCCCAATCTTGTTCATCTTCATTTTCCTCCATGGGAGATGTTTCAAGATGGTGAGGGATTGTGTCTATATCACTCTGGAGAGAAAAGGTGCGGAAAAGATCTGATATAGGCTCATCAATATAAGTGTCGCTCTGAACTGTTTTCACTGAGTTACCATCTCTGATCCCATTTGTTTGCAGACTCCTCCTGTCTGATTGCCGACTTCTGCCTGATTGCTGACTCCTTTTGTCCTGAAAAACATAGAAATAAACAGTGCCAATATGTACACAGGAAGATTCTGATATATCAGGATGTATCTAAGCCTAGTACCACATTTGTTGTTGTTGTTAACTGCCCTTGAATCAATCTCGAATCATGGCAACCCTATGGCTGAGACATCTCCAGGACCCTCTGTCCTCCACTGCTCTGCTAATAATAACAATTTATTTCTATCCCGCCCCTCTGCAACGCAATTGAGGCGGCTTACAATCATAAAACATAGCAACAATAAAACATCAATATCAACACCCTAACCCACCCATCCCTTAAAAAGGTATTAAACTAATCAATTTTAAAAATATAGTAAAACAGTAACAAAAGAGAAATATATCCAACACAATTTCGCAGCAGATTGGGTATTCAGTGGCAGTCTAAAAAAGGGGGGAATTATTTAAGACTTTAGGCTGGGAAAATCATTCAGGAAAGGCCTGCCGGAAGAGATCTGTTTTGACAGCTTTTTAAAAGTTGTCTAGAGTAGTAATAAGACGGATCTCATCCGGCAGGCCGTTCCATAATCTGGGAGCAGTAGTGGAGAAGGCCCTCTGGGAGGTTATCATCAACCTAGTTCTCAACGGCTGTAGCAGATTTCTCCCAGAGGACCTGAGTGCGAGGGGGGATCATATGCATATAAATCCTGCAACCTCTTAATACCCATGGCCTCCTTAACAGAGTCCATCCATCTGGCATGTGGCCTTCCTCTCTTCCTACTTCCCTCCACCTTTCCCAGCATTATTTTCTTTTCCAGAGTTCTCTCTTCTCATGATGTGTCCAAAGTGCGACAGCTTCGGTTTGGTCATCTTGGCTTCCAGGGAAGTTTCTGGCTTGATCTGCTCTAGGACCCATTCGTTTGTCCTTTTGTCTGTCTATGGGATCCTCAGCACTCTTCTCCAGCACCACATCTCAAAGGAGTTGATTTTCTTCCTATCATCTTCCTTAACTGTCTAGCTCTCACATCCATACAAGGTAATAGGGAATACAATGGCTTGTATGATTCAAACTTTTGTGCTGAGTTATATATCTTTGCATTTTAGAATCTTTTCTAGTTCTTTCATAGCCACCCTCCCCATTTTAATCTTCTTCTGATTTCCTGACTGCAATCCCCATTTCTATCAATGTTTGATCCCAGGTATGGGAATTATTTTATTATTTCTGCGATTTTAGGCTGCATCAATAGAAGTATAGTATCTAGATCAGGGGTCGGCAACCTACGGCCCACGGGCTGCATCCAGCCCGTGGACCCCCATTTACCACCCCCCGCCAACCCCCGCAGGTGCCGCCGCCCCCTGCCACCGCCGCCGCGCAGCCACACGCATTGCTGCCACCATTTTGTTTGCCAAAATGGTGGCTGCAACTCGTTTGCGCATGCGCAGTACTCCTGCGGACGGGCAAACAAGTCACGGCCGCCATTTTGGCAAACAATGGCAGCCGTGACATGTGTGGAGGCAGCAGCGGCGGCAGCGTCTGCGCGGTGGTGGCAGGGGCAGCGCATGCGTGGTGGGGGTGGGGTGCGCATGGCGGCGGGGGACATGCGTGTGCATGAGCACGCACACCGCCATTCCCCCCCCGGCCTGCCGGAAGGGACCACTGCAAGGGACCGGCCCCAGGTAAGCAAAGGTTGCCGACCCCTGATCTAGATCAAGGGAAGTAATAGTGCCACTGTATTCTGCTTTGGTCAGGCCCCACCTGGAATACTGTGTCCAGTTCTGGGCATCACAATTCAAAAAGGATGTTGAAAAACTGGAGCGTGTCCAGAGGAGGGTGATTAAAATGGTTGAAGGGTCTGGAAAGCATGCCTTACGAGGAACAACTTAGGGAATTGTGTATGTTTAGCCTGGAGAAGAGACGGCTAAGAGGGGATATGATAGCCCCGTTTAAATAGTTGAAGGGATGTCATACTGAGGAGAGCGCTAGCTTGTTTTCTGCTGCTCCAAAGAACAGGACCCGGAACAATGGATGCAAGCTACAGGAAAAGCGATTCCACCTCAACATTAGGAGGAACTTCCTGACAGTAAGAGCTGTTCGACAGTGGAATACACTCCCTCATAGAGTGGTGGAGTCTCCTTCTTTGGAGGTCTTTAAACAGAGGCTGGATGGCCATCTATCAGGTATACTTTGATTTTGAGTTCCTGCATGGCAGGGAGTTGGACTGGATGGCCCTTATGGCCTCTTCCAACTCTATGATTCTATGATTCTATTTCTTCATTGTCTAGTTTGAACTTGTAAAGGTCTTTGGTGGTCATTATTTTAATTTTCTTTATGTTCAACATTAAAAAAGTGCCTTTGCACTTTCTTTTTTGATCTTCCTTAGTAGGTGTTCCAGGTCTGTGAGGTTTTCTGCTAGCAATATGGTGTCATCTGCATATCTTAGATTGTTGGACTTCCTTCCTCCTATTTTCACTCCTCCTTCTTCTGTGTCCAAGTCTGCTTTTCATATAATATGTTCTGTATATAAGTACCACATTATATCCATATAATTAAAACAACCCAACCGGTCTTACAACATATGTAAGACTCATTGTGTGATTCACAGCTCTAGAAACAAAAAAGTCTAAGTGTACAAGCATTCACTTTAGAAGAGGAGGTTAAAACAAAACAGAAAAATGACCACAACCTGTTTTGTTAAGACAATAGACAACCTGTTTTAAGACAAAATTGTCACTCCTGAAGGTTTTGGAGAGTAAGAGTTGCAAAATATTAATTTAAAAAAAGACCAGAAAATCTTCCATAAGGGTGGGTTGGAGAGGGATTAGGAAGGTCTTAAGGACTGCAATAAGGGTCCCACAGAGGTAAGACACAGCCTGCAACATTCCTGCATGACTGGAGTACATTGGTTCTAGTCTCTCTGGTTTCATTTTGCACTTCCAGTACCATCTTAGAATGAACAAACAGCTGACTCCCAGAGGTTAACTTTATGAGATTTGTCTCAACTGGTCTTATTGCCAAGAAGCAAACCTGTAGATCACACTTAAGGATATCTATGCAGCACACAGACAGGCAGATGAACAGACACACACACTGTCTAGATCAAAGTTTGGAAATAATGAGTTGCAAGCAACATATAATTACCGGTAGTTAATTGTTCAGATACAAATTGTAACATAACAAGGTTTGTGGATAACAAAAATGTAATTCTTGTTTGAGCAGAATTTACTGATATTCTCTCATAAATCTTAACACATATTTTTAAAAACTAATAAAAAGTAGGCTTTGAGGAAAGAAAACAATTTAAAAACCATAGTAGTAAATAATTCAAGAAGTTAGTGGTTGAGCTACTGCAAACAACAGTTCTACATTCTGATTATAAAAATGCACCAGCATTTCTGCTGAATGCAGCACCATCTCTGCTAAAGAGTAGTTATGTATCCTGTTACCTCAGCTGAATGTAAATATGATAGGGGAATACTTCTGAAATGTGCATATACAAAGTGTATGTACAGAACTATCCTGCTCTCAACTTGTAGCAGGAATTCAGGGAGCCAAAGTCAGAAGCCATGGAAGCAAGGGGTGTCCAGCATCAAAACAATCAAGTGCCGAGGAAGCCATAAATCAGAGACAGAGTTCTAGGGAGCTGAGGGAGCTCTGTTTGCAGGGGTCAGTCTGAATCAGATGCCTGAGCCTCCACCTTTCTAGGGACCAAGAGAGGTGCTCTCCTCCAGCTCCTCTTTCTGCTCTGAAGCCAACCTGATCTGCTAAACTGAAGGAGAACTTGGTAGGGTGTCAGGTATCTGCCGCAGCTCCTTTACAGGTATGCCTGCTTCGTTTTCTGAGGAAAACAAACTCTCAAGTGGGGGCATGACATGAAAGATTAGCAATACAGAAGAATTTCAGGGATAAACCAAAGCAGTCATATTGTTTATTCATTTATATGGCCCACACAAATAAGTGGAAGGAGAGAATGCATGCACTCTCCCACCCTGTTCAAATGCATCTGAGGAAGTAGACTTAAGTCTACAAAAGCTCATGCTACCAACTTCTTTCTTTAGTTAATCTCAAAGGTGTACAAGGTCTCTCTACATACTGATTCTAACACGACTTATATCTTGAACTCTTCCACCCTGTAATTCCTTGCATTCCTTTGCCTCAAGTACCTTTCTCCCAGTCCATCTAACACTTGGTATCACTCTCAGGCTAGGAGAAAAGTATGTGAGGTGAGTGTCAGCAGAGGTAAGTAAAGTAGGGGAGAACTAAGTTTTCTTCATTTCATCCACAAGCCTATTTTTGATGCAAAAAGTAAGCTCTTGAAGCAGGTGTGGTTCCCCACTCCTAGACTGAAGGTTTGGCGGTCCTTGCTTTTTGTCAGCTAATCTGCTTTTGTTTGGAGTTGCTTTTATTACTTTCTTGCTTTTCATTGTAATGCCCATGCTTTTAACTGCTTTTAATTCTATGGATAATTTCAATGTCTCCTTAACTGTTGCATGGTGCAAAATTTTGTCAGCCTTCTCTGTTTTAATTTTTCTAAGACAACTTTTCTATGACATCTAGGTGTGGTTAAAACCAGACAGGCAGAGTCAACATCAACATGCCACTTAAGCATTCTTAGGTCTTGGAGTCTCAGGATATTTATATGGGGGAATGATCAGATTCTTTAGTAATCTTTTAGGCTATTTAACTATATACAGTTGGCCCTCATTCCAGATCCCCACACAGATATCAAAATCTGTGAATGCTCAAGTTCCGTTGTCCCCAACTGTGATGCGTGCATGTGGCTGCACCACCATTAAGGACAGCCCCCATTGTCTAGTGGCCGTGCATGCATGTGGCTGCACTGCCATTGGGGAAAATGGAACTTAATGGTGGCACAGTCACATGCACGCACCACCACAGGACAACAGGGGCTGTCCCTAATGGCAGCATGGCCACGTGCATGCATTGCCATTGGGGACAACATGGGCTTGCTATCCATGGATGCCTGAATCCACAGATGGCAAGTCCAACAACATTAATTATTTCCCCCTGGGTGTGAGTGGACTGTTCTTTTAGTTTCACAAGAATGACTTTCTTTGTAAATATTAACCTCATTCTCTGTGAGGCTGAAGGAACAGTCCATAATACATAGGATATACTGAAGCCACCATATCAGGGAGGGCCTAATTACTGCCCTAATATTATAATTATCTAATAGTTTTAATCAATTTTAAGGAGAGAGGGCTTATTGTCTGATCAGTTGTCAAGGCAGGAAATTAAAAACTGAGGAGGGAGGGGTTGGAAACAACAGTTGTAATTTCTTGGTGTTTGAAGCTCTTGACTGACTTGGTTGACACAAGGGGATAAACCTACATGTTGTGACAGTGGTATCACTATGGGGGTGCAGGGGTGTGGTCCACAGGGGTGTGGTCCCCCCTGCACCATCTCCACATGTACTCCCCCCCATGCACTGTCCCCATGCCCCCCTGCATGTGTTCACACCCCGGTGCCATCCCTGTGCTCCCCATGCATGCTCCTACTCCCTGCACTGTCCCCGTGCTCCCACCCCTGTGCACGTTCCCACTCCCACTCCCACATGCCCCCACCCTTTGCCCCATCCTGTCCTTTTTCTTATCAGGGGTGGCACAGAAGAAGGGAGCATGTGTAACCCCCGGAAGCCCCACCCCCCCACACACCTGGTGACACCCAATGCAGGGACACCATTGTGTTGTTCCTTAATCTCTCAGAGAATAACTTTCCCAGATTTACAACTGTCAGATTAGTGAATTAATTATGGATTTTTATGAACTACTATACCTTTTGGTCATCTAAATGCACATCAGCTAAGATTTCATCAGGTACTATACTTGCTTCCACTGGCACCATCTCTTGCAAGAGATCTGGCTCCACAGCATAAAGTACTGCATCATGTAGACTTGGAAAGAATCGTGCTTTAGTGACACATTGGTCAAAAAAATCCATCTTTTCAAAGTTTCTTATTACAGTGGCTGTCAGATTAAAAAATGATGAAAGAATTATATGTGTCACCAGCTTTGCACTGATATTATTCATATGAATTATATCCAAAATAGCTAGAGAAATAAAATTGTGGTACTTACGATGACATGCAGCTATCAGAACTGTGATACCAATATTCTGAAATGCATGGCAGAGCTGCAAAAAGAAGCCAGTATATTAACATTGGTAGCGTTTATACCTTTTATACATAGACTGATATGACACTATATGATAGGATTTCAAGAGTTTAATTGGCTTGCTTTTAGTATGAAGACCAGAATTAGATTCATTTCTATGTGATTTTAGGTCTGGTTGTGGGAAAAAGGCAGCTTCAGTCACCTTGATGGATGACCTATGCCAGGAATTAGACAGTGGGAGTGTGTCCTTCTTGGTTCTGCTGGATCTCTTGGCAGTTTGTGATATCATCAACCAAGATATCCTTCTGGCCTGCCTCTCTAGGATGAGTGAATTCCAAACCATATAGGCAGAGACAAACATGCTACCTAAGATATTAAACTTATAAGAGGAAGACACTTGGGACACTAGCCCTTAGGCATTTAGGGAAAATGTATAAGGGTGGACGCTGGGCAGGTGTCATTGACGAGGGTCCTTCTATAAGAGAGAGGTAAAAGGTAACCTCAAGGCATAGAAAGGAGATCTTGTCACAACACCCAACTCTTTTTCTTCTTTTCATCAAACTCCAAGGAACTGTTTTGGTCCTCAACCAATGTCTAGCATAAATAATGGATTGGGTGGAGGCACATAAATTAATCCAAACAAATTGGAGACACTCCTGGTCAGTTGAAAGGCAGATGGGAGAATAGGGATTTAGCCTGTATTGGATGGAGTTACACTACCCATGAAGATGCAAGTTTGCAGTCTTAATGTACTCGCGGACTTAGCCTTGCATCTGAAGCCCTGGATTTTTGTGGCAGCAAGGAGTGCTTTTGTACACTTAAAAGTCTGCATCCCAGCTGCATCCATTCCATGAGATGCCTGATCTGTCCACAGTGGTACATGCCATAGTTACATCCTGTTTGGACTACAGTAACAAAGGATGTTTGGAAAATTCAGCTGGTGCAAAGTGCTATAGCCAGTGTTAGCAGGGGCAGGTTATACAACTCCTCTGCTCCACCAGCTCCACTGGTTGCCAGTCTGCTTCTGGACATAATTCAAAGTATTGGTTATAACCCATAAAGCCCTATTTGGCTTAGGTCCAGACTCTCACTCACCATATCTCCCCATATAGCCTGCCCAGGCCCTGAGATCCTCAGAGAGGCTCTTCTCTCAGTCCTATCACTTTGGTAGGTATGGCTGGTGGGGACACAAGATGGGCCCTTCTTGGTGGCTGCCCCTAGGCTCTGGAACTTCCTCCTTGCTATCCTTCAGTCAGCAGGCAAAGACCATTTTATTCCAACAAGTTTTGAGAACAGGTTTTTAAAGAATGGGCTTTTAAGAGGGTGCTGTGCTGTTTTAAGTTGAGTTGTTTTTAATTGTGTTTAAAAATATTTTTAAATGTATGCTTTATATTGCTGTAATATTGTGAATGGTTTAATTCTGCTCTAGTGTTGAGCTTTTGTATGGTTTTAGCTGTTTTGAATTTGTTTTAAATTGTAAGCTCCCTTGAGTCTCAATTTTGGAGGAAAGAACAGATATAAATAAAGAGAGGAGAAGGAAAAGGAGGCAGGAGCAATGGCTGCAGCTACCACTTTCTTTCTTATTAATTCAGAAGCTTGTGGAAAATCACATATCATCCTCTGCTAGATAGATTGTTGAACCTCCCTTTGTACGCCCTCCCAACTTATCCAAGAAGCTGATGAAATCTGCTTTACATTCTTTAAGCCTATGATTAGAGGATAAATTATAGTTTTTTCTTTTGTAAACGTAGGTATGGGATGACCAAAAAAAAAAAAAATGCATCGCTTTTCCACTTCTAAACCTAATACAACATTCTATAAATTGTTTCTCATGGTAACTACTTTTTAGGAGACAAATCTTGTATGATCTGTGTGGCGCACTACCGCTACCGCCACCTTTCTCCTTTTTCACTTTAATTCTAGCTGGCAGTCCTGTGGGAACTTGTTATCCCCACCCTTGCCACCTAATTAAGTGTAAGGGACCCACACTGTCTTTTGTATGATGTCCCATCTCCAAAACTTCAAAATATTAGTAGCGTGGTTTGAGATTAAAACGTAGGCCAAGCAATGTTGGAATAAGAAGAAAAGTTTATTTTAAAACAGCATGTAATAAATGTAACTTGCATCAGAACTTGCTACTATAGTCTCTCCTGGTTACAAAATTTGTTTCTAATTCAGGGCCTTTGCAGACTGCCAGAAATAGTGCAGATTAAATTGAGGCACTGCCTTGGCTCAGTGCTAGGGAGTCATGGGAATTGTATTTTTTTTCTGGGACATTGAGCCTTCTCTGTCAGAGAGCTCTGGTGCCACAATAAATTACAGTTCCCAAGATTCCCTAGCACTGAGCCAGGTCAGTGCCTCAATTTAATGTGCACTATTTCTGGCAGTCTGCAAAGGCAATCACTCACAGTGGATGTTATCACACGGGGTCTAAAGCAGACCCAATCCACACTCAATCCCGTCCTATTGCGTTTTTTTCCCCCGTGTGTTCACACAACGTCGCACACAACCCCGTCCCAACCCCGTCCCAATGCGGCATCATCCCCGTTCTTTTGAATGCTGGTTTCTTGAGGAAGTACAAGTGCGCGACCAAAATGATACCGCAATGATAGCGCTTTCACCGTATGTCTGATCACCAGATATGTATCCTGGAGCCCAGGCCCTGTGAAGGCTTGGGAAGGGGTGTGTGTGACAGCCAGCTGTCACACACACACACACACACACCCCTTCCCAAGAGAGAGCCGCTCTGAGCAGAAGTCCTCAGAGCGGCTCTCTTTCCCGGCTTGGGTTGGGAAGTGGTGTGTGTGTGTGTGTGTGTGAGAGACAGCCGGCTGTCTCACACACACACACACACACACACACACACCCCTTCCCAAGCCTGGAAGCCTGGTTGCTTTCCTTGGGACGAGGCCAGGCTCGGACCCCGGCCTCCTTCCAAGGAAAGCAACCAGGCTTCCCTTGGGACGAGGCCAGGGTCGGAGGCATCCTCCGACCCTGCCCTCCTCCCAAGTCCCAAGGGTTGCTGTCACACACACCCCTTACCAACCCTGTGCCGGCTTGGGAAGGGATGTGTTTGACAGCCGAGGCAAGTGACAGCCGCAGCTGTCCTGTTTCTGCACATGTGCAAGAACATCCTTGCTGGGTTCTGGAAGGGATCTTCTCACTTGTGTGTGAACGGCAGATACGGTTCCCAGGAGCGCATCTATCGCGATTTCATTAATTGCGCAATTATGCTAGTTGCGTCTGATAGCCATTTCCGTCTTGTGGGGTCTATACCGGTATAGTTCTGGATTGATTCCATACCGCTTTCTTGCCGCTTTGAGACCCGCGTGTGATAACGTCCAGCAACTAGCATCATTCCGGAATGAACGAAAGCAGCATCATTCCGGTATGCTTCTGGTCGCGCAAATGTAATTCCCAAAGAAACCGGCATACAAAAGAACGGGGATGATGCCGCAATGCGACGGGGATGGGAGGGGGATGGGAGGGGGTTCTCTGTGACGTCGTGTGAACACAGGGGCAAAGGATCCGCAATGGGACGGGGATGCGACAGGGTTCTGTCTGCTTTAGACCCCATGTGATAACGTCCTAGGGCAGGGGTAGGCAACCTTTTTGAGCCGGGGGCCGGGTTGCTGTCCCTCAGACAATTGGGGGGCTGAAGCACCAAAAATAAATAAATAAATAAATAAATATTTTTAAAATTAAAATAAAAAAAATATGCATGCACACTCTCTCAAACCCAGAAAAGCCATGGCAAACCCCCTGTGGAGATTTTGCCAAGAAAACCCCAAGAACAAGTAATAACAACAATAATCAATATCATCATGGCGGGTGGCAGAGGTGGGGGGCAGCAGTGGCGGCTGGTCCAAAGGCCTTGGGGGGCCGCTTCCGGCCCCCAGGCCTTAGGTTGCCTACCCCTGCTGTAGGGCCTTTACAGACTGCCAGAAACAATGCAGCTTGAGGCCACATTAACTATCCTGGCTCAGTGCTAAGGAATCATGGGAACTGTAGTTTATTGTGGCACCAGAGCTCTCTGACAGAAAAGGCTCAATGTCCCAGAAAAAAATACAATTCCCATGATTCCCTAGCACTGGGCCAGGACAGTTAAAGTGGCCTCAAGCTGAATTATTTCTGGCAGTCTGCAAAGGCTCCCCAAAATACAGTTCCCTCAGGAACACCCTAAAACACAGCCCTCTCTCTGGCTTAACTTTCTCAACTGTCTGCTCCTCTCAACACTAACTCTAAATGCCCACCAACTGTCAGACTGGGCTTTTTAAATGCCCCCAGCTGGAATCCCATTGGCTGGCTCTCAGCTGCCTCCTGATTGGCCAGCTGGACATTCTATTCACCACAATGTGATACTCAAATGCTCCATATTTTTTAGCGCAGTGGTTCCCCTCTGGGCTCCCCTTTATATCTATGTGTGCATGTCGGGTGGGTGGGTCCTGCTCAAGGTAGTATATGAAATTTTGGATAGGGCTTTAATGTTGGTCCTTCCAAAGACAAAAACTCTGCCAGCGGTGGGAATTTGCCTTTGGAAAGAGCAAAGGGGAAGGCGGCAACGGGGGCGGCGGGGGGAGGCAGTGGACTTTCTTCCACCCCTCCCAAACTGCTGCCATGCACACTCAAGTCCTTTGCAGACTGCTAGAAATAGTGCAAATTGAGTCCCCTTTAACTGCCTTGGCTCAGTGCTAGGGAATCATGGGAATTATAGTTTTTTTTCTGAAACATTGAGCCTTCTCTGTCAGCGAGCTCTGGTGCCACAATAAACTACAGTTCCCATGATTCCCTAGCACTGAGTCAGGGCAGTTAAAGGGGACTCAATTTGCACTATTTCTGGCAGTCTGTCTCCTCTCCCCACCGGACACTACTCCCTTCTCTTCTTCCCTCACTCCCTGCCATGCAGTCTGAAGT
Organism: Phrynosoma blainvillii; assembly: GCA_026167975.1. Classification (NCBI taxonomy): domain Eukaryota; kingdom Metazoa; phylum Chordata; class Lepidosauria; order Squamata; family Phrynosomatidae; genus Phrynosoma; species Phrynosoma blainvillii. The sequence goes on along the minus strand of JANUYF010000004.1, from coordinate 225,517,213 downwards.
GGATGCTGGAAAAGCACTCCAGGCACCTCCTTTCTCTGGAGGGTCAGCTAATCCATCTCAGGTAGGTGCCCCCCTTGAGGAACTGTCATGCCCCCTGGGAGAGTGCGCCCTAGGTTTTAGTATGTGCTGTTAATCGACTGGATGACCACGACACCCACACAAATCTAACAGGTTCCACCTTAGATGTATAATGCTTACAAGAATTGTTTGGTCCTTTTTTTAAAAAAAAAATGCATCTGGAATACACAATTATATGTGTTTCATACCACACTGATGGTCATGTCTCCATCCTAAGGACTCTTGGGATTAATACTTTGGAGAGGCACCTAGAGGGTGCATAGATGGTGTCTGAGCTCTAGTGACTGGTAGTTTCCATTACAGTGAGGCAGTGGAACCATTCTAGGTTTTAATTCAGACTTTAAAAGCACTAACCAAGGGCCTTTGCAGACTGCCAGAAATAGTGCACATTAAATTGAGGCACTGCCCTGGCTCAGTGCTAGGGAATCATGGGAACTGTAATTTATTGTGGCACCAGAGCTCTCTGACAGAGAAGGCTCAATGTCCCAGAAAAAAATACAATTCCCATGACTCCCTAGCACTGAGCCAGGGCAGTGCCTCAATTTAATGTGCACTATTTCTGGCAGTCTGCTTAGGCCTCAAGCTGCTGAATAGAGTTCAGATTAAAACCCAGCATGGATGCACCACACTACTGACATGGAAGCAACTAGCCATGACTGACTGAGCAGAGAAAGACTGAAGATTAAATCATTAGTGTAGGCTGGCACTCAGGGTACTTTGGGAACTATAGTTTCAGGAGTGGAGTAAAGTTCTCCATTAGAGAATTCTAACTAGCCTACTGAACTACAACTTCTAGGATTCCCTAAGATTAGGCTAAAAAGAAGATAAATAAAGATGTATGAAACTGAAATAACCGTGAACTGCAGACACACCTGTAAGCCATGTCAAATACTAGGTTATCTATACCAATTACTTCTAGTATACCTTAAAAATGGGTTGCTAAATACAAAGTGGCCTCAGAACCTAAGTGTGTTACACCTTTGGTATAAGGTAAAATTCCATGTCAATTATCTATTGAATAACTGCAATAATAATAATAATAATAATAATAATAATAATAATAATAAAATCACTCCACTTCTAAATTGTCATAGTAGATGGGAAACTTGCTGTTGGAAAACAATCAGTTTCCTCCGCTACTTATTTATGCCATGTTACTTGATAATTTTCGTGTACAAATTTTTCATTTCCCACAGTAATATTTAAACAGGGTCTATGCACTAGACCTAAAAATTATAAACTGTGAGAGTTAGTATAAATAAATGCTGTAGAAGAATTACATTATTAATAATAAATCAACTGAGCGGCAATAATTCAGGTGACTTACCTCCCGTAATAAGTAAGATGCTTGTAAATCAACAAAGTGCACCATGCTGAAGTCCAAAATAATTGTGTGGATCATATATACTGCAGAATCTGAATCAAGTGGGTACAACTGAGTTGTGGATCTTGTTAAAGGAGGATCAGAGCAAGACCATAATCTGCTCAAATTTTCTTTCCTCTTTACATAATCATGATCTGCTGCCCTATCTCTGGCAGCTGTGGTCTCCACATAGCCAGTATCAGAAGGATATCTATTGTCATTTCTTGTCCAGCGTACCAAGGCCAAAGAAGAAGAAGAGAATGATTCATTAGCTGTACGAACTCGCCTTATAAGTTTCTCTGTATAAGGAACCTAGAATGCGAGAGAGTTGAGATTCTGGAGCAGGGTATGATGGTACTTCAGTTCATTTATGTATTTTCCTTATTTTATTTAAATATCTTTAACATGGCTAGTGTGATTTACTGGTTTATAGGTGTTGAGTGAGGATTTGGAAAATCCAAGTTCTAGTTTCCTTTATTCCATCTGTCATTGACTTGGCCTTGGAGGTAGAGAACCATGCCTAGCCCCAGAGGCAAATGAAAGGCTCTCCCTCCATCTTAACTGCCACCACTCTGGCCTCAGAGAGAGATAAGAAATGGCAGGCACAGTTCCACCATGACTAGGTCCATGGACAGATGAAAAATCCTCCCTCGATTTCATCTGCCATTGCCTTGGAGGGAGCAAAGAACCGCCAGTATCTGCTGGATCTGATCCCCTTTGCCACTGCCTTCCCCTTCTCCTGTTGTGTCATATCTTTTTTAGATTGTAAGCCTCAGGGCAGGGGACTGTCTAATTCACAATTTGTAAGCCGCTCTGAGACCCTTTGTGGCAGAAGAGCGGCGTATAAATACCCTAAATAAAATGAAAAAGAGGAAAAAATCCACTGGGTGAACTTGGGCCAGTCAATGTCTCTCAACCTCACAGGGTTTTGTGAGGCTAAAGTGGGAGGAGGAAGCCATATATCCTGCCTAGAGCTCATTACAGGAAACTTGGGATATAAATGAAAAGAAGACATAGTACATAATGAAAATATGGATCTTTAAAAAATATATAACTGGCATAGTGGTTTGAGTGTTGGACTATGACTCTGGAGACCAGGGTTTGATTCCTAGCTCAGCCATGAAACCCACTGGGTGACTTTGGGCAAGTCACATGCTCTCAACCTCAGGGAAGATAATGGCAAACCTCCTCTGAACAAATCTTGCCAAGAAAACCCCATGAAAGTGTTGCCTTAGGGTTACCATACGTAGGAAACAACTTGAAGGCACACAACAATAACAAACAATTATACACCAAGAATCTTGACACATTTAAAATTTCTACCATTCTCCATTTAAGATTTATGACAAAATTTAGGACAGAATACATAGGACACAATACACCCACTGAGTTCAGCAGGGCTTGTTTCTCAATATATAAGCATAAGATTAGACTATAAATGATCTAAGTGGTATTATCTGCAAGCACGTTCATTTTAAACTGTATTAGTATAATTGAAAGAAAGTTTAATGTCAAACATTCTTGTTTTGATGGATAAAGAACAACGGACTGGAAAGCAGATTTCAAGTATCTACTTATGTCTGCATCTGCAGAAATAATGCAGTTTGATTTAACTGCCATGGCTCGGTGCTATAGAATGATTTGTAGTTTTGTGAGATATTTAGCCTTCTCTGTTAGAGAGCTCTGGTGCCCTAACAAACTACAAATCCCAAGGAATCCATAGCACTGAGCCATGGTAGTTAAAGTGGTGTCAAACTGCATTATTTCTGCAGCGCAGATGCAGCCTATGACAGGTTTATTGTTGGATAACTATCAACAATAATTCTCATTCAGTATTGAACTAAAAATGGCTTTTTCATCCTGATACATGTGTTTGGGAATGAGTGGAGATGTATATTGTACTTCCTCCTATACTGTCTTTCCATACCAGCAAAGGCACTTTTAGACTCTAAAAGAAGGAGCAACAACAACAACTTTAAAAGTTGGAATCCAAAAAGCCATTAAAGGAAAGAGATCAAAGGAATAAAGGCATAAAACACAAGAAGACTCATTCTGTATCAGTCTGTTGTTTTCCTTTGAATATAACCTACAACACTGTTGCTGCACATAATATAGCCACCATAGGATAGATATTGATACCATTATCCTACACATAGCAGCTCTATCCTCCTCTTTATTCTGTGTTCACTATTCTTGTGCCACTGAAGGTCATTCTTGCACAGGTGTACCAAAAACTGTTTTTGCCCTTGGTACATAGATGGGGCTAGACCACAGCAAGGGAAAAGGAATCCTCTTGCATTAGGAGTTATGAGCTCATTTACACTTTGAGCAATACAAGCGATACCACAACCAGCTTTGCTGTCTTTTCGCCTCCAGTTATACATTCCTGAGGAGTGTCATGTTTAATTTATGTATATGGATAGTTTGAAGTAATTATTTTTTATCAGATTCTGTGCACATATGCATACCCAGTAGCTGTAGGCTTCAGCTCTGTGGAATGTAAAAACACTTGCCCAATGACTTCTGATGTGGAACTCTGAAATAATGTACTCAAACAAACAAACAAACAAAACCACACAAGAGAAATCTCTGACCCTGGGTAATGGCTCAGGGGGGTCGCAAACACAGACACAGTTTAAATCCTTTTTCTGTCCTTTAACGCTAGACATACTGACTGAGATCAAAGCTCTCATCTCATTTTCATCCAGGGGCACGGCCTTCATATTCATCTGAAACAGAAACAGAGATAGCTTATCAGAGACAGCAGTCTTTTTGAAGTCAGGGGTTTGGAATTCCTGGCTATGAGCATTAGAAAAGCACTCTTTACCTTTTGTAAAATATAGGCTTTGAAATGTTTCATATTTGCCGATGAAATGGAGGCACAGCACTGGAATATTTTTAAACCTTGAATCTCTATAGCCTAAAAAAACAAAGCAAAATGTTGCAGGACCTGCAACAAAATGTTGTCATGCAGAATGCCCCTGTTCATTCCATTTCTGCATCTCGTAATTTTCTGTGTCCCTGGCTGATGCCACATTACAGAAATAATGCAGTTTGACACTGCTTAACTTCCATGGCTTAATGCTATGGATTTCTTGGATTTATAGTTTGGGAGGCATCAGAGCACTCCAATAGAGAAGGCTAAATATCTGACAAAACTACAAATCCTGGAATTCCATAGCATTGAGTCATGGCAGTTAAGAATAAATTTTATTTCTTTCCTGTCTCTCCTCAAGGCTTGAAGAGGGGTACATAATGTTAAAATACCCCATAGGAAAGGATCAAAATTCTAAATCACCCTAATAGATTAGGAAGCTTGGCCAAAACTAACAAAATGAACTTCAACAGGGAGAAATGTAAGGTACTACACTTAGGCAGAAAAAATGAAATGCATAGATATAGGATGGGGGGCACCTGGTTTAACAAGACTACATGTGAAAGGGATCTAGGAGTCCTAGTAGACCATAAGTTGAACATGAGCCAACAGTGTAATACAGCAGCTAAAAATTCCAATGTGATTCTAGGCTGCATCAATAGGAGTAGTGTCTAGGTCAAGGGAAGTAATAGTGCCACTGTATTCTGCTTTGATCAGGCTTCACCTTGGATACTTTGTGCCATTCTGGGCACCACAATTCAAAAAAGATGTTGACAAGCTGGAGCGTGTCCAGAGGAGGGTGATTAAAATGGTTGAAGGGTCTGGAAAGCGTGCCCTATGAGGAACGACTTAGGGAACTGGGTATGTTTAGCCTGGAGAAGAGACGGCTAAGAGGAGATATGATAGCCCTGTAAATATTGGAAAGGATGGAGTAAGCTTGTTTTCTGCTGCTCCAGAGAACAGGACCTGGAACAATGGATGCAAGCTACAGGAAAACAGATTCCACCTCAACATGAGGAGGAACTTCCTGACAGTGAGAGCTGTTCGACAGTGGAACACATTCCCTCGGAGAGTGGTGGAGTCTCCTTCTTTGGAGGTCTTTAAACAGAGGCTGGATGGCCATCTGTTGGGGGTGCTTTGATTGTGAGTTCCTGCATGCCAGGGGGTTGGACTGGATGGACCTTGTAGTCTCCTCCAACTCTATCAAGCTTATCGCTTGGGGTTTTAAATCAAATCAAGCCTCCCGGGCTGCAGCTGGGAGGTGGAATGGAGGCGGGGATTATCACATGCTAAATCTCTGCTGAATTGCCGGCTGCCATCAGCCTGGGTCCCAGCTGGGCTCAGCCGGTGCTTTTTGGAAACCGGAAAGAGTTCTAATTTTTAAAAAGTGCTGGCTGTGCCCAGCTAGGACCCGGGCTGATGGTGTCTGGCGATTCAGCGGTGATTTAGAATGTGATAATCCCCGGCTCCATTCCGCCTCCCAGCTGCAGTCCGGGAGGCTTGATTTGGTTTAAAACCCCAAGCAAAAAGCTCCTATGATTCTATGATTCAGAAGGAGCATCAAATGCTTTGTTTCTGCAGTGTGGCAGCAGTCCCTGTGAGAGTCAGTCATCAAGCTTAGTATTTATTGATCTTTCCTCTCTTAACCTCTCTGCTCCTTTCTGTACTTCTGCACACCAAATACAAGTAGCAACACAAACTGTGTGCCACAAATCTACTTTCATTGTTCATGTCAGGGTAACAAGGCAACAGCAAGCAGTACACACTGTAATTGTTGACTATATTCTGACAGAAGGAGCATCATGTCACATATTTTTCAGAGCTGCTGTTGGGATGACAGCAATTGTGCTTTTTAAAATATGGCTCTTTACTTCCAGTCACAACTATGGTAATTGTTTTCAGTGCTTGACCAGAATAAGAATGCTGGAATCAATTAAATTTGATGTGTCACTTACCAGTGTGCCAGTGATGGGGGGTTGGTTATAGTAAGTAATATTTACCTCCCCACCCTTACCTCATTGTAGTCAGAAAAACTACGATAAATATTGGTGTTTGGAATCTGGCCTAGTGTCAACATCTTCATTCTGAAATAAAATACATGTTAGATCTCTCTTCTTAATGAGTGGAACCTACTACTCTAAATGCTATACTTTCTCCTTTCTCCCGCATGGGAGTATGCTTGTAGTGAAATAATAATTTATTTACACCAAAGGAGAGAAAATATGGTGGACAGGTAACTACCTAACTGGGAATGTGGCTTTAAACAGTGGAATGTTTATACAAATTAGATGCATCTATGAAACCCACTAGGTGACTTTGGGGAAGCCACATCCTCTCAGCCTCAAGGGAAGGCAATGGCAAACCATCTCTGAGCAAATCTTGTCAGGAAAACACCATGATATGGCGTTAGGGTTGGCATATGTTGGAAGCCACTTGAAGGCACACAACAACAACAATTCTTCACAGTTTCTTATTTCTTCACGAGGAATAGATATGTCCAAAAAAGAAAAGAAAAAACGGGGAGGGGGGGAAGCGGGGGAGGAAAGTAAGAAAAGACCTGGTCTTATTTCTTACTCCATTATGCAACAAAACATTTGGTCAAATATGGTGGACAGAGCGCAGTGTAACCATCTCAATACAGTAAGCTATCTTAGAAGTTGTTGTGTGCTTGTTTTAAAGCTACAACCTGGCTAATGATGCCTGGGATTCAGAGGATATACTATTGATATTTTATTTCTATTTTTACAATATTCCACTGATGTTTACCCAACTGATATCAACAGATAAAGAATGTAACAACCTAGGCACTACAGGTGTTCTTTTTAACCACCATATTTAGCCACAATATCATGGGAAGGTCCCATTCCCATAAAAGCAATCTTTCTGGACACTTTTCCAATATACTCTGCACATGTTTCTTTTCTCCACATACATCTATCTGCAGCTAAATAACACCATACTATAAGAAGAGACAGTACCTGTGCGACCTGACACTTATTATGAAAAAGGCAAATCCCATAGCAATTCCCAAGCCTATATCCAGACCAAGGCAGAGTACAGCTAGAAATGTCACAATCCAAATTCCCTTTAAGAAAAGATGAAATAGGAATAGTATTAGCTATTTAAGTATTATAGTAAGGCATAAGTATAATATTAAGGCACCATACTGGAGAACTAAAAAAACTAAACAATGCAGGTGTGACAGGGCCTCCATTTTCCACTGAGAAAGTAGATGGCTCAAGAATTTTAAAAAATCCATGTAGATTTCATGTCTCAGGTTAAGGCAGGGTCCTTAAAACTGCTTGATAATTATAACTTCTGCGCAGAGCTTAGAAAAATTAGTTACTTTTCAGACCACAGCTCCTAAAATCCCCACCAACATAGTAAGTATCACTGAAGTTGTAATCAAAACAGTATTCCAAGCTCTGCTTCTGAGTGATGTTGTTCATAATAGTTCAGTTGAGAGATGATGGACCTGACTGATAAAGCATATTTCATTATAGTTGAAACAAGGATATATGTCCATGTATCTTTACTCCTTGAATTCCCTCACTTGCTTTAGTGCTCAGTTTCAGTTTTCTGACTTTCTTAAAATTAGTTTCCTATCACATCTGAACTGTGAAACTATGGTTTAAGAGCTTATTCCAAACTAGGGTATTCCAAGATTTGATGCTGGACTGATTGGAAGGGAACCTTTACCTTTCCCAGGATCCAAGATTTGATGCTGGACTGATTGGAAGGGAACATTTACCTTTCCCAGGATCCCAGCTTGGGAGCTGTTCCTTACCCCATTAGTAAAAATATACCGGTATATCAAGAGTGGGGAATTCTGATCATGGTTCTCTCTCATCTTACCTAGATTGATCCACAAAACAGTTAACAGAGTTTGAAGACATATGGAAGTGAGTCACTCCACCACATCTCCTGGGTATAACATTAATCTGCCAGCCCATTTCATTTCTCTTTCCAATCTTTTGTAGATTGTATGACACTTACAAAATCATATTTATCTTGTCTCCACAAGAAAGGGATATCCATAAATTTCTCAAGAAATGGGAACATGTTGACCAGTATAATAGCTGCTAAAACAGCCTGTGCAAATTAGGAGAAAAAAAATATTTTGCCCCTTCTGAATAATAATATGCACAAAATACATTGAACATTATTACACAAACCGTCAGAATAAACACTTGAAATACCTCAATAGGAACAAACAGCTTTTGCTTGATTAGCAAGCTAAGTTATATTAGCATATAAACTGTGCAGCTCTAGAGCAACCCTTTCAAACTGATGCTGTCCAATTTGATGGAATACAACTATCATTTCCCCCAGATCAGAGCTTGGAAACAATTAATGAAGAATTCATTTGTTGACCCAACTTATTAAGATGGTTAATAATTTAAAAAATTCTTATTTTAATAATTAAACACCAACAACATTTATTTAAACAACAATAATTAGTGCTTGTTACCTTGTTATTGATCATTTTAGTACAGTCGGCACTCTGGATTCTGCAATCATGGATTCAAGCATCCATGGCTTGAAAATATTCAAAAAGAAATTCCAAAAAGCAAAACTTGATTTTGCCATTGCATCTAAGGGAGAACATTTTACTCTGCCATTATATATAATGGGACTTGAGCATGTATGGATTTTGGTATCCACATGTGTCCTGGAACGAAACCCACAACAGATACCAAGGGCTCCACTGTACTGTTAATCTATTTTTACAATTTAGTGATGTAACTGATTCTCATGTTGAATTCTCATGTTGAATTATGAGTAAATAGCCTCGTGTTTTAATACAAATTAACACCAATGGAACTGTTTCTTTAACAGTTTAATATTAATGACGAGGTGCTATCATTAACACTCCTAAAGTCTTTCCTAGGCAACTTACAAATGGGGATTATGTAGATGCAGTCCAACATATTAGGAGGGCACTAGGTTGGGAAAGGTTGCGCCAGAGCATCTACTATCATATTTACTGGTGATACTTTCTTGTCAAATGTGATAATCTGCACCTGCAATGGTCCTAACAATAAAAAAATATTGATAATAAATACTGGCATCCTATGGCAATAAGTGAAGTCCATCTGTAAAGCAGGAATGGTAAGAGGAGCTTCTCCTGCTGAAAACTTCAGCAGATGGACCTGGCACACATACAAAAAAAAAAAAAAAAAAAAAAAAAAAAAAAGGCTATCATTTGATGTCAGATTTAATAGTTACAAATTTCTGTGAAATGTTAGCTGGCATTCTCTGTCACTTCCAGGTTATTTCAGAGATGGGAGATTGTGTTGACTCTTCAACTCATTTCTGTCCATTTACCATAAAATAGCAGTGCATGGTTTTCCTCTTCCACATTCACTTAATCTACCCAACATGGGTCATTGTGCTCTGCAAGGTTCATTCATGTTTTGGGATAACATAGGTCTAAAATAGGCTGTGGAAATAATCAAGTTTGAGACCACTTTAATTGCTCTGGCTCAGTGCTAGGGAATCCTGGGAATTGTGGCACCAGAACTGTCTAACTTGTTGTTGTTGTTAACTGCCTTCATGTCGATTTCGACCCATGGCAACCCTATGGATCAGACATCTCTAGGCCCCACTGTCCTCTACTGCTCTGCCCAGCTCCTGCAAACTCATATTCATGGTCTCTTTAATAAAGTCCATCCATCTAGCATGTGGAGTTCTCTTTCTGCTTCCGTCCACCTTTCCTAACATTATTGTCTTTTTCAACGATTCATGCCTTCTCATGATGTGTCCAAAGTACGGCAGTCTACGTCTTGTCATCTTGGCTTCTGGGGATGTCTCTGGCTTGATCTGCTGTAGGACCACTTGTTTATCCTTTTGGCTGTCCATGGGATCCTCAGCACTCTTCTCCAACATCACATCTCAAATGCATTGATTTTCCTCCTATCTTCTTTCTTGACTGTCCAGCTCTCACATCCATAGATGGTAATAAGGAATACAATGGCTTGAATGATTCTGACTTTTGTGCTGAGTTGTATGTCTTTGCATTTTAGGATCTATTCTAGTTCTTTCATAGCTGCCCTCCCCATTCTTAGTCTTCCTCTGATTTCCTGTCTGCAGTCCCCATTCCGATCAATGTTTGATCCCAGATATGAGAACTCTTTTACTATTTCTATTTCCTTATTAGTTTGTATGTGTGTAAGTTCTCTGTGGTCATTATTTTTGTTTTGTTTATGTTCAACAGTAAGCCTGCCTTTGCACTTTCTACTTTGATCTTCCTTAGCAGTAGTTCTAGGTGTGTGAGTTTCTCTGCTAGTATTATGGTCAACATATCTCAGGTTGTTGATATTTCTTCCTCCTATTTTCATTCCTCCTTCTTCTGTGTCCAAGCCTGCTTTTCTTACAATATGTTCTGCATACAAGTTGAACAGATAGGGTGAAAGTTTGCAACCTTGTCCGACCTCTTTGCCAATTGGGAACCATTCTGTTTATCTGTTCTGACAGTAGCCTCTTATCCTGAGTACAGATTCTTCATTAGGCATCTGTCTGACAGAGGAGGCTAAATGTCTCACAAATCTACAGTTCCAAGAATTACCTAGCATTGAACAGGGCAGTTAAAGTGGCCCCAAAATGGATCATTTCGGCAGTGTGTTTTGGACCATATCTCCCTCTCTCCCTCCCTAATAAGTTTCTGTCCTGGATGAAGCCAAGCTGCTATCATGGACAGCCTATCAATAGTCTGGACCAAACAGAGGCAGGAAGTATTCCATACCTCTCCAAACCAATGCATTTACATCCATATTGATTTGCATGCTTTCATATGGGGCCACATAAAATAAAGGGGAAGGGGAAGGGGAAGGAGTTGTATGCTACCATGTTGAGCCAGTTATCTGAGGCACAGCCTTCCACTCTTTTAGCCTTCATTCTAGACTAATTGTGTGGTAGGAAAGTACTCCTAGGAAGGTCATTGACCTTCCCCATTAATTCTCTCCCTTAGTTGACAGGATGGTTCCAGAACCCACCCACTTCCATGTAGTAGTGTAGTAGAGTCAGAATTTGCATGATTGGAGCACCAACATTTCATATTATCATGGACAATGACATTCTCTGCCACTCATCTCAGACTTCCCAGCTCCCTCTGAATTTTGCAGCAATCCTGGTAGGAGCATGGTGGGGCTGCTTTTTCCTAGCAACAATATATTATCGCAAGATGTCTTTTTATTATGCACAGAGTGATTAAAAAAGAATGGGGCAAAAGTAAAGCTGTTCTTGTTCAGTGTTGCACCATTTGTTTTTAATTACCCAATAATTTGGAGTGGCTTGGTCTTGCCAGTTCATGGAAAATCCATTAACTTTACAAAAGCCTGTCTCTGACAGAGATGTAGCCCTGAATCTTTGTCTAGTCCAAATCTGAATAATTAATTCAACCAATTGTTGAATAGTGAGTTAATACAGAGTAAATCCCACTAATCCAATAGGTATGTTCTCATTGGGACTAACAATTAGGTTTAGGCCTTAAAGCTTAAACTGTTGAGAGCCAGCGTGGTGTAGTAGTTTGAGCACTGGACTACAACTCTGGATACCAGGATTTGAATCCCCACTCAGCCATGGAAACCCACTGGGTGATCTTGGGCTTAGCCTCAGAGGAGGGCAAAAAAGGCAAACCCTCTCTGAATAAATGTTGCCCAGAAACCCTTCATATTAGAGCCATCATAAGTCAGAAACGACTAGAAGGCACACAACAACAACATAAACTTTACAGCTGGTTTGCTCACATAAATCAACAGAGTTGCCTGCATTTCTGGATTCTCCTTATGAGTGTAGCTATGGGATCTGTCCAAATAAACCTCTGTATCTTTGGAGTTGCCTCGTGGGATGTGACTGTAAGGACTGGCATAAATGAGTTTCTACACCTGAGTACCATGATGGCACTATATAATTTGATGGCACTATATAAATAAATGGTGATGATGATGATGATACTCCCACTGTATATCTGACCTAGAAAGCTGTTAAAGGAAGTATTTTGTGATGCCTATTACATTTATTCAATAGGCATTTAATGAATACAAGTAGAAAGGAAGGAAGGGAGGAAGGGATCATGGATCACTTATATTGTAAAGCCAACAAATAATCTAATGTTCATATAGTGGAAAACCCAATGCTTTGTAGACAGCCATCTTCTAAATTAACATTACATACATTTGTCCAATTATTAGTATCACCTTACTGAGATTCTGCTTCACATTGACTTACATTAGGAAGAAACTGGAAGTAGTATCCCAATTTTAGCACAGCCCCCAGCATTAAGGAAACTCCAATCAGAGCTGCAAGCTAATTAAAAAACAACAACACAACTTTAGACATTTGTTCTGGTAACAATCACATTTTGCTGAGTTCATCAATGGAAGTCCATGTTGTGTCAGCCACAACATTCATCTTTCTCATATTGCATTCAAAACCATAAAATCAAAAGAGATTAGTAAGCTAAAATGTCAGTTTCTATCATATCATTAGCTATGTTAGTAGTTAACCATGTAGAAGGATATCACTTTAGATCAGTAGTTTTACACAACAATTTAATTATGTGGCACTTTCATATCATACTGATGACAATTTCTTTCTGAGCACAATTCAAGTTGCTGAGATTATCATTGAGGCCCAAAATGAGCTGGAACTAGAATATTTGAAAAATTATTTGTCAGTTATGCTCATTTTCAGAAGCTTGCTCCATTTTCAGTCACCAATAGAGGCATGGCTGGCAGGGAGAAGAGAAGAATAATTTTGATGGTGGTACCCAAATTGTAGAAAGTTAAGATTGGTCTGTTCTTCATTGTATATTAGATATCTTTTTAATTTCTTTTCTAATGTTGCCTGTTGTGGACTCATTTTTAGAGATGCAAAGTTTCTGGAAATGTTGAAGCCATGGGGGAAAAAAAGTTTTTTCTGTTTTTTTGTCCAGGAAAAAAATGGAAATTTTCAGAAAAAAATGCAAAAATGCAACATTAGCACTTTTTACAAATTGAAAGTCACTCTGTTACTTTAGGAACATAACATGTGACTATGTACAATTTGATTTGGCATAAAATTATCACAATTGGTATATTAAAATACAGTGTATTCAAACAATTATTACAAACAGATTTTACTTTTATTTTTTTAAAAAATATTTGTAACAAATGGAGTAATAATCTCCTGAACTTTGGTTTTGCTAGTTTATGTGGAGCAAGAAAAAAAACTCCCATAAAATAAGTAACAAAGAAAATTATTTGTATTTCCTCTCCACAGTATCAATTAGACATAAAGCACCCATTCCCTTAAAAAGAATTGGAGGGGGGAGTGTGTGGAAGGGATGAGGGACTAAGATTCAATTAATAGGCATGAAATGTAATCATATTCGTTTTCCAAGCTCCGGGCTGCATTCGCACTGCAGAAATATTCCAGTTTGACACCATTTTAACTGTCATGGCTCAATGCTAGGGAATCTTGGGAATTGTAGTTTGTTGTAGCACTAGAACTCTGACACAGAAGGCTAAATGTCTCATGAAACTACAAATCCCAGAATTCTATAGCACTGAGCATGGCAGTTAAAGAGGTGTCAAACTGCATTATTTCTGTGGTGTGGATGCAGTCAGTATCAGTTTCAGTCTCTGCTTCTGCTTTATGTTTCTCATCATCACAGCTATCATGGACTTCTAAAAACTGAAGGTGTACCCTGATTAAAAGAAGCTTCTCTGCCCTTTCATATGTCAGTTTATTTCTTGATTTAGTGTGAGTGTTTCCAAACACAGACCAGATTCTTTCAGTGCCCCCTAAAAGAAGAAATGCATCTTGCTCTTCCATTGGAGAGTTCAGTTTGTAACCTAGGACTTGCTTGTCCTCATTCAGTGCACAGAAATTAGAATAATCTGATACTGTACATAGTTTTTAGAAATGGAAAATATATTAATACCTTGTCTTAAAGATTTTATTCATCATGCTAAAATAAAACATTCCATAATTGATTTTCTTCCTTTTTTCAATTTTTCCAAGTTTAAAAAAAAAAAAGGCTTCAGGAAGAAAACAGAAAAAAAATTCCCAAAAAATTCTGTTTTCCCCCCAGGCCTTCCCATCTTTACTTATTTGTAGTTACTTTTAATCATGATATGTTTTTTATTTACAAGATTTTACATGGTTGTAAACTGTCTTCCTTCCCATCCACAGAGATTCAGTTCTGCCTTCCCACACATGGATGAAAAAAATGTGGATGGTCATGCCCCATATTATTCAATGGGTGGCAATGTGTGCAAGTCCACATCAGCGCATCTGTATGCATATGCTGTCATTGAATAATGTGAAGTGTGGCAACTCATGGGTCGTCAGATCTGTGGATTGCTAGACAATTGATGCTGTAAACCCACTCTATTTTAAATCAACCAACTCACCTGAGTTTTTCCACCTGTCTTCTCCTGAATAACAGTTGTAGAAACAGCACAGCTGACAACAAAGCTCTTAAAAAATGAACTGAAGACATTGCACAATCCAATTGCCATTAAATCCTGTAGGATAAATGAAAATTAATCCCACTCAGATTATTGTGATAAAAATAGATATTCATTAAGAATTATGCATCTGCAGTGCTCAAAGAAAATGCAGATTATTCTGCAAGGGAAATAAGTGAAAGCAAATCTCAAAGGATCTAATATTGGTCTGAGGCACCTTCCCCAATCCTGCACCTTCAAGATGCTTTGGATTTCAGTGCTCATCAACTTAAGGCAGCATGAATTATGGTCTGTATGGGAGCAGCACCCCAAAACTTTGTGTAGGGCACTAGTTTGGAGAATCCTCTTTTGAAGAAATAGTAATAGCAATCACAAGTACATTTCTATACTGCTTATAAGTGCACTTAAGCACTCCCTAAGCAGTTTACAATGTGTGAACTAATTGCCCCCAACAAGTTGGGTACTCATTTTAGTGACCTACAGAAGGATGCAAAGCTGAGTCAACCCTGGAGCCCTGCCTGGGATCAAACTCACAACCTTGTGTCTGTAAGTAGCTGCAGTACTGGCATTTAACACTCTGCCACCAGTAAAAATTTTGATCATGTACCTGTTATTTGCAATTCAGTGAACCTGTAGCCTTCAAGAAGTATCTGAATTCTAGTAGCAGAAGCAATGTTATCATTTCTCCATTTTTCTTTTCATTTTTTCTCTGAAACCCATCCCATTACCTTGATTATCATCTGTGTAATACACTAGAGAATTATCGCTGAAGAGATAAATTATATCAATGAGGCAAGGAACTCTATTCTACAGGTCAGAAAAAAAAATCCTTGACAATCTGTAATTACAGAATTAGAACCTCCAAACTGAGAATCTGACCTATTTACAGTGCTACTCATAATGACAACTGATTGCACACAAAAAATTGCCTCTTCAGGACTATAAAATGTAGTGGTACTCCTGTGACTTTGAGAGCAATCCATAACTTTTCATAATCTATGCAGTCAAAGGCTTTGCTACAAACTATAAAGCACATGCTGATTTTCTTCTGGAAATGTGTTCCATTATCCAGTGTATGAGGGGGTATCATAAAGTAATAATTATCACCTGGAAGTAATTATGGTATATTGATGAAATTTTGTCAGTGTCATCACTGGTCCCTAAGTGCATGATGTTAGAACATCAGCTCATTCTGTCCTTTATTTTTGTTACAGGTTTGTGCCAGAAGTGACTAAAGTGTAAAATGGAGAAGTACAAGGGAGTATCGTAAAGTAATAATTATCACCCAGAAGTTATTATGGTATATTGATGAAATTTTGTCATCACCAAGTGATTTTTTCTTTTCCCAAAAATGAAAAATCCATTTCAGGGTCACCGATTTGACAACACAGATGACGTCATTCATGAAGTGGAAGAGTGGTTTAAGGCGTAATCTGCAGACTTCTACAATAATGGTATTTGGAGGGTCAAGAAACACTGGGAAAATGTGTAAATCTGGGTGGTGACTACATAGAGATAAGTTAACAACTAAAAATCAAAACAGACTTTCTGCCAATTTTTTTAAAAGGTGGTAATTAAAACTTTACAATACCCCCCCCCATATGTTTGCAGTATGGTTCCTGGTGCCTCTTCCTTTCCTAAACCCCTCTTGCACTTCTGGGATTTCTTTCTCCATATATAATTGTAGTCCATGTTGCAGATTTTGAGCATAGTTTTGCTTGTGTGGGAAATTAATGCTGTGGTCCTATAGTTGCTGCAGTCATTTGTATCTCCTTTGTGGATGGGGATGTATATTTATTGTTTTGCCTGTCGGCCACTATTTGGTTTTCCATATTTGTTGGCATGTTTTAGTTAGAACTAGAGTTGCTTCTGTCTGTGTGGACTGTAACAATTTGACAGTTTGGAATATCATCTGTTCCTGGTGATTTATTCTTCTCAATTTCTCTTATTGCAGATTCCACCTCATTTTCTAGAATTTGGGTTTTGTTTTCATATGGTTCATCTTTCCATATGTCATTCATTTTTTCATCTGTTTTATATGGCACTCCTGTATATTGCATTCAACATATTTTTATTTCTTCTTGGTCTTGTAGTATGTGCCTCTTCCTGTCATAGAGTAGTCCATCCCTTGGTTTGAACTTCCCTTTTTGTTCCTGGATCTTGTGGGTCTCTCATTCTTTTTCTTTTTTTTGTTTTTGTTTTTTGTTATTGCCTTCTATTTGTCTGCATTTATTCTTATAGTAGTCTTCTTTGTCTTTGCACACTAGTCATTGAACAGTTGCATTCATAGTTCTGGTTTTGTTCCTATCTCCTTTTTCTTTTTCTTTTCTTTCCTATTATCCATTGCTTCTTCTCTTTCTTTTTGGCCACCGATAGTGTCTTTCTGGGACGCGATGGCTCAAGTGGTTAAGACACTGACTCTGTTGATTGCAAGATCGGCGGTTGGCAGTTCAATGGGGTGAATGATGGGGTGAGCTCCTGTCACTAGTCCTAGCTTCTGCCAACCTAGCAGTTCAAAAGCATGCAAATGCAAGTAGATAAATAGGTACCACTTTGGTGGGAAGGTAAACAGTGTTCTGTGCAGTCATGCTGGCCACATGATCACAGAGTAATATCTGACAATGTTGGCTCTTTGGCTTAGTAATGGAGATGAGCACCATCCCCTATGGTTGGAAACGACTTGACAACCTTGTCAATGGGGAATACCTTTACCTTTACCTTTTAGTGTTTCTGCAATCTTCTTTCATTATATCCTTGGCTTCTGATCATAGTTCTACTGGTTTCCAGTCGATTACCCTTAATAGTACAAATCTATTTCTTAAATTATCTGTACATTCTGTTAAAATATTGTTCAGATCATATTTTGGTATGAGAACTGTTTTTGCTTTCTTCTTCAACTTTACTCTAATCTTTGATATAAGAGGTTCATGATTGGTACCACGTGTCCATGTGTATAGTCTTCTCTCTGGTTGTATGAAGAAGGTGTTCGCAATGAATAGGCTGTTGGCCTGGCAAAATTCTATCAGTTGGTCTCCTGCTTTGTTTCTTGCATCTAGTCTGAATCTTCCTACTGTTTTTGATTCTTTTTGTTGCCTACTTTAGCATTATAGTAGCCTATTATTAGTTTGAAGTCCTGTGTTGGTGTGTTGTCAATTTCTTTCTGGACACCTTCATAGAATCTCTCAATTTCTTCTTCTTCTGCTTCTGTGGCTGATGTACTTGGATCATGATAATATTTATAGATTTACCTTGAAGACCTACTGGCATGATTTGGTCTGACTTTGTGTTGTATCCTTTAACTGCTTTTGCTATATCTCTCCTTAGAATGGAAAGCCACCCTGTTTCTTCATGTCTCTTAATTTCCTGAGTAGAACACTATGTAGTTATCTGAGTCAAAACGACCCATTCCTGTCCATTTTAGCTTGTTCACTCCTACTATTACTATGTTTATGCATTCCATTTATTTATTTATTTATTTGTTTATTTTACTATGTCGAGCTTCCCTGAGAGAACCAGTTCCAGTGAAAGTTCTAGAAATCTCTGTAAGCACTGTCTCTGTCCAAAAGTGGTTAGGGAGAATTATCTATCATGTCCTCCTGTCTTCAGGACCTACATTTCTATAGACGTTGTTGTTGTTGTTTATTTATACAGAGTCATAAATTTAAATGGCACTTTATAGAGATTAATTAGACCGGGGTCAGCAACTTTTTTTGCCGACGGGCCGGGAGGGGGGGAAATGGCGCTGGGGGCCAGCGCGCGTGTGTGTGTGCACGTGCGCGCGCGCTTACCCCCCTGGCACACCGCGATTTTGAAAAACAAAATGGCGGCCGCCCCCCTGCGTCGCACATTTCCCTGCCCTCAGGAACAGAATATATCTGTTCTTTGTGATGAAACAGACTCTTATAATAATTTATTCTAAACTGTGCTGAGAATACTCAACTTATTGTAAAGCAGGTTGCTACAAGGGGTAAATCTCTTCTGATGTGGTAACCCATTACTAAATTCTCCAGATGTGTCTGACTTTGTTTTCTTTCAGGTAGAACAAATAATAATAATAATAATAATAATGTAATTTTATTATTTTTCTGTCTGCTACATTTATATGATGTTATACCTCAGTATGTACAATATCCTAGTAATGACATCTAGATGCTGGAGAAGACACTTTTTGTGAACTAAAATTCCCAGAATCCCCTAGCGGGCATATGCCATTTAACTCATACCTGGGTATGCCTGATGTGATAGTTATGAATATTTGCATACTTCTTTCCCACAAAAATGAGAAGGAAATAGCTCACTATTGCCAACGATGAAGCATGTAGTGCAATCTTGCTCCATTTTGAGACATCTGGAAATGTAGGACTCAGGAAGCTGAAATAAAGGAAATACTGTGAGTCTCTCTTTGCATTCAACAAAGAAACATCTTCATAACTCTTCATGGTGAAGACTTACAGATCTGCTTATTTGTATGATTACAGCTTTCTGTTTCACCACAGATTAATTTGGATTAACTACCAAGAGAATAGTGGAGATTAATTGTGAAGTGAAATGAGACTCTTAGGCCTCAAACACTTAATTTTAAGTATTTATTGCTAGCTATTGTATTGAAAGATGAGTTATAGCTCTTTTAAATGATAGATACTTGAATGGACAGAAAATTGTCATTTAAGACAGAAATTAGCCCACTGACATACTGTGCAAATGCTGTAAACTCCTTATACTTTAATAAACACCACAGTAATTACATAATTTCATGATTCCCAATGGTTCATACACAGCACTAATTATAAGAGCATGGAACAATTTACACAGATCTGTATCACTGCTATTAAATTTGGTAAGGGAACATGTTTATTACAGGGTGATGTTGAGAAGGAAACCCTCTATAATAATTCAGATATACTTAACTGTGTTGACTTTGGAGAGCAAGTGACATGGACATGATTACTGTAGCAAAGAGCTGGAAACCAGTATGGACTGACAGTAAACATGACTAATAAATACCAAGAGATTTGCAAGAATTCAACCTCAGGCCCATGCTCTAACATGCATTCTATAAAAAGGAATAAAAAATCTGGAGGATGGCTCTTGAGAGCATTCCTATATATAGTTGTGTAAAAACTCAAGTGAAATTTGGACAACAGTATTGAGTAATGTTATATGTTATATTAGCTGTAGATTACCAACCTGTGTGGAGCCATTGTAAATACTCCTTTACTAGATTCAGCATACAGGCGTGTTTGAGTAGAAATTATGGTAAATACAATAATCTGTAAAATAAAACATATAGTTACTCACTAGATCAGAAATTATTTGATCCAAAACCTAATCATCTGGGTGTGCTTGTGTATGTGTCACTCTCTCATCCTCTTACAGCAAGTACATTATCTTTTCTAGTAAGACTCTGATTGCATAGGGGAAGTGGACTGCAACTGCTAATACTACTTGCAAAATGGCATAATTAAGGTATGATTACAGATGGCAGGGCAAGAGCCATTCGTGTAGCAAACAGCATTACAAAGAAAGCACCATTGGCACTAATGGCATTTTTTCTTTTTTAAATTGCTGCATAAAAGGTATCACTAATATTGCAGCTGGAAGAAAGTTGATCCCTGTGGACAATCAGTATTTGCAGTTCTAAGATAAGGCAGGAATGGTCAGAACCTTGGATAGAGCACTGTGAAAACAGTGGCAGAAGTCTTTCCTCCTACAAAAGGAAGGGCTGCCTGTGCCCTTAACAGCAGGGGTAGGGAATCCATGCCCCTCCATGTGTTTCTGGAGTCCTACACCCTTCAACCCTGGTCAGTGGTCAATGTTGATGGAAGCTGTAGTCCAAAAACATGGAGGACTACAGGTTCCCCTCTTCTGTCTTAGAGGGCAAAAGCTTCATTGTGCGACTGTTGGCTCCTATGGCATGACAATGAGGTGACTATAGTGGAGAAATGGGGAGCCTGAGTAGATATCCTTCTAAATATTCTGAAACTGAAGAATCCAGAAAAGTAACATTCATTATAATGTCCTGTCCTCCTTATAGCTTGAAGGGGCAGGAGCTGAAGTTAGAGAAGATGACAGTGATTTTTTATTTTTTATTTTTAGAAAAGTGTCTAGAAATAGAGTTCTACAATACATACATCATGCTAAGGCTAATGTTTGAAATTTTCCAGCAGCACAGTGAAGAAAGCCAACAGGAAGAAAATCAAATTTGAAATATGGTGCTGAGGGAGAATTCTATGGATACCATGGGCTTCCAAAAAGACAAATGAGTGGGTCTCAAAGTACATAAAGCCTGAAATCTCACTAGTAGTGAAGATGACTAAACTGAAGCTGCTTGACTTTTGAAACATTATGCAATAAACATGACTAACTGGAAATAAACAATAATGTTTGTAAGGTGGAAGGCTAGTGAGGAGCAAGACTGCACTACAGGTAGATGGATGCAACCAAGGAAGCCACAGGCCTGATTCTGCAAGACCTGAGGAGGGTAGCTGACAAATGGGGCTCTTAAAGGGCTCTCATTCATAGGGTCACCATAAGTTTAAGTTGACTTGATGTAAACAACACTGTTATCCTCCCAGCAGGCAAACACAAAAGCAACATGTTACAGGGTAGTTTTTATTGTAAGAAGAGAGTACTGGATATTTAATGTAATTTTTGTAACTGTCTGAATGGCATTTGATTTTTGCTGAACTAGTAGCAGTAAGAGCTGTTTCATAGTGGAATACGCTGCCTTGGTGGAGTCCCCTTCTTTGGAGGTTTTTTAAAGAGATGCTAGATGCCATCTCTCTAGAGTGCTTTAATTGTGTATTATTGTATGGCAGAACGTTGGACTAGATGGCCATTATGGTCTTTTCCAGCTCTATAATTCTACTATCTAGCATTCTCTTTGTCAGCTTATTTGTAATGTGATAACACAGTCAAACATTTGTCATATATATTCTGGGCACAACTCTAGAGTGCCGTTTGCAGTCAATCTTTACAGATGTATAAGCTAGATATGTGGCAGCAAGCATGCATCCTGACAATATGATTATTTTGAAAAATACTTTCTATTGTTCATCCTGATACACATCTCACAATAAGCTGCTGATGCATATATACATATACAGGGTGCCTCTGTATTGATCTTTTAAGGTGCATTGCCCCACCTCATTCACCATTTATGGGGGTTATTTTCTCTATTCCAAAGTCTAAAGATAACACAAAGTTTAAAGACAGTTCTTTAGGTCATAGAACTCCCATCCAGTTCTATGACCAAGCATCAAGCCAAGTGATTTTTCATGTAACAAGGATATAAGCTGCTAAGGGAAGAATGATCAGTGGGACATAATTCAAATGCAATTAAAAAAAACTAAAATACCTACCAAAATAAGTTCCATAGGAAACTCAACAGGGTAATGTTTGTATGTTATCTTAATGCATTTACTGACCCTCAGCATTAGCAAAGAAAGCAAGAAGAGCAGTATACTAGTGGAATTTGCTTTTGGAAGGCCCATGCAGTAATATGCCAAGTTCTGGGAAAGAAAATATAAAAGAAAAAAATGAAAATGACTTCATTCTTATGAGGGTTAACACGCTATTGCATGAAGATGTCTTAAATTTTAATTGCTAGAGTTTCTGCTTCAGAGATGTATTCAGCAGAGTGGAAATCACTTCAGCATTTGGCTTATGAGTAAGGGCCTTTGCAGACTGCCAGAAATAGTGCAAACGGTCCACTTTAACTGCCCTGGCTCAGTGCTAGGGAATCATAGGAACTGTAGTTTATTGTGGCACCAGAGCTCTCTGACAGAGAAGGCTCAATGTCTCAGAAAAAATACAATTCCCATGATTCCCTAGCACTGAGCCAGGACAGTTAAAGTGGACTCAATTTGTACTATTTCTAGCAGTCTGCAAAGGCCCTTAGTTAGCCTGACTATAAGTCAGAATTCTGACAATGTGCCTTGGAGGAAGAAGGAATAGAGTATACACATACATTTTTTTCACTGTCTCCACTATGTGTGCATTTATTTTTGACACTTCTTCTAACTTTGCACTAGCAGAGGAAGCAGGAGTACTCTTAGAATATACATAGTTCCATTGGCCTGATCCTGTCAGAGCACATCTACTACTCCACCTATTTTCTATCTTCACTTTGTGTTGTCCACTGTCACAACATGTCTGCTATCTCAGGCTTTCTTCTGTACCATGATGATGTACCTTCACTATTCCATTATTACTGGTATTCTACTAGTGCAAGGGCATTTGAACAACATAATAAGTGGAGAATAGGCTTTCATCATTAATCAGTTTTTGTGTGCAATAGTTCACTTCACCTTTTTATTTTCCATTCAGCTTAGAAATTATGGGTTTGGTATAAGCCGCTAAGGCAGATAGAGATTGTTGGTGCGCAATACCTAATTCTAATATCTGTTTGAGATTTCATCAGCTTCAGCTTTAATACTTTTAATTGTGTCATCAAGCACTTGCTATGGTTGTTTCAACTGGCAGTTACTTGTAAGAGTGATATCAAAATGCATTTTTAACATTTAAGTCCTCAGATGCATTTGGGGAATTTGGGGACCAAATGCAGCTGAGGAAGTAGACTTAAGCCTACGAAAGCTCATGTTGCCCACTTCTTTCTTTAGGGCCTCTACAGATGGCCCATTTCGGATGGCTCTGGGCCGCCCCTGCTAGCAGCAGATTGGGGCCGCAGCAATCCCATGGCGCGGCCCTGATCCTCCCTTTTGCCGCCCCCAAAAGAGCGGCAAAATGCCGTTCCTTTTAGGGATGGCAAACGGCTGCCCTAAGAGCTGGCACCACAGCTCTTTTACGCCCTTTCGGCGTAGTGTGTCTACACGCTGTGCTAGGAGGGCATCCTGATGCTGTATGCTGAGCGTACAGGCATGTGGCATCAGGACGGCGTCGGGGTGGGGTTGGGGTGGCTGGCATGCGGCTGCCCCGCCCCAGCTCCTCCCCCAGGCTGGCCCTTTAGGCCGGTCTGCAATGCCCAGTTAGTCTCAAAGGTGTTAACTAACTGGTGGTAAAGGTCAGAAAGGAAAACAAAGATTGTCATCTTGTGTTCACCATCATAGCCTAGGTGACTTCACCTTAACTATCAGTTAAACTAATATTCGAATTGGCAAACCCAGACAAAACTCTTATGTAAACATTCTAAACAAATAGAATAAATGTGCAGGAGGTGGAAACAGTATCTCAAATGTAGGTCCTGATCACAACTACATCCACCTACTAGACTGCATGTACATTTCTTATGTGCATATTCAACAGGGTTGAATACAAATCATGCATCATGTAATCACATATGTATGCCTATATCTGCAGTTTGTATATGTATAGGAATGGTGCACACAGTCTAGTGAAGTAACGGAGGACAGGATCTACTTTTGTAAACTGCCTCTCCCCCAGTTTAATTCTACAAGCTATAACCAACTGCAAACAGCTCAACCTGAGGCATTGAAAGCAATATAATGTTAAAACTCAGTGCAACTATTGCTTTTTTGCTGTGGAATGGGTATAAAATATAAAGCAGGTTTTTGTTTTGTTTGTCATTTCCAGGAAGGACCAAGAGGAAAATAAGAACACAGGCTCCTATGGCTAGGGATATGATACCTAGCATGGTACTCAGCCTAGCATGGGGTATGTGGGGTTAAGGAGTCAAAATAATCATACAGAGTCCACAACCCACAGGCCAAGTGGAAGCTGTCTGTATGAGTGCAGCAACACACTCCATGGTCTTCTTCTCGTTTATTATAACATGACATTCTAATTAATGGAACTACCCTTGAAAGCTATGATCTTCAAAAGAACCGAACCCAGGAAGAAGGTCTGTTGATCCACCTGAGTCTTCACACTCTACCTTTCTATTTCCCTTTTTTGAAATTAACGTCAGCTTGGCAGGAATATTCATTGAGTAATACTGGGCAACAGCAATATTCTTGTCAACAATGTTGAACCCATTTGCAATAAGGCAATTTGAAGATACATTTAAACTAGCATTTGCAACCTTTCCTTTGTGATCTTTCAAGTTGACCTTCCCTTCCAGTACCAAGAAACATGACTTTGAATAAAAGGTGGATGTACTCACATAAAAAAATGCCAAAGGCCCTGAATGAAAGTCAATTACGATTCCAAAAATGAAAGAAAGCTGGGATATAATAACATGCATTGCTGCTGCAGTGAGGTAAGCATTCATGAGACTTTCTGATACATACATTGTGACAAATCCCAAGCCAAAAACACCCAAAAGCATCTGAAAGGAAGACAAGAGAGCATCAGCATAAGAAATAGGGAGCATTTAGGTGCAGACATGAACTGCATCTTCCAACAATACCACCTGTCCCTACACTGGGTTGCCATATTGCCTAGTGGGAATTTGAAGATGCTAGGATTCTATTCTAGAGTCTACATTGCATGGCGCTGGGGATTCCTCTAGTAAGTTTCCAAATTAGGACGTTATCACAGGGGGGAAATCTGTTGGTTAATCCACACAAATCCCAAACAAAAACTGAATTTGCGCCTCATGATTTCACACAACGTCGCACAGAAACTGGTCAGAAACTGGACAGAAACTGGTATTATCTGAGATCTTTTTAATTTTGGGAGTTTAGCGGAAATGCATTTGCGAAATTACAGTAATTTCGCATTTACTGTAATGTGAAAACCTGGAAGAGGGCCAAGAGGAGGAGGAGGAGGGGCCTCCAGGGAGGGAGAGTCCCGGGCTCCTGCCATGCAGGGAAGGCAAGGCAAAACAAGAAGAGGAAAGTTTGGGACGGAGGAGGAGTTTGGCATTTGGGATGGAGGGAAAAGGAAGGGAAAGAAGGCTTCCCTCGCAGCAGCTGTGGGTGGATGTGGGTGCAAGTGTGGGGTGTGCTTGTGGAGCAACTTGGAGATCCATCTCACCATGAGGTTCTGCCCTGCAGGTCCTACAAAGGGGAAAGGCTTATGGGGATGCATGGGAGCTACCTCCAGTTTCCCCCTTTCCTGGGCATCATCCAAGGCTCTGGCTCTCCCCAGGGAACACCCAGCCCTTCCTTCCTTCCTTCCTTCCTTCCTTCCTTCCTTCCTTCCTTCCTTTCCTTCCTTCCCTTTCCTCCTCCTCCTCCTTCCCTGCCAGCTCTGCCTGTGATCCTACCCTCCTTGCTCATCTTTCCTCCAATGCCAGGAAAGGAGAGAGAGAGAAGGGAGGCTGAGCCATCTCAATCCCTCCTTGCCTCGGCTTGCCTTGCCTTGCCTTTCCAGCCTCCTCCTCCTCCTCTGCTCTCTTGAGAGGTCCTAACCCCAACGGAAGGGGATTAAGACCTGTGCAGGAGGACATGACCCCAAATGTAGGACAGTCTGACATTTCCTCCTGGGAAATGCAGGACCCACCCTGGAAAAAGGAGGAGTCTGGTCACGAAACACACCCATTTCCAGTACATGTACGGGTTCTTTTCACTTGCGTATGAAAGTTAAAAACATCTTTTTTTTTGCTTTTAACTTAATTCTGTTATTACTGTAATTACGTGTGAAAAGCTTTTGTGCAATTAAGCTCTTTTTTCGCGTTCTTTTCGGGATGCTTCATTTCCACTTTATTATCTCTTTAACAATGAAACTGGCCCACGTGTGATAACGTCCTTAGTCAACTCTTTCAGGTAAATTATAGCCATACTTCCAACTTCCTTCCTCGTAAACTCAGGTTCTGTTCCCTCAGCCAAGAGCATAATTCTCAATCCCCTCTCTTTAATCTTAGATTTCATTTGCCTTCCTTGCTTATCCTAACTCCTAAGCCTAAAGTTCATAAGGAAGAATAAATAGATTGCATTCCAATAAAGCTAGGAGAAAAAAATAATAGAAAAAAATCTAGATATTTACTTGAAAATAAAGCACATTGAGTTCAGTTAGTATTACTCTCAAAAAAGTGTACATAAGATCTCAGTCTTAGATTTTTTGAAATAGTCATCTTAATTTTTATTTAGCCTTTGGATTCTATGAAACATGCAAAATTATTGAAGAAAATTAAACAATCTATTTTATTCCATTAAAGCAAATTTTAAATCAGTTATTGAAGCTGAAGGTCAGGAGGTGTGTTTGGAGTTGCAGCTTAACACATTTCTGGGAGAACTTATTTGAATAATTATCTTATAAATTGCATAAAATACAAGTTAGGTCCCCAGATTTTTGGAACTTCAATAAGATAATACTATACTTACATAAATCTAAAAGCAATTATCCCCACTAGAGATTTCCAACCAAAGATCTGTTTGATTACTTAAAATAAGTTCTGTGAGCTTTTCAGAAAAATGCCATCTAGAATATTTTCTGAGTTTTCTTTCAACAATATTTCAAGTTCTCTGAATCTACCAGAATCTTATTTAACTTGCATATTTGATTTAACAAATATTTTCATATACAATATTTGACATGCTCTATCCAGCATTTTACAAGCTATACAGTTGCCCCTCTGTTCTTACAGACTTCATGTCTGTGGTTTTATATATTCATGGAGGGGCAATCTCCATTTCAAACAATGGGGCACGCTCCCGAGGGCATGTACCTGCGCACCCCCATGGGGATGCACTCCATTCAGGCCTATAGGCCTTGAATATTCACGAATCTCTGTATTCACAAATCTCTGTTTCTGGAACAGATCCCCCACAAAAATGGAGAGCCAACTGTATATCTTTTTTTTCCAGTACTGAAAGATATTTTAATTAAAATATTTGATTAGAATAATAAGAATCAAGTAATGCCTAACTCAGTTTAAATATTATATTCAAATATAATTAATGTGTTACCTGAAGATTATTTTTATTTGAATACATGTAACTGTTTTAAAGTAATAACATGTAATAACAGTGTCATTTCCTACCTGAATCATGCCAACAAGAAATGTTGTAGATGCAGTGTAAGTTAATGCTTCCATATAATTTTTCATAAAAGTTGCATTAGAAAAGCTGGCCAGACTGGCATTACCTGACGATCTAACATTGAAATTAAGAGTGCTGTGAAAGCTTGCTGCCATTGCATTCAGAATGCTGAAAGAACCTGTTACCAAAAAGAAGAAAAAAGAGTAAAGGAAAAGCCAAAAGCGATTCTAACTATTACTTTACTTTCTAACATGCCTTTATTACCTGCAATTGTTATTTTAGCCTTCTAACAAGGAGTCAATGAATAAAGCATCATATCATCCAACTGTCCTGATTTGGTAGGGACAACCCTGATTAATCCTCTGTCATCACATATTTTCAATGGTTTTTAAAATGTCCCAGTATCTCTTTCCTCTTCCCATTTCCCCCTTTGTCCTCAGTTTACTTCAATTGATGAAAATTGTATTCAAAGTGCAAAAATAATTTGTACTCAATTTAGCAGAGAGGAGAGGAGAAGAAAGGGAAGAGCAGAGTCTTGCCCTTCTCAGCAGGCTCAGGCAAAAGCAAATTGTTGCAGCATCTTTCAGATTGTGTGATCCTCCTCATTAATTATTTTTGCTATCTTGACCACAGTCTGATGCTACTTATCCACACATATTCTAGTTTTCATCTGTGAAGCATTGGAGGGTGTGAAGTATCTTTCAAAGTGTGTCAGAAGACAGAGACAGCCATTCATGATTGATTAGTGGATTCATAGGACATCTTAAAAACCATAACTAGTTTCTTCCTCCAAGTTAGTTTTAGTTTAGTTTTCTCTCACAGAGGCATATCCAAAAAGTGATGCTGTCCCAGGGAAGGGCAGTTGCAATTGGTAAAAGGAGGCAATATTTTAACTCAAAGCCTTCTACAGGCTACACAGACTACTAAAGATGAAAACAACAACAAAAAAAGAAAGGGAATAGAAGGTTTTTTAAAAAAATATTTTTGTTGATTTTCAAGTCTTTATAACAGGGGTAGGCAACCTAAGGCCCGGGAGCCGGATGCGGCCCTCCGAGGTGTTTTGATTGCTTGGCATAGTGCAGGATGTTTAATACCCTACAGATCGGGTTTACCAGTCGCCTACCTGGCATGAAGCCCACCTGGCCAGGATTGATGTACTCCAAGATAAACTCATTTATCCTGATGGCCATAATTGAAGTAAATAATTTGGCATCCTGGTTAAGAAGATCTATAGGGTGGAAGGATCTAGTTTCAGGGCTATTCACTTTTGTCTTAGGAATTGGAATTATTTGAGTTATGTGCCACAGCATGGGAACAGGATCTCCATTCAGCATGGAATTGAACAAATTTAGGAGATAAGGCGCAAGCTGATTATAAAGGAGTTTGTAAAGTTCACCTGAAAAACCATCTGGGCCAGGTGATTTGGCTGGTTTCAATTTATCAATTGCTTTTTAAATCTCATCTAATTGGATAGGTTTGTTCAGGAGGGTTTGGTGGGGTTCTTTGATTTTTCCTAGAGTCAGTGATTTCACAAAGTTATCCAGCGCAGCATCTTGAGGCAACTCCAAAGTGTATAACTTGGAATAAAAAGCTCTAAATTCCTCTAGTATTTTGTTTGGGGATGTTACCACAGTTTTATTGTGGGAGTAAGAGTGGGAATAATACTTTCCCTAGCCTTATGTTTAACCACTCTGGCCAAGAGGCGTGAGTTAATAATAATAATAATAATAATAATAATAATAATAAATTTTTATTTATAGCCCGCCCCTCTGCTCAGCAATTGGGGCGGGTTACAGCAGTTTAAAACATACAAATTTAAAAACATTCCTTATCCCATATCCAACCCTCCCACCCCTTAAAACAGAATTAAACTATCGAAAAATTAAAACATAATACAATATAATAAAACACAACAAAACAATAACAGCCAACAATGACGAAGGACGAAGAAGAGCAGCAAGGACAGATTTCAGGGACAGAGCAGGGGACCCTGGGAGTTCCACCACAGGGAACAGTTGCTGCTAAGCCTCGGAGGAGGTGTGTGGTCGTGGTGGGGGACTCCTTGCTGAGGGGGACAGAAGCAGTGAATTGTGGGCCTGACAAGATGTCTCGGGAAGTGTGTTGTCTCCCTGGGGCAAAGATCCGAGATGTAACAGAGAGGCTGACAAGACTGGTCAGGCCTACTGACCAATACCCCTTCCTTTTGGTTCATGTGGGAACGAATGACACAGCAAGACACAGCCTTCAGAATATCAAAAGGGATTATGAGGCTCTAGGTAAGAAGCTGAAAGAAATGGAGGCACAGATTGTCATCTCATCTCTTCTGTCAGTTCAAGGGCATGGTCCAGGAAGAGAGAGGAAGATAGCAGATGTCAACAATTGGCTCCGCAGATGGTGTCATCGAGAACGATTTGGATTCTTGGATCATGGGCTGTGGTTCCATGAGGACGGACTCCTGGCAAGGGATGGGCTGCATCTAACACCAGTTGGAAGAAATGTTTTTGCCAACGGTCTCAAGAATTTGATCAGGAGGGCTTTAAACTGAACTGTGTGGGGAAGGGAGACAACGTCCTGGAAGACAAAAGGACTGGAGAAAATAGTCAAAGTGTCATAGAGGAAACAAGGCAAACAGTACAGGGACCCAACAGTGGGAGGCAAAAAACCGTGCACAGGCAGCAAGTAAAGGGGACACATGGTCTTAGATGTCTCTACCCTAATGCACAGAGCATGGGAAATAAGCAAGATGAACTTGAACTCCTAGCACAAGAAAGCAAATATGATATAATAGGCATCACTGAAACCTGGTGGGATGAGTCTCATGACTGGAATGTAGAAATAAAGGGATATAAGCTTTTCAAGAGAAACAGGACAAACAGGAAAGGAGGAGGAATAGCATTATATGTCAGAGATATTTACACCAGTGAAGAAATCCAGGACATCAATCCTGGAAGCCAAGTGGAGAGCATCTGGATAAAAATTAAAGGGGAGGGAAACAACAGGGATGTTAGTGTGGGAGTCTACTACAGACCCCCAACTCAAGCAGAAGAATTGGATGAAGCCTTTCTAGAACAGATGACCACACACTCAGAAAGGAGAAATATAGTAGTGATGGGTGACTTCAACTATCCGGATATTTGCTGGAAGTCAAACTCGGCAAAATCCTCAAGGTCTAGCAAATTCCTCACTTGCCTCGAAGACAATTTCATTGTTCAAAAGGTGGAAGAGGCAACGAGGGAGTCAGCTATTTTGGATCTGATCCTAACTAACAGGGAAGACCTAGTTAATGGGGTGCAAGTGGTTGGATCCTTAGGCGGGAGTGATCATGTCCTCCTCGAGTTTATTGTACAGTGGAAAGGAGAAGCCAGGCATAGTCAGACATGCATTCTAGACTTTAGGAAAGCTGATTTTACTAAACTTAGAGAAATACTGGGGGTGATCCCATGGACAGGAATACTAAAAGAGAAGGGAGTTCAAGAAGGATGGGAGTTTCTCAAAAGGGAGATACTGAAGGCACAATTTCAAACCGTGCCAACGAGGAGGAAAAATGGGAGGTGTCTCAAGAAACCAGGATGGATGACTAAGGAACTTGCAACTGAATTATGTTTTAAACGGAACATGTATAAGAAATGGAAAAATGGGGAAATCATCAAAGAGGAATTCAAACAAATAGCTAGCACGTGTAGGGTTAAAGTCAGAAAAGCTAAAGCGCAGAATGAAATCAGGCTTGCTAGAGAGGTTAAGAACAATAAAAAGGGCTTTTGGGGGTATGTCAGCAGCAAAAGGAAAAAGAAGGAAATGGTAGGGCCACTGTGTGGAGAAGATGGCAAAAAGTTAACAGGAGACAGAGAAAAGGCAGAACTACTCAACACCTTCTTTGCTTCAGTCTTCTTAGAAAAGGCAAAGGGTGCTCAACCTAAGTATAATGGAGCAGAGGACAGAATAGGAGAATTTCAGCACAGAATAAGTAAAGAGATAGTACAGAAACATCTGGTTACTCTAAATGAATATAAGTCTCCAGGACCAGATGAATTACATCCAAGGGTATTAAAAGAACTGGCAAATGTAATATCGGAACCATTGTCAATAATCTTTGAGAATTCCTGGAAAACAGGAGAGGTCCCAGCGGACTGGAGGAGGGCAAATGTTGTCCCCATCTTCAAAAAGGGGAAAAAAGAGGATCCCAACAATTATCGTCCAGTTAGTCTGACATCTATACCCGGAAAGATTCTGGAGCAGATCATTAAACAGAGAGTCTGTGAACATCTGGAAAGTAATTCCATAATCACAAAAAGTCAACATGGGTTTCAGAGAAACAGGTCATGCCAGACAAATCTGATCTCTTTTTTTGATAAAATTACCAGCTTGGTAGATGAAGGGAATGCTGTGGATATAGTATATCTTGATTTCAGTAAGGCCTTTGACAAGGTTCCCCATGACATTCTTGCAAGCAAATTGGTAAAATGTGGTCTAGACAAAGTAACTGTTACATGGATTTGTAATTGGTTGACTGGTCGAACCCAAAGGGTGCTCAGCAATGGCTCCTTTTCAACCTGGAAAGAAGTGACCAGTGGGGTGCCACAGGGCTCTGTCCTGGGCCCAGTGCTATTCAATATCTTTATTAATGACTTGGATGATGGTATTGGGGGCATAGTTATCAAATTTGCAGACGACACCAAATTAGGAGGAGTAGCTAATACCCCAGAGGACAGGATCAAAATTCAAAATGACTTGAATAGACTAGAAAGTTGGGCCAAAGCTAACAAAATGAAATTCAACACAGAGAAATGTAAGGTACTGCACTTAGGGCGGAAAAACGAAAAGTACAGATATACGATGGGGGACACCTGGCTGAATGAGACTACGTGTGAAAGGGATCTAGGAGTCCAGGTAGACCACAGGTTGAGCATGAGTCAACAGTGCGATGCAGCAGCTAAAAAGGCCAATGCAATTTTAGGCTGCATCAGTAGAAGTATAGCGTCTAGATCAAGAGAAGTAATAGTACCACTCTATTCTGCTTTGGTCAGGCCTCACCTGGAATACTGTGTCCAGTTCTGGGCACCACAATTCAAAAAAGATGTGGAGAAACTGGAGCGTGTCCAAAGGAGGGCAACTAAAATGGTGAAGGGTCTGGAAAGCAAGCCCTATGAGGAACGACTTAGGGAGCTGGGGATGTTTAGCCTGGAGAAGAGAAGGTTGAGAGGTGATATGATAGCTGTGTTTAAATATTTGAAGGGATGTCATATCGAGGAGGGAACAAGCTTGTTTGCTGCTGCTCCAGAGACTAGGACCCGAAACAATGGATGCAAGCTGCAAGAAAAGAGATTCCACCTCAACATTAGGAGGAACTTCCTGACAGTAAGGGCGGTTCGAGAGTGGAACACACTCCCTCGGAGAGTAGTGGAGTCTCCTTCCTTGGAGGTCTTTAAGCAGAGGCTGGATGGCCATCTGTCAGGGATGCTTTGATTGGGAGTCCCTGCATAGCAGGGGGTTGGACTGGATGGCCCTTGTGGTCTCTTCCAACTCTATGATTCTATGATTCTAAGTGAGCCACAGGAAAGGGACAGGTAGAACCGTCTCCCCTCAAGCTGGAGGATTATTCCGGGAAGGCCTGCTGGAAGAGATCCATCTTTACTGCTTTTTTAAAAGCAGCAAGAGTAGTAATAAGACGGATCTCGTCCGGCAGGCCATTCCACAGTCTGGGGGTGGTCGCAAAAAAGGCCCTCTGGGAGGTCTGAGACAGCCTAGTTTTTATTGGCTGTAACAGATTCCTCCCAGAGGACAGGAGGGCGCAGGCGGTCCCTTTTTTTGTTAAACTCATAATAATATGCCTTGGTACACTGTAGGGCAGTTTGTATTTTCCTAGCATCTAATGCCACTAACTCTGCCTTTTTCATTTGGAGTTGGTGAAAGATCTTAGAATTAAGTGATTCTTTGTGGATTTGTGACAACTGAGCTATGTCTTGAAGGAGTTTGGTTTTGATGGCATCTTGGATCCTTTTCTGTGTGGCTCCCCCTTTAATTAATAGGCCCCTAAGGACCACTTTCAAGGTATCCCACAGTAGGGTTTCCAAGGTTTCTGGTTTCCTATTTTCCAAATAGAACTGCTTAATTTAATCTTGAATCTGGGTTTTGTACTTTTTGTTAGTAAAAAGGCTGGGATTAAACCTCCAAATGTGAGGTTTCTGTGAGTCTGGGTTTAACTGCCAGGTCAGCACTGTGGCTGAATGGTCAGAATAGACTCTAGGTTCTATCTGGACATTAATGACATTGGAAAGGAAGGATCGTGATTACAAAGAAGTAATCAGTTCTAGAGTAGATGTGGTGGGTGAGAATAGAAGGTGTAATCCTTAGCTGATGGGTATAATGTTCTCCACAGATCTAACATCCCTTCTTTAGATTTAAGGTCCAAAATTGGGGATAGCTTTCTTTTAGTCTTGAGAAGATGGTGGGATTTGTCCATCTTATAGTCAAGCACCTCATTTGCATCTTCCCCAATAATAGTGATCCCTTCTGCCATCTCCCACAAGGTTTGTAGGAAGGATGACATAAAGGCTTGTGGATTAGAGTTTGGAGAATAAAAGGTTGCCGTGACAGTGGTGTTGCCTCTCTTTCAAAATCAAAAAGTGACCAAATGAGTCGCGCATTGTTGTGTCAGGCTGGAATGGGCATGAATCTGGGAAAGTATTGCTACTCTCCTTGACTTGTTTGAGTCACCTGTAGTGTATTGAATTGCAAAGGGGACCTAGGGAGGATATTTCCCATCCCTTTCCTATGTGTTTCTTGCAAGAAAACTATGCTTGGTTTAAATTTTTTCAAGTAACCATTAACGTGGGGGCATTTTGGTGGAGACTCCAGCCCCTTCACAGTTAGAGATACAATTCTGAGACTATCCAGAGTTCGAGAAATTAGGCTGTAAATACATTATCTCTAGGATAGAACCCCAAATAAATTTGATTTTCAAGTAATCCTTGTAACAAGACCCCTCACCAGGATCAGCAGTCACACATTGGGGGTGGTGAATATTTTGAGGGACTCACGATTTCATTTTGAGAGTATCACATCCTTATGATTAGCACAAACATAATCTTGTACAATCTTAACTGAAAAACGTTAACTAAAACCAGAAACAGACCAAGGTTAGGGAAGTGCAGGGTACAACCTGCACCTCAGTGTAGCCATGCTCTGGCAATCTCCCCTGGAGTGGGGGGTGGGGGAAATGTCATCGATGTATGATGACATGGGGGCTTAGTTCTCAATGAAAAGGATTAGTATGTAATGGAGAACAGAGTGAATTGAAGAGTATAACAGCAGAGGCTAAGAGGTTGAATAGATCTACAAACACAGTAAGGGGCAGGAGTGAGAAGAGAGTGAAGTATGCCAGCAGAAGGCAAGGGGTTGAGTAGATCTATGGGCACAATAAGCGGCAGGTGAGAATGAAGTGTGAAGTACTCAGCAGAGGTTTTGTGACAGTTGAGATTGGATACAAATAGTTGTTACTAAAGAGAAGAAAATGGAGGCGTGCTGGAGTAGTGTTATAAAAAAACAACAGGTTGGGGAAGAAGAAGCCAAGATGGCAGGGACTGAAAAGTCACTGGCATAAGAGGGTGGAGAAGAGGATAGGCAATCAGTACAATCATCTGGGCCAGGTGATTTGGCTGATTCAACAAGGAACAAACAAATAGAATAAATATATTTTTGCTTAAATGATCAAAGTCATACAGAATTAGGTGGATGTATTAAATTTCAGTTTTCTAGTTCCTTCCCTGTGTTTGTTCTATCCATGGTGAGCTGTCATCCATTTTGGGCCATTGCCTGGTGTTGGAGATTGGGCCTCTTCCAAGATTTTTCCAGCTCTCTAGGCACTTTGATGTTGAAAGCCTCATAGATATTGAGCATTTGGGTCTTGGTTGAAGCAGACATGACGGTGTCACCCTTGAATATAGTCGCTTTGAAGGGGAATCCCCATCTATATTTGATACTTTCCTGCTGTACAGTGCTGCCAGTGATTTAAAGCTTTGGTGCCTCTGGAGTGTCTCAGGTGAGATATCCTGGAATATTTGTAAGGTTGCATCTTGGAAAGTAAGGCATGGAATTTCGGTGAGTTTCCTTAGAACCAAAGTCTTCTTCGTGTTGTGTGTGAAATGGATGATGACGTCTCTGGGCATAGAGACTTGATTCAGAATCCTGTGGGGATCTGTGCGCCCATTCGATATCAAACGATTGTAAATGAAGGTCTGGGTAGGTTGTGTTTAGCCAGTTAAGTAAGAAGATATCATGTCATTATTTTCTGCTTGTTTCACAATCTCTTTCACTCTAATATTCAGGCATCTGTTTTGGTTTGCCCAGTCCTCCACTTTGTTAGGCAGGTATTCATTCATTTGTTCAAGGTGACAAAAGAGGGATTCATGCTGACTCCATATTCAAGGGCCACATTTGTGTGTCCTGTATATGTGGTCACGAACAATTTTGAGTTTATAGGCTCCAGGGCTAGGGCCCAGTCTTTCTGCAGATCTTAAGTTCCCCCTTAGTTTTTCTAGCAGCTCAGGAACAGGTAGGTCCAGGGACATTAAGTTGTCTTCTCTACCCCCTTTGCTGTTCCTGTGGGAGCCTCATGTTATTTCTGGATCCAGACCTCTGTCCTCCGACTGAATTTTCGACTCTTTTGCTGCTAGGTATAATGTAGAAATATCTTGATCCACCAACCTCTTGGTGTTTTGCATCAGGGGGATTTATTTCATTTGTAAAATTCCATTGATATCTTCTCCAATTTTGTGAAAAAAGGTGAGATCTTGTCCCGCTCTTCTGCATTTACACATCTGTCATGTTCAGTAGCTGCCCACACCGCCCCAAGGGTTTTTTTTTTTGTTTGTTTGTTTTTAGGGGAAGCTTAAACAATGTAGGAGCCCTCTGCAACCTATTTAAAGAGTGAATTGCTTCTCCCAGGAACCAGAAAAACCACCACAGAAGGAGTCTATGGCAGTCACCACAAAACCTCATTGTGCACTGTTGCATCTAGCAGACAAACCTAGACAAAAGTAAATGTAGCAGTGACACTTCAAAGAGAAAGAAGTAGAAGAAAGAATAATTATTATGTAATAGTTCCTAGGATAGCAGCTCCCCATTCCAGATTCAAAAGGTAAGTCCTTGTAATGTCACAATGACAGACTTTAATTTGAAGATTTAATATCGTAGGGCTGGATCCTTGTCACAGAGGTAAAGTAAGCAAGAGTTAGGAGGCAAGATGGAATCTGGGTCAGTTGATGTGGGAAGAAGCATGAAGGCAATCCAGTTAAACAGCCCGAAAATTTGGTGAAATTCAGATAAAAAGATGTACCCTGAGATAAACTTTTTTTTTTTTGGGTGGCCAGGTAAGTGGGAAGACCTGCTCAGTACTTGCAGCAGTTGCTGCCATTTCTGCTAGGGCTGGCATTTTTAAGCCAGCTCACTTTCAAGCCAGTTTATATATATAAAAAAAAATAAAAATCTTTTTTCTCCAATGCTATTTGCCCTGAGATTTGTCTCGCCACTTGGAGCAGCACAGCAATTTCCTGAGAATTCAGCCCTGGCCCTTAGACTTGGCAACACCATTATGTAATTAAATAATAATAAATCAGATTTGGTAAAATGAAGAGATAGTATCAGTCCTGACATTTTATTACATTTTCATGAATACCTGTGCAAGCCTCTTGACATAAGTAAGATTACATTTTACCATAAGAAATTGTAATGATAAAAATAATACCACAGTGTAAACAGCACAAATAATGTATGGACTGTGTGTTTATTATAATATAAATAAATATGAAATCAAAGTCAATTTAATTTGAAGTACTATATTAATAAAAACAATGTGCATCCATGTGCAATGGCACAATGTGTATGACTCTGCTTCCATAACCTTGAACAAATTGCAGCCATTCTGCATCAAACAGAAATGTCCAAACTCTTGGACATGTAAGGGGAATGTATGCATGCACAGGACACCAAAACGGTTCCCTCACCAAACAACTTTGAACAAAAAAAAATTTTTTTCTTCCAAAAATGTAGTCTATTTGGGGGGGGGGGATGCACAAAATTCCTTTACAAAATGTTCACAAAAGGTCATGAAATGTGCAATATCACTGTTGTATGCTTTCAAGTTTTATCTGACTTATGGCAACCCCAAGGCGAATCTGTCACAGATTTTTCTTGGCAAGATTTGTTCAGAGTGGGTTTGCCTTTGCCCTCTTCTGAGGCTGAGAACTTCCAACTAGGGGATTCAAGACCTGGTCTCCAGAGCCATAGTTCAATGTTCAAACCACTACACCACACTAGATCTCCAAATATCACTTCTTCCTCTGAAATGTTATCTTGTAATCTTATCCAGCTGGGAGAAAACATTTGAAATGTTTCATTATCGTGTATGAGATTGAAATAAGCAAAGGTTTTCATTCCTAGGATGGATTTACATGCTTAGATAAATCAGAGGATTTGAAGCAATCTACAAAGTGTATGTGTGTGTTGTGCTTTAGAGAAAAAGAAACTCTCTCTCATAAACACAGACCAGTAAGGACCATATCAATACAAAATACCCAGATGGGATCAGTACATTAAAGTAAGTGACACCAGGCTGAAAACGTAATCTGCATCACTGCATCCTACCAGTAACTGAATGCATCTCTGTCTTTTGTCTCTTAGCTGGAATGACCCCAGCCAGAACAGACAAGAAGCTAAAAAGCAGAAACTCACTATCATGTCAGTTTTCAATCTGACCTTGTTGTCCTTTACAGAGACTAGGCCAGATCTCTTAACAGAGGGGTCACAGATTTATCAGTCTCAATAAACCATGAACCATACTAAAAGCAAACATTTTAACTGCTGTAATTCATTCTTTTTAATAGAAATGTTTATTTAGTGCTGCTTAACTTTTATATGAAACAGGGTTGTTGTTTTTTAGTACACTTTGACTTTTTTTAGCTAATATGAGTTCCCTTTGGGCCCGTGTTAGGTGAAAAGTGGGATACATATAAAATAAATATATAAATCAAAATAATGCAAATGTGGGCCTGCCTCCCATCTCTCTTGTCAAATAACTACTTGAATTAAAAGAACAGTACTTACCAATTGACACGTGACGTGATGTTCCAAATATGACATATGTTAAAGAGCAGCAGAATGCAGAATAAAAACTATTGGCAACTGGTAGTGGTAACCCAGTTAACAATATTCCTGATAGTCCTGAAAAATATATATATTTTAAAAATACATGCTGATTAGATGGTGCTGGGGGAAAATGCATTATTAATTTCTGGTGGGGGACTGCAAGCCAACCTTCACCCATTGTCATAATCAGCTATTAAATTAATTTGTAATATGTTTTTCTCCTTTCCCTACTTCAGATAGCACCTTAATAAATGTCTGTTTTAATTTATCTTTGACATATGATTAGTTCAGCTGCATTTCTATGTTGGTAGCTACAGTAAGTTAAAGTTTCAATGCCTTTTTTAAAGACAATAGGATTATGGATTTTTTTTAAAAAAAATGTTTTAATAAATAGAATTTTTAAATGTAGTGTTTAACATTTCCTCATTGTAAGCCATTGTTCAGAACTCCGGTCCTCTGGGAGGAATTTGCTGCAGCCACAAAAAGCTAGGCTTGCGACTACCTCCCAGAGGGCTTTTCAGTTGTCGCCCCCAAACTATGGAATGGCCTGCCGGATGAGATCCGTCAATTGACATCTTTGGACAGCCTTAAAAAGGCTGTCAAGACGGATCTCTTCTGGCAGGCCTTTCCAGGATAGATAACCCCGGCCTCAGGAACCCCTCTATAAGATAGTTCTGGGGCTTCATTTGTTAATTAAGTATTGCTGTTGCTCGCTGGGATTGGTTTTTTAAATTATTGTTGTGTTGTATGTTGTTTTAACTTGGATTGATTTAATAATGTTTTAAGGGGGGGGAGGGAATCTGACTTGTTTTGTATTAT
Organism: Phrynosoma blainvillii; assembly: GCA_026167975.1. Classification (NCBI taxonomy): domain Eukaryota; kingdom Metazoa; phylum Chordata; class Lepidosauria; order Squamata; family Phrynosomatidae; genus Phrynosoma; species Phrynosoma blainvillii. The sequence continues at coordinate 225,477,640 of JANUYF010000004.1, read as the reverse complement.
GTAATATTTTATTGTTGTTAGCCGCCCCGATTGACCTCAAAGGGGCGGAATATAAATACATTTATTATTATTATTATTATTATTATTATTATTATTACTTTTTAATTCTGAAAAATGACATTAAAACATCTTAAAATATTTTTAATGTTGAAAGAACTTTGCAATGCCTTACAAATGTTACCCTTTCTCTGTTTTTGTTGCACAACCCAGTGTACAGTCCAAACTTCAAAGATGTTCAACAGCCACAATCTGGTAAATGAAAGACAATCTCCACCACAGGTATGATATATTTGAATCTCATATGTGGTACAACTCAAGTCGACAGTCTGGCCCACTACTTAACTGGCATGCCAGTTGTATTCCAGTTCTAGAGAACATTATTTGTCTCTTTTTACATATGAGAAATTGGGGTGTGGAATTTTGAGAAAAAAACTGAATTTTCTTTTGCAAGGTTCTAATGAGCTTGATGCAGAAAGTTCCTCTATTTGCAGTTAAAGCAGCCAGTTTAAGGAAAAAATAAAAACATTTTTTAAAATGAAAGTAGTAGAGTAATATAATAGATTCTCTTTCCTTTTCTTTCAAATTTACTACACTTTGTAAGTATTTGGCATTTTTATTGTCTATTTCTGACATGATCTGCTGACTTACTCAATAGACTTTTTATTTACAGAATGCACCTAAGAAGCTCAATCCCATCCACTCCGAATCTCTCTACAATCTGTTTGACTCTGTCAATCAGCCACACATAAAGTATATAGTATGTAGTATAGCATAAAGTTATGTTCTTATCCAGTGTAGGATAATCATATAATAGGTGCCTGGAACTGATGTGTACAGATTTTAGATTTACTAGACTAAAAATATTTGAGTTGTAATTAGATTACATTAAATTCAGTGGCATGGCTCTCCTTACCATTAGGCAAAGTGAAGTGACCACCTCAAACAGCAGAAAATGGGTAGCGAACAAGGGTAGCAAATTGATAGGTATTTACTTTATCTTTGTAATTATTTTTCTTCCAGTGTTGGATATAAATTATTGTGATATTTTCTGACTTGTATGTAAGTTATGTTTATATATGCCAGTTATGTTGGCTAGGGCCCATGGGAGCTGTAGACCAAAAATGTCTGTAGGATCACAGTCCCTCATCTCATAGGATAGAAATGAACTCTGGCCTGGGACATTGTCCCATAGATATCAAAGACAATAGGATTACAGTTATGCAATACAATATTAGCCACCTTTGAAGCTTGTGCTGTATTACCAAAAGATGGTCATTTTAATCTTGACAATTTGGCTAAAGGAAATTGGAGGAATTATAGTCAAAAGGAAAGAGAAAAATATCTTATTTACCTTGAAAAATCTGCACCATGCCCACATTTATGCCAGAATGTATGTCTCCTAGAATCCATTCTGTGACACGATATGAACAAATCCAGTTTAGAATGGGAAACATCTTAATGAGTAAGTTTCTGAATCGTGCGCATGAGAATCTGAAACCATTTGGATTGAATAATCAGACAATCTTCCCATCTGGAAAAATTCTTTCTTCTTTCACTTTAGATGTTTTTATGCTATTTTTATGATACAACAATTATAGATGATAAAGTGAATCATTTTACATATACACATGTATGATAGAAATGTATGAAATTATCCAGTACAAGAAGAAATCAGGAGAACTTTTTATTGTACATTCAGAATAGTAGAAGCTTGCATCACCCACTGAAGCTGAATCATGGAAGATTCAGAACAGATAAGAGGAAATACTTCTGCACCAAGTGTATGACTGAATTATAAAATTTATTACCCCAAAACAGAATGGCAACTTGGATGGCTTCAAAAGGGGATTGAACAAATTAATGAAGGACAGTTCCATTAATGACTATTAATCATGATGTCAATATAGAGGCACAATTCCTCTGTATAGCAGATGCTGGAGAGAATGGGGGAGTGCTGTTGGAGTCATTTCCTTCTACTTGGCTTCCCATGGGTTACTAGATGGGTACAGTGGGAACAGAATACTGGACAAGATAGGCTCTTCCAGGGTTCTTACATATGAACCAAGCATCAACCATACAACATACACATCATCTCATTTATATGTTTTTACTTATGTGATGGTTAAACAGGAAATATTATGTTAAGAAATACCCTGGCCCTGATGGGTTTCCAATTGAATGGTACAACACTTTCCCCAATCTGTTAGCACTAAGACTGGTCCAACTTTACAAATATATCTTAGAATCCATCTCTCTCTCTCTTAATCATTAAATTATGCCTATATTACCCTGATACCTAAACCTGGTAAGGATCATACTCACCGTGCTAACTAGCATCCTATATCCTTACTTAATGTTGATATCAAAATACTGACAGCTATTTTAGCTAATAGATTACAAAAAGTCATTCATCTTTGGTAAGTTCCGACCAGGTAGGATTTATTAAAAACAGGCAGGGAGCCAATAATATTCTATTACTGTGGATCTGATTGATTTAAACTTGGATGTAACTGATCAGCCAGCCATTATTTCTTTAGATATTGAGAAGGCCTTTCATAAAATTTACTGGCAGTTTATTTTCATAGTATTGGCTAATTTTGCGGTTCCTACAATATTTTAGAAATGGATAAAAACTGTATATTCACCAAAGGCACAGGTTATGACCATTTCCCCCCTCACTGGATACTGAATTAACTGGTCCAAGTATAAAATACTGCCAACAGGAGACAAAACGAACTCTATCATATTTAAAGCATGGCAGTTTTGATACTGATCAAATTCTATTATTTATTTGGGTAATTATTCTTAGGAATTTACTTCAGATTATTAATCTTAATTAAGTAAGATAATAAAAGATATTGCACAAGATTTAGGGAAAAGAGTGGGTTTAAAAATAAGTCTGGGGAATAAGGTAAACATGATTAAAATGAGTGTTGTACCTAGAATTGTTTATGTTATTTGTGGAATTCCTGTACTTATACCTTGCAAGTATTTTAAAAAATGAATTACATTCTTTAGAAGATTTTTGGTGGGCTCATCTCCTCCTAGAATTTCAATGAAAAAGATGAAGATTCCAATTAAAGAGATAGGGTTCAGCTTTCAGTTCTTCTTTTATGATGTTGGGCATATCTATTATCTTGTATTAATTTTTGCACATGGCCACTTAAAGTAACTAATCCACCACAGTCAACCTTGGAGTCTTCAATTCTGGAACCTCTATTCAAATGGAGGCCTGCCATGTGTTTTGTGTTTTGAAAAGCATTTCATTCTGTGCTTATGGCTTAAATGTATTTGTTTTTATCTGAACATTCTTACTCTTTTTACCTGGCAGTCCTGAGAGCCATCAACATGCAAATGAAAAAATATTCCTGCTGTTTACTTAAAATACATGATGACATGTTATCTTCAAAGGAACAAAAGTTTGACTCTCACCTGCATTGAATCTTTCGTCCAGTTGGAGGGCTCTCAAAATCCTTATTGGTTTGGGAATAAATCTTTCGGTCATGATCTTTTTCAAATTCTTCTTCGTTGTACACTTTTCTGTTGATGTTATATGTTACTCTTAGTGGCTGTCTTTCGTTGATAATATTAACATTTGGCTCAATTTCATCATATGGTTCCTGGCACATTAAGACAAAAAACAATGAGATCAGGAGAATATATATATTATTCCTGGGAGTTGGTGCTTCTGAAATCGCTATAATATGGGGGAGAATAAGCATGGAGACTTGGAATTCTAAATCCACAAAACAAAGCCAGACCAGTTTACACACCAATCAGCCTCCCAAATGAGCTCTGAAAATCACTGGATAAACAGTAATAAATTTTCAGATATGATTGAAATAGGGTTGGCCAAAGGCATTTCTCTGTCTGAAACAAAGATGCTTCTTTCATATACCCCATTTGTGTATATAAGCCAATTGGGCTGGCATTGTTACTTCAGTTCTATGAAAGCTGAAATTACTTTAGGGGACCTAAGAAGATACAGAAGCCTGTTGTCTCTCTTCCCTGAAGTTGACTGATGTGGTTGCCTCATTTTATCTAACACGAGTGGGCAATACTTGTGGGTTGGGGGAGTAAATGTATTCCCCATTGACAAGGTTGTCAAGTTGTGTTCGACTGTAGGAGGCGGTGCTCATCTCCATTACTAAGCCAAAAAACCAGCATTGTCAGAGACTACTCTGTGATCAAGTGGCCAGCACAACTGCACAGAAAGCTGTTTACCTTCTCACTAAAGTGGTACCTACTTATCTACTTGCATTTTGCATGCTTTCAAACTGCTAGGTTGGCAGAAGCTGGGACTAGTGACAGGAACTCGCCCCATCATGCAGCAAAACAGTTTTTGTCCCCAAATGCTTGCAATATTTCCTCAGGGACATGGAGGAAATTTTGTGATATTTTAAGCCCAGGTGAGGCCTTTTTCCCCAACAGAAAGTCATCTAGAAGTTAACAAGCTTAAAATAACATGTCAAAATTGCTCTCACAGATTGGAGGGGGCATTTAGGACCTAAAATTTGGGAGCTGGGGGGGCACAGGGGGGAAAGGTTGGAGTCCAGTATGTGTGACATTGTTGCTCTTGCTTTTTCTGTTTTGTGTGCTTTTTACTGTTGTACGTTATATATCCCATTTTTACTAATATCTAAAAAATATAAATGACAAAACTCTGCTAAAATACAATAACAACAGTACAAACAAGCAGAAGGGAGAAGAGATTAAAAGAGAGCAAAATAGAATTTATTTAAAAGCAACTTATAGGGTTGGTTATTGAAGGACAAAATATGAAATTAAGCAAATAATAAGACATGAAGAAGCAAAGTATTCTGTGAGTCCTTTACTCTGGATTAAAAGCCAAAGTAAACGTGAGGTTTATTGTATGAAATTAATTACCGGTACAAAGATATAACCATGTTAGTCTGTAGAATCAGTATGTAGAGAGATTTTGTAGCACCTTTGAGACTAACTGAAAGAAAGAAATTGGCAGCATGAGTTTTCCTAGACTACAGTCTACTTCCTCAGATGCCTTTGGTGGAGTGGTGGCCAGGCACAGACATCCTCACATATATACTTCAGTCTACTTCTTCAGATGTGCCTGGCCTCCACTCCACCAAAGGCATCTAAGGAAGTAGCCTGAAGTCTACAAAAGCTCATGCTGCCAATTTCTTTCTTTGTTAGACTCAGGGGTGCTACAAGATCTCTCTACAAGTGGAATAGTTTACATGACCATGTTGGTCATTTCAAGGTGACCTCAGGGGTTGATGTACAGATGGCATTTAGGCTGTACTGATCTATTTCGCTTAAAATGTCATTAGTGGTAAAGATCCTTTAAAAAGACCTAGTTACACAGATAATGAAAATACCATCCATAACTATTTAGTCATCCCTCTTCCCAGAAGATTGATTGAGTCGCTTCAGTGCTTCCATTTAGTGACAGAAGGCAGCTTTGTTTTAGGGCAAAAACTTCAGTGCAATGTAAATAATGTACTATCTTTATGAAGCAGCCAAAAACAACGTAAAATTAATACAATCAGGCTCCAAATACTTTGCTACCCAAAATACCTTGGTGAAGGGCAAGGCAACTCACCACCCACACACCACTCACTGTGCATCTAGAGCTTGAGGGATTCTAGGTGTAATTCAAAGAGAAACATTATAGCTCTACATAAACCAAAAACATTCACAAACTTTCTAAAGTAAAAAAAGATAAGAAGATGAATAAATTAACTCTGTAGATCTAACAATGTGGAAAGAGCATGAAATAATATGTTCCACCAGGTTTGATAGAAAAGTATAGTTTTGTAAGTAATAATTAAAGATTCAATTTGTTTCATCATCACCTTCACTTCTTCTGTAATGATAACATCTTGTTTTTCTGTTTTCTCTTAAAAAATTATAAATGCAAAGTGACTTAGAAAATAAAAATGGAAACATCAATAACAAGACATTTTTGAAACACAATATCTGAGAAAGGCAATAAACCTGATTATGTCTGCAGTGATTGGAAACAAGGGAGGAGTTCTCTCTTTTTTCCATAACAAAGAAATAGTATTTCCTAAACATTAGTGGTTCTGAACTTTGGGGGGATCATGAATCCCTTTGAGAACCAGATGAAGCTAGGGAACCCCTCCCCAGAAAAATGCACTGAAATGTAGTTTTCAAAACAGCATGAAGGAAAAAGAAGAAAAACACTTGTTTTGTAGCTGCTTAATGGACTTTTGAATCTAATCCATGGACCCTCTATGAGTCAATGGACCACATGTTAAGAATCCTTGCTATACACCAAAGTTACAGATGCAACTACCATATCTGTAGGTAGCTCTGTTTCACTGTACTTTTTGGCACAAGGCCACCGCACTGCAGCTTCTGGGCTCAGTTGAGAACCTGACCCTCAAAACGATCCTTTGGGTTCTGTCAGCAGGTAATGCATCAGTGGTTGGGTCCAAAGGAAGCAAGAAAAATCTATGGGGAATATTCCTGTGTTGGCAGAGTGAACAGATGTCCTCTCTGCAAAGGAAGACAAGGCACTGCAAAATGTAGGACCTTCAAGAAAAATGGGGATCATTACGAAATAAAAGCTAAATACACTCATAAATATTAAATTTATGTTTCTTAGTCCTGATCAAAATGGAGGATTTTGGAATTCCTCCTGGGCAGAGGGTTGAATGGAGATTGATTTAGATTAGGATGAGATTGGTTAATCAGAGAAAATAGAGAGATTATATATAGTTTATTAGCAAGAAGCAAAAAGAATACAAAGAAACAACATAGAGAAGATTATTTTATTTCAAGATAGGATGTGAATATATTAAAAAAATGGATATTATGTTGGATACGATTATGTTTTTGAACTTATGAAGCAATGTTATTATTGTAAAATAAATAAAGATTATATATATATAAAAAAAAAGAAATGGAGGACATGTTTGGGAAAAGGAGGATGTGGTCATTCTGTGTATTGGTGATTTAATGGAGCAGTCTTATACCCAAGAGGAATTGCAGGTGGATCTTTCAAGGTAGGCGAACCTATGCTTTTTAATGAAATGAAATAAAATAAAATAAATAAGGGTTGGTTTGGAGATGAGTGTCCCGTCCCAACAGAGGAGTGATTTCTTTTTTAAAGTATCTTGCCCATTTTACCGTAGTTTCATATTACTGACTCTAAACATCGATATCCCACCTTTTTCTCATTGCTGTTCATTCGCTTACCATTTTGAGTCCAACTTTTTGCTCTGCTTCTTTCCTTTATATATTATCATGCCATTGGTTTCTCTGTATGGAAAGAAACTGTTTAGAACTTCTGCCTCCTTTTGAACAGCATCAGTGGCTTCCAATCTTATGTCTTCTGCGACTGAATGTTCCATTGGATGATGTCTTCTTTCTCTGATGATTTGTGCATATGATGAAAAACCAGAACTTACGTCCAATTGTTCCTAATACCTAAATCCCCATTTTCCCACTCCTTGCAGCATTCTTTTTAGTGAAGCTTATATTGTAAATAAATAAATAAATAAATTCATCTTTGTCCATGTTGCTTTCTCTTGTACCTGTCTCCTCCACTTCCCATTATTGTAACCCTGGAGCCTAACTAGGCTGACCATATTTCCTTGAGACAAAAATGGGACATTGGAATGGCAAAAAACGGGATGGGGTTATGTAATATTCTGTATTCATGGAAAGTAAGAAAATAACAAAACCTTTATTACAAGAACCTATTGAGCTAAGAAATATTATTCAGTGACAGAACTCATACAAAGATTTAGGTGGATGTAGAGGGGGACGTGGAAGGGATGCGTTGGGTTAGTGGTTAGGATGCCAATTCTGACAATCGGAAAGTTGGCAGTTCGAGACCTGAGTGGTGCATGATAGGGTGAGCTCCTGTCACTAGTCCCAGCTTCTGAAAATCTAGCAGTTCAAAATCATGCAAATGCAATAGATAAATAGGTACCACTTCAGTGGGAAGGTAAACAGTGTCCTGTGAAGTCATGCTGGCCCCATGATCACAGAGTAGTCTCTGACCATGCTGGCTCTTCGGCTTAGTAACAGAGATGAGCACTGCCCCTAGTTGGTTATGAGTAGCCATTTATGTCAAAGGACTACTTTTACCTTTACCTTTAGAGGGGGACATATTTTACCACGATCGTACTGTGAATATGTCTCTAATAAAGTAATCTTATGCAGCAAATTTTGATCTTTCAACACCTTATTATAAAGGTTTGCACATTCTATGACACAATTTTTTTAACAACCACAATTGCAAACAGGGGTCTTCAAGCCGTTTTTGCAACATAACAGGGCATTTTTCTTGAAAATGGGACCAAATTGACATTTTTATTAAAATGATGGGATGGTCTGGAAATATGAAATAAAAGATATTGTCCCATTTAAAATGGTATGTATGGTCAGCCTAAGCTAGCACAGTGTTGGGTGAATGGACGAATTGGAGCAAGTGATTGTTTACTTGTCCACTCATTTGGGAAAGCCCGATCTGCTTGTACCTCTGATCTCTTTGGGTGACACAGTGAGTGCAAATTGAGTGGCTTTTTATTAAAGCCTTTGTGCCTAACTGATTTTATCCATTTGTATGTGCATTAAAGGAGACCCAGCATGGCATAATGATCTGAGCATTGGACTTCAACTGAGCATCCCTACTTGAGCATAAAACCTACTGGGTGTCCTTGGGCAAGCCACAGGGGTCAAATAGAAGGGCCAAAAGAAGCGGTTTCAGGCCGCTTTGGAGGATGTAGCATTTAGATGGCACATGCCCCTGAAGCAGCCTGAAACCACACTGCAACCATGCTAAGGCATGGGGGGGGGGGCGGCGGGGGAAGCCGGACTAAAAAGCACTGAAAATAAACTGACTCAGTCCAGAAAGTGCACACTTTCGACCATGCATGTAAATGCCCCAATGCCAGAGCGTTGTAAGGGAGTGATCTATCCTAACCCTAACCCCTAAAGCTGCATATAAATGCCCCAATGCAGGTGCACATTTAAAAAGGACGGAGCTGCCGTACCCAAATGGTCGGGGCACTAATGCAAAGAAAGTGTGACCCATCCAATGAATGTAATTACAACATACACAAATGAGACAGTTCAAGAGGGGGCATGGGGTGAAGAGGACATGTAAGGGAGTATGATTGTGCATTGCCAGTGTTTTACTGATCCTGGAGGAGGATCACAGGTACAACTGTGTGGATGATCAAAGGAGCGGCCATCCAATGTGATGGCATCTAGGTAGCAGGTAGTCACTGGTGGTTTGTTTGTGCAACTGTGTGCATGGATGGTGAGGAAAACTTTGATCCCATGCCATGCGGTCATGGTGTGTGCATGTGGGCCACCTTGAGAGTGGCCGATGCAGTCACTGGGATTTCGAGCCACTTTTTCCTGCCCATCTGCTTGAGTCCACAGTCTCTCACCCTCAGAGGATAGCAATGGCAAAGCCCCTCTGAAGAAGTTTGCCAAGAAAACCCTGAATCAAAAATGACTTGGAGGCACACAACAGCAACAATAACAGCATATATGCACTAAGGCTTGCATTATTTTAAATTGTTTTAACTAGTTTTAAAATGTCATATTTTAAGTGATAAATGATTTCATATGCTTTAAGTCTTTTACAATTATTGCTATTTTTAAAATTGTTCTAAATTTATTTTATCGTACGGTACCCTGAGATCTTTGGGTATAAGGTAGACTAAAAATATTATAGTACATAAATAAATAAATAAATAAATAAACGATCCTCTTCCTCCTCACTTGTGAATGTTTTCCCTTCAAAATAAAAATGACGTGCCCTTTTACAATTGCATGTCTAATGTGACAAGTCCTTGAGTACAACCTCAGATCTATAGGGCCAGGGTGGGCCCTACCATTAGGCAAACCGTTAGGCAGTAGATGCTCTAGGAGAGCATCAGTAGCAGTTTCTTGGTTGTTCCCCCTGAAAAGCCTTGCTCTTTCCTAGCATTTTGGAAAGGCAAAAATTGTATATACCACGTCATCTACCCTGTGCCACCTAAATTAATATGCTTCCTCCGATGTGACACAGGACACTGCCCATTGCAAACTATGAAGGAAGATTCAGCTGCTAATCCAATTCACTTCCATACCTGGAGTGGTGAGGGGCTCCAGTCTTCATTTCTAGCAGCAAAATTGGGATGGACCAACCCTATATAGGGACATTTTGCTCTGGAGTCATAGCTCTGTGGATTAGCAACCGTATCTTAGTTTGTCCACCTACTCTGAAGTTAATTCCTACATCCCTAAGGGGAAATTGTCCTATATATAAATTTTATTCTTCTCTACAAAAGAATTATTTTCAATAATAATTATGAAATGAAACGAATAACAATAATAATAGCCAGAAAAGAAACCCAGACAGAGAAAATTATTTTTATTGAACTTTGTATACAATCATGCCTGTAACGATAGATAAGTAAATAAACTGTAAGTCTGCCTTCGCACTTTCTTCTTCGACTTTCTTCTGTAATTGCGCCAAGCCTTTGCTATTTCTTTCTAGTAGTGTGGTGTCATCTGCAAATCTTGATGTTCCTTCCTCTGATTTTCAGGCCTCTTCCTCTGTCTAATCCAACTTTCTGTATGATCTACACAATCAAAGGCTTTACTATAGTTTATAGAGCACAGGTTTATTTTCTCCTGAAGATTCTTTGATGTGCTAACTGAATTATCCAATGTATATTTGCAATATAACAAGTGACACCTATCAATTCATCAGACACATGACACAGCTTTAAATGGATGTGATGCCAGAAGCCACAAAAATTCCACAGCAACCACCTTCTTATGCCTATGCAGACATGGGTCCAAAACAAACTGCAGAAATCATCCAGTTTGAGACTGCTTTAACTGCCCTGGCTCAATACAAGGGAATCCTGGGAACTGTAGTTATGTGATACATTTAGCCTTCTCTGTCCGAGAGCTCTGGGGCCACAATAAACAAAAGTTTTTTGGATGATTTCTGCATTGTGTTTTGGACCAGGGTCTCCTGGAAAGCTGGCATTTGGGGCCATGTTCTAGAATACAGAGTTTGACCCTGAACTAATGTAGGGGATGAAATAATGTAAAAGAAACTACAAAGCTCATGGCTAATTCAGGGCTGGATTTGGGGTCTCATATTCTATGTTTAAAATTATGCATTTGTTGAGCAGTTTGTAAAAGTTCTATTTTCAGCTTCACTGGAAAAGATAACAAGGCATGTTGTTTTTCGACCTTGAAGGCAGGCAGACTGTTTCAGAGCCAAAGAGATAAGACTGATGGTATGAAATGGAGGTAAAATAAGAAGAACTGAAATGCCAGGATAGTTCACGCATGACAAATAGAAGTATAATGTAATCAGGAAAGGAGGGGTTTGGAATTATATATTGTAACCAATGAAAATGTTAAATTATGTATGTGTAAATATAATTATTAATTAGCTGTGTAAGATGGTATATAAGGATGATGATTAGCTGTGGGGAGGAGCTCTCCAGTCACAGGACAAACCTATCTGAGGGCCCATCAAAGTAAAAAATAAACTCTACTTTCCTGAATGTTTGAAGGTCTCTGTTCCTGTTTATTCATTACACTAAGAAGCCACACATCATGGACAATATGCAGTGGCTTCAAGCCTGTCTTTGCCAGTTATATGGGTGGGAAAGAAGCTGAAGAGCACTCTACATCTGGACTGCAATAACTGGAAGTGGTCAAACAAGAGTGCAATAAACTGGCCCTATGGGATTTTGTTTTCCCATATATTGACCTGCACTGACCAGGACAGATGTGATAATTACTGTATATATTTGGTTATGTTATAGCCAGGGTCGGCAAGTTTTTCTTACCTGGGGCCAATCCGCTGGTCCCCAGGTCTTCCGCGGGCCGAGGGTGGTGGTGGTGAGCAATGCCGCTGTGCGCACTCGCGCGTACATGTGCAGTACTTCCGGTGTACTGTGCATGCACAAGCGAATCACGGCCACCATTTTGTTTTCCAAAATGGCAGCCGCAATTTGTTTGCGCATGCGCCGAGTACTGCGCATGTGCAAACGAGTCGCGGCCACCATTTTGAAAAACAAAATGGTGGCCGCAACACGTGTGACGGCTGCGCGCGCGGCAGCGGCAGGGGAGGCCATTTTGTTTTCAGCCCCCAGGTCGTAGGTTGCCAACCCCTGTGTTATAGCATTTATACTTCACACTACAGTTGGAGAGCCAGTGTGGCATAGTGGTTTCAGAGTTGGATTGCAGCTCTGGAGACCAGAGTTCGAATCTCTACTCTGCCATGGAACTACACTGGGTGACCTTAAGCAAGGGCCTTTGCAGACTGCCAGAAATAGTGCACATTAAATTGAGGCACTGCCCTGGCACAGTGCTAGGGAATCATGGGAACTGTAATTTATTGTGGCACCAGAGCTCTCTGACAGAGAAGGCTCAATGTCCCAGAAAAAAATACAATTCCCATGATTCCCTAGCACTGAGCCAGGGCAGTGCCTCAATTTAATGTGCACTATTTCTGGCAGTCTGCAAAGGCCCCAAGTCACACATTCTCAGCCTAAGAGGGAGGCAAAGGTAAACCCCTCCCTGAACAAATCTTAACAAGAAACCCCTGTGATAAGGTTGCCATAAATCAGAAACAATTTGAAGAAACACAAGTGTGTTAGTTTCTGCATGGCGGGAGGTTGGATTGATTGTAAGTTCCTGCATGCACTGGATGGCCCTTGTGGTCTCTTCCAACTCTGTGGAGTTTATCACATGGGACAGATCCCATGCAGAAACTGGATTTAAAGTGAAAACAAGCCGCAAAAGCAGATTGTTTTCCACACAACGTTTGGGGTTAATCCGAACAGAAAGTAGAAATAACCTGCAAAAGCGGGTTGTTTTTCACACAACGTTGGCATCAAGGAGAAATAATGCATCATTAATCCAAATGTAAAGTCACTAAAACCCACTCCTTTTTACTTTCAGGAACTTCTGAAAGTAAAAAGGAGCGGGTTTTGGTGACTTTCCATTCGGGTTAATGTCGCGTTATTTCTCCTTTACACAAACACATCTGAAAAACAACCCGCTTTTGTGATTTTTATTGGATTTTAAAATTCCATTTCTGCATGGGATTTAAGCAATTTGCCTCCATGTGATAAGGTCCTATGATTCTAACTATTACTACTACTACTACTACTACAGTTGGAAAGGCTCACACAATATTAATAAACATAAACATTAATAAACATAATCATAAATATTAATAAACATAAACAATATTAATAAACATAATAAAACAGGCACTGCTTTCAGGCTTATAGTCTAAAAAGATGGGACACAAAATGAAAAGGGGATGGGGAAGAAAAGAGACACTGAAGAAACAGGAACAGTTTCTTAGTGTTATAAGGTTCCTCAGTCCATGCCACTGGCATGATGACAATTGAGAAAAAATAAAGCCTGGGAATCTTAATTTGTTTATTTATTTATTGAACTTATGTTCCACATTTCTCCTAGAAATAAGATTCAAGCAATTCATGGTGTAGTAACCACAGGAACACATTTGGGGGCAAGCAAACCCTGATGGTATATATATTAAGAGAACCAATTCTATTCTTGGCTAAAAGGGCAACATTTGTCTAGCTATCTTTCTATGTCCTTTTTTGCATCTCTTTTTTTGCAATGTTGTTGTTGGTATGTGCCTCGTCATTTTTTGATTTATGGCAACCCTAAGGCAAACCTATCATGGGGTTTTCTTTGTAAGTTTCTTCAGAGGGGGTTTGCCATTGCCATCCTCTGAGGCTGAGAGAGTGTGACTTGCCCAAGGTCACCCAGTAGGTTTACATGGTTGAGCTGGGATTCAAGCCCCTGGTCTCTAGAGTTATAGTCCAATGCTCAAACCACTATACCACTCACTAAACTACAAATCCCAGGATTCCACAGGAGGCAGTCATAGCAGTAAAAGTAGAATAAATGTACTATAACAGTATAGTGTGGTTTCATGTTCATCGGTAAGCCCGCCTTCGCAAAACTTAGCCTCACAAAACTATACGTCCTAGGCTGCTTCTACACTGCAGAAATAAAGTTTGACACTGCTTCAACTGCGATGACTCCATCCTATGGAGTCCTGGGATTTGTAGTTTTATGAGATAGGGAGCAGCATGGTGTAGTGCATTGGACTAGGACACTGGAGACAAGGGTCTTGGGCAAGTCACACTCTCTCAGCCTCAAAGGATGGCAAACCCCCTCAGGGGCAAACCTCCTCTGAAGAAACTTTCCAAGAAAACCCCATTCTGGGAACTGTAATTTTGTGAGGCATTTAGCTTTCTGTCAGACAGCTCTGGTGCCACAATAAACTACATACAGTTCCCAATATTCCCAAACATTGAGCCAGGGCGGTTAAATCGGTCTCAAACTGGATTATTTCTGCAGTGTATTTTGGACCCCCGTCAGACAGTTCTTGTACCATATTTATTCAGGCAGGCTTTTTAAAATCATGGCAGGGTGGCTTTTATATGAGGTAGCTGTATTACATTATGCGTTTTAACTTTGGAATGTTTTTAATTTCACATACTGTTTTGACTGTTATTTTTAATTGTTGTTGTTTTATTAAAAAAAAGTGTTTTATCTTGTGAGCCGCCTTGGATCCAAAGGCGGCATAAAAATGAAAATAATAATAATAATGATAGCCAAAAGACAGAAAGTAGACCTGGATCTTTAAAATATGACTTAGAGAATAATAATAATATACAGTTTCCAGAATTCCACAGCATTGAGCCATGGCAGTTAAAGCGGTCTCAAACTGGATTATTTCTGCAGTGTATTTTGGACCCTCCTCAGAGAGTTCTTTTACCATATTTATTCAGGTGGGCTTTTTTAAAATCATGGCAGGGTGGCTTTTATATGGGGTAGCTGTATTAGATTATGCATTTTAACTTTGGCATGTTTTTCATTCTAATTTCACATACTGCTTTGACTCTATGTTATTTTTTTTTAAAAAAACCCTTTTTAAGGTGCTTTATCTTGTGAGCCACCTTGAGTCCAAAGGCGGCATAAAAATGAAAATAATAATAGTAATAATAATAGCCAAAAGACAGAAAGTAGGCCTGGATCTTTAAAATATGACTTAGAGAATAATAATAATAATTCCCAGAATTCCACAGTAGGCCTACGGTCTGACACGACTTGACAAATTTGTCACCGGGGAATACCTTTACCTTTTTTAAAAGACAGGAAGTAGGCCTGGATCAGAGAATAATAATAATAATAATAATAATTCCCAGAATTCCACAGCATTGAGCCATGGCAATTAAAGTGGATTATTTCTACAGTGTAGCTGCAGCCAACAAAGAACAAAGAAATAAATAAAGTCTTCCTCGGTCAATTTTTTTAAAAAGTTATTTTATTATGAGGAGAGAAGAAGAGGGGCTCGGGGCGGGTCATAATGGCGCCAGGCGTGGCGGCGGTTGGGCCGCCTCTCCTGAGGAGAAAAGAAACCAACCGCCAAGCGGCTGAGGGAGAAGAGAGGGCGGCTGAGCGCCAATTGAGCTGTTTGAGGCGGCAGCGGGAAAGAAGACGAAGGAGAGAGAGGGAAGGAGAGGAGGAAGAGGGAGAGCTGGCTTCTTGGGCTCCTTCCTGAGGTGGCCCCTTGGCCAGCAGCCCCTCGGTGGCCGCCATGAGCGCCGACTGCACGAGTTATGTGGACGCCGATAAAGTGCTGGTGAGCGCCTTCCGTTGTCCGAGGGAGGACGGCGAGGCCAGCGCTGTCTACTGCTGCGGCTTTCAGGACGTCAAGTACTGCTGCGACGATCCCAATAGCTTCTTCCCCTACGAGCATAACTACATGTGGTGGCTCAGGTGAGGGGGAAAAGGGTGTGTGTGTGTGTGAATGTGTCTCTCTCTGTGTTAAACTTCTTTCCTAGGTGCCTCCAGAGTGACCACACCTCCCCTCACCGCAAAAGGAGGACCAAGCCACCACAAAATGGAAGAAATGGAGGACACGACCCAAGAAAAGAGGAAAACACTCCTAGGGAGTTTATCATACCGGGGAGGGGACAATTGGAAGTATAAACGGTGATTAACCCGTCACAATCCCGCAATCGTGCGAATGGTTTTCACATGGTATCGTGCGCAAAGCGCTACCATCCCAGGAATAACCCGTAATAATCACGCAATTGCACTAATGGTTTTCACACGACGTTGAGATGAAACGTGATTAAAATGCCATTATCCCTTGAATAACCCGGCAAGAAATAGCGACAACTTATTTGCAGGATTTCCCCATGAATGGGTTTTTGCTATTTATTCACTGGTTATTACCCGGGATAATGGCTCTTGTGTTAATCTCATTTTAATCATGTTTTAACCTCAGTTGCATGATTTTGACAGGTTAATCACCCAGTTCTCCCCCCCCCCCAATAAACTCTGTAGAAATGTAAATCCATGCTTTTGTTGTTTTTAGCTGCCCTCGAGTCGGGACTCATGGCATCCCCATGGATTAGTTTACAGGAAGTGTAACTCATCCAAGATACATAATATTGCATTAGCCATGTACTTACTAAGCTGGGGGTAAGTGCATGGAGGAATTCAGTTTGTAAACTATGATTTATAATTTGGTTCTGGTTATTTTTCCTCCTCATACCCTTGATTTTTAGTATATTGTAGTTGTTTGTTTGTTTTAAAATAATTACTATATTGCATGTCTTCACTTATTTCACTGCAGTCCCATACTTGACTGAGAATTGAATCCTAACATACTGTTTTATAACCTCCTGGGCAGGTCATACTCTCTCAGTCTCAGGAAGGCAATAGCAAACCTCTGAACAAATCCTGCCAAGAAAACCCTATGATAAATTCACCCTAGGATTTCCATGATAGTGAAAAAGAAAAAAAAGTTTTTCACAGCTTTATCTAGAAATATGTCTACCACTAGTTGACTCTGTTTTCACCAGTTGTTGTTAGCTGCCCTCGAGTCGGTTCGAACTCATGGTGACCCTGTGGATGAAACATCTCCAAGAATCCCTGTCTTCCATGGAAGCCTTGCCCAGATCCTGCAAGCCCTTGCCCATAACCCCCTGATCGAGTCTATCCATCTGGTTTATGATCTTCTTCTCTTTCTTCTACGCTATACCTTTCCTAGCATTACGTTTTTTCCCCTAGTGATCTGTGCCTTCTCATATGTGGCCAAAGTATGATAGTCTCAACTTGATCATCTTCTTAGCCATGTTCAAAATGGAGGACATTTGAGGTTCCTCCTGGACAGCAAGTAATTAAATGGAGGGTGTGTCCTGGAAAAGGAGGACTCCTGGTCACCCTCAGAGGGTGGCATGCAGGAGGGCTGAAGAATGGAAGTGTGTGTGCGTGCGCTCAACTTCTTTCCTAGGAGCAGGAATCTCCTACATAATCTCAGTTAGTAGGAGCATATAGGATCTATAGTAACATCTAGACCAGGGGTGGGCAACCTTTCCCCTTTAAGGGTCGAGGGACTTCAGCTCCCAGAAGCCTCAGCCATGTTGGCCAATAGTCCCATGTTGGCCAATAGTTCCTGGGATTCTGGGAGATGAAGTCCTTCGGCCCTTAAAGGGGAAAGGTTGCCTACCCCTGATCTAGACTGAGGATGTTCAGACACAATGATTCCCAAACTTTCATCCTTCAGTTTTTGGACTTCAATTCCCAGAAGCCCCAGTCAGCTTGACCAACAGTCAGGAATTCGGGGAGCTGAAGCCCAAAACATCTGCAGGACCAAAGTTTGGGAACCATCCTCTTGATTCTAGAGGATGTCCGGACACTTTCTACTGGATATGGACGTATCACAGGTCCCTATTTTTTTCCTAGGAGGTGGAAGCCCTCTCATAATCTCAGTTTGTAAGAGCATCTATAGGATCTATAGGAACAGGATATTCAGACATTTTCTACCTGTAATAAAGAGATAGCACATGTAAGTAGCAACGTTCCTACTTCTTTCTTGGCACTGGAAGCTCTCTCATAATCTCAATTTGTGGAAGCATCTATAGGAACATCTAGAGGATGTTTGGACATTTTCTACTGGAAATGGACGTGTAGTAGGTAAGTACCAGTGTTCCTACTTCTTTCCTAGGAGGCAGAAGCCCTCTCATAATTTCAGTTTGTAGGAACATCTATAGGATCTATAACAATGATGCCCAAACTTTCATCCTTCAGCTTTTGGACTTCAATTCCCAGAAGCCCCAGCCACCTTGACCAACAGTCAGGAATTCTGGGAGCTGAAGCCCAAAACATTTACAGGACCAAGGTTTAGGAACCACTTATCTATAGGAACATCTTCAGGCATATTCTGCTGGAAATGGATGTATCATAGGTAAGTACCAGCAATCCTGTTTCTTTTGTAGGAGCAGGAATCTCCCACATAATCTCAGTTTGTAGGCACATCTATAGGATCTATATAGCAATATCTAGAGGTTGTTCGAACATTTTCTGCTGGAAATGGATGCATCACAGGTAAGTACCAATGTTCCTGTTTCTTTCCTAGGACCTGAAATCTTTCACAAAGGGCCTCTACAGACGGGCCCTTTGGGCCGTCCTGGAGGCAGGGATGGCGAGGGGCAGCTACATGCTGGCCACCTCAACCCCTCCCTGAAGACGTTCTGACGCCACGCGCCGTTACACACAGTGCAAGGCATCAGGACGTCCTTCCGGCACAGCCTTTTGACACGTTGCGCTGGAAGGGGTTCTAAAGAGTCGAACGGCAGCTCTTAGGGCACCCTTTTTCCGGCCCTGAAAGGAGCGTCATTTTGCCACTCTTTTCTGGTCCGGCAAAAGGGAGGATTGGAGCCAACACGTCTGGCAGCCTCAGCTCCGATCCTTTGTTTCCCAGGGCAGCCCAGGGCCACCCATCTGCATCCCCCCATAATCTCAGTTTGTAGGAGCATCCATATGATGTATATAGGAACATCTAGAGGATGTTCAGACATTTTCTGCTGGAAATGGACATAGCACATGTAAGTACCAACATTCCTACTTCTTTTCTAGGGGCCTGAAGCCCTCTCATAATCTGAGTTTGTAAGAGCAGGTTGGAATTGCTCACCAGTCAGGTAAGAACAAGTGCAATGCTGCACATGCTCAGAGAAAGGATGCTTGCATACACCTCAGAGGACTGCCCTTTAACAGCTGTGCAAAGGGATCTTGTCACACCTTTTAAGGCTGTCTCCACACTGCAGAAATAATCCAGGTTGACTGCCGTGGCTCAATGCAATGGAATTCAGGGATTTGTAGTTTTGTGTGACATTTAGCCTCTATCAGAGAGCTCTGGTGCCACAATAAATTACAGTTCCCAGGATGCCATAGCATTCAGCCATGGCAGTTAAAGTGGTGTCAAACTGGATTATTTCTGCAGTGCAGATGCAGCCTAACTGAAAGAGAGAAATTGGTAGCATGAGCTTTTGTAGACTTGAGCCTTCTTCCTCACCTGCTTAGTGTCAGATGCTCATGCTCAAATCTACGAAAGCTTATGGTACCAACTCCTCTTTCAAGGGGGCTACAAGATCCCTCTACATACTGATTTTCCAGATAATTTTTAACAGCTGGTTAGGTTCTGGCCAAAGTCAAAGTTTGGGAATGTGAGGAGTTCTAGAGATGAAATGAATAGAGTAGGAAATGACTAGGCAGGCCAGCTCTAGTTAGTATTTGGATGGGAGACCGCCAACAAATACCAGGTGCTGTTGGCTATATTTCAGAGGAAGGAACTGGCAAAACCACCTCAGTATTTCTTGCCTAAGAAAACTCAATAAAATTCATAGGGTTGTCACAAGCTGACAGGTGACTTGAAGTCACATACAAGCACACACATGCAGGACTGGTGTTGCTTCACAGACTCAGGGCTGGCCATTTATTTATTACATTTATACCCCACTTTTCTCCTCAAATAGGAATGGAAGAATAATGCAGCTGCCTCCAAATATTACAAGTTTGAAGTGTCTTGACAGCCCAGCAAATAGCTCCTTATTTACTGTTTCTGTTTTTACTGACTTAACTGTGCAAAAGAAGTTGTAGCATAAGTCTACAAAAGCTTATGCTACAGTTTCTATCAAACAGGTCATCTCAAAGGTGTTAGAAGACTCTGCATACTTTCCAGACATTGCAGTGTTCTGTTTTACTGTCAGAGATTTTTCAGGCTCAGATTGGAAAACAGCTCCAAGGTCTTTGAGTCCTGTGCTTCAAGCAATAAATTATTTGCAGATGGTTCTGCACAAACAATGGTTTGGGGACCTCAGTTGCACATCTGGCTAGAGTTTGCTATGGAGGATGATGAATTATGTAGGGGGGGGGGGAGAATAATTTACCACAGTTTTAAGGATGCAGGTGTTCACAGCAGAGTATTTAATGTGGGGTTATCATCGCTCTTTCCTGATTGGAGCAAAAGCCCTGAAAGTTGCTTATTTAAGAGTTGACATGACAGGGAGTAATTCTCCTTAACATATTTCTAACCGCTTTGTAGGTGGCCACAACCTTGTCAACAGGGAATACCTTTACCTTTACCTTTACCTTTAATAAAACATATTTCTGCCCATTTTTTCATATGCTTTCTACTGAGTGATAGATGCAGTGTCATATTAACGGTATAGAACAGGAAAGTAGTGTTTTAATTCAAATAACAGTTGTGGTCTTGTATAATGGTCCCATTGTGAGTTGTGAGTGAAAGCATGCTCTTGTGATTTGGTTCAAATCCCATTTCAATCATAAACTCCTTAGGTAGCCTTGGGCAAGCAGCTGTACTTTCAGCCTTTTTCCATATTTGCCGTATGAAAGTTGACTGATGGAAAGCTTCTATGGCTGTGATAATGATTGCTGCAATAATGCAGCCTTATAGAAGCATGCCAAAGTTAACAAGCTCGTAAAAAAGCAATTGGCTAGCCTTTCTCCAATAATACTTGCATTATTTATTTGTGACTCAAAAAAGCAAGAGAAAAAAAGAATATTTTGGAGACTGTCTAATCATCTGGAGGTGATTCATAATCTGCACAGGCAAGCCTAGTGCATGGTTATTTACAAAATATAATGTGTACACCCTTGGCTCAAAATACTGGCTGGTGCTAAATGGCTATAAAGCACTTTGAACACTTTTAAAAAAAACTTATTTAACATTTCATAAATCAGAGCTGTTGTATATAGTATGTCATCTTAAACTGAGATTGCCTGTATTCTTTATCCAGGATACAGAGTAAAATAGTAGTGTACAGCGCTATCCTAAACTTGCCTACTGAGAAATAAACTGTGCTGATTTCAATGGGAATTGGAAGTAAAATTCAAAAGCAAATTTGTTTAGGACTACAGACTATTTCACCTGATATTTGACCAAGGCCATTTTTTGCTAATGAGCTGTAGAATGTCAGAGCAAAGGACTTCTCCAAGATCCTTCATGGACAGAAAATTTACTTTGATTTTTGTCATTATGACTGTATTGCAATCTCACTGCAATGTATACTGTGCATGTAAATTTGACTATTTGTATAAGCAGCTTTTTGTACAATTCATATTTGTATAATTAATTCATTTGTACAATTCATATGTTTCAAATTACATATTTAAATAATCTAAAATAAGTGCTGCTTTTGTGAGACAACGATTTTTCCAAGAAGGCGGCACATTAAGGTGCAGGTTTAACCACCATGCATGTACTGATGCATTAGTGTAAACGTTGGTCCAATCATTCTCTCAGTTTAGGATACTGGAAGGTGTTGTAAGACTCAAATAAGCAGAGCTTATAAATAAATTATTGCAACTCAAGTAAAGTATTCTTAATTTGCTAAAATTTTAAATTGTTTTAGAAATGATTATTTAAATTGTTAAACACCCATCACAGTTAATAGAATGAAGAATTATGAACATTACATCTAAGTTTAATTATTTCTTTAGGATTTGCTGTTTTTAGTGGGCTTAATTGATTTTTAAATATTTAAAACTAATGTGTAACCACCACATTATTATATAATAATGCAACAAATTGATTTTGTAATTTTGCTAATATAATTAATGCTGAATTAATTGATAGCTTAACATTCACAAATTATCTTCAAACTAACATTTCCAGGGATGGAAATTTATATACAGTCGCCCCTCCATTTTTGCAGACTTGAAGCCTGTGTCCCTTGTCCATTCGCGGGCGGCAAACGGAGGGGGACAAAATGGGGTGCGCGCCCGCGAGTGCCCACAGGCATGCACTGCTATCAAGCCTTGAATATTTGAGGTTTTTTGTTTTTGCAAGGGGGGGGTGTCCGGAATGGATCCCCCACGAAAACGGAGAGGCAACTGTATTGTTTTGGACTCTTTGGAGAAAAGGCAGAATCTAAGGGCCTTTGCAGACTGCCAGAAATAGTGCAAATTGAGTCCACTTTAAGGGTTAGGGTTAGTGCTAGGGAATCATGGGAATTGTTTTTGGTTTTTTTTCTGAGACATTGAGCCTTCTCTGTCAGAGAACTCTGGTGCCACAATAAAATACAGTTCCCATGATTCCCTAACCCTAACCATAACCCTAAAAGTGGACTCAATTTGCACTATTTCTGGCAGTCTGCAAAGGCCCTAAGTTTAATAAATGAAAAAAACACTGTGACTGTAAGAAGATCAGGGGTAGTTTCATCCCTAACATGATTGCTGAAACAGTACTTTGATAAAATTTGGCATAACATTTACAATCTTTGTCAACATGGCAGAAATATCTAATTCGGGATTTCTTTAGCATGCCTCTATACCCAATTTCTTTGAGAGACTTGTCAGTATTACAATCAAGGAACAAACAGGTGATATGCAAATATGTGTGTAATAAAGCCCTGATGTAATTAAAAAAAAAAAAAAAGTTTGAAAGGGATTTGTTTTGGGAACAAATGATGGGGGAAGGCTCTCCCACTTTGTTTTCACATGCCATTTAAAAAATGTTCTTGCCCAGTTCTAGAGGCATATCTATTCCTTGCAAACAGGTGCTGGAGCCATACTCAGTGTGTGTGTGTGTGTGTGTGTGTGTGTGTGCATGAGAGTGTGAGAGCAAGCACATCACTGTTAACTACCATCAAGTCAACTTCACTTTATGGCAATCCTGTGAATAAGAATGTTAGGTTTAAATGTGATATAGAGTCAATGTTAAAAAATGTTGAAATGTAAAAGATGTGTGTCTGTATTTTTTCCATGCTGTGGAAAGTTGTTTTTTCTGAGAGCTAGATTCACAGTTATCAGCCCCAGGTGTGATTTAGCCAAAACAAGAAGCTAACAAGACTCCATTCTATGGGAAAGAGGTTTTGTTTATATTAAGGTTTTTTGTCAACACACTATTGTTATGGGAAATGTAGTCACATGATTTGTTATTGTAATTAAGGGTTGGACTAGAACACGTCATGTATTGTCATCCAATCAGCTTGTATAGGCTATGCCCAGAAGGGTGGAGATTTGGAGGGCTGAGGGCTGGGAATCTGAAAGTTCTTCACTTGCTTTTTGACTTTTGAACTGTAATAAACTAATTAAAACCATTATTTTGATGATGCTACTAACACATCTTGAATCATGTAGCAAATAGCTTTTATTCCTGCTTAGCCAGCTTTGGCTAAAGTGAAGATGTTATTATTATTATTATTATTATTATTTGTTTTTGCTTTTGTTCTTTTACAATAAAGAAGCTTGCTGAAAGTTCCAGGTTTGGATGTTTGGTTTTAAAGGACTGTTTTTCAACACTCCTACAACATTAATTTTTAACAAAGAACACCTCCCCTCCCCCGGTCACCCTGTCATCAATACCTCTGCTCAGATCTTGCAGGCTCAGGGCCTTGGATTCCCTGATTGAGTATCCATTTGAAATGAGGTCTTCCTCCTTTCCTACTGCCTTCAATCTTACAAAGTATATTTTCTAGTGAGTCGTGTCTTTTCATGATGTGGACAAAATATGACAATCTCAGTTTAGTCATCTTGGCTTCGTGGAAGAGTTCAGGCTTGATTTGCTCTTATTGTTAACTGCCCTCAAGTCAGTCTCAACTCATGGCGGCCCTATGGATGAGACATCTCCAAGACCCTATGTCCTTCACTGCTCTGCTTAATTCCTACAAGCCCATACCCGTGACCTCCTTAATAGAGTCCATCCATCTAGCATGTGGCTTTCCTCTCTTTCTACTTCCCTCCACCTTCCCCAGCATTATTGTTTTTTCCAAAGAATCCTTTCTTCTCATGATGTGTCCAAAGTACGATAGTCTCAGTTTAGTCATCTTGGCTTCCAGGGAGGTTTCCGGCTTGATCTGCTCTAGGACCCATTTGTTTATCTTTTGTCTGTCCATGGGATCCTCAGCACTCTTCTCCAGCACCACATCTCAAAGGAGTTGATTTTCCTCCTATCTTCTTTCTTGACTGTCCAGCTCTCACATCCCTACATGGCAATAGGGAATACGATGGCTTGTATGATTCTAACTTTTGTGCTGAGTTGTATATCTTTGCATTTTAGAATCTTTTCTAGTTCTTTCATAGCCACCCTCCCCATTCTTAGTCTTCTTTTGATTTCCTAACTGCAGTCCCCATTTCTATCAATGTTTGATCCCAGGTATGGGAATTCTTTTACTATTTCTATTTCTTCATTGTCTAGGTTGAACTTGTGAAGGTCCTTGGTGGTCATTATTTGTTCTAGGGCCCATATATTTATCTTTTTAGCAATCCACAGTATCCATAGAATAGAATCTTCTCCAGCATCACATTTCAGATAAGTTCATTTTCTTCCAGCCACCTTTCTTCACTCTCCAGCCATACATAGAAATGGGAAATGTCATGGCACAGACAATTTTAATTTTAGTATTTAATGACATATCTATATACCTCTCTGGAGGCAGCTGGAGGCCCAGGATGGCCAGGAAGAGGAGGAACAGGCATGTGCCTGTTCCTTCTATATCTCGCCTTTGCATGCCAAATAGAATGGCTTTGGGTGCCATCTCTGGCCCGCATGCCATAGATTCATCACCATAGTGTTAGACAATTCAGAAGTTTAATCAAAATAGCAAAATGAAATCATCAGTTCTCGTGTTACAGTTTGGAAAATCCCTGTGAAGCATTTATCTGGGATGTTGTGTTAGAGGACCACTCCACAGGTATGTGGTTAATGCACATCTCGTCTGAGTCCTGGGGATCCTCCTGGTCACCTGTGCAGTGGAGAAACAGAGTCATATGCCCACCAGTCTGGCACCAGGACAGCTGTCTCCCAAGGGGGATGATGCACACCTCTGCATGAGTGGCCTCAGTGCATGGTATCTGGGTTGATGTCGAAGAACTCCTGGGAGCCCTCCACCAGAGTGGGATTGTTCCCTTGTTGGGTGCAGAGTGCCTGCCTGATTGGAACCTGGTGAAAGGTGCTGCTGCATGCCACTTGCTTGGGCCACATGGTGCATTGACCTGGTGGATTTTGTCAAGCTCCTTGAAGCAGGGCATGGTGGCGATGGCACAGCTGCTGTGTGAGTTGTGGTCACACACTTCACAGTATTGTTGGAGGGCCTTGCTTTTCATCATGCATTTTTTAGCTGTGTGTTCATGCCTCTTGGCCCTCATCTCTTCTGCAATTCTCTCAAACAGCTTGATGTTCTGGTGTGATTCCCAGAGTTTCTCCTTTATGTTCTGTCCCCATATGATTATTAGGTCCAGTGTCTGTTCCAGGAAACCTCTCCCTCTTTTCCCATGGCTCATGGATGCCCCAGCCATAATGCTGGGTATTGGTGAGTGGCATTGAGATTGCAGCTGTCCACTCATGCACTTGTACAATCAATTTTCAGACTGGCAACAAAAAAAATTATGGACAGCAGTGGCAGCAGCAGCAGCATGTGACCCCAAAAGTGTAAGTGCTGTGGTCCATGTGGAAACATCCAGCTGGCATGAAGTCGGTGGCTTGCTGGGTTCAGGGCACCTGCTTCAGACTACTTCTACCAGCCACCTGGCCCACATGCCAGTGCAATAGTTTGCCCATTCCAGCTTGGTGCAGAGCAAACCAGGATATTTTTTTTGTGCCAGTGTTTAGCCTTAGAGCACAGCTTGGTTCTATTTCCCTCCTCTCTGGCCATGTGCGCCATCTGAACAGGTAGGTTTCATATCAGAGCAGGGCCATTCCTTTTAGCCTTTTTGGACAGCCCCTCAGTCATTAATTAGAATGGGAGACTGCAGTCAAGAAATCAGAAGAAGACTAGAATTTGGAAGGGCAACTATGAAGGAGAGGCAGCTAAAGGCCCGGGAGGGGAGGGGGAGTGGAGTGGAGGTTCTGCCCCCCCCCCCAGGGCAGAAGTCCCTTCGGTGCTGGAAGGCTTTTTATTTTGGGCACCCGGTGCCTAAAAGGTTCGCCATCACTGATATAACATCAGCCCAGGCAAGTTATTCCCACCTTGTTTCCTTATATTAGGACAAAGTATCCTCTATGTATGTGCATGTTTATGCATGTTCAGGTCTCCTGTTGCCTTGCTTATTGACAAACCTGATCATGAAATACAAGGTTAAAGGCCTTTTTGATGTATGGAATGTTAAAATATAAAACCACAGACAGAAATGTTTCAAAAATCATTTAATGCAACTTCTGGCTGTGAAATGGACCATATACTGGCAGTGTCCCAACATTTACACAGGACAGTCTGTGAAACCTAAATATAAATAGGCTAAAGCAATTGCAGATGCATTGTGTTACGTTTTCTGCATAACAGTAGCTGTAAATAACTCACAGAAGTGGGGAAAAAGACATGCAGTGAAGAGGAGGAAAATATCAGTGCTGAATTTCTATATCTTTATCCAATCATTCTTTTAGTTTAATGCTTTATTTGTATGTGTGTGCTTGTATTTAGGAACCTTCTTGGCAAAAGGATGCGTCTCTTGACTTCCTCCACTAATTATTTTTGACATCTCTTCTGTGCATTTGTTTCTTGCTTGTAGCTGCACTGTTTGCTTTGGCCCTGCAGCCCTGTAGCAAGTCCCAATAGTCTGCATTGTGTCACATGAAAGTAATTTGTTTTTTGTTTGTTTTAAATGTAGCATGTTAATTTTGTCAAGGGGCCTCTCCTTCCAATATTACACTGTTTCCCAGTTCCCAGGTGGTTTCCCATTTCCAGATGGCTGAAATATTTCTTCTTACTGGATTACTTTAAATTCAGCCCTTTCTGTGTTTTGAAAACTCAGCTTGCAGACAGCAGAACATACACATTGATATAATTGGGTGCTTGCTCAAATGGACCACTGCACAGGTGGTTTCTGCTGCTTTTCAGCATGAAGCATGGGGGGTATGGATCCTTCTGAAGTTCAACCCACCTCATCTCTTTTGCCCCAACACACAGTCCTTACTTTCATTAGATAACATCGGAAGCTCTCTCCCTGCCCCCATCCCTCATATTTTGCAACACCCAACACAGTCATTACCTGGGGTTGTCTTTTCTTCCTGTGCCTCAAGCCCAAGGATGGAGGACATTTGGCTCTCCAGATGTTTTGAACAATAAATCTCATAATCCCTCACCACTGCTCATGGGAGCAGAAGTCCAAAACATGTGAAGGGGCCAAAGTAGCCCAGCTTCTTTTCCCCCAATTCTCCAGTCTATCTAGTATTTCCTTGGCTCCCTATTCTTTCCACTTTGCCAATCTAGATCACTTGGTTCCTACAATTCTGTTATTTGTTATTCCCACATTT
Organism: Phrynosoma blainvillii; assembly: GCA_026167975.1. Lineage (NCBI taxonomy): Eukaryota > Metazoa > Chordata > Lepidosauria > Squamata > Phrynosomatidae > Phrynosoma > Phrynosoma blainvillii. The sequence continues at coordinate 225,450,045 of JANUYF010000004.1, read as the reverse complement.
TCAAATTCTCCTTGAACTCCCAACAGTCCCTTCCCACTTGCTGTACTCAGACCTTTCCCGGATTTGTGGTCAAATGTCTGACAGGACAAAGTTACCCTAACATTGAACCAGTAATAACTTTGAAATAATTGCCCATTTACTGAATTAGCAGAAAAGAGGGCTAAGGCAGCAGTCGGCTTATTGCATTGAGGGAGAAATTCCATGGCAGGAGAACTGTCCTGGCACAAACCCTGTCTGCTCACTGCAGCCAGTGTGAAATACTGGCCGAACTGCAACCTCTTTCTCCTTTCTTCCCATAGGCTCCAATTGGAGGAACTTAACTACCTCTATCATTGGCATAATGGGTAGCCTTTTTTTAGTGTGTCAGGGAAATGTTGTGGCTTTGGATCCAGTGGATCAAAGGCCACTCCTGATCTACCCTGACATGCCTGTTTCAGCATCCTGTTTCAGTTCTGTTACCAATGAAATAGCATTGGTAGAATATTTACCCTGGAAGACTTTTCCTGCTAGCATCCCAGGGGCTTATCGAGTCTCTCAATACTGTCCCACTAACAGACCTCCTCTGCACTGGTGAGCAATATTGTCCTGCTGTCATGCTGTAACAGAATGCAAAGTGCCAAAACTGCAGTAGTGGAAGGAACAAGTGTCCAATAACACAATCCAAGGTCAGGAGCTGTAAATCGAAGCAGAGTCAACCTAGGAGTGGTAAGATATCTGAGCCAAGAAACAGTCCAAAGTTGTAAATCACAGGGTACTGTCTCACAGTAGATGCAGGCTGAGAGAGAAACCAAGTTTGCTTCCAGTAACTCAGACATGAAAGGTCCCTGACTTATAAAGCTAGCCAGCTTAGCCCAATCCAACTTGTAGACTGTACCCTCTACAGTTGTGGTTTTGACTTTTGTGGATTTGATTATTTGTGGTTTTGCTTAATATGTTCTCTCTGGGAATCTCTTAAGTCCTCCAGCACAACTCTGCCAGAAGTTGACCTTAGAGTTGTGCTGGAGAACCTAGAAGTTCATAGAGACAACGGCATTTGTAGGTCCTTTAGTGTGATTCTTTGATCAACTTCTGGCAGATGAAGGACCTGGAGATTCCTAGAGAGGTGTTCTCTTAGGTAAAAAGAATAGTGTTTTGGGTTTTTTTATTTGTGTTTTTTCCACATTCATGGGAGTCCTTCACCCCTAACCCCAGTGATTGTGGAGGAACCACTGTATTTAAAGAGGGCAGGTCCCTGTTGCGTGTACCCAACCTCTCACTTTGTCTGCAGGGGAGAGAGTGGGTTTCTGCCAAACATTGTAGTCTTCACCTTTCCTGTGGATTTGGATCTTTCTCTCCTACCTCCTGCTCCTCTGGAGAGCTCAGATAGTTGTCAGACTGAGCTGGAGGAGGGCATGACTGTGGTAGTCTGTTTTGTCTTTTGAAGCTAAACTGGGGGGTGGGGGGTGGCATGGCAAATATTAGTAGAAAGATTTGTTTAATACACTGCTTAATAATTTGTCCTTTGTAGGGTATCTGTTGATTGTCTGCCATAGATTTGTATTAAAAGGCCACTCCCCATTAATTAATGTGAAGGATATTGCCAGTCATTTCAATACCGAAGAATGGCAGCTAGTTCCCTAGGAGTGAGTCCCAAATGAAATCATTACTTTGGAATTGGCACGTGTATGATTTCATTGTAAATTTAGTAAACATTTTAATAGCTTTATTTTGTCAGAACAAATGGTGTTATCTCTAGCTATTTAAGTTATAAATTTTTTCATTACAATTGGTAGACAGCACAATTATTTTGATTATGGCTTTAGGTACATTCTTTCTTCCTAGGAATACATTTTTTTGTACAAATTATTCTTTAAAGCTTTTTGTGTAAGATTTGGAAATGAATGTTTTTTAAAAAGTGAACTATAATCCATTAAATTTTTTAAATAGCTGTGCTACTGTAATAAAAGTGTACCCTCATCACTTTCATTATCCTATGTAAATTGGATTATTATTTAATATAGAATTGTAATAAAGGTAAAGGTATTCCCCGTTGACAAGGTTGTCAAGTCATGTCCGACCATGGGGTGTATGTGCTAATCTCCGTTACTAAACTGAAGAGCCAGCATTGTCAGAGACTACTCTGTGATCATGTGGCCAGCATAACAGCACAGATTGTTGTTTACTTTCCCACTGAAGTGGTACCTGTTTATCTACTTGCATTTGCATGCTTTTGAATTGCTAGGTTGGCAGAAGCTGGGACTAGTGACAGAAGCTCACCCCATTATGCAGCACTTGGGCCTCGAACTGCCAACCTTGCAATCAACAGAGTCAGTGTCTTAACCACTTGAGCCACTGCATCCCATACTGTGTCTAAAAATAGCAACAGCAAACTGAACATTATACTACTGGTGAACCTAGCAGTGTGATTGTAGAGTTACAGAGATAGAAGAAACCATAGGCTTCTGTGGTCCCACTAATGCAATAATGGAAATAAACCTGAAACATTAGGATCAAGTTTAGTGTATAACACATCTAGTATATTCTAAACTTCCAACATTGAGAATCTCTTTGGGAAAAGAATGCTTGTCTACCATGAAAATAAGCTGATGTAGTTTTGGGTACACTTCTAATGGAGGAGGGATATTAAAAAGGGAAAAAACATTTAACTGACCACACTTCCTCTTGTATAAAGTAGCATACAAGAAGCCCAGGATTGCAGTTCTTAGTATATCTGCGGGACCTTATTCTGATTAAGTATTTTAGGATCAGGCTCTGACAGTGCACTAGTGCTCTGTGTGATCAGGGGCAAATGGTGTAGTCAAAGGAACACCTAACTCAAGTCCAAAAACAGCCACCCCAAGTACAGAGGGAGTAATGCTGAGTGACTGTAGTCCATCAATGCTGAGGGTGTTCTATAGGATTCTTTTTTGCCCCTCATGCTATTTACTATCTAAATGAAGTAGCTGGACAAAATTGTCCAGAGGTTTGCAAAGAGGAGTTACCTGGTTTATTTCTCATTCTGGCCGGGACTCACTCATGCAGGAGAATGAGGGTAGCATATTGAAGTGATAGAGATAGTTGCAGTATTTCAGACTACCAGTGAGATGCAGTTTTTACCCACATGCTAAATTTACCTATAAACTCTTTAGAACAGGAATGGACAACTGCCAGGGAATGGGGGGGGGGGGGGGATTGAAGAGTCACGGCCCATGTATTCTGGGATTTTAAAAACCTTTTTTTAAAGTTTGGGTTCAAAATGCTATTGCATGCCACCAGGGAGTCTGGGGGAAGCAATTTCATTCTGTCTTTGGCCCGTCTTGTTAAGTTTTAGGCCCGATAGGCACATTTTTATTTGAATAAGAAATAAACCAGTTTATTCCAGTTTACTTTGGGCCTTTACAGACTGCCAGAAATAATGCAACTTGAGGCCATTTTAACTGCCCTAGCTCAGTGCTAGGGAATCTTGGTGATTGTAGTTTTTTCTGAGACATTGAGCCTTCTCTGTCAGAGACCTCTGGTGCCACAATAATCTACAGTTCCCATGATTCCCTAGCACTGAGCCAGGGCAGTTAAAGTGGACTCGTTGCATTATTTCTGGCAGTCTGTAAAGGCCCTTTTTGTTTGAAAAAAGGCATTTCCTGGGCCTAAAATGACACAGAGGAGGTGCATAAACATGGATACGTGTGTTGGGGGGGGATAACATAGGATCTCAAAATGGCCCTGGAGGGCTATGTGTGGCCCATTGGCTATACTTTTCCTGCCCCTGCTTTAGAAAACCAGCCCAGTGGACAAAGAGGTTGTCTCACTCCTTAAAAATACACCTGCTAATATGGCCGTTTAGTCCTTATAAACCAACCCTGCATTTGATTAGGGGTGAAGGATCCCTGTGAATGTGAAAAAGAGGTTTCTCCCTAATATGCTAAGCTTTCTGGGTTCAACCCAAGGAACTGGTTTGCAAGTTTCAGTGACAGGGGTTTCCCTGTCTGGTTCTTCCTTGATCAGGTTTGCCCATTGGTTTCCTGATTGCCCTCTTGGACCCATGGTTTATCTGAGTTGCTAGAAAATCCACAGCTTTGTTATAGATCACACTGGAAAACAACAACCAGAAGTAGGGCCTCTGCAGACCGGCCCAAAGGGCCGGCCGGAGGTAAAGTTGGGGCAGGACAGCCACATGCCGGCTGCCCCAACCCCACGCTGGCGGTGTCAGGATGCCCTCCCAGCGCAGCATTCTGAGATGCTGCGCCGAAAAGGGTGAGGAAGAGCCGCACACTGGCTCTTAGGGTGGCCTTTTGCTGCCCCTGAAAGGAGCGGCATTTTGCCACTCTTTTTGGGGCAGCAAAAGGGAGGATCAGAGCCACGGTGTGGGGTTGCCGCGGCCCTAATCCGCCACTTCCCGGGGCAGCCCAGAACTGCCCGTCTGCAGTCCCTTGTAGTCACTTTTGATCTGTGAGTTTAGTATGAGAGACTCTCACCAAACTTACTGGGTTCTGAAACAGTCCTTAAAAATGCATCTGTTAATATGGCTGTTTAGTTCTTATAAACCAACCCTGCATTTGATTTTTTTCTTGCTGGAGTGGGCTCCATAGGTAGACATTATCCTTTAAAACAAAGAAAATTGATCTTCCTTGTTTTGAATCCTTGAATTTGGAAATATTCACAAGATTTAAACACATGTATTCCCTTTCCCCTTTGGTGTTCGGACCAATGACTAACCAGCTAACAATACAATAAATAAAGTATACAGTTCTTTTTAAAAAAATCTGTGTGTGGGAAAATCAAGAGGAAACATATGTTGTCAAAGCTGGACCAGGCAAGACAAGACCAGAATCAGAGGATGACACTTTACCCATCACATGTGGCTCCCTTTGTATGATACTGCTTGTCCTGATTCACCAAACACCTTCACAAGCTGGCTAGGAGCAAACCATTAACTGATAATGCAGGCAGAGGCAGTAAATTACTAGCCGCTAGAAAGTGTCCTTGCCTGTGGGAGTTCTTATGAGAAAGGCATTGGTTAAGCAGTCCTGAGTCAAGGGAGGCAACAAGAATCAAGGTTAATATGGTCCAAGGGTTGAAGAAGCCAGGAAGTCCAAAGTATGAAGAGCAGGAGTCTGGAAAGGGGTGCCTGAGGAATGTTGGTCAGGAAACAGATGAGTTGCTTCCAGCACTCACCTTAGGCAGATTCCTGACACCAGCAGGTTTTAGAGCTTTCCTGTTGCTGTTTGACTGTAGACTGGCTTAGTGTCTTTATTGTATCCTTTTGTCCTGTCCAGACTTAACACTTGTGGACTTAACACTTATATAACACTTTTGTATGTGTGATTCCAACACCATAAGAGAGCAACATTTGCTGATGGGCACCAAGGTACAGCAGTTCAACTCACAACTGAATAACGTATGAATTTGTTATTATTGTGTGCCTTGACATCATTTTCAGCTTATGTAAGCATAAGGAGAACCTATCACAGGATTTATATATACTGCATAACTGATTCACTTTGAATTACATTCAATTCTTGGTCTCCCTGTGGGACTTTTTGATGTCTCAGCCTCTGGTTCTGCATGCCTGTTAACTGTTTTTAAAAAACTGTCCAGTGGATGTGTTTTTGTAGCTTTTGCTCCTTTTTTCTCTCACTGCTTCTGACAGATGATAGCCATGCAACACAGACATTACCTAAATACGAGCTCCTCTGGACCAAACCAGGTACATGGGCAGGCCTGTGCTTGCTCCAATAGGAGGTTTGGTCCTGGAAGAAGCATGTGAAAAGGGGAGCACAACCTATCCCCTTCCTCAAAGGGCCAGCCCTACTACTAGGCACAGCAAGAAACTCCCTCTAGAAACGAATAGCAGTGTGCAGCAGCAATCCCTGGCTATTCCCCTATGTTGGAGGATATTGGTAAAGTATAACACACAGTGTGTCTTGTGTCCTCTAAACTAGCTTGCTGCTTAATGGTAGAAAATGCTATCCAATTACTTGTACAGTTTGAGCCTCCCTTATCCAGAATTCTGAAATCTAAAATATTCCAAAAAACAAAACGTTTTTCATGGATGGCTGAAATTGTGATACCTTTGCTTTCTGATGGTTCAGTGTACACAAACTTTGTTTAATGCATAACATTATTAAAAATATTGTATAATATTACCTCCAGACTATGTGTATAAGGTGTATATGAAACATAAATGAATTTTGTGTTTAGACTTGGTTCCCATCTCTAGGATATCATTATACAGTTGTCCCTCCTCGTTCACGGTCTTCGAGTCTGCGGTCTCGCTCTTTGCGGGGAGGGATAAGTAGCTATACTTAAAACGGCCACGCTGTCCTATGCATAGCCCCACACAAGTGCATGCAGTTTCAATGGGGATCAAATATTTGTGAGCTGCCATTTTCTCAGGGGGTCTGAAATGGATCTCCCACATATTGGGAGGGGCAACTGTGTACCTATATGCAAATACCGATATTTCACAATCAAAAAAAAATCTGAAATACAGAACACTTCTGGTTCTAAGCATTTTGGATAAGGGATACTCAATCTGTATTTTTAAAAAAAGATTTACCTACTGGTTTATATGTGGGAAGAAAATACTATTTTATCAGGCAATAAAATGTCTTCGGGCAGCCTTACTTTATACTCTGTTACTGTTAAGCAGCCTTCACAGCCCAGTATTAATACTGCCATTCTGCTAGCATGGAGAAAATTGTTAATTACTACAGAGTGCAGTAAAGTGAAAAGAAAAAAAGGATGGGATTTACTTCCCACAGCCATATATTTCTTTTTTGTGTGACAAGTAGTGGACTTTATATGTGAACAGAGCAAGATCTGGGAGTTGTGGATTCAGATCCCAGCTTAGACATACATTTGCCAGGTGATCTCATCCCCACATTATTCTCAGCTCCAGTTTCTTTTGGAAAAAATGTGAATGCCAGCAGTTAGCTTCTCAGGATGTATAATGAAAGACACAGTACAAATAATTCAGTACTTTGACCTTCCAAGGATATAGTTTCTTCAAAGTGGTCCAAAATCAAAATGAAAAGAAGGCACTGTTCAAACAATTAGAACTAAGGTTTTATATATGAATTAAACTCTGCTTCTCATGTTGTTCCATCATTTATCTTGCTTGCTTTGTCTTTAGTTTTGTTTCCTTGCAAGATGAATATTGTTTTAAAAATTATGACCAGTGTGCTTATAGAAATATTTTGTTTCTGGACAGAAGGATTTTTTCCCCCTAAGATGAATGTCTTAACATTCCCTCACATTTAACCATTTATATATTTATTTTCAGAAGGCAAAGAGGAAAGAGAGAGACTTTACTCAAATAAATTTTACTTGCATTTAATTTCCCCGATTTCAAAGAAGTATCTTCTGCTTTATACATGTTTAGATAACAGAACTAGTCAAATTCACTAATGCTAGATAATACAAAAATGTGGTTTGGTCTACAGATCTAAATAATGTCAGGATGGGGTGGCAGTGAATTGCTGTGAAATGATTTTGGCTACCACAAGAACATTAAAGGCAAATCAAAATTTCCCTATACTGTCAAAACATCTATCTTCTTCTATTAAATACATGTACCCAAAATGCTTTCCCAAGGCTGCAGGCTTGACAGTATACTCAGTCTAGCTGGCTCAATAAATTTCATTGCTTTTTCTTTTCTCAGTGTTGGAGCACTTGTTGGCTTGTCAGTCGCAGCAGTGGTCCTGCTGGCTTTTATCATCACTGTGTGTGTTCTCTGTTACTTGTTTATCAGCACAAAGCCGTGCAGAAAATTGGAGACAGGCTTAAGCTTAAGCTTACAGCCATCAGGTAAGACTCCCTCATTCAGCAGAGCATATTCAGATGTATTCAGTAGGGGTGATGTACCTTTCCACTAGGATTTTAAAGTGTTCTGAGTTCTAGCTCTGCCAGCCCTTAATCAATAATAATCCTTTTGAACCTCCCCAGAACAGATGGCCAAGTAGCATTTACCCCTGCTGCAGTTCTGAAGAAAGTTTGGAGAAAAGAAAAAGAAGCATTGAAGGGATACATAATAAAAGAACAAACTCCTAGTCCAATTTCTCAGCTCAACTCTGATAGGACAGTCATGCAAACTGGTGGGGCTTCATGTTGTGCTGACTGGGAAAGAAAGGGAGAAGAATGTTGTATCACTAGAAAAGAGACATATCTGGGCTGGAAGGACTTCATATCTCTGTTAATGATAATCTGTATTTCTTAAGAAAATCAGTGTCTTTCTTTGTGAATTATAATCTTGCCTATAAACCAACCACCACAGTATCTTGTATTAGATGAATGTGGCACAAGTTTATGCAGATATGATCTTGTCCTTTCATTTTTTCCTTATGGGCAACAGTGGTGGATTTTTCTTTTATGTCTCTTGTGTAATACATCCACAGTTGTATGATATCTTTAGTAGGACCAGTCAAAAATCTATAAAGGCTAAAAATATCTGAACGGTGCATATTGTAGAAAACCAAAATTACAATGCTTTTATTAAGAGCAGCCAAAATACCTCTCACAAAAGCTTGTACACATTTTAGTTGGTCTTAACAAAATGTATTGCTGGGCTGCAGATTTGATGTCCCCTAACTAGCTAAGAGTAAAAGTAGTATAGTCATACTTGTTTTTGCTGCTTTAGCAAAGAAATTTGTTGTGGCTTCAGAGCTGCAAGTACACCTTTTATTCCAGCTCAAATGATTTGATTTTTGTTATGCAATGACCAGATTGTTAGTCCTCAAGAATTTGGCTTGGGAAGCCTAAGAGCATGTCAAGGAAGAAAAGATATATGTAACCTATCGTTTTTGGAGTTTCTGCTTTCTGTCTTTCGAGATAGAATAAGCAGACATATTGAGATCTTAAATATTTTGTGAACAACCTAATTTATAATTAGAAAAGTTGACATTTGCCCTATTGAGAGAGACAAATGAAATCACATATTGCCCAAAGTAAGAATGAAACACAATTTCACTGTATTTTTATTCTCCCCTTTAACCTACACTAGTCTGCAGACTGGTATATTCCAGGTTGCTAGTTCACATTTTAAAAATTTACATTATTTAGGTGCCGTGAACTTTTTTGTCTTTTTTATGATTTTCCATGATGGCATATATGACAATTGCCACCAATATAAGTCTGCTAACTGTTCTTTGCAGCAAGCAGTTAGATTTTCCTGTGGTGATAAATAAATTGTGAAGAAGCTCTGTGGATCTGAGAAGCAGTGAGTGATCGTGGTCTCTTGTGAGAAGTCAAACTGTTACAACTTAAAACACATCAGGCTGGAAGTCAAAGCTTTTACTTTCATTTGGGAGAGTAATCCCATTTAAAGTTTATTAATAAAATGTTTGAACTCTACTGCTTATTGATATTTTTTAAAAATCAGAAACCTTCTGGACTTTTCATCTAGAAATTTATGACTTTTTCATCTTCTAGAAATTTCATCTTCTAGAAATTTATAAGGATGGAAACCATTTCCTTGTTTCCTGGCACACTACGCACATTTCAACACTATCAAACCCCCATCCTCATGAGGGCACACTTAACCATTCATCACATCCCTCTCTGTTTCCCACACTAGTTCCAACACTCATTCATATGGTTATCTACTCTCTGTAGCTGTAAATAACAGCTTTATTCTTGCCAGTGGGCCTCTACAAACGGGCCCTTTGGGCTGTCTTGGAGGCAGGGATGGGGAGGGCAGCCGCATGCCAGCTGCCTCAACAGCTCCCCGAAGATGTCCTGATGCCATGCGCCATTACGCATGGCGTGCGGCGTCAGGACATCCTTCCGGTGCAGCCTTTTGATGCACTGCGCCGGAAGGGGCGCTAAAGAGCCACATGCTGGCTCTTAGGGCGCCCTTTTTGCCAGCTCTGAAAGAAGCAAAAGGGAGGATCGGGGTCAAGGTGTCCAGCAGCCTTCATCCTTGGTTCAACAACCTTCATCCTGGGTACCAATTCTGGCTTGGAGCCTGGACTTAGTGCTCTCATAACTCTCAACAAAGCCCTTCAAGCCCTTGGCCACCACAGACTTAAAATTGCTGACCTGGAAGACAGCTTTCTTAGTGGCCATTACCTCAGCTCGCCGTGCAAGTGAACTCTGTGCCTTGCGGATGGACCTGCCTTACCTTCGATTTCACAAAGACAAGGTGGTCCTCTGTCCCAACATCACTTTTCTTCTGAAGGGGGTGTCGTCTTTCCACTTGAACCAAGACATTGTGTTGCCGACTCTGGCCCCGAACCTGACAACAGATACCGAATGCCTCCATACCCTGGATGTGAAGAGGGTGCTGGCCTTTTACCTGGACAGAACCTCGGGCTTGAGGTGCTCCAAGAGATTCTTTGTTTGCTACTCGGAGGCCAAGAAGAGCTTACCTGTGACTGGCCAAAGGTTCTCTTAAGTGGTTGGCTGTACCATCCATTTGTGTTATGAACTTTCAGGTAGAACTTTTCCGGCTCGGGTTCAGGCCCATTCAACTAGGGTGGTAGCTGCATCCTCCGCTTTTCTGACTCTAGTCCCTTTGGAGGATGTCGGTAGAGCTGCTGTCTGGTCCCAGCCACTGACTTTCATTAAACACTACAGACGAGATGCAGCCTTTTGAGGGCAGTGTTGCTTTCAGGTTTGCACTGACAAGGTTTATTGCATACTTAATTTGCATTAAGAAAATTTTCCATTACCAGTTTGCACTGAATGTTCATTCATGATTGTGTCTAAATCCAAAAAGAAAAGACACTGACAAATGCACTTTGAGTTTAATGGTTTATTGTTGTTAATAAATACAACTTGCTTGAACTTTACAACTTGTGTCATGACACTCCCTCCTCCACTGACTGAAGCTTGTCAGTCTAACCCATTTGTGTGATTCGCAGAGACCACGATGAAGAAGGACAGGTTGCTTACCTGTTACTGTAGTTCTTCAAGTGGTCATCTGCGAATTCACACAAATCCCACCCATCCCCTCTGTCATGGCCTGTTCACTTAGGCTCCTGCTATTGCTGCTATGCAGTGGACGGTTATGGAACTGGGAAAAGAGCGGGATGCCAGGCTTATATGGAGGGGGTGGAGCTACCACTAAAAATTGCAAACAAAGTTTTGCCTAGTGATATCAAAAGTTTCCAAGCTTTACTGCGCATGCGCAGAATAACCTATTTGTATGAACTCGCAGACGACCACTCAAAGAACTACAGTAACAGGTAAGCAACCTGTCCTTCTCACCGCTGCCCTAACTACTGGAGTATTTTTCCTCAGACCTGGTAACATTCTAGAGATTGCAGGTCACTTCATCAAATACATGAAATCAGCATTATATAGATACTTGAGTGTGGGTTATTTATATATAATGTTATAACAATCTGCGATTTCAGGCAGCATTCCATGCATCTGTTAAAATGTGCTTCAGTTGCAGTTCATGGAAGTGTATGCCAAATAAAAATATTAGGGTGTTAAAAGACTGTTATTTTTACTATGATGGTATTCCCCCTCCCCTCAGATCTATCATTTGGGACCTGTCATTGGAAAATGCCTGGTTTATTCCAGGTGGACTTAGAAAACTATTTTTGCTTTGTTTTTCAGATGTAGAAACTAGGAGGAATTCTTTATGTTAAAGAAAGATGTACAGAACAGGATACGTACGTACCAGTTCTTCAAATAGGTACAGTGTTCTTCCTATACATCCCTTTATTGTCCTCTTTTGCATCCATTTTTGTTTGAGATCAGGTTTTATGTGGTCAGGAGGGAGGATCTGTGGGACTTTATCTGCTGAAAAAGAGATTACAAACCATTCTGCACATGTTGCTATAGAAATGATTAATACCTGCCACTTCTGATAATGGTTGTGACACTTATGGTGTCTCCCCTGCCAGGTAAATACTTTGGAGTGTTTGTAATATTCTATCTGCACAGTCCTTTTAACAGCCTTGCAAACTACATCAGCATTATTATCACTATATTGTAATGTAGAACAGGGTGCTGTCACAATTGTTTTATTTTATTATTTTATTTATTTATTTGGTTTATACCTGACTTTCTCCTTGTGTAGGGCCCAAGGTAAATTAACGGCTTTTCTCAGAAAAACATCTAGGGGTAGCTGTATTGGCCATATAGCAAATACAATAACATTCAAACAGTGATACCTTTATTGGGCCAACCAAAATGCACAATTACATTATGCAAGCTTTCAAAGTCACACTGGCTTTTTCAGGCAAGCAGGAGAAAAAAACTGAAGATGTTAGTCCTAGGCCTGCATTTTCTGTTTCTGGTCTAGTTCAGATGGTAGGAGAGGGCGGTCTGCAGGCTGGCACCCTTTCGTTGTGTAGTCACTGGAAGATTTTCAAAATCAAGGAAATTTAATGTCAGTTCGCAATTCAGAGAAGATGTTTCCTTGGAATCCAACATGTCTCCTTTCTTTAGAGAACACAGAATTTCTCAAAAAGTCTTTATGTTTTGCATCAAGAAAACTTTAGATGGTGTAGGGGTAAAGCATGCCAATCAGTCCCAATATTAGAAAAAAATTGCTTTACCCTTGTTGGAGGCAGAAGCCTCAGATTGTAGGGTTCCAGTGCACTGGCTCTGTCTTTAGGATTCCTCTGTGACAGCTAAAATGTGGTATCTTGAAATCCAAAAAACATGTTGGCTATATAGCATATCCCATAATCCTGATGCAAAACATGAAAACTTCTTGAGAAATTCAGTGTTCTCTACTAGCATTTTCAATTTTTTTCTCCTGTTTGCCTCATGAAGAAGCCAGTGTGACTTCGAAAGTTTGCAACATGTAATTGTGCATTTTGGTTGTTCCAATAAAGGTATCATCGTTTGAATGTTATTGGATTGGCTTTTCTCAGGAGACTTAATGAAGATCCAGTAGGAATGCTTTCTAGTGTTACTGCATTGGATTCTGTTCCCTGGCTGTGCAACACAATGTTCCCCAGTATATGTAGTGCCCGGTCAAGTACAGTGGCAACTTGACAGCACAGGGGCACACCCTCATGGCAACATACTGGTAGTAGTTTATGCTGTGGGGCTTATGGCATAGTAGCATGTGACACCTGAGCACCATCCATCCTGCAGCTGACATCCAAATAAGAAGAAGAGTTGCCAATTTATTGACTTCCAGTGTTACTCCAAATTAAAAATCTGAGACCCAGAACTGCTGGGTCTTTTCAAAACTCCATCCATCCATCATCTAATACATAGTTAGGAATTGTTTTTCTGTCAAGGGCTACATTTCCCTAGAGGTTGTTTAGTGGCTAAGAAGGAAATCAATTCATTTGAGATGTGGTGTTGGAGAAGAGCCGTAAGGATTCTGTGGACAGCCAAAAAGACAAACAAATGGGCCCTAGAACAGATCAAGACAGAAATCTCCCTGGAAGCCAAGATGACCAAACTGAGGCTGCCATACTTTGGCCACATCATGAGAAGGCACAACTCATTGAAAAAAAACAATAATGCCAGTAAAGATGTAGGGCAGTAGAAAGAGAGGAAAGCTGCATGCTAGATGGAAAGACTCCATTAAGGAGGCCATGGGTATAAATTTACAGGAGCTAAGCAGAGCAGAGGAGGACAGGGAGTCTTGGAGGTGTCTCATCCACAGGGTTACTATGAGTCAAGATTGACTTGAGGGTGTCTAACAACAACAAAGTTTGGTGGTGGGTGAATCCCACCACCAAATTATCTCTGCCCCCCCCCCCATACCAACTTTTCTCAGTCCCTCCCTCTCTTATCCTCCCTTCTGATCAAGGAGGTTGCCCACAAAGGAACAGGTGGCTCTCGGCAGAAATCTAACTTGTACCCCTTACCCCTCCACTGTCCATTTTGTTCCCCCCCATTGATTTTTTTTGTTTGTTTTGTTTATCTTGCCAGAGGCCAGAACTGATTGCTAGTGGAAAATTTCCTCTTTTAATTCACTCTTTCTCTTTCAGTACCCCCATTTTCCTTTCATGCCTTTGTTCCTCCCCCTGGGATCCTGTCACTTCCATTAAATTGGGCTGCGGGCCACAGGTTGCCATCCCCTATTAAAATACAAATAAACAGGAGACATAATGTAGTTCACCAGTTTTGAGGGTACATATAGATCACTGGGTGACCTTGGGCAAATCACACCCTCTCAGCTTAAGAGGAAAATAAAAGCAAAGGCAAAGTCTGAATAAATCTTGTGAAGAAAACTCTATGATAGGTTCACTTTAGGGTTGCCATAAGTTGGAAACGATTTGAAGGCAAACAACAACAATTAGATATACAAAATGTTAACAGGGAAGTTGCAGTGGAAATTGACTCACTACATGTGCAACAGGCATTCTGTTTTCTGCAGATTAAGTTCTAGATCACTCCTTTTTCTGAGTTTTTGAGAAAAAGTGGCGTTTGTTGTGATTTTGCTAGTTACAAAGCTAGCTCAGTGATTTGAACAGAAAGGTGCAGCGAGGAATGGATCCACAAGCTCTATGTGTCACAGCAGCAAAGCTGGGATGAATCTGATCTCAGGCTGCAGCAGAAACAACAGTAGTTCCACATCTGATTGTTCTGAGGTATGCCTGTAAGCAGAAGACCAGGGCCTTGGGCTTCTCATAGGCATCTGGTTGTACTCTGTGTGCAGAAACGTGTTCCCTGCAACACAGCCATGTTAGAATGCTCCCTTCCCTTTCAACAGAGAAGGACAGGAGGAAATTGGATGTTTTTGCGGCAGTATTAAATTTAGTGGTATGCATCTCTCTCTCTCTTTTTTTGGCAGCAGCAGCAGGAGGCACTGAGAGCCGAGAAAATGTCCAGGGGTCAATATGTGGCCTGTGGGCAGTATGTTGTCCACTCCTGCTTTATATCAAATTGGATAATTTCCCAATTAACCGTAGAAGTATTAAAACTCATTATGGAAACCAACAGTGGAACATTTTCATGAAATTTATTCTTTTACAACAGGTCTGTGGCCCCTTGGGTTAGGAAGATAGGATTTTCTTAGAATGAAGTTTGGGTTAAGAGGTTTAGCATTGTTCTGCTTCCTAAATATTGATTGTGTACCATAGCAAAGATAGACCTAGGCTTGAGGAGTAGGGAAGATAAGAAGTGGCTTTGGGGGGCAGGGAAGCATCATAGAAGAGGTGATTCAGCAGGATGGTTTATTCTTTGGAGGGAAGCTATGAGATAAATACAAATTCATTTGGATAGAGGGGAATTGCTTTTATAGTGGTGAAAGCTTAGGATTTCACACTTGGTGAGATATATTTCAAAGAAAGAATCAAGAACTGATTAGTGAGGATTTAGAGTAAAAGGAAAACAACAACCCAACCCCCAGTGGGCTTTTAAAAAAATCTATAGCTGGCCTGTTTTTCATGTCCTGGACAATAAATGGAATATACTGTTTTGTGTCTATTACTTTGGATGGCACAGAGTGGACTGGGTGGTAGTTGCCATTTATTTTCAGGGACCAAAATCCATAATAAAATATAGAAGTCAGAAAGGAGTTAGTATACAATTTCTGTGCACTTCAGAATTGTGAATCACAATTCTGGCATATTAACTGGGGGATTAAAGAAGCTCGAGTTCCAAAAAGTAACTTCCCCCATGTTCAGTGCCATCAAAATTAGAACCTCAACTGGTGTCAGCAGAACCATGACTCTGGTGCTGTCCAGTGCTGATGTGTTTCTGGCCCTGCAATATGTCTGTGTCTGCCTGGAGTGTTCTTCCTGCCATGGGGCACATTTCATTAGGAGTAGTCTGTGTGGAGAGGCAGACAGGACTGATTATGGCATATAATGCCAATTTTTTGCTGGTAGACAGGTGAAGTAAAGTGTAGCAGTTAGAATATCGCACCGGGACTTGGGAGATACAATTTCGATTCCTGACTGAACCAAAAAATTAATTGTGTGGCCTTATACTCTCTAAGCCTGACCTACATTATAAGGATATGTCACTTTGAACTCATTTGGATAAAAGGCAGGATATAAAAGTAACGACTATATAACTCCACTTTAAGGGCAGCAAGTAGAGTGATGGCTCCTAGTTCTCTTCCACAAGGTTGTGTATTTTTAGCTGTTAAAATACAAGCCAGACTGCAATTCTATCCCAGGCCACTATTGATCCATCTTGCTCAGCAGAATGTCAGAGGGCATTTTCCTGCTTCAGCTTCTGTCTATAAGTTGATGGTACATACAACAGAGAGCAGTTGATTTAAACAACTCAGAGAACAGGCAGGCACAGCTCCATTGTGCATAGGCCTTGGAGGCTGATTAAAGGTCCTCCCTCCATCCCAGTTACCACTGTTCTGGCCTATGTGGAAGAGAAGAGCTGCTAGCATCTGCTTGACTTAAACCTCTTCCCCAGTGCCATTCACTTTTCCTTGTATGGTATGTCTTACTCCGATTGTAAATTTGAGGGCAGAGAACTGTCAAATTAACAATTTGGAAACTACTCTAGGAGCCTGGGTGGGGTATTAAACTCTAAATTAACCAAACTTAATTAAATTAAAAGTAAAAGTCCAAATATCATGTGAAGGATGCAAGTGGAAGCATACCATTCTTATGATTATGCTCTATGTATTTCCCATTTTGTTTGGTGTTTTCCTTATGCATTATTTCAGCATAGTGTTAACCACATGTTGTGCTTCACCACAGAATTACTGTAGGTCAGTATTTTTTTAGAAAAGAAATCTGTATACAGAATGTTCACAGAGTGCTTGCTATAGTCATTAGAGTGTTCATGTGCAGAAAACCTACTTTGTATTTTTGTTTATCCATTGATCTCAATAAAGATGGTGGTAAACATTAACAGTATCTCCCAGTCCAACAATGGAGAAACTTTGGCTCATCAGATGTTATGGGCTTTATCGTCCATAACCTCTTACCATTGGGCATGCTGGGTGGGCTGATAGGAGTTGAAGGCCTGAACATCTAGAGCAAGGGTAGGCAACCTGTCCCCTTTAAGGGCCGAGGGACTTCAGCTCCCAGAATCCCAGGAGCTATTGGCCAACATGGGACTATTGGCCAACATGGCTGAGGCTTCTGGGAGCTGAAGTCCCTTGGCCCTTAAAGGGGACAGGTTGTCTACCCCTGATCTAGAGAACCAAGGGTTCTTCACTTGGTTTTAGCTCTATCTTCTTTGTAATGTTAATGGGGGGGGGGGGAGAGAAGATAGTCTCACGGTTATACCCTTGGATCTCCTAGGAGAATTTATGGGATTCATGTGTGACAAAGACAATTCAATTGAAAAGTATGTGTATAATGGTGCTCTCTGTTTGTTTCCTTAGAAGAGAATTGCATCCTTCAGAAGGTACCAGCAAAGCAGCCTCCAAAGCCATACAGAAACAAATAAATGCACAAACTATAATCTGGATGGTGAGAATCCAGTGCAAGAACTGAGAGTTCTTTGAAATTTGTTTTACAGCCACTATGATGACGGTTTGTTCTCATGGGCTAGCCAGAACATATATACACAGGGATATAAAATAATGATTGTAACCATTCATGTAGCATTTTAGGCCCTGATGCAGTGACCCTTTTTAGAGGCAAGTATTGTCTTATAAATACAAACCAAGAATTTTAGATTAATGAAGAAACTGTTGCTTAAAAAAGAGATGAGTAATAATGTGTGTGTGTGTTTTTTGAAAAATCATACAGATTTCTTTATATGCCAGGATTTTTTGTGACAAGAATGAAATAGTGTATTTTAATTTTGCATACCATTCTGTAAGAAGGCAAACTTTTGACCCCCCACTATTTGCCTAGAATTACTTGCGTGGAACCTCTTGTTACAAACAGTGTGTGGTTCATTGAGTGTACCGGCTGCTCCACTGCTTGTTAGCATCTCACTCATGTTTTCACTTCACATAGCTGAAACATGTTTGATCACTTCTGCAAATATGTATATACTTTTTAGTTTGATATAGTAATTCACATTTCAGTACAAAAATGACAAGACGTAACTCAAAACAACACCATAAACAAGAATTAGAATTGTTTGCAAAATGCTAAATTGAAGACATTTATCTATCAGTTACACAACTCTAAATGGGAATGTACAAATTGGCAGTTGCATGTCATTGAATTAAAACGGTTTGATAAAACAAAAATACAGATAATCTTAGAGTTTACATCTTTTTCCAGCTAATTGTTCAAGGATGTTCTTCAGTTGCTTGTGATTATAAAAAGAAATCTATTTATAGAAGATCAGTAGGATCTTTTCAATTTGTTCTTAAATAAGCAATGGATTATGAATTCTAGTTATCATGCTAATCATACTAGAGCTGGAGGACCTAAAGATGGTAGTGCACATGCTGAAAAACCTCAAGGCTAGACTTCTGCAATGCGCTGTACATTGAGCTACCTCTGTTCCAAATTTGGAAATTACAATTAGTACAAAACTTGGCTGCCAGGTTAGTTACTGGTGCATCTAAGAGTGATTATATTACATCTGTATAAAAATCATTCCACTGGCTTCCAGTTAGTTTCCAGGCAAGATACAAAATGATGGTTGTTTAAAGCTCTACATGGTTTTGGTCCGGGTTACTTATGGGATCACCTTCTCCTGTATAATCTGTCATGTATAGTTAGGTCTTCTGGAGCAGTGGTCCCCAACCTTTTTATTGCCATGGACCGGTCAACGTTTGATAATTTTTCCGCGGCCCACTGGGGGGTGGGTTGCGGCTCCTCTGAACAGCGTCAGGGACGTCACTCATCATTCACTAAAGCCGCGCACAGAAGCCCCGCCCCCACGCTGATCAGCTGGGCTGGGGCACGTCGGCAGACGCAGGAGTCCCGTCCCTGCGCTTATTATCGGGACTCGCAGGACTCGCAAAAGTCGCAGGACCCGCCGCCGCCGCTGTACAGAAGACGCAGTAGCAGGGTGGCCCGGTACCATTTGTTCTGTGGACCGGTAGCGGGCCACGGACCGGGGGTTGGGGACCACTGTTCTGGAGGACATTTACTTCAATCAACTAGGTCTGGCAACTGTTAACCAGATGACTTTTTCTTCAGCCACCCCCAGATTGTGGAATGACCTGCTGGAAGAGATTTAACAGCTGGATATGATATTTTAGTTTAAAACAACATTGAAGACCAATTTCTTCTGGCAGAACTATTTAGATGGTGTTTAAATCATGACTTTTTAAAATTATGAATTGTTTTTAATATGCATGCTTTTTAACTGATGTTAATGCTCTTTTAACTTATTATGTATTTTAATTGGTATTCATGTTTTAACTGTGTTATGTGTCTATTTGTTGCTGTGCTTTAATCTGTTGTTCCATGCCTCTATCCATAGGGAGAATTGGGTGAGAAATAAATTATTATTATTATTACAATTTGTTAAGAGCAGTGCACTGTTTATTGGTTTGTGTGGAGGGGAAGCTCCACCAGTCACTAAGGGGCTCTGCAGACAGCACAAAGCGCCATCTTTGAGTCAGAGAAGGGGAGCGGCAGCCGGATGCCCCAACCCCTTCCCGATGATGTCCTTCCGGCGCAGCCTCTGCACAGGCTGAGCTGGAAGGAACGTGGAAGAAGTGCACAGCGCCTCTTCCGGTGCCCCTTCTGCCCGCTCTGGAAGGAGCATTTTAGCGCTCCTTCCAGGGCTGGCAGAAAGGTGGATTGGGGCTGAGGCGTGGGGCAGCCTCGGCCCGAATCCTGTGCTTCTCAGGGTAGCCCACGGCCGCCCATCTGCACTCCCTCTAACTCTTTGCAGGACCTTACAAGCTGTAGGTTTTAATAATGGAGAAGTAACCAAATTAGAATGCGGTAAAAGGCAAGAAACCAGGTAAAAGGGAAGGATAAATGAATTTTGCAGCAAAAACAATAATATATTTATTAAAAATACAGAAAAAGATAGCAGCAGAAACTGCCAGAACAGTCTATATTCAATGCAAGCTATTTCTCAAGGTCAAAGGGGGGAAAAATGCAATGCAAGCTAAAACCCTGCTCCCGATCAATCTAAGAGGGCTGGGGGCAGGGGGGTAGCAAAGTTTAAGAGAAACAGGTCTCAGAGAGTGTGTGTGCGCATGCGCGCGCATGTGTGTGTGTGTGTCACTGCAATTATCTCTTCTTAACTTGGGGGCTCCTTTGGGTGGGGCAAAACATGACCTCGGTGTTGTTCTGTGGAGGGTTCAAAAAACAAAAATGTGCAGTTTTCACTTTTGAATTGAGGTGTGGCTTTCCCCCAAGAGGAACGGAGGTCCAGACCACCAGCTCTAACCATCCAGCTTGCCTTAATCTATGCAGACTGGTAACAGATGGGCCTGAACAGACTGCCAAAAATAATTCAGCTTGAGACCACTTTAACTGCTCTGGCTCACTGTTAGGGAATCATGGGAACTGTAGTTTATTGTGGCACTAGAGCTTTCTGACAGAGAAGGCTCAAATGTCTCAGAAAAAACTACAATTCCCTTGATTCCCTAGCATTGAGCCAGGACAGTTAAAGTAGTCTCAAGCTGGATTATTTCTGGCAGTCTGTTCAGGCCCAGACAGCTTCCTGTCTTATGCATCAAAGTCTAAGTCTAATATTCATATTTATTTAGCATAACATGTAACAGATTATGATTAATGACTTTGTTTACAAGTGTTACAATGAGACACTTGTGTTTTTCAGGACTTGCAGTGGTTAATTTCTTAAGAGTGAGCAGACAAGAACCTCCTTCCATAGATCTATTTTTATAGCAGGAAAGCATATTGTGTAGAGTAGAGATGTACAATTCATATCAGTCCAGGGGCTCACTTCTATTTTTACCAGTGCTAATGCAAATGACATTATCCACAGAAAATTATTTCTCTTGCAGTATGAACTCAGTGTTTTCAATTCATTGTTTATGACAGGCAGGCAACCTTTCCCCTTTAAGGGCCGAGGGACTTCAGCTCCCAGAATCCCAGGAGCTGTTGGCCAACATGGGACTATTGGCCAACATGGCTGAGGCTTCTGGGAGATGAAGTCCCTCGGCCCTTAAAGGGGAAAGGTTGCCTACCCCTGGTTATGACATCCTTTCCCCTTGTGCTCCACATTGTTGCTTTCCTGTTTTTCACCTGTACAGATTTCTCAGAACCTCTCTTTGTGTTCATCTTTCCTCCTTTTCCTGTTTCACCCTGTAGCATACACTAGCCACACCAGCACAGAATGATGAGCCACGGTACTTTAGAATCCCTGTTTCGCTGGACTTCACATTTCTTAACAGCCCCTTCTTTTTCTGCACTCTGCTCATACCATCACAAACCTCTTCCTCCTATCTGTTATTACTTCTTGTTTCTCCACCTCCCTGGTCTCTATGAACCTCCACCTATCAGCTGTTGCCTCTTTTCATGATTTCTCAACACCTAATACTGCCATATTTTTCTCTCTGTACATTTCCCTCTTTGTTCAAGTTTGTTTAAGTTAAGGTAAAGATGGTCTGAAGTGGCATTGCTTAGAATGGGGCAAGCAAATAGCATCCCCTCCAGTTGTTAGAGGGCTCTGATTCCCATCATCCCTTACCATTGTCTTGGGCTGATGGGAACTGGTTTGTGATTATATTTGAAGGAACATAGATTGACCAGATAAGGCATTTTTTAAAAGTAGACTTCTTTTTCTTTTTAAAAATATGTGTCCATATTACATTTACCTTTGGAACAAGAAAATAGTTCTGCAACTAGAAAAACTTTGGTAGTTTGTTCCATTTGCTTGAGCATCATGCCAATAGTGCAATGTTTCTGGACTTGCCTCCCCAGAAAATTATGTTTTCAGTTCTCATATAGCCATGCATGCACTCTTGTCATAACAACAACAAAAAAATAGAAATGAGAATAAGATATGAACCAATTATTTTCTTCAAAATATCCTAAAGGCCTTCTATTCTTATGTCAGAAAATATACAGGCGGCAACACCAAAAAGAGGCAACAAATCTAAAAGTTGTTATTTGTCCATCCATGCTTATGTAACTCTTATGGAAATGAGTTTATGCAAGTGACTTAAAACCGTAACGATAAATAAAAGTGTGAACATTCATGGTTGCCCGCCAGCTTTTTGAGCTGATGTCCTTTGTCTCCATTGCTGGGAAAGTCTTTATCATCTGAGCAAAAGCAGTGGACCCTGTAAGGAAAGTTCAGGAAAGCTGAGAAACGGTGCATTCTGGTGGAAATTTCAAAATCTGTATTATCTTTGTATTCTCGAAATTACTGAGTATGTTCCTAATGGTGCAGAAGATGCAAACAACTTTCTTAAGACAGGTGTATTATTTATACCCTCATGATCAATGACTTGGATCCTGTGATGTTTCTCAAGTACCCTTTTCCCCCCTGTCTTGTTTACTGGCAACCATCCCAAGGGTAACCTCTGTGTGACAGCTTTCCATACTACACTAATATGCAACACCTAATCCTTTGTTAACAGGGTCAGTTCAGAATACATTAAAGACATTATTTCTGAAGTTCCCGAGGTGATTATTGTCTCTTTCAAGTAAAACAAACCCAGCATACCTCAGCATTGACAAGTGGACCTAGAAGGGGAAAATCTTCCATTGTAAACAGTAGCTTCTAGTTACCTTGACATAAGGGTTCAGTTTGATTCAAGAAATATGGCTAAGGCAACCAATTCAGTTAGCATTCAGCAGTTCAGTACTTAAGGGTGTGCACAGCCATCCATTGATTTAGTGGTGACTTTGGGCCTTTGCAGACTGCCAGAAATAGTGCACATTAAATTGAGGCACTGCCCTGGCTCAGTGCTAGGGAATCATGGGAACTGTAATTTATTGTGGCACCAGAGCTCTCTGACAGAGAAGGCTCAATGTCCCAGAAAAAAATACAATTCCCATGACTCCCTAGCACTGAGCCAGGGCAGTGCCTCAATTTAATGTGCACTATTTCTGGCAGTCTGCAAAGGCCCTTTGTTGTGGAAGCACACCTAATTTCTGGATTATGTACTGTTTTCTATTTTCTCACCATGATGAAATTCAGGGAAAACCCATTCTTAAGGTTTTGAGTATCTCCTGGTTGGAGCCAGATGATCACAGCTCAAGGGATGCTGTAAAGGGGAAGCCTATGGGGGTGAAATGATACAAAACTGATGCTTGTCTCTATCAGAAGGCAGATAGGGGGAAAATGGTGGTAGACTGTCAGCTAGAGGGAGGCTTGTTCACCTGCAGGAGAGTTTGCACAGCTCGCACCTATTCCTGAAGATTGCTTGTACTGATGAAGATGCTATCCTTTAGAGCAGGGGTAGGCAACCTTTCCCCTTTAAGGGCCGAGGGACTTCAGCTCCCAGAATCCCAGGAGCTATTGGCCAACATGGGACTATTGGCCAACATGGCTGAGGCTTCTGGGAGCTGAAGTCCCTCGGCCCTTAAAGGGGTTGCCTACCCCTGCTTTAGAGCACAGGAAGAACAATTTTCTATCCGACCATAGGCTTATCTAGTCCAGCATTCTGTTCCCACAGTGGCCAACAAGATACTTACGAGAAGCCCATAATCAGTAGAGCACAGTAGCAACCTTCCACAAATGTTCCTTAGCAAATGGTATTTAGAGGCATACTGACTTTGATATTGGAGCTATACCTCATTTAACTTTAGCTGATCTTACTCTAGCCGTGTGTCCTTGCCTGTGACAAACAAGATAAACAGCAGCTACCTCCAGATTCCCTTACAGAGCATGAATGAACAGCAAAACAGAAAGTGAGCAGATAAGATGGCCTCTTTAGCTCCCCCCCCCCCAAAAAAATCAGACCTGTAGGTTTTGCTACTAAAATAGAAGTCATAAGAAGAGCAGAGATTGGTGAAAGAAAGTCATCCCTGGATGTATTTTGGAAGAAGCCACCTACTGTCTCTGGAAGATTCAAAATGCATTTATTAACTTATTCAAGGTTTATCTGACCTGGTTGTTTGATTTCACATGTGTAGATTATTAGTTTTAAATTTTAAAAACTCTGAAACATTTTGAACTATTCTTTTTTGGTGGTGTAGGAACCAATCTCTATTATTTCTGCCTCTGGTACCAAATTTTCTGTTAAAGCCATGCTCAGGAACACATCTGCTTTGTTAATCGAGGCATACTTGTATAGACATAAATAATTAGTAGCCATACGTCACTTTACATTTTCTTTAAAAACTGCCCATGTTGGTGGCCATCACTACATCTTACACTAGTAGACTGTACAGATTGACGATACGGTGTGTGAGGGAGTACTTATGAATATGAGTGGTGGAAGAATCACATGCTTAATCACGTCATACATTATGAATGCATTGTAGAAAAGCCATATGTAAAAATAATTTCTCCTTTCATTGCAAATGACAAAGGCAATAAGTAGACTGGTCCTATTTTGTATGTGTGTGTGTTGGTTTTTATCAGGGGTAGGCAACCTTTTGGAGCCGGGGGCCGGGTTGCTGTCCCTCAGACAATTGGAGGGCCGAAGCACCAAAAATAAATAAATAAATAAATTAAAATTATTTTTTTAAAAAAAAAATATGCATGCACACGTTCTCAGCCCCAGAAAAGCCATGGCAAAACCCCTGTGGAGATTTTGCCAAGAAAACCCCAAGAACAAGTAATAACAACAATAATCAATATCATCATGGTGGTGGGGTGGCGGTGGCCGGCGGCAGCGGCAGTGGCAGGACCGGCCTGGAGCCAGTCCAAAGGCCTCGGGGGGCTGCATCCGAGCCTTAGGTTACCTACCCCTGGTTTATATGTATGCATGTATCACAGTCACAATGGGAACTGTTTTCCCCACACAGAGCTTCATCAACTATTAGAAAATCCAGCTGTTTTTTCTTTTGGGATGGTCCATGCAACAATGCTGACTGCCTACACTTTATAGGCTGCATCTGCACTACAGAAATAATCCAGGTTGACACCACTTTAACTGCCGTGGCTCAGTGCTATAGTATTCTGGGAACTGTAGTTTTGTGAGACATTTAGCCTTTTGTATCAGAGGGCTTTGGTGCCACAATGAACTTCATTCCCAGAATTCTGTAGCATTGAGCCACGGCAGTTAAAATGGCATCAATCTGGATCATTTCTGCAATGCAGATACAGCCACTAGACACTAGAAACGTTAGCTATTGCTAGTTTCTCATCTGCCTGCATGAGAGACACAGCAGGAATGAATGTCTTCCAGGAAAAAGAAACACATTTGGGTGTCTTTGTATGCTTAACTGTCTTTTCATAACAGAGATATTCTAGTACAGCCCTAAAACTCCAATTGAGATTCAGTGGTTCTTTTTCTTTTCCTCCGAATGCTTTTGGTTTGCTTCCATTGTTTGGCATCATAGTGTGGTTTGAACATCTCAGGTGTTATTTACATGGAAACCTAACACAAGA
The DNA here is from genome assembly GCA_026167975.1 of Phrynosoma blainvillii. Lineage (NCBI taxonomy): Eukaryota > Metazoa > Chordata > Lepidosauria > Squamata > Phrynosomatidae > Phrynosoma > Phrynosoma blainvillii. Next base: position 225,424,824 of record JANUYF010000004.1, on the reverse strand, counting down.
GACTGAAAATAAATCTTGCCAGGAAGAAAATGCACTCTGACCTGTTGAAAGTCAATACTCAGGCAACAGCATAATCCTCCTGCTTTCTTTCTTTCTTTCTTTCTTTCTTTCTTTCTTTCTTTCTCTCTCTCTCTCTTTTCCTATCCTCCCCCACCCCTGAATTATAGTGAAAAGCAAGTCAACAAATTTACAATGTATTTAGTCTGTTAAACACTGCATTACATGTGCAGAACAATCTGTCTGCCAGAATGTACAACTTACAGTATTGCTTACATTTTATTTCTAGAACTGTTCATTTATTCCAATGTGTAGAGTGCTTTGATAGTCTCTGTGCACAGCAACATAAAAATAGCTTTGATGTGAAGCATTTATTTTGAGAAATGAAATGGCAACATTAAACCAGTGCTTCTTAAGCTACCTGATGTAGGAGACTAGGAACTCCCCCCCCCCCCATACACAATGTGTACAATATTTGTGCCCATTGGTTACGGGGCTTTTTTCATCCCTGGAAACTCTCCAGCAATTGGCAGCTGATGGCTTGTGGACTGGCACCAGTCTGTGGACCATCAATTTGAGTAGCTCTGCATTAAACCAGATTTCTACAATAACTGACTACCAAACTGGCCTAGAGAGCAAGCCTGGTTTGATCATTGGACTACGACTCTGGAGACCAGGGTTCAAATCCCTATTCAGTCATGGAAACCCACTGGGTAGCTTTGGACAAGTCATACTCTCAGCCTTAGAAGAAGGCAAGGACAAAGCCCCCTCTGAACAATCTTGTTAAGAAAACCTTTGATAGAGTTGCCTTAGGGTTGCCTTAAGCTGAAAGCAACTTGAAGGCATGCAACAAGAAACTGAGCCACCTAAAATGAGCTAATATAAAACCTCAAGTGATTAACACCCATCCGCCTTATGTTTATGTTAGACCTTGCATTGTAGCCATGAGATGCCACCTTCTAAAATGGACAAGGCCCCACTTCTGACCGCTGTATGGACCAAACTGTGGTCACTGACACATTTCTCATTCTTTGCTTCAATAAGAAATGCAAAACACAGCAATATGGGACAAAAAAAGTTGGAAATTCAAACATTTGGATGACATTGGATTTGGGAAAACTGATGAAAATCTGTATGACCTTTCACATACAGCTAGATAAGGCTGATGGGAACTGCAATATAAAACGTGGAAAGGAAGGCTGGTGTATAACCTTGGCCATTCTGATTAACATTTATCCTTATGTAGTTTCTCCGTACCTTTTTTGGCTTTCATGGGGCCAGCTATGAAGGACAATATATTTTATCCAAAAGCCCATGACATAAGTAATCATTCAGCATCGTACTGGGAGAGGGGTATGGAAATGGAAAGAAAATGTGCTGGGAGGGCTACACAACAGCAATGTTGAGATTCACCCCATTCCTGAATTTTAATTTCTCTTTCCCTTTGCCTGAAATGCAGCACTGGCTTTTCTGTCTGCGACAGAGAGGGAATGCAACACACACACACATATATACAGTCACCCTCCATATCCACGGATTTTTTTATCCACAGATTCAAGCATCCACGGTTTGAAAATATTTTTAAAACTGTGGATGCTTGAATCAGTGGATAAAAAAAATGTATAAATTCCAAAAAGCAAACCTTCATTTTGCCATTTTAATAAGGGAAACCATTTTACGATGCCATTGTGTTTAATAGGACTTAAGTATCCATGGATTTTGTTAGGCACGGGGGGGGGGGTCCTGGAACCAACCCCAGTGGATACCAAGGGTACACACACAATGGGCCCTCCACATTTGCTGGAGTTAGGGATGCAGGATCCTCATGAAAGTGGAAAAACCACAAAGAAAAAAACCCCTATTTTATTTTATTTTTTGCCCAAGAAAACAGCTCTCTAGGTATCTCTAAGCCCTCCAGTGTAACTCTGGTCAACGTCCGCTGGAGACTGACCACAGAATTGTGCTCAAGGACCTACAAATGCCTAGAAAAGTGTTCTCTCTAGGAATCCTCCAGTGCAACCTCCGGTGAAAGATGGCCATAGAATCACATTGGAGGACCTAGAGATTCCTGGAGAGAACATATTAATCAAATCCAAAAAGTCAATGCTGCAAATGTGGTGGATCCACTGTATATACAAACATATACACAGCAGAGCTCTATAATTATCTGGACAAGCCTTTCTCTCTGTCCCACTACCCTCTTAAGTCTCTTTTAGTGGGAACAATGGAGAGGGCCTTCTTGGTAGCTGCTCTTAGACTTTGGAACTCCCTGCCTACAGACCAGGACAGCTCCATCCTTGATCTCCTTCTGATGGCAGATCAAAACATTTTTGTGCCAACAGGCTTTTATAGGCTAATTAGGTTTGGACTTTTAATGCTGTGCAGATCTGTTCTGAGGTTGGTATACAGTCTTTTAATGCATCTTAAATATTTTCAATGTTTAATGCTTTTAACTTCATATACCTTAATTGTTTTAAAATCTTATATTTATACCTTTATTATATTTATACCTTTTAATTTGTATTGTTTTAAATATGTTGCTAGCTGCCTTGAGTGTGTATGTGGAGAGAAAGAGATAAAGGAAAGAGAGAATTCAAGGTTTTTCAGGGTATTGCAAGTTTTATATCTCCTAAGCATGCAACTTGACTCAGTATTTTCACCCCTAAGTTGGACCCAAAGCACTTGTCACAGCAGACCAAGCATCCATTTCTACCATCTTGTTTTCAGAAGTGTCCAGATAGAAATCACTAGGAAATGGCACAGAACTAATAGTGACATTTCTAATTCTTCTGCTAATTAGTGGTGAGTGATAGTTTCCATATCTTGGACAGTGAATCAACTCTATGTTTCAGTTAAACTTTAAAGAAACTATCGTAGATACTGAGACTATTTTGTGTAGAAGGTTCAGCACCTTGGATAGTTTCTCTCTCCCCCCTCTTATTTTACTTTTTATTATAGTTTATAACATATAAATACAGGGGTAGGTAACCCTTTGGAGCTGGGGCCTGGTTGCTGTCCCTCAGACAATTGGGGGGCTGAAGCTCCAAAAATAAATAAATAAATAAACAAACATTTTTTAAAAATGTGTGCAAACTCTCTCAGCCCCAGAAAAGCCATGGCAAAACCCCTGTGGAGATTTTGCCAAGAAAAACCCAAGAACAAGTAATAACAACAATAATATCATCATGGCGGGGGGCGGCGGCGGCGGCAGGACCGGCCTGGGTCCAGTCCAAAGGCCTCGGGGGGGCTGCATCCGGCCCCCCAGGCCTTAGGTTGCTTACCCCTGTATAAATATGTACAAATCATAATATCAATAAATCAATCATAAAGACATAATTCAGATATACCAACACAAATCTATTTATGATAGTTTCTTTGAAATCCAAACTAAAACCTGAAGAAGATTCACTGCCCCATTGACATGGAAGCCACCAGTAGTCAGGGCTGCTAGTTTTAAATTGGCATGTGAGTATTGAAAGCTGCCAAAACAACTCACTGCAGCACTTATCATTCAATAAAATAATGCTATTTCAGTCTGAATTTGACTAATATGGGAAACAGAAAAAAATATTTTAAAAAACTGGATGAAAGTACAGTGAAAAGGAAACTGCCATTAGTAGGCTGCAAGCTGTGGTACTGATCAATACAAATGTATTCCTCTGTACAGATCAATGCCCTTCTAAAATATCTCTTAAATAATAATGACATTTAAAAACCCACAGTGTATGCTGGCTTCCAGTTACTTCACCTTTTCAAGTATATTTCTGACGCAGTTACTTAAATCTGCTTAATTTGAAATGTTGTTTGAAACAGAACTTTATGCATAGGTGTGGTGGAGTCTCCTTCCTTGGAGGTCTTTAAGCAGAGGCTGGATGGCCATCTGTCGGGGATGCTTTAATTGGGAGTTCTTGCATGACAGGGGGGTTGGACTGGATGGCCCCTGTGGTCTCTTCCAACTCTATAATTCTACGATTGTATATTTTACCTTAATTTTTTGGCTTGTGTAAGATCTTATGTCCCTTCCCTCCAGTAAATTGTAAGTTTACTTCTACTAAAAATGTTACATATCCATTCAACAGAGAAACACAAATGTGTAGAATGGATTTTTTAGACACTACAGGAATGTTAATGTGTTCCAACAGGGCTTGCCAGATCAATGAATAGTCCCTAAAGCTATTACCACTCTGTCTGTATTAGAGCACAATCCTAACACCCACTTATGCGGGCTGGAAGGAGTTAGGCTCATAAGAAGGTTCCCATCTACAGTGGAGTGAAACTACACCTATGGGGTAGAGTGTTTCTCCTGGAGGTCCCATTTATGCCCATGGGATAACATGCCTACTGCTGACAATATTACCACCAGGAATAGCCAGTGGCAGGCTATGAAATTCAGAATTCTGGAGACCTGCAGTTTTGGATCCGTTGAATCAAAAGCCCCCTTTTCTCATATGAATCCCTAGAGCTGGGCCCCATGTTTAAGCTATTCTTTTCTCAACCACTGATTTCAGCAGAAGAGGAAATTTTAAACAGAAGCTACAGAAGTTGCACAGAAGAGGACTGCCCCCCCCCGATCCCCAATTTGCCCTTTTCTCTCCCTCCTGGCTTTTGGCATTTTAGCAGAACTCTTGCTGCCATGATGTTGACTTTGCAGCACAAAGTATGCATACAATACTTTGAAAAACTGTTTTTGACATCCAAATGTTAAGGGCTGGAATCTTGTTGGTCACATATATGTGTGTAACTCAGGGCTATACACAGGTAAGTCTTGTTTTAGGCATTACACAAGGAGCTTCACTACATCTTTGTGCAAGATTAAATCACACACACACACACACACCGCCACTATCAGATCATGCTGTGTCTATTCATTGGCCAGCGGAAGAGGAAGATGACCAGGCAATGGCCATCCATTCTGCAGTTGCAGATGAGGAAGAAGAATGATGTTGCTTTCCCAGACATCTCTTTTCTCTTCCATGGCAATGCCTAGCTGCCTCCCCTTTGTTCAACCCCAGCCACTAAATAGTCACAGCAGCACCATGGGGAATTGCTCAGAGCTACAAGTGCAGAGTGTTGTGCTCTATGAACACCAATGCAGGATCTCAACAAAAATATTACTAATATTTATTTATTTATTTACTTATTACAGAATAAAACATAACTATTCCAAGAATATAAAATACCAAAATACACAGACCACAATACAAAATAAAACAAAATAATCAACACATATATTCACATTGTCTTGAAAAAAATACAGGATAGAAAAGAGGGAATAAAAAAGTGGGGTTTTTTGAGGCTTAAAATCTGGAAATAAATTCAATTTATTTAAAATAAATCTGACCACAAAGCACAATGTCTAGGTGGAGGAGAAACAGATATGAAATTTATATTAATATAGTTTATAAAAGGAAACCATTTTTCCTGAAAAGATCTTTGATTTTGTTGTTTTAAGTTGCATTTCATATTATCTGCTAATTTCTCCATGAGCCATTGGTCCCAAACTCTTCTCCACCAGCTATCCAGGGATACAGAACCTGTTTTCCAATTATTAGCCACTTCCAATCAGGCTGCTGTCAACAAAAAAAGAGATCAACGTTCTACTTTTTAGAGATTCATTACTTTTTGTATATATTGAAAGTAACAAAAAAGCTGGACAAAAAAAATATTTTTTGTTTTGTAATTGCCGCAATTTGATTGATCACTTCATGCCAGAAGTGGTTAATTTTAGGATAATCTAACCACATTTGGGTGTAAGTCCCTAAGACTGGGCAACCTCTCCAACATAAAGGTGATGTGGATTTTATTATCTGAGATTTTCTAACAGGGGTCAAATACCATTTATGTACTAGCTTCAAAAAGTTCTCTCTGGTTAGAGCTGATCTTGACTTCAACACAGAAGATGTTTAAATAGCACGCCAATCTGGTTCTGGGATTGGTATATTTAGTTCACTTTCCCACAGTGTTTTAATACACATGGTATTTTGATATGAATTCGTCAAGATAAGATGGTATATGTGGGAGACTGTACCCTTACTATTTCCAACAAGATCATTGCATAAAATTTCAAAGGGAGTCATAGATCTCAAACGTTCACCTTTCTTGAATAAGCTGGAAATTAAGTTTTTATTTGCCTAAATTGAAACCACGAAATTGGTATTGGGTCAAGAGTTAATACTAAATCTTCCATTGATTTGAGTTTGCTATTCTTAAAAAGATCATTAATTTGATAAATTCCTTTTTCTTCCCAGCCTTGATATTGCCAGAATTTATCTTCATGAAAATTTTTTGGGTGATATAGAAATGGACAATTAGGTGACAAATCTGGAGAAAGAATGTCTTTCCATTTTTGCCAAATCTCAATAGTAGTTTTAAACCAAGGATTCTTTAATTCTTTAATCTCCTTATCTGTTACTTTTTTAAAAAAAAAAATTCTATGGAGAGTGTGTAAATCTACATTGAGTTCCATTTTTACCCATGAAATATTAATCCTTTTTTCTAATAAAGGAATTGCCTGAGATAATTGAAAAGCAGTAAAATATAACTGAAGATCTGGTATGGCTAGACCCCCCATTTTTGAAGGGAGGAATCTGATTGATTGAGGAAAACGAGGTTTTTTTATTATCAAAAATATATGAATTAATCAATCCTTGCCACTTTTTAATTCTCAAGTTGGAGGGGTGCATAGGTATCGTTTGGAATAAAAAAAAAGGTGTGGAACAATAAACATTTTCACAAGAGCAATTCTCCCTATCATCGAGGGGAATACATGCTTCCATCCTTTTAGTTTTGCAATAATCCAACTGGTAACATTTTTATAATTGTGTAGAATAAGTTGATTAATGTCCTTGGTCAAGTATACACCCATATATATAAACCCAGATGGATATAATTGTAGATTTGTTAACTTTTGCAGTATGCTCTGTTGATCAGAAGGAATGTTGAAACACAAAAGTTTAGATTTAGTATAATTAATTCTCAGACCTGCAAAATGGTCAAAAGAATCCAATATAGCTTTTAATTTCATAAACGATTTATGAGGATATTCTAAGAAAAGTAATATATCGTCTGCAAATAAATTTAGTTTATGAGTTTGGCCTCCAATTTTTGGGCCTAATATATTGGAATTACTAATATTTATATACATGATGACAAACTGCACATTCAGAATGTTTTAAAATGTTTCTCCTCCTCTTCTTCTTCTTGGCAAATTCAGAGATCAGATTATTGAAAGATACTTCACTCAGAAGATCTTGTTCAAGGCTTTTAACAAATAACTACAGAGATTATTTTATGGGGCAAGTACTTTAGTTTTAGGTTTTATGTGTTTTTAATTATTTTGTTGTTGTGTGCCTTTCAAGTTGTTTCTGACTTATGGCAAGCCTAAGATTAACCTATCACAGAGTTTTCTGGGGCTGAGAGTGTGTGATCATCCAAGGTTACGCAGTGGGTTTTCATAGCTGAGCAGAGAATCAAACCCTGGCCACGCGACCCCCCTTTACATCTACATGCAGATGTCATGCCCTCCCCCACTCAGTGTGGAAAGTGATAAAAATGTTTATTTAGTGTGCATATTTTTATTTGCATGTTCATGTATATTCATATTTTAACATTTTATAAGGAGATAACATTCAAATTATAACAGTTTTATTTAAGTAAATTCAATGTTTAACTCAATGCATGTCTAAAGTTTACATATAAAAAGGTTTGGGAAGAAGAGGAACAAGAGGAGGGATCAGAGTCTCCAAGTCTTGCAGCCCCCTTGAGCAACTCACACACACACACACACACACACACACACAGGAGTCCTGCCCCATTGTTTGAGAACCACTGTGTTAGAAAAACATTATTGTTCTGAATCTGCTTTTGACAGTTCAAAATATACCTCAGCAGTGTGTGGGCTGGCAGGCTGTAGATTATATGGTGCTTTAGTGTCCATGCATATACATTAGCATGAATATGTACATCTCAGCAGCAGAATGCATCCCTGCCCCTGAGATTTAACTGCTAGAGGTGGGAAACATGAAGAAGACTAGTAGATGAACTTTGGAGGACAATGTATTAGGCTGAGTGAGGTGACAATTTCAGACAGCAGATACTAGGGGAAAGTGGTTGTGGCTTCCTTGTGAACTCCTATCTGTTGCCCAATAGAGCTGTGTATGTGTCACCTAATCTCACTGTATCAGGTATAAGTAAAGGTAGTCCCTTGACATGAATGTCTAGTCTTAACCAACTGTATCAGGTATGAGGGGAAGATATTATCTTATTGCCAGTGTTGCTAAAGTAAGATTCATCTGGCAGTCCATTCAATAGACTAAGAAGGGGTGCCATTTTGTCCTTCAGACCACAAAGTGATAGCAACTGATACCAACAAGACTGTAATAAGGACACCCAAACCAATCCCAAACAGAGGGATTTATTAAGGAGAGAGAACAGACAACGGATGCTCAACCAAGTTCTGTTTTGTGAATGGTCACTATTAAAAATTATTGTTGTATTTTCTGCATTTCATTCCACCCTGAGCTCACTGATTATTGATCCCATCCATGCTAAACTTGTGTATACATGCTTTTTATGCATCTGACATTGTGCACGGGATCTATAGAAGTTTGTTATATAATTTCTTGGTCTGCAAGGGGTCATGTGACACTCTGACAAAAAATGAAATTTTGAAGTGTTTGGTACTACACAAATCACCAATGGTTCTAGAACAGATCAAGTCCAAACTCTTACTAGAAGCCAGGATGACTTGAGGCTGTCGTACTTTGGCCACATCATGAGAAGACATGAATCATTAGAAAAGACAATAATGCTAGGAAAGGTAGAGACCCATAGAAATAGAGCGAGACCACATGCCAGATGACCTGAGCCTGTAGGACAGGGGTAGGCAACCTTTTTGAGCCGGGGGCCGGGTTGCTGTCCCTCAGACAATTGGGGGGCCGAAGCACCAAAAATAAATAAATAAACAAACAAACAAACAAACATTTTAAAAAATTAAAAAATTAAAAACATATGCATGCACACTCAGCCCCAGAAAAGCCATGGCAAAACCCCTGTGGAGATTTTGCCAAGAAAACCCCAAGAACAAGTAATAACAACAATAATAAATATCATTATGGCGGGGGGCGGCGGCGGCAGGACAGGCCTGGGGCCGGTCCAAAGGACTCGGGGGGGTGCATCCGGCCCCTGGGCCTTAGGTTGCCTACCCCTGCTGTAGGACATGAGCAGAGCAGTGGAGGACAGAGAGTCTTAAAGAGGTCTCATGCACAGAGTTGCCATGAGGCGAGGCTGAATGAGGGCAGTTAAAAACACAACAACAATGTCACCACAGTCCCCTCTCCCAACATTTTTGTTGCTTGGCTTGAAAAGGTTGAAACAACACTATTATACTGAAAGACCAGGACCTGACACCAATTATTCAGCCATCCCCTTGGTAACCAAAAGAGAATATAAAGGAAGAACAGCAAGAGAGAAAGTCATCTGGTGCATTCAATAAACATATTAAACAAAAAAGGAATCATGATACTTTTTGATGCAACCTTTATATTGTGGGGTTGTCAGCATAAAATCAATACAGAATTACCCTAATGATGTCACAATTTTCAACAATTTTATTATACATCCCTCAAATTGGTCAGAAATCTAGGTCCTTCATTCATATAAGTCACCAGACAGAAAGGCTGTATTTTATGAACCCCGTGGGAAGAATATTTTACAAAGCAGTTTCCAGTTTGTGTCATCCAAGCAAACATGTAGATCTGAAAACAGATAGCCTGAAATTACAAAAATCTCTTTGGTGCTTTATCTCAAATCTTTGAACAGGCAGGCACAAACTCACTTGTGGAGTGATGATGACTAGTTTGCATCCAGGGCATGTGGCTGGATAGTGCTATACATAGATGTATGGTGGATGAAGGATGAACTTTGGTGGCCATAGCAATTTGCCACCCCTGTACTATTTCATAAAATAAATAGAAGTCAGAATGCTTAGTCTCTAAGAACAGTAAATAATGGGAACATAGAACTGGAAGGGATTTTCAAGACCATTTATTTCAAGCCCATTTGAGTGCCAACCCTGCAGTGCAAAATGCAGCTAAAGAATCCCAAACAGATGGATGTCCAGCCTCTATTTAAATTCAACCAAGGAAAGATAAATCACAATCTCCTGAAGCAATGTGTTCCACTGTTGCACAGGTTTTAATATTAGGAATTTTCTCCTAATGTTAGGCCAAACTCTGTTTCTTTACCATTTCCATGCAATGGTTCCGGTCCTGCTGTCTGGAGCAACAGAGATCAAGTCCAGTTCATCTTCTCTATGACGGCCTTTTAAATATTTGAAGACAATTGTGATGCCATCCCTTAATTTTGTTTCTCCAGCCTTTCCACCATTCCTGTAGGGCTCGTTTTCTATAGCCCATGTTTGTTCAGGAAATTTTTAATGCTCATAAGAGGACTGTATCACCACCCCCATGGAGGCTAGTGGCTCCAATGTTAGTGGGACACTGACTCTGCTCTGGGTTTTACTCTGAACTTTAAAGGAACTATCCAGTGTACTGAAACCTGCCCCCCCCCCCAGATTCATTCCTCCACTGATATCAGAGCCAACAGCTTCCACTGATTTTCTTCAATTCAAAAGTGGACATTGAAATAGCTTCCATATTTCCCAGATGGGAGAGCTGTAAATCTTCTGTGTCAGAATTTATGGAGATGTGAAGGGACAGAAAATAGAAGACACCTGTGCTATTTATTTCTTTCACATTCAGGAGACTGCCATAGTGATTTCACTAAATCACTTCTGGAGTGGGATAGGGAGACAGTTTGACTTTCTCCTTTAATCTGCTTTATATTACGGATCATCCAGTCTGTTAGAAATACTTGTATGTGTAAAATACTATCCTATGTTTGTGGCTGCTAGATTACATTTGGGTCTTTTTTATTCTTACGGCTGTTTGGTTCCTTAAAACAAGAGCAAGTGTTAGTAAAAAAAATAAATGAAATGAGTAAATAATTAATAAAGTCACAGCCCAAAGGACAACACGATTGCTAGAACTCAGAAAATGGCCACAATGAATATAGAAGCAAGCTTTTAAAGAGGAGTAGGAAATAAAACATGAGGTGTAGCATGGAAAACCTAGGACAGTCTAGTTAGTGATTCTTTTATAAAAACATTAGTGATGCAGAAGCAAAATAGTATGCAACAAAGTAAACTAACAGTGAAATTATTTTTAAACAAAGCAGTGGCTTTTTCTATATCACAGAGTCCAGTAAATCTCTGGCTTAACAGGTGAATAATAATTACAGAACTTAACCTTTATATATAATCCTCCCTCCATCTTTCTTGACCTTCTGTATGCATAACATGTACCATAAGGAAATAGGTGTTGCTTCATTTAAAAAGACACCCATGCCATACCAAAACTCAGCAGCAACATATTTCAAGTGAATTACTTGGGGAAATTACTTTAAAAATAAAGGGGCATGAGGGAGTTATATTAGAACTGTAATGTAAGAAGGGATAACTTTGTTACTTCCCTGACTTAACTCTGCATGCCCCTTGCATTTCTTTATAAAAACAAAAGACACTGCTATGGCACTGTCACTACCTTAGGAAGTGCAGAGCACAGACATGAAAATAGATCTTCATTAACATACTTGTAAAATATGCCTATAGATTTCAAAGAGACAGCAGTATTAGTCTGCTTCAGTATAAAAAGAAGGGGACAAAGGAGAGAGGGAAGAATCTTGCAGCATCTATAAGACTAATTTATTTCCCTATGTGCTTTCACAGGTTTCAATCCACTTCAGATGTGTTGATGGAATGCACTATTGACTTGAATATTGTATTCCATCAAAAGCATCTGAAGAATATATCGATGTGAAATTCATCATGCATATAATTGCAATCTCTGCACTCAGCAACTTCATTTTTAAAATGAAGATTGAATGGTAAAATTTCCTGAATAATCAAACAGTTTTGTGCTTGTCAGCCTGAGCTTGGCAATGTTACTTCTGGGGGATTCTGTCAGTTGTGGTCCTCAAAAGTGAAGTCCGGAATTCTACATGAGTTACTTACTTACATATGTGTAACTAAATAATGTCGCTTAGCCCAACCCTCCCAACCCTACTTTACCAAACATCGAGGGAAGGAGATCTGTCCTGCTTGCAATCAGAGCATGGGTGAATGATGTTTCCAATTTCTCTATACCAGCCAGCAAAGCTGCAACACAGAAATGCAACACTGGTCCTGCTTCTGATTGTCACAGCCTCACTGGGTGGTGAAAAGTGGGTGGAAATGTCATCTACCTGTGCTCCAATTGCCAGCAGAGTTGACCTAATAAGTAGATTTGTGAGGGCAGTCACAACCATGGCGATAATAGCACCACTGTGACTCTGTAGGGATCATAACTACGGATCAGTTATGTATGTTTAACTCCAGGTTATGCATTTGTGTGATACTGAATTCCAGGCAATATTTTCAAGCTCTAGTTCCCTCCACATTCAGTGGATTCCACCACCACCACCATCACCCCATGTCATACATGCATAATTTAGTTTCCTGAATAAAAATTAGTCTACTAGAGAAGCCCGTGGATATTTAAATACATTTCCTCAGGGGAAATGTAAATCTCAATTTTTGAGGAATACGAAATGGAAACATTGACAAATCTGAAAACTAAACAAATGTGCTTTGATTTCTTCCATGCAATGAGTGCATTTCTAGTAATTGGATGAGAATTAATTCATTATTTTGGTGGCCAAGGTAGGTGATAGTCTGCTACCTTTTATCATGGAAACTATTACTTAAATCAGGGGCAGGCAACCTTTCCCCTTTAAGGGCCGAGGGACTTCATCTCCCAGAAGCCTCAGCCATGTTGGCCAATAGTCCCATGTTGGCCAATAGCTCCTGGGATTGTGGGAGCTGAAGTCCCTCGGCCCTTAAAGGGGAAAGGTTGCCTACCCCTGACTTAAATCTACCTGGCAGAAATGATAGCAAGTGATGATAAACCATTTGTATGGTTTACTATTACATAAAAACGTTATATGCATTTGTCTAGGCTGTCACACAGAAATAGTGTTACAGAGTACTGCCTTGAGATATTGGAGGGGAAAAAAATAATCGGTTAAGTCTGTGCCTGGAGCATTGGCCAGTTTTTAAAATTTCTAGTCATTCAGACTGCATGTAGCTATTTTTTCCATCCAGATTTTGTTTTTTCAGGACTCTAAATCATCCCAGATGTATACTATCTGGCTAGAAGAAGGCTTAATACCTCTGGTCATACTGTATCTCTCTCTAGGCTAGCTCACAGCTTTTTCTTGTCTATATACAGGTTTTACAAGTTATATAAGGTTTAAATTGGGATTCTCAATTCTGAGCATCTCTGCCAAGCTGGACAAGAAGCATAGGATTCATTCAAAAGCAGTTCACATATATGTGCTTGTATCTGGAAATATGCAAATTAAGTTTGTGAACATCAAGGGAAACACCCAAGGAATGACATTTGAAAAGACTTAATAAGATCTTTAAAAACCAACAACAACATTACTATCAAAACAGCACTTTTTTTGGCCTCAGCATACATTTCAGCTAAAATAAATTACTGCCTCAGATACGTGCTGTGCATCCAACAATCTTACCATTGGGAAAAACCAAACAAATTTAGGGATATTTCTTTTCCACTCCTGACAGCTGTCTAATGTAGAAGGAAGAAGCATTTTTGTTTCTATCAAATAAAAAGTGACACTTCAGTAACAGAAACATTAACTTCCTTCTGAATAGGAAATTAATGTAACACACTACAGTGACCTAGCTGTCAGAAGTTGTTGTTTGTTGTCAACTACCTTCACATCACTCTCGACCCATGGCGACCCTGTCCTCTACTGCTCTGCCAGGCTCCTGCAAACTCTTATTCGTGGTCACTTTAATAAAGTCCATCCATCAAGCATGTGGCCTTCCTTTCTTTCTACTTCCCTCCACCTTTCCCAACATTGTTGTCTTTTCCAGTGATTCATACCTTCTCATGACATGTCCAAAGTACAACAGTCTAAGGGCCTTTGCAGACTGCCAGAAATAGTGCAAATTGAGTCCACTTTAAGGGTTAGGGTTAGTGCTAGGGAATCATGGGAATTGCTTTTTTTTCTGAGACATTGAGCCTTCTCTGTCAGAAAGCTCTGGTGCCACAATAAAATACAGTTCCCATGATTCCCTAACCCTAACCCTTAAAGTGGACTCAATTTGCACTATTTCTAGCAGTCTGCAAAGGCCCTAAGTCTTGTCATCTTGGCTTCTAAGGATATTTCTACCTTGATCTGTTCTAGAACCCATTTGTTTGTCCTTTTGACTGTACATGGGATTCTCAGCACTCTTCTCCAACACCACATCTCAAATGCATTGATTTTCCTCCTATTTTCTTTCTTGACTGTCTGCCTCTCACATCCATACATGGTAATAGGGAATAGGATGGCTTGTATGATTCCATTCTTAATCTTCCCCTGATTTCCTGGCTGCAGTCCCCGTTCCCATCAATGTTTGATCCCAGATATGAGAACTCTTTTACTATTTCTATTTCCTCATTGTCTAATTTGAATGTGTATAAGTTCTCTGTGGTCATTATTATTTTTTCTTTATGTTCAACAGAAAGCCTGCCTTTGCACTTTCTTCTTTGATCTTCCTTAGTAGTTGTTCCAAGTCTGTGAGCTTTTCTGCTAGTATTATGGTGTCATCAGATTGTTGATATTTCTTCCTCCTATTTTCACTCCTCTCTCTTCCATGTCCAAACCTGCTTTCCTTACAATATGTTCTGCATATAAATTGAATAAGTTGGGTGAGAGGACGCAGCCTTGTCTGACTCCTTTGCCAATTAGGAACCATTCTGTTTCTCCATGTTCTGACAGTAGCCTCTTGTCCTGAGTACAGATTCCTCATCAGGACTATCAGATGTGTTGGCACTCCCATGTCTTTAAGGGCATTCCATAGCTTTTGATGATCTGTGCAGTCAAAGGCTTTGCTATAGGTTATAAAGATTTTCTTTTGGAACTCTCTGCTACGCTCCATTAGCCATTGTATATTTGCAATATGGTCCCTGGTGTCTTCTTTCCGGAACCCTGCTTGGACCTCTGGGATTACTCTCTCCATATGTGGTTGGAGTCTATGTTACAGTATTTTGAGCATAATTTGCTTGCATGAGAGATTAGTGCTATGGTCCTATAGTTGCTGCAGTCTCTTTTTTCTCCTTTTTTGTGGATGGGGATGTATATTGATCACTTCTGTTGGTCATCATTTTGTTTTCCATATCTGTTGACATATGTTGGTTAGCACTAGAGTTGACTCTGTCAGTGTGGACTGCAACAGTTCTATTGGTATATCATCTGTTCCTGGAGTCTTGTTTTTTGCCATTTCTTTTATTGCAGTTTCCATCTCACTTTTTAGAATTTGGGGTTCATCATCATATGGCTCTTTACTCCATGTGTCCTTCACTGTGTCATCTCTTTTGTGTAATTCTTCTGTATATTGCATCCAACATCTTTTTATTCTTTCCTGGTCTTGAATTATGTTATTTTTATTGTTGTAGAGTGCCCCAGTCCTTGGTTTGAACTTTCCCTTGATTTCTCGAATCTTGTGGAATAGGTCTCTCGTTCTTCCCTTTTTGTTGTTGTATTCTATTTCTTAGCTGTCAGAACTGCTAAGATGTAATCTGTACAGAGGAAACACATAAACAGAGTGTGATATATTTGTGGAAATGTTTGGATACAAACAGACATGGGAATTTTAACTTTTCAATAGAGAGGGATTTTTAGGCAAGAAAACTGGTCTCTCAAGTAATAGCTAGAAACATGACAAATGATGTGTTTCCTTTCTATCCCACCATCATCCTCTATGACCCATTTAAGTTTTAAGATTGTCAGATGCAGCTTATGTCCTGCAGTATGTAATTGGCTACACTGTGAAAAGCAAGTAACTGAGGCCCTGTCTACACTGGCCAAATAAAACATCCTCCCTCCATCCTCTCAGAGGGGGTCTGGAAGATACACAACCCAAACCTCAGTTCTGGCATGAACAGTCCAGACAACGGCCAGTTCCAAACCCATTGTATACTCCTCTTATAAATACCAGATATTCCTGGAAGGTCCAGAGCTCTCTGGGCAGATGTTCACATGGGCATCGCACTATGTCACTTGGTACAGCTGCGCCAGTGGCAAGTCTCTCACTCTAAAGTCAAAAGGGTGACTTGCTGTGGTAGAGGCCATGCAACGTAGCATGTCAGACCATTTCTAGCCTTGATTTCTGGGCTGCACAGTGGGACACCCCTGCAAACAGCCACACAGAATTGCAATGAAGGGTCCCAGGTAACAGGGGACATTGGAGCAGTTTTGGGGCCAGAATACTCTGCTGCTGCTGGAATATTCTGGCCGGTGCAGAAAGGGCCTAAAGCACAGCTACCAAGTATAGTTGAATGTCATCAAATAATCTAAGAGTGAATCCTTGGCTGATAAAAGCCTGCACAAACAAAGCTGTCACCTGGACAAAGTGCTGACTGGTAAAATTCCAGCTAGTCCTTCAGATGGGGAGTGGAGGAGTTCCTAGGCCATGGCAATACCTATTGATGCCATCTAGTCTGCAAAGGAGTTTGTGAGGTATGGAATTTGGATCCCCTATACTCCCCACCAGAGCTTAGAAAAGTTGTGCTTGCATCATAATTACCAGAATCCCTGATCCAGCATGGCCCCTGGCTATGCCAGCAGCCTGATTCTGGGAGTTTTAACTGTGGAATGAATAGTTATATTGAACTGTTCACAATACCTGAACATACTTAGGAGATTATTGCACAAGCATAAAATCCTGGCTTACCTCTCCCGAATTCAAGTCTAATTTGGACTGGAGCCGGGTCCTATTGCATGGCTTTCCCCAAAAAAACTGCTATCCGAGTACAGCCAGGTTCCAACGTGGCTCAATTATCTCACTTCGCGGCCATTTTTCAAATGTTGGAAGCTTCTGACTTTGAAAAATGGCCGTCAGAGCGAGTTAAGTGAGCTGCATTGGAGCCTGGCTGTACTTGGATGGTTTTTTTTGGGGGGGGGGGGGAAGGCTCCAGCCTGAATTAGGACCCAGCTCCAGCCTGAATTAGACTTGAATTTGGGAGAGGTAAGCCAGGATTTTATGCTTGTGCAATAATCTCTTTAGATATTCATCAGAATTCCACATGAGACAGGACCATTCCTCCTCCCCTTCTCTTCATATATAAAAATGTTTCCTTTCTTTTTCACTATATCACTATATAAGGGTAAGATTATCACCAGCAATATTGTTCACTTATTAGTAGCACTCACCAAGTCTGCAGGTGAGTCTGATATCATGTTTTCTTTACCAATTATCATGTTACAGAAAATAGCAATTATGCAATTTGCATAAATCTCTTCTTGCTCCTATACTTTTATTTATTAGCATGAGATGGTATGTAATATCTGTTTCTCCCCTGAGCTTTCTGAAACATGAAAACAGGAATTCCTCAAGAACACAACACTGTCAGTTCTGCAGCAAACAAACAAACAAACAAACCTGTTAAAAGGAGACAGAGAATTACTACAGTCATTGTCATTAATTCCAATTAAAGTTGACTGCTGGATTCCCACATAATTTAGATTGCAGAGCTATCTTTGCTGCTTTTAATTAGACAAGCAATTTTCATTATGTGTATAGGCTGCCTTTCCTTGGGTGCCTACCTGGGTAATACATGTGGTTACTATGCCAGCACTTGAACTCATCTGATCCCATTTGATTTTGGGAATTAAGCAGAGTTGGACCAAGTTAGACCTTGGATGGGAGACCACAGGAATTAGTAAGGATCTCCAGTCAGGAGTAGGAAAGAATCCTGCCTGAAACACTCTGGAGAGATGCTGCTAGTCAGCACTGGAAATACTGGGCTCTGATCCGATTTAGGATTACATAGCTTTTTAGGCTTTAGTCTGTGCATAGGTCTGGGTAATTAAATGATGTCATACCAAAAATGACTTTATGTTAAACACAAAACATTCCTTACTAAGGACATTTATGTTTTTGTCATTGTACCTGCATATGTTTGTACTTTCCTAGACATGTAATCAAACAACCACATAGTGTTCTATTCAGACAATGAAAAGACAAGAAGAAAAGGGGTTGCTTTCATACTAAGAAAAGATGTGGCAAAACCAATCAGAGTATACAATGCAAAATCAGACCAAATCATTTCAGTAAGGCTCCATGGGAAACCTATGAATATCACCATAATTCAAGTATAAGCACCAACCACCGAGGCAGAACAGGAAGAAATTGATCAATTCTATGAAGGAATAATAATAATAATAATAATAATAATAATAATAATAATAATGTATCTCACCCCTCTGTGCAATGCAACCAGGGTGGCTTACAGCATTAAAATATACATCCCACATCCCACCCTCCTTAAAATACTATTAAACAATTTGCAGTTTAAAACAAAAAGAATACAAGAAGAAATTGACAGCACACCAACACAGGATGTCAAGCTGATCATTGGAAATTGGAACACAAAAGTTGGAAGCAAAGAAGAATAAAAAACAGCAGGCAGATTTGGATTAGACAAAATAAACTAAGTAGGCGAGCATCTCATAGTTTTTTGTGAAGCCAACAACCTATTCGTTGCAAACACATTTTTCAAACAACCAGAAAGAAGGCTATACACATGGACATCACCAGATGGTCAATACAAAAATCAAATAGATTATTTAATTGGAAGCAAAAGATGGTGGAACTCTATACTGGTGCCCAAGACTAGACCAGGTGCTTACTGTGGCACAGATCACAAACTACTCATATCAAAAATAAGAGTAAGACTCAAGAAGAAAATAAAACCAGTGATTATACCAAAATATGATCCAAATAAGATCTCAACAGAGTTTATTGACAACATAAGAAACAGAGGAACCAGAGGAAAGATGATCTGAAGCCAGGGACATAATAAAAGAAGAATGCAGACAGACACTTTCAATAAACAAAAAGAAAGAGAAAAAACCATGGATAATAGAAAAAACACTACAAGCAATAAAGAAAAGAAGAAAAACAAAAGGGAAATAGGAACAAACTAAGAATTATGAATACAACAGTATGACGGCTTGTGTGGAAAGATAAAGAAAATTACTACAATGACCAATGAAGAGAAATAGAAGACAATAACAAAAAGGGAAGAACAAGAGATCTATTTCATAAGATCCAGGAAATCAAAGGAAAATTCAAACTGAGGAATGGGACAATCTATGACAATAAAAAGAACATAATTCAAGACCAGGAATGAATAAAAAGCCGTTGGATGCAATACACAGAAGAATTATACAAAAGAGATTACAAAACGAAGGACACATGGAATGAAAAGCCATATGAAGATGAACCCCAAATTCTAAAAAGCAAGGTGGAAATTGCAATGAGAGAAATAGTAAAAAAGCAAATCACAAGGAATAGATGATATTCCAATTGAATTGCTGCAATCCACTTTAACTGAGTAAACTCTAGTGTTAACCAACATATGTCAACAGATATGGAAAACAAAATGATAGCCAGCAGATTGAAAGCCATCAATATACATCCCTATCCACAAGAAGGGAGACACAAGAGACTCCAGCAACTATAGGACCATAGCACTGATTTCTCATGCAAGCAAAATCATGTTCAAAATTCTGCAACATAGATCCAACCATAATTGGAGAGAGACATCCCAGAGGTACAAGTGGGGTTCAGGAAAGGAAGAGGCACTAGGGACCACATTGCAAACATATGATGCCTCATGGAGCGCACCAGGGAATTCCAAAAGAAAATCAGCATGTGCTTTATAGACTATAGCAAAGTCTTTGACTGCATAGATCATGCCCTTAAAAACATAGGAGTGCCAACACATCTGATAGTCCTGATGAGGAATCTGTACTCTGGACAAGAGGCTACTGTCAGAACAGAACATGGAGAAACAGAATGGTTTCCATTTGGCAAAGGAGTCAGACAAGGCTGTATCCTTTCATCCTATCTATTCAACTTGTATGCAAATCATATTATAAGAAAAGCAGGCTTGGATACAGAAGAAGGAGGAGTGAAAATAGGAGGAAGGAATATTAACAATCCAAGATAAGCAGATGAAACCATAGTACTAGCAGAAAACTCACAGACCTAGAACAACAACTAAGAAAATCAAAGAAGAAAGTGCAAAGGCAGGCTTAATATTGAACATAAAGAAAACAAAAATAATGATCACTGAGGACCTTCACAAATCCAACCTAGAAAATGAACAAATAGAAATAGTAAAAGAATTCCCATACCTGGGATGAAACATTGATAGAAATGGGGACTGCAGTCAGAAGAAATGGGGACTGCAGTCAGAAGAAGATTAAGAATGGGGAGGGTAGCTAGGAAAGAACTAGAATTCTAAAATGCAAAGATATACAACTCAACACAAAAGTTAGAATCATACAAGCCATAGTATTCCCTATTACCATGTATGGATGTGAGAGCTGGACTGTTAAGAAAGATGATAGGAAGAAAATCAACTCTTTTGAAGTGTGGTGCTGGAGAAGAGTGCTGAGGATCCCATGGACGGCCAAAAGGACAAACAAATGGGTCCTAGAGGAAATCAAGCTGAAAACCTCCCTGGAAGCTAAGATGACCAAACTGAGCTGTCATACTTCAGACACATCATGAGAAGAGAGGACTCATTCAAAAAGACAATAATGCTGGGAAAGGTGGAGGGAAGTAGGAAGAGAGGAAGGCCACATGCTAGATGGATGGACTCTACTAAGGAGGTTATGGGTATTAAAGGGTTGCAGGAATTAAGCAGAGCATCCATAGGGCTGCCATGAGTTGAGATCCACTCAAAGGCAGTTAACAACAACAAAAGACATGTAATGTGTACATGTTCTTTTTGTACCTGTCTATTTTCTGACTGTGGAGGATGATTCATGACCATAATGACTAACACTATTTTTTCCTTTTAACTTTCAGTTATCTAACTTCCTAATTTTTTAAAAATCCCTTTCAAATAGTATATCTGTACTGAGAACAAAAGTCTTCATTTTCCTTCTTCCTGCCTCAGATCTGATCTAACTATATGAAGAAAAATACTCTGACTTAGGAATTTAGACGGTTTTACTTTAACATTTGATTAGATATTCAAATATAGGATTAGGAACCACACTTGATGTTCTTATCTCTTATAATGGAAGTTAGATCTTATATCAAGCTTGATCCTATTGAATAATGAATATTGGAGCAAGCACTTCCAACAGTTATCTCTGTATCAGGATTATCGTCTAGAAATGGGTTTGATTTGCTACAGCAAAGGTGCAAATTGTGTGGACTTTCTGATGATGCTGGACTTCAACTCTATTAGCTTTAGCTAGTATAACCAATAGTGGTGGGTGATGGGAGAAGCAGTGCAAGTACATTTGGTGGGCTACATGTACCCCATACCCATGTCAGTAGATGGACCTTTCAATTTAGTGCCTAGCCCAAAATCTCTGCTTTACCTTTCTTAAAATTTATGGGCCCTTCTATTATACTGAGGTTAAAAAAGAAAACAAATACTTTGTAACCAGTTGTGTTATTATTATTTCTTTCTAAACTCATGTATATGTGTGTGTGTGGGGGGGGGGTAGATTTAATAAAAACCAGATTGGAACCAGGTTAGAGAAGGTTTAACACCCCTCCAGCATCTGCGAACTGGTCTCAATCCAAATTAGGTGTGCACAAATATACTTGGGAAGAAAAAGAGAGAGGGATGTTAGAGTGCAAGCAACTTGCTTAAGTGTAGAGTTTGACCCATTGTCTTTACCACTGTGGGAAGATGTATTTCTATTTCAATTATATAGCTATTATTTTTATATGTGCATCTATACCTATAAATCAGTACATGCATATAGTTTGCAAATTGGTGCCCTCTTTCAGGTGAAACATTTCCTCTTGTTCAGCAATGTTTAAGTGGCACACTGTCTATAAACAAGGCCTCTGTGATATCTAGAGAAAGCCTTTGACACAAGGGATGTTTTCAAACTACCCTCCCTAAAGCCGGGTGGAGCCATTCCGGAATGGGCCGTGCTGCTGATTCCGGAATGGCTCCGGCGGCGGCAGGCTAATTCCTTTTGACACCCGGAATTACCTTTCCGCCGCTGAAGCTGGAGTTACAGGTCTTTCGGCCGGAGTGAGGCCGGACTTACGGCTCTGTGTGTTTGAACACATGGAGCAAGGAGCCGGACGGACGCAGGGATGGCACTGGAAGGGGCGGGGTTTGCCGCCGCGCGTGTGTGAACAAGCTGGAAATGGAGCCGGAGTGGGGCCGGACGGAGGTAGGATTGAGTCCTCCTAAAGCCCCGTGTGAAAACATCCAAGGTTTACCAGGTCAACATCATCCTAAAGCTGAGTGACATTACTAGGAAAGCCAGGGACTGGGGACACTACAAAATGGGATATCTTAATGTCACAAGGGTACTGACTCTTTAAAAAATATATGTTATAGCAGAATAAGAGTTCAGTGATAACAGGTTAGAACCCAGGGGTGTGAAGGCCCAGGAAAAATGTGTGTGTGTGTATTTGTTTTATGGTAGGGATTGAGAAGAAAAATGGGTGGGGGGAAGCAGCATAAAATGAAACAACTCTAATGTCATTCTTTGATGTTTTGCTTTGATAAAATCACTAGGAAAAAGTCCTATTATGTGGTCCTGATGTCATAAACTACCTTTGTTGAATCCACTGACCTTGTCAAGGGCTCATGCCTCCCATGCACTTGCCTTAGTCCTTGGCAAGGCTTGGCTTCAGTCTTTTGCTATCGATCACTTGGAAGTTAGAGAGAATCAAGATGGTGTATCGACAGCCTTCCAGTGAGGGAAAGAAGCTTCTCCCATGTTGGAAGGCGGTTCCATGGAAGGGTCCTACAAGGAGGAAAGCTGCTCCTTGTGGTTCTCCTATAGGAGGGAATAGGCAGAAAGCCCCAAAGTATATCAGGTGAGAATACTTTATGTTAGGATAGGAGATGCTGTCTTTGGACCTGTCAGATCTAAAGCTACTCCCCCCCCTCCATCAGCTGGGCCTGACCTATGTTGATCAGCTATGCAATGTGGGCTTTAGTTAATTCCCCACATTCCTGCCAGTAGGCAACAAAGACTGTAAATAATAATAATAATAATAATAATAATAATAATAATGCTTGGGAGGAGAAACCCCTTTTTTGTTTTTCTTTAATAAATTTCTTTCTTTTTGGACTTTACACTCAGCTTTGGAGCCTTTTTTGGGTTAGAGATTGATCTCACCAGGGTACTGGCATTGCACACCCATATTTGCCATCACCTTTAGTTGGGTGTGTCTTCACATATACTGTCAAGGCGGCTTACACCACTGTCTCAGCATCAGGGGAAGGCAACAGCAACCCTCCTTTGAACTAATCTTGCCAAGAAAACCCCATGATAGGTTTGTCTTAGGGTCAGCATATGTCAGAAACGACTTGGAGGCACACAACAATAACAAAAATATCGATATCAGCAGGCAAGGTGCCATAAACTGCCTTTGCTGATGATGATGGCACTTTTTACATATAATATTGATTGCATGTTTTCATGGTCCTGCCCCCACATGAGAGTGCCCCAACCACATGTGCTTCCATGACTCAAAAACAGGAGTTGGCAAGGTTTTGTTTAAAGTACTAACAGTCACTCTGTGCGGAGTTGGGTAAGCTCAACTCACTGCTCCCAAGATATAGTCCAAGCACTGGGATCTAATAGACAGTGGGTTTCTCCCCAGGTAGGTAAATTAAAGGTAAGTATCAATTCTCTTGACTTTCCTCTCAGTGCCATAGCAAAGTGAGAGAGGGTGGACACTGGGAAGCTGTTCAGCCAAAGTGTCACTGTTTATGATAAACTGCATCTATGGTCATCAGTGAGGAGATTTATCACAATGGTGATATGAGGACAAGATAGATTCACCCCATGTGCACCACCCTGAGTTCTTTGGAAGAAACACAGACAAAATTGTGACAAATAAATTATATGTTTTGGACCAGAGATGGAAGTTTACTTAACTTGCACAGTGGCTGGTTTTAAATGTTGCATAAGGTGACTGAAACTACTTAATACCCAACCCCTGCATCCCTTCTTGTGACACCACAGCATACATCAAAGTTGCCACCATAGGAGCAGCTATCAACATCCAGCAGCCCCTTTCCACTTCCGCCCTACCATCCCACCTGCCTGTCCCAGTTCTCTCCCCCATCTTGCTCCCTCCATCCGTGCACCACCTGCCCTCCATCGCATGAGTGTATATGTGCCTGTGTCAGGAGACATTTAAAGTTCCCTTGCTTACTCATGATCACTCACTGGGTGAGAACTGGAGAAGGGAATTGGATGGGGGAACCATCCAATGAGAGTGCAAGGTAAGTGGTAAGATTGGCAGGAAACTAGGGAGAGTATCGCACTACCTTTAAAATGCATTAAAAAGAGACTTACCTCAACCGTATTGAAGTAAAAATTGGGCTGGATCCGGGTGCTATCGCACAGATTTTTCCCTGGAAAACCACCATCGGAATGCAGCCTGAATTCAGCCAGGTTGACTTAACTCGCTTCAGTAGCCATTTTTCTAAGTTGGAAAGTGTCTAAATTGGTTGGCAGTTCGAGGCCCAGGTGCTGCATGATGGGGTGAGCTCCTGTCACTAAACCCAGCTTCTGCCAACCTAGCAGTTTGAAAGCATACAAATGCAAGTAGATAAATAGATACCACTTTGGTGGGAAGGTAAACAGTGTTCTGTGCAATCATGCTGGCTACATGATCACAGAGTAGTCTCTGACAACACTGGCTGTTCAGCTTAGTAACGGAGATGAGCACCATTCTCTACGGTCGGACACGACCTGACAACCTTGTCTACAGGGAATATCTTTACCTAAGTCTCTTTTTAATGCATTTTAATAGTAGTGCAATAATCTCCTAAAACAGGCTATTGGATTATAAATCTATGCATGCTGGGAAGGAGGTAGAAGAGCAGCCACTGCCATTATGTAACCTAAAATACTTTGATTCCGATGTGGGAAGATTTGCCCCTTTGTATCAATTTGAATTCAGGCAGTGGAAATGTGTGGCTATCAATACAGTTTGAGTCAAATGTATTACCAGTAGGTGTTGTGTTAACAGGGTGAAAACGGGGCTGAGTACTGTGCACTGCAGCTGGATTATTTTGTTGGTGTGAAACCACACTGAGTCTGTAAGCCCTTGTCTTCAACATGGCTTTGTCCCTAAATTCCCTGCAAAACAATAATCTGGGCTCCCTTCTCATTATTCTCCCACTTGTGCTTTTTTATCAGTAGCCCTCTGTACCAGCTTCAGCTTTACATACTGAAGCTCTGCAAGATTTCTAACTCTGATTTGATTCTCCAGCCCCATCCCTTTGCTGTCCTACCTCCCACTGACCTGGCTGCCACTGCTGAGCATGCTAAAGAGAGCAATGCCTCCTTGTCTCCTGCCTCCCTCAGGTCTTCATCCTCACTTCCAGCATGTGGTGCTGGGCTGAGCCCCTAAAGCCTGGCAACAAGGGGAGGTGGTGCAAACTGCCCATTCCACGTCTTAGAATCACAGAATCACAGAGACCACAAGGAGCATCCAGTCCAACCCCCCTGCTATGCAGGAACTCAAAAATCAAAGCACCCCGACAGATGACCATCCAGCCTCTGTTTAAAGACCTCTAAAGAAGGAGACTCCACCACACTCTGAAGGATTGTGTTCCCCTCTCGAACAGCTCTTACGGTAAGGAAGTTCCTCCTAATATTTACGTGGAATCTCTTTTCCTGTAGCCTGCATGCATTGTCTCCTCTCTCATCCCTCAGCTATAGCTCCCCAGCCCCCTTTCCATTGCTACATCCCACACTTTTAATTCATGCCTTTTTCTCCCTTCACCACCTGCTTGCTTTCTTCCCTTTTAAACTTCCCACTCTGCCCTCACTCATCTTCAGCTCAGCACCCATCATGTGAAACTGCTGCCTCCCAGCTTAGCTATCAGACCAGAAAACAGTATTTTTCAGTCCTGGTTGTTCTGAGTAGTGCTACTTCTTCCAGTCTGCAGACAATCTTTTCTTCCCTTGGCTCCACTCAGATAAGGTGACAGTGTCAGGGGCCTTCCCACCTTCATTGTCTACACATGTATTTCTGAGATGAACAACCCAGCTGTATGAATGCCTAAGACCTTTTAATGATTTTTGTAAAAAAATATGTAAATTACTAAAGAATTTCTCATTCCTTTGCCTCTCTGCATATAAAGAACATAAGCAGACTGTAGTTAAGTACTACATCTTCAGATCAAGCAGATGAATGAGGGAAAAGTCCAAAAATAGTTTCCCCCAAGGAGAACAATAAAGTATATAGTTTAGACAAATAGTCTAAGTCAAAAGGAATTTAAACCAAGGGCATATGATCTCTCAGGGAACACATTATATGATCAGAACAAATCAAAAAGACAATGGAAGCGATAAATTGAAGAATTATATAAAAAGATGAATCAATAGCATCCTTCATAGAAGAACCTTTCGACAATAAACCTACAATTTTAGAAAGTGCACTGGCAGCTATTCTCATAGCAGTTGGGAGAAATAAATCACCTATAATAGATGGCATACCAATAAAGCTGTTTCAGGCTATAGAGATCAAATCCATCCATCTGCCAACAAATATGGAAAACAAAAAAATGGCCCCCAGACTGCAAGCACACAATATATAGTCGAATCCCCATGAAAGGGGACACCAGGATCAGACCATTGATTAATCTCCAGTCTAAGCAAAGTTATGGTCAAAGACTTTACATCTAAGACTTTTAGTATACATGAAGCAAGAAATGCCAGAGGTCCAATTAAGTTCAGAAAAAGAAGTACTAGAGATCATATTAGTTGGATCTACAACAATGGCGAAAAACAGTGTTATATCAGCTCCACCCTTCTTAGTGCACACAACACAAGCCCCTTTCAAATGCAAACACACAGTAAGGGCCTTTGCAGACTGCCAGAAATAGTGCACATTAAATTGAGGCACTGCCCTGGCTCAGTGCTAGGGAATCATGGGAACTGTAATTTATTGTGGCACCAGAGCTCTCTGATAGAGAAGGCTCAATGTCCCAGAAAAAATACAGTTCCCATGATTCCCTAGCACTGAGCCAGGGCAGTGCCTCAATTTAATGTGCACTATTTCTGGCAGTCTGCAAAGGCCCTTAGTGTCCCATGAAGACCCTTCCAACTCAACGATTCTATATTCTGTTCTATAATTAAACCAAGAGTGGATTCATCACCCCACTGACATGGCAGTCACCAGTCACTAAGGACCTCTGCAGACTGGCCCAAAAGGCCGGCCTGGAGGTAGAGTTTGGGTGGGGCAGCCGCACGCCAGCCGCCCCAACCCCATGCTGACGCCATCCTGATGCCGCACGCCAATACATATGCATTGAAAGGGCACTGAAGAGCCACAGCGCCAGCTCTTAGGGCAGCCTTTTGCTGCCCCTAAAAGGAGTGGCACTCTTTTCATGGTGGCAAAAGACAGAATTGAGGCCAGAGCATGGTGTTGCTGCAACCCCGATCCACTGCTTCCCGGGATGGTTCTGTGCTGCCTGTCTGCAGAAGCCCTAAATTTAACTTTAGATCAGCATTTTCTGAACCTCTTTTACTCCATATTTTCTGTGAAAGTCCAGTTAATTTCTTTTATTTGCAGTGGAGTGTTTCCTTTTATAGGAATTGATTCATTTTGCAGGCATGCCTATTTTTGCCAATGGCCCTTGCTCATTTTCCACAGGCTTTCCCTCATTTGCTAATCAGTACCTGGGTCCACCTCTGTCCTTCTGCCCTCCATTTGTTGCCATTTTATTGTGTCTGCCATTCCCCCTGCATTATTCTGCTTCCTTTCCTCTGTTCCCTTCCATAACCTTCTTTGGGTTGGGTTTTTTTTCTTCATTCTTCTGAGCACATCCACATCTCCACATCTATTGGCAAGGATTGTTTGCAATGTTGGAACCTCAACACAGCACCAAGGCCATAGGCTGTCTGGCATGAGTAGATTCTTTTTTTTAAAAAAATAATTTTTATAGGTTTAAAACAATACAAAATTATATCGACCAGAAAAGAGAAAAGATAGCATATCATATTCTTGAGGGTACTCTATATAATCAATAAATCAAAATTTTAAAATCTTGACTGACTTCTGTATAACAAATTTATATTTTAGATATAACTTAAATTCTATTAATGTAAGTGATATTTTCTACTCTTTTTTCCTGTAGAGCCTTTGAATATATCCTAGTTCCAGCGATTGTGTATTTCTCTCCATTTCCTTTCATATTGTTGGGTTGATTTCCCTGCGATGTACATGGAAAGCCTATCCATGGTTGCCAGTTCATTTAGTTTGGCTTCCCAGTCCTGTAGGCTGGTATTTCCCCTGATTTCCAATGTCTTGCGTATACCATTTGTGCAGCTGTTACCATATATAATATAACAGTTTTTTCATCCTGACTTAACTTATACTCCATTACATCTATTATATTTAATAAGAACAGCTCTGGCTTTAAAGGGATATTCTTCTGTACTATTTTACACATAGTCCTGTGAATTTCCCCCCAGAAAATTTTAACCTTACTACACTGCCACCCCATATGGTACATAGTGTCAACTTCTTCCATGCATTTCCAACATTTGTTGTCATTAAGTTTATTTATTCTTGGTAGCCTAGAAGGGGTCATGTACCATCTGTGGAAAATTTTATGAAAGTTTTTCTTTAAAGCATTGCATTTAGTAAATTTAATGTTATTTTTCCAGGTGTTCTCCCACCTTTTTAAAAGTATAGAAGTCCTGATATTCTGCATCCATTTTATCATACTATTTTTCACTATTTCATCTCCTAATTCTATTTCTAATAGCAATTTATATGTTTTTCTTATCCAATGGTGGTCACCTTCCTTTAAGATTTTATCAAAACTTTTCAGTTCCTTTTCTATCCTATACTTTTCCATATCCTTTTTAAAATCTGCTTTTATATGTAAGTATTTTAACCAATCGGTTTCCACACCTTCTTGCTGTAATTCCTCTCTCGTTTTTATTCCTAGCCCCACATTGGATTTTATTAACAGATTCTCATAAGTGAGCCAGGTTTCTTTCAAGAGACTTCTTTTCTATGATATGCTTCCTGAGAAGATGCCCAAATTGGTATTTTGGTATAAAAGTGTTTTTTATATTTCTTCCATATCCAATATAGTGCTTTTCTTATACAGTGTATGTCGATATCTTTATCTGGGGTATCCCTCTCGTAGCAAAGATAAGTATGCCATCCTGTTTTCATTTGCATTCCTTCTATTGCTAGTAATTTTGAATTTTTAAGTAATATCCATTCTTTTACCCATAGTAGAGCACAGGCATTATAGTATAATTCCAAATTGGGAAATCCCAGACCACCTTTCTCTTTCCGATCTTGGATCACTGAGGCTTTATCAAGATAGGTATTGTTGGGAAAAGATACAACATTTTTTGAAGTACACTCATCTGCACTGTTGCTATCCTTCCCATCAGAGAAAGTTGCTGTTTGTCCTATGTCTCCAGATCTCTTTTAATATTATTCCATGTAGCTACATAATTGTTTTTATATAATTCTGAATTCTTTTTGGTGATTGTTATTCCTAGATATTTTACTTTGTTAATTATTTGATATCCTGTTTTCTTTTTCAAATTTTCTTCTTCTTCTTTGGAAAGGTTTTTAGTTAGTATCCTGCTCTTGAATTTATTTATTTTGAAGCCTGCTCAGGTGGTAAATTCTTCTAATATTTCTTCCAGATGAGTTATACTTTTTATTGGATTTTCCAAAAATATTACGATATCATCCACGAATGCTCGGAGTCTATAGCTATATTTATTTATTTCTGGGGACTGAATCTTCTTGTCATTCCTTATTCTTGTGTTTAGAATTTCCATTGACATGATAAATAGTAAGGGAGAGAGTGGACATCCTTGTCGCGTACCTTTCATTATTCTAGCTTTCTGTTCTTTCGCTATTCACTATAATCTGTGTTTTCTGGGAAGTATAAATTTGTTGGATCCAATTTAAAAATCTCCCTTTATTCCGGTTTCTTGTAATACTATATCTAAAAATTCCCAGTCAACATTATCGAAAGCCTTTTCAAAATCAAGAAAGACCATCCCTAATTTACTTGTCTTCTGTAATTCGTAGTACTCCACAACATTAATTACTGTTCTAACATTATCTTTTATGGATCTTTTCAGAAGAAAACCTGCTTGGTCCTTGTGGATCCAGGTTGATAACGCTTTTTTCAGTATTCCGGCCAACACCGATGCATAGATTTTGTAGTGCAGATTTAACAATGTGATTGGATGATAATTACTGATGTTCTCAGCGTCTTTGGGCCTTTGCAGACTGCCAGAAATAGTGCACATTAAATTGAGGCACTGCCCTGGCTCAGTGCTAGGGAATCATGGGAACTGTAATTTATTGTGGCACCAGAGCTCTCTGACAGAGAAGGCTCAATGTCCCAGAAAAACATACAATTCCCATGACTCTCTAGCACTGAGCCAGGGCAGTGCCTCAATTTAATGTGCACTATTTCTGGCAGTCTGCAAAGGCCCTTTATTTTCTTTATATATTAATATGGTAAGTGATTGTCTTCATGATTCTGGATATTTGCCAAATTCTATTTCCTGAATTGTTTTATGCAATATCTCTGCTAATTCATTTTTAAATGTTTTGTAATATTTAGCTGTCAAGCCGTCAGGGCCTGGTGCTTTATTGTCTTTTAAGTTTGATATGGCCTGATCTATTTCCGCAATAGTAATTGGTGAATTTAAATCAGCGATACATTGGTCCGTTAGTTTAGTTATTTTCTCTTCCCTTATATACTCTCTCATTTTTACTCTTTTATCTTGCGATGATCCCTGTGTTGAGAATAGGTTTTCATAATATTCTTGCACAGTTTGTTTAAAATCATTTTGTTGTGTAAATTCTTTATCCTTATATCTAAGTCTTAATATTACATTTTTTCCTTCTCTTTTCTCAGTTTTTGAGCTAATCATTTCCCTACTTTGTTCGCATTCTCAAAATAATAGTGTTTTACATATTTAATTTTATTAGTTATTTCTTGCATTGTAATTTGCTTTAGTTGATTCTTTATTTTTTGCATATCTTGACATATTTTTAAAACTTTTGGCCTTATTTTCTGTTGTTTTTCTATATATTCTAGTTGACCTAATAACTCTTTTTCTTTTTTCTCTTTCAATCTCTTTTTCCTTTTTTCTTGTTGTATCAACAAGCCCCTGGCTACCTTGCTAGCGTCCCAAACCAGGTGCGTCAGTGTTCCCTTATTCATGTTCTCTTGAGAATATAGCTTCAGATCTTTTCTCATTTTTCTCACGATTTCCTCATCAGCTAGTAAGGATTCTTTTAACCACCACATATATTCTCTTTTCCTAGGGTTCATTGAAAGTACAATTGGGCAATGGTCTGATAGTAACCTGGGTAGGATTTTGATAGATATTATTTCTTTACCTATTACCATGGATGCAAAAATCATACCCATTCTTGAGCATGAATTAAACCTGTCTGAATAGAAGGTATAATCCTTGACTCCTCTATGTTTCATCCACCAAACAACTATTAATTTTTGCTCCTCTATAAGTTCAAATGCTGATCTTGGCAGTTTCCCTTGATGTTTTTTCTTATCTTCATGTGATCTATCCTCTACTGGATTGACAACTCCATTCCAGTCACCAACTACAATTATTTTGTCATACTCATGTTCTCTAATTTTTGTTTTTATCTCATTAAAGAAATTAGATTTATTTTCCTGAGGGACATATATGTTAATTAACAATATCTTCCCAGAATATATTTCTATTTCAATTGCTATGAAGTGGCCGCTCCTATCTTTAAATATTTCTTTAGCCTTAATATGATTACTTACATAAGTTTCCACTCCTTTTTTCTTGTATCGTGGGTTTGAAGCTACAAACATTTTGTCCAATTTTTTATTTTCCAATAAATGCATATCTTTACTTTTTATATGAGTTTCTTGGATACAAGTTATATCATTTTTTAATTCAGGTAATGTACTATTTTTCTATGCTTAGATTTAGCGTTCAAACCATTCACATTCCAGGACACCATTTTAAATAACATCTTTTATTTATTTAACTATCCTTTATAATACTTAGTATCTTAAATTTAACTTCTTCCCTTTTCTTGTCCTTAGACTAGTTTGGATGTGTCTTTTTTTCTCTTTTGCTTTACCCTTTTCCCCTTTATCCTCATAAATTATTTCCTCTTCTGACCTTCCTCTTCCTTCTTCCTCTTCTTGTGTCTTTTCTTGTGTATCTTTTACTGTTTTTCTATCTGCTAAAAATCCCTCTTCCTCTACGTCTTCTGAGTCTTCTGTTCCCGTTAGGATAGTCTCCACTTCTTCTGGTTCTTCCTCACCTTTTTCTCTTTGCATCGTCTTCCTCCATGTACTTTCCTCCATTCTTATATCCTTCTTTTCCTCTTGATTTTTTGTCCCTGCTTGTGTATCTTCTCATTCTTTTAAAGGTTGCCATTGTCTTAAGTTATTTCTTTCTAGAAACTCATTAGCTTTCTGTGTATCCATCACCAATTTCCTTTTTCCTGTTGAGAAAATGACGCCTTCTATTTTGCCTCATTTATATTTTATATTATTTTGTTTCAGATATTTTGTTAATTCATAATATTCTTTTCTTTTCCGTAATATTTGTGGTGGAATATCTTTAATATTTGAATCTCCTGTTCCTCAACAAAACATCTTTTTTGGAAGTTCTTTTCAAGTATTAGATCCCGGACTTTTTCTTGCACAAAATGTATTATTATATCCCTTGATAGCTTCCTGTTCATTGCTGCCCATGAGTTAATTCTGTAGAGCTTGTTTACCTCCATGTCCAGCTGTTCTACTGGCCAATCAATGAATAGAGCCAGGGCAGGGATAATTCGTGCTCCTAAGTCTTCATTGTATTTTTCATGTAAACCTCGTAATTTTACAGCCTTTCCTTTAAGTCTCAGTTCTACTGAGGCCTTATAATTCCCTTCCTATTGTTGTGACTCTTCTAAAAGAGTTGTTTTTTTCTCTAAATTTCCTGTTCTTTCTTCAATTTTTGTGACTTTAGATTGCAGGCCCTTTATCTCTGTTGTCATTTTCTATAAACTTTCTTTAAGTTCCTGTAATTCTTTCTGCAGTTCTGCTTTCATTTCTTTTTTTCCATTCTTTAATTTCAGCTCTTATTTCTGCCCAGATTTCTGCCCTGATATTGGCTCTTAATTTTCTAATCTCTTCTAGCAGGTCACCTTTCATGTCAGTATTTACAGTTTTTTTCAATTATTGTTACGTTGTGCATTTCGTTTAGCTCCTATAGCTTTAACTGAGTATCTATTCTAGTTGCCATTGTAAGTATAACACTTGCGATCTCATAGATTGGCTGGAGTCAGAGGATATTTTGATGGCCGAACAGGCAGGCTTTAGACCTGGACGCTCTACCATCGATCAAGCAATGATACTGCAATATCTCATAGAAAAATATCTTCATTATGGACAACCTCTATATGCGGCATTTATAGATTTTAAGTCCGCTTTTGATTCAGTCAACAGACTCAGGTTGTGGGAAAAATTACTGCATACTAATATAGATAAACGACTTCTTCTGCTTCTTATTAAGGTTCACGAGAATTCTAATATCAAGGTCAGATGCAGTCCTCAAGGACATGTCTCTAAAGCAATTCCTGTTAGAACCGGGGTAAGACAGGGTTGTGTTCTGGCTCCTACACTATTTAACTTTTATATTAATTTTTTAGTTCCTGCTTTGAATAATCTCTCTTTTCATCCTCCGAAGTTAGCAAATAGACATATTAATTTATTGCTTTATGCAGATGACGTTGTCATTCTTTCGTTATCTCCCATAGGTCTCAAAAGATCTTTAAATTCTCTTGCTTCTTTCTGTAAAGAGGAGAAACTAACAGTTAATTATTCAAAGACCAAGATTCTCACTTTTGCACATCGACCTAAACAGATTAAATGGACATTTGATAGACAACACATAGAGCAGGTCAAAATCTTCAAATATCTAGGAATTGTTTTTCACCATTCTGGAAGGAGAACTGCCCACTCTGAACTTGTTATTAGTAATGCTCAAAGAACCATAACTGCAATTCTAAGATTTTTCTTTACTAAAGGCGCTCAGTTTATTCCGGCCGCCATTAAACTGTTTAATGCCAAGGTTCGCCCTCAACTTCTTTATGGAGCTCAATTGGGCCCATATAGCAATATCAATGCTTTTGAACGTCTCCAAACTAAATTTCTTAGGAGAATCCTACAGGTTGGACATTGTGTTCCGAATGTTCTTCTCAGGAGGGAGGCCGGATCTATTAAAATAGAGTCCAGTCTGTGGATCTGTATACTTACGTACTGGCAAAAATTGCATAAAATTCCAGGGAGGCTCACAAATCTAATTTTTTCAGATTCTTTTAAATCTACATGGGAAATCTCTATTTATAAAAAACTAGATGAGTTAGGTCTCAATAAAAGTGAACTCCTAAAGCTTGACATTGACAAAGCCAAATCCATCATTAAACAAAAAATCATAGAAGCAGAAAGACGGGGTGATTCTGTTTCCCTTTCTAAATATGTTTTGTTCGGTTCACAATTATCGGTCCTTGTTCCAGCTCCATATCTATCTCAGATTACCCTTCCGAAGTTTAGAAGGGCATTAACCTTGGCACGTTTTAATGTGCTGCCTACTGCCTTGTTAAACGGTAGATACAAAAAAGTACCTTTCGAATTGCGTCTATGTCCTTGTGGTTCAGGTGCTGTTGAAACAAATGAGCATGTCCTACTCTATTGTCAATTTTATAGGGATGCTCGCCATCAATTGATTAGCCCATTATTAAATAAATTTCCAGGTAAATCTGATTCTTTTTATTTACGCTTTTTATTAGATAACAATGAATACAAGGTATCTCATATGATGGCCAAATTTTGCTATATTGTTTGTAAAACAAGACCCCAATTGATAAATGGACATCTTATTACAGTTTAGTTCTATGTGATCAAAATTGTAAATACATAGTCCATTCTTTAGTCTGTATTTTAATTCATATTGTCATATAATTCATTGTTGATTTATAATTCATATATATATATATATATATATATATATATATTTAATCTGATTTAAATCTGGATTTGTATGTCTGTAACAATCGACAAGTTCCTGTAAGGAATTATTGTATACATCTAAGATGTGTTTTATTGTAATTTTGTGCTGACCGATTGGTCGTAATAAAGAACTTAAACTTAAACTTGCGATCTCTATATTGTCAAACTTCATAAATTACATAATTCCTACATTTATTATTGGGGTTCACTGGAGGAGATATCCCATAAATCACAATTTTTTGCTAATGACTTTTACTACCACAAGCAAAGCACAGTATATTCATTACTCAGAATAACTTTACATGGGGATTTACGTCAATCAAAGAGCTGTAGGCAATAACTAGATTTCAAAAAATCCTAACTTACAAAATACACCCCAACTACACCACAAAACAATTCTTATTGTCTGCTTAAGGCTTAACTGCTTCTCTGTACCTGATCATGTATTTCTCTTAACTTGCCTTTTCTCTCGAAATCTCTCGTCTCTTTTCTAGGGAGGATCTCTTTTCGATCTCTCTGGAAATACCATTCAAATTCTGTTTTGGTCCCCTGGCACACTTATTAAGCAGCTGAAAATCTTAAAGCCCTTCTAGCCATCTACTCCTCTTGCACCCGAGTCCAATTACCGCTGCTGGTGCTATTACTGTTGCTTCCACTGCTGCTTTTCTCCTCTCCCCACCAAGAGGGCATTAGGTGAGTGGGCGGTTCTTGTAGCCACTTCCTCCACTGTGTCCTCTTGGCCCCCGGGCCCAAAGCTGCGCTGTTGCTGTTGTTGTTGTGCTGCTGCTGCTTCTCTCCTCTCTCTGCCGGGAGGGCATTAGGTGAGTGGGCGGTTCTGGTAGCCGCTCCCTCTGCCTTGTCCTCTTGGCCCCCAAGCCCAAAGCTGCACTGTTCTGCTGTTGTTGTGCCGCTGCTGCTTCTCTCCTCTCCCTGTCGGGCTGGCGTGAGTAGAATCTTCACATATTGCAGATTCAGGTTAGAGTGGAGTCCAGAATAGAACACAGGGCAATTGTAGGAAATGACAATTGGGGATACAGCTACAGGAAGTGGCGTTGGATCTGCATCATTCCAGATATATGTATCTGTTGGACCTGCATCACTCCAGAAAAATGTGCATGCCCCACAAAGGGGGGAAAGGACATTGATAAGCCTAATACACTCTTCAAGAGGCAAGTGTGTGCTGAGGAAATGGTTCAAGTGATACCATAGCAGAGTAGTCTTTGTCCCCCTGCCCCCAGTCCAATTGCAGCATGGAGAAGCAGCTGGTGCATTATTATTATTATTATTATTATTATTATTATTATATTTTCTTATATCCTGTCTTTCTCCCAATATAGGGATAAGGCAGCGAACAACAAGCATAAAACAATACAATTTAAAGACAGTACATCAATATTAAAATATGTAAATATAAATTAAAAAAAACAAACAATTTTAAGAGTTAAAACAGTTATAAATTAAAATATAACATGTTAAAATACAAACCATTAAATTTTATATTGTACAACATTAAAAACCCACTCCTTATCAGTTTTCAAATGCCTTTATCTGCTGCTGGAAGGACAGCAGGGATGGCACCATCCTGGCCTCTCTAGGAGGGAGTTCCAAAGCTTGGGAGCAGCCGCTGAGAAGGCCCTTTCTATTGTTCCCACCAAACGCACCTGTGTGGGTAGTGGGACAGAGAGAAGGGCCTCTCCCGATGATATCAATACTCTGGGGGGCTTGTACAGGGAGATACAGTCCTTCAAATAGCCTGGACTCAAGTTGCATAGGGCTTTATAGGTCAAAACCTATTTTGACATGTAGTGTCTTAAAGAGTAGGGCTAACTGGATTTTACCAGGTAGTTACTCAATAATGCACTCTCAACATGCTTTTCCTTAGTTGTAGATCTGGCGGTTATAAGCATATTTTGGCTAATGGAACACACACGTACACACAATCAGAAGAAAATCAACCTGTGTTTTATAGACTGCACCCTGAAAGCATGAGAAAAGAAATAGGTATGCTGTTTCTGTAGATGCAACAGTTTACAATACTGAACAGATGTCACTGTCAGGCAGAATTAATAACATAATTTTAAGAAGTCATTCCTTAGTGGATTCAGAAGAACTTAAAGAAGGGAATCCTTTTATTCAGAACCAAAAAAAGTGGTGGTGACAATTGATGCAATTTCTCAGGTGGGAAAGCACTTTGTAAAGGAGAAAATGTTCAGGGCAATTAGTTTTCCCAAGATGACGAGCACAGTATAAACTACCTAACATTAAAGCCTTCTAGTTCTTCATGGATTTACTCACTTTCCAAGAGAAAATGTGCAGATGTGAATAGACAACACCAGACTACATGCATATGTAAGCAAACAGGGAGATTTAAAGTCTAGCCAGTTAATCAAAGAGACATCCAAACCTGATCGTGACAGAAATAATAATTTAATCTATCTCAGAGATATATATAAAAGGGTCCTTGAACATTCAAACAGATTATCTAAGCAGAAACTAGGTTCTCCCAGGAGAATGAAGTCTCAGTCACAAAATGTCTGTATAACTGGAGGAAATGTTAGGTCCTTTCACAGTAGACATGTTTGCAATAGCTATGAATATGAAGCTAAGATGGCTCTATTCAATAGATGCAAGTGTTTGAGCAGAAGATCACAATGCTCTCACAACACCAGGGCTGTCTAGATGTATTTTCTCCAATACTGTTGACTGTGAGGGTTCTGAAAAAGATTTCTCTGCTGTACTCACAGCTTGCACACATTGTTGCTGCACTCACAGCTATTTTATCCTATCATTATTGCTGTACTGCCACTAACAGTTGCATACTTATGGCAGACAATATGATTTGGAGCCTTACATTGGTAATAGTCAAACCAGTTCTACTCCTTAGGGGAAAATACATTTCTTTTTAAAATGTCCAGGTCTGTTATATCTGTTTGCAACTGAATTTTTTAAAAAATACTAATCTCTCTTTTTGATCAAAAATACCCTTGCTGCAAAGTTAACCATTGAAATTGCATTCCTTATGAAATTAATCCTGTCACTTTTTGGTTAGGCCACTTTTTATACCCACCTACTCACCTGTTTCACTGAGTTTCTCTTTAACTGCTTGGTCTCTCGAATATTCCCACCACATCTTATCTTCTCATCTCACCTCTTTACAAGTCTTCTTATTCTTTTCCCATGTTATCGGCAGCATCCGTGTTCTCATTGCTATCCATTTACAATGTTACATACTTAGATATCTGTCTAGTAGTTTTGCACATTGCCAACATCTCTTTTCCTTCAAGTCTGTGCATTCTCTTTTTCTTTCTCTTATTAGCCATATTTCTTGTGTAGTCCCTCTGTCCACTCCTTCTCTTATTTCTCCTCTCCTAGCCTCTCCATCCATTCTTCTATTGTGCAGCATCTTTCCCATCAGTGCAACTGCTACAACCTGAGGCAGTGTGCTGTGTGGATTTCTTTGTCCTGCTCCTTCCTGCCCCATAGGATTTCACACCACTTAGCACTGAGTGAAAAATTCCAGAGAGGATAACAGGAAGGTGGTGACACGGGAAACAACATAGCAAGTGAAAATGCTATCCCCCATATAACTCCTTAGAAAATGCTTTTAAATTACACAGAATTTTGTTGAAAGCAGGGAAGGATGCTTTATGTTCTGATGTAAAGTTTTTGGATTTAAAAAAAAAAAATTAAAGCCAGTAATATCATTAATAGAAACACATTAATTCTGATCTCTGGGCCAGTGGCCACAGTGCGTTGTTTAACTGTTCAAGGGGATCAGAAAGAACAGAGTGTCTGGAATCCTGAACAAGGAACTGCAACATTTTGTTCCAGGTCCCTTATAAAAGGGACACTTACTAACTTTTCTTATACGTACCATTTTGTTGTATATTCTCTGGTTCCTTTCAGACTTATGTGTTGTTGTTTTGAAGAGCTCTTAAGATGGGAGCTCTCAGTAGCTGACACTGAATTCTTACAAGTTCTCTTCAACATGATTGCCTTTGCAGTTATAAACAAGAGCATGCGCTGCTCAGTTCCACTGTGTTATGTAGGAGAAGAACAATATATATATATATATATATATATATATCCAAAAAGCAAACCTGGATTTGGGCATTTTTATAAGGGACATCATTTTACTATGCCATTGAAAATTATGGGACTCGAACATCTGTGGATTTTGATATCCACAGGGTATCCTGGAACCAAACTACAGTGGATACCAAGGGGCCATTGTATTTAACAGCTTTGTAAATTCATGTATTTCATTTTGACTGAAGATGTCTCTGCTCAGCCTTTCTGGTCAAGGCCACAGAAGTGGTTTTAACATTTTTGAGCCACCAAAACTATCATTGTGCATATACACCTATTGTGTTCCAGGTATATTACATTATATCTTAGCAAGCACTGACCTTAAGCTTGTTCTTGGAATGTCCACTAGTGCTCTGAACATTCTGTGCTGATATGAATAAGTGAATAGAGTACAGGTCACAAATATGAAACAATTTCATTGGCCTTTTACAACTCTGTGCCCAATGCCAAGTCAGTTTATGATGCATCTGTTTCTAAAAAACCTTGAAATGTAACATCACATTTAAGGTATTAAATAAATAAATAGGAAAGGAACTACTGTAAACGAAATGGTAAAGGCCACTCAAAGCAACTGGAAAGAATAAATTACCAGGAACAGATGACATAACATTAGATTTGCTACAATCCACAGAAACAGAATCAAGTTTAGTTCTAACTAAAATCTGCCAACAAATATAGAAAACAAAGCAGTGACCCACAGATTGGAAGCAATCAATATACATTCCCATCCACAGAAAAGGAGACACAAAAGATTGCATTAGTTACAGAACTATTGCACTAATTTCCCATACAACCAAGGTCATGCTATGGCTTGCTCTTAGAGGCTATGGCTTGCTCTTAGAGGATTGGGAGAGCCACTATATTTGATTGTCCTGATGCATAACCTGATGCATAACTCAGGAAAGGAGGCTGTTGTCAGAACAGAATATGGGGGAAAAGAATAGTTTCCAATCTATTCAGAATAGTTCCCAATTGGCAAAGGGGACAGGAACGGCTGCATTCTATCATCTTATTTATTCAACCTGTATGTGGAAAATATCATATGCAGAGCAAGCTTAGACTCAGAGGAAGGAGGAGGGAAGATACAGAAACAACCTAAGATACGCAGATACCACAATACTAGTAGCAGAAAACAACAAAGACCTGGAGCAATTACTGAAGAAGTTCAAGGAGGAAAGTGCTAAGGTAGGCTTAATGTTGAACATTAAAAAACAAAAGTAATGACCACAGAAGATCTACAAAAATTCAATCTAGATGATGAATTGAAAATTGAAATAGTCAGAGAGTTTCCATACCTTGGATTGATCAGAATGGAAACTGCAATCAAGAAATCAGAAGACTAGGATTGAGAAGCGCAGCTATAAAAGAACTGGATAAGATCCTAAAGTGCAAAAATAAAACTCTGAATACTAAAGTTAGGATCTTTGAAGCCATTGTATTTCTCTTCACAATATATGGATGTTAATGCGGCACAGTGAAGAAAGATGATAGAAAGAAAATCAACTTGTTTGTGATCTCATGTTGGAGAAGAGTGCTGGTGATACCATGGATGGCCAAGAAGACAAACAATTGGGTTGTAGAACAGATCAAGCTTGAACTCTCCCTGGAAGCCAGGATGACTAAATTGAAGTTATTGTACTTTGGGCATATCATGAGAAAGCATGACTCATTAGAAAAGACACTGATGCTGGGAAAGGTAGAAGGCAGTAGAAAGAGAGGAAGACTACATGTCTGATGGTTAGCTCAATCAGGAGGCCACAGGACTGATCCTGCAGGAGCTGAGCAGAGAAGTGGAGGACAGGGAGCTTTGGAGATGTCTCATTCACAGGGTCACCACAAGATGAGGTCAACCCAAGGACAGTTAACAACAACATCATCATCGAAGGAACCCATGCGGTGTAACGGTTCAATGATGGAAAGAATCACATCAGATGCAAACCTCAACCATACAAAGCAAAATTGTTTTTATATGAAGGTGGCAGGTTTCTTTCCTCCTTCTAAAGTTTGATTTAAAGTGACAGCATATCAATTAAAATATTTATTTCTATTATTTAACCAAGATAAATTTGTGACAGTTATAGTAGCCACATAGATACAAATGTTAGTTATACAATCTGATCAATTCAGTCAAAAATAAATATATGAAAGCATTGGAAATCAAGGGACGTTATCATATGTGGGCCAGTTTCATTGTTAAAGAGATAATAAAGTGGAAATGAAGCATCCCGAAAAGAAAGCGAAAAAAGAGCTTAATTGCACAAAAACCTTTCACACGTAATTACAGTAATAACGGAATTAAGTTAAAAGCAAAAAAAGGACATTTTTAACTTTCATACACAACCCGTACATGTACTGGAAATGGGTGTGTTTCGTGACCAGACTCCTCCTTTTTCCAGGGTGGGTCCTGCATTTCCCAGGAGAAAATGTCAGACTGTCCTCCATTTGGGGTCATGTCCTCCTGCACAGGTCCTAACCCCCTTCCATTGGGGTTAGGACCTTTCAAGAGAGCAGAGGAGGAGGAGGAGGAGGAGGAGGAGGAGACTGGAAAGGCAAGACAAGGCAAGGCAAGCCGAGGCAAGGGAGGGATTGAGATGGCTCAGCCTCCCTTTTCTCTCTCTCCTTTCCTGGTATTGGAGGCTGTCAGCTGCTGGGGAGATGGGCAAGGAGGGCAGGATCACAGGCAGAGCTGGCAGGGAAGGAGGAGGAGGAGGAGGAAAGGGAAGGAAGGAAAGAAGGAAGGAAGGAAGGGAGGGAGGGAGGGAGGGAGGGAGGGAAGGAGGGAGGGAGGGAGGGCTGGGTGTTCCCTGCGGAGAGCCAGAGCCTTGGATGATGCCCAGGAGAGGGGGAAACTGGAGGTAGCTCCCATGCCCCCCCATAAGCCTTTCCCCTTTGTAGGACCTGCAGTGCAGAACATCATGGTGAGATGGATCTCCAAGTTGCTCCACAAGCACACCCCACACTTGCACCCACATTCACCCACAGCTGCTGTGAGGGAAGCCTTCTTTCCCCTCCTTTCCCCTCCATCCCAAATGCCAAACTTCTCCTCCGTCCCAAACTTTTTTCTCCTGGGCTGCCTTCCCTTCCCTTCTCTGCATGGCACTGAGAAGGAGCCCAGGACTCTCCCTCCCTAGAGGCCCCTCCTCCTCCTCCTCTTGGCCCTCCTCCAGGTTTTAAAAGAGAATTGTCCGTGCATATTTGCTTTTCACATTACAGTAAATGTGAAATTACTGTAATTTCGCAAATGCATTTCCTCCCAAAATTAAAAAGATCTCGGATAATACCAGTTTCTGTCCAGTTTCTGACCAATTTCTGTGCGACGTCGTGTGAAATCGTGAGGTGCAAATTCAGTTTTTGTTTGGGATTTGTGTGGATTAACCAACAGATTTCCCGTGTGTGATAACGTCCAAACATTTTGGATATAGCACATAACTTTATTAGTCTTAAAATAAAACTCAGCTCTGGTGTATTAACATTTATTTGGGGGAAATGGAAAGAATGTTTAAAAAGTCATCCTTTCACTCTCTTTGTTTAAGTAAAACACAAAAATGTCCTACTGAATCTGTGCATTCATATCTCATCAAATTTAAAAGTAGAATTTGTCTTATGTGACACCTAACAAAGCCCCTGATGTGGAAAGATTTGTGATGCACTGTATATGTCTGAAGAAGAAATGCATTATAACAAAGCATCAATGGTGGAGATGGCTGAGGCAGTAATCTTGGAAAAATTACTTTATAGCCTTACCAGATTAAAATAAGTCCTTTAGAAAAAATAAAGAAAAATAGTGGAGGACTACTGGCCTACATACACATGAATGCCTACCATTTCAAATGTTTAATACAAATTATTTCTTTTTGAACTAAACAAAATGTCCCCACCTTATTCCTAGTACTGGAACTAACATACTCGGCATCTAACTTTTTTACATCTTTCTCTCTCTTTTTGCATCAAAATTGCCCATTCTGCAGCAAGTCCTTTTCTTCTTTATTTCATCTGTCCCAGATATTAAATCTAGAGCCATCAGTAAGGATGAAACAATTATGTCTGCCACTCCACATTCTAAATCCTTTTTTATTGTATGCAGAGATACTCAACACTTTTATTGTAAGTTTCTTTCTCAGTTAACCACTATAATTTGTGCAGCATTTAATATTTCATTTAATGTAAACTGTGCCCATCTTTTAATGCAGACATTTTGTTACATTTCATGTAGTTTAACATTTTCTATTGTTATAAAGTTCATTGAAAAGTTCATTTTACAGTAAAAGCAGCTAAATTACTTTCCTGCAGCATCTTGAACAAAGCTCAATGCTGCCTTTGTCTTTTGATTGCCTGGCATTTATAAGACAAGGTGATGTATACTGCATTCTTAATGTTATTCATCTACACTTGTTACTATGACAGTTCTTGGATTATGTGCTTCTCCAATGCATGCCAAGGACAATATACTATACACATGAAAACCAGATTCATGATCTGCATCTTAAAAAGAAGTATTGTTTTGCCATTTAAATCTGTACAGTCGCATCATTTTTAAAAAAGCATTGCAACATTTAAAATTTGCCCTGTTGCACTATTTATAATAAAGATCCCATTCCATA
Source organism: Phrynosoma blainvillii (assembly GCA_026167975.1). Classification (NCBI taxonomy): domain Eukaryota; kingdom Metazoa; phylum Chordata; class Lepidosauria; order Squamata; family Phrynosomatidae; genus Phrynosoma; species Phrynosoma blainvillii. Next base: position 225,380,933 of record JANUYF010000004.1, on the reverse strand, counting down.
CCATGATATATGCTCTATGATTTGTAAGGTGGCCATAAATCCTACTTAATACAGACCAGTCCTCTCTTTGAGATTTTGTCAGAGGACACTCCTTTATATTTTATGGTTATAAAATCCATAACATCTAACAAACTGCAGTCCCTTTTCCTTAGGTATTTAATTGGGAGTTGTTTGCCATAGGTCTGATTCTGTGCCATGAGTTGAAGGGTTCTCATCCAATGGTTCTCCATTGGTGCATCTGAAGACCACTCTCAGGTTAAGCAAGCTCCAGTAATTCTTCCTCAGTGTAGTGCTGCAGAGAACAGGCTGTCACTAAACTAATGTTATTTAAACAGAAACATGTTTGATAAAGGTCAGAGATATGTGAAACTTGAAAGGACTCAGGAGTTTGGTTGAAGATGATCATGCGGTGTGACCAAATATCAGACAAACCAGAATGGACAGACAGTTGTTGCCATCACTAAACAACATTACTAAACACTAAACATCTGTGGAATTTATCTCACCAAATATTAACAACCTATGTTGTTAGGTTGTTAAGCTGCTCTGGGTCCCAGTTCTGGGGAAAGAGCAGGATATATAGAAGAAGAAGAAGAAGAAGAAGAAGAAGAAGAAGAAGAAGAAGAAGAAGATTGTGGCAGACACAATATTCAGAAATAGATGAACAGATATCTCCTGGCTTTGAGGAAGAGAATGATTTTAGCCATGTAAACTCTCTTTCTCCAACTGGTAAACACAGAATTCCAGATGAGAAAGTGGAAATACTTAAGGAACACTGTCTGGTGATCCAAAGCAACTATAAATAATAGCATTAGGTTGCTGGGAAGCTTGATAGTTTGGTTGATTAGGAAAAATGACAGCCATGCATCCCCACCCCACCCCAGAGACAGAAGTGAGACATTTACAAGAAAAGAGTAACTCATTGCTTTGTTACGCTACCAAAGTCAGAGAATTGAAATTTTCTGTCCAATGCAATGTTTGGTGCTGAGATCTTGTGATATTATAGTCCATGTATATCTTTTTAAGGGGACATTTTCTCAATTGGGACTTTTGGGCCAAACAACAACTGAAGCTATCTCTTTTGGTCCTACCACCATCACAATCAGGTTTGCTGAGGACATGGGAGAACGCCTTTTCAGTGGAAGCTCCCAAGGTGTGGAAATCCCTTCCATGGACAATTCAGTTGGCCCCTTCCTGCTTTCTTTCCACTGGTAAGCAAAGACCTTTTTATTTAGGTAGGCTTTTTGGTTCATAATTTGTTGCAGCAGACAAAACTTTTAATAGAATGTGTTGTGTAACCATTTTTTATTATTTTAAAATGTGTTCTAAAAACTGTGTTTAACTTGTGTTTTTCAACATTTGTATTAATATTTTTTTAGTTGTACTTTGTTTTGACTTTATAAGCCACATTGAATACTGTGCTGGGAGAAAGACGGGATATAAATTTAATTTACTGATTGATTGATCAATTTCTGGACCTTATTTCAAGTAACTTAGATTTACAATTAGTTAAGAGCATTTCAGATAGTGGACAATTTTAAAGAAATCTCCTAAATGTCAAACTACAGTTATAGAAATGAAATGTCAATTAAAGCAAAAGGGAGGGGTCCCCATTTGAGCATTTTGAACATATAGTAAAACATTCTCTATTTCCTGTACATTTGCAACTTATTTAAATGAAAATAAAGTTCTTACCCACTGAAGAGAACCAGTTCCAAAATGCTAGGAGTTTATCACATAGGCAAAAGAAATGGGATATTAGCGCTATGCTCATGCAATATTCCATGAATATCATGCACTAACATGATGGTTTTCACACAATGCCATTATTATTGTGTGATTATCCCATGAATAAAGTGGTGAAATTGTGCTGCTTTTTATTCACAGGATTTTCCCAAAAATAAAAAGTGACGCAATTTTGCCGCTTTATTCACAAGATAATCGCACAATAATGACATCACTTGACATCGTGTGAAAAGCCTTGTGTTATCGCACAATATTTATGGGATATTAAGGGGAGCATAGCACTAATATCCCATTTCTTTTGCCCCTGTGATAAACTCCTACCATTATGGGACTGGTTCTTTTCTTTTGCCCATGTAATAACTCCATAGAAAAAGTCCAAATTGTCCACTCAACTACCTATAGATTCAAGCAAGGTAACTTCTAAGAAATTAGCTTTAGATCTGATTGGTCACAACCAGTGGAAGAAAAATTGAGATCTTTTTCTGCTAACCTTCCTGATAATGAACTTGGGGAAATTGTAACAAATTGAACAAACTGAGCCAAACTGAGCAATATTTAGTCATCAGGAAGAATAGGATAAATCAAGCAGACTTTCATATACCATCTTACCAAAAGGAAAACAGCTTTGGGAGGTTTACAGTTAAAGATCAGAGAAGGGCAACATCACTGGAGAGTAAGGGACAATTTTTGCTCCCATGGTGGGCCACACCTGCTGATTTCCCCCTCAGACACAACCAGTAGTTCCCATCAGGACTGCTAGCATTTGGGCAATATTTTTGCATGTTGCTGGCTTTGTTTGCATTATTATTTTCATTTGGAAGGGGGGGGGTTGACTTTAAAATCTTCATGAGGGCTGGTGAAGTTGGGGCTTGAGGAACTGGAAGGGGGGGGAGGTCGGAAGAGCCATGCAACCCACAGGCTGAACTTTCCCCATCCCTGATGATTCAGCTCCTTTGGAATTGTTGTTTTTGTTATGTGGCATCAAGTCACTTCCCATTTATGGTGACCGTAAGGCAAACCTATCATGGAGTTTTCTTGACAAGGTTTGTTCAGAGGAGGCCTGGCCTGAACGGGAAGAGGGGCCCTCCCTCCATCCACCATCATCGAGGGAGAGAAGGCAGGCTGGCTTATATAATAATAATAATAAGGGTCCTCCCTCCATCCACCATCATCGAGGGAGAGAAGGCAGGCCATCTCCATCAGGCCTAGCCACAGTAAGAAGAAGGGCCCTCCCTCCAGTCCATCTGCCTTGGTCCAGGCTTTAGAGGGAGAGAAGATCTGCTGGACTTATTCCCCTTCCCCACCACCACTACCATTCTCTTCTCCTTTTGTGTCATCTTGTCTTTTTAGATTGTAAGCCTGAGGGCAGGGAAATGTCTAATTAACCATTTGTAAGCTGCTCTGATAGCCTTTTGGCTGAAGAGCAGGGTATAAATACTTCATAATAATAATAATAATTGCCTTCCCCTGAGGCTGAGAGCATGTGACTTGCCCAAGGTCACCCATTGGGTTTCATGGTGAGTGGGGGAATCGAACCCTGGTCTCCAGAGTCATAGTCCAACACTCAAACAATTACATCACACTAGAATATAGCTCAGTTAAAACCTTGACTGACATGAGATGAGATGCAACTAGGAAGTTTCCCACTAACTGAAAAATGAACAAATCAATTAGGAAATGGGGTTTTTCCTGCTGTGGATGGCAATCAATATGTGCCTAATAAAAGACACTGTAGATGGAGATCTTATGGGGGATACACTAACTGCAAAATGGAGTGGCAGTGTAATTCATTATATATCAATTTTTTATTCTGCATATGTATGGTGTTCATGTTGAAACCTGAAACTAGAAAGTAAATACCTACTTCTGATTCTCATATAGGTATGTTCGGTACACAGCAGTTTTTGTTTTCAGTTGTATTCCACCAAAGATCTAGATGTAACTCTATTAAGGGAATTGTGATCACCAAAAGTGGACATTTTCCTTATCTTTTACTGACTGAAGAATTCATAGCTTTTCATAATACTGTTCTTGCAGCCAGCCCTGTCACTGATTACATTTATTTCACACGTTGACTGATAGATTACAAGTCCCTCTAAATGCTAAAATAAAGAACAGTTGTTCAGAAGGATCTCTGCAACAGGTTGATTAAATAGTGAATGCAAACACTAAATGTCAGCTGAGGAAAAGCCATCACAAGTACATGAACATCAGCACAGAATATTTGCTAAATGACTATGTTGCTTTCAAGCATATATTTAAGTACTTGTTGAGAGAGGGAGGAAAGCAAGAAAAAATGTGAGGCAAATTCTGATAATAGCTTCTAGTATTAAGGATTGTGCCTCTACTGGTGTACAATAATAGATTTAATAGATAATATGTGGTCTGCTCCAGTAATGTATTATTGGTCCTGATAAATGGTTGCTGTACTCTGAGTTGCTTTTCTCTGAACCTTACATCAAATTCAGACAAAATACAGAAATTCCACAAAATTTACCTAGATGGATGGCAATTTCAGTAGCTGAGGCTAAGAGTCTTACTCTTTGCTGAAAAATAAAGTACCCTTTAACTGAGAATAGATACATTGGCACTAAAATGCTGGCAAAATTATCCTTCTCAGCTGTAGATAAAAGGCTATATAATAATACTTGGCTGAAGGTGCAGTGTATTATACAGATATACATATTATGGAACCTTTGTTTTCTGCAAAAGGGGTTAAGCAATCCTATATTCTAGTTCATATATTATTTAATTTTAACATTAATAACACTGTTGAGTATTTTATCTCTCCAGTGTATCATGCCCACAAATTAGCCACGAAACCTGTTTCAATCTATTATATGCAGATGAGGCTCTACTCTTATCTCGGACTTCATGAAGTCTGGCGTTAAGAGTATTTTCTGAATGTTGTCAAAAAGTATACCTAGAGGTGAATTACAATAAGACAAAAATAATGATGTTTTCTGGACAAAAATAACAATGTACTCTGTATGCCATAGATGCCATAAATGGTCTTTCAGTAAACAGCTGACTGAGCAAGTCAGACTTTCCAAGTAATTGGGCAGGATTCTTCAAGCATTATCAGACCAGAAGGAATATGCTGTGCACAAGGTTTTACAAGCTTAATGCATTTCTTTCACACAAATAATCATAATTATATAATCTCAGTGATGAAAATCTATAAGGCCATGGCCTTGGGTCAATTGTTCTATGGAAGTTAAATAGGGGCTAATGCCAATTTAAAATCATTATAAAAGTGATAGTCAAAATTATTATTAGTTATTTTTGTTGTTACAAATTGTGTTCTCTTTGCAACTGGCATCTGGTCTTGCTTCTGTTTCCATGCAGAGCTAGTTTAGGGCATTAAATTATTAGCTATAATTAAATATAACCCTTTCTGATTTGATTCCTTTTGCTTTGCTTGATTCTGACACAGCAGCTGAAGGTAAAGCATTACATTTCAGCTTTACTCTTCTGGATTTTCACCACAACAGTCATTAATTCCCAGTCTCAGTAAAAGGAAGGATTCACCACTAAGGGAGCATCTGTATAATAATAACCTGTCTGCCATAAGAAAATCATACCCTTCATATGATTAAGCCCTATTTTCTCTCTTGCCCTCTACACACACTGTGCTATTTGATGTGATGATGGTATTGAAATACTTGCTTATGTACCATTGTTCTGCTCCTTTTTACAGAGGTCTGTAATTACCCATTATTGGTTTCTATACAAAGGCATTCATCTGGCTTATATTTATCTTTTCTCCTTGCAGAGCAAGATAAAGAGGTAACAACAAAGTCTGCCAATAAGTTGGTGGCTGCTATTTTAATGATTTCTAATACCGTATCTTGAACCTTAGGTTGTTTGTTTAAAATGTTTAGTGAGCTAATTTTATTTATTATTTAGTTCATGAAATTTTTCTGACTTCTACTCTGACAGTTTAATTCTTAAGATTCTGTGTGATGTATTATTAGTGGCTGATGCAAATGAAGAGACTCGAGAACCCAAAGAAAGGACAGCAAATTTTGGGGAAAATTAGGGGCCAGAATACTGCAGGGGCAGCCCAGAGTATTCTGGCCAGTGTAGTTGACCACTGAGCATGCACATGTTACTTCTTGTAGTCTTAGGGCCTTTGCAGACTGCCAGAAATAGTGCAAATTGAGTCCACTTTAAGGGTTAGGGTTAGTGCTAGGGAATCATGGGAATTGTTGTTTTTTTCTGAGACATTGAGCCTTCTCTGTCAGAGAGCTCTGGTGCCACAATAAAATACAGTTCCCATGATTCCCTAACCCTAACCCTAACCCTTAAAGTGGACTCAATTTGCACTATTTCTGACAGTCTGCAAAGGCCCTTATTCACTAAGGTGAGATTTATTTTATTTCTATTTAAATTACAGCAATTATTTGTATCCCTATCCAGCTAACTGCATTAGCACATGCAATCACTATGCAGTTCTCTCTTTTCTTCTTCCCTCTTCTTTAGTAATGCATATGCAATCACCTTATTGATAAGAGACAATTCCACATACACTTTTCCAGAATGGGGTGGATAGGTGTTCATGCATATTTCTGCACAGAAAAAGTAAGTTTAGAATGTAGTTCATTTCACATGTTTACCAGAATGGCTTAGGCCAAGGCTGTCTTACGAACCATCTCCTCTCCATATTAATCTGCCTATGCCTTGATGGAGATATCCCTTTCTATATCACAAATATGGTGGAGGAACGGTGGATGAAAAGAGAAAGGGCTTTCTTGGTGGCCACAGCTAAATTCTGAAAAAAGCTTGCCTTTAATTTCATTTCACCAAATGGTAAAGATTTCCTTTGCCACTATATGTTGTATGTTTAAGGTTGTAAGCCACCCTGATTGGATTACCACTGGGCGGGATATAAATAAATTTTATTATTATTATTTATATCATAAAGATCTCAAGCAGGCGTTTGCTTCATGAATTTTATTAGCAATCAGTTTTTCATTATATTTCTGAAGAAACACTGTGGTTGTTGTTGTTGTGTGCTTTCATTTCCGACTTATGGAGATCCTAAGGTGAACCTATCACAGAGATTTCTCAGCAAAATTTCTTCAGAGGGAGGTTGCTATTGCATTATTCTGAGGCTGAGAGTGTGTGACTTGATAAAGGTCACCCAAGAGGTTTCATAGCCAAGCTGGGATTTGAACCTTGGATTCCAGAGTCATAGTCCAACACCCAAATCACTATGCTACACTGGCTCCCACAAAGGAATTAACCAGCCAGAAATGAAGAAGATATGCCTTTCACCAGAGGATGCACTTTAAGAAAAGATACAGAGTTTACATTTCAAGATGTTTATGGAGGTGTTTGAGACAGCAATCAGGCCAGCAGGGAGCAGAAAGCTTAGAGGAAGGCTGACCACTGGATCTGGAGACTGGATGACAGTCTGCCATTTAAATCCCGGGGGAGGGGGATGTTATGAAGGGTAGTTTCAGGTGCTTATGTACTGATAAATTGAATCAAAGTTGTGAACATGTGTGATGGATTTTGAAGCATTTTTGGAAGTGATTAGTGTGGAATGTTCAGCTAGATAGACTGGTTGTATACTGGACTTTTTCAATAGGATTGGTTGTGTGTATTTTTGGAGTTTATCACACGGGGGAAATCCCATGCAGAAACGGGATTTAAAAGGTGGGGAAAACCCACAAAAGTGGGCAGATTTTCATACACATTGCTGTTAAAATGGGTTAACCTGAACGGAAAGTAGTCAGAAACTGCTTCTTTTTTACTTTCGGGATTTTCCGAAAGTAAAAAGAAGCAGTTTCTAACTACTTTCCGTTCAGGTTAACCCCATTTTAACAGCGATGTCATCTGAAAATCTGCCCGCTTTTGCGGGTTTTTTTCAATTTAAAACCCCGTTTCTGTATGGGATTTCCCCTGTGTGATAAACTCCTGTCTCGGTGAATACAAGGCAGAACCAGAGCCAGTTTGAAGTCAGTGGCCAGAAGACTTGGAGAGAACAGTTGGAGTCAGCTGCAGGGTAAAAGACAAAAGACTCTGCAAAGACTGACTACTGGATGAAGCAATTGGAAGGAGAAACAAGAACAAGACACTGAAATTACTCAAGGCTGAACTGAGGAAGGGCTGTGGAAGAAGAGAAGAATTGAAGCAGCCTTCACAAGAGCAGCAAAAGTGAAAGTTTGAGCAAGAGAGAGTTAGAGATCAACGTCCTGAAGACTCGGAGAAAACAGTTGGATTCAGTTGGAGGATAAAAGACAGAAAACTCAGAAGAAGGCTGAATACTGGATGAAGCAGTTGATGGGTAGCAACAACACCAATGGCCCTTTCACACTATACAGTTATAGTACTGTGAATTTTAACATTCATAATTCTATAGGATTTCAAATTTTGACATTATTTCAGGTCAATTCATTGTCCAGCTAGCAGAGACTGGGGAAAATATGGCTCTCGACATATACAGTGGGTCCTTGGTATATGTTGGGGTTTGGTTCCAGGACCACCCATGGATACGAAAATCCGTGGATGCTCAAGTCCCATTAAATACAATGACGCAGTAAGATGGTGTCCCTTATATAAAATGGCAAATCAGAGTTTGCTTTTTTAAATTTATATACAGTGAGCCCTTGGTATCTGCTAGGGTTTGGTTCCAGGACCCCCTGTAGATCACAAAATCCACAGATGCTCAAGTCCCATTAAATAAAATGGGGGCAAAATGGTGTCCCTTATATAAAATAGCAAAATACAGGTTTGCTATTTGGAATTTATATAACTTTTTAATATTTTCAAGCCATAGATGGTTGACTCCATGGATTAAAAAAACACCTGTGGCTACCGAGAGCCGAATGTATTTTAAAACTATTTTCAAACTGTGGATGCTTGAATCCATGGATTAAAAAAAAAATCCATGGATACAGAGGGCTACTGGGAAATAAAGTCCAAAATATCTAAAAGTCTAAAGGCTGAGAACCAACAAAGTAGAACACTCCTGGAGTCCTTTCACGCTATACAGTTATACAATCAGCCCTCCATATCCAAGGATTTTTTATCCATGGAGTCAAGCATCCATGGCTTGAAAATATTTTTAAAATATATAAATTCCAAAAAGCAAACCTTGATTCTGCCATTTTATCTAAGGGACACTATTTTACTATTCCATTGTATTCAATGGGACTTGAGCATCTACAGATTTTGGTATCCATGGGGGGTCCTGGAACCAACCCAGCAGATACCAAGAGCCCACTTTAATATTTTGATTCCATTTAACTGTCATGGTTATAGAATCTTAGGGCTTGTATATCCCTCCCTAAATTGCAAATCCCAAAACTCCATAAGATGTTGCTGTGACAGTGAAAAAGAAACCATAGTGCTATAACTGAGTAATGGGAAAATGGCCCAGAAAAGTGGCTGATGGATGACAGGTACACTTCGCAGAGTGACTAAAATATTGTATCACTCTAGTCTGCTCTGAACAGAATACTGCTGGCTGGACCTTCTGTTCTGCTTTGATCAGTGCAGGCCCCCTTTTAAAAAGTTAAATATACAGATCCTTCAACCAACTTGTATAGTTACATATACTACATATAGCAGTTAAATAAACACTTCCCCTACTTCCCCAAGAGGGAACAAAACTACTATGGTAACATGTCATTTGAACCCCATGAAAAGCTAGTGGAAACAAGTCATTTTAGAGGCTTTCAAAAAATAATGAAACAAATTACTTTTTAAAAGTTATGTTCTAAGCTTTGCTGGAGGCTGCAAACTACTAGGGTTCATTGCCCCTGTCAGTCAATCTTCTGTACATAAATGAAGGCCCTTTAAAAGGAGTGTAAAATTCACCTTGCCAGTGAATAGCATTTTTATCAAAATTATTTTTCTTGCTTCGGCTATTACCACCTTCACAATAACAAATTTCCCACTTGAATATTTTTTCCTGAGGTAAAGCATATAACTGATTTAATATAAATGACCACATCTTCAGCTTTGATACCTGTAAAAGATGTACATAATTTCCCCTTAATTCAAGCTAATGAAGGAAGGAGAATGTTGGTCCTTATGCAATGGGTAGGAGAAATGCAATGTTCCATCTTTTCTCTCAAGAAATTGGGATACTTTGCTGTTCTTTATTTGAATGCTAAGCCTTTTGATATTCAGGTTTTTAAAAGTCATCTTATTCAAGTTCATTCAGAGAAAGAGAAAGGCAAGTACCTGTTTTCCAGATGATCTGATGATCCACGCAAAGAAAAGAAGCAGATAGCACCAGATTGAAAGCAAGCCTTGCCGAGGACCAAGGCCAGCTACAGAGATGGATGAGAGGCGTCAGGCTTACATAACAGGACTTGACCCTGCAGATTTTGAAGCAAAATGCTCCCATTACATTTGATGATGGCAATTACTGAAACCACTAGTTTTGGAGGCAGGAGTGGAGCAAGCATGCATACAGCTAGAAGTCAGTTGGACTGCCCTAAGGGTGGTCAACATAGATGAAAAGTAGATGAGATGCAACATTTGGAAATATAAAAATGTGCATTGCAGACAAAGAAAGTCCAACCCAATGAGATCAGTGACTTCTCCCTCCTTACTCTGGGACAAAGTTTCAAATATCAGTTGATTCATTTAAAGTAAGCAAATGAGTGAAACAAACAAATATTTTATGAACTCTGACTTTCCTATCTTCTTCTATGAGCAATAGTTTAAAACTTTCCTGACAGCTGAGTAGCATTTCCCTGGGGGGGAAAACCACCTTTTTCCTACTTTCAAAAATGCAAGCAATTTTAAAACTTCTCCCTAAAGGGAAAGAAGCACATGAATTTTATGAAGTGTGGAAGTGATTTGTGTGCAGATTATGTGAACCAAGGAGGCAGAAAAGGAGATGTGCATTGGGAAAGTGATTTTCTACTCACATGTGACATATCCCTTGTCCTTGGTGCCATCAAGAAGGTGGCATCTCTTGTCTGCTTGCTGAAGTTACATTAGCAGGGTTTAAAATAATAATCATAAACATAATCATAATAATAGCAAGAGATTTCAAAAGTTGTGGCAGAATAGCTCACATTGACTGCTAAGAGCAGTTTAGAATATATAAAATCCATTTTTTAATGACAGTGCTTGAGTCCTACTTCTTTTATAAACTCCTTGCCCCTCCATTCCCTAAAACTTTATTGCCTATTTGTCAGGAAAGAAAGGGGCCTTCTGTCTTAGGATATTTATAAATTTGTGTGCTGGTTTACAACTGTAATAAAATTTTGCTTCCTCACACATTTTTCTTTTGTGATTTTTGGGCATTCACCTTTAAGCGGTGGTTCCCTGGAGGCAGGGTTGTAGTCCCCCCCCCCCCTTCGGCCCTTCAAATTTCCATTAAAAACAAGTCCACTTCAGCTTGGTTCCTTCTGATTTTGTTGTTAACTGCCTCACGTCGATCTCGACTCATGGTAACCCTTTGGATGAGACATCTCCAGGTTCCCCTGTCCCCTACTGCTCTGCCCAACTCCTGCAAACTCTTATTCGTGGTCTCTTCAATAAAGTCCATCCATCTAGCATGTGACCTTTCTCTCTTTCTACTTCCCTCCATCTTTCCTAACATTATTGTCTTTTCCAATGATTTATGCCTTCTCATGATGTGTCCAAAGTACAACAGTCTAAGTTTTGTCATCTTGGCTACTAGGGATATCTCTGGCTTGATCTGCTCTAGGAGCATTTGTTTATCCTTTTGGCTGTCCATGGGATCCTCAGCAATCTTCTCCAGCACCACATCTCAAAGGAGTTGATTTTCCTCCTATCTTCTTTCTTGCCTGCCCAGCTCTCACATCCATACGTGGTAATAGGGAATATGATGGCTTATATGATTCTGACTTTTGTGCTGAGTTGTATGTCTTTGCATTTTAGGATATTTTCTAGTTCTTTCATAGCCACCTCCCCCATTCTTAATCTTCTCCCGATTTCCTGGCTGCAGTTAAGCCTGACAATTTTTAGACAAATAGATGCAAGGGTCTGTGTGTGTCACACCTTTCATTAAAAAAATAACAAAATAATCAATAATTTCAATCTTGGAAGAATTAGAAGAAATTTGCAGCGTTTCACATGATTTCATCTGCCATATTGCATTGCAGTAGGTGGGTATACAAAAGCAGCCTTTCTGCTTGGAATATATTAATGATAAAAAAAGGATGTGTTTAATCTCCAAAGCCAACGTTATTATAAGGCTAAGTGAGGTAAGTGCCTCTGGCAGAGATTGAAAGGAACAGCATAATTAAACCATGCTTTATCCAACATCTCACTCCATTGCCACCACCTGCCCTCACATAAGAAGTAGTCAGGATGCCAGCCAGTCACACACTGAGAGTCTTTCCTCTCTCAACTGGGGATGGCACCAGCACAGTGGGCCAGCAGCATTTGTTGCACAGCTCAACCTGAAGTACTGAGGAAAAAGGATTTTTAGAATGAAGGGAATGGCAGCAGCTCTTCCCAAATCTTCTGAGAGACTCCTCTTCACAACAGAGCAAAGTTCCTGGACTTGAGAAGAAGAGGAGTGAGCAAAAATCACAGTGTAATAGGAATAGGTGAACATGCCCCTACCTTTTTTCCTCTTCTCTGGATTCCAAAAACAAAGGATCTCCTCTGTTTTCACTCCCCCCAATACTCATTTCCATATTCCTTCTCTGCTGTGTCCTAACATGTGCATGGTTTTGATACATTTTAAGGAATCTCTGGAATCCTAAGAGGAGCTTTCCTTGCTTTCTCCTTTCCTTTTTGCCCGCCTTCTTCCCAAACCAGGCTGATGAGGAGGCAAAGAGTTTGAGAATTATTCACTTTCTTTGCTATACTTTTGTTGTGGTTGTTATTCCTCTTTGCTTCTGTTGTATTTGCAAATCCTGGGAATCCTCCTAAGGCTAAACATTGACTACTTCAGCTTTTTTGTTGTTGTTGTTAACTGCCCTCGAGTCAATTTCAACCCATGGTGACCCTATGGATGAGACATCTCCAGGTCCCCCTGTCCTCCACTGCTCTGCCCAACTCCTGCAAATTCATACTTGTGATCTCTTTAGTAGAGTCAATCCATCTCGCATGTGGCTTTCCTCTCTTTCTACCTCCCTCCATCTTTCCCAGCATTATTGGGGTTTTTTCCAGTGAATCCTCTCTTCTCATGATGTGTCCAAAGTATCACAGCCTCAGTTTGGTCATCTTGGCTTCCAGGGAGGTTTCCAGCTTGATCTGCTCTAGGATCCATTTGTTTATCCTTTTGGCTGTCCATGGAATCCTCAACCCTCTTCTCCAGCACCACATTATCTCAAATGAATTGATTTTCCTCCTATCTTCTTTCTTAACTGTCCAGTTCTCATATTCATACATAGTAATAGGAAATACAATGGCTTGTATGATTCTAACTTTTGTGCTGAGTTGTACATCTTTGCATTTTAGAATCTTCTCTAGTTCTTTCCCTTTTTTAATTTTGTTCTGATTTCCTGGCTGCTGTCTCCATTTCTATCAAAGTTTGATCCTAGGTATAAGAATTCTTTTACTATTTCTATTTCTTCATTGACTAATTCAAATTTGTGTAGGTTCTCTGTGGTCATTATGTTTGTTTTCTTTATCTTCATCAATAGGCCTGCCTTTGCACTCTCTTCCTTGATCTTTCTTAGTAGTTGTTCCAGGTCTTTGAGGTTTTCCTATTTTCACTCCTTCTTCTGGATCCAAGCCTGATTTTCTTACAATATGTTCTGCATATAAGTTGAACAAGTAGGTTGTTCAAGTTCAAGTATTCAAGAATGTAGGTTGAATAAGTAGTTGAACAAGATGAACAAGTTCAACTTTTATTCTCCCTTTTCTATGATTCTCCCTTCCTTTCACCTAGCACTCTAGTTGTGCCTTCCTTTCTATAGTTGGTTCCTCTGAAATCAGACACTTCTGACTTTATTTATACAACACAGTGAGTCAGGGTCATAGAAAGGTAAGTGGATGTGAAAGAATTCTCATTCTATAATAGAGATGCAAATTGGTGAAAATTCTGCAAGAAGTTCAGCCTGCGCAAGGAACTGAAATCCAGGTACTCATCAGAAATTAATGAATGTAATTACCTGCAATCCTAGCATAAAATACTATTCTGATTTATTGACTGCTTACCTTACCTCAATTCAGAATGAGGTAATTGCAGTTATGAAATCAAAAGAAGACTAGGATTTGGAAGGGCAGCTATAGAGCAACTGGGCTAGAATCTGAAGTGCAAAGATATATAATTGAATAGTAAAATTAGGATTGTCCATGCTATCGTATTTCCCATCACTATGTATGGCTGTGAGAGAGAAAATGCAGTCTTGCCTGACTCTCTTGCCAATTGTAAACCATTCTGTTTCTCAATATTCTGTACCGACAGAAGCCTTTTGTTCCTAATATAGGTTTTTAAAAGAATCATCCAAAGTTTTTCATGATCTAAACAATCAAAGACTTTGCTATAATTTATAAAGCATAGACTTATTTTCTTGTGGAATTCTTTGAAGAGTTCTATTATTCAATGCATGTTTGCAATATAATCCCTGATGCCCCTTTCTTTCTAAACACATTTGAACATCTGGCATTTCTCACTCCATATATAGTAAAAGTCTTTGCTGTAGAATTTTGAGCATCACTTTGCTTGCATGGGAAATTAATGCAGTGGTCCTGTAGTTACTGTAATCTCTGTGTCCTCTTCCTTGGGGTTGAGCATTTCCAATCCATGGGCCATTGCTTTGTTTTCCATGTTTGTTGACAGGTTTTAGTTAGAGCTAGAGTAGATTCTATCTCTGTAGCTTGAAGCAGCTCTAGTGGTATGCCATCTGTTCCTTGTGAGTTATTTCTCCCAAGTGCCCTGAGTGCAGCTTATACTTTACTTTCTAAAATTGTGGGTTCATCTTCAAATGGTTCTTCCTTCCAATGAATCTGTCATCCTTTCATCTCTTTGATATGGTTCTTCCGTGTATTGTCTTTTTATTTTCATTTGGTCATGTAACCAACAGATCAGACATACAGATAAAACAAATAAAATTAAATTAACATAAGATTATAAAAAGTGGATATTATTAATTGGGGTGCAAAATACTAAGTATGATCATCAACATTTTAAAATTAAAATTAATCATAAAATTTTATAATACCATGGCATGCAATGTGTTCTCATGCTGCTCATAGAGCATCCGCACTCTTGACTTAAAATTTTCTGTAGTTTCCTGGATCTTGTGGAGTGGTCTCTTGTTCTTCCTTTTTTGTTGTCATCATCTTCTGTTTCTCTGCATTAATTGTTAAGTAGTTCTCCTTGTCTCTTCATATGTCATTGAACAATTGCATTCAGGGTTCTCACTTATTGCAGCCACGATTGTAATTCCCCCTCAATCCATTTTACTGGGCATCAGCTGAATAGGGAGAAGGAGGGCCATTCTGACAATGATTGGAGTGCAGGCAGTTGAGTATATTTAATTAAGTAGTTGATACAGAATTCTGGTCTATATTTATTATACTAGGTGCCAGTGGCTATAAGGAACATATACCTAAACAGATTCTGCAGAGTGGGTTTGTCATGGTGAGGAGAATTGGTAGAGGGGATAGAAGATTCAGGAGATAGTAGAGGCAAGAGTAGCATTTTTTTTATTACTAATGCCTTAGAAATTAAATTAATTTGCTGTTATATTTGTTTATTAGTCTAATCCAGGCCAAAACACATCCTATTCTATGTGTGGGTGCTCTAATTCAAGCCAAAATCCATGTTCCACAGCTACTACTAACAGCAAATAATTCCAAAAGGTACTGTTATTCTGCAAAAGCTTTTATACATTTATATGAAATGTTCCCAGAATCCATTAACAGTGCTCCACACTGAGGCTAATTCTAAAGTGCACTGTTCAAAATGACTAAAAAGCTAATGTTAGACTTTTATAGAATTTCAACAAACAAAACTATGTGGCTTAGCAGTGGAAAAAAGACTAATGCCTTTTGAATGCTGCTTTTCAATAGGTTAATTTGTCCACAGTTTCAAATGCAGAAGACAGAGGGCTGGTCTGCAGTTTTTCAGTCAGCTTTAGTTATGATCACATTCAGTTATGACCAGCAAGCTAATGTTCATCTAATTTTGGAACAATGGATACTTTCTAAATTAATGTAATGCTAGCACTTTTTCAGATGTGATTAAGTGAAGGTCAAAATACATGTTTACCATCAAAGCAGAACATACCATCAGCATCCTTCTGTCTCATCATAAATGAGGATACAATAAATTAAATGTAACCTTCTATTACTTACAAATGAGTGATTAAAACATCTCTCCTGCCCTAGCTTGTCTCTCTACACATTTATTGCGCTATGATTCCACTTCAGTTGTCATCTGTGCATCCTATGGAACCCTGGGGCTTGCAGTTAGTTGAGGCATTAGAGCTCTTTGGTTGAGAAGTCTAAACTGTGTATCCCAAGGTAACACAGGATGGAACCATGACAGTTAAAGTGGAATAGTTGTGACATAATTGAGTAGTGTGAAAGGGCCCCTGGTAAACTAAAATAATAACAGTCTTCAGGGTCATTACACTATTTAAAACACACAACAACAACAACAACTGTTAAATAAAAAAATTAAGAACATGATGAATTTGTCAAACACAAAAGACTCTATGAAGAGCTGAGCTTGACAAAATTCACTGGCAGTGCAATAAACTCTCAGATAAAATGTGTTTGTTGACAAGTGTAGTACCATACATTATACAAACTCCAAATTATACATAGAAACATGCATCAGTTCTACATTCACAGTTACCTTTGACAACAAAACAATTTTTGTTATTATTGTGTGTGTTTATACACACACATTTATACACACACACATATATAAACACATTATATATACTCGGGATGCAGTGGCTCAAGTGGTTAAGATGCTGACTCTGTTGATTGCAAGATCGACAGGTTGGCACTTCGAGGCCCGGGTGCTGCATGATGGGATGAGCTCCTGTCACTAGTCCCAGCTTCTGCCAACCTAGCAGTTCGAAAGCATGCAAAATGCAAGTAGATAAATAGGTACCATTTATAGTGGGAAGGTAAACAGCATCCTGTGCAGTCATGCTGGCCACTTGATCAGAGAGTCATCTTCAGACAAAGCTGGCTCTTAGGCTTAGTAACGGAGATGAGCACCACCAACTACAGTCAGTTACAGCTAGACATTCATGTCAAGGGACTACCTTTATAATTATTCAGTGGCCAAGATTTAAGAATAAATAGTTAAGCACTGAAGTATTACACCTTAACAGCTTTGCCAACTTCAAGCTTCCAGTAGTCATCATTATCAAGGACTGGACATATGGCAGCTAGACAAACCAACTCATTGCACATAGGAGCAGCCTGACTTTTTCTCACTATAAATTCAAGGTTGGTTTTTTAATATTAAAAAAACCAGTAAAGAATGGATCTGATCTGTGCAATTTGGAAACTTTTATTTCTGGTAGGAACAGAATGTCATTCTGGTAAAGTCTACTGGGATAGAGTTTAATGGAATCCATAGTGATATATCAGTAAGAGACCTTGAGACTTCAAAAATAAATGGTGCCTTGAATTCCTGTAATGAAAAGAGCAATTCCAAGTGCTCAGAACAGATTTCCTATAAAGTGACTCATTCATACTTTACTATTTTCTCCTAGCTTTTGGTCATGAAGGATCTGAAGAAAACTTACTAATATATGCTTTTTTTCCTCGCATCTGTTGACAACATATATTATAAGGAACTTCTATGTTGTGAAAGGTAAGTAATTGTTTAGCAATACTTCACAACAAATCCATAGACACCAAGCTTCTAGTAGATATTGTTATCAGGGATGGGCATGGTAAATAAAAAAAAAGTTCATTTTATTGAATAACAGATACTCAAAGACTTCCCCAAATCTTGGGCCCAATGAGGTGGGAACTACAGTACTTGAATAAGTGCAGAGGTGTACTCAGGGCTAAAAATGGAAACAGGGGATCCCCTTTTCTGATCATGTTTCATAGTTTTATTCTGGGCTCCATTTCTTGAGCATGCTAAAGCAGGGGTCAGGAACCTACAGGCCTCCAGAAGTTTGGGATTATAATCCCTGCCATCAGAGGTATTACTAGGGGAGTGCAGAAGGTGAGAATTACACCAGATGACATTTTGATAGCCAACAGATTGGAAGCAGTCAATATATATCCCCATCTACAAAAAAGGAGATACAAAAGACTGCAGCAACTACAGGACCATAGCACTGATCTCCCACGCAAGCAAAATTATGCTCAAAATTTTGCAACATAGATTCCATGGAGAGAGAAATCCCAGAGGTCCAAGTGGGGTTCAGGAAAAGAAGAGGCAAGAGAGACCACATTGCAAGCATATGATGGCTAATGGAGTGCACCATGGAATTCCAAAAGAAAATCAGCATGTGCTTTATAGACTATAGCAAGGCCATAGATCATGAAAGGCTATGGAATGCCCTTAAAGACATGGGAGGGCCAGCACATCTGATAGTCTTGATGAGAAATCTGTACTCTACTTTAGGAATATAGCCAGACAAAATGTAGCTTAAATAAGTATTGCCTTGAGAGAAATCAAGTATGGTGCTGCTCTATTCCCTCCCCCTAAGTTTCACAAGAAATTTATTTTCTCTGATGGATATAAAAGCAACCTTGCTTCTGAAAGCAGAGATGCAAGAGCAGTTGTACATATGGATATATTAGACAAGGCTCCTACACTATGCAGAAGCATCTTTTAAAAAAAACCTTAAAATCAATTTGTTTCAGAAATGTTGACCATATGCAACCTAATCAGTGATGGCAAACCTTTTAGGAGCTGAGTGCCCAAACTAAAAGGCCTTCCAGCACAGGGTGTTACCTGGTGCCCAGGAGGGGGACTTCTGAGGCGTGGGGACATGGCTTCCGAGGTCGAACTTCCATCCTCTCTGGGCAGGACTACCACCCTCCAGGTGAAATCATGAGACTTGGAAAGATTAAACATTTAAGAATGATTCTTCAAATCTCTAAATAGTTAGATAGTCTTAAAAACATATAGAACCTGAATATGTCTTTGTCTAACATGCAGGGCAGATGGTGACTTGACCTTTGCATTAAAAGAAAGATTATATCCTATCATACACTCAATTTACAGGAAAAAGTTGGTAGGAATACTGATCTAACTATATTTTCTCTTTTTAGTTAATTATTTTAAAAGGCAGCTGGATACCATGTACCCCTTTTCTTAAACTATTTAGGGACAGCTGGAAAGCGTGTAGTTTTTGAGATAATTTAATCTGCTATGAATGTTCCATTTTCACTATGTATATGTTAAATGAATATGTTAGAGTGTTCATCTGCCATTTGTAACTATATATGAATATAATTAGCCTTAAGTGGCAGATATTAGTAACATGGATGATGTAATGGTGAATTTGCCAAAGGAAAAAAGGTATATAAGCAGAGGCATGTCCTTTGTTTGTTACCAGACTGATTTGAGCTTGCTCTGGTCTGGTCAATCTTGCTTTTGGCTTTGCAAATCCAGAATAAAGTTGTTGGTTTTTTCCTGTTGAATACTCTGCTTCTTGTCCAGTCTTTTTGGCTAACATACTGGGCAGGGAGAAATATCTGCATTTTTGCTGTCACAATTTCACAGGGGTGGGATGTCCGGGATGGGACTTCTTCCCCCCTCCCTCCTGGGCCTTCAGCTGCCTCTCTGGAGACAGTTGAATGCCCAAGGTGGGAAGAAGAGGAACAGGCATGCAAAGAAGAGGAACAGACAATTCAATGTGCTGGTTATGACTTTAAAAGCCCTATATAGCTCAGGCCCAGGCAATCTGGCAGACCATATTTCTCTATATGAACCTGTCCAGTCCCTGAGATCATCAGGAGATGCACCACCATCACAGAGCTAGTATAGATTCAGATGGCTGTGCATATTTGGCAAAGGGAGAGTGAATAGATGTGAATTTACCCAGGAAAGTGAAGACAACCATCAATGCAAATGTGTGAAAAATCCACAGAAATGTACATAATAAATATACATGTAGACTAGCTTGCAAACATGGTTGGAGGGGACACAAAAGAGGTGCTTTCCTTCTATTGGCAGTCAACCCCCTTTTTATTCCAATATGCTATTAATACAGAAAATGTTTGAAGAACGTGATGGGTGTATTGTTTTAAACTGAACTGTTTTAATCACTCTTTAATCATTTAAATTGTGTTTTAGTCTTTTAACTAGAGATCTGAAATATTTTAATATTGTGACTAGTTCAATTCTATTATAATGTTCAATTTTTGTAGTTCAGTTCAGTTCATCTTTATTATGGTCATAGACCAGCACGGTCACCTTTTGTATGTTTTTAACTGTACTGTTCTTTTAAACTGCAAGCCATTTTGTATGTTTTAACTGTACTGTTCTTTTAAACTGCAAGCCACGTTGAGTCCCAATTCTAGGAAGAAGATGGGATGATGATGATGATGATGATGATGATGATGATGATACAGTGGTATCCATTGGAGGTTGCTTCCAGGACTCCCAGTGGATACCAAAATCCATGGATGCTTAAGTCCCATTAGAATGGGGTAGTAAAATGGTGTTCCTTATATAAAATGGCAAAATCAAGGTTTACTTTTTGAATTTTTAAAAATGTTTTCAAACTGTGGATGGTTTAATCTGTGCATGCAGATTCTGTGGATATAGAGGGCCAACTGTAATAATAAGTGAATACATGGACTAATGAAGATTTTTCGCAGGTTGCATCAAATTGGTCAATGTAAATGGTAGCATGCTGCTGCTCTACTAGGTGATCTGGAAGTTTGCACACAACTCTTTCCTCTTGTCTGGAGCTGAGTTGAGTATTTCCATCCTTGTCTCCTTAAATGACCCACGGAAACTGGAGACTTGGGGGCCAGGCTTTGAGATACAGTAATCCTAGCTGCCAGGGCTTATACAACAAGAAAGTGCACCAGTTGCAGTGCTGGCATTCCATTCCTTGTCTTAAGCTTGTTCCAAAAGACACATTAGGCTCATGTACATACTTCTCCACTCTTCTCCACAGTCCACTCCCTTCTGTTACTGACACTACAGATACAGCCTACACACAAACACCTTCAAGATAAGCCAGAAAACCTTTTTGCTATCTAGAAAAGTGTGAAAATGGATGTCCAGGCTTTAAAGCTATTTAAAAACAAAACTGAACTTTCTCTTCCTCCAGTGCTGCTTGCCCTAAGATTTGTCTTTTCATCTGAAGACTTGGAAAAACACATCAGTTCCCTGAGACTTTATCTGGTGCCATGAGACCAAACAGTGCTTGGTTGAATAGAGTGTTTGGAACTCTGAATAGTAGTTCATCATCATCATCATCATCATCATCATCATCATCATCCCACCTTCGTCCTAGAACTGGGGCTCAAGGCAGCTTAAACATTTTGTTGCCTGTCTTCCTTCATATGTTTGGTTTCACTTTGATTTATTTAATAAGATGGGACATGCTCTATTGAATAGATCAGCTATCCAATGAATCCTGTTTCCAGCCATTGGGTGTTTTCTCAGTAGTAGAACCAGTGCAAACTGGTTCAGAACATCAGCACAAACCTGGTGGCACAAGTCACATCAATCACAAATGTGCTAGATTGCCTAAGGCAAGCCATTATCTTTGAGTTTCAACCCTGCATTGGTGATGGGAGCATTCTGGGTACAACCTTGTCTTTTGGATTAATGCACTAATAGATGTGAAGTGCTCTGACCACTTAAGAAGATGTGCTGTATACATTGCAAATATTATTTCTGCATTAAAGATATGGAAATATTCATGCTTAAAATTAAACATCTCCATAAGATTTTTGTGTTTCAGAAGTTGCATATTACAATTTAGCTATGGCAAAAGTAGGGACACTAGTATATGGTTTCTTTCTTTCTTTCTTTCTTTCTTTCTTTCTTTCTTTCTTTCTTTCAAGATTTTTTATTAAACATAAATACAAACACAAATATATATTTCTATATGACTAAATCAAACACAAGTAATTACAATATAATTAAACTACTAAACTAAAACTAAAAAATATTACTGACTTCCTCTGCCTAACTGTATATTAGCTATACTTCCTTTATATATTTTATTTGAGCTTCCGCAATATACAAACTCTGTTTATCAAAACCTATAGTTGATTCATATTCCCAACATATCCGCAAATAGGTAATAAACAATTCCCAACCTTTTGTTAAAGTTATTTAAAGATTTTTGTTTTATCAACATTGTCAATTTGTCCATTTCCACAAGTTCAGTCACCTTCATCAGCCAATCTTCTTACATAGGAATATAAGTGACTTTCCATCTTAGGATAGTATGATTTCAAAAGAAAGCCATCATGACATCATAGCTATATGTTTAGAGTCATTATAGGATATCAACATCACACCTTATGTGCATTCATGGGTTGCCTTCCACTTTTTCAACCAGTTGTTTAAACTGGATCTTCCATATGATGGACATAGTTCTTTGCTTCACATTGCAGCCTTGTGTTTTCAGTTGTGTCATTTTATATTTAAAAGCTTTTAGGAGCACTCACTGTATTGATTCTGCAGTGTACGGTCAAAGAAGCATTATGGTGAGTGCAACAATGTTGAAAAAAATCTATCATCCAACCACTGCAAAGGCTATCAAAAAGAGAAATGAGAAAAGATATTTCTTGTCTTCATTAAACTATCATGCTTTCAGCTGATGCCCATATAATTATCTAATTTCTTTTACTTTCATATCTCTTGGATAAGAGTATAATAGAAGAGATTGGCCTATATGGCCTATTTCTTAGATGGTGTGATTTTTCAAATATGGATCTGCAAAAATTATTTTCTTCCCTCTCTATTATCAAGAAACTCTTGTACGAAACACATTAATAAGACTGGGTCTCTCTCTTCATGAACACAACTGCTAGTTTTTCCTCACCATTCCATTTGTGTATTTTATTGTCTAATGCAGACATCCCCAATCTGGCACTTTACAGATATATTGCAGATTCTATCATCCCAAGCCCCATACTTGGTTGAATTTTGGGAGTTGTAGTCCAACATCTATGGAAGGCATCATGCTGGGGAATGCTGCCTTAATTTTGAAGTAGCTCACATTTACAGCTTCTATCGTCTGATCTTCCATCTCCTCTTATTCCAGCCTTCCTCACCCAATACCATCCAGTTGTGTTGGACTACAACTCCTGTTACCGTACAACAGGCTTAGGATTTCATATACAGGTTGTGCCGCCCTTATCCAAAATTCTTGGCACAGTTTTTTGAATTTTAGATTTTTTGGATTTTGGAATACCTGTATTTACATATATGTACATAATGGGATATCTTGGAGATGGGACCCAAGTCTAAACACAAAATACCATTTATGTTTCGTATATACATTATATCCATAGCCCAAAGATAATTTTATACAATATTTTAAATAATTTTGTGCATGAAACAGTTTGTGTATATTGAACTACCAGAAAAGAAGGTGTTACTATCTCAGCCACCCATGTGGACAATTTCTGATTTTGGAATATTTTGAATTTTGGAATTTCAGATAAGGGAGACTCAATCTGTATTGTGATTGCATTCTTAACATGGAGCCTTATCACATGGAGGAAAATTGGAAGTTTAAATCGCAATTAAGATTTTCAGACACAGCATGATAAAGAGCCTTTACCCCGGGAATAACCATGCAATAAATAGCAATAAAGTATTTTTGGGATTTTCCCATAAATGATTTGTTGTTTATTGCCTGGTTATTCACCGGTTAAAGACACTTTAATCGCTTTTCAATTTCCCCTTTGGTTTGTACATGCCATTTACATTCATCATTGCAAAATGTAGCATTCTGTCTTTGACCTTTTCCCTTTTGTTTATCTCTATAAGGCTCACTGGCACTTTCTTCTTGTTTCAGCCGTGTTTCAAATAAGAACAATGAAGACTGACATCCTAACCTTCACTACCTTCACCATGCTGTTCTTTATCTGTACTGCTGTGCCTGACAATAGTTCTCCTTAATCACTGAAGACCTAACATATGAGGAACCTTTGCTGCCATCTGTTGCTGCAACCTACCAATTTTTATCTTATTCTTCAGTTTTATATATACCAGCACTCAGATTATCCTTCTGAAAAGCTACAGTGGGAATAATCAACACAAAATACCAGCACACAATTCTCATTATTGATTCACAGGAGAATTTGTGTAAATTTATACAAAAGGTGGTGGTGAAAAACTCAGTTATTGATCAGGTTATCCAACAATGTATATCATACTTTCCAACTGTCCCAGATTTGGCAGGGATAGTCCATATTAGTCCTCTGTTCTCCCACTTTTTCTGCTGTTTTTAAAATGCTTGTTTGTCTCATACTCTTTCCACTTTCCCCTTTTATTCTCAGCTTACTTCAATTGCTGCAAACTGAGTTCAAACTGCAAAAGTAGTTTGCACTGTTAACTCATTAATGAGAAGAGGTGGAGGCACATTTTACCCTTCCCAGTAGGCTCAGGTAAAAGTAAGCTGCTGTAGCATCTTCTCATGTGTATCCTTCCTCATTAACAGCTTTTTCTATCTTGGTCATACTCTAACATTGCTTGGCCACATGCCATGGTTTTCATCAGTAAAATATTCTAGAGTATGGGTTATCAGTCCTGGTATTCCAAACTTAATTCACAATTTTCAAACAGGCCAGCACTAAATTGACTTTTGCTTTACAGTGGAATATGGAGAAATAGATTTTCCTTAATTGGAATTTGAAGAAGTTGTAGATTATATTTATTTTGTTTATTTATTTATAGAAAGAAGCCATATGTCAGAGCCATGACTGGAGACCAAGGTTCAAATTCTCACTGGGCCATGACCTTGGGCATGTCACTCTCTCTCAGCCTCAGATGAATGCAAAAACAAGTCTCTTTTGTACAAATTTTGCCAAGAAAACCCCATGATAAGGTCACCTTAGGGTTGCCATAAGTCAGAAATTATTTGAGGACATACAACAAAGGAAGAAATAGAAATAAAACCCTAGACTTTTAATCAGAAGAAGGCAATGCCTTGTACTTTAAAGCTCCCAAAAGCAAATAGCCTGAACTATAGAGGGAGATCTAATCAGAAAGAGGCAGTGGAGAATTGATCCACAAGCTGTATGTGTATTAATACAGAAGCAAAACTGGGATGAATCTGAACTCAAGGCTGTGGCACATTTGAACAACTGTTCCGCATTTGAATGTTCTGAGGTATGCCTGTAAGCAAGCAACCTATGAAATACATGCCCTGTGAAATACAAAGTTTATTGTTAGTGCTAAAATAAAACAAAAACATTTAAAACAAATAGGTAAAATATCTTCTAATATAATTTTGAGTCACAAAAGGCTACAACAGGTAGCATAAAGACCATTGTTAAAGGGGCATTTTTAAAAGTGTTAGCAAATTCAGTTCCAGCATGATAGCATCTACTATAAGCTGTAAGGCATGGGTAAGTGGTGCAGCTCCATATTAGAATCTCTGGCATTTTCTAGTGTACAATATTTTGTTTCAGCTAAATTAGATGCTAGTGGACTAAATCCAGTTCCTAGTCCCAACTGAAGCAGACCCACTAAATCAATAAGTTTAATGTAAGTATTGATTCACCATTCAACAAATTTGGAAGCATGAAGAGGTAGCTGTGTTGGCCATTTAGCAAATTCAAACAAAAATCCACCAAACAGCGATACCTTTATTGGTATCCAACCAAAATGCACAATATACTTGTTGCAAACTTTTGAAGCTCCACTGGCTTCTTCATCAGGCAAAATGTTACAAACCAAACAGGAGAAAAAATTGGAGAGGTTAGTCAGATGCCTGCACTTTGATGTTTCTGTCCAGGAAATCTAAAGTCCATTTGCATCTCAACAAGGACCCCTCTCTTGCAATCCAATATGCCTCCATTCCTATGAGGTCACAGGCCTCAAGGAGTCTTCATGTTTTTGCATCTGGAACATTTTGGTAGGTGTTGAGGTAAAACATGCCAATCCAGTTCAAATTTAAGAAGAAAAAAATGGTTTTACCTTGGTTGGAGGTACCAATCCATTGGCTCACTCTTCAGGGTTCCCCTGTTGCAGCTACAATGTGGTATCTCACAATCAGGAAACATGCAGGGGTAGCTGTGTTGGCAAATTATTGCCAACAAATTATTATGGATTTATTGGCAATAACTAGCCATTGGATTTAGTCTCATGTCTACTTTCCATTGCAGGAGGGGGAAGGCCAGGAAGGACCAAAGCCAGGTTCCCCTTTGAGGTGGTGGCATTTTGGGAAGAAGTAAACAGGAAACCTTTGCAGACTCAATTAGGGAGAGCAGCAAACCAGATCTGGCCAGCAGGCTCTTCTCCCCTATACTGGTGTTTAGAAGCCATATATGTTTGATGTTTCATTGTTTGGTGGAAAGGGCATTATAAACACTTTTATTAAGTGATGCAGGTAATAAATATGTATGGTGATAAACCTGGGTATAAAACTGCTAAAAATGTTATTTGACTCCAAATTCACATATTGTTTACTGCTGTACCAGTTACATTATGCTGCAAATGGGTCTATTTTCAAATTTCAAGCTAGCATCCTGAAGGGAAATAAAATATTTCCCAAGAGCTTCTTATAAAAAATGCAAAAGAATAAACTACTTAATATGTCAATTTTAAAACTTGAGTGCCTCCTAGTGACAGAAAAAAAGAAAAAGGAATAGCTTATTACAAGACTATTCTGAAGGAGCTAATAAAATTACCAGTCACATCTCGATAATACATTGCAGAGTAACTGACTGAGGCTACAAACCTTGACATTCTTACATAAAAAGAATGTCTCTAGCAAATCACTTTAATTTCTTACATGTCACTGCACTGTACTGCAGCTGAGTAGGATCATTTAAGCATGATTCTATGCAAGCCTATTCAGAAATAAGTTCCATGGATTTTGATACAATTTACGGTAGTCCCTATTAAGCATGGAGGGAAAACATGTGGCCTTCTAGATGTTGTTGGACTCTAGCTCCCTATAGTTCTGCATAGCAGGCAATGGTGAAAAACATTGGGAGATACAGTTTAACATGAAGTAGGCAGCATGATTCCCACCTCTGGTGTTAGGTGTGTACAAGATTGAGCCTTCCCCACCCCCCAGCAAGAATACTTTCGCTGCTTGCTGGAACTGAATAGAGGGGTTCACTGAAAAAGAGAACTGCTTTGCCAAGATAATAGATTCTACTTTGTATACATTGCCAGATCTTACACAAGATTTGGTTTTTCAACACATTGAAGTATCAAGTTCTAATAAGCAACAGTTATTTTCAACTTCTAACTTTAAATATGACTTTTACCACATTTCATCTTTTAGGTGAGTTACATTAACCCCCCCGAGTTACATTAACCCCCCCCCAAGTCAACATCCTAAAAATGTAGGCTTTTATTGTAATATACAAGAACAATTTGTACAGATCATAGAAAAATTTGCATCTTCTGAGTAGATCATTTGACTGGATTTACTCCCCAAATGTTAAAGACCTTGAAGGTATCTGCTGTTCTTTGTGTAAGTCTTTTGCTTTATTCTTTAGGGTTTCTGCCTTAGCATCATTTCTCTCAACTCCATCCCCCAGTTTATACATTCGGCTAGCATTGGCACATGCCCATATGTGGCCTAAATCACATGCTTTCAGTGAATACTTCAAT